>CM064863.1:72379687-73700687 GCA_032719365.1 Prinsepia uniflora
CCCAGGTCAATGTTCGTAGATCAATGACCCTCCCTGGGGCTTATAATCCATAGCCTGTTTGAGAGTAAGGAACCCAACGGGCGCGACTCCACTCAGTCAGTGCTCGGTGACTACTCCGGGGTCCATCCCGGCCAACGACCCTCCCCGAAGGAGACAATTCATATATAAAGGAAGGTATACGAAAAAACATTTGAAAACATTCTCAAAACCTTTCAAGGGTTCATACTGGTCCCCATAAACTGTCATGAACCATAAAAACTTTTCAAGGGTTCATGCCGGTCCCCATGAACCGTCATGAACCATAAATCCATTTATGGGTCCCCGACCCGAAATCATAATCTTAAAACATAACTGGGCCATAAGCATGAATCCACATACAAACTGGGCCTCCAGCCCGAATCATAAACCAACTGAGCCTTGTGCCCGTTTCGTAAACCAAATGGGATGCGTGCCCGATATCGTAAACCAAATGGGCCTTGTGCCCGATACTTAAGTTAACTGAGCTCCGAGCCCGATTCATAAACCAACTGGGCCTCGAGCCCAATACGTAAATCAACTGGGCCTCGAGCCTGATGCCTTGTTAAATCAAATGGACTTCAGGTCCGGGAGTTCGTAAATCAAATGGGTCTCGTGCCCGGTCCATATTTCCAAATCCGAAATCGATTCAAGAACCAATTGGGCCTCTGGCCCGAGAACGTAACTAAATGGACTTCGAGTCTGAGGTTTCCAAAACAAATGGGTCTCGAACCCGAGTTTACCTTTTCAAATCTAAAACCATTTCATTAAACCATTTCTAAAACTATAAGCACAGAAAATCAGTGTAAAACCGCAAGTAAATTACCTCGAAATGCGTGAAACCATGTAAATCACAATCATCCAAATAATCATCATAGAATATTATATATAAACCATATAAAACATTTATGCATGCATCACAGTTTAGAAATCAAGGTCCACTCACAGACCGTCCTAAGCTACCGCCTCGATTTGCATGCTGTAAGCCTCACTGGGCTAATCACCATCACCGGGACTCCCAAACTTGTCCAAATAAATTTATAGGGTTACTAACTACCTTATTAACCTCTCATTGAAGCCCCGTAATTTTCTCGAATTTTTAAGTATTTTTAATCTCGATCCTAAACCTTCGGATGTCCCGAACATTATCGAGATGGTGTCCGATCGACACGAAACCAGTCCCAAAATGTTCATTACATCGAATAGTGTATTTCATATGTTGAACACTTCCCCAAAATACCCACCACGCGCCCTCATACACCGCCCACAAGGGCTGCGCCTGAGCCCACGTGCCAATCACTATTCATTATCCCCTACCTCCAGCCGACTGGGTACGCTGGTTCGAACCAGATCGGACTGGTCTAGACCGGTCCACCATCCAATCTCCCTCATTTTCAGTCCATTTTGTTCCGTTTTGATTCCTAAAGCTTCCCCTACTCATTTCCTATCTATTTAGCTATTCAAAACATGAAAAATGGCTAAGAATCTCACCTTCTCGATTTAATCTTCACGGCTCCAAAACTAGTCGCCGTCCTGGGCGTCTGCACCACCATCCCCAGCCACTGCTTTTGATCCCAAATGGTCCTTATGATCACCAGAAAACCAACCCATACGTTAGAATCGACCCACAAGACCAAAAGCCCAAGTTCGAATTTTCAAACCGACTCACCTTGGCGGTTTTCAGTTTTCCTCAGCCGTGGCCACCGCGGTGGCTCGGCTGTCACCATCCAGTCCTCCTGGTTCCACTAGCCTCACACTCTCTCTCAGTCACACCCAATGTAGCTCACACACAAGATGGATGATGGTGGTGGGGTGATGTGTCGTGTGCTGTTTGGTTTTGGAGAGAAAATGGAGAATGGAGAGAGTCGGATTTGTGAGAGAAACAGAGAGGATGGCTGGTGATCAGGTGAGAGGGAAGATGGTTTGGACGGTGAGGATGAGAGTGTGAGGTAGAGATGGATAGCTAGGATGAGAGGTGGGTGAATTAAATTATAAAATAATATAGAATAATAATATTTAATTAATTAGATCCACATTTTAGGGAAGCCACCAATAGGATGAGTGACACTTGTCACTCATCCATGGGTCCCACCTAAAATATCTGCCCAATCAGATATTGCCACGTCATCATTGCATCGTAATGCGTGCATAATGCAATCGAACTTCTGTGACCCATAACTTTCCCGTTCGACGTCCGATTTCGGCGTGCCGCCTGTCTATGGATTCGTATCGACCCGAACTACATAACGGTCCCTGGCCCTTGGCCATCGGACCTCCCAGGTCAAAAGTCAACATTTTGCCCATGACTAGGAACAAAATGGTCATTTTGTATCGTTCGTCCGATTTCGCTCAACTAATCATCGATTATCCTTACTAATCCTTAATTAGTCACTAATCTAATCCCGAAATTCGGGACGGGTCGTTGCAGTCAAAGTCCATTTGACCATCCAAGTCAAAAGTTAACTTTTCACCCAATTCCTAGAGGCAAAATCGTCATTTTGCACTGTCCGTCCGCGATTTTCCGACTAATCCCCGATTAGTCCCGCTAATCCCTGATTACTTACTAAGCTAATCCCGAAATTTGGGACGGGTCATTACAGTCGTTGTAGAGTTCAGCTAACGCCATCAATTTTGATGGAATATGCTAACATCGTTGGCATATTTCGTTAAAAATAAACAAAAATAGTAGCTGAGGCTAATGCCGTCAAGTTAACAGAATATTACTTCATCGTCGACATATTTTGTCAAGCATAACAAAATATTCTGTCAGAATTACTGAATATTCTTTTGTTACTATACAAATGAGTTATAAGCGCTTGATCTCTTGTGACTGCGTTTGAGCTCACGTGATCGGTGCGTGGGAAGGCTGTCAACCTTCCACTTTTGCATGGCGGAGTGTAAGGGAATTTCTCGGTCCACAAACGACTCATGTCTAGGATTTTGGGACATTATGGATCTGTTTTTTACAATGTTGGAGTCGTTTGATATTGCTTTAAGGCCCTTTTGAGCTTCTTATTTTAAGTTAGAACCATTGGAGCTGAGTACTTACCCAAGAGAGTTAGGGATCCAGGTTTAAGGATTTAATCCATAGTTTACCTATCATAATTACCTATTTTGGTAGGTATTATGGTAGTGGAGACTACTAAGAACCACACAGATCAAGATGAAGCTCGTGGGGACTTTCAAGAGCGAGTAACTCGATGTGTTTTAGGGATTTTATTAGAGATGCTCGTATTTACTATTGGAAGATATTAAAGAATTTTTGAAGAATTATTTTTTTTAATTATCTTACTTTTAGTTAAATTAGATATTCATATTACTTTTAAAATGAGTACGGAAAAAAAAAATTATAATAGGACTAATGTTTTCATAATCCTCAATATAATCTTATAATAAAAATAAAAATAAAAAGTAATGTTGAAATCATGATAGATTTTAGTAAGTGCTTTCCCGGGGTGGGGGTGGTTGAGATGGTGGTGGAAACTCGTACGACATAGTTTCCACCACCATCTCAACACCACCCCCCTCCCAAAAAAAAAATCTATACCCTACTGTTGAACTCCAAACAATACGAATTTTATTTTTTTATTTTATAGAAAAAATTTCAATTGTAACTATGTACAATATATATAATATATATAATATTTATTATTTATTATATGCATAATATAATAAAAGGCCCAAGATGCCAAAGAAATCAAATACTAAGGGGCACATGAGGCAAAGAGGACAAAAAAAGGCAATATTATTTTTAATTGTTTAAAAGAATTCTCAATAACTCACTCATTCTCTTTATTTAGATATAAAAGGGTATATGTGAAATTTATTACTTATAAATTCTATTTAAAGATTTTTGAATTAAAAAAGTTTGAGGTAATGTCTTATTTTGTTTAATATATAAGTATTAAAGGCTTTGAATAAAAATAAAGTTGTTAAAGATATAACAATGATTTACTCTATAATCAACCAAAGGGTCCAAAGCACATTTGAATGTAGCATTCTTCAACCCATGAAACAATTATCATCATTTGTTTGCAACTTGCAACTATATAACCAATGCAATTTTCCAAGTAACATATGCTAATAATAATTTGTCTATGTAATGCTAAAATATATAATTTCAGTTAAGCAGTGATTATTATTTTTATTATTATTATTATTATTATTATTATTATTATTATTATTATTATTATTATTATTATTATTATTATTATTATTATTAAACATAAACAAGTGACATATGTCACTTAAATAATAAATCTTCATCCAAATAGGCTGAATCTGACAGGACCCGCCCCGATCCCACAGGGACCACAAGGGGCCGTGCCCTGCTCCCGTCTGACACCCAATAATTCATACCAATTTTAACCTCAAAACATCAAATGCATAAATAACCAAATTAAAGTCATACATCAAATCCGAATTAAACGAATGTCAGACAAGGGATGAAATTCAAAATTACAAGTTGCGAGCACGACTCTAACATAAACCGGCGGGTAAGCCACCCAGCAGGGGTTCAGGTACGCAGAAGTAGATCTATGCCTCAGCCTCTGGTTCCTCCTCTACCTCAGTATCACGACCTGGAGGGGTTACCAAAACATTAAGGGTGAGTGGGCCGAAACTCAAGTTATAAAATCATTTGATAAGTAAAACATATAATTTACCCCTCCGTTTTCCAAACATGCATGCATCATCATTTAAAATCATAAATCATATAACATGAATCATAAGGCATGTAATAAAACCATAACCATAATTTTAGCCACTGCACTATATACTCCAATCCGACATCCCTGATGTCTGACGTCCCTGACGTCAATAAGGTCACAATCACAAGGCTACGCGTGCCACTCGGGTCTCAATTCCGAGTTCAATCCCCGAACCCTGTTCGGTTACAGCATCCCCGATGCTTAGCGTCACAGACGCTGGACGTTCTAGACGTCCGTGGCCACTCCGGGGTACCTCATCCGGAGGAGACAGTATCATATGGAAGGATCTATACAGTGCAGTACCAAATACATTTTATTGATATCCACATGCAAAACATATATGTATACATAGGTAAAATTCGAACCGATCGTTACGTTTCATCAAACGGGTCTCATGCCCAAATACCGTGAAACGTGCCATAACCGAAATCTCAGTATCATCAAACCATTTATAGATTCCAGCATGTGAACATATAAGTAAATCAGAAAACATTTAAGCATGCAAGGGTTTAATGAAAACGGGCCCACTCACAGTACGATCCCGCGGTGAACCTGCGCGTACGAACTTGTACCGGGATTATCGTACAATTCCTGTCAGTCCAAATCACATGTAAGGGTCACTACAAGTCTTAAACGTTTAACCACAAAGTCCGAAATAGAAACCGGCCCGGGGAGCCGTACAGCACGTTTCCCGAGGTAACCGGCCCTAAACCGATCCATCAAAACTTATCTCAGATCAACATGGTTAATTCACCAAAAATGTTCAGCATGATGAGAGGAACAAAAGTCATGTTGATCGTGATCGGAGATAAGGTCCAACGCGCTCTCACGCGCCGCCCAAAGTGGCTACGCGTGAAAGTCACGTGCCTGACACTGTAGCTACAGTGTCACCTCCTTCACCCGTTTGTCTGTAATACGGGCCTGCCACCCGCGGCTTGACCCGGTTGAATACCCACCAATTCGTACTCGATTTCAATCCAATTTGATCCTAACATGTTCCATAACTATCCAATTTAGGTTCTGTGACAAAAATCAACCTCGACACATCCCCAAACGACCCATCGACCCGCGATCAACCAATCGGGTCAATCACCAGAACTTCCTGGTTTCAAACCCATTGTCCAATTAACTTCACAGGAAGCATAATAGGATCAAAACGAACCAAAATGAACAATCAATTGTGTCTGAAAGTACCTGAAGGTCGTCGTCCCAAGCTCTGCAACTTCCCTGAAAACAGCAGCCTCCGTCCTAGCTCAACCGTGGCTGTTAGCCTTCAATTTCGATGTGGTTGAGTTCCAAACACTCCCAGAAGACTAAACCAGGCCTTGGTTTGGTCCAACACTCACCAGAAATTAAAATCCGATTTTCCCTCCAATTTTGGCCGAAATGGTTTCTGTGGTTTCCTCACCCGTTCTTAGTTATAACAGCATCAGAGTGATGCTCAAGCACGTTCTAATTGGTTTTAAACCATTTCAAGCCGTCCCAGAGGCTCGTGGGTGTCCAATTGTCCACTGAAAAATGTTCCCCGAAAAGCTTCGATCTTGAATTAATCAATTGATCGTGCAGGCTGGACGGCTCAGGCCACGTTCAAAAGCAAAAGACAACCCAGACATTCCAGCACATGATAGCATAATCAATTGCACGATAGAACCACCGCACATGGTGGTGCCACCCATTTCCCACGCGGTCTGCTACAGTAACCAGGGCAAAAAGACACAAATGCCCTTGGTCCAATAATTACCAAAATACCCCTCACTTCCTAGACCCCTAACTCAGCCATACGAAGTCCGATTTCGGCGTGCCGCCTGTCAACGGACTCAGGATATCGAGACCTACCTATCGGTCCTTGAGTCGCGTGAAAATTAATTGTCAAACGAAAAGTCAACATTTTCGCCCGTGAAGTCCAACTTACGGTAATGCCCCTGAAGTTCCGATAGTCATAACTTTTTCCCTGATCGTCCGAATTGGACGTGCCACCTGTCTATGAACTCGTGACGTCCCGTACTACGTCACGATCATAGGTCAAGGTCCATTTAACTCATCAATCAAAAAGTCAACAATTTGGCCATGCCAATCACAAGGGTAAAAGCGTCAATTCACACATTAAATTGAAATATTAAAATCCTCGAATGTCCGGGGTGTTACAGAATCAGCCACTTAATTATCCAATTCACTCTGCGGTGGCAATTTACCATTTTGCTCTTGCCATAACAAATTACCAAAATACCGCTCACAATTCTAGACCCATAACTTTCACGTCCGAACTCCGATTGACGCATGCCATCTGTCTACGGATTCAGCGTCCCGAGACCTATCCAACGGTACCTCCGGACAGTCTAAATAAGATCCCGAACAAAAATTCAACTTTCGGCCCTCCATAACCAGGGGCAAAATCGTCATTTCCTTCCAATTTTTCCTTTTTCGAATTTCCAGGTCGTCACATCATACTTGCTCGAACGTTGAACAGTGACCCCATTTTTCAAACTCCGAATCCGACCAACTCCGGTCACCTCCAATCCTGATTCCAAGCCCACTCGATTCGTTTGACCCTCAGAAACCATTTCGAATTGTTAGAATCGATCAACAAGTACCAAAAACAAATTTTCGAATTTGAACCAAAACACACCGTTTCGGTGTCCGGTCGCCTCAGGCGACCACAACCCTCAACTCCTAGCCTACTGAGTTCGTCTCACCTCTAGGGACCTCATCCGATCAATAAAACGGTCAATAACCACCAAAATCAATTGCACCATTTTTGAACCCAAAAACAGAGTTTTAGTTCCTTACATCCGAACTAGGCCACCGTCCACGACGGTCCTCTCTGATAGCCTCATCATCATCGATTAAATCATCCCTCTCACTCCCATTCACACACTAACCATAGAAAATGATGATTGAATGGGTTAATATAGGGTTGGGGTTCATGGTTCCAAAGGTTTCACGGTTTCTAGGGAAAAATAGAGAGGATGATCAATCAACGGGGGAAGAAAATATCCCACCATGTGGGGATATGGGCCAATCAGATGGGTGACATTTGTCACTCATCTGGTGGGTCCTTCTAGAAGCTTCTCCAATCAAATCCTGCCACGTGACGCGATGTCTCGGTTTGCATGAATAGTGCCATAGAACTTCCTAGACCCGCAACTTTCCCATTAAACCTCCGATTCGTCGTACCGCCTATCTACGGACTCGTGACGTTGGATCTACGTAATGGTCATCGATCAATGTAAGACCCGTATCCTAGAGGGAACGGTGAACAATCCCACATTCCTACAAGGGGGGAATAGTCTGGGAAGGGAATGGTGGTGTGCCTTAAAGGTGTAGGCGTGAGCATGAGGCCTTTTGGGAGCTCAGTGGCTTTGGGGGGAATTGGAACCCCAAAGTTAAGCGAGTTGAGGCTGGTGCAATTCTATGATGGGTGACCCCCTGGGAAGTTGCATCGTGAGCTCCCGAAAACAAAACCGTGAGGGCAAGGGAAAGGAGGCCCAAAGCGGATAATATCGTGTTAGATGAATCGGGATCTGACAGCGGAGGGTCGGGTCCTGACAATTTGGTATCAGAGCCAAACCTCAACCGGGAAGTGTGCTAGTGAGGACGATGGGCCCTAAAGGGGGTGGATTGTAAGACCCGTATCCTGGAGGGAACGGTGAACAATCTCACATCCCTGCGAGGAGAGAATGGTCTGGGAAGGGAATGGTGGTGTGCCTTAAAGGTGTAGGCACACACCTATCTAGCATGAGGCCTTTCGGGAGCTCAGTGGCCTTGGGGGGGATTGGAACCCCAGAGTTAAGCGAGTTGAGGCTGGTGCAATTCCATGATGGGTGACCCCCTGGGAAGTTTCCCCATGAGCTCCCGAAAACAAAACCGTGAGGGTGAGTGTAATGACCCGGAAATTCGAATCACGGAAATTTGAAAATTTTGAGGAAAATGACTATTTTACCCCTGAAATTGGGCGAACGGTTGACTTTTTATTCGAGCGGTCAAACGGACTTTGACCGATGACTGTGAAGTAGTTCTGGACGTCACGAGTTCATAGACAGCTAGCACGCTCGATTCCGACATTCGAGGAAAAAGTTATGACGTACGGAAGTTTGAGAGTAATTTGGTAAATTGGTCAAAAGGGGCCATTTGTTGACTTTTTGATCGGGTCATTGTTTGGACTTTCCGGAAGTACCGTTGGATAGGTCTCGGGACGCTGAATCCGTAGACAGGCGGCATGCGTCAATCGGAGTCCGAACGAAAGAGTTATGGGTCTGGAACTATGAGGGGCATTTTGGAAATTTTTCAAGTAGGGGTAAAATGGTAATTTTCTGCAGCTGGGATAATTGTGATGATTAGGTTAGCTGAGTCAATTAATTTGGGCGTGGATTGGCCAGGTAATGACACTTGTTATCATGTGTGAAGGATTAGTGGGTTTGAATGCCTAATACGAACAAAGAAACCGCCCATTTCCTTTGTGTTTACTTTGATCAAATTGATCGGTGATGGGGACAAATAGATAGTACCTGAGATGGGAAGAGGAAATCACAGAGAAAAACGAGTGAAACTGAGGGGATAATTGAAGAAAACAGAGTTGTAAACCCGAGAAGGAAACCCAAAAACCCACTTAAGAACACCAATGTTGATTTTGATTTTGTAAACTGTTTCGAGGGAAATTGATTAGATATTCAGCTTTCTGGAAGCTAGAGGACTCGAACCAAATCAATTGGGAAGCCAATTGATTGTGAATTGATGAAGAACAGAACCTGCGACCTTTTGGAAAGGTGGAGCTTGAGTTCGATCATTTAGAGGTAATAATTTTTGAAATTAATTTCAGTTTCGTGCTTAGAATGAGTATAAGATACTTCCTGTTCAATCAATTGAACGAAACAGTGTGCAATTGGGTAGAACCCGATTTCAGACTCGTCGGGTGTTTATCTTGAGTCGAGAGATTCTAGGGTTTAATTTATGAAATTGAAGTCACAGATCGATTATAGACATGGAATAGATGGTAATGAGTGAAAGAACTGGAGAAATTGTGGTCGAATTGGCTTAGACTGAAACGGGTTGCATCGCAGGTCGTAGGCTCCGTTTACCAGCTAAACGGGTGACAGGGACGACTGTTCATGGTTACTGTTCACGGCGCGTGGACTCACGCGCAGCCGCTTGCGGCGGCGCGTGAGGGCGCGTGGTGGGGTTTCTGGAAAAGTGTCCAACAGGTGTTTTATTCTATACAGTGTAACGATCATTTTGGCGTTGGTTTCGAGTCAATCAGACACCGTCTCGATTATATTTCGAGGGTCCAAAGGTTAATGTTATATTTTAAAATAATATTAAATTCCCGGAAAATTATGGGGAATTGATATGATGCAAATTGACTTGTTAGTAACCCTACATAATGATTTTGGACAGGCTTCGAGATTCCTGGCAAATGTCAGAAATTACGGAAACGCGTGCAGCTCGGGAAACGAGCGGTTTGGACAGTGTGTGAGTGGACGTTTGTTTTATAAATTTATATGCATGCATAGTTAAATGTTTTACATGGTTGATTGCATGATTTTGTTTGCAATGATGTTATGATTTGTTTGGATGATTATTTATGATTTAATGATTATTTTAATCGGTCGTTCGGGCACGTTTTTCAAGGAAATACGCAAATGGTATTTTGGGCTAGGCCCGGAGTCAAAAAGGTTTCCAAAAGAGTATTTTGACTTAATGGGCGAGTTAAAGATGATTTCTGGATTATTACCATGTTTTCGATATGATTTTACGGATTTACGTATAAATGATATTTGGGCTTGAGTCCCGGTTGATAATGATTTTGACTTGGTTTGAAGTCAATGATTTGATTGAGATGTTTTGGGATAAGATTCCGGGATGATTTTCCTTGTAATTGTGAGTGCCCAGACGGTCGAAGCTAGGGGTATTCCCAGACGACCAAAGCTCGGGGATATGATTGTGATTGTTCTCAGGCAGCCGAAGCTAGGGGTGTTCCCAGACGGCTGATACTCGGGGTGATATGTGTTCCCAGATAGCCGAAGCTCGGGGTGTTCCCAGACGGCTAATGCTCGGGGTTAAGGCCTACGCGTAGTGCGGATATGATTATGTGGTGGTTTGTGCACTTGTAAATGGTGCAGATTGCTTGATAGATTGTTTGATTGATTGCTTGTGACTACGTACTGGTATTGAGTACAAGTTCGGGTCTATGTGACCAGGTGATTATGTTTTCATATGTACTGTGGCTGGAAGGCCGGTGATTGTTGTTCATATGTTTTTCCCTATGCATGCAGGTTTGATAAATTGGAGGGTAAATGATGTCTTTTAAAAATGTGTTTTAATGAATATATTTTTGTCCACTCACACTTTTCTGTTTTTGATGACCCTCCAGGTCGTGACACGACTTTTGGGGCTAACCTAGAGGCGGAGCCATAAGCGGAGATAATCCCTTGTTTGATAGGTGCTGAAGGGTAGTTTCGGGACTTCAGTTGACTTGTCAGACGGGAGCAGGACCGAGCACGGTTATCGAGATCCAGTTGGGACGGGTCCTGTCAGCGAGGCCCAAAGCGGACAATATAGTGCTAGATGAGTTGGGTCTTGACCGAGGAGGGTTGGGTCCTAACAATCAAAGTCCATTTGACCATCTGGGTCAAAAGTCAACTTTTCGCCCAATTCTCAAGGGCAAAATCGTCATTTTACATCGTCCGTCCGCAATTCTCCAACTAATCCCTGATTAGTCCCCCTAATCCTCAATTACTCACTAAGCTAATCCCAAAATTTGGAACGGGTCGTTACAGTCGTTGTAGAGTTCAACTAACGCTATCAATTTTGATGGAATATGCTAACATCGTTGGCATATTTCGTTAAAAATTAACAAAAATAGTAGCTGAGGCTAATGCCGTCAAGTTGACAGAATATTACTTCACTGTCGACATATTTTGTCAGGCATAACAAAATATTCTGTCAGAATGACTGAATATTCTTTTGTTACTATGCAAATGAGTTAGAAGCGTTTGATCTCTTGTGACCGCGTTTGAGCTCACGTAATTGGTGCATGGGAAGGCCGTCAGCCTTCCACTTTTGCATGGCGGAGTGTGAGGGCATTTCTCTGTCCACAAACGACGCATGTCTAGGATTTTGGGACATTATGGATCTGTTTTTTACAATGTTGGGTCGCTTGATATTGTTTTAAGGCCCTTTTGAGCGTCCTAATTTAAGTTAGAACCGTTGGAGCTGAGTACCTACCCAAGAGAGTTAGGGATCCAGGTTTAAGGATTTAATCCATCGTTTATCTATCATAATTACCTATTTTGGTAGGTGTTATGGTAGTGGAGACTACCAAGAACCACACACATCAAGATGAAGCTCATGGGGACTTTCAAGAGCGAGTAACTCGATGTGTTTTAGGGACTCTATTAGAGATGCTTGTATTTACTAATCTTCTCTAAGATTATTCAGCCTGCTATAGTTAATTCTTTGCTTTAATTATTGGCCAAATGCCAAAGGCTAAAAGGCCGAAGGCGTTGAGCTTTTGATGTTCCATTAATCCAGTAGACTCATAATATAATCAAAGGTAATTAATTTATAGATCGTTATTAACATATAAATTTATTAAAAATTTTACATATAAAAAAATTAAATTCATAAATTTTTTGACTAGTCAAATAATTATATAATTTAAAATAAACCATAGTTTTTATATAAATTACAACTAATAACATCTAATTGTAAACTAATCCAACAACAATCTAAAAAGCACTTACCAAAATCTATCATGATTTCATCATTACTTTTTATTTTTATTTTTTATTATAAGAATATATTGAGGATTATGAAAACATTAGTCCTATTTAAATTTTTTTCCCTTACTCATTTTAAAAGTAATATGAATATCTAATTTAATTAAAAATAAGATAATTAAAAATAATAATTCTTCAAAAATAATTTTAAATTTAAAAATTATTTATCTTCTGATATTAAATAATTTGGTTAATTTCGTATAGTTTAGGGTTTAATTCTTGAATTTTGGTACCAGGATGGGGGTGGTTGAGATGGCAGTGGAAACTCGTATGCATAATATAATAAAGGGCTCAAGATGCCAAAGAAATCAAATAGTAAGGGGCACATGGGACAAAGAAGACAAAAAAAAACTATTATTTTTAATTGTTTAAAGGAATTTTCAATAACTCACTCATTTTATTTATTGAGATATAAAAGGGTAGATATGGAATTTATTATTTATAAATTTTGTTTAGGGAGTTTTGAATAAAAAAAAGTTTAAGGTAAGGTCTTATTTTATTTAATATACAAGTATTAAAAGTTTTAAATAAAAGTAAAAACTGTTAAAAATGTAACAATGATTTACTCTATAATCAACCAAAGGGTCCAAAGCACATTTGAATGTAGCATTCTTCAACCCATCAAACAATTATCATCATTTGTTTGCAACTTGCAACTATATAATTAACCAATGCAATTTTCCAAGTAACATATGCTAATAATAATTTGTCTATCGAAAGCTAAAATATATAATTTCAGTTAAGCAGTGATTATTATTATTATTATTTTGTCAAAGTTAAAGTGGTGATTGGTGAGTGAAAGGGATACGAATCCTTAGTTTGACCTTGTGCTTGGTTGCAAAGACGTACAAAGACTTAATTAATAGAGTCAAAGCCTAGCTGGTATACTCAACCATTATCATGTTTTCGGTCTTCCCTCATGCAAATGAAAACATGGAAAATGTTACTTTTCTTACTATTTTTCTCCCTTCCTTCATTCACGAGTATTTGACCAAATTTTAAAACGTTCCCCGTACTTCCACGCCAACATACCTAAACCTGAGACTTAATCGCAAACCACAAAGAAAGTAATTAAGTAAACCTGCGTTGGCGTATGAATGAGATGGTTGTTTGGTTTTGGTTCACTAGTGGTGGTGGCCCACACATTTGAAACCGAACGTTGACAACTACGACCAAGTGATGAAGTAAAAGTGATGGAGCAGAAACCAGAAACGGAAAACCTAGGTGCTGCGTGGGCCCCGCCTTCAAGACCACCGTTTCGTCCCCGTTTCGTTTTCGTACCGGCCCTATATTGTAATTTGTGGCTTTAGTTTGGATTGGGGATTTTCACATTTATTTTAGGAATCTGGACTGAAATGGTTTACCTGCTTTGAAGTTTCCTAAAATACGCGTGCCAGTGGACCTACCTGCTGTGGGAATTGGGACTTGTCGACCTGGTATGTTGAGCATTCGACCGTTGGATGAGTCTACGTTCATCCAGCGGCTGCGTGATGCTATTAGTGGTTGACTTAAAGTTAATTAGTTAATTAAGGGAATATGAATATGATGAGGTGGAGGCTTTTCTTTTGATTGTGATGAAGGCGTGTTAATGCTTAATGCTTAATGCTTAATGCTTAATGCTTAATGCTTAATGCTTAATGCTAATTATGGCATAGGATTTGAGACACTTGGAGTGGGAAGACAGCTGCAAATTGCGTCAAAGATCGAGCCAATATTATGCATGGTCAACTTGGAAGGAGGCCGTGGGTTTCTTTCTTTTAATCATATCTCTATTAATAAATATAATCACATTCATGCTAGTGCTCCATACTTTCAGAATGCTTTCCATTTGCTTACATTACTTTGCCTAAGAGAATGCATTTAGCTCTCATGAGTAGAAACATTTAGGCCTTCTACAATCCTTCCATGGAGTTTAAGAATCAGATAATCAAAGACTAATTTTACTTACAGTGTAATATAAGTGAGTTTAATTACTGTAATATAGGTGAGTTTTATATATTAATTGTAGATCAAACTTATTTTTATTGTTTGTTAATATTCATTTCTCTCCATTAATTAATATGATCTATCATAATAAGAAACAAACTCATGAGAGTAATATCACAAATAATAATCATCTATGTTATATGCAAATTTTTTGACCAAGTATAGAAGGCAAATTTTTTGACCGAGTGTAGAAGGCCGTAGGGCTTGTTTGGTGAGTATGATATGTTTATATTAATCCATTAAACTCAGTGTGCATTGACTACAAAAATGAAGGTGCATTTTTTTTGGTAATGTGGAACCCAAAATCACCGGAAGAATGTGGAGTTACCACGTGGCCCATAATTTCCAAAATGACCAAATTGCCCCTAGCAATAATACTTAAAGTCTAAGCTCCGAACATGGCTCAAGCCCACAATGCTTACATAGCCCAAATATTGGGCCCAAAGACACGTGGAAGCCTCTCACCCTCGATCTACATAATACGTGTTAGCACACAAATCAAGAAGCATTTGTCCCCCATCGGAACTATGGAAATTGAACATCACATTCACCCCTATATAAGGGGAACATTTCCCAATAAAGGTAATTCTGTTCTACGCTACTTAAGCTCTTGAGATTTCTCTTTCGAAGCTGACTTAAGAATTGGAGTGTTCTTGGTCGAACACCCCCCGGGTCTCGATCATTGACCAAACGATAGCTTACTGTTTGCAGGGATTCTTGAGTCTTTTGAGTTTAAAGGACGAATTCAGTTTCAACAATTGGTGCTTTCATTGAGAGCTTGAAGATATTCAAGAAGAAGCTCTCACGATCGTTCACCGTTCATCTTACTTCGTTCATCGTTCATAACGTTGTTCGAAGATTTTGAACGTGTTCATCGTTCAACAACAACTTTCCATTCAAGATTCTTTAGACGAGCATGGCTAGGGTTCGACGATCCGTTCATTCAAGCGGAGAAGGTGTTTCAGCCTCAACTGCTCAGACAAGAAATGAAGCTTGCATAGAGACTCCAGAGGAACGCCCAATCCGTCCCCGACGTGTGTCCATAGAAGCGCCCATGGAGATGCAAGGAAGGATGCCAACTTTCAGCTTCGGAGCGTTCTCATCTCCAACAAACCAAATGCATGTGCTAGGGGAACGAACTTCAACCTTGCAGCAAACAAGTGGGCGGATAGTAGGAGGAGCATCAAGGCAGAGTCAGCCCACTGCGAACATGGATCTGCGGGATTTCCTGGATGAGCACCAAGACATCTCAGGGAGGAGCCACCATCAGCCCCCTCAGGACAACCTAACTCAATAGGTGGAAAGGTTGAGCAGCCAAGTTCAACTTTAGTCAGAGTTTTTGTAGTGACTCCTAGCGGAAAGAAAAGCTCAAGGACCAGAGAGACATTCCACCTCGCGTGGAAGATAGGAGAATGTTCCAAGGCGTGCAGAGAAGGAAGCGGTCTGATGCCAAATAATGTCTCGGGGCACCTCGTTAAGTGACTCCGGCGAAGAAAGTCACACCCGCAAGGAAAATAGTCTGCAACGGCCAAGGCCATCAGTGCATGAGCGGCTTGGAAGTAGGGTTGGGACAACTTCACGAGTGGAGCGCTCACATGGGAGCAGAAGGGAACGTCAGACTCCACATAAAGCCCCAAGATGATCTGCCCATGGCAGTGAAGGGAAAGATAAGGCTTACTCACCTACGCTACCTCAGAGGTCAAGGGGAGAGGCTCGAGGAGGTTCCCGGTGGATAACGCATAATGACTCACTGCCTCAAAGAGGTGCGCTGCGAGCTAATGACGTTCAAAGGATGTTGGACCGACACCTTCATATTAAACGGGATGGTGATCTAGAGGATGACCTACGTCGTCAGATTCAGCTGTCTACACCCTTCGTGAGGGATGTAACGACCTGTCCCGAATACCGAGATTAAATATTAATTAATCATAGTTTAGAATGACTAATCTGGGATTAGTTGAGAGAAATCGGACAAAATGTGCAAAATGACCATTTTGCCCCTAGGCGTGGGTAAAATATTGACTTTTAGTTCAAGAGGTCAAATGGACGTTGATCGATGAATATGACGTAGTTCGGGATGTCACGAGTTCATAGGCAGGTGGCACGTCCGATTCCGACATTCGAGGAAGAAGGTATGACGTTCGGAAGTCGAGGGGTACTTTGGTCATTTGGTTGGAAGTGGGCAAATTGTTGACTTTTAACCCGACAGGTCCGATGGCCGAGGGCCAATGACCGTTACGTAGATCGAGTCGATACGAGTTTATAGATAGGCGGCACGTCGAGATCGGAGGTTCGACGAAAAAGTTATGGTCACGGGAGTGAAATCGATTAAATGTACGAATCGAGGGTTTAAGTAAAATAATATTATAATATTGCAATTTGACATAAATCTGGAATTGATCTGGACCGTTGGATGAGTGACAGGTGTCACTCATCCCACACTCCGTTTTCCCTAAATTGTGGATCTATGTCCATTTGTCCATTTAATTAATTAATTAATTCACACATACCTCATTTTCTCTATCTTCCCACCCATGCATCACCTTCATTTTTTCTCCCTAAACAAACACACAAAAACAGCTGCACAAACAACCTTCAATCTTCATCCTTTGCTTGTGACCCGTGAATGAAAGTTGGAGAGGACATTGAGACGAACCAAATAGTGGCAACGGCAAGGACTGTCGTGCACGGTGGCTGGAGTTTCGAAGGTAAACCTGAAAATCCTATTTTTAGTTCAAAAATGGTGGACTTGGTTTTAATGGTTGTTGATCGATTCTAAGCCTAGGACTATGTTCCTTGAGCTCCTTTGAGCTTGTAGGTTCAATTTGGGACGGATTTGGACGTCGGAGGTGGCCGGAATGATGATCGGAATTCTGCCGAAACTTTGAACGGCCATAACTTTCAGACTAGGTACTTTCTGAATTTCTGGGTTGATTTTTGGAATCTTTGGCTCGAGTAGATGGATTTACATAGGTAGAACATCGAATTTGGTTGAGAAACGAGTGAGATATCGAAGTTTGAAGTTTAGGGCATCAATGGAGTTTTCCGGCGAGAAATTTCGGCGAGTCGCCGCTGAATTGACTCGGTCACCGGCGAGTTGATATGTTGACTTTGAATCGTTGACTTTTTTTACCGTTGACTTACTGTTCATGATGACGTCAGCGTTGACTTGTTGATGTCAGCGTTGACTTTTTGGTCAACGTTTGACTAGAACTTTGACCCGCGCGTGGGGCGCGTGGGAGCGTATTTTTATGTGGGACCAGAACCATTTTAAAGGTTTCGACAATCCGGATCCAATGACAGTGGTTTCGGGTCGATCGGAGATCATTAAGTTGGTCAAATTGAGGTTTTTCACCTCAGAAAATGTGTACGGGACACGTTGACTTTTCTGGGAAAGTTTAGGGTTCTTAATATGGACTTGTATTGGTTAGTACTAACCTTTGGGTATGATTTGGACAGGTCAAGATGACCCGGAGAGGTCGGATTAGCCTGGGGAGGCTTATGGCACGCGTATCGACGCGGTAGAGTAGGACAGTCTGTGAGTGGACTTCGTTTTCTAAATTGTGATACATGCATAACTATTTTATATGTTTTACATACGTAATTTCTATGATGATGATTGTGGCACGGGTGGATTATATGATTGCACGTATTTCGAGGTAAACCCGTATTTACACATTTTTCGAGGTTTATGAGCTTATGATATGACTATATGATTGTGAGTCTAATTATGATTCTATGGCATGGTTTTGGTTTTGGAAAGATGAATTCGGGCACGAGACCCATTTGAATTATGTAATCGGGTCAGGGGCCCAGTTGGTTTATGAAATCGGGCTGAGACCCTTTTGAGTTATGTGATCGGGCCGGGGGCCCAGTGGTTTACAAAATCGGGCATGAGGCGCAGTTGAGTTTTATAAATGTGATTTCGAGTCTGGAACCCTATGTTTCATAAACGTGATTTCGGGTCGGGGACCGTAAATGGAATTGTGATGTTTTATTGAGATTTCGGGCAGGGCCCATTGAGATGTTTTGAAATGACTTTGTTAAACTGTTTTCCATATACCATCTTGATACGAGGATATGTGATGGTCTCCTCCAGGTGTCTGAGACACTGGGGAAGTCACGGTGCATTGCATGCGAGGGGTCATTATACGGAGCTACCGGACCGTATAGTGACTCAGGATCAGGAATGCTATAATTAGACGTCTGGGATGTCAGAGATATTGACCCGGAGAGACCCCGGGTAGCACGCGTTCCTTATTATAGTGAGATATGACGTCTGGGACGTCAAGCGTCTGGGACGCTAGGCATCTGGGATGCCGGAGATGGTTATGTGGTAAATATGGACTATTGGGTCTATGAAATGGTTTTCTTTTGGATTTGTGTTTATGGATTTAGGCAGTGGCCCACTTGGTTTTGGATTTACGAATTTTGGTATTCTACTGTTTGGGCTGAGTTTCCACACTTGATTTTGAGTTACGGTTTATGGGCTAAGGCCCTAATAGCTTATTTGAGTAAATATTTTGAATTACGAATTTTTGAGGTATGCATACTTTTCAGTGAAGGGCATAATGTCTTTATGAAACGTGTTTTTATGAACTTATTGATTTTCATCCACTTATAGTTCTTAATGGTTTTAATGCCCTTCAGGTTGATTACGGATGTGGGCTGTAGCAGAGACCAAGACATCGCACTCCTCCACTGATCTTGGCGCGCTCTGGGAGTCCCGTATGGGCTGAGGTACGTATTATCCCTTGAGGAGGCCCAATTCCCTAAAAGGTTTGCAACGCCAAACTTCAATCCGTTCAAAGGAAATTCTGACCCGGTGAAGCACATAGACTACTACCGGGGAGTTATGGTTCCCCACCGACACAACAATGCACTTATGTGCAAGGTGTTTCAATCCTCCCTGCAAGTCCAAGCCATGACGTGGTTCAATCATCTCCCCCGAAGGTCGATTGAATTTTTTGAAGAGTTGGCTCTAGCGTTTGTGAAGGAGTACTCACAACTTCATACGGTTGAGGTAAAGGAAAACCATCTCTTCTCCATCCGGAAGCGAGCAAAAGCGAGTCTCCGCCAATACATTCGGAGGTACTGCGAGGAAAAGTCTCAAATTTTTTGCTACAGTGACCTTGTTGCGGCAATGACGTTCAAACAAGGGCTTCCCCGGGATAGCCAGCTCTACGGAGACATTGTCATGGGCAATGTCAGGACCCACCCCGGTTTCACCCCGAAACCCGAGGTTAATCCCGCTCCCGTCTGACTCCCCGACACAACACCTAAGTAAAACTCACTCAATCCCAGTCAGACGCAGGAGTAATTAGACAACATATCCCAAAGTTATCGTTTACGGAGTATAGTATGAAAATACAAGGAACTAAAAAACGATAAATACACGCACACGGAAGACTTTAAACTACTCCGGGACCCCTCGCGTGACTTCTATGCCTCGGTCACTGCCTCGACGTCAAGACCCCGCACTAGCTCCACAACCTGGAGGGCAATTTAAAACAGAAGATGTGAGTGGACCAGAAAGTACAAAAAGTTCAGAACCATTCCATATAAAAACTGGGGTTTTAGCCCTCCGTTTTGAAAACCACATGCATAACCAACAGTTAATAACACAGGTCTAATTCAAGTCTTATAAAACATCATAAGAAACAGAAACACTATAAAACAGGTATGGAAATCATGGCATGAGTATCAAAACCCGTATCATAAACCATAAAGCTCAAATCATCATTTCCCGATCAAACCTGCTGGACCTATCCGAGTCTTTAAACTCCCGAGTCTTTAAACTCAATCCAGGCCTTAATCATATCCGAGTCTTTAAACTCAAGGCCTACGGGGGAAAATCAATATATCCGAGTCTTTAAACTCCCGAGTCTTTAAACTCAAACCGGGTCTTTAAACCCAATCCGGCCGGTCCCCCGTCACATATATCCGGGTCTTTAACCCAATATCCAGATCCAGCAAATCCAATCCCAAATCATTTGAAAACCATTTACCAATCCACATCCAAACCCGAATCCGAAATCACTGGTCCGATGCCCTTCCGGCATCCAGAACCGTCATTTCGAACCCAAATCCGGAATCCACTTTTCCACTTGGAACCAACCCATTTTCCGAAATCCGTTTCTAAAACCGAAAACCTTTAATCATTGAAATCATGTTCCAAAATCCCTTTATAATCATTAGAAATCACTTATCAATTGAAATCCCAAAACTAAAGCATCAATTTCAGAAACCAACCACTTTCTCGTAAAACGTGCTAAAAACCGGACTTTCTCGAAAAGCGTGCAATAATGTAAAACCAACCAAAACATACTCGATAAACATAGAAAACCATAAAACAATTATAGAAAACAGTTATGCATGCTCGAGTTTAGAGAAGGGGTCCACTCACAGTACTGAGCCCTAGTCGCGTCCCGAACGTCCAGCCCGTTCCTCGGCTTCCTTGGGAAATCCCGATCCTGTCAAACCGTCAAAATACGTCACTAATACGTCTACGAAGCAACTACCTAATTTTCCTTAAAATTCCCCGAACCAAAGACTTAAAACCCGGGACCCTAAACATTCACCCTCGCGGAACCAAACTCAAACGACTTCGGATTGACCCGAAACCAACTCCATTGAACTCACCACAACTCCTAGACCAAAAGTCATGTTGATCGTTTTTCCATACGCCGCCGCACGCGCCCCCACGCGCCTCCCAAAGTGGCTGCGCGTGGCCCTCACGCGCCAGCTACAGTGTCACCCCCAACCTCGAGTGCACTGTGCTGAACCGGCCGCTGCAACTGGACCGGCGAGAGGCATTCTCTGCCGTCCGACCACTATTTCCTTCCCTTCTTTCACCTACAGTTTCGTCCAGACACCACGAATCCATTCCCCAACTCCTCTTGGTTCGATTCGACTCCCAGCTTCACGACTGAAGCTCGAACCAGACGGCCATTCTCCCTCTGTTTCACGATTCTCCTGTTCCGGTCACCTCCCGTCACGGTGGCGACACCAGACGATCCCTATGGCTTTACTGAACCCAGAACCAATCTCCGTTACCCTCGACTCACCCCCAAACTCGTCGACTCACCGTTTGCAGTTCACGGCCAAACAGAGCACCAGAGTGTTCATCTTTGCCTGAGCCCCGCCGTGTACGGCCCCGTCACGGCGACCATCCTAGTCGACACCTAGGACCCTCCTGAACATCCCCCTGACCTTCTAACCTCTCGACTCTCAGCCAAACCTCACGACTTTCCAAATGAACTTTCACGGGAAAACAGAGCAAGGAAGTTTACCTTTCGATTGCAGCTCCGCCGTGCGCACCGCCGCCTACCACGGTGCTCGTTGGACTCCTTGCAACCTCCTCAGCCTCCCCTCGCCTTGGTTTGCCTCACCTCACGGCGTAGCCACCACCTCGAACTCTCAGGCTCCCTGTTTCCCCCAAAACTTCTCCGCACCTCCACCGTGCCGCCGTGCACGATTGTACCACCAAAACCCGATCAGCAACTCACTCCTACCTCCTTGTCACTCTCACAACTCAATCTTCACTCACCCTTGCACCCAGATCGATCCATTGATCTCAATCTCTCACCCTCTGTTCTCTATTCTTTGAACACACACCAACACGAACAACACGGATGCGCCCAATTAATTAGGACCGTGACTACACAGGATTGCACCAGAAGCCTCTACACACATGCCACATGTCACAATCCAATCCACACTCTCCCACATGGCCCAACCTTAGCCGTCCATTCTGCTTTCTTTGCACAAATCCCCAGAAACCAAAAAGACCAAAATACCCTCCTGTTTTACACAATTTTACGGTTTTACCAAAACTTCCTAGACCCGTAACTCTCGCCTCGTACGTCCGATGAATACGTGCCGCCTATCATCGAACTCAGGACAACAAAATCTATCTAACCTCCCTAGGTCAACATACCAAAACTCGATTACTCAAAAAGTCAACTATTCCCCCTATTTTACCCAAATTACGGTTATGCCCTCGACCTTTCGAACATCACAATTTCCTCCTCGGATGTCGGAATCAGGCGTGCCACCTGCCTATGGATTCGTGACGTCCTAAACTACGTCCTGGTCACTGGTCAACCCCCATTTGACCACCCGAACTAAAAGTCAACTATTTTGCCCAAACCAGGGGCAAAATCGTCATTCTACGCCAAAGACCTTATCGGGACCACTAACCACGGATTAACCTTACTAATCACACCTTAGTTGGTCTACTAATCCCGGCTCTCGGAACGGGTTGTTACAGGTAATGCACGAAGGATATGACGAGATCATGCCGATCATGCCGAGATTGTGCCGAGATGATCATAACTCTAGCAGAGCATTATGCATGTTGGGAGGATGAAAAGAGTGCTGCACATGCGCCAGATCATGCCAAGATGAGCGAAAAAGCCTCCAAACCGTCATCACCGCGCAAAGAGGATGTTAGTGGCAAACTTTCCTATGAGGGGTTCAACAAACGCAAGGCAAGCCAAACTCCCAACGACTCAACCCTCGGTAAGTGTAATATGTAGTTCTCAATGCCAGTCCACCAGATTCATAATGAGATCAAGGACAAACCATGGTTCAAGAAGCCAGAGCCAATCAAAGGCGATCAAGAGAAGGCCGATAAGACAAAGTGGTGTGCCTACCATGAATGCTATGGGCATAACATAGGGAAATGCATATCCTTCGAGAGATATCTCCGAAATCTCGTCAAGGAAGGACATTGCACAGAGTACGTCAAAGGGAAGGCCACAGATCGACCCGCTGACAAAGGACCAAAGGAACCTGCAGCAAAGGCAATCCACATCAACTAGCTGCAAGTCAAAATTAGAGAGACATAGAAGTATATGAGGCTTCAAGTTTTCTTTTCAAGTTGTCTTCTAAATTCAAGTACCATGCATTTGAATTATCAATAAGATTGAAAAATTGTTCTAAATACATACAAACGTATATGTTCAACATATACAATTTTCAAAACATATTCCCTCTAGCATCAAAGCCTTCTTCATCGAAGCATCCAAGCCTTCGCCCTGTGAAGTATCCAAGCCTTCGTCTTGCGAATCATCTAAGCCTTCACCCTGTGAAACATCCAAGTCTTCGCCCTATGAAGCATCCAAGCCTTCGCCCTGCGAAGCATCTAAGCCTTCGCCCTACAAAGCATCTAAGCCTTCGCCCTGCGAAACATCCAAGTCTTCAAAGCATCCAAGTCTTTACCTTGCGAAGTATCCAAGTCTTCACCCTGCGAAGCATCTAAGTCTTCATCTAAAGCCTTCGCCATGCGAAGCATCTAAGCCTTCGCCCTGTTTCGCCCTGCGAAGCGTCCAAGACTTCGCCCTGCGAAGCATCTAAGCATTCGCCCTGCGAAGCATCTAAGTCTTCGCCTTGCGAAGCATCCAAGTCTTCGTCTTGTGAAGCATCCAAGTTTTCGCCTTTCAAAGCATCCAAGTCTTCGCCCTGCGAAACATCTAAGCCTTCTCCTTGCGAAGCATTCAATCCTTCGCCCTACAAAGCATCTAAGGCTTCGCCATACAAAGCACCTACGTCTTCGCCATGCGAAGCACCTAAGCGTTCGCCCTGCGAAACACCCAAGCCTTCGCCTTATGAAGCATCTAAGCCTTTGTCATGCGAAGCACCCAAACCTTCGCCTTACGAAGCACCCAAGCCTCACTTTACGAAGCATCTAAGCCTTCGCCATGCGAAGTGCCTAAGCCTTCGCCATGCGAAGTGCCTAAGCCTTCGCCCTGCGAAGCGTCCAAGCCTTCGCCATGTGAAGCGATCTAGAATTTTCCCTACAAAGCGCTTATACTTTCGCCATGCAATGCATTTCAACCTACACCTTGTGAACGCCTTCCACTAGGAAGCACTCAAAGCCTTCCACCAGGAAGCACTCAAAGTCTTCATCCTGGAAGCACTTCAAGCTTTCTAATAAGAAGTAAAAGCCCTTCCTTGAAGGCAACACCAAAACGAACGCTAACCAAGTTAGTAAAAACCCAAAGTTGGACGCCCATGGCTACAACGGGGACATTTGATGAGCAAACAAGTTTGGATACATCAAGGCAGTCAGTAGAATTAGACAAGGATACGGGAGCTCAAAATTCCTCATAAATATCGTTTTCATTTATTTGAAGGATTGTTGGATAATCACATCTCGATTTCTCAAACCACTTATTCAATACAAAAATGCAAATGCGATAAACAACATACAAAGATGAAGTAGATGCAATTGCAAGTCTTCAAAGCCCATGGTCTTTCGAAACTCTG
This sequence comes from Prinsepia uniflora, assembly GCA_032719365.1. Classification (NCBI taxonomy): domain Eukaryota; kingdom Viridiplantae; phylum Streptophyta; class Magnoliopsida; order Rosales; family Rosaceae; genus Prinsepia; species Prinsepia uniflora. The sequence continues at coordinate 72,404,445 of CM064863.1, forward strand.
CCCACTCTTCTACTAAAAGTAGAGAAACGTCTTCAAGAGACTCATTGGCTTTAAGAACATCTGTTTTCTTAGCCTCCAACTCAGGCTCCAGTTCAGGCTCAGGCTTCATCTCTAGTTCAAGCTCCAGCTCTTTGGTGGTGATCCCGCTCTGACTTTCCATATCCAACTTTTGCGCTTCATCTTCCTTAAAACACAAAGTTGTGGGGGTATGTGAGGGCAGCAAGCAGCCAGCTCTCAAATTTTGGATTTCAACATCCGACCGTTTGACTTCCTCTTCGGAATCATGCACGCGTATCGAAGCTGGAACAGGCCTCCTGCTAGGTTGTGACATGCCTCATACCAGGCGATGAGACTCCTCGTATTCTTTTCTAAAAGCTTTGATGTTGGCTCCACCTCCACTTAAAGATGACAAGTCTGTAAATGCACCGAGCTCTTCTATCTGTAAGAAACCACATGCATGGTCATTGGAAGTATGCCTAGTGCAACGCTTTGAGCTCCAACTAGGCCTTGCCTTACATTCTGTCGTGCCTTGATCCTCGTGTGTCATGCCTTTCTTCGAAGTACCATATGCATGGTCCACCTACAAGCTTTCTTCCTTCAATTACGTAGTGGCGTACACCATCTGGAGCATCACAAGGGGCATGATTGATCCTCTGTCTTTATGCTCGACCTTGCAGTCACTCCATTTTGAGCTCAACAGGACCTAGAATGACAAGTCACTAGAAGGTCCACCGTCAGCCAAAAACACTCCTCGAGATGCTTCATTCACTTTATGGCACCACATGTACTTTGCCTCGCGTCATGGGATACCTTACCTTGCCTTGCACTTTGGCACGTATCTCTTGCATTGCGACATGCCTAGCTTCAAGTCATAAGGTACCTCACCTCTTGTGGATGGAAGCCTAGACAGTTCATGGTGCACCTTGCTTCCCATGTGTCGAACTCTTCTATCCACCACGCACCGAGTGAATGGTCTCTGGGAAAAACACCACATGTCATTTGGCGCATCACTTCCTGCTCCAACATTGCATTTCCTTGCATTGTGGCACACCAAGCCTCGGATGTAGAATACCTCACATCATACTTATAGCATGTCTCGTCTTGTAGTTGAACCATTTCTCGCCTTGATCAAAGGATGAAATTTTGTCCATCGGTTGGACTTCGAATTTCTTCCCCTGCCATTCTTGGGTTCCTTCATGGATGAGTACTTATCGCAAAGCTCTACGAGCACCCCTTCTGGAAACTCATGTTTGTTGTAGACCTTCCAGGACTTGAATTCTTCAGGTCCCTTGAAGTCTGTATACTTCCCACAGAACGGATTCTGACTAGGCTAGCCACCTTGCTCCCACAATGCAAGCCTACTAGGTCTCACCAGAAGTGCACCTTAACACATATTGAAATGACCGTCTCTAAAAATAGAGCTTAACGCCACTTAAATTGCTACAATTGGACTCATACAGCTATCCGAATGTGCAAAATTGTAAAGCTCAACAATTAAAGAAATATTCAAAAGTCTCTCGAACAAGCGTAGAGCTTACTGTGACATCACATACTCTCAAATAGAGGTACAATGAAATTGAAGATCAAGCGGAGTCCTACTCCCATATATAATTTATTAGGACCACAATACAAATTACATCCCTTAGGATTCCCTGAATTCCTAAGCGATGTGAGGGCATTTGTGGAACCCAAAATCACCGAAAGAATGTGGAACTACCACGTGGCCCATAATTCCCAAAATGACCAAATTGCCCCTGACAATAATACTTAAAACCCAAGCTCCGAACATGGCTCAAGCCCACAATGCTTACATAGCCCAAATATTGGGCCCAAAGACACGTGGAAACCTTTCACCCTCGATCTGCGTAACACGTGTTAGCACACAAATAAAGGAGAATTTGTCCCACATCGGAACTATGGAAATTGAACATCACACTCACCCCTATATAACGGAAATACATTTCCCAATAAAGGTAATTTTGTTCTACGCTACTTAAGCTCTTGAGATTTCTCTTTTGAAGATGACTTAAGCATTGGAGCGTTCTTGGTCGAACACCCCCCGGGTCTCGATCATTGAACGAACGATAGCTTACTGTTTGCTTGTTTGCATGGATCCTTGAGTCTTTTGAGTTTAAAGGACTAATTCAGTTTTAACAGGTAAGTAAAACATATTAACAATGCCCAGAAACAAGATAACAAAACCTTTACAAGGCTACAAGAAATACCTGAAAGATAAAATGGTAACAAAGCACACACTCATATCAATCACACTCAAAGAAGCTAAGAAATTGGAACATTCCAACTATGAGCAATTTGCAAGTTCTTAGTAGTTGTCAGTTTGTGTAACGACCCGTCCCGAAATTCGGGATTAGATTAGTGACTAATCACGATTAGTGAGGTTAATCGGTGATTAGTTGGGTGAAATCGGACGAACGATGCAAAATGACCGCTGGATTAGGTTGCTATGCTGCTAGGAGCAGTCGGGTTCGAGTAACCCTAGTTTGATGGACGGCAGGATTGGATTGATGTCTTTACGATGTCGGGAACACGTGGTAGGTCAGATCGTGGATTATACTATTTTCTGCAGTTGGGTTCAGGGGAACTCTAAGTAGTGATTATGGAACCTTAAGGTAGGGTGTATGGTTCGGAAAGGTGAGTTGGCGAGTGGTCTCGACTCCGATGAGACCGTCGGTCAAGTCATGTCAGCTTTAGTGATGTGATTGCACTCTGAAGTCGAGGTTATGTTGAACGGTTAGACCTAGTAGGTTTTCGTACTACCGTAGTTGTGATGGATAGTTGGTGCAGCTAAGGTCATGGACGACCTGGTAGACGACATTAGTCGAGTCGAATTACAACTGGTTAGAGTTGGTTGGACAGGTTACTAGGGTTGGTACTTGTCGATGGAATCCCGGAGTGGGGATATGGAGTAGTTGTACGTGCGGTTGATTTCATGGGATGCGGAGTCTCGATTGTAATTTCTGGTGGTTAGGTATGCACGAGTTTGTGGCAGGCGCTACTACCGAGAGTGGTTGTAGTTGCGGTTGTTGGGAATCGGGGACGTTCGGGGAACGTTTCCTTTTCTCGTATGAGATGTCAGGGTGACTGTACCCAGAATTTTTGGTTATGAGGGAGGCAGAGTTTCTCCTTTTTGAGCAGAGGTACTGGATCATCGTTCAGTAGGAGCGGAGATCCAGGGTTTTCTGTTTTGCACACCGTGTGGGCTGGTGCTGATACTGATACTAGTGTGGATGTGTCTGTGCTGGTACTAGCGCTGGTTGACAGGACCCTATCCCAACTGGACGTCAAAAAAACCGTGCCCGGTCCTGCTCCCGTCTGACAAGTCAACCAAAGGCCCGAAACTACCCTTTAGTGCTTGCCAGACAAGGGATGTTTGCGCTGATTTCTGCTGCTGCCACTGCCTCACGATCAGTCCCGAACGTCGTACCAAGGCCTGGAGGGTCACAAAACAGAAAAGGTGTGAGTGGAAAAAAATGACCTCTTATAAAAACGTTTGCCAAAATACAATCTTACCCTCCAGTTTTCACAAACTTGCATGCATATCACAAAACATGAGTAATAGTATGAAATCATTCAAGTATGAACAGTGGACCGATAAAATCAAAACATATTTTCCCATGGTCCTTAAAACTCATGTTCACCAAATACGTTCATGTTATAAAACATCAATTCCTGGCTCTCAGGCCAAAACATGTGAAAACATAATCACTTGGCCACAAAGACCAAAAACCCATACTCAATACCAGTACGTCATCACAAACAACATCAATCAGCACTAATCACAAGTGCACAATAAATATATCAATCCAATCAATCCATGCTACTCACAAGTGCACAAACTATCACAATCACATCTGCACTACTCACAAGTGCACAATCAAACCATCAACTGCACTACTCACAAGTGCTGCACTACGCGTAGGCCAAAATCCAGCCACTCTCTCGGGAACAGACACCTCTAGGCTCAACCCTCGGGCTCAGTCACATCTGGGCGAACACATCCCCAGGCTCAGACCCATCCGAGTGGTACATCCAGGCTCAGTCACATCCGAGAAGCTGACTACCATAGGATCAACTCCCGATCCGACAATCACATCCCCCAAGCTCCGGTCGTCTGGGTAATCCCCCCAAGCTCCGACCGTCTGGGCATTTCACAATCACAATGAAAACCATCTCGGGAATTACATCCCAAAACATTTCAATCAAATCTTGTCTTCATACAAAGTCAAGATCATTCCCGACTGGGTCTTAAGCCCCAAAATACCATTTACACGTAAATCTTTAAAATCACATTTAAAACAATAAAATAATCCAGAAATCGTCATTGACTTACCAACTAAGTCCAAATATCATTTTAGAAATCTTTTTGACTCCGGACCTAGTCCAAAACATCATTTGCACGTTCCTCGTAAAATGTGCCCGAAAGACTGATTAAAATAATCATAAAATCACAAGAAATCATTAACTTCATCAAATTCACAAGTGACTCCAAAACTGAGTCAAAATCACTATTCAGTTGGGTTCTCACGCCCAAAATATCATTTTCAAGCAAATCCATGCATTGCAATCTCCGTTGCCATTTTCACGTAAATCCACGAAATTGACCCTTGGCTCATTCCCGAGTCACAACATCATTTTTCAATCCATGACTCATAATCCGAGTCCAAACATTATTTTCAATCAAATTCAATACCGGACTCATAACCCGAGTCCAAACATCACTTTTAACCAAATTCATAATTTCTCGAAATTCGTGCCAAAATATAATAATATAATAATCCATAAAATCGAGAAATCACCGGATTGAAACATCAACCATGCCAAAGCATATAAAATCATATAATAAGGCATTTAAATCACATATTCATGCATCACGGTTAGAAAACAAAGTCCACTCACACACACCGTCCAAAACGGTCCATTTTCGAGCTGCACGTTTTTCCGCAAATTCTGGAAATCGCAACTCCTATCCAAAATTATTATAGAGGGTTACTAACATCTCAAAATACTTCATATAATTTTTCCCAATTTTTCCGGAATTTAAATACGTATTTTAAACGTAAAACAAAACTTCGGATACGCGGAACATTAACTAAACGATATCTTATTTCCTCGAAACTAGCGTCAAAATGTTCGTTACAATGAGAGGATTCAAAGTCATGTTGACCTCACCTTGAAACTAGGCCGTACGCGCCCTCACGCGCCGCCGTGAGTGGCTGTGCATGAAACCCACGCGCCAGCTACAGTAACCGTCTTCCTCACCCATTTGTCTGTAAAACGGGTCTTTTTGCCCGCGAACAGACCCGGTTTGTTCTCTATCAATTCGACACCGATTTCAACAATTGAACATTCAGTCAGCTTCGATTCAAGTCTAATTAGAGTTCTGAAACATCAATTACATGAAACCTTACCTTAATCCTTCAAATCAAAGCTGATCATTCGAAGAACACCCGAAGACTGTTCATCTTCGAAAGTCGTCAAACCTACTCGATTTCGTTCAATTGATCCACCAGGAAGCTTCAATGGACCAAGGGAAACAATTTCCCCAACTCAATTGCTTCAATCCAAGGCTCAAACTCTACGACTCAAGCTCGAACCCTGCTCACTGTTACCAGACCCGTACAGAGCTAATTGCGCCTCAATTCTCTTCGTTTTTTATCTGGAACAACTCGTCACAACCTCAGGAAGCTAAATGAAGCTTCAATTTCAATCCTCACGGCTCAAATCTCATTATTAGAATTTTCCCTCCAAACTTTCTAAAATCCGAATTCCAGTTTTTCAACTCTCCCTCACTTCCCGTGTTTCCCCAGTTAAATCAGTCACACTAGGCTCTCAATCCCTTAATCTCAAGCTCAGAAATGGAAGGGAACTGATGGACAGAGATCAACTCTCTCTTCTCTGTGTTTTGCTTGCACACAGGTTAAGAGCAGAAGAGATTAAAGGAAAATAAAAGGATTTAACAATTAATTAAAAATAATAAAACATCATAATGATGTTTACCCCAAAACATGGATCTATGTTTAAGCCTCAATTTAAGGTATGAGTGACACTTGTCACTCATCCAGGTGTGTTCAATCATCGGGTACTGTTCATAATAAAATAATATTTTAATCAAAATCTCGATTCGTTCGGTTAATTGAGTCTGTTCCCGTGACCATAACTTCGTCGTTGAATCTCCGATTTCAGCATGCCGCTTGTCGTTGGATTCGCATCGACGAGACCTACGTAACGGTCCTTGGCCCTCGTCCATTGGACTTCCCGGGTCAAAAGTCAACATTTGGCCCCTTTTTAGCCAAATTACCAAAATACCCCTCAACTTCCGAACGTCATAACTTTCTCCTCGAATGTCGGAATCGAACGTGCCACCCGTCTATGAAGTCATGACGTCCCGAACTACATCACAGTCATCGGTCAAAGTCCGTTTGACCGCCCGAACTAAAAGTCAACATTTTGCCCACGCTAGAGGCAAAACGGTCATTTTGCACAATTCGTCCGATTTCACTCAACTAATCCCAGATTAGTCATTCTAAACCATAATTAATTAATATTCAATCCCGATATTTGGGACGGGTCGTTACACTGGTGCTGGTGCCGGTGATTGTGATGACGGTGAGTGGCGAATCGGGATGTGACTCCGTCAAGATGGGTATGTGTTCGGTATCTGTGGTCCTAGAGTGGATCACGGATAGTGATGGATTGGATTGAATCCAGTGGTAGTTAAGACGTGAGGAACGAGTATTGTCATGGGAATTGTCGACCAGTTGGTCAGGATTGGTCAGTTATGGTGGTATGCAGAGATTTGGCTGCAGATCACAGTAGGAGTCTGTTGTGAATCCTCAGTCGAGCTGTATACAAGGTTAGGACGAATTAACATCCTTTTGATGTAGTGATGGATCTGGATCCTGATCTTGATGATCCAGATAGGCGGAGAGTTTATTACTCTTACTTGGATATTTGAATCCAGTAATGTTGGGATGACTTCCTTTCGAAGTCAATTCGGTGTGAAACGGTAGTTACGTAAATCTAGGTGTCGACGATGTGTCTTGGCTTTTTGGCTATGTGGATGTTGGGACTGAACTTCTTTTCTAAGTGAATCCCATATGGTATATTACTCGGGCGAGTAGGTGTCCGACGAGGTCGGATTTGGTCAGCCTAAATGTGTGTATGATGGGATTGACTTCTCTATGAAGTCAATCAAATGTAATATGTAATCAATTAAGTAGGTAACCGATAGGTTCGGAATTGGTGCGTCTCGGTAGACGGGAACGAGATTTTAGGTTTTGGAATCGGATTTCAGGATGACGATTCAGGATTCGATTTTGGAACTTGAAAGTGGATTTCTGGATTTGGGTTCGGAATGGTTATTCCAAATGCTAGCTTACGGAATGATGATTTCGGATTCGGATTTGGAAATGGATAATGGTTTGGAGTTTTGATCTGTCAAATACTGGATTGGACAGATGGACTCCCGAATTGAAACGTGTTTGGCTACGACCTAGGTGGTTGTAGGCGGGTTGTTGGATAGATGTGCATACCTTGTACGTTGTTCGAGGTCCGATACTAGGTAGACTTGTCGTGCCTTGTGACGGTATATAGGGTATACCAGTAATGTGTTGGTGAGCGTGTTAGTAGTCGGCTTAGTTCTGATACCATTAGATTAGTTGAGGACGTGAACTGGACATTGGATACTGTGCATTGGGTCATAGTATTTCTGGTGGGTTCATTTACACACAAGTTGAGTGCTTTGTTGGTATGTGTATACTCAGGTTGAGTAAGTTGGTGGTTAGTGTAACCACAAGTGAGTATAGTGTCAGTTTTTGACTGGCGACTACCAAGTGGTGACAGTTTGTCGGATGTTTCATCATGGATCGATGAGTGAGTTTTAGTGACTCCCAGTGGGAGTAGATGTTAGGATAGATTGGTGATTGAGCAAGGAAACCTTTGAGTTGTTTGTGTCATGACAAGTGGTTAGCTCATAGAATACTCAGGCTGCTCTGATACTGACAAGTGGTGTCAGTTCGGAACGTGCAATTTCTGTCATTCGACGTAGTCGAGTGTAGTCGATGTAACATGAGTGTTAGTGGAAAGTCTAGTTATAGACGAGTTTTATGTTCACTAGTGGGTGTACGAGTGTACACATGAGATAAGATCGGATTTACTTTCCACGAGGTGGTTGTGGAATCAGGATAGTTGGAATTTCGAGAACGAAACTAATTAAGGAGGGAAGAACGGATGAAATTAGGTACGTTGAAATTTCGAGGATGAAATTAATTTAGGAGGGAAGGTTGTAACGACCCATCTCGAAATCCGGGATTAGATTAGTGACTAATCACAATTAGTAAGGTTAATCGGTGATTAGTTGGGCGAAATCGGACGAACGATGCCAAATGACCGTTTTTCCCCTAGAATGGGTAAAACGTTGAATTTTTGTTCGGGCGGTCAAATGGACTTTGATCGATGACCATGACGTAATTGGGACGTCACGAGTCCATAGATAGGTGGCACGTTCAATTCCGACATTCGAGGAAGAAGTTATGACGTTCGGAAGTTCAAGGTCATTTAGGTAATTTTGGTTAAAAGGGGCAAATAGTTGACTTTTGACTTGGGAGGTCCGATGGCCGAGGACCGTTACGTAGATCGAGATGATACAAATCCGTAGATAGGCGGCACGTCGAATTCGGAAGTTCGACGGCGACGTTACGGTTCACGGAAGTTCAGTTTCACTATGCACGTGCTTCGAGACGATGTTGATTTGACAATATCTGATTGGGTAGATATTTTAAGTGGGACCCATGGATGAGTGACAAGTGTCACTCATCCCATTGGTCCAAACCCCTAAATTGTGGATCTATACTAATTAATTATTATTATTTTATTAGTTTGTAATTTAATCCACCCACCACTAAATCCTAGCCCTCCATCTAATCTAAACTCTCAATCTTCACCATTCATCTAATCCTCTCCTCTCTCATCTGATCAACTATCATCTTTGTTCATCTTCACAACCCGAAACACCATTTTTCACCATTCTTCCATTTCTCCATTTTTGTCTCAAAAACAAACACATATCCCACCACCCGACTCCCTCACCACCATGATCAGTATGTGTGCTAGTGTGTGACTGTGAGAGAGTGAAATGAGAGACTAAGGACGACAGCGGTGGACACGGCGGAGGGAACCCGTGAGGTAAGTTTTATTCAAAAATTGGAAATCGGTTTTTATTGGGTTTTAATCGAACCTAAGGATTGGGTTATGTTTTTGGAGACCCTAGGAGGAGCTTGGGATTGATTGTGAGGCTTTGGAAGGCCAGGAACGACGGTGAACGGCGGAGGAACCCGCCACCGCCATTTTCGACGTATGAAGGTACGGGTTTGGTGGTTTTTATTCTGTTTTAATGTTTAAAGAGATAGGAAAGGATGATAGGAACACTTAGGGATTAAAATAGGTTGAAATGGACCGAAAATGGACGGGTTTAGGTGTTGAACCAATCCAGACCAGTTCGGTCGGTCCAGAACCAGTCGAACCCGGTTCAGTCGAGGTTAGGGGTGGTGCTACAGTGCGGCGCGTGATCTCATGCACATGAGGTTCCATGGGCGCGTGGAGGCGCGTGTCCCATCTTTTGGGAATGTGTTCAACACGTGAAATCTTCTATTCAATGTAACCAACATTTTGGGACTGGTTTCGTGTCGATCGGACACCGTCTGGATAATGTTCGGGGCATCGGAAGGTTTCAGGTCGGGATTTAAAATACTTAAAAATTCGGAAAAATTACGGGACTTCAATGAGAGGTTAATAAGGAAGTTAGTAACCCTCTAGGTTTATTTGGACAGGTTTGGGAGTCTCGGTGAGGCTTACGACATGCAAACTGAGGCGGCAGCATAGGACGGTCTGTGAGTGGACCTTGATTTCTAAACTATGATGCATGCATAAATGTTTTATATGGATTATGAATGTGATTCTATGATATTGATTTGGATATTGGTGAATTATATGGTTTCACGCTTTACCAGGCGATTTACGTGCTTGCACGTAAATCGAGGTTTTCCGATTTTACACTGATTTTCCGTACTTATGGTTTTGGAAGTAGTTTAATGAAATGATTTTGGAATTGAAAAGGTAAACTCGGGTTCGAGACCCTTTTGTTTCGGAAACCCTCGGACTCGAAGTCCCTTTTAGTTACATTCTCGGGCCGGAGGCCCAATTGATTCTCAAATCGATTTCGGATTTGGAAATATGGATCAGGCACGAGACCCATTTGATTTATAAACTCTCGGACCTATGGTCCTTTTGATTTAACAAGGCATCGGGCCGGAGGCCCAGTTGGTTTACGATTCGGACTGGAGGTCCAGTTTGTATGTGGATTCGGGCCTAAGGCCCAGTTATGTGTTACGATGGTGATTTCGGGTCAAGGACCCACAAATGGTTTTTATGGTTCATGACGGTTTATGGGAACCAGCATGAACCCTTGAAATGGATTTATGGTTCATGATGGTTTATGGGAATCGGCATGAACCCTTGAAAGGATTTTATGGTTCATGACGGCTTATGAGGGCCTGACATGAATCCTTGAAAGGTTTAATAAATGATTTCAAAAGGTTTTTCATATGCCATCCTTTATATATGATTGTCTCCTCCGGGGAGGGTCGTTGGCCTGGGTGGACCCCGGAGTAGTCACGGAGCACTGACTGAGTGGAGTCGCACCCCAGTTGGGTTCCTTACTCTCAGGAAGGGCATGATTCGTAACCTCCAAGGATGGTAATTGATCTACGGACTTTGACCTGGGTGGACCCTGGAGAGACTTGGGTTTGAGACCCCGGTTAGCAAGCGCGTAGCTCTAGATACCGTGACAGGTTCGGTGATATGAAATATATTGGATAAACATGATTTCAATTGGTTTGGGAAATTGTGTTTTATGATGATAAATGGATTTGGGTTGAGATCCTGCATATGTTTACTATGTTATGGTTTTCTGTAAATGGTTTGGGCAGGAGCCCGTATGATTATGGTTGTTTAAACATATGTGATTGGATAAATGATTTTACTATGCATGCATGCTTTTTAGAGAAGGGTATAAAGGTCTTTATAAAATGTATTTACGAACTTATTACTTTTTGTCCACTCACAGTCTTTCTGTTTTCAATACTCTTCAGGTTGGATACAGTGCAGACTGTAGCAGAGACCGAGATATCACATACCTCCTCCAAATCCTGGCGTACTCTGGAAGCCTCCGGGCTAAAGGTTTTAATTTTCCCTGGTCTGACACTCTGTGTCAAATGGGATCAGGGGTGTTCCTCGTTAATCCCGGGGGGATTGAGGACGGGTCCTGATAGTTTGAGCTTCAAGGAGCTAAGACGACACAGAAACATGTTGGAAATAATTTGGATGATGGGCGTCAGAGGTTTTTCGAATTTTTTTGAAAATATGATTGTTCCACTTCAACCAAATACAACACACCAAGACTGCAAATTAATATGAGCTTCCGGAAAATTCTTGACAATGATTTACCCCGTTAATTGGCAGCCGCAACATCAACGCAAAAGGGCTAAGAGGGTTGAGCCAAGGCACCTCACAAAACCCACATTCAAGACAGCCAGCCATGAATGCTAAATCCTCCAATGCTATCAAAAGTCGACAATTTATTCTTAATAGACAACCAAAGAGTCGAAGCTAGCTCAAGGAAGAGAGAAGTTATGCCAAACAATGTGATACCAGTAAGGCCTAGGATTTTTGGGACGGATGTGGTTCTAAAAGAAGAAGAAGACACCATTATTGCAGAGCAACCAATAAATGGAGTCAGAAATCTATGCATTTGGGATGATAGATTAGCATGAAAAAACCCTATTATTGGCCAATGTCACTCTGAACCCATGATAAGATACTTCAACTTAGAATTGATGTGGATCCTAGTAACCTCAACAGTACTAGAACCCCACCTCTCAAACAAAGGCCCATGAGAATGCCAGTGGCCAAAAAAAATACCATAGACCTACCATTGCCCACACGAGCATGAATGAGGAGCTGAATGAGAGGCTGAAGCTTCAAAAGCTTCCTCAAATTCGAAGAACAAGTGGAAAGGAAGAAATAGTCCAAAAATACTCATCTTTAATGTAATAAACTCTAACCCGATCAATCAGACCATAAATTACCCTAACATCAGTACAAAATATAACAAATACGACGAGCCATTAATGCCTTGTTCTAGACATAGAGACTATGGGTACCTAAGCCACACTACTCATCACGAAAGCTATTGGCGATCATCGATGGAGATTCTTCAGTTCATATAATCTTCTTTGCTTCACAACACAACACACTCGCTGAAACGATTGAACTAGGGTGATTTGTTATGAATACTAGATGATAGTTCTTACTTGTTTTCGAATTTCTGGATTGAATTTGCTGGTTAGGCTAGTTTGCAATGATTCAAACAATTCATGCACTTTAAGTGTTTGATGAAATGTCAATGAGCAAACTTGATAGAGAATCTAGTAATTCTAACTCTTACCAATATGTTCTGATTCTATTCCATTGACTTCTCTTGCATGTGTGATTACAATCCGTTAGGATAGTTTGTTACAATCTAACAAACATCCAATTACATGAGGACACTTCACTAAGTCTAGAAACCTATAACAACTAGTACTACTTGCCCTCCAAGTAATCCACCTCACTCACATTCAATTAGTAAGATCCTCACTACCTTACACAACTCATGGATCACACCCTCCTTGTCCACACTAAGACACCTCACTGTTGTACTTAGCGTAATCAAGCAGTAAATAGCTTAGGGACCAACACTCTCCTCTAAGCTATGTACTGACTTGACTCCCAACATCCATTTTAGATAGGTAAACCTACCCTTGACCAATGCCTTCATAAAGACATCAGCCAATTGCTCGTCTATTCTGCAATAGAACAGATCCACTTCTTCTTCTTGAATTGCATCTCTTATGAAATGAAATCTTTTGTTTCTATGCTTAGTCTTCTGATGGAACATTGAATTTTTAGACATGGTAATTGCAGAAGTATTGTCACATAGGATAGGAGTAGGACCTGTCTGCTCCTCCCCAAAATCTTCCAAGACAAATCTGAGCCATTTAGCTTGTGTAGTTGCTTCACTAGAACTCACATATTCTGCTTCTGTTGTAGATAGTGCCACACTGTACTGCTTCACAGAGGCCCATGAAAAAATCCCACTACCAAAGGAAAAAGCATATCCTGAGGTACTTTTCTTGTCATCTTAGCTACTACTCTAATCTGAATCACAGTAGCCAACAAAAGTAGTATGTCTTCCCTTCACATACTCAATTCCATAATCCAACGTCCCTTGAACATATCGTAGAACCCTTTTAGTAGTTCCATAGTGTTTCTTAGAAAGACCATGCATATATCTAGACAGTAGGCTAGCAGCAAACATTATATCTCAGTTAAATAAAACAAACTTCCAACAATTTGTCTATAGATACCTTTATCTGCAGCTTCTGATCCATCACTCCTACTAAAACTGTCATTTTGTGCAAGTGGTGTACTCAGTGGCTTGCAATATTTTATTCCAAATTTCTCTAAGAGGGTATGTGCATATTTCTCTTGGTGTAGGCATATGAACTTGTCTTACTGAATCATTCTCATCCCTATGAAGTGATGTAGCAATCCCAAATCAGACATTTCATACTTCATCATCATATCATTCTTGAACTCAGCCTTAAGTTGATCACATTTCCCTATATAAACTATGCCATCCACATAGATTGAGACAATCAGGGTTCTTCCATCTTCTGTTGTCTTCATATAAAGAGTTGCCACACTTGGACTTGTATGATACAAACACTTGATTAGATGAGCATCAATCTCTCCATACTAGGCTCTGGGAGCTTGCTTCAACCCATAGAGAGCCTTCTTCAGTTTATAAACCTTCTTTACTTCCATTTGAGTCTCAAATCCCTCTGGTTTTTCAACATAAACCTCATTCTCCAGCTTACCATTTAGAAAAGCTTATTTGACATTTAGCTGGTATAAATTGCAGCTCATTTGTGCAGTTAGTGCTATAAGTGTTCTGATGGTGTCAAATCGAGCTACTGGTGCAAACATTTTATTGAAATCTATCCCAAGTTTTTGGACATAACCTTTTGCTACCAGCCTAGCCTTGTATTTCTGAATTCTCCCATCCAAATTGAGCTTGGTTTTATACACCCATTTCACACCAATGACAGGCTTGTCACTTGGCATATCCATCAAATCCCAAGTTGTATTTTTCTCAATCATATCAATTTCAATTTCCATTGCTGCCCTCCATGTTTTATCTTTTGCAGACTCTTCATAACTCTCAAGCTCAATAATAGACATGTGACATCTAGCATAGATATCACTCAACCTTCTGAGTTTGACAGGTGTAGAACTAGGTGTAGTACTTTGACTGGTTCCAGTATCCATAGAAACAATTTGCTACTGATTTGAGGTATGATCATTACCACTTGATTCCTCAGACTCTATTTCAAACCCTATTGGAGTAGTCACACTCACCTCACTGTTTGATTCGCAATTCCACATCATTATCTCATTGAAAATCACATTTCTTGAAACCATCACCTTCTTGGTTTTCAAGTTATAGATTATGTAACCTTTTTCACAAGTTCCATATCCAACAAACATACCTTTGATGGATGACTCATCAAGCTTCTGTCTTAAGTGAGTGGGAATGTGAGCATAACACATTTATCCAAACACTCTTAAGTGTTTTACTCTAGGATTTCTTCCATTGAACACCTCAAATGGTGTTTTTTCCTTCCACTGCCTCTGTTGGACATCTGTTAAGTAGATACACAACTGTACTCATTGCTTCACCCCAAAAACTCATAGGGCATCGTTTTATCATGAAGCATGGACTTGGCCATCTCGACCGTTGTCCTATTTTTCCTCTCAGTAACTCAATTTTGCTGAGGAGAGTAAGCTACCGTAAGCTATCTCTCAATCCCTTCAGTTTCACAGAATTCTAGGAACTCAGTTTATGTAAATTTCCCTCCTCTGTCACTTCTCAACTTCATGATCTTTTAACCACTTTGTAACTCCACCGTTGCCTTGAATTTCTTGAATACATTGAAAACACTCGAATTGTATCCCAAGAAATAGATCCAGCACATTATAGATAGATCATCTATGAATGTTACACAATATTTGTTTCCTCCCATTGTCTATGTCTGCATTGGACCACAAACATCATTATGGATGAGCTCAAGGGGACTTGAAGCTCTCCATAATTTCACCTTATCAAAACTTTCCATATACTGTTTTCTAGCAATACATTCTCCACGGACCTCTCTGTGATCTAACAGTTTAGGTAGCCCCCCAAACCATGTCATGTGTTGGTAGTGTCATCAAACTAGAATAGTTTAGATGACCAAATCGTCTATGCCAAAGCCAAGAATTGCCTTCAACTGTGAATTTCCTTGTTACTGTATTGACATGCTCCAAAGAAAGTGAGAAACATATGTTTCCTAGCATTGGAAATTAGGCAATCTTCTATGTGAACTCCTCATCCTCATAGATTTCCACCCTTTTACTTCCAAAGGTTAAATGGTACCCATGTTCAACCGTTTGGCCGACACTAAGCAGATTTGCATCCAAACCAGTGGCCATCATTACTTCATGAATCTGCTTTTTGCCATTTCTAGTGTTGATCTCCAAGGTACCCTTCCCTGTATCCTGCACCTATCCTCCAGTTCCCATTTTAACCTTGGTTGTCAAGGATCTATCCACATTAATCAGCAATGACTCATATGAAGCCATATGATTGCTACATGCACTATCAACATACCAAGCACCCATCTCTTTAGTCATAGTGGCAGCATTGCACGCATAGAACATTACTGCATCATTTTCGTCTATATTCCTTGCTAAGTTAACTGCTAGTTTATGATTAGTCTCAGCTTTTTTTGTAGGCAATCCTTTGCTAAGTGTCCAAACTTGTTACAGTGGAAACACTTCTTCCCTTTGTACCAGCAATAATCCCACTGATTCTTCTCACAGATCTTACACATAGAAATACTGGAATCAGATTTTCCTCCCTCACTATTCTGGTGGTTTGGCTTTCTAGAATCAGACTTCTAGTTCCTATTGTTCTTGTATTTCTTCTTCCATTTTCCTTGATTTTCATTCCCCTATCCCTTTGAATTCACAGACAGTGCAGAGAATGCCTTATCGACATTTACATTCTCATCATCATACATTTCCAATCTTTGATTAAATGCCTGATAGAAGCCACTATATCTTCTGCCACGATTGTATCAAGGTCTCTAGTCTCCTCAATGATAGAGACAATAAAGTCATAGGATTTTGTCAAACTAATGAGAATTTTTTGTGCTAGACGTTTTTTCGTTATATCTTCCCCACAAGTTTTCATTTTTTTCATAATATCATATAGTCTAGACATACATACATTCAAAGACTCATTATCTTTCAACCTAGTGTACTTGAAATCTCTCTTTAAGGACTGGAGTTTAATAGCCATTACCTTCATATCACCTCTATACTCTCTTCTCAGTAGATCCCACACTAAGTTTTCCTTTTCTTCATTTATGATCTTAAAGAAGATCGTATCAGCTACTGACGTTTGTATCAGTCTTAGGGCCCTTGCATCCCTGATGTAACCAACTCGCGTTGGCAGGTTGATGACTTCACGAGTTTTGTTCCTCTCTTCATTCAAGCCTACATCGACGTATTCCCAGAGATCTTACGCTCTTAGAATCATCCTCATCTTGATACTCCAGAATTCGTAATTTTTACCGTCGAACACAGGAGCTCGCAGCTCCGCTCCAGCAGCTCTAGTACCAGCCATGTTAGCCGTACTTCACAGTTCACGTCCCAGAACAAGATCAGAGATCACTCTGCTCTGATACCATATTGGTGATCAATGATGGAGATTCTTCAAGTTCAGGTAATCTTCTTTGCTTAACAACACAACACACACTAGCTGAAACGATCTAAGTAGGGTGATTTGTTATGAATAGTAAAAGATAGATTTTGTTTGTTTTTGAATTTCTGGATTGAAATTTTTGGTTAGATTGGTTTGCAATGATTCAAATAATTCATGCACTCTAAGTGTTTGATGAAATGTCAATGAGCAAACTTGAGAGAGAATCTAGTAATTCTAACTCTCACCAATTCGTTCTAATTCTATTCCATTGAATTCTCTTGCATATAGTGTGATTACAATCAGTTAGGATAGTTTGTTACAATCTAACAAACATCCAATTACATGAGGACACCTCACTAAGTCTAGAATCCTATAACAACTAATACTACTTGCCCTTCAAATAATCCACCTCACTCACATTCAATTAGTTAGATCTTAACTGCCTTGAACAGCTCACGGATCACACCCTCTTTTTCCACACCTAGACACATCACTGTTTTACTTAGTGTAATCAAGCAGTATATAGCTTAGGGTCCATTAGGAAGCACACATCATTCCTAGCAACTTTAGCATGATAGGCCTCAACATGCCTACCCTACCAAAGAAATCGAGAAATCCTAAACTCAATATATAGGAAGAAATAAATGAGAGGCCCTAAAAAACTGAAAATTGCATAATACATAAAAAATCAATTGGAGACTAATAGTAAAAAAAAAAAACAATACGCTGTTCCCAACTGAGAGTTGAATATTTTTGTAAAGAGATCAACATAGAGTGATGCTGAAATATGATGGAGGAAGAATGACGTTGGAATTAGGCACTAAGGTCATCATTACAGTTATCCATCTTGGAAGTGATCGAGTGATGTTTTAGGAATAACATCAAGTGGTGATTGTGAATAGGGCTGTCAATGTGTCGTGTCGTGTCATGAAATCTTGATAAGCACATATTTCATCATCTTTTTATCTCAATTTTCTTTTCATTTTACTTTGTTATATCCCTAATCTTACAATTTCTAACTTGTTTTAATGTTTTTAGGTATCAACCCAAGAATGTGAAGTAAAGAAGCTAAATTGGAGAAAAATCGCATAAACTATAAAGAATGGGCCAAGACTTATAAAGATTGGATCAAGATTCATCAAGATGGGTCAACACTATGTCCATATGTGCAAAAAGATTCAAGTTTATGCCAAGATTAGTTCTTGGAGAAGTTCAAAAGAAGAAGTGGATTAAAAGTTACAAAGCTGAAATCTGCTTATGCAAATCAACCCACTTCCAAGGACCATTGTGAACGGCTCAGATAGAATCTGAATGTAAGTAAGGTATGGTTGGAAAGCTCTAGAAGTCTAATTTCCAATGGTTCAAGAATTACTAAAATTGGAGTTCTACATTCACATGAATTCCTGTTTTAGTGAGGCATAGTCAGGCTGCCCGGGTAGGATTACTTGTTCTACTAGAAATTGAAGCCTTGCGTGTTTTCCAGTTGTTCAAGATCAAATTCTCATGCTTCTAGGAAATGTTTACTGTATTAATTAAAAGTAAGTTTCATGGAAATAGCAAGGGTCTTGTGTGTAATTTCCAAAGACAATTCCTTAAACACAAAGATGCAAACTGCGACTAACAAGGATTCCTTCTAGTTTAGGATTTATATTTCTCTTTTAATTAGGAATTGAGCTAGGGACTTGTCCTATACCTATAAATAGTTAGTTTTGATTATTTTTCGAAGGGTCGCTCATTATTTACACCAAAACTTTGCTTAACCAAATTTCCTTTTTCACCAATTCAAGATTTCGTTTGCAATAACCAATTACACCATATCCCATCATAAACACCTTCATCCGCGACATATAGGGCAGTTCCCGATGAGAAAAAGTGTAACACGACCTCTTTAACCTGTGATTTTCTTTTGTTATTGAATAATCGTTTTGTTGGATTGATCTTTAATATAATTATGGTTTTATATTTTATATGAATTTCAATAATTTTCCGTGTGTTTCAATATCTTGGTTTTTGTTATACTTGTATGTTGTGCTTAATGCTTGATTAGATATAGGGCAATTCCCGAGTCTAGTTCATTGAAAGTGTACAGGGCAATTCCCGAGTACGTACTTGAGATAATAATATAATATGTTTATTTTTCATATAACTAACGTTATGGAATTTCGTAGATTTTGGAATTGGCATAATTTATGAATGAACTAGGTTAAAGATGAGTTGACCATGTAAATAATAAATTAGGTTAATTTAGATTAGTTAAACACGTAAGACCTTAGTAAAAACCAATTTACCCCTTAATTAAATAATCAAACGATAATTATGCTTAGGTACCCCCAATCCTCGGTTAAGAACGATCCATATTTACCAATGATACATCTACGCAAAAAAAAAGTTTTAATTTGCATATGTTTTCATTAAGTGTTGAGTGTGACTTTATATTTATTTTAATACTTAGATTTAGCGTATCAACTCTATTTTATCCAAATATGTCCATCCCGAACCCAACCCGTTTAATAATCGTGTCAATGATTTTTAAGCTGAACCCGGTCCGTTAATGACTCAAGTAACACGTGTTACCCATTTAATAAATAAGTCGTACTCGAAACCCAATTAATCTATGACTCGTTTGACCCATTTAATATGTTTAACCTATTTAAACTATAAGATTTAATAGGTATTTATGTAGGTAAATGGGTAAACGTTTATTAAATTGGTCAATATATAAGTCAATATACGGGTTAACAAGTTAACCAGAAATCTACTAATTTATTAAATGGGTTAGTAGATTATTATATAGGTTAATAGGTTGACCTGAAACTCACCCGTTTATTAAACGTGTCATAAAGGGTTGAGCCAAAAATGACCCGAAATTTTAATCGTGCGGATAAATCCGGATAAATTTTGTGCGGATTTCGAGTCGTGTATTGAGTCATGTCAAAAATTGCCACCCTTAATTTGGGAAGTTGGTGTGGGGAAATAAATGAAGGGTGAAAAGTAAAGAAGTGATGAAGTAAAATAATGACTCTTCGAATAATAAAAAATAAAACTAGATAGCTGGACTTCAATCCTAGATACTTCTAATCCAAAAACTCCAATTCTAATTTTTTAAAAAAACCTAATTTTACATTAACAGACAATTAATTTTAATTTCAACTAATTTTAATTTATAAATCCCATAAATTAAAATCATGCAAAATTTTTTTCTTAATTAATTTGATCGATTAGATGAATGACATACTAGTTATATAGAAGTATTCAATTCATCCAGATAGTTCAAATTCAAAATTCATCCTTATAATAAAATGAGGGGATTAATATTAAATTATTAGTGGTTGATTGATAGATTGATGGTTTATATTCTTATAATGATATTAAAATTAACCTACAATACTTAATTCCGTCATTTGTTTTTCCCAAACAATGTTATATATTGCCTTCAACATTGAGTTTTGGAAACCGATTTAATCGGATCATAGCCAACCTACAAATTTTACCTAGAATCTAGCATAATTTGTACACATTTTAAGTTCCATCTTCATAATTTATAATGACATGTATCTTCTGAGATGTAAAAAACAGTAATCGGCACATTGTATATGTTTTAACTCAATGCCCCAATACTCATTATCTCAAATCATACTAATTTTTCGACCAACAACATCTCGACGCCTAATTACTAGAACATTCTAATTACAATCTTAACATATTTTCAATAAAACATCGATCCTTTTCTAATAAAAAAATAAATAAATACTACCCAATATTATTTCATTATATATATAATGGTTGATACCACACTATAATTAATAATAAACTTGCTAAATCGAATCATTCTTTTATTCTTAACACCACCAAAATATTTTTCACCAGAATTAACGTTATGTGTATAGGTAGTAATAGTTGTTATATCTATATATCTCGTCAAAGTCAGTTGATTGCATCTCCCAACTGAGGCTTATTTTATACAAATCAATTTGAAAAATATCAATTAATTAATTAATTAATTACTGCGTTTTGAAGTTTACAATGCATGGTCGTTTCTGAATTTAACATTCAAACGAATTATACTCACATATACTAAATTTGGAAAGAAATCAAAGATATACGACTCAGTTTATTAATAAATTTGGTGTAGATATTAAAAAAAAAAAAGGTCAATAAATTTGGTAAACAAATTTGGTCGTTTAAATTGACAGTGAAGTGAACACGTGCAATATAGAGCCTAATTAGTATGATGACCACCGAATATTAGGCTAATGATATTGTTGTAACATATATGCACCAACAAATACCAGCAAATCTGTGAACAGAATTCACTAATATCTAGTTACCTACTAAGAGAGAGAGAGAGATGCCAATTTATTAAGCACAGAAATCTTCAAATAGGGTAAATGCTGGCGAGTAAAATCCAGCTCACGGATCCTCACTGCCACCGGGGATCGCTCAATCATGTGCTTCATCGTCTACAGTGCCGCTTCCTCAGCTTCATATCTCCATATTTACCTCACTCGTTTTTATCAACAATAATTTTGTTAAATTTCCGTTAATTCATCTTATAAAATTTAATCATTTATCTACCTAATTTTTTTTGCCAAAATAATTATATACCTAATTGATTCTCCCTTTTTCACACTAAATATCTAGAATGTATCAGATACTACCATATATCAAGATTCACGATCGAACAATGCTGGGCATTTTTCTACCCAATTTGATTATTTTTAGTATTAATTTCCATATTATCGGTTAAATATTTACATTATAACGGATACTGTACACTAAATCCTGCATGTAAAAACTATTCCATTTTTATTTTGTGGTCAGAAAAACCTGCCACGGCCACCGTTTTTTTCTGCATTCACAACAAGAAGATTCTCTCTCCCTCTCTCTCTCTCTCTCTCTCTCTCTCTCTCTCTAACAAAAACTCGACATCTTTCATTAAAAAAAAACAATC
This sequence comes from Prinsepia uniflora, assembly GCA_032719365.1. Lineage (NCBI taxonomy): Eukaryota > Viridiplantae > Streptophyta > Magnoliopsida > Rosales > Rosaceae > Prinsepia > Prinsepia uniflora. The sequence goes on from CM064863.1 coordinate 72,426,323, forward strand.
TCTTGTCGACATTGTTCCTGCATCAACCCCTTTCTCTCTACTCTGACAATCAATCCAACATCTTCATTTTCTCCCACCAAAAATAAAATTAAATTAAAAATCAAACTCCTCCTGGCTATAAGAGTTGAACAACCAACTATCCCACTCTTCCCCTCCATCTCCCCATTTTTGAAAAGAAAAAAAAAATTCCTAACCATGATTACTGGCAAGGACATATACGATGTTCTTGCAGCCATAGTCCCCTTATACGTGGCTATGATCTTAGCCTACGGCTCCGTCCGGTGGTGGAAAATCTTCACACCGGACCAATGCTCCGGCATAAACCGCTTCGTGGCAGTTTTTGCCGTGCCGCTGCTCTCTTTTCATTTTATTTCCTCGAATGACCCCTACGCCATGGACTACCAGTTCATCCTCGCGGACTCCCTCCAAAAAATCGTCATCCTGGTGGCGCTCTTCCTGTGGCAAGCCTTCTCCAAGCGCGGCAATCTGGAGTGGATGATCACGCTCTTCTCCCTCTCCACCCTCCCCAACACCCTCGTCATGGGAATTCCCCTTCTGAAAGCCATGTACGGCGACTTCTCTGGTACCTTGATGGTCCAGATCGTGGTCTTGCAGAGCGTGGTGTGGTACACTCTCATGCTTTTCATGTTCGAGTACCGGGGAGCCAAGCTCCTGATCTCGGAGCAGTTCCCCGAGACTGCCGCTTCCATTACGTCATTCAGAGTTGACTCTGACGTGGTTTCGCTCAACGGCAGGGAGCCGTTGCAAACAGACGCGGAGATCGGGGAGGACGGGAAGCTCCACGTGGTGGTGAAAAGATCCAATGCGTCATCTATGGTTTCTTCATTTAATAAGTCACATGGGTTGAACTCGTTGAGTTCGATGACCCCGCGGGCGTCGAATCTCACGGGAGTGGAGATTTATTCTGTTCAGTCGTCCCGTGAGCCGACCCCAAGGGCGTCGAGCTTCAACCAGACGGATTTCTACGCCATGTTTAATCCCAGCAAGGCGCCCAGCCCCAAGCACGGGCACACAAACAGTTTCCAGGGCGGGGATATCTATTCGGTGCAGTCGTCGAAAGGCGTGACGCCGAGGACTTCGAATGTCGACGAGGAGGCGCTGAAGATAATGAGTAGTAAGAAGAGAGGGGCCAGGAGTATGAGTGGTGAGCTTTTCAATGGCGGTCTTGTATCCTCGTATCCGCCACCGAATCCCATGTTTTCGGGGACTACGAGTGGCGGGCCGAAGAAGAAAGATAGTACTGGTGGAAGCGGCGGCGCAGGCGGTGGTAGTGGTGGCGGGGCAGGGCCCAATAAGGAGCTTCATATGTTTGTTTGGAGTTCGAGTGCATCGCCGGTTTCGGAGGGGAATCTTAAACATGCAGTGAATCGTGCGGCGTCCACTGAATTTGGGGTCATTGATGTTTCCAAGCCTGCTGCTTTCCATCAAAATGAAACTGTTTCTTCAGAAGGTGAGCAAATTATTTTATGATCCCACCGCCATATGACCACATTATTTGTCTTTTTTTTTTGTAAATTTGTACAAAAGCAGTTACCTCAGCTGTTTTGGTCAATTTACTCGATCTCTTCAATTGGACGACTTTCACTCTTAATTTTTATGCCAAAAATGCGTCTTAATTAAAAAAGAGTTTTTTGTTTTGTTTTTTTTTAAATATGAATATGCATTGCAATATGTTTTTCTTAATCAAAAGAATGGATATTCATATTAATTTTTGAAAAAAACCATGATATGAAAAGAAATTCATGTTAGCTAGTAACTCCCTTTAGCATTTCTTAATTAATAGCTTCATTTCTTTGTACGTATATGTTGTGTATTAGTAATGTGGCTCACTAGTATACATATATATATATATATATATGTGCGTGCAGGCATAGATGATTTAATAGAAAATATGAGTCCCGGGAGGAAAATGAGTGGAGAGAGGGGTGAGGTTGAGATAGAAGAAGGATCGTCGAATAAGTTTCCAACAAGTGTGTCTCCATACAGCAGCAGTAATTGCCAGAAAAAGATGGATATGGAAGGAGGATCAGGTGTTGCACTGCAAAAGAAGCACCAAATGCCGCCTGCAAGCGTAATGACTAGACTCATTCTCATCATGGTCTGGAGGAAGCTCATTAGAAACCCCAACACTTACTCCAGCCTTCTTGGCGTCGCATGGTCCCTCATATCATACAAGTAATAATATTTAAACTAGTCATCAACCCCGGCCCCCTCTCCTCATCACCATCATCAAATCACTCCAATTTTACATATCTTACGTATCAATAATGTATCACATTTACAAATCACCCTTATTCGCTGTGTCACCTTCATTCTTAATTTGTGAAAAATGCCATAATTAAACCCATAAAATAATTTTAAAATATATATTAATTTGTATGCCTGCAGCTTGTATTAAATCTTTGAATTCTCGGCAGGTGGCACTTCAAAATGCCATCAATTGTAGGTGGATCCATCTCAATATTATCCGATGCTGGCTTGGGAATGGCTATGTTCAGTCTAGGTACGTATTATCGTCATAAATATATCGATCTGTCATATAATGAAAAACTTAATTAATTGACGACTAATAATTAATGATTAATTACTAATTTTGTTTTTAATTTTTGCAGGATTATTCATGGCTTTACAACCAAAGATCATCGCCTGTGGAAAATCCGTGGCAACATTTTCAATGGCTGTTAGGTTCTTAACAGGCCCAGCGGTCATTGCCGCAACCTCCATTGCCGTCGGCCTTCGGGGAACTCTCTTACATGTAGCCATTCTTCAGGCGGCTCTTCCCCAAGGCATTGTTCCTTTCGTATTTGCCAAGGAATACAACGTCCACGCAGACATACTCAGTACTGCGTAAGTAATTACGATACTCGCGCGCTCATTCATATATAACAGAAAAGATAATAGAATGCACGTTAATGGATAATTCTTCTCGATCTCACTCTTTGTATTATTGTATTGCAATTATTTCAGGGTCATTTTTGGAATGCTGGTTGCCTTGCCCATAACAATACTATACTATATTCTTCTTGGGCTCTAGCTAGTTTCTGAAAAATTGAAGGCAGATCGAAGATCAAAAAATTAAATATATATATATACTAACTGTATATCATGGATCATCATCATCCACGTCAGGCTTAGGTGGGTGGATGGATCCAAAATCATATGCATGCCATTGGATTTCAGTACTGTTCAACAAAAGTACATGATGATCCTATACCTATCTGCAAATATGTGACAACCGACTCCTGATCGTGATATTTAACTTGAGGTTACACCCCAAAATCAAGATCTTATAAAGCACAAATTATAATGATTTGATCGGTACGTGTGGCAGTTAAGTCTTCACGTGTGATTACCCCGCTCTGATAGCATATAAGAAGTTGAGATTCTACTCCAAAACCAATTGGCAATAAGGAGAGTAGCCCAAGATCATATAAGTCACAAATTGTAGTGGTGCTTTTCTAATATGGGATATTTTCCTCACTTCTCAACACCGGCCACTTAAATCTTGATCATATACTTCTACAAAATAAATCACAGTTACAATTAACCTGTAAATTAAATTTTTTAATATTTAGCCATAGATGTAGATCGATTAGACAATTAAAGAAAGGGTAGCAAAGAGAAACCCGAGTAGTTGCTTCAATGCACATATAGTTCCAAATGGTGCCTTTTGAAAAAGCATAGTTGACTAACTGGCCGGTGAAGCATGCATGTGACTGTGCTGATTGGGAGGAGGCTGCTCCTGCAGCAGACTGAAAATTATATTCAGTTTCACATTAGATTGTTCTTGTGGCTCATAATATTATACATAGATAACATCATTTGAAGACAAACTTGATGCATGTTTTTATGCAATACTTATTATTAAGGTAGGTAAAATTATTTTGTATTCCATGTCATACATACTCTGCATCTGTGTTTTATAGATATATTATGCATGATTTATTTTCATAAATGATATTTAATTTTAAATTTATTTCAAATATTAGAAGATAGATTTTGCACTTTAATCTATATATATACGTAAGTAAGTATATTTATTTTAATTATATAAGGCACATTTTTCTGCATTATTTTAGGAGAAATTATATATATATATATATATATATATATATATATGCAATCATGTTACTATGCTCCAAAAGCTTCATTTTATTAATACCAAATATTGGATTTTTCACCCATCCAATTCCGATGGATCATGTAAATATATTATCGATCTACAACGTTATCTTAATCATTTATATATGTCGTTTCTTTTTTAAAAGGGATTAGTTTAATGGTGAATTATGACAATCCATCATTTTAAGGGTTGCCAAGACTCACACACGATTTTCAGCAACTCCTTGGAAACAATTAGAAGACACACCCTCAAAGAGAACCAGTTAGTGGCGACTATTACAATCCACCTTCTTGGGGTCGCGAAAACTCATACAAGGTTTTCGGCGCAATGCTGGACAAAATCAGAAGACACACCTGCAAATGATCGAGCCCACTATGTGGGAGAGATTTTATACTAGTCCTGGAAACACCCTAATTATTGGACCCACCCGCTATGGTTTACGTTATTCTCATTTCTTAGTTGATGCAAAGTTATTTATTTGTTATTTAATGTAATGAAACTCAATATAAAATTATAATTATCATTTATATAAATGATGGACAACTTACGATTATTGACAGCTCGTTTATTAAATGTTTGAGGAGTTCGATCGGATTATGAAAGATGTTTAGATTGTAATTACCTGAAAATTGCTTGCTCTCTCGTATGCATGTGTTGGGTTTCTTGGTATGACATTAATTAAGGTGATATTTCCAGCTCTCTTATGCAGTAAAATGAAAAGCATATTAAATATTTCGTTTGCTATTAATTTTATTGACATTGTCTGCATTGTATATTCTAAATGTTTCTCACGTGGTCACACAAGAGAGTGTCTTGTTCATTTTTATACTAACGATCATTAATTAAAACAGATTGAATTTGAAGCTAGTAGTTTGGTTGGCCATGCATATGAAGATGTTTTGAAGTTGATGTGATTTGACGGGACAAGTCTGCAAGAAACAAACAGGCTCCGGAAACCTAATAGTCGACAGCATGCATCACTTCAGCAACACCTCTCTGGTCCATGTGATCCCGATCAAGTGGTGGTCGTTGTGGTTGGGGTTGTGAATATGTGGTTGGGATTCTCTGTGGGTGCGTGTTAATTTGTGTATGCATGCAAATCAATCTAGTTGCAATTATTGTTATCTAATAGGTTCCAATTTCCAAGGTGCAAAGGATTCACCAAATCATATATACATATATATATATATATATATATCTGGGTTTTCTGAATGATGCATGGTAAGGTGTACCACTTGCCTTATTTTATTTTCAACTTGAAATATTTGAACTTGAATGAAAAAAGACTGAGGATAACTTTTTGATCAAGTTGATAACGTTCATATATAATTGCGGATACAAATTAGGGTTACCGTTGGCCATCCCTTCTAGGTAAACAGAGAGAAAAAAGAAAAAATAGTTCACAGATGAGATTGTTTGAAAAAAAGAAAAAATCAAAAGGAAAGGAAATTAAAATAGAATTTAGATGGACTTCAAAGCTCGAAAAACCAATGTCTTCTTATTAGTTTCTTGATTCCTATAAAAGCTGTTACTATTTCGTACATTTCTATTTCATCCTCAATTCTTAGAAAGCCAACCTATAAGAGCTGAGAGATTAAGAAAACCTCACGGGTTTGTGAGAGACAACCCTCGATCTTGTGATTTCAATAGAAAGTTGAACCACCTTTCTTTGGGATTGATTTATTTTTTCATACAATGTTATTGACTCCGGTATATAATGTTACTAGATATCTTACTATACTAGACAAGTAGACAAGTTTAGAACATTCTTATAATTTATGAGAAATTGAATTTTTAGTCCGATTATTTTCATAGAGAGGATATTGATTATTTTGCCAACCCTTTTAATTACATGAGAATGGAAAACTCAAATTTTATGACTAAACAAGTTACGTGCATTAACTCTTATTATCGGTAGGGGTGGCTACTATTTGGATCGATGCGAATATCACCCAAAATCAAATTCAAACTATTAAATTTTTACGGTTTAATATGATTTGGATTTACAGAAGATAGAACTGAAACTCTTCAAATACAGACCATTAATAACGTATATTATATATGTTATAATAGATTTTTTTTAAAAAAAAAACATATGATAAAGAGCGATTTAAGATTAATAAAAAAGTAATTAGATACACAACATTTCTAATTTGTCCCTCTCCACAACCATGTACTTTATAGGTTGGGCAAACATCTTTTTCTTCCTTTAATCTTTTTCCACTCTCTTGGTAGGTAGTGATCGATATTGGCACTCTTCAATTCCTTACCCTTTTTCATTTGGAGCCGTAATATTTTTTATTTGTTAGATTCATTTTCACATTTTGAATTTAGAAAAGCGGGACACTATTCCCCTATACAATCCAATATCTAATGACCAATGTCTAATTTCCACACATAGATAAAGTGGGCTGATATAAATCGAATTCACAATAGGTATCAATCAATCAAATTTAAAATTATCCAAATTGAAGGGAGAGTAGAAACTTTTTTCTTCAATTGAATGTGATTTCTTTTAGAGTGCATTTTCAGGTCAACACAGGATCATTGAGGCTCAGTAATCAAGTGTTTAAGTATAGAAGCCAACACTTCAACATCACAAATTCCAACAATTTTCAAAATCACAATTCAAAACTCAACTGTTACTCAAATTCATTTGACTTTCATCCACTCAAACTCAAAATCAGAGAGCTAATAATAGTTTTGAAATTGAATCAATTTTCAATTTTAATGAATTTATGTGCACCTTTATTATCAGTCATCTTTGCCACAGTTTACTCGTTTTTGGACCGTTGCATTTTGAAAAAAAGACTACAACATCAAAGCACTCACGTATGAATAGTTGCCTGAAGTTTGCTTCAACATTTTTTGTTTATGTTCTTAGATGAATTAGTAGCTTCCTTTTGATAAAAATGTTAAATTGCTACAAAACAAGGAAATATTAAATTGAAGGAATTTAAAATAATTAGATATATGTAGTACAAATGAAAGTGATCTAAAATGAAACAAATGATATAAATAGTGGTCTGTAAAGAGACCTTGGATTCACTAATATATATACATTGATCAATCTGCAGCCAAAACAATGCTGAAGAACGCAACAGAATCTACAAAAAGTGACCATATCGAGACTATCAGCAAACCTTAATTCATGATAAGAATGGACAGAGCTTTACATTGAAACCCAGAGTCGAAACGCAAACGAATGAAACAAATGCCCAAGTTAGTGATAAGTTAGATCTTCTCGTATAGGTTAGACAGATTCGGAACCATAATTTCCATCATGGATATTGTTGCCATTTTCTTTACTCAGTTTAGATTTCGGCAATGAAGATGCTTGCCGTGGGGTAATTCTGGTTGGTTGCTGCTTGAAATTAAGGTAAGTGTAAACAGACATTCCAGCAATGGCTGTGAATGCCCCCGAAATACTTGTCTTGCCTGGATTAGAACTAAAAAGGTAGTAGTTTCCTAGAAGAATCACACAAGTTTTAAATTGACCAAGAACAACATGTGTCACAGCAGATGTAGCCCTGCCAACAAACACAAAGATGAAAAGGAAAAATTGGTATCAGAAGAAGCCAAGAAAAAAAAAAAACAAAAGAATAAAAGGGTGATCATAAACAAAAAACAAAAGAATAAAAATTGGTATCTGCAAGTACAATACTGAGAACAGCTATGCCAAAATAAAACAGCAGCTCAACTCTCAAGTCTGTTTTTCATTCATAGACTTGAATTTCGAGGTACTGTTGAGTTACAGTTTGGAAGCTGTTCTTAACAATCAAATCCAAATTATGCTTGGAAGTCACAAAAAAGGTAGAGCGAAAAGTGCCAGGATATTCTTATAGGGAGGATGCTTCTCTATATGACAATTTATGATTCTTTTTATTAATTTGAAAGGTGAAGAATTCTCATTTCTGGTTCAGAACTTCAAGTAAAAGCTCACGTTTCTCCCTCTTTAACAAATAACTTAGTAAAGAGCACAAGCAATAGACAATGACACAGTCAGTATTACTGAGACAGATGAGGTCCTCTAAGACAGACCATGAAATAATACCCGGAAAATTAAGAAGCAAAATAGGTAAGATGCACCTCAATGAATCTCAGCTATCCATATCTAAACTAATGGCTAAAAGGTCCTTATCTATCGCTATTTTTGGAGAATAATTATATCTACAAGTTATTTTTAGACAGTGTACCACGTTGACTAATTTGTTGATAGGACCTATGTAAACTATAACTCAGCAACATCGGAGGTCAAAACTCTTGTATGGTAAACAACGGAACCAAACCAATAACATAATATAATAAAAAAGAACAAGGAGATATCGCATACCCAAGTGCTAGAGCACCTGACCACTGAAGCAGGAAACCAAGAATAGCTGAAATGAGAATTGCGAAGGTGTTATTAAAGTTCCAATTGAAGGAGAGGGCGCCAGGTGGATCTAACCAGGGTATTAGTGCAACGAGGAAAAGTAAGGTGATTGGCGTTGTCTTCCACATTAACCTGTTCAATGACTAGCATTTAGTTGTATAAAAATAGAAATTCTTCCAGCTAACATCAATATCAATTAAGGAGATTCAAATAACAGCTAAACATCTTCAAACAGATCATAACTTACGCCAAAGCTGTCCAATTTTCCTGCTGTTGCAGACTAGACCAAAGAATTTTGTTGACTGCACTAGGTATTATCCATGCTAACGCTACACAAGCACCAAAGAGATGGAATTGCATGTCAGTTACTGTAGCCACCGCAACACCAATAGATACTACTGTAAGTGCTAGAACCTGAAAATTTCATATCAAGGATGTTAGAATAGAAAGGTGAGACTGTCAGAGGTGTTTAAGCTTAGAGTACTTCCTAGTAAATTTTGTATGAGAAGGAAACTGCTTAAAACACTAAGACCAAAAAAAAAGCATACCAGAAGATGGAATTCATAAATTCCATACAAGAACCCTCTATACTATGGTATCATAAGTCAGAGAATTAGGCATTCAGATATGCATGTAAGATTTCCTGGATGTCTCCACAGAGATGAGGAAAATTTTTTGATACATGCAGAAATGGTGCTGAGACACAATCAACTTATGGTGTTCACTTGTAAGTTTAAACTATTCTACTCATAGAACTAGTTTACACCATAAATAAATAAATACTTCTAACAGTGACCAATGAAAGATTTTACAACTAAATGCAGTTTCCAAATAGCCTCTCTTTCACAATTGGTGGAACATGCAGGAGATAAGGTATAAATTCCGCTCATTTCAGAGTCTTGCAAACAGTTGAAAATATTGAAGACAGTAAAAACAATATACTACCCCAATTTTCACAAACTTGTAAAATCGGACCTGAATGATATTTTTAGTTACAAGTATAAAAAAATTATGTTATGCTATAACAATAACTTCACCGAGAATAACAAGAATGTGAAATTGTGCTTTATTTACATATTGACATGACATTTGTAGGCCATAAAGGAAGGACCTACCTTGAAGAAAGAAACTTTCTTCTTGTACAATAAAAATTCTGCCAGAACAATTGATGGCGTAACTGCAATCTTAGACATCTGATAAAACCCCACACTGAAGACACAGGTATTAAACTCAATGTTGAAAATATTTACTTAATTATAAAACATAGATTCTGGTGAATTTTTATACTGGAAAAATATCTCACCTGTTGTACTTCAAACTAACATTAGCAAGGCCGGTGGAAAGAGCCATAACAAAGCCAAGAGTAAACAATGTAGACAAGCGGGTCGATTTTGAGGGACATGCGGGGAGAATAGACAGAGCATTCAGAATGGCCATTAATAACCAGCTTACAACATAGTGGACAAAAGTAAGAAGTATGGGAAACTGGAACCCAACAACTTTGAGCACCTGAAAAAACACAAATCAGGTAAGTTACTAGCTGGAAAGCTGCTATCTCAAAATCCATTGAGGCAAAATATGGACAGGTTAAATATAAAGAGGGTTCAGAATACCAACCAATTTATTGACAAAAATTATACCAACAGCAATAACAAAATTGAAAGTAAGAGCAGTTGCAGGGCCACAAAGTTGTTGTTGTTGCCGCTTTGCACCTTCAGATGAGCGAAGTTCATTAAATAGAGTGGCTCGCAAGTTTTCTAGAGATCTTCCTGCGTTGATATACAAAAATATGGTAAGAAAACAAATGATAACAATGAGAAGTATATTGCACATCCATCACTGTTAATAAACTTTATACGATTTCCTCAATTTATAACTAATTCACCTTTTCCTAAATAATCAAAGTCTAATTATGATAAGAGATCACCGTCTTTCAGGCAGAAGTTAACAAACCGGAAGAGCTGCACACGAAATATGACAAATCTCAATCCGCGTAAGTTAGTGCCCGTCTGGAAGTGATTATGGAGGGGCCAAAATTACTTCCAAGAGTTTTTGGCAAAAATTTAATAATTCTTTAAATGAGAGTTAAAATACTTAACTGATGAGAAGCACATTGAAGGTGTGCATATGCAAAATCACAAAATAAATCAAATTAGTTCTATAGCACTTCCAAATAAGTCCTTGGTCATCATTCAAATAATGCTTCTGGTGTGCATATGCAATGTACATGAATCATTAAAGTACCCATATGCATACAAAACAAATTCATTAAAATTTGAGAATATAAATTTACATAATCTGTTTCACACACTTTTAGTACAAGCTCAAACTGTAAATTACATCAATAGTAACCGATTTTAGTCTATGCAACTAGCTTATTATTTCATCCTCAAAGAACTACAAAGCGGTGGAAGATTTTCAACGAATGGTTCATGCAAAGCAAGGGAGCTAATTAATCAATCACAAAAAATCATTTTTGTTACAACCCAGATCATCAAACTAAAAGAGAACCATTCATAGCTAGGCAGCTAGAGCTAGACATGCCTAATGGAGTGAAATTGTGAAATTAACTTATTAAGTTAAAAACAGATTGCATCAAAATGGCCAAAATGAGAGGATATAGACCCAAAAGCAACAAAATCTAATAAATAAATAGACACTTGAAATCGGAATTCGAAGTAGCAAGAAGTACCTCTTTCACCAGCATCACTGTCCTTGCGCTTGAGAATCTTCCGAACGTCTTTCCTTGCAAAGAATTTTAACATTTTGCTGGCCACAAAGCATCACCCTTTCGATCTCTTTCACTCACTCTTCCTCAGAAATAAGGATAAAGAGATATGCATAAATGGCCAAAAAGTACAAAAAATTGGGTTGGGGTGCGTTGGGGTGAGAGTGAGGTGCAGCTGTAGCCTGCACTACTAAGTTTGAGTTCAATAAAAGGACAAAAAGGATGTCCATTTCCATTTCTGCGACAAACGAGGAGAGACACGTGGATCGAGGAGACCGGTGATGGCGGAAATTTGAAGTTGTCTGTCTGAGAGGCCGGGATGAAAAGAAATTTTAAAGAGAAAAAAAAAAGGTAGATTGAAGAAATCACGCGGACTGCAGCAGACTCCAGAGTACCGACACTTGAGTTGGGTACTGTTTAATTGTTTATTATCCTTTTCTTCTACTTTTTTGTCAGAAAGGAAAATATGTCTATCAAAGAATGTGACTTTATTCAGATAAAAAAAAAAGGAATGTGACTTTATTCCAAAATAAAAAAATAAATAAAGAATGTGACTCTACTATGGGCAATAATTGGGCCTACAAGCTAATGGGCTTCTGGCCTGCTAGAGCCTGCTTAGACCATAGTAAAACATGCATGGATAAGTCCAATGGTGTGCCATCAGTTGTTCTGTTTTGGTTTTTTTTTTTTTTTTTTTTTTTTGGTTATGAGAACTTCATTAAATGATGCAGGCAAATAACCAAATAACACATAGCAAATTAAACAGAAAATAATAATTATAGTCAACAACAATTAACAAACAGAAGAACTCGCAAAGGAGAAGAAGCTTTCAAACCAACCTCCATGAGAGGTCCGGTCCTTAATTGAAGAAGCCATCAGAAAGAGAAGAGGGTTGTGAAGCCCATCCTTGTTCAGGATATGAACCAAAGAGGATGGGGGTCTTGGCATTCAGACTTTCAGGCTCATCCTCGTGGTAGCCTGGTTGCTTTGTAGGCCGTGTCCATTTATAATGAGTATCATCATGTGAGTTTATATAATACAATATTTTTAACGGTTTTTATCATCAACGTATTTAAAGTTGATATTGTGTATTCGTTGGTGATTTTAATTGATTTTAATAGAGTTTGAAATTTATGTGTATTCAATTAGGATTTTAAAAGATTTATTAACAATCTTGGTATATTCAATTTGTGTTTTAATAGATTGATTTAAAATACGTTCAAATCAAGGTGTATTCAAACGAATTATTTAAGGATCCTTTACAATATCCCGGTATTAAAAAACTTATATATTTTAGATGATTTTAATTAATCTTGGATTTGAAAGAATTTTGTGATGATTAGTATAAATACCAAAGCCTAAACACAAATCTAGCCTCACTCCCAAAGATTCGAACTTTTTTTCTATTTTTTCCCCCTATTTTTTTTTCTCTCTTCCTTCACAGCCGCTCCTCTCACCTGCAGAGCCCAAATTCTTACTTCAAGCAGCGACGGCCGATTTGCTATTCATTTACGAATCAAAGCAGTTGTAGGTAACAGGCTAGCAGTTTGGCATAATAAACCAGTAAAGTATTTCTATGTTGCATCCATCTCGTTTTCATCTTTTATTATTGTGCAATTTGTATGTTATGTTAATATGATATCATTGGACCTTGTATGCCATATTGAATTTTTGTTCATGCGTCTCGTATTGTAATAAACCGAAAATTTGTGAGAGACCCATTTGCTCAAATGCAAAAATCTCAAGCAATTCAATCCAATTCTCTGTCAGATGATCCTCTCTGGGTTCATCAGGGACACATATGCTGCGAGTAGAATCCTCAAGTTCTCCATTGACTCGCCCTTCGTTCACGTTGATTTTTCCCTTAGAATTTTCAACCAAATCGAGGACGCAAATGGTTTCATCTGGAACACTATGATGAGGGCTTACATACAAAGAAACTGCCCTCAAAGAGCTATGAGTCTATATAAACTGATGGTTTACAAGAAAGCGGATCCTGACAATTACACTTACCCTCTTCTAGTTCAAGCCTGCGCTATCCGAGCATCAGAATTTGAAGGAAAACAGATACATGGTCATATTTTGAAGACGGGTTTCATTTCAGATGTTTATGTCCAGAACACGTTGATCAATATGTATGTTGTTTGTGAGAATATGAATGATGCACGTAACTTGTTTGATGAAATTCCCATGTTAAATCCGGTGTCTTGGAATTCCATTTTGGCAGGGTATGTTCGAGCTGGGGATATGAAGAATTCAAAGGTTATATATGAACAAATGCAGGAGAGGAACACAATCGCTTCAAATTCAATGATTGTGTTGTTTGGTAGGACAGGTTGTGTAGCGGAGGCTTGTCATTTGTTTTGACAGGACCCACCCCGATTATCGCCTCGATAATCGAGAAGCATCCTGCTCCCGTCTGACAATCGAATCCAAAAGATCGGAAAACCAAATAATATTACATCACACCCATTGTCAGACCAGGGAGATTAAACAAATACAACCGACTGGGCCTCAAGCCCTTAGTTTCACAGAGCGTAAAATTACAAAACAAGTTAAAAACCGAATCCTACTCTGTGAACTAACTACTCCGCAACGGAAAACTTTATGCCTCTACCTCTGCCTCGGTGCTAGCCCCCGAACTTGTACCACGACTTGGAGGGTAGTTAAAAACAACAAAGTGTGAGTGGACCGAAACAAAAATTTGCAGGAAACAGTTTAAGGGAAATCGGGGTTCGCCCTCCAGTTTTATAACACGCATGCACGACCAGACATCCCAAAAAAAACGCGTATTAAACATTCGAAATCTTTTTTCCGAAACACGTGTAAAACATTTCAGAAAAACTGTCATAACTCATATAAAATAATATAATATTAACCAAAATCCCAAAACCATCATTTGAAGCATCAATTACGCAAATCAAGTAAAAAGTGAATCAACAATCACAATTAAGCCGTTGGATCCGTCCGAGTCTTTAAACTCAATATCAGGCTTTCTCGGGATATCAACGAGTCTTTAAACTCAAAACATAATCAATAGGCCTCGGGGGTATCATAATAACCGAGTCTTTAAACTCACGAGTCTTTAAACTCAATCCGGGTCTTTAACCCAATTTACTGGGCCCGCCCCCGTCATCAATTAACCGGGTCTTTAAACCCAAAATCGGATCCAACAATCCACCAGGTCTTTAAACCCAAAACCATTTATAAACACAATTCATCATGATCCATTTTCCAAAAATCATTCTGAAATCATAACTTGTCAAAATAGGACTTATGTCTGGATTCGCATGCAATTTCCAGAACATGAAATTCCCGAAGGTCACTTAACAAATATACTCAAATATCATAAATACGTAACATGCATAATCATATCCAATTACTTCATCAAAACATCAATCACGCATAGGAGAAAACCATAACCTCGAAATGCGTGAAATACGGTAAATATCTCGAAAAGCGTGAAATCACGTAAAACAGAAATACCATATTTATCAACATAAGATCATAAGTGAAAACACAAGATAGATAGGTAAAATAGTCATGCATGCACAATTTGGAAATCAAAAGTCCACTCACGGTTTTCGGACGCGTCAATCGCGCCCCGTGAGGTCCTCAGTCGCTTCGGAAATGTCCGGGCCTGTAAAAACGTACAAGGAGGGTTACAAACATCCCCAAATAACTCGTAAGATTTCCCCTAATTTTTCCGGATTTTTCTGCGTAATTAAACTTAAGGACCTAAACTTCCGAACTCCCGAAATTATCCCAAACGACTCCCGATCGACTCAAACTCTAAAGGTAAAATGTTAAAAACATTAAAAGGAATAAAACCTCAGTTGACCGTGATCGGAAAAGACCTCACACGCGCCGTCACGCGCCGCCCAAAGTGGCTGCGCGTGTAGGCCACGCGCCTGCTACAGTGTCACCATCTTCACCCGACTACTGTTATTCGGATCTTCAACCTGCGTGTTCAACCCGTCCAATTAACCATCAATTCCTACTTAATTTCCTTCGTTCTTGATCCTAACATGTTCTATAATCATTCAATTGGAGTTCTAGATCACTTAATTACTTCGACATGCCCCAAATCGATGAACTCAGACCCGAACAGTCGAACGGGTCATCACCTAGAACTCACCCAAAACAGTTCCATTATCCAATTAACTTCACAAGTAGCTTAAGGGGACCTAGACGAACCATAAAATCCAACCAATTAACCCAATACTAACCTGGAAGTAGCCGTCCTCAAGATGGAAAATTCTCAGAACCAGGGGCCTCAGTTCTGAGCCAATTCGTGAGTGAGGTCCTTCGAAAACGATGTGGTCGGTTTCCTTTTGCTCCCAGAAGACTCAGTCAGTGATTAGTTTTTTCCAATAAGCCGTATAAATCAAACTTAGATTTTTCCCTCCAACTGGTTTTTCTCTGAACTGGAGCTTGGGTTCCTGAGCAATCCGTGCACCAATCTCTTCAACTCTTGCACGGTTGTGGTTCTGTCACTCCCAGGAAACTCCCTCAGTGTTTAGATTGGTCCCTTAACCCGTAGAAATCGAACTCTAAATTTTTCCCCCCCAAAAACCCGAAAATGGTTCTTCACGGTTTCTCTCAATCCCTCTCAGTCTCTCCACAGCAGAACGATTCCAAATGAACTCCCAGACTCAAAGACACACCGTTAATCGATCAATGCGGCCAGCAATCCGTGGGAGACACTCTGAAGTCTCTGAAAACGGTTTCCCGCAAACACAGAAACCATGGCCATTCTTTACTCCTCCCGTGCTCTGAACACTGCCAACCAAGCTCTCACTACCTCAAATTACATAAACTAAACGTTTGTTTCATTCCACTAAAGCCATAAACAATTGCACGCACAAAACACCACGGCATGGCCGTGCACTCTGTTCTTCACGGTGGCGCTACAGTAACCGCCGTGCAAATGACCAAAATACCCCTCAGTGCAATAATTACCAAAATGCCCTCCAACTTCCGTGACTCGTAACTCGGTCATCCGATGTCTGTTTCACGCGTGCCGCCCGTCGTTGTACTCGGGCCTTCGAGACGAATCTAACGGTCTTCGAGTCAAGTGAACATCAATCGTATTCCAAAAAGTCAACCTTTTCCCCTATAACGTCCAAATTATGAAAGTGCCCCTGGACTTCCGAACGTCATAACTTTCACCCTGTTCGTCCGAATCGGACGTGCCACCTGTCTATGATCTCGTGACGCCCCGAACTACGTCACGGTCATCGGTCAATGTCCGTTCGACCCTCCAATCAAAAGGTCAAAAAATTGACCATACGAGACACAGGGGTAAAAACGTCATTTTATTCCATATTTTACAATATTACATTTTCCGAATTTTCGGGGCGTTACATGTTTGACGAACTGCCAGAGAAGGACATGGTGTCATGGAGTGCATTGATTTCTTGTTATGAGCAAAATGGGATGTATGAGGAGGCTTTGGCGATGTTTGTGAAAATGGTTGGTGATGGAATTCTGGTGGATGAGGTTGTGGTGGTCACAATTCTTTCTGCATGTGCACATTTATCAGTTGTCCAGACAGGGAAACTCATCCATGGATTAGTTGTCAAAATTGGAATTGAAACATATGTTAATCTTCAGAACGCTTTTATTCACATGTATTCAACTGGTGGGGAGATAATGGCTGCCCAAAAATTGTTCAACACGGTGACAGGACTGGCCCCGAAGGGACATTGATAACCGTGCCCAGTCCTACTCCCGTCTGGTAAGTCGACTGAAGTTCCCAAATTACCCTCAGTACTTGACAAACCATGGATAGCCACACACGTACTCACTCATGCCTCCGCCTCTCAATTAGCCTCGATCAACGCGCCACGACCTGGAAGGTCAATAAAAACACAAAAGGTGTGAGTGGACAAAAATGAATCAATTATAAAACAGTTACAGAAAGACATTTCTACCATCCACATAAAACCAATGCATGCATTCGAAAATCATTTTGCAATCCATTTCATTTCCAACATAAGAAAACCGTGTATGAGAAATCAAATCATTTTCCTTTTCTTGAACTTAGGGTCTTAGCCCGCAATCATAAACACAGGGCCTCAGTCCAAAATCATGAATCAAATCCAAGTACACAACATAATCCAGAATCCATCAAACCATATAAACCGGGTCACTGCCCAACACATCCGAAAACATCGGAAATCAACAATAATTCACAAGTCAATCAATCTGCTAGATCTCATGTGCGCGAGTCTTTAAACTCAAAACCATGCGCATAATCAGGCCTTCTTGGGATATTAACGAGTCTTTAAACTCAGAACATAATCAATAGTCCTCGGGGTTATCATACCGAGTCTTTAAACTCAAAACATTATCCAGCGATAGCACCGGGTCTTTAAACCCAAAACCATTTGTAAATCACAACAATCCAGGATCCATCATGATCCAAATTCCAAATCCAATCTGAAATCACATTTTGTCATAACAGGACTCATGTCCGAATTTCCATATTCAAATCCCCAAAATCTTACTTCCCAAAAAATAATCAAATCATCATTAAAAACGAGACATGTATAATCATATCAAATCATTTTATCAAACCATCATTCATTCCCGAATTCGAATTCGCAATGATGATTCCGTAAGCCGGCATCCGGAACCGTTATTCCGAACCCAAACCAGAAATCCATTTTCAAACTTCCGAAAACTGAAATCTCGTAAAACGTGCAAATCCGTATCAGTTTCGAAATACATGTCAAAACGTGAGTCATACTCACAATCACAATCACAACATCCTTAAAACATTATACGCACAATATCATGTAAAATCGTTCATCAAAACATCACCAAGGCATAAGAGAAACTATAGTCTTGAAATACGTGTAATTACGTATGACATATCAAATTACGTATAAATACGAAAATCATAATTATCACAAGTCATAATCATAATCATTAAAATCATAGAAACATTTATGCATACATTAAACTTTAGAAAGCAAAGTCCACTCACACACTGTCCATAACGCCCCGTTTTCGCGCTGCACGCGTGTCCGTAATTTCTGACATTTTTCAGGAATCTCGAATCCTGTCCGAAATCATTCTTTAGTGTTACTAAGAACCCAAATAACATCATACTAATTTCCCATAATTTTTCGGGAATTAAACGTTAGTTAAATACGTAACATAAACTTTCGGACCCTCGAAACAACATCGAAACGGTGTCCAATTAATTCAAAATCAACGCTAAAATGTTCGTTACATTGTGTAGGACAAAAGTCGTGTTGAACTTACCTTGAGAATCGGGCCCACGAGCCCTCACGCGCCGCCGTGAGTGGCTGCGCGTGAAACTCACGCGCATGCTACAGTGATGCTACAGTCATCGTCTTCGCCCGAATGACAGGTAAACGGGTCCGGTTGCCCGCGACTTGACCCGGCTGAGTTCCTCTCAATTCCAAATCCTTTCCTTCAATTAATCCAGTAAAAAACACCGTTAGATACCCAATTAAGGTTCTGTAAACCTAATTACACACATCAAGACTTAAAATCGATCATTTCCCTCATGATCAAACAAACGGGTCAACTTTGAAACTTACTCAAATCAGCTTGGTTTTCCAATTAAATGATACAGAAGCTTTGTATGACCTAAACAAACCTTAAACCATAACCAATTTCATGAACGCGTACCTGTAGATGGTCGTCCTCAAGCTCAAAAATGTCCAGAAATTAGGACTTCGATTCTAGGCCAACCTGTGATCGATTTCCTTCAATTTTTGTATGGTTGAAGTTGAAATGAACCCAGAAGACTGTGTCTAACCTCTGTTAAGCTCTTCTCGACTCACAAATTGAATTCCAATTTTCCCTCCAATTTTCCCAAATTTTTCCCGACTCAGTTTTCTCTCAAATTCTCAATCTCTTCCTCTCCAAATGATCCTGAAGCACTTCTATCCTCTCTGTTAATCAAACCGGCCTACACAATTAACTATGGAATCCCTCAGACCCACTATGTAAGTGTTCCCCGCAATTGACCCAAAACTTAAAAAAAAATGGGTGCCCGTGCTCTGTGTTCTTCACATTCCAATAGCACGGTTCCACTCAATTGCATAAACAAAACAGTAGTGCTTTGCCCAATCAGCCACTAATCCCTCCTTAGTTAAACAATTCCTTCAGCCCATACTCTATTTTTCAATTCAAAAACACCCACTCACGGCTGTTTCAACCTGCACTGTAACAACTCGTACCTTCGGGAAGGGTAAAAAATGTAATTTTGTGAAGTTTTGTAAAAAGGACGATTTTGCCCTTGTGAATAGTAGACGAAAAGTTGACTTTTTGTACTATCGATTGGATGAGTGTTAGCCCTTGACCGTGACGTAGTTTAGGACGTCACGAGACCGTAGACAGGTGGCAGGTTCGATTTGGACAACCAGAGGAAAAGTTATGACGTTCGGAAGATTGGGGGCGTTGCCGTAAATTTGAGTAAAGGAGGAAAATGTTGACTTTTTGGAGGACTTGTGATTTTCACGTAGACCGAGGACCGTTGGATAGGTCTCGACGTCCAAAGTTCAACGACAGACGGCACGCTGTCACTGGACGTCGGACGAAGTATTTATGGGTCTAGAACGTTCGAGGGCAAAACGGTAATTAATTATACAAGGGGTATTTTGGTCTTTTTCATTCAGCCAATCAGAGATGGGCAAGTGGCAACAGGTGGCTGGGATATTTTGTTTTGCACCAAGGGTTTGTGGACACGTGGTGAGAAGCCAGAGGCTTCTGGAGGTGTCTAAAGTGTGCACGGCCACACTTTGTTCATTTTTGAACCGTGCAATCCTTTGAACACACAGAGAAACAGAGAGAAGAAAATTGAAGAAGATTGATCGATCTTGGTGCAATAGAGAGTGAAGAGTGAATTGAGAGAAGGACGGTGAAGCAAGGCGGTGCTGGTGATCACGGTTTGGGGCTGCAACCGTGCACGGAGGCGACGTGGTGGACGGCTGGATATTTGGAAGAAACAGAGGAGGCAGTGGACGGTGGTGGCTGCTGTGCCGTGTGGTGGATCGATTCAAGCCACTAGGAGACTCAGGAGGCTACGGGGAGTCCCACGAGCACCGTGGTAGGTGACGGTTCTCACGGCGGCGCCGGAATCGAAGAGTAAAATTCTTGGCCCTGTTTTCCCGTAGATTTTAATTTCAAAAGTCGTGGACCTAGAGCTAGAATTGAAGGGATTGGTGAGTGAAGTGAGGTTTAGGGAGGTCCTAGGAGTAGTTTGTGACGGTTGCCGTGACGGGGAAGTTCACGGTGGGAGGTGGTGCGACGGCGGGTACTCTGTACCCTGTTTGGCCGTGAATTTCAAACGGGAAATCGTGGAGTTAGAGAGTGAGTCGAGGGTTCCTGTGAGTTGTGTGTGGTTCAGTGAAGTCGTGGGAGGAGTCTAGAATGACCACCGTGAAGGGGGAAGTGCTGAGTGGCCGGGAAGGAAAACAGAGGGTTGTTTGGTTTTTCTTTCGAGCTTCAGTTGTGAAGCTGTGGGTCGAGTCGAACCACGAGAGTGAGGGGGATGAATTCTTTGAGAGTGGACGAAACTTTAGGTGAAGATAGGAGGGGAAACGGTGGCCGGACGGTGAAGAACGGTTCTCGCCGGTCCGGGTTGCAGTCTGGTGCGAACCGGGTTCGATCAAGGAAGACGGCGCGTGGAGGCGCGTGGGGAGGAATCTGACCAAGCTTCCAACATGAGTTTAGTCCTAATTGTTCTAAGGAATCCAATGGTATAGGTTTCGGGTTAATCGGACGGTGTTACGAGATGGTTCGGGAATCCGTAAGGTTTAGGGTTTAGGATTAAAATATTATTAAATTCCCGAAAAAAATTGGGAAAAATAGGGAAGGTATTCTTGATGTAATTGTGACCCTATTTGGTATCTATTGACAGGACGGGAGACA
Source organism: Prinsepia uniflora (assembly GCA_032719365.1). Lineage (NCBI taxonomy): Eukaryota > Viridiplantae > Streptophyta > Magnoliopsida > Rosales > Rosaceae > Prinsepia > Prinsepia uniflora. The sequence goes on from CM064863.1 coordinate 72,447,482, forward strand.
CCAGAGACGGTTGAGGAGCGCACGGGGCGCGAGTGACTTGTTCTGAACTGTGAGTGGACTCTTTCTTACTTCCGAGCATGCCTAACTGTTTTTATCAATGTTTTATGATTTTATGTGTGTTTTTATGTCCTGATGATGATTATATGTGATTGAGATGTTTGCACGTTTTTCGAGACGTTTTCGGGATTTTGCACGTTTTTCGAGAAAAAGCTGGTTTTCAGATTTTGATGCTATAATTGAGAAATTCAACCTAAAAACGTTTTCTGATGATGGTAAATGGGTTGTGGAATATGATTTGGGATTTTCCTATGGTTTTGTTATGAACATGGATCTTTTTCCGGATTTGGGTTCGGAATGTCGGTTCTGAACGCCGAAAGGGCTTCGAACTAGGGATTCCGAATTCGAGTTTGGTGATGGGTTTCGGAACGGTTTTACACTGAAATGGATTGGATTTGCTGGATCTGGATATGGGTTTAAAGACCCGGATATTGATTGACGGGGGACGGGCCCGGATTGAGTTTAAAGACTCGGGAGTTTAAAGACTCGGATATTTATGATATTACCCCCATAGGCCTATTGAGTTTAAAGACTCGGGAGTTTAAAGACTCGGATTTATATTTGAGGCCTGGTTGAGTTTAAAGACTCGGATAGGTCCAGCAGGTTTAATCGGAAATGATGCTTTGATGCTGAACCATGATTTCTATATCCGTTTTATAGTGTATCTGTTTCTTATGATGTTTTATAGTGTTTCTGTTTCTTATGATGTTCCATATTATGGATTTTCTAATACTTCGTTGGGCATGCCTGGTTTCAAACCGGAGGGAACAAATGATTATTTTTCCTTAACTTTGATTTGATGGTAAACGGTTTTACAAATTTATTTCCTTTCGGTCCACTCACACCTTCTGTTTTTCAATTTCCCTCCAGGTCGTGGTGACGCGCTGGGGTGATCGTTGAGGCAGATATCGAGGCATAGAGCTTACGACGTTCTTCCGTTGCGGACTTAGACTTGTAGGACTTTTGTGCCCATTTTGTAGAACTATGCTCTGACATACTGTTGTATATATTTACTCCTTCGTCTGAGAGTTATGCTTATAGTTGCATTAAGGCTAATTGTGGTACTGTAAGTGTGATTGTCAGACGGGAGCAGGGTTCGTCCCGGATATCGAGGTGATATTTGGGACGGGTCCTGACATGCACCCTCAAAATGACCATTTTACCCCTCCTTCACAAAATGACCAAAATGCCCTTCACGCTTCTAGACCCGTAACTCAATCGTCTGAAATCCGTTTTCAGCGTGCCGTCTGTCTACGGTCTCAGGGCATCGAGACCTACCTAACGTTCCTCGAATTGTGTGAAAATTAGTGGCCAATCAAAAAGTCAACAATTTCCCCTCTTTCGTCCTAATTACGAAAATGCCCTTGAACTTCCGAACGTCATAACTTTCTCCTCGGATGTCGGAATCGGACGTGCCACCTGTCTATAAACTCGTGACGTCCCGAACTACGTCACAGTCATTGGTCAAAGTCCTTTTGACCGCCCAAGCAAAAGTCAACCTTTCGCCCATTACCTAGGGGCAAAATCGTCATTTTCTTCAAATTTTCCAAATTTCCCTTTTTTGAACGTCCGGGTCATTACACGGCCTCTCAATTGGATCAGATATCTTGGAACTCAATGATATCAGGCTACTTAATGTAAGCCAATGGATTCATGCTTATATAAGGAAAAATGACCTTACGATTAATGTCTTTCTGGGTACAACCCTTATAAACATGTAGATGAAATGTGGGTGTGTGGAAAGCGCATTGGAGGTGTTCCAGGGGCCTTCCGAAAAGGGAGTTTCTTCTTGGAATGCTCTTATACTCGGGTTGGCAATGAATGGGCTCGTGGAAAAGTCACTTGAGCAAATGGGTCTCTCACTTGAGAAAATGGGTCTCCCACTTTGCCATTTGGTTGTATGATTTGAGTATTATTTTCTATTCATTTAGGAAAATATTCTAACTAAACCAATCATTTATCTTTGTCTTTTTAATTTATGGATAGATGTTTATCTTCATCATATTGTTATGAATTAGATGTTTGCATTATTTTGGATTATAAGAACATATATGAATAGATAACTAATAAGTCATTAGTTTGTATTATCTAGTAACATTAAAATGGAAGGCGCAAAACAAGAGAAGTTAAAAGCGAAGTATAGCCAACGAAGCATCCAAGAGAGTCGTATGTTGTTAAGATTACTTGTTGATGCTGTCAAGAGTGGTTGGTGTGATGCTAGTGGTGGATATCTAAGAATACAGTGTGTGATAAGATACTTCTCGTTCTTAATGAGCATCTTGGATGTGAAAAAACTTACAAGCACTATCAAAACCGGTTGAAAATTCTGAAGCAACGCTATCTAAGTTTGGCTGAGCTTGTGTCTCATAGTTCTGGATTTGGGTGGGACCCTATCACAAAGAAGTTCACGGCTAGTGATGAAGTATGAGACAATTACTTCAAGGTGATATTTTTAATTTCTATTGTTTTAAATATTACGTGGATTGATCATTTTCACATTCATTATAATAAAATAGTTATAAATTTCTAAAATATTATATTTTCTTTACAGTCTCACCCAAACCAAGAGAAACTCCGCACTGAGTCATATGATGACTATGAGGATTTGACAATTGTATTTAGCAATGGAACAGCTGTTGGAAAGCACTCAATTGTTGTGGGGGATGACACTGATGATGTGACATATGTATTTGAAGAAAGAAGACCTAGTAGGGTATATGAAGAAACTAGACCGGACATGGTAGAAGAGTATGGAGTTGATGATAACAATGAGGTTCGGGAAATATCATACCAAAATGTGTCAACACCTACTAATTTATCACCCTTCTATGACACAAGCTTGAATGCTCCTTCTGAAAAGCTCCCTCATCGAAAGAAACTGATAATTGATTATGAAGCAACTAGTAGCTTGGTTAACACCACCACTAGAGCAAGTCTTATAGAGAAAGTTGGTGTTGGCATGGACTCAATTGTAACAATCACCATTGAAATTCAAGGGATGCGCAACTTGTTGAAGAAAAGAGAAAAAGAGAGAGAGAACAAAGAAAAAAAGAAGAAACAAATGGAGAAAACCACCAACATTTGAGAAGCAATCAAGGAAGCTCCAAACTTGGATAAAATTGCTCGTTTCAAAGCGCTTGATAAGATCCATAAGTTGGGGATGAAAGATGCATTCTTAAAAATGTCACCTTAAGAACGCTCGGAATGGATACAATATACTATTTTGGATTGAAATAACAAGAAATAGTAAAGAGTTTTGGTTTAGTATTTTGCTTAAATTAGGGGTGGTTAATGTTATGACTTTATAAGTATTATGTTTCAAAAATTTCAGGTTAATTTTAAGATATTATGTTTAAAGTTTTTGGTTAATGTTAAGACCTTAATTTTGAATTATTGGTTTAATAGTTGTTGTCATCTCATCATATTTTATAGTATATTTTGTTGGAGTATATTTTTGTTTTAATTATTGGTTACATTTATCATTCTCTAGGAAGAAGAATTCGTTGGACATGGTAAAGGCAGCATAGGCTTCATTTTGGTGGCATTGGTACCTTGAGAGATACCATGAATAAGAGTTAAAATAAAAAGAAAAATAGTTGTTATTTGTAAATGGTAATGTAAAAACATATGACATGGATGACAACAAATCTTTTAAAATCATAACAAATCAATAAACAAATCATTTAAAATCCATATGAAAACACTTTGAAATCAACAAAAAACTTTTAAAATTTGTTAAAACCCATCAGATTTGAAACCTATTAAAATCCAAATTGAATACACCCCCTAAATTTATAATGAAACAGACTTAACTTACTATATTGAATTTATGTCCGTAATTAACTAAATATCCAAATTCTTACAAAATTCAACAACGTACATTGAAAACGCTCTTTACTACCCAAAATAATACCTTAATGGTAGATAGATAGGTCTTCATTTTGATTGGAGGAGACGATGTATACTTTCGTCGAATTTGATATCTAAATTTTAGATTCAACTCGCATGATATTTTGTTTTTAATTATCATCACCTCTTCACCATCACTGGATCAAGAATCAATAATTGCTCAAACCCATCTTCAGAGTTTAATTATCCATCGAACATTTCTTTGTATGACAATGATACTAATATGAACCCAGACATGAAGAGTTCGAAAGAACCGTGACCAACGTTAGCGAAGGACATACCACTTACAAGGTTACGGTGACAAGTTCACCGGGCTCTCAGCTTACAGTATCTCCGGCGATATTAGCATTTACAATGAAGAATGAGAATGGATCTTTTACCATCACTATAAATCACACCAAAAATGATTACCAAAATGTTGGAATTGGTTCACTACTTTGGGCAGAACAAAATGCTAGTTTCGCATCTAAACATGAAGTTAGATGTCCCATCGCTATAGCACCTTGAAATATCTCATGTAAGTCCCTATTTGTTTCTTGCTCTTGAAAAATCAGATATTATAAAAGTTCTAAGAAGCATTGCAATCTTCATTTCTGTTTCATGAAATTTGGTTATAAAAGATTCTCATTTAACATCTTTTTTACCTCAAGACCTTTATACAAAAGACTACGTAATAACGGTCAATACCACAATCTTAAATATACAAAAATTTAAACCTGAGACTCCAACAATTGATTTAAACAAAAAACCCAAAGAGAATCAGGACTTACTTCTGTACTTAGAGAGCTGAAAACGAATGTCACAAAAATTACATCCAAACTGACCAATAATTTTTTCGCCATAGTCTACTCTACTTGCAAATGCAATGCGAAAACCATACAAATTTCAAATCCATATTAAACTTGGCAAGTAATAAAGAGAACATGCACGAGCCTTAAATTTGTGAGTTTTAACATTCAACCGTATATTATAGAGGATTGAAAGTCAAACAATGGCAAGGAAAGTATAGAATCCATTTCTGAAGGAAAGTAAAGGCTCTCTTAAAAATCAACACCAAGTTTCTTGTTGATTGTCAGTCTGGTGGATGGGAGTGAGGGTACAGTGGAGGAAAGATCATAACAGTTATGATGCCTGTGTTTATTGTGTTACAAATTGAGTAAAAAAAAAACTTAGAATGCGAAAACATGTAAAGTCTCCTCCGATCTCACTCATCAGCTTGATCTAGAAAACCAGAGGGTTGTATGCTAAGAAATGTGCCAGAACTATAAAATGAGTAAATCAGGCACTCACCAATGGACAATTCTGTGTATATATCTTAGCCCCTACCACCAATGAAATGTGCCAGAACTACTCGGTGATTTCAAAAACTTTGATTAGTTTTTCATAAAAAATAGAAACAACTCCTCACTATGGATTGTGATGAAAAGCAAGGTAACATTGTAGAACACAGAGGTAATTAGTTTTGAGGAATATGGAAATCATTCGTAATCACAACATAGAATGACCTAGTTGTTAAATCTGTAGAAGAAGCAGCTTGCTCAAAGTACTAGCACACCACCGCTTGAAAACTTGGATATGTAATAGGCTCAACCAACTTCAAAAAACAAAAACAAAAAGGTATAATATTGTTCTGAAACAATAGTAAACAACAATGTCCACAATTTAAAGAACTATTCCTTTCGTAGTTAAAAACCTAATCTTGACAAGTAATTCAATGACACCTAGTATTCGTATATGCAATTTTCATTCATGTACGATTGGCAAAGGACGTTATAAATGATAAACCAACCCTTCCTGCGTTCTCAATAACAATTTAGTTCCCTTAACTCATTTGAAACTAGTAATGTGTACCCAGAAGCATTAATATGGAAACGACAGTGAAGTGTTGACATGCAAATCATAGTGAACTATTCATATAGAAATTGAGGGACACTTTAGAACTCCTATTAAAATTTTGTATTATAACAGTACCTTGGAGTATCCAAGAGGCATGGATATCTCATAAGCACAAGGGTCTTTTCTAGAAGTATCCATGGTTCTATAAACCAACCTATCACTGTATCATTGGATTTGTTTCGTCCGCAAATTTCGAATACTAAAGTAAGCATTTAGAGCCTTAATTCTCCAGCATGATACATAAAAGCAAACAGGTATTATGGTTAACCTTACATGTAAATATTATCACAGAAGTTACAGCATGTTGTCTATAGTTGAAGCGCCGATTTCAAGGAATTTCATAGTGATTAATGACTTTAACTGTACCATTTGTTCAATGATATTAACATCACAAAATTTGATGTTCCTGGACCTACATTGTTGTTGTGATAATCACATAAAGCATGGTTCTTTCAGACATGAAATTCAATTGAATAAAGCAGAAAACAAATCTGAAAACCAAAAATTCACCATGAATATAGATATAGGGTCAATATCTGATTAAATTGACAATATATAAACGATGTCTAAATGAACACATAACTGAGGTCCATAATTTGTAAGATGGAATGACATGGAAATGAAAATTGAAACGAAGGTGCTAATTATAATTAGCTAATGAAGATAAGCTGGGATTTTGATGCGAATAAATAGCATACTCATAACATAGGCCAAAACGACAGAAGATATCCCAGCAGTGGCATATGAGACCTTCACACTTTTCGCCCGATTTCGATCCAGGGCCAAGTCCATGAGTACAATGCCGATCCCACCAAGCACGAACATGAAACCGGACGACAGCCCTTCGATTATGTACTGCCCGTTGACCCGGCCCTGGAGGAAGACGACAGGTCGGACCGACCCGGTAAGGCGGTCCTGGGTCGATCCAATGCCCGGAGGCTCGACGATGACGTCGTAGACGATGCCGGAGACAACCATAAAGTAGGTGAGGAGAACGAGAGCGTAGACAGTCATGGGTGAGGGGAGAGTGAGGGTTGGGAGCTTGAGTCGGAGTCGAGGCGGACGGAGGAAGCTATATGGAAGGACTTGAATAATAAGAAGAATTGGGTCGATGGTGGCGACGGATGAGTCCGATTGTGTGGCAGTGGTGGTGGTAGTTGCCGATTGGACATCGGATTTTGGAGGCATTTTCAATGGGTCGGATTTAGGTTCGGGGTTTTGGAGAGGTGGTTATTGTGCGCGCAGAATCGGGAGTGCAGATGATGTGAGGACGGATCGGGGACTTAGATGGGTTTTGAATTTTAAGGGAAGGGTAATTTTGGTTTTCTATCCTCAAACAAATCGGAAAATCGCAACTCTCCCAGATTTTTCAAGGCTTTCTCTCAATCAGCTACATTACTTAATTGAAATTTACGAATTTGTACAGTTTAATAGTATTTATATATATATATATTATATAAAATATTTGATAATATTCTTCTTTTTTATTTGTTTTTGTTACAAAAAAAGAAGAAGTTATATTTTATAATCAACACGATAGTGAAGAAATTTGTTTGATTGTGGGAAATTTGAATGATGAAACTATAAGATATGTGCGTTTAATTTGAACCAAATGGACATACTAAGATCTTGGGACACTTAAAATGAAACAAGACACGTTTAATGAGGGAATTCAAACCAATTTTGAATTCAAATTTGGAACTGCCATGAAGAACCCTAACCACCAATTGGATAGGATTGGTCGGTTAAGAGGGTGAATGTATAAAAGGAGATCTATGGTCCCTCTTCTCGAACAACCTGATCAGAAACCATTTCCCCTATTTGAAGTTGATCCATTTCATGTTAAGAGAAGAGATCACCAATCTCTTGTGCTCATGTGTCTTCATTCCTTATTGTTCGATGATGACTTCGATCACAAGTAACTGATCATCTCTTCTCAGTTTTAATATTTCAGTGTTTGTAATTGTTTTGAATGTGATTTAAGTTGATGATTGTTGATCCTGCATGATTTACATTCATAAAATTCTAACATTTGGTATCACAGCAGTACAATCATGGCTTAAATTCGTTCAAATCAGATTTCTTCATGTTTTTAGATATGATTCAGTTTTCTTACTTCCGATGTACAATAATTAATTGTCAAGTATGATTATATGTGTTCTTGATGTTTAATCTAAGTTCAATACATTGAATGAAGAAATCGTTTGACAGAATCAGAATATGGAATCAATTTTTTGATAACTACCACAACTGTCAAACGAAAACTTTAAAAACCTAAGTTTTTGTCACGACCTGACCTTCTCCAACAAGATATTGTCCCTTGGGCCCACCCCTCACGATTTTGTTCTCGGGAGCTCACATGCAACTTTCGAGTGGGTCACCCATCCTGGGATTGCACCAGCCCTTACTCGCTTAATTTTGGAGTTCCTTGGGAATCCAAAGCCATTGAGCTCCCAAAAAGCCCCATGTGGATAAATGCGCGCCCACACATATAAGGCGCATCTCTTAGATCCCCCGAGAAATGTGGGATTGCTGACCATGCCCTCAAGGCACAGGTCCTCACAATCCAGCCCCATTGGGGCCCAGTGTCCTCGCTAGCACACTCAATTTCGGCGGGGGTTGAGCTTTGATACCAAATCCTCACGACCTGACCTTCTCTAATAGGATATTGTTCGATTTGGGCCCACCCCTCACAGTTTTGTTCTCGGGAGGTCACGTGCAAGTTCCCAGTGGGTCACCAATCTTGGGATTGCACCAGCCCCTACTCGCGTAACTTTGGAGTTCTTTTGGAATCCAAATCCAGTGAGCTCCCAAAAGGCCTCATGTAGATAGATGTGCGCCCACACATATAAGACACATCCCCTAGATCCCCCGGGGAATGTGGGATTGCTGACCATGCCCTCAATGACAGGACCCATCCCAATCCCTCTGGATTATCATGGGATGCGTCATGCTCCAGTCACCACGTGCCAGACTAGGGATAAAACCTTAACTCGCTCGGGGTTACCTAGAGTGCGCAGAGATTTGTGGAGTGCGCAGCAGCATGTGATGTCTCGGTTGCTGCTACCGCCCGCATTCGCGATCAGCCTAAAGGGTATCAAAGACATTAAAACCTATGAGTGAAAAAAAAAAACAGTTTATCAAAATAATTTCCAAAAGTGACATTTATACCCTTCACGTAAAAGTATGCATGCATGTAACGACCCGTCCCAGAAATCGGGATTAGATTAGTGGCTAATGACGAATTAATGAAGTTAATCGGTGATTAGTTGGGTGGCTTCGGACGGACGGTGCGAAATAAAGGTTTTGCCCCTAGAATGGGCAAAATGTTGACTTTTAGTTTGGGCGATCAAAGGGACTTTGACTATTGACTGTGACGTAGTTCGGGACGTCACGAGTTCATAAACAGGTGGCACGTCTAATTCCGACATCCGAGGAAGTTATGACGTTTGAAAGGTCGAGGGTATTTTGGTAAATTGGTTGAAATAGGAAAATGGTTGACTTTTTAGACGACAAGTGATTGTCACGCAATGAAGGGACGTGGGACGGTTTAGTTCGTGGGACCACAGCCATTGGACGTGGGACGGTTTAGTTCGTGGTCTAAATGTATGAAGGGTAAAATGGTAATTTGTGCAATAAAGGGCATTTTGGTCCATTGGCTGCCTTGGAATTGGTGCCCAGTAAACTTGGGACACTTGGCTATTTTGGATGCCGTGACCACCAGATTTTTGACATGTGTCCCTCTCTAGATGGCTGTGGAACCTTTGGTAACCGCCTCACTGATTTTTAAAACAAAAGTGCAAATTGTGCACGATTTTGAGAACAAACTGTGAAGAATATAGCACTGAGTGATTGATCAAGAAACTAGCTAACAACCTCTTCGATCTTCTTTAACTGCTAGTGTGGAGTGAAGGAAACAAAAAGAAGAGGAGGGAAGGAGAGGATCGTGGTGAAGCTGCCACGAGCACCGTCGTGGACGGTGGCTTTTAACCATGAGAAACAAAGAGGGAAATGTGGCATTGGATTCAATCTCCTCAAAACCTCATCAACAGCCTATGTTCTAAGAACAAAAAAATGTAAAAGAAGATGGGACGAACTCATTGGACTCGAATTCAAGGCCTAAGATGGACGGTAAGGTCAAAAACAAGTAAGAAAGGTGCTGGAACCATGGAAGCTCAATGAAGGAAAAGTTGGTGTTTGAAGGTGGATCAAGCATGTATTATTTAGACCCTGATTTCATGCTGTAAGGTTATAGATCGATAGGAAATCATGTAAGGAAGCTATAGGACTTAAAATGGGAGGAATTGGAGTTGAATTGGACGAATTAGGACATCAAACCGCCCTCGCCAGTTGGGTTGGGCCGGGCCGGTTCAAGCCGGGTCAGACCGGGTTTAGCCTGAGGTTGAAAAAGCACTGTGCAGGCGCGTGGCTCCCACTCGCAACCCCTTTGGGAGGCGCATGAGGGCGTATGGTGCCTCTAATGGGGAAGAGTTCAACATGTGAAATGATGTAATCGATGTAACGAACAATTTGGCACTGGTTTCGAGTCAATCGGATATCGTTTTGATAGGTTTCGGGATGTCCGAAGGTTTTAGGGGTCGTTTAAAAATAGTTAAAAATTTGGGAAAATGACGAGGACTTAGTAGAAGCTTAATGAAGTAGTTAGTAACCTTCTTACGGGATTTGGACAGGTTCAAAAAAGTCGGTGATAGTGGATTAGCCGGAAAAGCGTAATTGTGCGCGTATCGAGGCGTCGACACTGATGGTCTGTGAGTAGACTTTTCTTCCAAACTTATGATGCATGCATATATTTTTTCTATACGTGATTTCTATGTTTGTGATATGATCTTGATGATTTAGATTTTACCCATATTTCGAGATATTTATGAAATTTCACGTTTTACGAGATATGGTTTTCTGCTATGATTTGATGATGGTTTCGATACGATGATTTCAGATTTGAAATATGATTTGATTTCAATGATTTCTAATGAATTTTGGAAAAGTGATTTCGGGCTCGAAGCCCTATTCATGTGATTCAGTTTTGGAATTGAATTTCGGAAAAGTGATTCGGATTCAGTTTTGAAACTTGAAAGAGAAATTCTGGATTTGCGTTCGGGATGATGATTCCGGATGCCGGCCTACGGAATCATTATTGCGAATTAAGATATGGATTTTCTATGGTTTTCACTTGATTTTGGGTTTAAAGACCCGTTGGAAACTGGTTTTGAGTTTAAAGACTCGGAAAATGGCTGGATCTGGTTTTGAGTTTAAAGACTCGGTTGATTGACGGGGGAGGGCCCTAGATTGATATGTTTTAAGTTTAAAGACTCGGTTATTGTTATATCTCCTGAGGGCTGTTGATTGTGTTTTGAGTTTAAAGACTCGTTGATATCCCGAGAAGGCCTGATTATGCGCATGTGTTTTGAGTTTAAAGACTCGGGCGCACTTGAGATCCAGCAACTTGATTGATTGATATTTTTCACTGGTTTTCAGATGTTTTGGGAAATGGCTCAGATGATTTGAATTTGATGAGTTTTGGGTTGAGTTCCCGTACCTTGATGAGGATTTATGATTTTGGGCTGAGGCCCTAGATTTGAGTTACGGATTGAGAAAAAGAGATGATTCCGGTTTTCATTAATGGTTTTCTTATCATGGATATGAAATGGTTTTATGGAATGGTTTTCATATGCATGCATTGGTTTTTCATGGAGGGTATAAATGTACTTTCTTATAAACTGTTTTTCTGAACTTATGATTTCTTTTTGTCCACTCACAGTATTTTGTGTTTTTGATACCCTATAGGTTGTCGCGGTGCAGGCTGTTGGTCGAGAAAGAGACGGAGACATCACACACGCGATCCACAATAGAGTCTGAGCCCTCTGGGAAGTCAGGAAGTTTTGGACGGTTCGTTTAGGAATCCCTTGTCCGACTTACGTGTCACATGGAGGTTGGACGTCAGTTTAAGACTTCGTGTCACGCGTAAGTTGGACGGGAGCATGACAGGACCCGCCCCGATCCCACAGGGACCACAAGGGGACGTGCCCTGCTCCCGTCTGACACCCAAATAATTCATACCAATTTTAACCTCAAAAACATCAAATGCATAAATAACCAAATTAAAGTTATACATCAAATCCGAATTAAACAGATGTCAGACAAGGGATGAAATCCAAACGACAAGTTGCGAGCACGACTCTAACATAAACCTGCGGGTACACCACCCAACAGGGGTTCAGGTACGCAGAAGTGGATCTATGCCTCAGCCTCAGGTTCCTCCTCTACCTCAATAGCACGACCTGGAGGGGTTACCAAAACAATAAGGGTGAGTGGACCGAAGCTCAAGTTTATAAAATCATTTGATAAGTAAAACATATAATTTACCCCTCCGTTTTCCAAACATGCATGCCACCGAATTTAAAACCATCAATCATATAATATAAACCATAAGACATATAATAAAACCATAAACATAATTTTAACCACTGCACTATACACTCCAATCCCGACATCCCTGATGTCTGACGTCCCTGACGTCCAATAAGGTCACAATCACAAGGCTACACGTGCCACTCGGGTCTCAATTCCGAGTTCAATCCCCGAACCCCATTCGGGTACAGCATCCCCGATGCTTAGCATCATAGACGCTGGACGTTCTAGACGTCCGTGACCACTCCGGGGTACCTCATCCGGAGGAGACAATATAATATGGAAGGATCTATACAGTGCAGTACCAAATACATTTTATTGATATCCACATGCAAAACATATATGTATACATAGGTAAAATCCGAACCGATCGTTACGTTTCATCAAACGGGTCTCATGCCCAAATACCGTGAAACGTGCCATAACCGAAATTTCAATATCATCAAAACCATTTATTGATTCCAGCATGTGAACATATAAGTAAATCAGAAAACATTTAAGCATGCAAGGTTTTAATGAAATCGGGCCCACTCACAGTACGATCCCGTGGTGAAACTGTGCGTACGAACTTGTACCGGGATTATCGTACAATTCCTGTCAGTCCAAATCATACGTAAGGGTCACAACAAGTCTTAAACATTTATCCAAATAACTCGAAACAGAAACCGGCTCGGGGAAACCGTCCAACACGTTTCCCGAGACAACCGGCCCTAAACTGACCCATCAAAACTATCCCAGATCAACATGGTTAATTCACCAAAAATGTTCAGAATGATGAGAGGAACAAAAGTCATGTTGATCGTGATCGGAGATAAGCTCCAACGCGCCCTCACGCATCGCCCAAAGTGGCTGCGCGTGAAAGTCACGCGCCTGACACTGTAGCTACAGTGTCACCACCTTCACCCGTTTGTCTGCAATACGGGCCTGCCACCCGCGGCTTGACCCGGTTGAATACCCATAAATTCTTACTCGATTTCAATCCCATTTGATCCTAACATGTTAAATAACTATCCAATTTAGGTTCTGTGATAAAAATCAACCTCGACACATCCCCAAACGACCCATCGACCCGTGATCAACCAATCGGGTCAATCACCAGAACTTCCTGGTTTCTAATTCAAACTTCAATTCACTTCACAGGCAGCTCAATAGGATCAAAATGAACTAATATGAATGATCAATTGGGTCTGAGAGTACCTGAAGGTTGTCGTCCCAAGCTCTGCGATTTCCCTGAAAACAGCAGTCACCGTCCCAGCTCACCCGTGGCTGATAGCCTTCGATTTCGATGTGGTTGAGTTCCAAACACTCCCAGAAGACTAAACCAGGCCTTGGTTTGGTCCAACACTCACCAGAAATCAAAACCCGATTTTCCCTCCAATTTTGCCCGAAATGGTTTCTCTGGTTTTCCTCACCTATTCTCAGTTCCTTCAACAGCAGAATGAAGCTTACATGATTCCTATTCAGTTTAAAACAATTGAACCGTCCCAGAGGCTCGTGGGTGTCCAATCTGTCCACTGAAATTTTGTCCCCCGAAAGCTTCGAATTTCAATTAACAATTTGATCGTGTAGCTGGATGAATCAGACCACGTTTGATGTTTCAAAAAGGCTTAAACAATCAATACTTTCTAGCACACACACCAGTAATCAAATCGCACTCAGAGCCACCGCACATGGTGGTTCTGCCCGTGTCCCCCCACGGTTACTACAGTAACCAGGGCAAAATGACCAAAATGCCCCTGGTTCGATAATTACCAAAATGCCCCTCACTTCCTAGACTCGTAACTCAGCCACACGAAGTCCGATTTCGGCGTGCCACCTGTCTACGGACTCAGGACATCGAGACCTACCTAATGGTCCTTGAGTCATGTGAAAATTAGTTGCCGAACGAAAAGTCAACATTTTCGCTCGTGAAGTCCAAATTACGGTAATGCCCCTGAACTTTCGATAGTCATAACTTTTTCCCCGATCGTCCGAATTGGACGTGCCACCTGTCTACAAACTAGTGACGTCCCGAACTACGTCACGGTCACTGGTCAAAGTCCATTTGACCCACCAATCAAAAAGTCAACAATTTGGCCATACCATTCACAAGGGTAAAAACGTCAATTCAAACATTAAATTACAATATTAAAATCTTTGAATTTCCGGGGTGTTACAACCTTCCCCCCTTAAGAAATTTCGTCCCAAAATTTCAAAGAAACAAATGAGGAAATTGTTCTCGCATCTGAGCCTCAGGCTCCCATGTGGCTTCTTCCACATTCTGGGTTCTCCAGAGAATCTTCACGAGAGGAATCGTCTTCCGACGTAGTACCTTGTCTTTCCGATCCAAAATCTGCACTGGTTGTTCCTCGAAGCTCAAATCCCCTCGGAGTTCGATAGGTTGTTCCCCCAGTACATGGGAAGCATCATGTACGTACTTCCGCAACATCGACACGTGAAAAACATCGTGAACTCTAGAAAGTTCTGGAGGTAGTGCCAATCTGTATGCAACCCTGCCAATTCTCTCCACGATCTCATATGGTCCGATAAAACGCGGACTCAGTTTCCCCCGTCGACCAAAACGGATAATCCCTTTCCACGGAGATAACTTCAGGAAGACAAAATCTCCCACTTAAAATTCCAAGTCTCGAATCCGTCGATCGGCATAACTCTTTTGGCGATCCTGTGCCGCCTTCAATCTCTCCTTGATAACTCGAACAGTTTCCATGGTTAAGTCCATCAATTCCGGCCCTACAGCCGCTCGCTCTCCTATCTCTGTCCAGCAGATAGGTGTCCTGCACTGTCGACCATACAGTGCCTCATAAGGTGCCATCCCGATGCTTGTCTGATAGCTGTTGTTGTAAGCGAATTCCATTAATGGCAAATGAGTATCCCATGAGTCCTGAAACTGTAGCACACAGGACCTCATCATGTCCTCTAGGGTCTGAATGGTTCTTTCAGACTGTCCATCGGTCTGAGGATGGAAAGCAGTACTGAAACGTAGGGTTGTTCCCAAAGTAGCTTGCAAACTCCGCCAGAACCTAGAAGTGAAACGCTGATCACGATCGGACACGATCGATTCCGGCGTACCATGCAATCGTATGATTTCTTTCACGAACAATTGAGCCAGTCGGTTAGGTTTATAAGTCTCCTGAACTGGCAGAAAATGGGCTGACTTGGTTAGCCGATCCACAATCACCCATACTCCGTCGACTCCACTCTGAGTCCTGGGTAACTTAAAGACGAAGTCCATGGTGATGTGATCCCATTTCCACTCGGGAATCGGAAGTGGCTGCATAGCCCCATACGGTCTCTGCCGTTCCGCCTTAACCTGCTGACAGGTTAAGCATCTGCTCACGAATTCAGCAATATCCTTCTTCATTCCTGGCCACCAATAATGGTTCCGGAGGGTACGGTACATCTTTGTATCTCCCGGATGCATAGCATAGGCCGAACTATGGGCCTCCTCAAGAATCTCTGTCCGTATCTCTGCCACTGCAGGTACACACAAACGGCCCAATTTCACAAGTGCTCCATCGTCCCGGATGGTAAAATCATGTCTCCCATCCGCATCGACCTCAATTCTGTAAATACAGAGTATCGGATCCTAAAGTTGTGCTTCGATAATCCGATCAATTAGTACTGGTCGTACATGGAAGCTGGCCAACAAAGCTCCATGCTCATCCGTACCCAAAATAACTCCCGCCTTCCAGAGTTCCACCAGCAAAGGAAGGTACACCATCCCCAAGTGTGCAACAGATCCCGCTGACTTCCTGCTGAGTGCATCAGCCACCACATTGGCCTTACCCGGATGGTACTCGATCGTACAGTCATAATCTTTCAGCAGCTCCAACCATCTCCGTTGTCTCATGTTAAGCTCCTTCTGAGTGAATAGGTACTTTAGGCTCTGGTGGTCGGTGTATATCCGACACGTTACGCCGAATAGATAATGTCTCCAGATTTTTAGAGCATGAACCACCGTTGCCAACTCCAAATCATGGGTAGGGTAGTTCAACTCATGAGTCTTTAGCTGCCGGGATGCGTAGGCGATAACCTTGCCAGTCTTCATCAACACGCAGCCCAAACCTTGTAGTGAAGCGTCACTAAAGACCACGAATTCTCCACTGTCATCAGGCAATGCAAGGACAGGTGCAGTGGTCAATCGATCTTTTAACTCTTGAAAACTCTGATCGCACTGCTCGTCCCAGATAAACTTTACTCCCTTCCGAGTCAAACGAGTCAATGGTGCAGCAATTTTGGAGAAACCCTCCACGAATCTCCGGTAGTAACCTGCTAATCCGACAAAACTCCGCACCTCAGTCACTGTTGTCGGTCTAGCCCAGTTGGTCACCGCTTCTGTTTTCTGGGGATCCACGCAAATCCCATCCGTCGATATCACGTGTCCCAGAAAACCAATACTGCTTAGCCAAAACTGACACTTGCTCAGCTTGGCGTACAACTGCTCTTGTCTCAGCTTCTCCAACACCAACCGTAGATGTTCCTCATGTGCTCGGCCACTCCTCGAGTACACCAAGATATCATCGATGAATACAATCACGAATTTATCCAAGTAGGGTCGGAAGACCAGGTTCATTAGATCCATGAATACTGCTGGAGCATTCGTCAACCCAAAAGGCATAACCAGGAACTCGTAGTGTCCATAACGGGTTCGAAAAGCAGTTTTCGGAATATCCTCCTCCGAAATCCTCAGTTGGTGATACCCAGACCGCAAATCAATTTTCGAGAAGCACTGAGCTCCCCGCAACTGGTCAAAAAGGTCATCGATCCTGGGTAGAGGATACTGGTTCCTCAGTGTCACCTTGTTGAGTTGCCGATAGTCAATGCACAAACGGAGACTTCCCTCATTCTTCTTTACGAACAACACCGGTGCTCCCCACGGTGAAGTACTTGGTCGGACATATCCCAATTCCACCAACTCCTGCAACTGAGTTTTGAGTTCTCATAACTCGGCTGGCGCCATCCGGTATGGTGCCTAGGATATAGGTCGGGTACCAGGGAGTAGTTCAATAGTAAACTCGATCTCCCGCGATGGCGGTAATCCAGGTAAGTCTTCCGAGAACACATCCCCCTAGCGTTGGTTACTGGTTGATGTTGGTGTGTAGAATTTACGATAAGGGATGGTCTTAGTCGGGAGTGCCGACCCGAGTGTTGAGGGTGTGGTGAGCTAGTAGATTCCGTGGGCTTTCGATAACTAGTATGACGAGGATGATTTGAGGAACCCCGTGGGATGACTGGTTTGGACTGTGAGTACCTGAGTGAGAAACCCCAGAGTAAGTGCTTAGTCTGGAAACCTGAGTTGGGGCTTGTGGTTAGTTGGTGGTTGTGGCTTGGGCTGACTTACGGCCAAATTGGAAATGGTGCTGCTGGGCGCAGCCGAGGTTTTGGATGGTTGGGTGGATGACCCTAGACGAGTCCAGTGCGATTGTGGAATTTGTTTGAGCATTAAGTTGCTCAGAGTTGTGGAATACGAGGGATGTCAGTTCCCCAGACCCGAGCATAGATTGAGAGTTTGGCTCAGTAGGAGCGGAGGATCGAGCTTAGTGTGTTGTGAGCCCTAGATTGGAACTGATATGTCACGAGCTGGGGTGCTTATATACGGTAGGAAGAATCGCTAACCAAGTTAGGATGTGTGATGACCCTTGGTATGTCATGTTTGGGACGAACGGTCAGGATACCGTTAGTTTGATCAGAGTAGCGCAGCGGAAGCGCGATGGACCTATGCTTCGTGTTGGAGCGGGCAAGGTGGGCATGGTCTCTACGTAGATATCGCAGGATGTGACAAATGAGTCAGCAGATGTTGGCTGTGTTGGAGTGCGTTGGTAGTTGGTAATGCTGAGGCTGGTACTTGGTGACTCCTCGAGACTAGGGATTAACGACGTCGAGGCTTGTGACTGAGGAGTCTGAGGTGAGTGATCCTGATTGTGATTTCGAGGGTTGGTTACCCGTAGGAGTTGTTTCTTCAGTGTAGTAGAGGAAGTGACGTTTGGACAGTTAGTCCGGAGAGGGTATACTTGCGGATGAAGTCCCATGGTTGGAAAAGATGAACGTACTTCCAACATGGTTGGAATCCCGGAACCAGGAGACTGTGTAATTTTGGAGATAAGACCATTGTTGATTTCGAGTGTTGGATGTTTTGGAGTCGATTTGGGTGACGCAGTGATGTCACTGCAGGAATTGTGACCTCCCCCCCCCCCCCCCCCCCCCCTAATCGTGAACACAAGTGGATGTGTTGAGGAATAAAAAGCGTACTGGGTAACACCCTGTTTGGCATGTGTGGCGAGTGCCATAGGATTGTGCTAAGTTGGGTTAAGGTAGGATTACTTGTGATGTCATGGTTGTGGACCATTGTGAGTTCCGTTGTAGAATGACGGAAGAAAGCTGAGAATGAGTGACTATAACTGATTGATATGAGGTTATTAAAGAGAACCCAAAATCTAGACGTGCCTTTAGACGTGTAGTATTCTTGATCCGATGTGGTGGTTTGATCATTGGTGGAATTAGAAGGCTAAGTAGTGAGAAAGTAATAGGTAAGATAGAGGATGGAGATGTTGGACATCGCTGAAAAGATTGCTCTGTCTTGCAAGAGTGAAAATGGCTGAATATCTTGACCATCTTGGAGTTGTGCAGGATGCGTGTGGTCCGTCTCGCATACGTATGGGACTTGGAACTGGTACTGGGTCTGCTCTGTGTTCGTAGTTGAGATGCGATTGGATTTTATATGGGTTAGGAAACCCATGAGACTGGGAGACTCGAAACAGACTTGAGTTGGTGTTTTTCAGAAGACGTGTTGGGCCTGACGACTTGGCCTAGTATTGGATTGGACCGATGGGCTTCAAAAGTGAAGCGTGTTTGACTCGTAGTCAGGTGGTAATTAGTATAGTTACGAGGGAGTTTGTGTACCCTAGAGATTTCACTGTAAGGGTGACGCGTACACTATAATGTTGTTGGTTGGACTTTGGGTGTCATAGAGCGTGGCGGATGCCGATGTGGTTGATTAGTGGACGTACAGTAGGATGACGTTGGAAGTACGTGGGGATATACTCTACGAGCTGTGTTTGAGGTATTCTAAATATCTTTGTTTTAGTCAAAGTTCGTAGGGTTGTCTTTGCGTGTGTTTGGTGGTATGCGCTATGGTTCTGGTTGATGGTGATTGGTACATGCACTTGAGATATGTTCTGATGCGATTGGACGTGTATCGTGATGTTTTGATAGAGGTGTTGGTAATCGGCTTGGTGCCGAGGGATGTTGTTGGTTGTCTTGGTGAATCAGAACAGTTTCGATGTGATTGAACGGTTGAGATATGGACTGAATTCGAGTGATCCTGAGTGATCTGACTGGTTGGTAGGAGTCAGTATTGATGTAAGATGGATGCTTAGAGCCATGAGTGGCTAGTGGGACCCTGATATTGAGAGGCGTGATCACGGTTTAAACGTGGGTGAAGTTTCCACAGGATGACAGTGTTGGAGGTTAGTGTAACCACCGGTGACAGGATTGGTTGAGTAGTGATGTGAGCGAGTACGTTATGACTCCGGTAAGGCTAGCACGGATCGTTGAAAGAAATAGTACAGACTGTGGAACGGATATCGATAAACAGAAGTACCGGAGTCTATAAATGCTTTCTTGAGAATTGGTTGCGAGGTGAGATTCATGCCTGTTAACTACAGACTCGCATGAGGTACTAAGACGTTGATACGAGGTATGCACGATGCGAGACTGAGTCGAGGTTGATGTGACTGGTAGTGCGTCACAATCGAGTGTTGGTTGAGCCGTGAGTGTCGGCTGGTGCACTGTTCGAGGTACCGCAGTTACGATAAGCTGGAGTTGGTTGAGTTGACTTTCTTGGTAGAGATGTGGTGACAGTCTGGGAACTATCAAGATAAGCTGGAGTGGTAGGTGATGGACACCGAGAAGGAGTCCCAGGTATGAGATCAGTTGGATTCCCCCAGTAAGTTACAGACGCGATTCGGAATTTCGGGGATGAAATTCTTTAAGGGGGGTAGATTGTCACGACCCGTCCTAGAAATCAGGATTAGATTAGTGGCTAATGACGGATTAATGAAGTTAATCGGTGATTAGTTGGGTGGTTTCGGAGGGATAGTGCGAAATGACGGTTTTGCCACTAGAATGGGCAAAATGCTAACTTTTAATTTGGGCGGTCAAAGGGACTTTGACCAATGGCTATGACGTAGTTTGGGACATCACGAGTTCATATACAAGTGCCACGTCCAATTCTGACATCCGAGAAGGAAGTTATGGCATTTTGAAGGTCGAGGGTATTTTGGTAAATTGGTTGAAATATGGCAAATGGTTGAATTTTTAGACGACAAGTGATTGTCACGCAATGAAGGGACGTGGGACGGTTTAGTACGTGGGACCACAGCCATTGGACGTGGGACGGTTTAGTTCGTGGTCTAAATGTATGAAGGGTAAAATGGTAATTTGTGCAATAAAGGGTATTTTGGTCCATTGGCTGCCTTGGAATTGGTGCCCAGTAAACTTGGGACACTTGGCTATTTTGTATGCCGTGACCACCAGATTTTTGACATGTGTCCCTCTCTAGATGGCTGTGGAACCTTTGGTAACCGCCTCACTGATTTTTAAAACAAAAGTGCAAATTGTGCACGGTTTTGAGAACAAACTGTGAAGAACCGAGTACTGAGTGACTGATCGAGAAAACAGCTAACAACCTCTTCTATCTTCTTTAACTACTGGTGTGGAGTGAAGGAAACAAAAAGAAGAGGAGGGAAGGAGAGGATCGTGGTGGAGCTGCCACGAGCACCGTCGTGGACGGTGGCTTTTAACCATGAGAAACAGAGAGGGAAATGTGGCCTTGGATTCAATCTCCTCAAAACCTCATCAACAGCCTATGTTCTGAGAACAAAAAAATGGAAAAGAAGATGGGATGAACTCATTGGACTCGAATTCAAGGCATGAGATGGACGGTAAGGTCAAAACCAGTAAGAGCTTAGTTTGAATTCGATTCTGGTAAGTTGGCCTCTGTGGACTGATAATCGTGTTGGTTGATGGGAAGTTGTTTCTAGGGGTTCCAGAAACAATTTAGGATCAAAAACAAAGAAGAAAAGTGATGGAACCATGGAAGCTCAATGGACGAAAAGTTGGTGTTTGAAGGTAGATCGAGCAGGTATTATTTAGACCCTAGTTTCATGCTTTAAGGTTATAGATCGATAGGAAATCATGTAAGGAAGCTATAGGACTTAAAATGGGAGGAATTGGAGTTGAATTGGACGAATTAGGACATCGAACCGCCCTCACCGGTTTGGTTGGGCCGCGCCGGGCCGATTCGAGCCGGGTTAGACCGGGTTTAGCCTGAGGTTGAAGAAGCACTGTACAGGAGCGTGGCTCCCACATGTAGCCCCTTTGGGCGGCTCGTGAGGGCACGTGGTGCCTCCAATAGGGGAGAGTTTAACATGTGAAATGATGTAATCGATGTAACGAATATTTTGGCACTGGTTTCGAGTTGATCGGACATCGTTTCGAAAGGTTTCGGGATGTCCGAAGGTTTTAGGGCTCGTTTAAAAATAGTTAAAAATTCGGGAAAATTACGGGGACTTAGGAGAAGATTAATGAAGTAGTTAGTAACCTTCTTATGGGATTTGGAAAGGTTCGGAAAAGTCAGTGATAGTAGATTAGCCGGGAAAGCGTAATTGCGCACGTATCGAGGCAGGCGACGCTAATTGTCTTTGAGTGGACTTTGCTTCCAAACTTATGATGCATGCATATATGTTTTTTATATGTTTTCTATACGTGATTTCTATGTTTATGATATGATCTTGATGATTTACGATTTTACCCATATTTCGAGATATTTACAGAATTTCACGTTTTACGAGATATAGTTTTCTGCTATGATTTGATGATGGTTTCGATACGATGATTTCGGATTTGAAATATGATTTGATTTCAATGATTTCTAATGGATTTTGGAAAAGTGATTTCGGGCTCGAAGTCTTGTTCATGTGATTCGATTTTGGAATTGAATTTCGGAAAAGTGATTCAGCCCAAAACCAAATCACGTAGGGTCTCAACCCAAATCAAAACCACGTGGGTCTCAGCCCAACTCAATCTCGTAAAACATCACAAAGAGGGTATCTGCCCGATAGATAGACTCACATTTGGAGTCTCATGAAAACATTCTCACCAATCCTCTTTATCAAATATCTAATCATCTCATATCATCACCAGTCACGATATTAGCGCTACGCGTGCGACTCATGATTACACATCCAAATATACACCGGGCTCGGAGCCCGCGGTTCTACGTCTAGGTGCTCTAACTTAGGATTACACATCACACAGGATGGTCGATGTCTGAGCGATGACATCTACAGGATCACACATGACATAGGATGGTCGACGTCTACAAAATGTCCATCTCCGATACTCTCGCAAGTAGTGTCCTTGTGACCTCTCCAAGATCACACATCCCACTGAATGGTCGACGTCTGAAGGCTATCATCACATCATAAAGGATGGTCGTGTGGAAAACATTTCCCAAATCATATCAAATCATCTCAAAAGGGTCTACGCCTGGATATAATTTCATCAAATCCGTTTCCACAAAACCATCATAAAAACAATGTCCAAAGACACTTCATAAATCTAGGATTCCTCGAATCCTATCAATTCCATAACTGGTTCTCATGCTCGAAATATTTTTCATAAATCATAACTAGGTCACAGCTCGATATCATTTCCTCGAGTTTGACTATGTTATAAGTTAAACTGTAAATCAACTAGGACTCAAGCCAGAAACATATTTCCAAATCCGAAAACCATTTTTTTATTCAAATCATTTTCCAAATCCCCTTTGACTATCATCCAAGTCAAAGTCAACATCGATGCTTGAATACCGATTTCACGTATCTCCGTAAAATTATTCCAAACCGATAATCAATCCTCGATTTCACGCCTCTTCGTGAAACCATCAAAATCACATAAAACACATGCACGTAGAATACTCGGTCTAAGCCCAAATATCATATAAAAACACAAATCCTGAACTACGTGCAATATCGCACTTTCTATGAAAATGACAAATCAACAACATAAATCATACTTAAATCATATGCACTCAAGGCATCTCAAATCATGTTCATAAAACATATAAAACAATTATGCATGCATCATATTTATAAATCAAACGTCCACTCACAGACTGTCCATACTGCGCGCTCTGAAACCCGCGTCGTAAGCCACTCTTAGGCCAATCCGCAATCTCTAGGACGTTCAGACCTATCCAAATCATACTCAAAGGTTACTAACAACCTATATAAGTCTAAAATATAAACTCTCAAAACTCCCGGAATGGTCAACGTGTCCCGAACACTCTTCTCGAGGGTAAAAACCTCTAAATGACCTATCAAACGATCTTCGATCGACCTGAAACCACCACCATTGGATTCACAACGTCGAAACATTTTAAACAAGATAAGTTTGACCTCGAAATTTGTGCCCACATGCCCACTTGCACCGGTCAAACTTCTCACGCGCTGGTAAACAACGGTCAACGCTGACGTCAACCTGACAACTCTAACATCTATTAGTCTGATAACCTGCCACGTGGCACACCCTGATTGGTACACATTTCCTACCACGCGTCACTGACACCTTTGACACCCTACCACTTGGCACCATCCTACTGGTCCATATGGTCTAACAATGCTAACTTGGACTTTCCACGTCAGCTGCCATGTTACCTGACACCCTTTTACATGTTGCCACATGGCACCACCCTACTAGTCCATGTGGTGTAACGACCCATCCCGAATTTCGGGATTAGATTAGTCACTAATCTCGTTTAATGAGGTTGAACGGTGCTTAGTAGGGCGGAATCGGACAAATTGTGCAAAATGACCGTTTTGCCCTTGGTCGTGGGCAAAATGTTGACTTTTTGATCGGGCGGTCAAATGGACTTTGAACGATGACCATGACGTAGTTCGGGACGTCACGAGTTCATAGACAGGTGGCACGTTCGATTCCGACATTCGTAGAGAAAGTTATGATGTTCGGAAGTTGAGGGGTATTTTGGTAATTTGACATAATAGGGGCCAAATGTTGATTTTTTGACCGGGAGGTCCGATGGACGAGGGCCAAGGACCATTACGTAGGTATCGTCGATACGAATCCAATGACAAGCGGCATGCCAAAATCGGAGATTCGACGACGAAGTTATGGTCAAGGAAACGAATTTACGAACCGAGGCTCGGATTAAAACAATAATATAATAATGAATAGTGACCGTTGACTATGCACATCCGGATGAGTGACAAGTGTCACCCATCCCTTGTTTCCAGCTCCTTGTTTCCCTCCAAACACTATCATTACAACATCATCATTCCTTCTCCATCTTTTCCCCATTTTCTTCTTCTTTGTTTCTTACCCGTGGACCTCCAAAATGAGTGTGGGAAAACTGGGAGAATTGGCTCCCTTCTTCTGCTGTTCTTGAGAGAAAAATGAGAGACTAATGGATTGGAATACCAGGGGAAACACGAGGGATTGAGTGTGGGTTGAATTTTGGATTTTGGATTTCGGAAAAATTAGAGGGAAAATTCGAATTGGAGGAATTGAGCCGTGAGGATCGAATTGGTGATTACTTCGAGCTTCCTGGGATCACAACGATCATAATTGTCGAAGAAACGAGATGAATTGGTGCTGTTTTGGCTCTGATCACACTTGGTGACAGAGGAGGAAATTCGACCTTGAGTCGTGAAGTTGGAGGCTTCGATGGACGAAATTGAGGTGGGGAAACTACTTCTCATGATCCCACGATGCTTCTGGGTTCATCAATTGAAAGAAAACGGTTGTGGTTGACAGAACTCCATGGTTGAACAGTGACAGTGTTCGAGCTTGAGTCGTGACGATTGAGCACTAGTTCGACGAAATTGATGTGGGGGAATTGTTCCTCATGGTCCATTGATGCTTTTGGATGCATCAATTGGATGAAACCTGCAGCCATTGAAGGAATCCCATGATTGAACAGTGACCGGAGTGTTCTTCGTGTTCATCGTGGAATCGATGGAATCTGGGTAAGTGTTCGTGTAATTGAGTTTACAGAACTTAAATTAGACTTAATACGAAACTAACTGAATGCTCAATTAAAGGAATTAATGCTGAATTTATGGACATTGAACTGGGTTGTATCGCGGGTAAATTGGACCCGTTTACCAGACATACGGGTTAGGACGATGCACTGTAGCAGGCGCGTGAGTTTCACGCGCAGCCACTCACGGCGGCGCGTGACGGCGCGTGGGCACGAATCTCGAGGTGAGGTCAACATGACTTCTGTCCTATTTAATGTAACGGACATTTTGGGATTGGTTTCGTGTCGATCGGATACCGTCTCGATATTGTTCGGGATGTCCGAAGGTTTTAAATTAAGTTTAAAAATAAGTAAAAATTCGGGAAAATTACGGAACTTTGATAGGATGTTAATGATGAGGTTAGTGACCCTCTAATGTGATTTGGACAGGATTGGGAGTCCTGGTGATAGTGGTGTGGCCCGGGAGGGCCGGTGGCACGCGTATCGAGGCATACCGTTAAAACGGTCTGTGAGTGGACTTTGGTTTTATAAATTCTATGCATGCTTAAATGTTTTATATGGATTATGGTTGTGATTGTATGATGTTGATTTGGTTGTTGGTAAATTGTACGGTTTCACGTATTTCGAGGCGATTTACGTGCTTGCACGTAAATCGAGGTTTCCGGTTTTACATGGATTTTCCATATTTATGACTTGGATATAATATGATGAAATGGTTTTGAAATTGGAAATATGAACTCGGGCTTGATGCCCACTTGTTTTGGAAATTTCGGACTTGGAGTCCATTTGAGAATCGGGCCAGGGGCCCAGTTGGTTAATGAAATCGGGCCAGGGGCCCAGTT
This sequence comes from Prinsepia uniflora, assembly GCA_032719365.1. Taxonomy (NCBI): domain Eukaryota; kingdom Viridiplantae; phylum Streptophyta; class Magnoliopsida; order Rosales; family Rosaceae; genus Prinsepia; species Prinsepia uniflora. The sequence continues at coordinate 72,473,675 of CM064863.1, forward strand.
GGTATGAAATCGGGCTGAGACCCATTTGAGTTATGTTATCGGGCCAGGGGCCCAGTTGGTTTACAAATCGGGCCGTGGGCCCAGTGGTTCATAAAATCGGGCATGAGGCCCAGTTGGATTATAAGTGTGATTTCGGGTCAGGGACCCTATGTTTAATAAATGTGATTTCGGGTCAGGGACCCTATGTTTAATAATTGTGATTTTGGGTCAGGGACCCTAAATGGAATTACATGGTTTTATGGAAATTTCGGGCAGGGCCCAATGGTAATGATGTGATAAAAGGATTTAATAAAACTGTTTTCCATATACCATCTGGATACAAGGATATATGATGGTCTCCTCCAGATGTCTGGGACACTGGGGAAGTCACGGTGCATTGCCTGCGAGGGGTCATTATACGGAGCAGCCGGACCGTATGATGACTCAGGAGCAGGATTGCTATGATTGACGTCAGGGACGCCAGACATCAGGGATGTCAGATATATGGACCCGGAGAGACCCCGGGCAGCACGCGTAGCTTACGAAACCGTGAGATATGACGTCAGGGACGTCAAGCGTCTGAGACGCTAAGCATCAGGGATGCTGGTGATGGTAATGGTAAAATATGGATTAATGAATCTATGAAATGACTTTTTGGTTGGATATGTGTTATGTGGTGAAAATGGATTATCGATTATGAAATGGTATGTCGGGTCGGGGACCCTAAATGGTTTTGGATTTTTGGATTTATATTTATGGCTTTGGGAGGTGGCCCACATGGTTGTTTATGTATGGTTGTGATATTCCACTGTTTTGGGCTGAGTTCCCACACTTGGTTTTTGGTTAACGGTTTTTGGGCTAAGGCCCTAATGGCTCGGTTGAGCAAACGTTTTGGTTACTGGTTTTCGTGGCATGCATACGTTTTTATTGGAGGGCATAAATGTCTTATAAATGTATTTGATGAACTTATTGGTTTTTGTCCACTCACAGCTTTTGGTTTTAATGCCCTTCAGGTTGATTACGGATGCGATTGCAGCAGAGACTGGGACATTGCACACCTCCTCCATCGATCCTTGCGCACTCTGGAAGCCCCGTTTGGGCAGTGGCTCGTGGTTATCCCTTGTCTGACACCCCTTGTTGGACGGGAGCAGGGCACATTCCACGGTAATCCCGGGGGGATTGGGATGGGTCCTGTCATGTGGTTTGACAAAGTGCCACATCAATGCTGACTGGATCTGACAACCTCTGATAGATTTCCATGTGTCGTCCTCTGACTGGCCACGTGGCCTAACGTGTCTAACCGATGATAACGTGGACTGCCACATCATCATCTCGTACATCTGGCCGGGTCGACCCGTTTGTCTGTAATGGATCATTCTGAACCACGACCAGACTCAGTTGTATCTCCCTCATTTCTCCACCAAAATCTACCATTCTTTCACCGTTCGACTCATCTACTTCCTAGGAATCTATACCTAACCTCAAAACATAAAAAACAGGAACTGAAATTACGTGCTCAAGATCAAACCTTCACATGCTAGTTTCAAACCTCCACCATGGCTAGTCCACGCGTCATTTCCCTTCGATTTTGATCCCTATAAGCTCGTGTAAGCTCAACCAACACGTCCCAATCATCAGAACCGTTCCCAAACTTCCAAAAATTGAAATCCCAAAATCAAACATAATGGGGCTTATAGTTTACCTTGGTTTCTGGTTTCCTCAGCCGTCCACGACCGCTCAGCCATCCTCCCCATCACTGTCTCAGTCTCTGTTTCACTCTCAATCCCTCAAGCAACACAAGGGATAAAGGTTGATGTGTTTGGGTTGGGTTTATGGGTTTCAGGAAAACGGAGAAAGGAAGAAGAACATGGGTGCATAAATGTGGTTTATGGACCAAATGATGAGTGACATTTATCACTCATCTATTAGTCCAAGCCAGATTTTTTTGGCCCACTAAAGACAACCCAAAAGTTAATCCTCGTAAAACGTGCACCCATGAATAGTTCCCATAATCGTTCTATACCCGTAACTTTCCCATACGATGTCCACTTTCGACGTGCCACCTGACTACAGACACTTGTCGTTCCGATTTACGTAACGGTCCTCAGTCCACGTACCATTGACCTTCTAGGTTAAAAGTTAATATTTTACCCTTTCCAAGGGTAAAATCATATTTTTACTCCAATCGTCCGATAATCCTCAACTAATCTCGATTAGTCCTTAATTAATCTTTAATTAATTATTTTTAATCACGAAATTCGGGACGGTTCGTTACACCTAAGGCCAATGATGAAAATATCGACAATATCGCTGATATATCGGTCGATATGTCGGAAATTATGGCCGGCGGCAGGTAAGAAGGGGGGGGAAAGAAATTGAGCGAAATATCGACATTTTTCCTTGTTTTAAACCTATCGATCTCTTTATTTCATTAAAACGATCGAGATAGGAACAAATTTCATGAAAATCGGACGTAAAACGATAGAGTTACAGTCGGGTCATGCCGCGTGGGTCAAAAAACCCGAATTGTAGACACGCGCGATGAGGAAGAAGACTGTTTTTAAGCCCATACGTATGCTTTATATATTAGTTGCTTTCTTAAATTTGAAACTTGGCTTGTTAGTTGAGTTGGTGTGGCTGCTTTTCATTACAAGCAATCATGCAGCCTCCTCTAGGGTTCGATCCCCCTTGTGTGCTTTTGTTTGTTTTTTTTATTATTTTTATTTTTTCATTTATTATTTATTAATTTGAACTATATTTTCCATTTATTTATTATTTTGAACTATGTTCATACTATATCGGCCCAGACCGAGCTTGAAGCCCATATTGACTACAGGCCCAGCCCAACGCTGAAGTAACACCAGTTCGGACCAATCTTGGAGGCCCAGCCCTCTACCTGACTCCGCGCATCGGCCCAGACCGACCTAGAGGCCCAGCCTTCTTCCAGAAACCATGCCACCGACCGACTCCAGAGGACCAGCTCCTGTCGGTCGGTGCGTCGGCCTAGACCGACCAGTCGGCCCAGTGCCACCACCTGCCACAAGCCCAAGGGGCCCAGGCCCACTCACACGGACAAGTCCCACTCGGTCTGGATGACACCTCCACGTGTCCGTCCCACAGCGTATTGATATTTGTCCCACATCGGGAAAATACAAATATTATATTCGTCGCACCCATACAAAAGGGGTCCACTTGTCGTACAAAGGTAATTAAGCAATTTACTGTTTACTATTACTCTTACAGTATACTTTCTGCTACCTCCCTAAAACCTCATACCGACCACTGACTTGGGCGTCAGAGTACCTTTGGGCCGGTACCACACCGGTGCCTATACTCTAACCGACCGACTAGTTTCTTTCCTCTTTCAGGTTCACACAGGGCACGTGGCAGAGCAGCATTTGCTCCCTAAGTTGGCACATTTCGTGCATCAACAAACTATATTTATCATTTTTTCCCTATTTTGAACTATATTTATTATTTTTTCCAATTTTAAATATATCAATCCTTTCCAATTTTAAATATATCAATCATTTCCAATTTTAAATATATCAATCCTTTCCAATTTTTTTCATTTATTCTTTATTAATTTGAACTATATTTTTTATTTATGCCTTATTTTGAACTATATTTTTCATTTATTTCTTATTTTGAACTATATTTATCACTGTTTCCTTATTTTGAACTATATTTATCATTTTTTCCAATTTTAAATATATCAATCCTTTCCAATTTTAAATATATCAATCATTTTCAATTTTTGAACAAAGATTGACTCTATTTTTTTTATCCTTTTTCCAATTTTAAATATATTTACTAATTTTATAATTTTTCTTCCATTCAAATTTTATTATGCTTATTGTTATGTTTTTAATTATATTAACATTCAATTATAATAATTCACTTCAATTTATGTTTATGTTTATATTTTTATATTACTAGTCATCGGCAGAACCCTATTGTATCATATTATTCATCATATATTTATTATATCAAAGTCATTTTATAGTTTTTATTAGTCCTATATAACCATAATTGGGTATTTAAGTTTTTTCCAAAGTTTCATTCAAAATTTTCAACTTTTAGATCGAATTTCCGTCATTTTTGTTGACCGTAAACGATATCGATATCGATATCGATATTTTGGGTGAGATATCCGTAAATTTGATTAGTGATATATCCGTCAATGTCGATATTTTAATCCTTGCCTAAGGCACAGGTCCTCACAGTTTTTCTTTGGTGTTTGATTGTCTAAACATTGATCCTAATGTTCGAATATTTAAACCAAGTTTAAATTCAAGAAGATTGCAAATTTTAAACATCATAATTTTTGAATTTGACTTAAAGTCAATAATTTTGCTGAGGGGTTTCTTCTGTAAAGGGTGTCTTTCTGTCAAGAACCAAAATTATTAACAGAAACATCTTGAGCTTGAGACACAAATTTAGACACCATAAATGTGGATTCATAGAATTAACATGTAGATTAATTCCCAAAGGAGTTGTTTGCAAGGTCGTCTATGTTTCCAATGTTTAGAAGGTCATGGATAACATAGTCAGAAATTGAATGTCACGACCCGGCCCATCTAACACAATATTTTCCGCTTTGGGCCCAGCCCTCACGGTTTTCTTTTCGGGAGCTCACGTGCAACTTCCCAGTAGGTCACCCATCATGGGATTGCACCAGCCTCAACTCATTTAACTTTGGGGTTCCAATCCCCCCCAAAGCCACTGAGCTCCCAAAAGGCCTTGTGTTAGATAGATACATGTCTACACATATAAGGTACTTCACCTTTCCCTCCCCGAGCGATGTGGGATCGTTCACCGATCTTACCTTTCCAAGCTCACGGGTCTTGCTCACCGTTCTTGCTTCCAAGACCGGGTATTACAATCCACCCCTCTTGGGGCCCAGCGTCCTCGCTGGCACATTTCCGGACAGTGTCCGGCTCTGATACCATTCTGTCACGACCTGGCCCATCTAACACAATATTGTTCTTTATGGGCCTAGCCCTCACGGTTTTATTTTCGGGAGCTCACCTGCAACTTCCCAGTAGGTCACCCATCATGGGATTGCACTAGCCTCAACTCGCTTAACTTTGGGGTTCCAATCCCCCTCAAAGCCATTGAGCTCCCAAAAGGCCTTGTGTTAGATAGATACGTGTCCACACATATAAGGTACTTCACCTTTTCCTTCCCGAGCGATGTGGTATCGTTCACCGATCTTACCTTTCCAAGCTCACGGGTCTTGCTCACCGTTCTTGCTTCCAAGACCGGGTATTACATTGAATGTTTTCAGCTTAAAGCTGTTATGATTTGTTTTTTTATAAGTCTTTATCACTTGCTTTACAAAGCTGAGATTGATGATCATGTTTTAGAAGTCACTTTCCCAAAGGTGTGATAGTTCGAAACCTAATGTGTGACTGAAGTTTATGATACTTCATTCTGAATATCAATGATCAGAATCTCAAAACCCCATTGTTTTTCTGTTGTAGACATGAACATGTTGAACCTTGTCAACATAGAGAAACTGAATGGGACTAACTTCAAGGAGTGGAAAAAAAAAATTGATGATGCATCTTGGAATGCTGCAATTTGATATTGCTTTCAAGATGGTAAAGCTTGCTGCACTTACTGATCTGAGCAGCAGGGAAGATAAGGAAATCTATGAAAAATGGGAAAGGGCAAACTCCATGTCCTTATGCATTATGCAAAATGCTATGGAAGAAAACATCTGAGGAGGTTTTGAAGATTGTGAGTTGGCAAAAGATTACATGTCTGCAGTGGAGGAAAAGTACAAAAAATCCAGTAAAGCAGAAGTAAGTTCATGCCTTAGTGCCTTTATTAGTGCCAAGCATGATGGCACAAGCAACATCAAGGAACATCTCCTGAAAATACTAAACATGAGAAATAGGCTGAATGCTCTCAAGATTGAGATTTTCGAGCAGTTTCTAGTTCACATGGGGCTGCATTCTCTATCTGAAGAGTATGACCAGATTAAAGTCAATTACAAAACTCAGAAGGAGACCTGAACCTTCAATGAGTTGATTGAAATCCATGCTTATGAAGATGAGAGAAAGAAAAAGAAGGCTCAGTCTGCTGAAGTCAACCTTGCACATGCAGGGAAAGGAAAAAGGAAAATGATGACAAAGTTCGGGCCATCAGGGATTTTGAGTCCAAAACAGACGGGATTCAAACATGGCCCCTCTTTTGGACATACGAAAGTTGGTCATTACTCTGGTATGTCTAACAAGGATCCCAATGCATCTACCTCATAGTTGAAACCTAACAAGCCTTTTCTCAAGAAATTTTTTTTTTCAATCCAGTGAGCACATTAGGAAAAACTGTTCTGGTTTCCAAGCTTGGCTTGTGAAGAAATTTATGAAAATCGAAAATATTTTTGTCACTTTTAAATCAAATTTGATTTTTGTTCCTCAAAACTCATGGTGGTTTGATACTGGATGTTCAATCCACATGACAAATTCTTTGCACGGATTTCAAAACCAAAGAGGAACCAATAAAGAAGTTTTCAATGTTTTTTTTTTTTGGAAATGGAACCAAAGTCGCAGTAGAGTCAGTATGATCTGTCATGCTTAAATTGTCTTCTAGTTATGTTTTAATTTTAAACAATGTTCTCTATGTACCTTCTATGAGAAGGAATTTATTTTCAGCTACTCAATTTGAAAAAGATGGTTTTTCTTATGTTGGTGACAATGAATCTATCAAGTTTTATTTCAAAAACAAGTTTGATAATTTGTTTGGTGTTGCATTGCTTAATGGAGATTTATGGCAGATTGAATGTTCATATCACACAGAATGCTTGAACATTGATCATGTTGCCTCCAAAAGGCTGTTAGCAGATGAAAGGTCATTTATGCTTTGGCATAGACGACTACGGCACATTTCAAAAGAGAGAATTCAGAAAATGATAAAATCTGGTGTGCTTCCAAATCTAAAGTTTGCAGATTTTCAAAATTGTGTAAACTGCATAAAAGGAAAAACTAACAACTTCAGTAACAAGTAAAAATCAACTAGAAGTGAAAACCTTTTAGAATTGATCCATACTGATGTCTGTGATCCATTTTCAACTAGGACACTTTGTGGAAACTCTTACTATGTTCTTTTTATTGATGATTTTTCAAGATATTCAAATTTGTTTTTGATTTCAGAAAAATCTCAAGTTTTAAAATGTTTTAATATTTTCAAGTTAAAGGCTGAAAAAAAAACTTGACAAAAGGATTAAAACCGTGAGGTCAAATCGAGGAAGGGAGTATTATGGTAGATACATAGAGGTTGGACAAAGTAAGGGTGCATTTGCATTGTTTCTGCAGCAAGAGGGCATTGAAGCTCAATATACCACCCCATGAACACCCTCACAGAATGGGGTAGTTGAAAGAAGAAATAGAACACTAACGGAAATGGTAGTAAGCATGATGTCCCTATGTGTATTACTAGATTTCCTTTGGGGAGAAACTGTAAAAACAGAAAACTACATCCTAAATAGAGTCCCACCAAAATTTGTAGCTTCCACCCCTTATGAACTTTGGATAACCAGAAAACCTAGCCTAAACCATTTTCATACTTGGGGCTGCAAAAGTGAAGCCAAACTTCACAATCCAAATGCCAGAAAATTGGATGAAAGGACAACTAGTTGTTTCTTTGTGGGATATTCATAAAAGTCTAAGGGGTACAGATTCTATTATCCCACTTATCACACTGAAATATCTGAAACTCAGAATGCCAAGTTCATTGAAGATTTTGAAAGTGATCAACCAAGAAACTAAAAAGATTTTTTTTTTGAAGAAGTAACTCAAAAGGATTCCAGAGATACCCTCTCAAGAAGAAATGTTGTTTCCTTACCCATGCATGTTCCAAAATTATTGTCTGAATTTGCCAACTCCCCTACCCCACTGCACTCCACTACAAACACAGGAACTACAAGTCACTCAATTCAACTTGAAATGTTGGTTGCACCAGAAACACAACAACATGTTGTACCTGATCAGGTTTCCACAGAACAAGTAATAAGAAGATCCCAAAGAACCAGGAAATATGTCCATTATGATTACGTAGTCTATTTACAAGAACTGGAACTAGGGCTTGAAGATGAAAATGATCCAACATCCTATAAATAAGCTATGAAAAATCCTGCTACAAGTTCTTGGATTCAAGCAATGAAAGAGGAACTGAATTCCATGTACAAAAACAATGTATGGGATCTAGTAGAAGGAGCAGAACACAGAAAGGAAATTGGATGCAAATGGGTTTATAAAAGCAAAAGCAAGGAAAAGTTGAAAGGTTGAAAGCAAGGCTGGTTGCCAAGGGTTTCACTAAAAAACCTGGTCTGGATTACACTGAAACATTCTCACCTGTCAGCAGCAAGGATTCATTCATGGTGATTATGGCATTAATTGCTCACTTTGATCTTGAACTACACCAAATGGATGTGAAAACCGCATTCCTCAATGTAAACCTCACAGGGGACATTTACATGAGACAACCTCCAGGATTCATTGAAATTTGTGTGTAAGCTCAACATGGCAATTTATGTGTGTAAGCTTAACATGGCAATTTATGGACTGAAACAGGCTTCAAGGCAATGGTATCTGAAATTTGATGAAGTTTTCACATCTCATGGATTTTGGATTTGTGGAAAACGGATTTGAAAACTGCATCTACATGAAAATAGTGAAATCAAACTTTATTTTTCTTGTTCTATATGTGGATGACATCCTTCTTGCTTGTTCTAATCAACATCTCCTTTGTGACACGAAGAAAATGTTGTCTGGCAATTTTGACATGAAAGATCTAGGAGCTGCTCAATTTGTTTTGGGAATAGAGATTGAAAGGAACAGACAAGGAAAGATTTTGGGGCTTTCTCAAAGAAACTATGTGGAAAAATGTTGAAAAGGTTTAACATGGAAAACTGTAATGGGAATGATGTGCCTATCACTAAAGGTGATAAGTTTTCCCATGATTAGTGTCCTAAAACCGATTTTGAGATTGAAGCCATAAGAGATAAGCCCTATGCCTCACTTGTGGGTAGCCTAATGTATGCACAAGTGTGCACTAGACCTGAATTAGCTTTTGTACTGAGTGTATTAAGAAGATTTCAATCGAATCCTGGGATGACATATTGGAATGCTGGAAAGAAAGTGCTCAGGTACTTGAAAAGAACCAGGTCCCATGTCTTAACCTATCAACAAGTTGAAAACTTGGAACTAACCAACTATACTGATGCTGACCTTGGTGGATGCATTAATGATCGAATGTCAACCAGTGGGTACATCTTCATGCTTGTAGGATGGGCTGTTTCATAGAGAAGCAAGAAACAGACAACTAGGTCCAGTTCTACCACGAAATTTGAATACAATGGCTATTTTGAAGCAACCAGACAAGCTGTTTGGATTAGGAACCCGATTCTTAGTATGGAATTGTCAAAAGTGTTGAAAGACTCTTAAAGCCGTATTGTGACAATACAACATCAATATTCTTTGCAAAGAGAGGGTCTAATCGACATTGAGCATATTAGCACTTGCAAAATGATTGCAGATCCCCTCACTAAAGCACTACATGGTCCCACTTTTCATACATTGGTTACTAACATGGGTTTATATAACTTAACAGATGTTTTGTATGTGGGAATGCACTAGTTTGCATCAATGTTGTTGTGATAAGAGAAAACATCTGATTGAATTGTGTCTGAATATATATTATTGTAAGTTGTTTACTTAACGAAGTAATAAACTTATGAGTTACTGAATTATCTATATATGTGAAACTGTCATTTCATTTTTTTGGACAAAATATTGTTATGCTGAAGAACTATATGTTCTAGGACCTTTTGTTGTGTGGGAAGTTTTTGTTTGGTACCAATAATCTTCTCAATCCAGATTTCCATATTGATGATTGATAGATAGTTGTGTAAATCAAATGTGACTTTAGAATGCTAATGTGCATTATCTTACATTAAGTCATCTGAAGTTCTGTGATTTGATGCAATGAATAAATGTTCTGATTAAATGTTCGTGTTCTTGGGTTAATGGTGACCACCTGTCCAACTTAGTTTGTGCTGCTGGTTCAAATAAGCTCATGTGGGAAATTGCAAGATATGTGAGTTTAATTTGAACCAAATGGACAAACTAAGATCTTGAGACACTTAATGAAACAAGACACGTGAAGGAATTCAAACCAGTTTTGAATTCAAATTAACATTTTCCATTTGGAACTGCCATGAAGAACTCTAACCACCCATTGGATATGCTTGGCCGGTCAAGAGGGTGAATGTATAAAAGGAGATCTATGGTCCCTCTTCTCGAACAACCTGATCAGAAACCACTTCCTCTATCTGAAGTTGATCAATTTCGTGTTAAGAGAAGAGATCACCAATCTCTTGTGCCTGTGTGTCTTCATTCCTTATTGTTCGAAGATGACTTCGATCACAAGTAAGTGATCATCTCTTCTCAGTTTTAATATTTCAGTGTTTGTAATTGTTGTGAATGTGATTTAAGTTGATGATTGTTGATCCTGCATGATTTACATTCATAAAATTCTAACAGAAACACCACATTATTTTGGAGTCACCATATGCATTCCCATAACATATTTTGTGGAACCCTCTTAGTGATGGCATGGTGTACGCTATCTAATTTATTTATGGTTGACGGACTTTTGGTTGAATCCTTATGTCCATGCTATCGTTGTGTTTAGTCCTTATTTGTTTCCTGGTTTACAGACTTCTAGTTGGATTCTTATGTCCCTTGTAGCTACCTGGTCGCTTTTGAACTGTTGGTGCAAGTTCATTGGTGCTGTGATGTCTGAGTAGGTGGAGCTTGATATTAATTAAGCAATTTTCTGGAGTGCAAGTTGACACTTCAATTCAGCTTCGTTTTGGTGTGCTTGATTTTGCAAGTGATCATATGGAAAAAGTTTGGCTTCTTCGTCTGAAACAGGTTACGATGATCAAGACACTTTTATTTTTGTAAGGTTGAGTAGGTTGGGCTAGCTAGCTATATTAATATGTATTTGTTTGCTGCCTTTGGATGCTTTGGGGAGGTGTCGGAGGAAAATTCTATTTTTTTGGTTTTGTGTCCTTTATTTTGTTACATACGTCGCTATAATAGTTTTTTTTTTCAAATTTCTTATATGTGAACAAAAATCTTATTTTTGTATTTAAATTTATCTGTATCTAGCTATGATCAAGAGATAGCGGTGAATTAGGTATATTTGGAATTTGGATTTTGAGCGATAAATATTCATTTATAATCTTTTTCTATATATCTATATATATATATTTATATTCAACTTCATCGTTAATTCAACCAAATTGAATATAAATTTAATTTAAAATTGAATCATTTTAAATCTGGTCTATTTTTTTTAATTCTTAATTAGTTCATAATTTGCCAAATTATAGTACCGATCTCGTATACAATACATATGTAGGTAGGACCCAATTTCCCACTCCCCTGAACAAAAATATAATATAGATATATAGAGTTAGATAATATAGGCAAGAGGATATAATTCCTATTTATTTACCAAATTAAAGAATCAAAACTGTATAAGAAGGCCATGAAATTTATTTACAGACCAGACATCTCCATGACTTAACATAACCAACCAAACCTACAATATCCCAACAAATTAACAAACGACTTACCCATACACAACACAACCATCCATTCTACAAAAGTTAAACATTAAGAACCCGGCCCAATCATACCTACATCAACATGCGCGCATGCCATACAACCCCATCTTACAATCACCCAAAATTAAAAAAAAAAAATAGGGGAAAAAAAAACTCACACTGATGAACATTAAAACCCGGACATCCTCATGAGCACTCAAACTCATGATTCATGATTATAGGTAGTCTTTTCTTTTGTTTTTCTTTTTTTTTTAACCAAGCTAAAGACACTTTTGCCCTTCAACGAGTGAAGTAATTACGGGGAGAGAAGAGGCGCCTTGGTGAGAACATCCCCATGTACCTCGGCGAAGCAAGGCCGTCGATGGAACGATACTCCGGCATGATGAAGCCTTCCCTCTCCTCCCGGGACATGCTTCGGGACGCGCCGTTGAAGGTGCCGTACTTGACCAGCTTCCCCATCCAAGACTTCTTCTTCGTTGGGCTCTTGTGGCCGGCATTCATTTTCTCACTAAGATACTCCTTCACTGAGTGCAATCCAAGCTCGAACACCTCATAAGGAGGTGAGACCATAGGGTTTCCCTCTACAGTAAGCTTCTGAAGCTTCTTCAGGCACCCGATGGAGTCCGGTAGGGCCGTGATCTTGTTGTAGCTGACGTCCAATTCCACAAGAGACATGAGGAGGCCTATGGAGTAAGGTAGGGTTTCTAGGTACTGGAAGTTTTGGCTCACATTCAGAACTTCGAGGTTCATCAGGTTCTCGAGATTTTCCGGTAGGGACCTCAGGCAGTTGAGACGCGCGTCGAGCACACGCAACGCTGTTAGGTGGGTGAGGGTGCGTGGGAGGAAGACGAGCTTGTTGGAGTTCACTGAGAGCTTCTTCAGGTTGATGAGTTCAAACCCAATGGTGTCTGGAAGATGGCTCAGCTGGTTGAAGTTGGCATTCAGCTCCTCTAATGACCTAAAATAAACGTTGATCGAGACAGCATTATAGTTACATAATATAATCAGAGTTTAACATTTACTTAATATAATTAGATCGATATACGTATAAAATTATTTAATATAATTATGATTTTTGTATTTTAAAATTTTCAATTATGTATTCATTATTTCTGCTTGTTGACCATAAATTTAAGTGCCTTAACCAATTTTGCTTTTACTTGAAGCTTTTCAATATGAAAATAAGTTATATTTTGGACTTATTTGCTGTGAGCACTCCTCACCGTTTATTTGGCTCCCACAAGACTTTCGAAACTTTTAAATTTTATTTTATTTGGCGAAATAATCAGTAATTTTTTGACTTATAGTCGTTAAGTAAGGGGTATATATATAACCAGCTGGTAGCATCAGAATTTTCCGTGTTACTCATTTTGTAAAACTTATGTACGTAACTCTTCGAATATTTATTTTAATTTTATATTTAATTCTATATCATACTTGATAATTAATATCTCGACGTTATGATAATTTTCATTGGAAAATATATATAATAGACAAGGAGCCAGGAAACAATTATGTCATGTATTGGAAATTTGGAACAAAGAAACAAACATCTAGAGAGGATCTGCTTTAAATAACTAGGGTTTTTCAGATATTTCTATATATAATATATACATTCAGTTTTTTTAAATATGATCATGATAAGTACTCGTTAATTTCCGTATGATTTGCTAATTAATTCGGGTGATGTAAACCTATTGAATAAAATTAACCTATATAAAAATATACAATATAATACATAGTATAAAATAATATACAAGAAATCTAGTGATGTCAGCTATCACATAAAAATGAAGGGAATTCTTAATTTCACATGCCTTTGAAATTTTTTCTTTTCTTTTCTAATTATGATCCTAATTAATTTCAGGAAACCCATTCATTAAGAGATTAGAAAATGGAACTAGAACGCAACGAACCTGCAATTTTCAATTGTTTTTGGGAGATATGCAATAAGGTTTCCAGAAGCGTTGAGAACCTTGAGCTTTGATAAACAACCAATTGAGTTTGGAAGAGTTTTCAGCTGATTTGAGTGCACGTCCAGCGCCACCATGTTTAATAATCTTGCTGTCAATGATTCTGGTATGCTCTGTAAAATTAATTTAAACAAAAGAAAAAAAAGGTAATATTAGAAGAAAACATGAATAATTAATGCATGCATGCTTACGGAATGAGATAATTATGAAAAAGAAAAAAAAAATGGTATATACCTGAAGATTGTTATTGGATAGATCGAGCTTGCAAATGGTGCCCAGATTGAGAGAAGGATTCGGGAGGGCGTCGAGGGACATGCCACTCAAATCCACAATCTCAAGCCTATCCTCGTGATCCATGGTTCTCTTCCTCTCATGAGCAACTTTCTTCTTATTTGAATCCGTTTGAATTTGGCGTTGTTGTTGATGCTGATGTTGAATATGTTCGTACATCATCTTTGCGAAATTCGAGAAAGATTTCGTTCGATCAAATTCCTTCTGGAGAGTAAAACAAAATAAAGATAGAAAGATTTTCTGGAGGCTCTCTCTTTGGGTGTGTGTGGTAGTTATGTGCTTGTTTGGAAGAAGAGAAAATTAGAGATGAATATATTAGAAGAGAGAGAGAGAGTGTGAAGGATGTACGGAAAGGAGGAAGGATGTGAAAGTACTGGGTGCCACGTCTGCATGGTGTTTTGTCAGCAAGTACAAAGGCCGTATGTTTAGGGGTTGCGTGGCCATGCCTCCTACTAGGATAAAGTCAACCCTCACCCTCCGGCCACCCGCCAATGTCGCACTCTCTGGACCTTATTCGATCTCATTGTTATTCTATTTCCTATTCTTATCACTTATTATTTCTTGGCGTTGGACCAAATCCAACTAGGTTTTCTTTATGTTTTACGCTTTGTACACAGTATTTTTTTAATATATTTTCTGTAGCTAATGGTATTCATATTTATATTGTAGAACTGAAGAATAAGAATAAATTAATGATAATACTTGTATCCCATTAAGAGTTTAGTATTTTGATTATGATATATGTATAACGATAATTATATAAATTGAAAGGCGACATAAGGAGGTACTACAAAAGTGAGATGTAAATATTGTCTATAAATGAATCATAATTAAGAGTAGGCTCAATGGTTGAAACCATTCCGGAAATTTATAATAATTTTAGCAACCATCCCTATACTTTAATATTATATTACTCTATCCTTGAACTTTACCTTAATGGTTTTGTTAGTCACTCTGTCTATTTTCAAAACAAATTCCATTGAAAAGGGCAAGATTGTCAAATTCATTTACGTTTCACTTAACTTTTCTTAACAGAATTCGTTTGAAAAATAGACAGAAGGACTAAGGAAAATATTATGATAAAATTCAAGAACAGGGAATATTAATATTGAAATATAGGGACAGTTTGCTCAAACGTATAATTAATAAAGTGCAAGGCCAAGCTACAACTACTTAACCTTCCTTGAAAATAAGACTCAACACTTAGTATCTCATAATTAATGAGGTGTGGATATAAAAGGTGGCTAGCTAGTCCTTTATTAAATTTCAAATGGGCATAAAACTATAAAAGGAGGGTTGTTATAAGCATCAAATATGTATTGACAATATGGGATATGTTTTGTTTTATTCATTATTTTAATTTCTTAGATTGAAAGAATAATTCTGCAACTAATTAGATCCTGGGTTAGATGAGAATTAGAATATTAGTAAGTTGTCTATTATATATACACGTACAACTCATTTTAATTTGCAATTAAACAATATATATATATTTATAGATCATTAAACTTTGGATTTCTATTGAAACTTGAAAAAAAATTAGTTCACGGTCCAATAAATTAAGTTCCTAACGGCTCGACTATGAAGTATGAACAACAAATTCATAATATATACAAAAAGGAAATTAAATATGACCAACAATTTGCATTCTCAAACCTCAAACCTTGCACCAAGCATAGTCAATGTTTGGTAATAAATAGCTAGCTAGTACGTACGTAGTAAGATCAGTATTAAGATACTAATTAATTAACTAGTAGTAAGATTAGTAATTATTAATCTCATGCTTCTTTTCTTTCAGAAGCATATGGATATATTTGTTTTTGTTAATTAACGAAGGAAGGCCTTCAAAACATATAATTATACATGTTTATGATCAAATTGTTTTAATTATTAGAAAAAGTGATTTTCTAATTATACGTACTTGTATAGATGAATTACTTTGATAGGTCTGAATCCGTTGGATATGCTGGACATCTTCAATTAATATCATCAGTCATCGCTCATCTATCATGCGTGCATGATTGCATGGTACGTGTACGTAGCCTAGTGTGTACAGAGTTAAAGCATCATAGGGTTCAACGTAAAGTTATCAAAAACGATGATGGAAACATATCAAACAAGAAGTCACTATATATATATATACCGTCATTAGTTGGCTGCGATCCTAGCTAGCTCATCATTGTTGCACACAAAAATATATTCTTCCAGTTTCGTAGTGGAATTTGGATCCTAATATCCTTCTTAGTGATGTATATATAATGATTGTCTACAAAGTTTACAATTTGCCAAACATTATTTTAGGCCAAAGTAAATCACACATGATTCTTAATAATAATATGTGACATAATAATAATGCACGCTTTAGTTAAATATAGTGAGTAAAAATGCTTTGACCAACCTTTAGTATATATAGTGACGTTATATATAGTGCTATTTTGGTTACAAATATGAAAAACGAAAATAATTTTTCCATTTTTGATACTGTACATATCATTTTTAGACATGGTGGAAACTGCAGCTCTACTCTCGATCAATGAAACTCAGGCATCCAAGAATGAGAGTGTCCAGCGAGTGGACGCCACTCTCCAGAGAACATAGAATATGGATTGCAACTTCAAAAACCGATTCAAGGGTGACATCCCTATAACCCAGCTCCCAATACATCCCCAATTCTTGATAAATCCCCCATAATTCAGCAGTCACTCAACAACCGAGATGGATAGCAAAGATGACCACCCACTCACCAATGCTATCGTGCAACACACCACCAGCGGCGATGGATCAGATATAGGGTGACAAAAGAAGATACGTTGTATTTAAAAGCTCGAGTACATCGTTAAGTGTGTTATGTTGACTCGAGTATGTGGGATTTACTGAAGGGGACCATCATGTGTGTTCTATTGACTCGAGTAATGTATAATGATTGTTATGGTCTCATGACTCTGGTTGAGATATGATTGGCTGATGTTTTATGTATACCCTACTGTTACATATGTGCTTATTAAGACAAATTCTTCTATATACCACATGGAAGTAGTAATAGTAAGTTAAATAGAAACTTCATAGATATATATACCCTAGAGGATATAAAGATTGTTTGGTTAGTGATTGATTTGGGTTAGTGTCTGATTGGAAGCAAAAATTGTTGAGGTACTGGCCCATGCTTAGTGCCGTAGTATGTTGTGATTGGTATTTAAGTTACTATGTGGCTGAGCTTGGTTATGAACTGGTGAGATATCCGTTGTATTCGATATTGTTCATACGACTTGAAGGATGAGTAAGATTATTTTAGTTTAGACTGTATGAGATCTCAGGATTAATGTTGTTTAATAGAAGCTATGATTTAGTAATATGAAGGAATTAGAGAATTGATTAAGTTTTGGAGCAACTCAATTGCCCAATTTGAGTGAAAACATGAAGTTGGTTTATTTCTAGAATTCTCCACCCAAGGAATTTAAAAGGATCAGAAATTTACAATGGTAAGATGGGTGAAACTAACTATGACATGACCCATCCCAATTCCCCCAGGGATTAACGCGGGATGTGTCATGCTCCCGTCTGACACGAAGTGTCAGATAAGAGATAATTCATACCTCAGCTCATAAGGGGCTCCTAGAGCGCGCCATGATCGGTGGAGGAGTGCGATGTCTCGGTTTCTGCTACGGCCCATATATGTGATCAACCTGAAGGGCATAAAAACCATTAAAAACTGTGAGTGGACGAAAATCAATAAGTTCATAAAACTCATTCAAAAAAAGACATTTATGCCATTCACTAAAAAGTATGCATGCATCCGAAAACCAGTAGTCAAACCATTTACGTAAATAAACCATTAGGGCCTTAGCCCAAAAACCGTAAATCGAAACATATGTGAGAACTCAACCCAAAACCATAGAATACCAAAATCCGTAAATCCAGAACGAAGTGGGCTACTGCCAAAATCCATAAACACAAATCCATAAACACCGAAATACCATTTCATAAATCCAATAATCCATATTTACCACATAACCATCCTCGGAATCCCAGATGCCTAGCGTCCCAAACACTTGACGTTCCAGACGTCATATCTCATGGTAAAAGCAACGCGTGCTGCCCGGGGTCTCTCCGAGTCCATATCTCTGACATCCCAGATGTCTGACATCTCAGACGTCTAATCATAGAAATCCTACTCTTGAGTCACTATACGGTCTGGTCGCTCTGTATAATGACCCCTTGCAGGCAATGCACCGTGACTTCCCCAGTGTCCCAGACACCTGGAGGAGACCATCCACAGATCCTCGTATCAAGATGGTATATGCAAAGCAGTTTTATCAAGTCATTTCAAAACATCTCAAAGGGCCCTGCCCGGAATTTCCATAAAACATCACATCCATTTAGGGCCCCTGACCCGAAATCACGTTTATGAAATATAGGGTCTCAGACCCGAAATCACATTTATAAAACAAATTTGGACCTCATGCCCGATTTCGTAAACCAACTGAGCCCCCGGCCCGATCACATAACTCAAAGGGGTCTCAGCCCGATTCCGTAACCCAACTGGGCCCCCGGCCCGATCAAATAATTCAAATGGGTCTCATGCCCGAGTTCATCTCTCCAAAACCAAAACCAATTCATCAAACCATCAATGAAACCACAAGCACGTAAAATTACAGTAAAACCATAAACCTCGAAATACGAGCAAATACAGGATTACCTCGAAATACGTGTAACCATGTAAATCACCAATGCCACAATCATCACTATAGAAATTAAATTTATAAAACATATAAAACAGTTATTCATGCATCATAGTTTATAAAACATTGTCCACTCACAGATCGTCCTAGGCTACCACCTCGATACGCGTTCCATAAGCCTTCCCTAGTGACATCACTATCATCGGGACTTCCAAACCTGTCCAAACCATACTAGAGGGTTACCAACTACCTATTTAACCTTCCATTAAATCCCCGTAATTTTTCCAAATTTTTAAACGTAATTAAACTCGATCCTAAACCTTCGGACATCCCGAACTATATCGAAATGATGTCCGATCGACATGAAACCAGTCCCAAAATGTTCATTACAACGAATAGATGATATCACATGTTGAACACCTCCCCAAAAAGTCCCTCACGCGCCGCCCAAAGGCGCTGTGCGTGGGCCTCACGCGCCAACACTATTCATCATCCCTGACCTCTATTTAACCGATCTGGTCCAGTTTGACTGTGCAGCCGGTCCAACTGGACTGGCGTAACCGGTTAACCTCCATATCTCTCGTGTTTTCTGTTCGTTTTCATCCATTTCATTCCTAAATCTTCCTCTAATCAATACTAATCTATTTATGAATTCAAAACATGAAAACCAAACCAAGATCTTACCTCCCAAACAATTGTTTGAACCGGCCAAACACCCCCCGTCGATTTTCCAAGATTCCGGCCACCACCGTCCATCCTTTTTGTCCTAAAACGCTTGCACAATCTCCACAATCACGTTCCAACCATTAAAATCATTCAACAAGCATCGCGACTAAAATTCTAATTTTGAAAACCGAACTTACCTTCCATGGCTTCTTCGGCCACCGTCCACGACGGCTTGAACCGTGGCCACCATCTTCATTGTCTCACCTTGCTCTCTCTCTTTATCATTCACAACCCAATAGCAATTGATGATGATATGAGGGTATGGGTGTTGGTTTTGGGTGCACGGGTTAAGCTTCACACGGGTTTGGGTTTGGTCGAATAAGTGGGATGAGTGAAATAGGATTCCCGTGTTTGGGGGAATAGGCCAATCAGATAAGGGATAGGTGTCACTTACTGATTGGTCCACCTAGATTTCCAATCCAATCCTCTTCTCTTTTCTCGGTTTTCGTGCAATAGTATCGTAAAACATTCTAGACCCGTAACTTCTCCATTGAGCCTCTGATTTCGACGTGCCGTCTGTCTACGTACTCGTAAAATCCCGATCTACGTAATGGTCCTCCGTCCTCGTACGTTTGACTCCCCGAGTAAAAAGTAAACATTTACCCAATTATAGGGGCAAAACGGTCATTTCGCACCGTCCGTCTGAATTCACTCGACTAATCCCCTATTAGTCATTCTAAATCCATAATTAATTATTATTTAATCCCGATATTTGGGACGGGTCGTTACAACCTTCCCCCCTTAAATAATTTCGCCCTCGAAATTCCAACTATTCTGATTCGACATCCACCTCGTGGAAAACAATTCAATCTCACATCATGTGTACACTTGGACACCTACTAACCAGAACAATACTTATTTGCACCTAGACGTTCGACTAATACTTATGTCGCATCGACCACACTCGACCAAGTCGAGTGAAATTGATCATACGTCCCGAGTTGACAATTCTACCATTACGCTGACACATTTAACTAACACATTCAGCTTAAAGGTCCTTCTCAATCACCAATCCACTCCGACATCTGCTCCCACACTAAGAGTTATCAGATCTCACAATTTATCCTCATTTCCTGAATTTTACCACGTCATCAATACACGTCCCATAACATCACACTCAGTCGGCACTCATGGCTCTAGGGTCACAATTCGAATCACTAAGACACCCTGACTCACTCTAGAGTTGTACTAAGGTATCTCGTACTAGGTCTCCCTCAATGTAACGTAAGATCAACAACAAGATTTCACCTCGCTGGGCAAGCTCAAACCTGCGACATTTATCGGCCTCAGCGTCCACATCCATCAACTCCCCCCAGTGATTCATGACGCTCGTGAGAGTCACATGGTAGTAACTTCATGCAAAGCAACTCGGGGTTACACCAACCAACAACTCACTCAACCTGAGTATACGTATACCAACATCTCACTTGACCTGTGTGTAACTGGACCTCATCGAATACCTGCCCAGCAGTGATAACACATCTCAAATCTAGGGTTCCCCTAGCCATCCACGGCTCTGAGCATCTACTCGTACAATCACTGAACCCATCAAAATCACTCTGGCCCAGCGCACAGTATCTAATGTCTAGTTCACGATCTCAACCAATCCAATGATATCGGGACTAAGCTGACTACCAACACGCTCAACCACACACCACTGCTACATCCTATATACCGTCACCAGGTACCACTCAGGCCTGTCCAGTATCAGTCCTCACACAATGTACCCAGTACGTACATCCAACCACCAACCAGCTTGCTACAAAACTCGTAGCTAAACACGCTTCAGTTCTGCAGTCTATCTGTCCAGCCCAGTACTAGACATATCAAATACTCCAACTCATCATCCAACACGAGTCCCATGGTCACCCGACCAGTATCACAACGGCTATTCCCAATCACGTAATCCAACATGTACCAATCTGACTCAACCCCATCAAGACCTACCTATTCATGCCAAAAGAGCATCCAGTCTCACACACGTCTACCGAGATGCACTAACACCGAACCTATCGGTTACCTGCTCAAACTATTTTTGTACCGCATTCGATTAACTTCGAAAGGAAGACAATCCTATCGTTCACATCGTGTCGGGCTAACTAATCTCCATAGTTTCGACTAGACTCACTAGATTCTTCCACTTAGTCATCCATGACCTCAGCTGTTCTCTGTAGCACAAATTTTCAATCCATCAGCCACTATCTGGGGTTCGACCCGACAGACCACCTCGACTTTGAAAAGTCGTCCAATCCACAACAACTACAGATTCACAATTCTAACTCATCAATCACAACTAAGGTTTGCCTCTCCAATCCATCCATCACAAATTAGGGTTCCAAAATCACACCCTAGGGTTCATCTGAACCCAACTGCTCTCTGCAGTATAATCCACAATCTGACCGAACCCGCGGTCCTGACATCGTATAGACGTCAATCCAATTCTACCATCAACTCAATGGGGTTCCCCAAACCCAGCTATTCCTAGCAGCACAACAATATAACATCACATGACCAAACCAATGGTCCTACATTACCAGTTTGTCACATATAGCCCCACTTGGGCCGAATTACACTGACGCACGGCGTATCGGGCCAATCACACTCTATCCACTATTAAATCCCAAAAACTATCAAACCAGCATCCTACTATCAGGTTGATAACGGGCTGACCATGTAGTGACATCACATCCTCGACCTGCGCGTACCACAAGAACTACATGGTTTTCTTGAATAGCGACAGCCTCGCTCTAATACCACTTGACACGACCCATCCCTATCCCCCAGGGAATAAAGCGGGATGTGCCATGCTCCCATCTGACACGAAGTGTCAGATAAGGGATAATTCATACCTCAGCCCATACAGAGCTCCCAGAGCGTGCCAGGATCGGTGGAGGAGTGTGATGTCTCGGCCTCTGCTACGGCCTGTATCCGTGATCAACCTGAAGGGGGGCATTAAAACATTAAAAACTGTGAATGGACGAAAATCAATAAGTTTATAAAACACATTCATAAAAAAAAACATTTATTCCCTTCACTAAAAATTAAGCATGCATCCGAAAATTAGTAGTCAAACCATTTACGTAAATAAACCATTAGGGCCTTAACCCAAAAACCGTAAATCAAAACATATGTGGGAACTCAGCCCAAAACCATAGAATACCAAAATCCGTAAATACAGAACCAAGTGGGCCACTGCCCAAATCCATAAACACCGAAATACCATTTCATAAATCCAATAATCCATATTTAACAAATAACCATCATCGGCATCACAGATGCCTAGTGTACCAGACGATTGACGTCCCAGACGTCATATCTCATGGTAAAAGCAACGCGTGCTGCCCGGGGTCTCTCCGAGTCCATATCTCTGACATCCCAGATGTCTGACGTCCCAGACATCTAATCATAGCAATCCTACTCCTGAGTCACTATACGGTCATGTCGCTCCGTATAATGACCCCTCGCAGGCAATGCACCGTGACTTACCCAGTATCCCAGACACCTGGAGGAGACCATCCACAGATCCTCGTATCAAGATGGTATATGGAAAGCAGTTTTATAAAGTCATTTCAAAATATCTCAAAGGGCCCTGTCCGGAATTTCCATAAAACATCACAAATCCATTTAGGGTCCCCGACCCAAAATCACGTTTATGAAATAAAGGGTCTCAGACCCAAAATCACATTTATAAAACACATTTGGGCCTCATGCACAATTTTGTAAACCAACTGGGCCCCTCGCCCGATCACATAACTCAAAGGGGTCTCAGCCCGATTTCGTAACCCAACTAGGCCCCCTGCCTAATCACATAATTCAAATGGGTCTCATCCCCGAGTTCATCTTTCCAAAACCAAAACCAGTTCATCAAACCATCAATGAAACCACAAGCATGTAAAATTACAGTAAAACCATAAACCTCGAAATACGAGCAAATACTGGATTACCTCGAAATACGTGTAACCATGTAAATAACCAATGCCACAATCATCACTATAGAAATCACATATATAAAACAGTTATGCATGCATCATATTTTAGAAAGCATTGTCCACTCACAAACCGTCCTACGCTGCCGCGTCGATACGCGTGCCATAAGCCTTCTCAAGTTACATCACTATCACCGGGACTTCCAAACCTGTCCAAACCATACTAGAGGGTTGACAACTACCTCATTAACCTTCCATTAAATCCCCGTAAATTTTCCTAATTTTTAAACTTATTTAAACTCGATCCTAAACCTTCGGACATCCCGAACTATATCGAAACGATGTCCGATCAACACGAAACCAGTCCCAAAATATTCGTTACGAATAGATGATTTCACATGTTAAACACCTCCCCAAAAAGTCCCTCACGTGCCGCCCAAAGTCGCTGCGCGTGGGCCTAACGCGCCGCCCAAAGGCGCTGCGCGTGGGCCTCAAGCGCTAGTACTATTCATTATCCTTGACATCTGTTGAACCGATCCGGTCCAATTAGACCGGCATGACTGGTTCACCTCCATATCTCTCGTGTTTTTGGTTCATTTTCATCCATTTTCATTCCTAAATCTTCCTCTAATCAATCCTAATTTATTTATGAATTCAAAACATGAGACCGAAACCAAGATCTTACCTCCCAAATAATTGTTTGAACCGGCCAAACACCTCCTGTCGATTTTCCAAGATTTCGGCCACCACCATCCATCCTTTTTGTCCTAAAACGTTTGCACAACCTCCACAATCACGTTCCAACCATTAAAATCATTCAACAAGCATCACAACTCAAATTCCAATTTTGAAAACCAAACTTACCTTCCATGGCTTCTCCGGCCACTGTCCACGACGAATCGAACCGTGTCCACCATCTTCATTGTCTCACCTTCCTCTTTTTTTTTTCATTCACAACCCAATAGAAATTGATGATGATAAGAGGGTATGGGTGTTGGTTTTGGGTGCACGGGTTAAGCTTCACATGGGTTTGGGTTTGGTCGAACAAGTGAGCTGAGTGAAATAGGATTCATGTGTTTGGGGGAATGGGCCAATTAGATAAGGGACAGGTGTCACTTACTGATTGGTCCACCTAGATTTCCAATCCAATCAAAACCTGCCACATATCCCCTTTTTCGATTTTCGTGCAATAGTGCTGTAAAACATTCTAGACCCGTAACTTCTCTGTCGAACCTTTAATTTCAACGTGCCGCCTATCTATGTACTCGTAATGTCTCGATCTATGTAATGGTTCTCGGTCCTCATACGTTTGACTCCCTGCGTCAAAAGTCAACATTTGCCCAATTATAGGGGCAAAATGGTCATTTTGCACCGTCCGTCGGAATTCACTCGACTAATCCCCGATTAGTCATTATAAATCCATAATTAATTAATATTTAATCCTGATATTCAAGACGGGTCGTTACAAACTAAGTGTCTTTGTAGGCATTGTCTAAGGGTGACACGACCCATCCCAATCCCCCCGGGATTACCATGGAATGTGACGTGCTCCCGTCTGACAAGAGGCGTCAGACAAGGGATAACCGATTGCCATTGCCCAAACGGGCTTCCAGAGTGCGTAAGGATCGATGGAGGAAGTGTGCGATGCTCAGGTCTCTGCTGTAGTCGTATCCGGAATCAACCTGAAGGGCATTGAAAACAAAAGCTGTGAGTGGACGAAAATAAACAAGTCTGTTTAAAACATTTATAAGACATTTATGCCCCTCAGTAAAATCATATGCATGCACCAAAACCAATAATCCCATATTTATTTAGAAATAACCATTAGGGCCTTAGCCCGGAAACCAAAGCATAGTTTCAATTTCCAAAAGTAAATCCAAGAGTTATTTCATAAATCTAGTAATATGAACCATAAGGCATATAATAGAAACCATAACCATTATTTTAGCCACTGCACTATACACTCCAATCCGACATCCCTGATGTCTGACGTCCCTGACGTCAATAAGGTCACAATCACAAGGCTACGCGTGCCACTCGGGTCTCAATTTTCCGAGTTAAATCCCCGAACCCCATTCGGGTACAGCATCACCTGATGCAGCATCACCTGATGCTTAGCGTCATAGACGCTGGACGTACTAGACGCCCGTGACCTCTCCGGGGTACCTCGCCGGAGGAGACAATATAATATGGAAGGATCTATACAGTGCAGTACTAAATACATTTTATCGATATCCACATGCAAGGCATATATATATATATACATGGATAAAAATCCAAACCAATCATTAAGTTTCATCAGACGGGTCTCAAGCCCAAATACCGTGAAACATGCCATAACCAGATTTTCCATATCATCAAAACCACTATTGTTTTTAGCATGTGAATATATATAAAATGTAAACCAGAAAACATTTATTCAATTCCGTTTTAGGGTCCCCGACCCGCAAACACATGTAGAAGTCAACTGGGCCCCTGGCCCGATTTCACAAGTTAATTGGGCCCCTGGCCCGATCCACATGTTAACTGGGCCCCTGGCCCGATTTCATAGTTCAACTGGGCCCCTGGCCCGATTTTACTTTATTCAAGTTCGTAACCGTTTCATGAAATCATATCCAACCACATTTATGGAAATCGGTGCAAATCTAGAAAACCTCGGTTTACGTGCGAACACGTAAATCGCCTCGAAATGCGTGAAATCATTTAAATTCACCGATATCCAAATTAAATCATTTAATCATAATCATAACAATCATAAAACAGTTATGCATGCATCGAATTTATGAAACCAATGTCCACTCACAGACCGTTTAACCGAGCGCCTCGATACGCGTGCCATAGGCCTTCCCGGGCCACATCACTATCACCGGGACTCCCAATCCTGTTCAAAACAATTTAGAGGATCACTAACCTCATCATTAACATCCTATTCAAGTCCCGTAATTTTCCCGAATTTTTAAGTATTTTTAAACTGGATTTAAAACCTTCGGACATCCCGAACAATAACGAAACGGGATCCGATCGACACGAAACCAACGCTAAAATGGTCGTTACATTAAATAGGACAGAAGTCATGTTGACCTCACCTCGAGATTCGTGCCCACGCGCCGTCACGCGCCGCCGTGAGTGGCTGCGCGTGGAAGCCACGCGCCTGCTACAGTGACTGCTACAGTCACCATCCTCGCCCGTTTCTCTGGTAAACGGGTTGAAAAAACCCGCGATAGGACCCGGTTCAATCTCACCCAATTCAACATCAAATCAATCCGTTCTTTCAACTGATCCCTTGTAATCAATCACCATTTAAGTTCTGTAAATCGAATTACACAAATCATGGTCTAAATCCTCACGACTCTCGATCGATCCTCGACGGGTTTTCAAATCGGGTTTCACGATATCGTCCCTGTTTTCCAAATTAATTCATTCAGTTAGCATCGTGAGAGTGTAAGGGACATTTCTACAAGGTCAATTTGAGAATTACTTACCTCAAACCCACTGAACACAAGCTCGACTTTGAGCTGCCATGGAAGCTCAGTTCTTCCTCAATCCGCCATGGTTTCTCTTCGTTCTTGAAGCAAAGATGTTCGTTTTGATCCCAGAAGTCGAATTGAATCATCAATTTCGATCCTCACGGCTCAAAACATCCATTTCGAATTTCCCTCCCAAAAATCAATTTTTCGATTTCTCTGTCTCCCTCACCCGAACAGTCCCCCGTGTAATCCCAGTTGAGTTAGTCTCTGAATTCTCTCCAATCTCACACTCTCAGTTTCAGAATTGGAAGAGGAATGAAGGTGGGAAGGAAATGATATTTGGTTGTACACGGCCAAGAAATCAGAGAGGGTTAATGGAAATTAAACAATAATTAAACATAATTAATTAATAAAACACAATCATAATGTTCCCTCAAAACATGGATCCTGGTCTTAAGCCCCAAATTAAGGGATGAGTGACACTTGTCACTCATCCAAGTGTGTTCAGTCACCGGGTACTGTTCATTATTATATTATTATTTTAATCGGAGCCTCGGTTCGTAAATTCGTTTCCTTGACCATAACTTCGTCGTCGAATCTCCGATTTCGGCATGCCGCCTGTCGTTGGATTCGTATCGACGAAACCTACGTAACGGTCCTTGGCCCTCGGCCATCGGACATCCCGGTCAAAAAGTCAACAATTGGCCCCTAATAAGCCAAATTACCAAAATACCCCTCAACTACCGAACCTCATAACTTTCTCTGCGAATGTCGGAATCGAACGTGCCACCTGTCTATGAACTCGTGACGTCCCAAACTACATCACGGTCATCAGTCAAAGTCCATTTGACCATCCGAATTAAAAAGTCAACGTTTTGCCCACACCCAGGGGCAAAACGGTCATTTTGCACAATTCGTCCGAAATCGCCCAACTAATCCTAGATTAGTAAATCACAATTAAATATTATTAAATCCTGATATTTGGGACGGGTCGTTACAACCTTCCCTCCTTAAAGAATTTCGTCCTCGAAATTACCAATTGCCTTATTCCACAACCACCTTGTGGAAAACATTTCGACCTCACATCTGTGTACACCTGTACACCCACTTACTGGAACAACATCAGTCTCGTCTGTACCCAGACATCCCATCACAGTCATACGTCATAATCAACGACACTCGACCACCTCGAGTGGACATAATCACCTGATCCGCGATAAGATCGCTCAACCATTTAGCTGACTTCTTCAGCTAGACGGTTCCCTTCCATTACCAATATATCCTTACCTTTGCTCCCATTGGGAGTCGCCAAATCTCATTTGTCAGTCCATGCTGACACCATCAGTCAAACTGTTATCACAAAACTTTACCACCCTGGTAAGGCTCCAACCATCAGCCAGTCAGTGACAACACCATGTACTACATCACTCTCGATGTAGCGTAAGATCAACCACATGATCTCAATTCGCAGGGCAAGCCCATTCCTGCGACATAACTAAATCTCAATGTCCATATCCGCCGACTCCCTCAGTGAACCAAGACGCTGGAAAAATCACGGTGTGATAAAATCACACAAGGCTACTCGTGGTTACTCTGACCACCAATTCACTCATCCTGAGTGTACGTATACCGTCAACTTACTCCATCAAGTGGTGTAACTGGAACACATTGAATACCAGCCCAGCAGTGAACACACATCTCAATACTAGGGTTCCACAAGCCAACCATGGCTAAGAGCACCTGCTCATAAAATCACTGAACCCGACAAGATCAATCTGCCCAGCGCACAATATCCAATGTCCAGTCCACAATACAGCCAAACAAATGATATCAGAACCAATCCGATTACCAACACATTAGTTACACACCACGGGTACATCCCACGTACCGCCATTAGGCACCACTCAGCCTAACCAGTATCAATCCTCGTACAACGTACCCTGTACGTACCTCAATCCATCAATCTGACTATAGCCACCCAGGTCATAGCCAAACACGTTCTAGTAATGGAGTACATTTGCCCAAACCAACATGAGACAAAACGAACTCCACCCGTCATCTAGTTCCAATTCCGAATCCGAATCCGCAATTTCGTAAGAAATCCCGAATCCGAACCCAACATCATATTTTTATTCCATTTCCAAATCCGAATCCGAAATCATTATTCCGTAAGCTAGCATTGGAATAATCATTCCGCACCCAAATCCAGTAAACCACTTTCGAGCTTCGCAATTGAATACTGAATCGTCACCCAGAAATTCGATTCCAAAACCCAAAATCTCGTTTACGTCCATCAAGACGTAACATAACCGATCCTATCGGTTACCTGCTCAAAGCACTCGATTGACTTCATAGGGAAGCCAATCCCAATATCCACACGTCAAAGGTTGACAAAATCCGACAACATCGGAAACCTACTCAACCAAGTCACAAACCATATGGACCCACTCTGAAAAGAAGTTCAGTCCCGTCATTTACGACTCACATATCAAGGTAAGAGTGATAAACTCTCCACCCATCTGGATCATCAAGATCACAATCCATATCCATCGCTACGTCACCCGACAAGTAACATCACGATCCTAGATCGTCACATCGACCAAAGTCGACAACATCGCAAATCAGATCCACCTAGGATCCACACATGCCCACGTAGTTAACAATCCATCTGAAAGCTGATCGTAGGGTCTTACACCCTCAATTGAATCCTTCGCCAAATTTCCCTTGGTGGAAAGATGACCTCGCATTTCCCACCAAATCCACAATCATACACAACTTCTGGTGTCCAATGACCCCAAAGCCAAACATGGGTCCACCCACCAATACACGCTCAACGTACTGGTAGCAACAATCATCATCTGCCACGGCAGGAATTAAGAAGTCAACCCCAAAGACTTCGGAATACCAATCACCGATGTGGAAACGAGCACTCCTCTCGTCTCCCAATCACATCTCTCCCCGAAACGGGAGTTCCAACCATGTTGGAAACAGACACGCTCCCAAATGAGATGTCAAGTCCAACCACTGGACTGCCCACGTCCATACCTCACTTGGACCACCACGTGTCCAAAATCAATTCATTACTCGGACCTCACGTCCGTCAATAATCATGTATGCACACACCCCGATTCCGAACGGAATATTTCCAATTTTTGCCTGAATGTGCATACCATACTGCCTCCGTCTCACATCTCAACTTAAACAGGTTCAATCCTCGGGTTCCAAGTGATTCATAATCACAAAATCCCACATCAATACCACGAATGGTTTCCCGACTTTTCCAATTTCAATAATTTCCTTGTACTCTCAGGGGATATAAGCAGTACACAAACTTACCAATCTCGGAGTTGACCACAACTCCCCAAATCCACCAACTCGCATGACATAGGGAACATCGTCCCTAGATTCCCCAAGTTTCAATCATACCATTTAATCCATTCATCACTGGTCATCATAAATCTGTTAGGACTTATCCCAACACATCACAACCTCCACTGGAACCCATCCAGTCCAAGACTCAACCACCACTGAGTCGCAGATACCAATCATTTGTTCATCATGACAGAGTCACACCCCAACTGGTGGCTCATCGTCATCACAATTACTATCACCAGCACCAACGCACCATCATCCATACGAGTATTGGCATAAAGGTATCACCATACCAACATCCATACTAGCACACTGCGTGCAAAGTTGTTACCCTGGATCTCCGTTCATTCCGAACGACGATCCCGTAACACCACTCGTACCCCACGACTATGGGTACCTCCAATTTGACCACTGGCACATCAGGATAATGGACGTTCCCTGAACATCCCCTGATCCCCAAGTGTGAAAGCCACACTAAATACTCTCGATAGCCAGTCATCTCGACACAACTGTCGACCAACAGTCATCGTTGTCAAGATCCGTAACCACACCTCACACTAGTATTCGATCCAACACGGGATTCCATATTTTATCTCATAACCGCATCCGTGGATCGAATCCCATAATCCTGACTAGACTCAATAGAATCATCCCCATGGTCATCCACGACCTTAGCCGCACGTCGCAGCACAAGTACTCACTTGAAGTTCACCTTCCGGTCCATCAATTATAATTTAGGGTTCCAAAATCACACCCTAGGGTTCCACCGAACCCAACTGCCTTTTGCAGTAAAATCCACAACCTGACCGACCCAGCGGTCCTGACATCATAAAGACGTCCAATCCAATCCAATCGTCAACTCAACGTGGGTTCCATCGTGGGTTCCACCACGAAGGTCATCGGCTAACTCCGATGCACCAACCCCCGTACACTAGCCAACATTACTAGGGTCCAAAACTTAGACCAATACTCAACTGAGTTTCGCATTTCCAATACATTATTTTAATGGGGTTCCCTGAACCTAGCTGTGCCCAGTGGCACAACAATCCATCATCACATGACCGAACCGACGGTCCCACATTACCAGTTAATCGTATACAACCCCACTTGGGTTGAATCGCAACAATGCACGGCGTATCGAGCCAAACACGCCCAATCCACCATACAAACCCAAAACTATCTATCAGGTTGACAACGGAACAGCAGCCCAAAGAGACATCACACCCTCGACCTTCGCGCACAAAAGAGCAAAACCTGCTCTGATACCACTTGACACGACCCATCCCAATCCCCCCGGGATTACCATGGAATGTGACGTGCTCCCGTCTGACAAGAGGCGTCAGACAAGGGATAACCGATTGCCATTGCCCAAACGGGCTTCCAGAGTGCGTAAGGATCGATGGAGGAAGTGTGCGATGCTCAGGTCTCTGCTGCAGTCGTATCCGGAATCAACCTGAAGGGCATTGAAAACAAAAGCTGTGAGTGGACGAAAATAAACAAGTCTGTTTAAAACATTTATAAGACATTTATGCCCCTCAGTAAAATCATATGCATGCACCAAAACCAATAATCCCATATTTATTTAGAAATAACCATTAGGGCCTTAGCCCGGAAACCAAAGCATAGTTTCAATTTCCAAAAGTAAATCCAAGAGTTATTTCATAAATCTAGTAATATGAACCATAAGGCATATAATAGAAACCATAACCATTATTTTAGCCACTGCACTATACACTCCAATCCGACATCCCTGATGTCTGACGTCCCTGACGTCAATAAGGTCACAATCACAAGGCTACGCGTGCCACTCGGGTCTCAATTTTCCAAGTTAAATCCCCGAACCCCGTTCGGGTACAGCATCACCTGATGCAGCATCACCTGATGCTTAGCGTCATAGACGCTGGACGTACTAGACGCCCGTGACCTCTCCGGGGTACCTCGCCGGAGGAGACAATATAATATGGAAGGATCTATACAGTGCAGTACTAAATACATTTTATCGATATCCACATGCAAGGCATATATATATATATACATGGATAAAAATCCAAACCAATCATTAAGTTTCATCAGACGGGTCTCAAGCCCAAATACCGTGAAACATGCCATAACCAGATTTTCCATATCATCAAAACCACTATTGTTTTTAGCATGTGAATATATATAAAATGTAAACCAGAAAACATTTATTCAATTCCGTTTTAGGGTCCCCGACCCGCAAACACATGTAGAAGTCAACTGGGCCCCTGGCCCGATTTCACAAGTTAATTGGGCCCCTGGCCCGATCCACATGTTAACTGGGCCCCTGGCCCGATTTCATAGTTCAACTGGGCCCCTGGCCCGATTTTACTTTAATCAAGTTCGTAACCGTTTCATGAAATCATATCCAACCACATTTATGGAAATCGGTGCAAATCTAGAAAACCTCGGTTTACGTGCGAACACGTAAATCGCCTCGAAATGCGTGAAATCATTTAAATTCACCGATATCCAAATTAAATCATTTAATAATAATCATAACAATCATAAAACAGTTATGCATGCATCGAATTTATGAAACCAATGTCCACTCACAGACCGTTTAACCGAGCGCCTCGATACGCGTGCCATAGGCCTTCCCGGGCCACATCACTATCACCGGGACTCCCAATCCTGTTCAAAACAATTTAGAGGATCACTAACCTCATCATTAACATCCTATTCAAGTCCCGTAATTTTCCCGAATTTTTAAGTATTTTTAAACTGGATTTAAAACCTTCGGACATCCCGAACAATAACGAAACGGGATCCGATCGACACGAAACCAACGCTAAAATGGTCGTTACATTAAATAGGACAGAAGTCATGTTGACCTCACCTCGAGATTCGTGCCCACGCGCCGTCACGCGCCGCCGTGAGTGGCTGCGCGTGGAAGCCACGCGCCTGCTACAGTGACTGCTACAGTCACCATCCTCGCCCGTTTCTCTGGTAAACGGGTTGAAAAAACCCGCGATAGGACCCGGTTCAATCTCACCCAATTCAACATCAAATCAATCCGTTCTTTCAACTGATCCCTTGTAATCAATCACCATTTAAGTTCTGTAAATCGAATTACACAAATCATGGTCTAAATCCTCACGACTCTCGATCGATCCTCGACGGGTTTTCAAATCGGGTTTCACGATATCGTCCCTGTTTTCCAAATTAATTCATTCAGTTAGCATCGTGAGAGTGTAAGGGACATTTCTACAAGGTCAATTTGAGAATTACTTACCTCAAACCCACTGAACACAAGCTCGACTTTGAGCTGCCATGGAAGCTCAGTTCTTCCTCAATCCGCCATGGTTTCTCTTCGTTCTTGAAGCAAAGATGTTCGTTTTGATCCCAGAAGTCGAATTGAATCATCAATTTCGATCCTCACGGCTCAAAACATCCATTTCGAATTTCCCTCCCAAAAATCAATTTTTCGATTTCTCTGTCTCCCTCACCCGAACAGTCCCCCGTGTAATCCCAGTTGAGTTAGTCTCTGAATTCTCTCCAATCTCACACTCTCAGTTTCAGAATTGGAAGAGGAATGAAGGTGGGAAGGAAATGATATTTGGTTGTACACGGCCAAGAAATCAGAGAGGGTTAATGGAAATTAAACAATAATTAAACATAATTAATTAATAAAACACAATCATAATGTTCCCTCAAAACATGGATCCTGGTCTTAAGCCCCAAATTAAGGGATGAGTGACACTTGTCACTCATCCAAGTGTGTTCAGTCACTGGGTACTGTTCATTATTATATTATTATTTTAATCGGAGCCTCGGTTCGTAAATTCGTTTCCTTGACCATAACTTCGTCGTCGAATCTCCGATTTCGGCATGCCGCCTGTCGTTGGATTCGTATCGACGAAACCTACGTAACGGTCCTTGGCCCTCGGCCATCGGACATCCCGGTCAAAAAGTCAACATTTGGCCCCTAATAAGCCAAATTACCAAAATACCCCTCAACTACCGAACCTCATAACTTTCTCTGCGAATGTCGGAATCGAACGTGCCACCTGTCTATGAACTCGTGACGTCCCAAACTACATCACGGTCATCAGTCAAAGTCCATTTGACCATCCGAATTAAAAGTCAACGTTTTGCCCACACCCAGGGGCAAAACGGTCATTTTGCACAATTCGTCCGAAATCGCCCAACTAATCCTAGATTAGTAAATCACAATTAAATATTATTAAATCCTGATATTTGGGACGGGTCGTTACAAAGGGACATTGAATGTAGTAGATAGTATTGAGTTGAATATTGGTACCTTCTATGATACGTTTTGGGAGAATGTCATTAGTACGCCGGACTGAGTTGAAGGATTTGTAGGTTTAGTTTCACGTATTAATTATGCGTACCTATGTAGGTAATGAGTGAGAATATGGAATGAAGGCAAATGATTGTTACACACTCAAGTTTTAACTTATGTGTTGTCTTAGTTATATATATTGTGGTGTTAAGAGTCATGTTAACATAGTACCTGATGATTAGGGTATGTAAGTAATCTTTCCACACTAGTAATATCTTAACTTGGAAAATGAGTTAAGGATTGTGTTGGTTATAAAGCTTAGGCGATTTAGCTCATGATATAGTGTTCATTATAGGGAGATATATTTCCGATGACAGTTTGAGTTACCATTGTCCTTAGAACAGTTGATGTTTGAGATATTAATTTGCGTAAAGTGCTAATGATTAGTGTGACAGTGACACGACCCATCCCAATCCCCCAGTGATTACAGTGGGATGTGACATGCTCCCATTTAACACGAAGTTTCAGACAAGGGATAACCAAAAGCCACTGCCCCGACGAGCTTCCAGAGTGCGCAAGGATCGATGGAGGAGGCATGCAATGTCCCAGTCTCTGCTGTAGTCGCATCCGTGATAAACCTGAAGGGCATTAAAAACAACAAAGGCTGTGAGTGGAAGAAAATAAATAAGTTCATAAAAAACATTTCACAAGATATTTATGCCCTTCATTAAAACGTATGCATGCATCGAAAACCAGTAAGTAACTATTTGCTAAAAAACAACCATTAGGGCCTTAGCCCAGAAACCGTAAAACCAAATCATGTGGGTCTCTACCCAAAACCATGAATACCGAAAAACAAATATATATTATATAAATCCGACATCAAGAATACCAATTCAAATTCCAAGTGGGCCATCGCCCAAAACAATAACCATAAATACCATTTCCAGGAAAACATGTTTAAACCATCCTGGGCATCCCAAATGCCTAGCGTCCCAGACGCTCGACGTCTTTGACGTCATATCTCACGATATAATAAGCAACGTGTGCTGCCCGAGATCTCTCCGGGTCAATATCTCTGACATCCCAGATGTCTGACGTCCCAGACGTCCAATCATAGCAATCCTGCTCATGAGTCATCATACGGTCCGGTAGCTCCGTATAATGACCCCTCGCAAGCAATGCACCGTGACTTCCCCAGTGTCCCAGACACCTGGAGGAGACCATCACATATCCTCATATCAAGATGGTTTATGGAAAACAGTTTATCAATCATTTCAAACATCTCAAGGGCCCTGCCCGGAATTTCCATAAAACCATCACAAGTCCAAACATCTGATTTTCAATTCCAAAACAATTTATTCAAATCCATGTAGGGTCCTCGGCCCTAAATCATATTTATAACAAACTGGGCCTCATGCCCGATTTTGTAAATCAACTGGGCCCACGACCCGATTTCGTAAATCAACTGGGCCCCTGGCCCAATTTCATAAAGAAATTGGGCCCCCGGCCCGATTACGTAACTCAATTGGACTCCAAGTCCGAGGTTTCCAAAACAATTGGGCCTCATGCCCGATTTTATCATTCCAATTTCAAAACCATTTCATGAAATCATATCCAAAACCATAAGTATGGAAACTCAGTGTAAAACTGGAACAACCTCAATTTACGTGCAAGCACGTAAATCGCCTCGAAGTGCGTGAAACCATATAATTCACCAATATCCAAATCAACATCATATAATCATAATAATAATCCATATAAAACATTTATGCATGCATAAAATTTATAAAACCAAAGTCCACTCA
Organism: Prinsepia uniflora; assembly: GCA_032719365.1. NCBI lineage: Eukaryota > Viridiplantae > Streptophyta > Magnoliopsida > Rosales > Rosaceae > Prinsepia > Prinsepia uniflora. The sequence goes on from CM064863.1 coordinate 72,509,804, forward strand.
TAGACCATCCATAATTGCTCGTTTTCGCGCTGCACGCGTTCCCGTAATTTTCGACATTTTACAGAAATCTCGAATCCTGTCCGAAATCATTCTATAGTGTCACTAAGGACTCAAATAACAGCATACTAATTTCCCATAATTTTTCGTGAATTAAACGTTAGTTGAAAACGTAACATAAACCTTCGGACCCTCGAAACAACATCGAAACGGTGTCCGATTAATTCGAAATCAACGCTAAAATGTTCGTTACAATGTATAGGACAAAAGTCGTGTTGAACTCACCTTGAGAATCGGCCCCATGCGCCCCCATGCGCCGCCGTGAGTGGCTGCGCGTGAAACTCACGCGCCTGCTACAATAATGCTACAATGTCACCTTCTTCACCCGACAAGCCTACAAACGGGTTGTTCAACCCACGACCAAACCCAGTTAAATCCATATCAAAACTCACTCAATTCCTTTCCTTCTTCCACCTAAACGCTTCCTTTACATTTTAATTTAGGTTCTCATTCATTAATTACCCTCAACAAGCTCTAAATCGATCAATCCACCCGTGATCAAACAAACGGGTCAATATCTGAAACTCACCCGAATCAGCCCAGTTTTCAAGTTAACTTAAACAGAAGCTTCATAGGACCTAAACGAACCCTAAACCATAATCAATTTCAGGAAAACTTACCCGTAGGTGATCGTCCTCAAGCCTGAAATTTCTTCAAAACTGGAACTTGGGTTCTTGGCCAAACCGTGATCGATTCCCTTCAATGTTGGTACGGTTGAACTCTAAATGGTCCCAGAAAGCTATTTCGATCCTTGGTTTTGTCCAACTCACCTCACAAATCAAAACTCGATTTTTCCCTCCAATTTCCAAATTCTCCAATCTCTGTTTTCTCTCAAGTTCTCAGCCTTTCCTTAACAGAATGATCCTCTCTCACTCCCCAACTCTCTGTTAATTGAAACGTGCAGCCAACACCCGTGGGAATCCCTCAGTCCCACTGAAATTTGTTTCCCGCAAAACAGACCCAAACTCCATATAAAATGGTGCCCATGCTTGGTTTGTTTCAGTTCACCCCCATTGCCTCAAAGCCAATAAACTATTCCCCTGTCCAGCCACTAACACGGTTAAACAATTGTTTGATCAGATTCACCAAGCACGGTTATGCAGGCCCTGTTTCCCACGGTTTTCAAACAGTACTCTCCTTGCAAAATTACCATTTTGCCCTTCTACACAAAATTACCAAAATGCCCTTCTCTTCCTAGACCTGTAACTCGGTCATCCGAACTCCGATTGACGCGTGCTGCCTGTCTACGGACTCAGGGCATTGAGACCTACCTAACGGTCCTCTAATTGCGTGAAAATTAGTGGTCAATCAAAAATTCAACATTTCCCCCTTTTCGTCCGAATTACGAAAATGCCCTTGAACTTCCGAACATCATAACTTTCACCTCGAACGTCGGAATCAAACGTGCCACCTGTCAATGAACTCGTGACGTCCCAAACTACGTCACGGTCATCGGTCAAAGTCTATTTGACAGCCCGAATTAAAAGTTAACATTTTACCCACAACTAGGGGCAAAACGGTCATTTTGCATCGTTCGTCCGATTTCGTCCAACTAATCCCCGATTAACCCCACTAATCATGATTAGTTATTAATCTAATCCCGGAATTCCGGACGGGTCGTTACAACCTTCCCTCCTTAAAGAATTTTTTCCTCGAAATTCCAACCGATCTAATCTCAACCGTTCCTCCCTCCTTAATTAATTTCGTTCCCGAAATTCCAACTGTCCTGATTCCACAAAGACCCTGTGGAAAGTACAATTGACCTCGTAACACGTGTACACTCGTACACCAACTAATCAGAACAAAATCTTGTCCGCACCCAAACGTACCACTAGTAATCACGTCGTATCGACTACATTCGACCTCGTCGAATGACAGAACCACACGTTTCGAATTGACACCACTTGTCAAATCTACCATTTCGTTGACGCAACAACTCGACTGTTCCTTTCTCAAACACCAATCTTTCCTGGCGTCTGCTCCCACTGGGAGTCATCACACCTCACTCAATAATCCACGTTGACACATCTCGACAATCTGTCACCACTTGGCAGTTTTCAGTCGAAAACTGACACTTACCCACTTGTGGTTACACTAACCACCAATTTACTCGACTCGAGTATACATCAATGAACACCTCACTCGACCTGTGTGTAACTGAACCCATCAGAACCACTATGACCCACTGCACAATATCCGATGTCCAGTCCACTACCTCAACTAATACAATGGTATCGGAACTAAGCCGACTACCAACACGCTCACCGACATACCTCGGGTATAACCCGTATACCGTCACCAGGCACCATAAGCCTGCAAAGTATCGTACCTCGAACCATGTACAAAGTACACACATCTATCCATCGACTAGACTACAACTACCTAGGTCATAGCCAAACACGTTCCAATAATGGAGTCCAATTGTCCAATCTGGTATTAGACAAATCGAAACTCCACCCATCACCCAGTCCCAAATCCAAATCCGAATCCGCAATTTCATGAGAAATCCCGAATCCAAACCCAGACATCATATTCTTAATCCATTTCCAAATCCGAATATGAAATCATTATTCTGTAAGCTGGCATTTGAAATAATCATTCCGCACCCAAATCCAGAAATCCACTTTCAAGTTCCAAAATCGAATCCTGAATTGTCACCCAAAAATTCGATTCCAAAACCCGAAACCTCGTTCACGTCTACCCAGACACACCAAAACCGAACCTATCAGTTACCTGCTCAAAACATTCGATTGACTTCATAGGGAAGCTAATCCCAACATCCACACGTCTAAGGTTGACAAAATCCGACCACGTCTGAAACCTACTTACCCGAGTAATATACCATACGGGATTCACTTTGAAAAGAAGTTCAGTCCCATCATTTACGACTCACATAACCAAGTAAACGTGATCCTCCGCCTATCTGGGTCATCAAGATCACGACCCAGATTCAACACTGAGTCTCCGACTATAAACGTCACGATCCTGCTCCACCTAGGATCCACACGGTTAACTACTAGATTCCAAACCATAGGGTCTTACACCCTGAACTAATCTGCATACTGTCACAACGTTCGACAACCAACTCCCACAACTAAACAGATCAGTCAACGACGAGACACGCCGAGACTGTAGGTTCTCACTATTTACCTCGTATCGATCCTTGTCATTCCACCTAGGAAAAACCAAGGATGATCCAAAACTATAATGACCCGTCCCGAATATCGGGATCGAATATTAATTAATTATGATTTAGAATGACTAATCGGGGATTAGTTGAGTGAAATCGGACGAATTGTGCAAAATGACCGTTTTGCCCCTAGCGTGGGCAAAATTTGACTTTTAGTTCGGGCGGTCAAATGGACTTTGACCGATGACTGTGACGTAGTTCGGGACGTCACGAGTTCATAGACAGGTGGCACGTTCGATTCCGACATTCGAGGTGAATGTTATGACGTTCGAAAATTGAGGGGTATTTTGGTAATTTGGCATATTAGGGGCCAAATATTGACTTTTGACCCGGGAAGTCCAATGGACGAGGGCCAAGGACCGTTACGTAGGTCTCGTCGATACGAATCCAATGACAGGCGGCATGCCGAAATCGGAGATTCGACGACGAAGTTATGGTCAAGGAAACGAATTAACGAACCGAGGCTTCGATTAAAATAATAATATAATAATGAATAGTAACTGATGACTGTGCACATCCGGATGAGTGACAAGTGTCACCCATCCCTTGTTTCCAGCTCCTTGTTTCCCTCCAAACACCATCATTACAACATCATCATTCCTTCTCCATCTTTTTCCCCCATTTTCTTCTCCTTTGTTTTCTTACCCGTGGACCTTCGAAAATCAGAGTGGGAGAATTGGCTCCCTTCCTTAGCCGTTCTTGAGAGAAAATTGAAGGTTGAGAGAGACTGAATTAGCTGGGAAACACGGGAGGCAGAGAGGATGCTGGGAAATCGAAAAATTGAATTTTGGACATTTGGGGGGAAAATTCGAATACTGGGAATTGGGCCGTGATGATCGAAATGGAGCTCAATTCGAGCCTTCTAAGATCACTACGATCAGAATCGTCGAAAGAACGAAGGAATTTGGCTGCGTATTGGCTCTGAACACACTTGGTGACAGAGATGGAGTTTGAAGGTTGAGTCGTGATCATTGAGTGATCAAACGACGGAATTGAAGTGGGGAAACTACTTCTCATGGTTCGTTGATGCTTCTGGGTTCATCAATTGGATGAAATCAGTGGCCATTGTGGAAGTTCCATGATTGCACAGTGACCGGGTGTTCTTGGTGTTCATCATCGAATCGTGAGGTTAGAGGTAAGATTGTTTGTAATTGAGTCCACAAATCTCTAATTGAACTTAATTCGAAACTCATTGAATGTCCAATTGTTGAAATTGGTGTCGAATTGATAGGATTGGAACCGGGTCTGCTCGCGGGTTAAATGGCCCGTTTTACAGACAAACGGGTATGAACGACGACACTGTAGCTGGCGCGTGGGTTTCACACGCAGCCACTCACGGCGGCGCGTGAGGGCGCGTCCGGCCTAGTCTCAAGGTGAGGTCAACATGACTTTTGATCCTCTCAGTGTAACGAACATTTTAACGTTGGTTTCGAGGAAATCGGGTATTGTTTCGTTAATGTTTCGCGTATCCGAAGTTTTGTTTTACGAGTTAAATACGTATTTAAATTCCGGAAAAATTGGGGAAAATTATATGATGTATTTTGAGATGTTAGTAACCCTCTATAATGATTTTGGACAAGAGTTATGATTTCCAGATTTTACGGAAAAACGTGCAGCTCGGAAACGGACCGTTTTGGACGGTGTGTGTGAGTGGACTTTGTTTTCTAACCGTGATGCATGCATATATGATTTAAAATGCCTTATTATATGATTTGTTATGATTTGATATGATTTATGTTTCAATCCTGTAATTTCTCGGTTTTATGATTATTATATTATTATTTTTGGGCGATTTTCGAGAAATTACGAAATTTGGTAAAAATGATGTTTGGACTTGGTTTATGAGTCCGGGATTGAAATTGATTGAAAATAATGGTTGGACTCGGATTATTGAGTCATGGATTGAAAAATGATGTGTTGACTCGGGAATGAGTCAAGGGACGATTTCGTGGATTTACGTGAAAATGGCAACAGAGGTTGCAACGCATGGATTTGCATGATAATGTTATTTTGGGCATGAGAACCCAAGTGAATAGTGATTTTGACTCGAATTTGGAGTCACTTGTGAATTTGTGAAATTAATGATTTATTGTGATTTATGATTATTTTAATCAGTCTTTCGGGCACGTTTTACGGGGAACGTGCAAATGATGTTTTGGGCTAGGCCCGAAGTTTAAATGATTTCTAAAATGATATTTTGACTTTGTTGGTGAGTCAATGATGATTTCTGGATTATTTCATTGATTTAAAAGGTGATTTTAAAGAAGTACGTGTAAATGGTATTTTGGGCTTTGAGACCCGGTCGGGAATGATCTTGACTTTGTATGAAGACAAGATTTGATTGAAATGTTTTGGGATGTAATTCCCGAGATGTTTTTCATTGTGATTGTGATATTCTCAGACGGTCGGAGCTTGGGGGGATTACCCAGACGACCGGAGCTTGGGGGATGTGATTGTAGGATCCGGAGTTGATCCTATGGTAGTTAGCTTCTCGGATGAGACTGAGCCTGGATGTACCACTCGGAGGTGTCTGAGCCTGGGGATGTGTTCGCCCAGAAGTGACTGAGCCCGAGGGGGTTGAGCCCAGAGGTGTCTGTTTCCGAGAGTGTGGCTGGATATTGGCCTACGCGTAGTGCCGCACTTGTCAGTAGTGCAGATGTGATTATGATGATTTGTGCACTTGTGAGTAGTGCGGATTGATTGGATTGATATATTTATTGTGCACTTGTGATTAGTGCTGACTGATGTTATTTGTGATGACGTACTGGTATTGAGTACGGGTTTTTGGTCTTTGTGGCCAGGTGATTATGTTTTCACATGTTTTGGCATGAGAGCCGGGATTTGATGTTTTATAACATGAACTGATTTGGTGAACATGAGTTTTATGGACCATGGGAAAATATGTTTTGATTTTATCGGTCCACTGTTCATACTGGAATGATTTCATACTATTACTCATGTTTTACGATATGCATGCAAGTTTGTGAAAACTGGAGGGTAAGAATGTATTTTGATAAATGTTTTTATAAGAAGTCATTTTGTCCACTCACACCTTTTCTGTTTTGTGACCCTCCAGGCCGTGGTACGACGTTCGGGACTGATCGTGAGGCAGTGGCAGCAGCAGAAATCCGCGCAAACATCCCTTGTCTGGCAAGCACTGAAGGGTAGTTTTGGACCTTTAGTTGACTTGTTAGACGGGAGCAGGACCGGGCACGGTTTTTGACGTCCAGTTGGGACGGGTCCTGTCAAAAACGATGACGTCAATACTCTTCCTACGTGAATGCAAACAAAACTCGCTGCACTCACACGCCATGTAAACCAACATCGTCTGCCACCAAGTAGAAAATGAGAAATCTCGTTCACCTAACTTCGATATACTCAACTCCATCTGATGACCCTAAAACACACATGGGCCCACCAACCAATACACGCTCAACGTACTGGTAACCACAATCAATGTCTGCCAGGGCAGAAAGTAAGAATTCAACCCCAATGACTTCAGAATACCTATCACCAATGCGAAAACGAGCATTCCTCTCGTCCCTCAATCACAACTCTCCTCGAAACTAAAGTTCCAACTGTGTTGGGAACAGACATGCTCCCAATGAGATGTCAAGTCCAACCACTGGACTTCCCACATCCTCAACTCACTTGGACAACCACGTGTCCGCAATCAATCCAATACTCAGACCTCATGTCCATTAATAACTATTAATGCATGTACACCGATTCCGATTGGGAATTACTCAACTCTTTTTGGATGTGCATACATTACTACCTTCGTTTCACACCTCAACCTTTACAGGCTCAACCCTCGAGTTTCCATGTTTTTCATAATCACAAAATCCCCCATCTATACCACTAATGATTTTCCTCGTCTTTTCCAATTTTAGTAATTTCCTTGTACCTTCTGGGGATATTAGAAACATACAATCACACCAATCTCGAAGTTGATAACAACTCCCCAAATCCACTAATTCTCATAACATAGGGGACGTCATCCCAAGATTCCTCCTGTCTCAATCATACCTTTTTATCCACCCATCTCTTGTCTTCTCATCACCGTTGGGACTTAACCCAACACCTCACAATCTCCGTTGGGTCCCATCCAGTCCATGACTCAACCACTATTGAATCTCAAATACCGAACATATGTTCATCATGACAAAGTCACATCCCAATTCGTGGCTCATCGTCATCACAATCACCGACACCAGCACCAGCGCTAGTACTAGCACCAACGCACTATCATCAACACTTGTATCAGCACATAGGCATCCATCCTAGTATCAGCACCCGCATACAAACATCCACACTAGCACATAGTGTGCAAAGTTGATAACCCTGGATCTCCGCTCATACCGAGCGATGATCCCGTACCTCTACTCGTACCCCACTACTATGGGTACCACCATTCTGACAATCCACATCAGGACAATGAACGTTCCCTGAACGTCCCCTGATTCTCAACTACTACAACCACACCAAGTACCCTCGATAATCAGTTATCTCCACAAGACTACCATCCAACAATCATCGCTATCGAGGTCCGTATCCACACGTCACACTATTATTCAGTCCAACTGGGAATTCCATATTTCATCTCATAACCGTACCCGTGGATCAAATCCCATCATAATATTGGGTGCCACAATTACACCCTATGGTTCCTCTGAACCCCACTGTCCTCTGCAGTGTAATCCATAACCTGACCGACCCCGCAGTCCTGACATCGTATAGGCGTCAATTCCAATCCTACCATCAACTCAACGTGGGTTCCACCACTATGGTCATCGGCTAATTCCGATGTACCAACATCCCTTACACTAGCAGTCACTACTAGGGTTCACATTTTAGACCATTACTCAACTGAGTTTCGTATTTCCCAAATCACTACTCAAATGGGGTTTCTCGAACCCAGCTGTGCCCAGCAGCACAACAATCTAATACCACAGGACCGAACCGACGGTCTCACATTACCAGTTCCTCATGTACGACCCCACTTGGGTTGAATCACATTAACGCAAGGCATATCAGGCCAATCATACTCTATCCACTATTCAAACCCAAAAGCTATCTATCGAGTAGATAATGAACTGCAGCCCACAAAGAGACAACACTTCCTCGACCTACGCGCACAAAAAAGAAAACCTGCTCTGATACCACTTGACACGACCCATCCCAATCCCCCCGGGATTACCGTGGGATGTGTCATGCTCCCATTTGACACGAAGTGTCAGACAAGGGATAACCGAAAGACACTACCCCGATGAGCTTCCAGAGTGCGCAAGGATCGATGGAGGAGGCATGCAATGACCCAGTCTCTGCTGCAGTCGCATCCATGATAAACCTGAAGGGCATTAAAAAAAACAAAGGCTGTGAGTGGACGAAAATAAATAAGTTCGTAAAACACATTTCACAAGATATTTATGCCCTTCATTAAAACGTATGCATGCAACGAAAACCAGTAAGTAACTATTTACTAAAAACAACCATTAGGGCCTTAGCTCAGAAACCGTAAAACCAAATCATGTGGGTCTCTACCCAAAACCATGAATACCGAAAACCAAACATATATTATATAAATCTGACATCCAGAATACCAGTTCCAATTCCAAGTGGGCCATCGCCCAAAACAATAACAATAAATACCATTTCCAGGAAAACATGTTTAAACCATCCTGGGCATCCCAGATGCCTAGCGTCCCAGACGCTCGACGTCCTAGACGTCATATCTCACGATATAATAAGCAAAGCGTGCTGCCCGGGGTTTCTCCGGGTCAATATCTCTGACATCCCAGATGTTCGACGTCCTAGATGTCCAATCATAGCAATCCTGCTCCTGAGTCATCATACGGTCTGGTAGCTCCGTATAATGACCCCTCGCAGGAAATGCACCGTGACTTCCCCAGTGTCCCAGACACCTGGAGGAGACCATCACATATCCTCATATCAAGATGGTTTATAGAAAACAGTTTATCAATCATTTCAAACATCTCAAGGGCCCTGCCCGGAATTTCCATAAAACCATCACAAGTCCAAACATCTGATTTTCAATTCCAAAACCATTTATTCAAATCCATGTAGGGTCCCCGGCCCTAAATCTCATTTATAACCAACTGAGACACATGCCCGATTTTGTAAATCAACTGGGCCCCTGGCCCGATTATATAACTCAAATGGGTCTTAGCCCGATTTCGTAAATAACTGGGCCCCTGACCCGATTTCGTAAAGCAATTGGGCCCCCGGCCCGATTACGTAATTCAATTGGACTCCAAGTCCGAGGTTTCCAAAACAATTGGGGCTCATGCTCGAGTTTATCATTCCAATTTCAAAACCATTTCATGAAATCATATCCCAAACCATAAGTATGGAAACTCAGTGTAAAACCGAAAAAACCTCGATTTATGTGCAAGCACGTAAATCGCCTCGAAGTGCGTGAAACCATATAATTTACCAATATCCAAATCACCATCATATAATCACAATCATAATCCATATAAAACAGTTATGTATGCATAAAATTTATAAAACCAAAGTCCACTCACAGACCGTCCATAATTGCTCATTTTCGCGCTGCACGCGTTCCTGTAATTTCTGAAATTTTCTAGAAATCTCGAATCCTGTCCGAAATCATTCTTTAGTGTCACTAAGGACTCAAATAACAGCATACTAATTTCCCATAATTTTTTGGGAATTAAATGTTAGTTGAAAACGTAACATAAACCTTCGGACCCTCGAAACAACATCGAAACGGTGTCCGATTAATTCGAAATCAACGCAAAAATTTTTGTTACAATCTATAGGACAAAAGTCGTGTTGAACTCACCTTGAGAATCGGCCCCACGCTCCCCCACGCGCCGCCGTGAGTGGTTGCGCGTGAAACTCACGCCCTTGCTACAGTAATGCTACAGTGTCACCTTCTTCACCCGACTAGCCTGCAAACGGGTTGTTCAACCCACGACACAACCTGGTTAAATCCATATCAAAACTCACTCAATTCCTTTCCTTCTTCCACCTAAACACTTCCTTTACATTTTAATTTAGGTTCTCATTCATTAATTACCCTCAACAAGCTCTAAATCGATTAATCCACTCGTGATCAAACAAACGGGTCAATATCTGAAACTCACCCGAATCAACCCAATTTTCAAATTAACTTAAACAGAAGCTTCATAGGACCTAAACAAACCCTAAACCATAATCAATTTCAGGAAAACTTACCCATAGGTGATCGTCCTCAAGCCTGAAATTTCTTCAAAACTGGAACTTGGGTTCTTGGCCAAACCGTGATCGATTCCCTTCAATGTTGGTACGGTTGAACTCTAAATGGTCCCAGAAAGCTATTTCGATCCTTGGTTTCGTCCAACTTGCCTCACAAATCAAAAATCGATTTTCCCTCCAATTTCCAAATTCTCCAATCTCTGTTTTCTCTCAAGTTCTCAGCCTTTCCTTAACATAATGATCCTCTCTCACTCCCCAGCTCTCTGTTAATTGAACCGTGCAGCCAACACCCATGGGAATCCCTCAGTCCCACTGAAAATTGTTTCCCGTAAAACAGACCCAAACTTCATATAAAATGGTGCCCGTGCCTGGTTTGTTTCAGTTCACCCCTACTGCCTCAAAGCAGTAAACTAATCCCCTGTCCAGCCACTAACACGGTTAATGTTTGATCAGAACCACCAAGCACGGTGGTGCAGGCCCTGTTTCTCACAGTTTTCAAACAGTACTCTCCTTGCAAAATTACCATTTTGCCCTTCTCTTCTTAGACACGTAACTCAATCATCCGAACTTCGATTGACGTGTGCCGCTTGTCTACGGACTCAGGGAATTGAGACCTACCTACCAGTCCTCGAATTGCGTAAAAATTAGTGGTCAATCGAAAAGTCAACATTTTCCCCCTTTTCGTCCGAATTACGAAAATGCCCTTGAACTTCCAAACATCATAACTTTCACCTCGAACGTCGGAATCGAACGTGCCACCTGTCTATGAACTCGTGACGTCCCAAACTACGTCACGGTCATCGGTCAAAGTCCATTTGACCACCCGAATTAAAAGTCAACATTTTTCCCACGACTAGGGGCAAAACGGTCATTTTGCATCATTCGTCCGATTTCACCCAACTAATCCCCGATTAACCCCACTAATCATGATTAGTTATTAATCTAATCCTGGAATTCGGGACGGGTCGTTACAGACAGGCACCCAGGCTATGGTGGGATTTGGTTCTAAGTGGCTACACGTGAGGTGGACAGTTGGTAATATAACTTATGCATGTGTCTGAGCAAGTTGTATGGACTTGACGTCTATAGATTTAGAAATATGAGAGACAATTGATTATGGAACTTTTATGATTGATCCAATTGTACAATTTTGGTTATGGGGATCTGGAATGTGAATGCTTGTTGTTAGCATGTCACCCTAGTTGATGTATAATTGCTAAGATTTTGGTGGTTGAGGTCCAGGGAACGAGTTCATATGTAAGATTGTTGTAGTTATAATTAGTGCTTGAGTTGGGAATTATTTTCGCCAGGATTACTTGAAAGGCGTAGTGGGTTTTAGACATTGTCAATATTCAAATTTGAGACAGAGTAGTGACTTGAGAACTAAAAGGAGTTAAAACTGAAAACTATAGTCTAGAAGGAAGTTGGAAGTGAAAGATCGAGTACACTCATAATGAATAAATAGGACTTTGGAAGGAACAAAGTTGTAGTTTCGAACTCGAGGTTTTTTTTTTCTATGTTGGTGTTACATGTAAGTTTTGGAGAAGAATTTAATATGAATAGATATGATGTTTGAGCTTGACTTCAGTTTGGTCATTTCTTGATTTGGTTCAAACATGAGGTTGGGTGCGTGATCCGTAAGTGGTGTTCACTATTTGAGTGATAGTCTTTTTATTAAACAAAGTCAAGCGTCCCCAAACGATTGTTGCTTTAGCGACTAGCCTATACATAGTGTTAGTATGTAATAGATCTTGAGAGGGAGAAAGAAAATAGATTTGGGTCGATGGTTATGTTGAGAGGGAGAAGTTCCACAATTGCCCTTTCCTAAATTATTGTATTTTAATCCACGTAGGTGCCACAAAGACTTTTTCAGGCCAAAGGGAACGGTAGTGACGGAAAAGGAACTGAGTGTTACAACTCGGCAGTTTCATGCAGTTAAGTGAACGAATAACGAGTTCAGGGTGCAAAGTGTGACAAATGTGCGAGTTCATGGTGCATTTAATCTAATAAGCCTTTATTCAATAAGGGAGTGAGTTTGACGTCAGTAACGTAGTCAGAAATTTATCTGAGTGGAGACATTTTTTAAATGTTTAAAAAATTAATGTATTCTAACTCATCAGTACGGTCACGTCCCCTATCATACCAAACCGAAAAAAAAAATCGAATAGTAAAATTGAATGAATGATCGGTACAGTATCAATACCTAATCATTCCTAGGGCCAATTTTGATTTGGAATGTGTTATTGTCTTCCCAGTCATTTGATCCTTTTGGTTTGACCTTGTATAACCCGTTTTTCAATGTTCTTATATAAAAAAAAATATGAACTAATTATGATATTTTATTCAGTTTTTGGTTCCACACCATTTGATGGTTCTAATTTTACGAACTTATAAAAAAGAAAGAATTATTCAAAAACAAAAAATAAAATTGTGTGAACCACATTTGTCAAAAAAGATATCATCAAACATATTTCATCCTAACAAATCTTGATTATCATCCAATTGTAAATTGAAACAGTTAATTCTCATGTCATTAGGCTGGACCATTACTAATTAAAGACATACATGCGGCCACATGTAAGATCATGGTTGTGAACATGGGCGTTGGAGGGGAGACGGGGTCTAGGGGGTCTTGGGCCTCCACTAACTTTTATATAAATAAATAATATATATTTACATTATATAATAATATATATTCTTTAAGTGAGTATTAATTGTTTTTAAGAAAGTAAGCATTAAACTAATTCTAATTTAAATAAGTATTTTTTTCTTTACAATTTTAAATTTATAACTGATTTATTTATTAAACATTGTACTATCACCTTTGTGTTTTTTATTTTTTACATTTACTATATGAATTTCTATTAGAACTGTTTGAATTTATATTTAGTTAAGTCCATGCTTTTAGTTATGAAAAAACATTATAAAAGAAAATCAAATACTGGTCAAAGTATTTGATTTCAAAAGATGAGAATTTCGTCAAGGGCAACTATGAATATAATAAATTAGTATTATGACTATGATATTTCATATTTTTAGGTTAGTTATATATATATATATATTATGTTGAATGGAACCATCAAATTACTTTCGTATAGATTATAACTTGTAATATATTAGAAGTTCAAATTTGTTTTTAGAAGCATTTTGTGAAAGGCACTTCTCAAATTATGTCCTGGCTATGCCACTGGTTGTGAAATCGCGGAAATTTTTATAGCTTGTGTTGATTTTTGTTGAATAATTTAAGAAATATTTGAGATAATCTTTAGATTAATGATTTAAGTTCACAAAATACATTTTGATGTCAAATATAGTCATAAAATTTTTCTATTTGATTTCCAAAGAAAAATATTTTTCTAATTGTGGTTTAATATTTTTGGATAAAAGCAGAAATAATTGAGTTCTAATTAGATAAATATATTGAAAAATAATAATAATGACTAGTATAAAAAATAAAATTAGAAGATAGAAGAATAATGGATAATGAATACCCATTGATTATTTAAAAGATGAATAAAGAATGTACTTTTTTACCTTATAGGGTGTTGGATATTTCTAAGTAAACCCTTATTCTATTTACTAAATGATAAGTAAATTTTTACCTATATAATTTAAGTAAATTTAAACAATATCCATGAGCATTCATACCTATCTCTGCTTTATTTTATTATTGTTTAGGATTACATTACGTTGTACAAATTTATTATTGTATCAAAATTTGACCATAAAATTTAACGAAATCTAGCATTTTAATATTTAAATTACAGGGAAATCCCAAATTCTTCGCTTTTTTCTTTTGGACCGTACATGTAAGCTGTGAGCAACGTGAGCAGTATATCGGGTTGCCATCCATCTCCATCAAACAATGCACGTTTTTGTGCTTACAAAGACAAAAGTGTTATCAGATGTTTGACATTTCGTACATGTACGTACGTATAAATGTGGGATTTTCCTTCATCTTTGGCAAATAATAAGAAATGACATGTTCACCTGCAGAGTCCGCAAATAGATGCTAATATAAATTAAAGAGTAAATTATTGTAATACACTTGATAATTTTTTTTTATTTAAAACTTTTAGTATTTGTATATTAAACAAAATAAGACATTCTCTCAATTTTTTTTTAATTCAAAAGTCCCTAAATAAAATTTGTAAGTAACAAATTTTACATCTACCATTTTTTTGTCATCTTTGCCCCATGTGGCCTTTAGTGTTTGATCTTTTTAGCCTCTTGGGCTCTTTATTATATTATGTATATAATAAATATTATGTATGTATAATATATATATAGTTACAATTAAATTTTTTCTATAAAATAAAGAATAAAATCCGTATTATCTGGGATTCAACGGTAGGGTATATAAATTTTTTGGGAGTTGGTGAGATGGTGGTGGAAATCGTATAACGTAGAGTTTCATTATTGAATTTTGTGCCAAAATTCAAGAATTAAGCCCAAAACTATACAAAATTAATCAAATTATTTAATATCGGAAGATAAAAAAATTTTAAATTTAAGATTTAAAAGTATTTTGAAAAATTATTACTTTTAATTATCTTATTTTAAGTTAGATTAAAAACTCATATTACATTTAAAATGAGCAAGTGAAAAAAAAATATAAATAGGAATAATATTTTTATAATCCTCAATATAATCATATAATAAAATTATTGCAATTTGATGATATTAGTTGTAATTTATATAAAAACTATGAGTTAATTACCATAAATAAACTACTGTGTGTAGTGTGTTCGTGTACCGAAGTATGATAAATTCATGGTACAGAATATTATATTTGTTTATTTACGTATGTATTTAGTGATATATGTATAACTAATTATATACTTATGTATTTAGTCAAATATACGTTGTATTATATTAGTCATATAAACATGTATTTAGTCAAATTTATGTTTCCATATTAGGTTTCTTCATGATAAGTATTAATGGGACAACAATAATTAAATAAAGGATAACATTCTTAATTTATTAGGTCAGTTTTATGTTGTTATTCTTAATAAAAGGATATTAAGTCGGTTAATTTTTTTATACTTGATAAAGATATTAGATTTCATTCAATAAAAAATATAATTTATATTAAATAATACAAGTTGCATTGTTAAAGCCTTTCCGTTTTGGACGGATTAAAGAGAAAAGCGTA
Source organism: Prinsepia uniflora (assembly GCA_032719365.1). Taxonomy (NCBI): domain Eukaryota; kingdom Viridiplantae; phylum Streptophyta; class Magnoliopsida; order Rosales; family Rosaceae; genus Prinsepia; species Prinsepia uniflora. Next base: position 72,525,433 of record CM064863.1, read on the forward strand.
CTAAGAAAATCAAACGGAAATCCTCAAGCACTAAATCAAAAATAAAGTGTGGAGTTTCTTCAAAACATATGCAATAGCTGATTAACATTCAAGCCATATTGGGCCTGTGATATGCATTGGAACAACTCTAAACCATTTGGCATCAATTGATTCTTAATATCGATCGGATGGGATGAACAAAATGGTAGGGTAGGCTTATGTTAATTAAAACTTTGAAAAAATTGACAGTTACCAATATGTTCCTTAAAAATCGTGAAGGATTCGATCTCGAAACAAAAATAGAAACTTAAGAATGCCCTTAACATGTGTCAAATAATAGATACTTTCACTTAAAATCCAATAGATAACCCAAAGTGCACAGTCCTACAAAGATCCAAAATAGTTAACAGAGCCACTAGAGAAACTGACAAAATAATATAAGGATCTTACTATGAGGATTAAGGTGCGCAGTAAACCAGCAATAAGTCTCCGTCTAAAGTATGCCCCGTTCCTATGTCACGGTTTAGAGGGTAACTAAAACCATAAAAATGTAAGTGGACAAAATAATCATGTTAAAATACATTTATCAAGGAATGAAATGGTATAAACTCTCCAATTTCTAAAACATACATGTATATAAGAAAACATCGAAAATCAGGTTATAAATCATGAGGATTCCAGATATAAAATTCGAAACATAATCCGGGACCCACAAGATATAAAACATAAAATGTTTATAAAATACCACTGGCCCACATTTCCCTGAAAACCCCCTTTATAAAACTAACTGGAAAACCTAGACACAAATATCAGAAATTGACACTCGGCTCATACTCGAAATACCCTGAGTCGCCATCACCAAGCCGACTGAATGGAAAATCCCCTGAGCCGTAGTCGCGATCTACTTGACTAGAATACCTGCACTACGCATAAGCAGCCCCTAGGATCTGGTAATGCTCTCAAGAACTGGCAGAGACAAACTCCATGATGCTAGTCCGAAAAAGGTAATCATTGTATATAATGAGCATAGTTAACAGTGGAAAACAGTTCAACAATAAAGCCAAAACTTTTCTTTTAAATAAATCCATGATTTGAAATCCAGGTCAAAATATTAAAACTAGACCTGAGCTCGAAACAATGTTTCCATTAAAATCCGTAAAGTATGTCAAGAATAATAAACTGAATAATTATTTTAAAACCATAAATCTGCAGCTAACATGCAACGATATTTAGAATAATTATTCAAACTAATTTAATCCAGATAATATCCATAAATAATTCAAAACAGTTTCATATGCATGCGTCGTGATTATAAAAACAAATGTCGACTCAGCTAGTCTGATAGAGCTTAGTCTCGAGATATATACTCCCTTAAAGTCTCTGGAGCAGTATCTCCTATAAAAAGTAACAATCGAGGGTCATGCCTTGTATTCAAATCCCCTAATACCCAGGATAACACACGTGTCCTAAACTTATAAACCATCAATTTGGATGCCTAGAAACACCCCTAAAAGAACTATAATCAAACCGAAAACGCCACCATTAGATTCAAATGCGCGTAACTTCTTCATTTCTAAAATAAATGGCATGTAAATTCTTCATTTCTCTACAAAATTGAACGTTCTAATAATATAAATTTATCTACTTAACCCCATAAATTAAAATCCAAGCCTAGAAATTGAAAAAAGTATCTGGATTTTCTAGAATCTAGCTCGAAAGTTTTGGGTTTCTTTTGCCTCTAGGATCTAGGCTTCCCCGCTTCATTTTCTCTTCAATTCTAGGATGGTTTTGCTCACGCGAGCTCAAGGAACCTATAAATGACCTTGTTTTGATGATTAAAAAACTAAAATTGAAGGTTGGATCATGGTTAGGTGTTTGGGATTGCACGAAAAAAAGAGAAGATAGAGAGAGGGTGTGTGTGTGTGAAGAATAAGTGGGTGTGGCTAACTAAATGAGGAAAGGATAAGGGAATCTTTATCCTTTCCCAAAATATCTCATCCCAAAGACTAACTAAATGCCCTTCAAAACACGAAAAATTATAAAACCCTTAAACAAATCTCAATTCGCTCGTGCTGCCTGCATACGGACTTGTGAGTCCAAAATCTATAATCTAGTCTAAGAAATTCCCACATATGCATCTCTGAACGACCCTCATACGCATCTCTAAACTAAAAGTCACTATCGGCCCCACTACGAAGGGTGGAATGGTAATTTCACAAAATAATTTACGTAAAGAAAAATTTTAAAAAAATTAGGTCCTGACAACTCACCCCCTAAATAAATTTTGTCCTCAGAATTCTTATGTCACTGGAACTATTGTGGAGACTAGCCCCGCAACAGTGCCCCGGGCTCCCACGTGTCCTTCTCCACGTTGTAGTTCTCAAAATACCTTAACCAGGGGGGATGACCTTTTGATGCAACACCTTGTCTTTCCAATCTAGGATCTGCACATGTTGCTCCTCATAGCTCAAATCATCCCTAAGGTCAATAGGCTGCACCCTCAACACATGAGACTCATAAAAAAAAAAAAAAATTGGAGCATCGACACATGGAAAACAACATGAACTCTAAAAAGTTATGGGGGCAAGACAAGTCTATAAGCCACCAGGCCTATCCTATTTATAACCTCATAAAACTCGATATAGCGGGGGCTCAACTTCTTGCATCTACCAATTTGAACAACACCATTCCAAGGTGATAATTTCAAGATTACTAATCTCTAACCTCAAACTCAAGGTCCCTAATTCGGCAGTCGGCATAACTTTTTTGGCGACTCTAGGCTACCCGATCATCTCTAATGATCTTTCCTTTTTCTCTATCCACTCTGCCCACACAGATGTCATCAACCTCTTATCGCATGCCTTAGTCCAACAAATAATTATCCTGCACTGTCGCCTATACAGTGTCTCAAATTGGGCCATCCCAGTACTCGACTGGTAACTATTATTTTAGGAAAAATCCATCAACATCAAGTAAGATTCCCAATTTCCCCCGAACTGTAACATGCAAGCTCTCGTCATATCTTCTAGAGTCTGAATGGTTTGCTTAAACTGGCTACCAGTCTGAGGGTGAAAAACTGTACTGAAATGCAACCTTGTCCCAAATGACCATTGTAAACTCTGCTAGAATCTCAACGTGAACCTTGGATCACGATCCGAAATGATCGACTCTGGGACCTTGTGTAGTTGAATGATCTCGTCAATGAAATGCTTAGCAAACTAATGCATCCTAAAGTCCTCTCGCAACAGAAAGAAAAGTACTAATTTTGTAAGTCAATTCACAATCACTGGAGCACCCCCCGAGTGTCCACTACGTGAGCCAAATAACTCTCACAACCTTTCCTTAACAATTGCTCTACTGCCATGGTCGAAATCACACTCGAGGGAAGTACTTTCCGCTACCTTTAAAACACAAGCTCTGGCAGATATTTTCTTCAAAAAATAACCCTCTTCTCGAAACACTTGATAAAGGGACGATGGGTAGTTAACCAGTCCATCTCCAAAATCACAAAAAAAATCAATCCTATACCCAAACTAGATACCATTAGATAACAAGGATTACTAAAAACATATCACTTATAAACATACTAATACCTGAGATAACCGATCGGTGACATCTCTTGGTCGGTCATAAGTGCAAAACCTTGGGATATGAACGTGTGTGTGACCCTGTGATCTATAAAAACACGTGCATCATGAACAAAAATAGAAAGTGTACATGTCACCACCTTTAGCGTAGCTTGAGCCTCATGTTATGTCACAGTTAAAGCATAGCAAGAGGGCCTAAGGATTGTCCACGTCCTCGCTGTCTGTCGTCGGTCTTGTCGGACTCATTGGTCGAAATCTGGCTGCACTTCACGTCGATGCTACCCTTTGACTATGGTCTCGTGTATCCTGACCTGATCTTCTTGGTTGATAAAGGCACGCTCTCTTAAAATGACCAAGTTCCCCACATAAAAAACAACTGTTTGTACTAGCCTTTGCCAGATGGCTACCTTGACTGCCAATCCACTGAACTGAGGCCCTACTTGACTATGCTGAAAACTAGGGTCTTGAGGTAGTACCTCTCTATCTAACTCCACTACTACATGTACCTGAGCGGTTGCCACTAGAAGATCCAGAGCTATAATTTTTCCTCTCCGGAGCTCACTGGCCTGATTGTCCAGAAGGCTGAAGCTCGCAGGGGTAATTCAGTTTCAGTCTTAAGCCACAACTTTGTATACACTAAAGCTTGTGGTTCTAATTCTTCCTTGGTCAGACGATTGTCTCTTAAAGAGTTGCGCATAACCTGCATCATGTCATTACAATTTACAAGTTTGAATTTTTCAGTTTCAAAGTAAAAAAACAACATTTAAGCACAAAAAAACATAGGTAATATGATGAGGAAATTAATCTGTCAGCGAGCTCCTAGGTGGACACAGATCAAAGCAAAACGAATTTGATTACAATAAATGGCATTTTCAGTGATTTATTAGTTTTAATCTCTTCATAAGGAGCAACATCAAATGAAACAAACATGACAAAGGAATGAAAATAAAGATCAATAATTCTCTTATAGAATATTAATCAACATGACAATAGTAAGAATTAAAATGCAAGTACATTTTGTAGTGTATTCTAGCCATTAATATGATCAAGACGATAAGTTTTAGATTTTTTAACACATATTTCATAACAAGTGTAAATGACACCATTATACATCATAGAATATATCCAAAAAAGGTTAGAATGTTAAGTAATCAAGTTCTTTCATTTTAGCATTGTCTTCAAACAAGATTCTCAACATTTAAAAACACACACATGGAAACTCAGCTATCTTCAAGTAATGTTTTGGTCCTTTGCAACCAATCTTCTAGTTTTTCCTAGAAACCATGCCAAAGAGTGAGTGAATAGAATCCTGAACTCAAACATATACAAACTATAATCTATTTAGAATAAGGTATTAGTATTAGGTAGTTAAGACGACATGAACATATCACTAAATGCAGACCAAAATATTAATTTGCCCCCAAATGAATACTGCGGGACAAAGGAACAAGAAATCTACATTCTAGTTGAAAGAAAAAAACAAGAGAGATATCAAGGACATCTTTACAACGCCAGACAACTATGACAGCATTTGTTCATAGAAAAGTATTATAATCAACTATATAGTGGTACCATTCATTCGGGATGCAAGCAGGTGTTGAGAGTATTATTTTCAGCTATGTTCAGCTGGCTATGAAACTCAAAAAGTAGAGGGATCCAAGCAACAGTCCCCATCCCACAATAATTAAAATTACTCGAGGATAATTAAAGAACCTTAAGGAAAGCACTGAAAATATGATGCAAGCAACAGACCACCCACCCCACCCCCCACATCCCCCCTCCTCCCACACACACACACACACGGGGTTTGGCATGGATTCTCTTTCTATTTGATCCCCAGAGAAGAAAAATAAAAAAGATAAGTCATCCATATAATTTCCAAGTAAACATGTAACATGGAAACTCAACAGTCTTGAATTAGGGATAACAACCACTAAAAATATAGCAACAGTTCCTTCAGATTTTGGATAGAAAACATAAAACATAACAGTAAGTAATATTTTCCTCCAAGCCTCCATATCAAAGATAACTTCAATCATTGGCTAATGATCTAAAGTTCAAATTTTAAAATAATCAAGCAAGGACAGAAAGGTTTTTAACAAATTGTTTGTTTGAGCATACAATATCCCAATTGCAGTCTTTCCTATCCAAGTGAAACAATGATGCTTTTTCAGAACAGTAGAGGAACAATATAGATTTCATTTATGAAGAAATCTTTCATCTAAACATCCTGTTACTGTTTTTGGGTGCCAAAATGACAAAGTGAAGAACAAAAAGTCAAAACATTAAGTAAAAAATCAAACAAAAAAGCTTTGTGGCCATTTCACTCATTCCCTTATTTGTCGCTAACCTACAGTCTATCAAACAGAGCTACCTGATATGTCTTGAGTTGTTGGAAAAGATTAGATAAATATGTTAACATGAATAGTACAAAGTCAATGATGATTCAATCAACATAAAGAAATTCCAAGATACAGGCATAAAAGAACGTGTTTGCATCGTGAACAATTCGAAGACAACAAATGATCATATGCAATCCACAACTTCAAATAAATGGTTCACAAGAAATGATCAAATGCTTAACAACAAATGATCATATGCATTCCATAATGAATCGTAAGAAATGGTCATATGCAATCCACAATGTGGTATAATTTTACAGGGAATGGCTACTCAACTAATTCCAAATTGTTTAACTATTCACCTCCCTATAGCAAAACCCATTGTAGACCAGGACTTACGTACAATAATCCAAATTGCAGAAATGAATAAAAAATTAACTTAATAAGCAAAATAGGTTGAAATACCTCTGAGTAATATGTTGGAGGAGATTGACGATGGCAAATTCCTTGATATGGATGCTAAGGAAAAATAAAATAAATATCCAGAAACAAACATTAAAATTGAAACAATAGCAAATAAATCTACAGATCTAAATCAATAACAAAAAAGAAATTGATGAATAAGCATATGAGTATACTCAAAAAATTGATATAGGGAACGAACGAGTCGGATCCATGAGTCAATTAGGTTCAGAGATCATATAGGGTCAAGAAATTTAGGTGAACCAAGAAGATACCTGGCCTAGGGCGACGATAAAGGCAGGAAAGCAGTCCTCTAGTGGGCACGACATTCTTGTGGCCTTCACTGCCCTTCGCTCCCTAGGGCTGTGCAGACTCCCTGGATAATTTGTGTGTGTTAGAGAGTACGAGAGAAGGAAAAAAAAAATCTTAAATGGATGCTGTGCACATTTGTTTATATAGCATTTTCTTGTGGCCTTCACCTTTTTAGGGAGTGCATTTTGTACGCCCTAAAAATCCTATTTTGGTGTATTGAATATTGTTTGTTTTGGGCCCACATTCTCACGGCTTTATTTTTGAGAACTCACGTGTAATTTCCCAATCGGTCACGCATGTTGGGATTGCTCTACCCCAAACTTGCTTAACTTTGGAGTTCTAATCAAACTCAAAGCAGTGAGCTCCCAAAAGGCCTCATACTAGGAAGATACATGCCCACACATATAAAGCACTTCACCTTTGCCACCTCGAGTGATGTGGGATTGTTCATCAGTCTTGCTTGCTTAAGCTCATAGGTTTTACTCACCAGTTTTGCTTCCCAAGGTCCCGGGTCTTACAAAACAAGACTTGCAAGGTGGATGTGTAGGTGTGAGGTAGTAAAACCCATCAAAATGCTTGCCGAGGCCAATCGTCTTCTTCGTTGCCACGTCCTACACAACACAAAAATCCGGATAGAAATTTGCTATGCATTAAAGGGCCCGAGTTAACTTACTTATGGACAACAAGTTTACACGAAAATTGGGGAACATATAAAACTCCGTCAAGTTGTAATTCTTTTGATAATTTAATTGATCCAATGCCACATTTCTGCTTGTTCTCCATTGGGTAATCCAATAAAGTCATGGTGTTTCTTAGTGTGAGCATGTGTAGGAGATAGATGTAAAATGTGATCTATTGCCCCACTATCCACAATCCAATAAAATGGTGAATGTGATTCAATTAGTGTAATGTGACAAATGGGTTTGAGTATACCTGTAGTTTGTGCTAGTGGCTGACTATTACCCTTTTTATTTCGAAGGAAGGAAATAAGTTCATTGTACTCCTCAATGGTGAACATTGGCCCTGTTATGGGGGATGAGGATGCCGATTTTGGATTTGGGTCAGACGGGTGAGCGACTGCAGCATTGTGGGCCGCTGGACTTGGGCACTGATTTCTAGGCTTGACATGTTTTCCATGCCATTTGTGGCACACAAGAAAGCTTATAATATAGTAGCATTGATCTTTCAGGTGTCCTTCCTTATCACAATTCATGAATTTGAAGGTTTTGCGTGAATGTGAGGGTCTTGCAGCCATGGAATGCCCATCCTGCATCGCACGTGAAGTGGAGGAATTCTCCCTCATGCTCATCACCACCAATTGTCTTTCATGCTCAAGAACAAGACCACGAATCTTGCGTGTATTAGATAAGGGGCTTATCATCAAAATTGAGCCTTAAATAGTTAAGTAGGAGTCGTTTAATGCCAAGAGAAATTGTATTACTTTTTCTTTTTCTTCTCGGCAAGTTTCTTCATTCCTTCACAGTTACATTCAAGTGGCGCTAGATACGAGGATAATTCATCCCAAAGAACCTTCAATTTTGTATGGTAGACAATAATTGATTGCTGTCCTTGCCTGTGCTCGATAATTTCTTATCGAATTTGATAGGCTCTAGAGTCATTGCCTTGGAAAAAAACAATCCTGAAGGTCACTCATACTGTAGCAGTAGTTTTGTAATAGAGCACATTGCAGGCTATATCAACGTGCATTGATTGTAACATCCAGGACAGCACGATGTCATTGCACGGCTGCCACATGGGTTGTTTTGCATTGGTGGTTGCAGGAACTTTAATGTTTCGTTAATAAATCCAAGCTTATTCTTTGCGTTGAGGGCAATGCGCATAGAGCAGCTCCATTGTCCATAGTTATAGCCTTCTAGGAGTTTTGAGACTAAGACTAGTCCCGTTGAGTCGGAGTGATGTAGAGGAAGAGGATCAGATGTCATTGGCATTGCCTATGTTGGTTTTTCATCGGTCATAGTTGTGTTGTTTGTAGCGGAAGGTGTTGAAAATTACTGAGTCATCTTGATCGATGGCTCGGATGCCATGAAAGTTTTGATATATGTTTAAAAATGATTTTTTCTTTATACAAAGATGAGTTATATACAAAGTCAAATAGCTATACGAGGTAAACTTAGAGCTAATTCTATGCCAATTACAACTTGTTCCTATAATTACTCAACAGAGATTCCAATCATTAATTTACCAGATCATCAACTTATTTTCTTTCCTTCAACATAGACTTCATAAGGTGCTTAAATGAAATATCTTTTGTATCGAAAACGCCCCAACATCTTTAGGGTGAAAGGAAGTACCGGCGAGCACTTGCTTAATTGCATTGGTGTACAATTTTGAATTATTCTCCTAGTGTGGCGAGAAAGAAGAATTAGCACCAAGATGAAGAAAGCCGTATTAATACTCTCACCTTAATTCACCACCGAATTTTTTCTTCTGCGATTTACCAACTCCTGTTGTTCCGCCCAAAAGTTGTAATACAAAATTCCCATTTCATTTGAATTTGACGCATGAAAAGTTTTCTTTTTCTTGTAGGTTTTAGTAGATTGAATCTGTAAGTTTTAAATATGGGATTAACCTATTAATATAAGTAACTTATTCTTGAAGATTTTGTGAAAGGATTGTATGTATATTAATCTACTTGATAAGTCAGCATTGAATCTCGATAGTGTACCTCTGCCACAGAAGATTGTGGCTCCTATATTCTTTCCAAATAAAATTTGATGAAGGCATTTGTAAAGCTTAAATTGTATATTGGTAAATTCAGTAGATCGATTATGCCGCCTGTTATCTTGGTGGCTATGGACTTCTCGAGTGGGTGGTTACAATTTGCCAATACACCAGAGGTATAATTGTATACTGATAAATACAGCAGACTACGCTGTGCCTCTTCCACAGAAGATTGTGTTTTTTTTTTTGTTCGTTTGTTACTTGTTAGAGTCAATAATTTTACCTCTGTTATCACTTTATTCTTTCCTTTGTTTTCTTTTTTTCTAAAGATATATGGTGAGTGCTGATTATATACGTTCGTAGGGAATACAAGTTTCCTTTAGAGTATTTCATTAAGAAAGTTGGTGACGGATTCTGGACTTCATATTTTTGCCGGACACCTGATAAATATATTACCTATATGAATATGAATACAGTATTGATAGAAATCAAGATATCTCTGCAATTGCTAGTAAAATAAATATTTGACAAAAAATAATGAGGAAATAATTTAAACTTTGAAAAATCCCAATTCACATGATAACTACTCGCTTAAGAAAATAAGTGTATGGGAAATGAATCAGTTAGAATCATACAGAGCAAAAGGTCTAACTAAAGTAAAAAAAAAAAAAAAAAAGTATATAGAAATGAGTGGTAGAGATATGTAGTGGCGAACCTAAGATGTTTGCTTGGGAGAATCAACATGTAAAACATCAAGAAATCTGGGGAACAGAAATATCATTTTTTTTGTACAAAAATAGAATGCATTCATTCATGAAACGGAGTAAAAACAAGAACTCATATTCCAGAGTGTTACAAACAACTTAGGACTTATTAAACCTCACCATGAAAACCCGCTAATGAGGAAAATCCGGTAGAAGAAAAAGAGTACCTCATCTCACAACATTCAACCCTCTCTTCTAGATCCCTTTCCAAAACTTCAAATTAGAATTATCTACGACATCCTTTCATATTCTGGAAACGACGCATTATATACTTCCTTATCAATACAAACAACAATCTCTCTCGATGTAAACTATCAAATTATTACTCAACCATTGATTTCCCAATTTACTACGAATGAAGTAGAGTTTTCACAATATTCATAGCGAAAAATGTTCTCTCCACTGAAGCGGTTACAATTGATAGAAATAAAGCCAATGTAAGAAGCAAATACACATGCTTGTATACTTTATGCTTCCCCTTCTTGACCATTTCCTTTGTAAGACTACTAACTCCTTCCAAACTACAAAATTCATACTCAAATGCATATCATGAATATAAATCCAAAGTTGATCCTCTAGTAGTCTAGTGTAAAGAGTTCTCTGGAATTAAATTCTTGAGGATAAAATTAAGAAAAATGAAATAGTTTACGTTTGTCAAATCCCGAGAAGGAATTATCTGGATTCAAAGAATTATCTAAATTCAAACATGTCATACAAATAAGTAACTCATCACTTATTTCATTGAAGCGGTTATTCAATTCTGAAAGTTGGTAATCAATGGCATGAGCAAAGAGATCCACACGATAATGATGACAATTTGTGAGTCTTGAAGCTAGACGTTTAGATTTTCCTTTAGCATACAACGTATCATCCACGTTGGGAACATCTTTATCATGTGCATCACAAAAACATGAAACTTGATCAAGTAAAATATCAAATTGATTATCTCTCATGTATTGTAGTTGTTTCTTACTTGCTTGAACTAAAACCATGGCATTGCCAATATCTTGATCTTTCTTTTGTAACATTTGTAACAACTCATTTACGAGTACCAAAATAGATCTCATAAAAAAAATGAAATACAAACTGAAAAGTTTAAATATCTTCAAATGATCTATATGCTTCACCTAAATGATTTGTGTTGAACCATTATCTACAATCAATTGAAGCACTTTCAGCACATATTTGAACATAGAAATAATGCTTATAAAAAATACCATAATTTGAGTTCCAACGTCTAACATCCACATGCTTGAGACTAACTTCTTGATTTAATCCTCGGTCTGTTTTAAGACAATCATCTTCAAAAGCATCCATACGATCCGTTTGTAGTTGATCTCTAAGTAAATCACGGTGCTTACACGATACTCCAACAAATATTAACAAGACTATTAATCTTTGTGAGAAAAGTGGCAATATCAGCATGAGTTTTTGCCATGCCATAAGAGCAAATTGAAGTTGATGCGCAAAAAAATGAACATAAAATGCGTAAGGATTTTCATCCAAATTTTTTTCTTTAAGACCATTGAACTCATCTTTCATGTTACTAGCTTCACCATACCTGACCCTCGTACTATGGACATGCTTATGTCGGTTGTAGACAACAATCGGTTAATAAAATCTTTTAATGTGCTTGAAGAGATATTTGCAATATGTTAGACTCCAACAAAGTTTTCAATTACACATCCCCTTTTGTCTACATAATGAAACGCCACCGCCATTTGCAAATTTGTTGAACAATCACGCGATTAATCAATTATTATTGAAAAGAACTCACCATTCACATCCTTAATGATAGCATTAATGGTTTCAACCGCACATACATTAACAAGATCTTTTTGAATTTTAGGAACTATTAACTTTATATTTCCCAAAGCTTTATCAAACAAAACAGTCTTCACCTACACATCATGGTTTGCAAGAAATGCTATGAGCTCCACATAATTTTCCTTGTTCCTTGAACTTTCCGTTTCATCATGAACATGAAAAGAAAGACCTTGTAGCAACAAAAACCTAGTGTAATCAATTGCTGCATTTAAGCATATGCGGTAAATAATACGAGCTCGATATGATTGCTTGATTACAGTTGTTTTCATATATTACTTTTGGTTCATAAGATCTTCACGGATTGTGTAGCTTGATTATGAACACTACCAATCCCTCCAACATGCTCCCTAAACTTTTTTTTTCTTCCAATTCCTAAAACCTATCCCGTGAAGGCATCATTACAAACTTACTCAAATTTAGTTTTAAATAAATAGAAAGGGAAAGAAATCCAACATCTTTATCTGTATTATACTCCAACCAAATAAACTCATCAAATAATCATAGTTGAACTGTCGATTATACCCCAAATTTCATGTTTGTGAAAAAATCTTTGACATTCATTTTTGGTTGACAAAGACCCTGAAGTAGATAGGCTCTTCGAATTTCACCTTGAAGGTTATAATCATAATCCAACATTCGAGGACGAAAACCAGGACCTCCAGGAAGATTAGTTAAAATTATATCCAACTCACTTTCTTTTGATGTTGAACTCTTTGGGTCATGGGTAATAAGCTTGTAACATTATCTTTTAAAATATCGTTTCATAACTATATAATAAAAAAAAACTTAGTGATAATTTGAATCATTAAAGAAACCAAACACCAAACAATATCAGTGAACAAACCCAAACAATATCACAATTCACATTCACATAGAACTCATCAATATGAATGAATAGCTTTCACATAAACACGTAATCACCTTTTTTTATTGTTGCATAAACACGATTTAATTACCTCTATTTTTTTAAGTCTTAACTTTCAAATTCAATATTGGTGACTCTAATTCTGATTTTACATTAGTATTGTTTTCCACTTTTTCAATCTAAATTTCCATTCCCTAGATAGAAGGCATAACTTAACTTGTTCATGTTCTATTTTTTTAATGGAATTCTCCAATCCATGTTTACATTTTCTCTTCTTACATTTTCCCTTCTAAATGCAGGACCAAAATTCTCCATGTATTCTTTCCCCCCATCCTGATAGATTTTCGTTTTAGTTACCAAGTTCTTTTATACCAAATTCATTTAGGGTTTATGAATTTAGACTATTTATAAGTTAGAAATTTACCTTGAATAGTAGAGAAGAGTCTGAATCTCTATATACCAATTGCAATATATGGAAGGATGTTGTTGGGTATTTTTGGTAGTCGCATACCAATTACTAAACTATTTACACCCGAAATAAACCACTATTGGCCTAGAGATGGTTTAATAAAAAAAATTAAAGATCCAATACAACTTTAGGCTCAAGCCCAACTCGTATCTATCAGCTGGATCATAGGGAAATGCAAGCTTGATTTACGCAATCACATTGACATGGTGTCAAAACCGTTAGAAGGGACATGGAAGATATGCGACTAAGTCATCGCGAAAGAGATGCACACATGGATGCACGTGTTGACCATCCGCACTCACATGCCGCTTAGAAAAGGAGTAGATGCTCTTTTCTCAAAGGACAACCAAAAACTCAAACAATCAAAAAAATTGATCCAACTCAATAAATTTCAACAACTGCAAACCCTCAAAAATTTCTTTATTACCCAAAAACTCGCCTTTTAGGCTGTCTCTTCGATCTAAGATTAAGATTTAGTTCTCCTCTCAACTCTTCTCAGTTCTTAAACCAAGAACAATAAGCTTTCTTTCAAATCCTACTTGCATCCCAAGTTCGTTTCTAAAGACTTCCTGACCACCATACTTCATCCCGACCTGCTTTCGCAAAACATTTGAAGGACACTTAACGTCAGGACCCGTCCCAAATCCCCGAGGATTAACTTGGGACGTGTCTGATCCCGTCTAACACGAAGTGTCAGACCAGAGAAAATTCCCTCCTGAGCCGACTCGGGACTTCTAGAGCGCTCCAAGATCCGGGCGAGGAATGTGATGTCTCGTTCTCTGCTACAACCTACATCAACGATCAACCTGAAGGGCATTCAAAACATCAAAAATTGTGAGTGGACAAAACAAAGAATTTATATAAACAATTTCACGAAAGGCGTTTATGCCCTTCACTAAAAAACATGCATGCATTCGAAAAACATTTATCAAAACATTCACAGAATCATTAGGGCCTTGGCCCAAAACAGTTCTCCGTAAATCTCATAAAACCAGTTTTCTTTTACACTTTAAAACATATTTGCAAACTGCTTCTTAAACGAAGCCATAACTCAGTAGGTCTCAGCCCAAATCCATTTCCAAAACATAGAACACGAGGCCTTCGCCCCAAACCATTTTTTGTGAAACCTTATATATATATATATATAACCCGTCCTCGGCATCTCATATGCCCAAAAAACTATCGTCACAATTTCTCTATAAGTGTGCACAATACTCGGGGTCTCACTCCGAGTCTACCCCCAGGATCTACGACGTCTGTGAGGATTGTCTAAAATCCAGGATCTCGACGTTTAGAGGACTGTTCCCGGACCGAGTTCGTGACTATACCATATCTCACACTCTTGGAATGTGCTTCCTCTTGGAGTCACTCATTTCAGGCAGTGGATCGTGACACTCCAGGATCTACGACGTCTGAAGGAGACCAATACGCTAATCTAGGAGGGTATATACATTGTCGAAATACTTTCTTTCAAAGCATTGTTCAACTGGGTCTCATACCCGAGTATCACAACAGGATTCCTTGAATCTGATTTACATCCAATTTCACAAGCTTCAGCCTAAATCCACAATGCAATAGGGTTTCAAACCCGAATTTCTCATTTCATAAACCACAACTGGGACTCAAGCCCGATACCACGATAACGGGACCTCGAGCTCGATTTCACAATCAACGGGGCCTCAATCCCGATACCACAGTCAACGGGGCCTCAAGCCCGATGTTACAACTAACTAGGCCTCAAGCCCGAATTTGTAAACCAACGAGGCCCTCGGCCAGATCGTATAACTGAAATGGACCTCCAGCCCAAATTCTCATGAAATCAAATGGACTCCAAGTCCGACGGTTTCCAATCAAATGGGTCTTATTCTCGATTCCATATTTCTAAATCCGAAATCATTTCATCAAATCATCGTTGAAAACATAGTACGTATAGGTACGACCTAAAGTCGAAAACCTCGAAAAGCGTGCAAATACGTCAATGCTAGCTACCACAAAAAATGCACTCATGACATCATAAAACATGTACATAAAACATTTATAAACATTTATGCATGTATTGAATTCATAAAAGAATTCCACTCACAGACCGTCTGAAGCCGCTCCTCGATATGCGCATCATACGCCTCTCCCAGGCCGATCACCGTCACCGGGGCTCCCGAACCTATCCAAATCGTAATATAGGGTTACTAACTACATAAATAACCCCTCATTAAGGCCCCCTAATTTTTTGGGATTTTAACTATTTTTAAAGTCGATCCTAAACTACGAATGTCCCGAACTATATCGAAATGATGTCCGATCGACACGAAACCAGTCCCAAAATGTTCGTTACAACGAATACATGATTTCACATGTTGGAACCATCCCAAAAAGACGGCTCACGTGCCCCCATGCTTTGCCCAAGGTCCCTGCGCGTGGGAGCCACGCGCCTTGTACAGTATCATCTTCTTCCTCGCGTGAACACGGTCCGGTTGGTTTAGCGGTTCGGCCAGTCCAACTGGACCGGCGTGACCAGTCCGACCCCATATCTTCTCTATTTTTCCTCCTTTTTCTTCCCTTCCAATTCCATTCTCTTTGTCTCATCAGTATCTATCTGTTCATAGCAATAAACCTAAGGAAAAACGTCTAAAACCTAACTGTGCAAGTTGAACCCCACGACCCCTATTTTTCCCGGCCATCCCCAGGGCGTCTCAGCCCTTCTCTACGGTCCAAAGTCTCTCATACTTACTTATATGAACCCAACAAACATCATTCAATCCCCAGAAAACGCCTCTAACGTCCCAATCGAAAACAATGGAAAATTGAACACAACCGGGTTATCGGGTTTACCTCCCTCTGCCGTGGCCTCCGCCGTCTCTCAGTCATCCAGCCTCCTCAGCCTCTCTTTTTCAGCCCACCAATCATCTTGCTGGGGAATGGGACAGGATGGTGGGGAGGGTTGGTGTTTGGGTTGCACAGTTTTGGTTCGAAGGAATGGAACAGATGAGGATGAAGGTGGGTGCATGTATGTGTGATGCTAGGAAATGGATGAGTGACACTTGTCACTCATCCATTGGGCCTGGGGAAAATATCTGGGCTCCACTCAGGAAAAAAGTCCACTTTTTGCCTCGTAAAACCTGCCACCTCGAATAGTTCCTCAGAACTTCCGTGAACCGTAACTTTTCCGTTGAATGTCTGATTTTTACTTGCCACCTGTCTACAGACTCGTATCAACCTGATCTACATAACGGTCCTCGGCCCTCGGCCATCGGACCTCCCAGGTCAAAAGTCAACTTTTCACCCTCGTTTAGGGGTAAAATTGTAATTTCACCCAGAACGTCTGTTAATCCTCAGCTAAACCCCGATTAGCCTCACTAATCCGTCATTAATTCTTAATTAGTCCCAATAATTCGGAACGGGTTGTTACAATCTTCCCCCTTCAAGAATTTCGTCCTCAAAATTCAAACTGACTCGATTCCACAACCAAACTATGGAATCCAACCATGTCTCATCTACTCGGGTATTCTCCTGTACACATACACGTCCGATACAACCGTTGTACTCGTTGGTACGTACCGTCACCTAAGCTTCCAATGCTCCAAATCAGCTCTCACTAGCCGCATTCCGATCGTTGACTCTCGAGAGTCATCACGTCGACTCGTAAGTCTCACTCGAGACGTCGACGCTCGTCGATCTTGCCTGTCACTCACTTTGAGAGGTTAGCAATACCAAACTGACCTTCAAATGGCTTTTCAGCCCGACGACCCTTCACATCCGACAACCGAAGCTAATACCCTATTCAACCTCCGATCCGTCAACATCCTCTAGATCCTGCCATCACAATGGCGCAAATCCCATCTCTCATGTCATCCTTAAACCTACGGCATCTACCGACCTCGACACTCACGTAGGGCAACATTATTGTTTTCTCATACGTAAATTGACTCCTCCACCGATCCTTGCTGACTCCAGTGAGAGTCACATCAAATCACACCAGTCTGAACACAATCGGATACTGATTAATTCCACTACGACGATACGTCACAACCATCGTAACCAGCTGGCAACTCCCGGCTCCACTGCGCTTTCGCTGCGCCACTCTGATCTCGACTTGTTCTCGAGTCCCCATGTCGTATCTCGTGTCACTCCGTGACTTACGTCGAACTTTTGACTCACTCGAGTCGTATCTACGGCAGTATTCCACTTGTTGATACACAATCGACGTCTTACTCATTCGAATACTTGTCTATTAGGGATAACACGTCTGCACTGTAGGGTTCCCTGAGTCATCTAAGACTTTAACCCCCGGCTCACCCTCATCCGGCACACTCTCTGCTCTTATACCCAAGACAGATCATACACTCCTATAACCAACTTCTGTCTTGTCTTCTCACTGACTATGCTAAGGGATTCCTTAACAGTCTCACGATACAGTTCTCTTCTACTCCTAACTTAGCATAATCAGCAGAGTAATTCAATTTAATGATGACTGGACCTCAGTCTACTCAACTCATGATCGCCACAATAATCTAAGTCATCTCGATTGACTAGATCGTCACCATACTGCTTGATCCACTTAGAATCCACTATCAGCTTCCTCGATCGACGTAAGATGACCCATAAGACCAACATGGGTTCGCTACCTCAGACCAACATGGGTTCGCTACTCAACTCACCACACTGCTAAGTACCATCTGTTTTTACAGTCAATCAAATTTGACTCATAGTCTAGCTGTTCGGTTCTTACGCCCTCTTGAACCTTTTAACTGTCACATCAGAATACCCATCTCCAACTAACTTCATAATCAAGTATCCTTCTCTTTGTCTCAATAACAACCTCTCTTGATTTTGAAGTTCCAATCACGTTGGAAATATGCTCTTTTTCAGATTACTGAGCTTACTTTCTACACGAGTATTCACAACTTATAGGCAAACGAGTGCCATGTCCTCAACTCAGGGGGTATGGTCAACCGCAGCCTACCAAACCAGGTATACCCCGTACCTCGCACTGAGCCACTCGGGATCCTCTCTGTCCCACTTAGTGCCCATCGAACTCACATGTCTACCCCTATAGGGCACGTCTAGCAACTCGGTTGCAAACCACACCCTCAACTCACTCGGACACCATCCACATGTCCGTAAGCAATCCAACTAGCCTATTCGTCCGCTACCGTAAATGCACATCCAAAAAGGATTTCAATTCATCCCAAACTGATGTACCACTCGATTGAGGAGTCATAACTGGCTCTTACTGTGATCCGCAGTCAAATCTCTGCTTAACACCAAACCTGACCAACTGGTCACTAATCCCCACTACACTACTCGTGTCGTCCATTCTTAGTCATCTCAATCGCTATTGGGACAGAGTCCCCACCCAGTTCAATCAACGTTGGGTTCCACCCAGTTCATCTCCATCCTACCTGTCATCTCAACATAATGCCCAAGGATTCACACTAGCCAATGAATCCTCCTCGTCGCTTAGTGGTAGAAACCAAACATGAACACATCACGTCTGAGCTACTCTTAGTTCATGGCTCGTCGTCTCTCCTCGTTAGCGTTTATCGCATCACTGCCACCTGGAGTACGAATCAAACCAATCCTAAAACCCTGCTCATACTGAGCCGTCACCACTTATCTCCGCTCGAATCGGAGGGGCTCTGCCTCCCTCGTATCCCATAACTCCTACGTGACTCATTCCGACAATCCATGCCAAAAGATGAACGTTCCTCGAACGTCCCCCGATTCTCAACAACCAACACCAAATTTAGCCTCGATGGCGGTAACTACCGCGAGCTCGTGCAGACACAACCCACATATATCACCACCGAGACTCCGAACCTATGCGGTCACCTCACAACTGGCACTAACCGCTCAACACACAATATCCACCTATCGAACCACCTCAGGATCCGGTCAACAAGTACCACTCTCCTGGTCACTCTTCCGATCACTCACCAACTAGGGCTATCGCGAACCTGGCTGCTCTCTGCAGCACGTCCATCTCGAGTGATCCATCGCTCTCGACTCCAAAAGGCGTCATACCCCGATACTGGTGTCCAAACAACCAGTAACCATAAGCTGAGGATCTCGTTCTCTTGTAACTCTACGGCTCCTAACCGCTGGTCTCCACAAGAACTTGACCATACTCCGTGCCTAACACTGCACAACCGCTAGAAGTCTCAATCGCATCCTACTATGCCACACAACAACTACTCTGGGGCATCCCCTGCCAGTCGACATCCCTATGGGATTCGACACACCAAAATATGGCATCTCATGCCAAATAAGATCAACACTCCTATTCCAATTAGCCTCAACTAGGGTTATCGTGCACCAGACCGTTCTCTTTTGTCATGGACAACCCTAACATCCAACCACCACTGATTCCACGTTGTTCCAATCTGTGTCGTCTTAACCACTCGACGGTCCTGACTTTCAAGTCATCCCACGGTGTCTACTGGTCCACTAGATCCTATCTCCAGTAACACTATGATCCTAAGCCGTTAGATTCTCACGAGCATTAATCCCGCTCGGGATTCAACCTTTCGAAAAACCCAGCAATCTCTGCCAAACAGACCCTACATGATCGTACCTTGTGCCAAACGTAATCTAAATAGGGTCGATTCTACCGAATCCTCATACAAATACCCTAACTATCAGGTTGATGACGGCTGATACTATTTGTAGAGACATCACATCCTCGACCTGCGCACCACACTAAGAGCACAACCCTACTCTGATACCACTTATCAGGACCCGTCCCAAATCCCCCGGGATTAACGTGAGACGTGTCTGATCCAGTCTGACACGAAGTGTCAGACCAGGGAAAATTCCTGCCTGAGCCCACTCGGGACTTCTTGAGCGCACCAGGATCCAGAGGAAAAATGTGATGTCTCGGTCTTTGCGACGGCCCGCATCCGCGATCAACCTGAAGGGCATTCAAAACATCAAAAATCGTGAGTGGACAAAACAAAGAATTTATATAAACAATTTCACGAAAGATGTTTATGCCCTTCATTGAAAAGCATGGATGCATTCGAAAAGCAATTATCAAAACATTCACAAAACCATTAGGGCCTTGGCCCAAAACCGTTCTCCGTAAACCTCATAAAACTAGTTTTCCTTTACACTTTAAAACATATTTGCAAACCGCTTCTCAAATGAAGCCATAAATCAGTAGGGTCTCAGCCTAAATCCATTTCCAAAACATAGAACACGGGGTCTCCGCCCCAAACCATTTTCTGTGAAACCTCATATATATATATATATATATAACCCATCCTCGACATCTCATATGCCCAATCAACAATCGTCCCAATTTCTCTATAAGTGTGCACACTACTCGGGGTCTCACTCCGAGTCTACCCCCAGGATCTACGACATCTGGAGGACTGTCCCCGGACCGAGTTCCTGACTATACCATATCTCACACTCCTGGAATGTGCTCCCTCTTGGAGTCACTCATTCCAGGTAGTGGATCGTGACACTGCAGGATCTACGACGTCTGGAGGAGACTAATACGCTAATCTAGGAGGGTATATACATTGTCGAAATACTTTCTTTCAAAGAATTTTTCAACTGGGTCTCATACTCGAGTATCTCAACAGGATTCCTTGAATCTGTTTCAAATCCAATTTCACAGGCCTCAGCCTAAATCCACAATGCAATAGGGTCTCAAACCCGAATTTCTCATTTCATAAACCACAATTGGGACTCAAGCCCGTTACCATGATAATGGGACCTCGAGCCCAATTTCACAATCAACGGGGCCTCAATGCCGATACCACAGTCAACGGGGGCTCAAGCCTAATGTTACAACCAACTGGGCCTCAAGGCCGAATTCGTGAACCAACGGGGCCCTCGGCCCGATCGTATAACTCAAATGGACCTCCAGCCCGAATTCTCGCGAAATCAAATGGAATGCATGCCCGAGGGTTTCTAATCAAATAGGTCTCATGCCAGATTTCATATTTCTAAATCCGAAATCATTTCATCAAATCATCGTTGAAAATATAGTACGCATAGGCACGACCTAAAGTCGAAAACCTTTAAAACTTGCAAATACGTCAATGCTAGCTATCACAAACAAATGCACTCATGACATCATAAAACATGTATTTAAAACATTTATAAACATTTATGCTTGCATCGAATTCATAAAACAATTCCAATCACAGATCGTCTGAAGCCGAGCCTCGATACGCACGTCATACGCCTCTCCCGAACCTGTCCAAATTGCAATAAAAGGGTACTAATTACTTAAATAACCCCTCATTAAGGACCCCTAATTTTCTGGGATTTTTAACTATTTTTAAAGTCAATCCTAAACCATCGAATGTCCCGAACTATATCGAAATGATGTCCGATCGACAAGGAACCAGTCCCAAAATGTTCGTTACATTGAATAGATGATTTAACATGTTGGAACCATCCCCAAAGGATGGCTCACGCACCCCCACGCGCAGCCCAAGGCCCCTGCGCTTGGGTGCCACGCTCCCTGCACAGGATCATCTTCTTCCTCGCGTGAACCTAGTCCAGTCAGTTCAATGGTTCGGTCGGTCCAGCTGGATCGACGTGACCCATCCGACCCCATATCTTCTCCATTTTCCTCATTTTTCTTCCCTTCCAATTCCATTCTCTTTGTCTCATCATTATCTATCTGTTCATATCAATAAACCTAAGGAAAAACGTCTAAAACCTAACTGTGCAAGTTGAACCCCACAGCCCCTGTTTTTCCCAGCCG
The DNA here is from genome assembly GCA_032719365.1 of Prinsepia uniflora. Lineage (NCBI taxonomy): Eukaryota > Viridiplantae > Streptophyta > Magnoliopsida > Rosales > Rosaceae > Prinsepia > Prinsepia uniflora. The sequence continues at coordinate 72,547,444 of CM064863.1, forward strand.
TCCCCAGGGTGTCTCAGCCCTTCTCTACCATCCAAAGTCCCTCCTATGTACTTATATGAACCCAACAAACATCATTCAATCCCCAGAAAACACCCATAACGTCCCAATCGAAAATAATGGAAAATTGAACACAACCGGGTTATCGGGTTTACCTCCCTCCGCCGTCTCTCAGTCATCCAGCCGCCTTAATCTCTCTCTTTCAGCCCACCAATCATCATGCTGGGGAATGAGACAGGATGGTGGGGAGGGTTGGTGTTTGGGTTGCACGGTTTTGGTTCGAAGGAATGGAAAAGATGAGGATGAAGGTGAGTGCCTGTATGTGTGATGCTAGGCAATGGATGAGTGACACTTGTCACTCATCCGTTGTGCCTGGGGAAAAGATCTGGGCCCCACTCAGGAGAAAAATCCACTTTTCGCCTCGTAAAACCTGCCGATGTGAATAGTTCATCGGAACTTCCGTGAACCGTAACTTTTCTGTCGAACGTTTGATTTCGACGTGCCTCCTGTCTACGGACTCGTATCGACCTGATCTACGTAACGGTCCTCGGCCCTCGACCATCGAACCTCTTGGGTCAAAAGTTAACTTTTTGCCCTTGTTTAGTGATAAAATCGCAAATTCGCCCTGAACGTCCGTCAATCCTCGGCTAAACCCCGATTAGCCTCGCTAATCCATCATTAATTCTTAATTAATCCCGGTAATTTGGGACGGATTGTTACACCTAACACCCTCCACATTTTTCCTGCATCATACTAGTCTTTCAGACCCTCATAATCACACTTCATGACATCATCATATCTTTTTACCGATCTACCAACACCTTTGGTATCATTTCCAACGGATGTTCATCCAGTTGATGTCTCTAAACCAAGAACGCTAACCTTGCTAACACGAACACGCTGACATTGAACTTGGACTACGAGCAAAATAAAATATTTAAAGTCCTTGAAGGAGGCATAAAAAAGAACAGCGCAAGAAAAATGCCCATTCCTCCACTTTTACTTGGATCGAACGACGGTTTATAGACCAAAATACCGAAACAATTCTAACCCTATCTGGTAGCAGCTTCCACTCATTCTACGCCTATTTTGAAGGTAGCTAGACCAACCCATCTTGGGTAGGACCGCAACTCCATGGCTTAAAGATTTCAGCCTTCACCCTACTCACCATTGTCGCTTACACTGCACACCGTTACATTAGACTACAATGAAGAGATCCTACTCACCCAAATATGTGTGTCAGCTCCTTCGTAAGCAACCACTGAACGGCAACCCCAGATTTCGGTACTAAAACATTTTAGGGATGAACATAATCTAGCACGCCTTGTGGGACACTTCTACCGTGCTTGCCCGAGTTACGATATATGAAACGAAGACATGATGCTAAAGGGGGTTTGTCAGTTCGACGCCACCATTTTCTCAGATATGTAGGAGATACTGGTATCTGTGTCAAAATTTGAAACTATTGGAAAAAGAACGACGGCAAGAGCATAACTCTAAAGTACCCACATTATATAAAAAGAAGATAACTGTTCATCAGGTAAACCACAAAAATGTTGAGGAGGAATCCTCAGACAATAAAGAGGGGCGGGAACTAGAGGTGACAACAGCTGGGATCCAGACTTCGAGCAAAGGTCCCGTGACCATCAAATCATTGGTCAAAGATGTGCGGGATCAGAAACCCGTTAATCAAATTGAAGGATACTTTACCAACAAAGTCCTGATGTTCACCTCTTATCTATTTGACCTGAATAAGGCCGAAGAGATATATGATGAACTAGTTAAGGCAAAGATGATCAAGACTGATCCAAAGAAAGAGATACCTAGACCAGAAGATATCAAGGCAAAGAAATTCTGCAAATGATATGTATGACCACACCACTCCACTGCAAATTGTGTCCAATTCAGGGACACAATCAAAAATTTGATCAACTAGGGGTATATAGCCCTAGCCTCCATGACAAAAATGCCAATGATGGTGGACACTAATATAATCCATGTGGCATTAGTGAACATGGTCTACACATAATGGTCATAGCCTAGAAAAGGCAACGTGATCAAAGAAGGTCGACGAAAAACTCCTAAGGAAACTTAGGAGCGTGGATGCTCGCTAGCTACGGTCATTGGGGAATTTTCATATGCAGTAAGTTCAGGACAGAGTGTGTCTTGGAAATCCCTATCCCATGTGCTAAGATAGACCTAGAACTAAAGAGGTCAAGAGAAGGACGAGATGAGGACATCCTCAACTATCACAGAACCAACTATGGACTTCATAGTCCTACAGGAAAGCTCCCTCGGAGTTCTATCTCCCAAAGGCTAGGGGATATCAAGAAATAGAAATAGCCATCTAGCCAAAATGCTATAACTAACTAGTGGAATTTCAATGGCCTAAAGGCCACTTCTCTGGGATTGTCAACATCCTAACAAAGGAAATCCAACATCCAGAAAAGGAAATGGTACATAGTTGGCAAGAATGGAAATTTGGGCAAGGAATTGGGGAAGACTGCTAAGCGTAGGATCCAAAAACAATTCAAAACGTACAAAGTGGCTCAAAAAAGCTTGGGGACAACTTCGCCAATAAACAACAAGGAGTTTATGTGTCTTCCTAAGGAAAACTGAAGAAAAAAAAGAGGGAGTTAGTGTACAAAGAAACATATCCCTCCCAACCTTTATGTTTGAGACTTCTTTACAAGCCAGAAAAAAGATCACGCTTGTCGACTCTGCTGAAGAGGAGCTATCAAATGGTTAGTCTAAAAATCTTAACATCTTGACGACGAGAGAAAGTTGTAATCACGATACCCAACAAAATGACGGTAATAGCATGATCGAATATGAGCTTAAAGAGTTTGAGAAGGACTTGTTAGAGATCACGGAGGCCGAAGGATTTCCTGATAAGGAGCAACAAGAAGTCTACCAGAAGGTAAACCAAGTGGTAGTACTGCCAGAGCACTTAGCGACTATCTACCACCAGGTAAACCAAATGAAAGGCGACGTGATTATCTATGAACAATCTCTGAAAATGATCCAGATCCTCATAAACTACGGGAAAAGCCAAAGTTTCATTTTAGAACCTATTTTCTCAAAGGAGAGGATTTTCTCAAATCTTACCAAGGAGATAAATAGATCACTTACGCCTCATCTTCATCATTATTTACATGGAAGGCATCCCGATCAGGAAAATTATGATCAATGGGTGAGCCTTCCATCAAAGTCTTGCCATCCAAAATGCTAGTGGGTATGACTGTCTAAGACTGTTTCTCATTAACAGCGATAATATCCAACTTCATAGGGATAGGTACTAAGACTCTCAAGGTTCTACCCTTCGAAATCACGGTCGGTTCCAAGAAGTCAGTGTTTCATCTATGGGAATGATAGCAATACTAGCCACAACGTGCTATTGGGACGAGATTTGATTCACAAAAGTATATGTGTCTCATCCATTCTTGTAACGACCCGTCCCAAATTCCAGGATTAGATTAGTGACTAATCACGATTAGTGAGGCTAATCCGTGATTAGTTGGGCGAAATTGGACGAACGGCGCGAAATGACCGTTTTGCCCCTGATGGTGGCAAAATGTTGACTTTTTAATCGGGCAGTCAAATGGACTTTGACCGATGACCGTGACGTAGTTCGTGACGTCACGAGTTCATAGACAGGTGGCACGTTCAATTCCGACGTTCGAGGAAGAAGTTATGACGTTCGGAAGTTTAGGGGCATTTTGGTAATTTGGGTGAATAGGGGGTCAAAAGTTGACTTTTTGACCGGGAGGTCCGATGGCCGAGGGCCGAAGACCGTTACGTAGATAAGGACGATACGAATCCGTAGACAGGCGGCACGTCGAATTCGGACGTTCGACGGCGAAGTTACGGTTCACGGAAGTTCCCAGTTACTATTCACGATGACACGTTTTACGAGACAAAAAGTGCAGTTTTGTCTCTAGTGGGCCCAGATATTTAATGGAGGCCCAATGGATGAGTGACACTTGTCACCCATCCACTGGCCAACCTCACCCACTCATGCACCAAACCCTTCCCCGTTCATCCATTTCTCCCATTTTCTTCCCAAACCAAACCGATCACCATTTCCTCACCCAAACACCAAACCCTTCCCTTCTAGCCATAACTGAGACCAGAGGGTGAGAGAGGAGGACTAAGGACGGCAGCTGGTGGCTGGAACCGCCGTGGGCGGTGGCGGGAACCCAGAACCCGATCGGGTACCCAGTAAGCCCATTTTCAATTTTTGTGTGGATTTTGTTGTTATGGGTCGATTTGGACGATTGGTTTGAGTTAAATAGGTTGCTAGGGAGTTGTTAGGGAGGTTTTGGGTGGTGGTTGGACGTCGGAGGAGCCCTGGGAGGTTTCGGGAAAATTGAACCGTGAGGTTCAAAATTGAACCGGTCGGATTTCGAGGGTTTTAAGTTGTTTTGTTAATTGGGTTAGATAGGAAATGAAGAAATAGGAATTTAGGAATTGGAATGGATGAAATCGGACCGAAAATGAGGGAGAAGGACACCTGGACCGGTTACGCCGGTCCAAGTTGCAGGAAAACCGGACCGGACCGGTTCGGACCGGTCTAACCGATGTAGGGGATGACTGATGACGTCATCCTGATGACGTCATCATGTCAGATCTGACAATGTCAGACTGACATGTCAGACAGTGGGCCAATGGGAGCGTGACACGTGTCACTGTCAGGGGTTGTCAGTGATGACGTCATGCGGACGTCAGCGATGACGTCAGCAGGTTCTGTAGCAGGCGCGTGAAGCCCACGCGCAGCCACTTCAGACGGCGCGTGAGGGCGCGTGGCAGGGAATCTGGGGAAGGTTCCAACATATGAAATCATCTATTCGATGTAACGAACATTTTGAGACTGGTTTCGTGTCGATCGGACACCGTCTCGATATGTTTCGGGGCATCGGAAGGTTTAGGTTCGGGATTAAAAATAGTTAAAAATACGGGAAAATTACGGGGCTTTGGTAGGAGGTTAATTAAGTAGTTAGTAACCTTCTATTACGATTTGGATAGGTTTGGGAGTCCCGGTGACGGTGATCGGCTCAGGGAGCCGTATGGCACGCAAATCGAGGCGGCAGCTCGGACGGTCTGTGAGTGGACCTTATTTTCTAAATTGGTGCATGCATAAATGTTTATTATATGTTTTATTACTTGTTTGATGATGCCATGGGTGCATTTGTATGTGGTTACGTATAAGCACGTATTTCGAGGTTTCGGCCTTATACGGTGCTTATACGGGTCTGTATTTCTTTATTGATTTAAATGAACTGAATTTGGATTTCAAAATGATAAACTCGGGTATGAGACCCATTTGGTTTTGTCTCGGGCATATGACCTCAGATATCGGGCACGGTGCCCAACTGATGTCCTATGTACGGGTACGAGACCCAGTCACTTTACGGTTTTGATTTCAGGTCAGGGAACCTTAAATGGATTCCCAGGTTCATGACGGTTTATGGGAACCGGCATGAACCCTTGTTATGGTATCATGGTTCATGACGGTTTATGGGAACCGGCATGAACCCTTGTTGGTTATTACGGTACATGACGGTTTATGGGAACCGGCATGTTACCTGGTTATGTTATTACGGTACATGACCGTTTATGGGAACCGGCATGTTACCTGATTATGGATATTATGGATCATGACGGTTCAGGGGAACCGGTCATGAATGTTTAGGTTATGTATATATATGTTCGTCTACCTTCCTTTACTTCTATTATCTCCTCCGGGGAGGGTCGTTGGCCTGGGTGGACCCCGGAGTAGTCACGGAGCACCGACTGAGTGGAGTCACCCCCCAGTTGGGTTCCTTACTCTCAGGAAGGCTATGGTTACTATTACCTCGGGTAGGGTCAGTGGTCTGCGGACATTGACCTTGACCTCGAGATGACTCGGATTGAGACCCGGGTAGCGCGCGCGTGGCTTTGGATACCGTGACAGGATTGGTTGTGTGACTTATATATATGTATGTGATGGATATATGATATATGATATGTGGTGTGTACAGGTGTGCACAGGATTTGGGCAGTGGCCCGTATGGTCGTTTTTATTGTGGTCCTTTCGACCTTAGTTTATATCTGCTTTGGGCTTAGTCCCACATATGGTTGTTTTGGATAAATGGTTTTCGAATGCATGCATGCTTTTTAGTGGAGGGTACAAATGTCTTCCTTATTAAATGTTTTTATAAACTCTTTGTTTTGTCCACTCACAGTTTTTAATGTTTTGACTGCCCTTCAGGTTGACATCGGATATGGGCTGTAGCAGAGACCGAGATATCACATGCCTCCTCCGGATCCTGGCGTACTCTGATAGCCCGGGAGGGCAAAGGACGAAAATATCCCTTGTCTGACACTTCGTGTCAGACGGGAGCAGGGTCATCCCGTACTAATTCCGGGGGGATTGGGATGGGTCCTGTCAACGTGGTATCAGAGCGGGGTTGTCTCTATTCGAGCAACCGCGGAGCTCTTGGAGTATGTATGCTGGTCGAGGATGTGATATCTCATTGGGCTGCAGTCCGTGGTCAACCTGATTGTCGGGGTGCTGGTACGATAGTTAGTAGGATTGGCAAGCCTTGGTTCGGCACTCGATGCCGGGGTTGCCATGGTTCTGTCAGGGTTGGCAGTGTGGAACCCTACGGAAGGCTTAACGTAGTATTACGTTAGAGTTTTGGATCGTGAGACGGTTAGTTGGGATCGTCTTCACGATGTCGTAGGATCGATTCCGACGACTGGTTAGGAGTGTGACCATTAGATGGTCAGATTATGTTGAGTTAAATGGATTTACTGCAGTTGGCAGTTAGCAACCGGATTCGAGGAATCCGAGTTGGATTGTTGGTAGGATTGGATTGACGTCTTTATGATGTCGGACCGCAGGGTCGGTCAGATTGTTGATTTTACTACTTTTCGCAGGTGGGTTCAGGGGAACTCTAGGTGTGATCGTGGAACCCTACCGTATGTGTATGGTTCGAAAATGGGAGTTGACGAGTGGTTTGACTTGGACGACTATTCGGATTTGGATTCGTTAGTCGGTCTAGTCATGTCAGCTTGTATTGGGACTGCACTTCGCAGTCAGGGTTGTACGTATCGGTTAGACCGAGTTGGTTGTCGTGCTACTTCAGTTGTGGTTTGGTGCAACTAAGGTCTTGGGCGACCTGGTAGACGACATGGGTTGAGTCGAGTTACGATTGGTTAGTGATTGGTTGGACAAGTTATCAGGGTTGGTACTTGTCGATGGAATCCCGGAGCGGGGATACGGAGTAGTTGGTACGGTCGATGGATTCCGTTGGATGCTGAGTCTAGATCGCTATATCTGGTGGTTAGGTCTGCACGAGTTGTGGCAGGCACTACTACTGAGAGTAATTGTAGTTACGATTGTTGGGAATCGAGGACGTTCAGGGGACGTTTTCCTTTTCTCGCATGAGTTGTCAGGGTGACTGTACCCAGAGTTGTCAGGTACGAGGGAGACAGAGTTTCTCCTATACGAGCAGAGGTACGCGATCGTCGCTTGGTATGAGCGGAGATCCAGGGTTGTCAGATTTGCACCCGGTGTGCCGATGCTGATACTGATACTGGTGATAGTGCGTTGGTGATGATACTAGTACTAGTGCTGGTACTGGTGCCGGTGATTGTGATGACGGTGAGTCACGAGTCGGGATGTGGCTCTGACGAGATGGGCATATGTTCGGTATCTGTGGTTCCAGAATGGACCTCAGATAAGGTTAAAGTGGTTAAGGGACACGTGGTTGATGTCCGGGTATGTTGTTTCCAATCTTGTTGGAACTTCGGAATCGCGGGAGTTTGCGATTGAGGTGACGAGAGGAATACGGGTTTTCCGCATTGGTATCGGGTATTTCGACGTCATTTTGGGTGACTTCTTAGATTCTACCATGATTGATGGTGGTAGAGGATGTAGATGTTATTGATGTTGTTGGTTGCCTCTAGTACACTGATCGTGTATTGGTTGGTGGACCCGGGATTTGTTTTGGGTCATTAAGTGGAGATGAGTATATCGAAGTTAGGTGACTGAGATTCCTCATTCTCTACTTGGTGGCAGACGATGTCAGGTTACCTGACGAGGTGAGTGCATCGCGTGTTGTTTGCATTCACGTAGGATGGATTATTCGATCATGCTTGATTTTTCCTCGGTGGAATGATAGGGATCGATACGAGGTAATCAGTGAGTACCCACAGTCTCGGCGTGTCTCGTCGTTGACTAATCTGTTTAGATGTGGGAAATGGTTGAGGACTTTGGACGTCGTGACGATCGGGGATCGTGACGTCTATGGTCGGTTGACGTAGTGTTGGATCTGGATCGTGATTTGGGTATCCAGATAGGTGGAGAGTTTATTACTCTTACTTGGATGTTGAGTGAAGCATGATGGGACTGAACTTCTTTTCGAGGTAAATCGATCGTATGGTGGTAATCGGTTGAATGGGTAACCGATAGGTTTGGTTTTGGTACGTCTAGGTAGACGTGAACGATATTTCAGGTTTTGGAACCAGATTTCTGGATGACGATTCAGGATTTGATTTTGGAACTTGAAAGAGGATTTCTGTATTTGGGTTTTGGAATCGGATTCTGGGTGACGATTCAGGATTTGATTCTAGAGCTTGACTATAGATTTTCTTTTATGGATTTGGGTTCGGAATGGTTATTCCTAATACTAGTTTACGGAATGATGATTTCGGATTTGAATTTGGACATGATTATGGATATGATTTCTGGGTTTGGATTCGGGATTTCTTACGAAATTGCGGATTCGGATTCGGATTTGGAAATAGATAATGGGTTGGAGTTTCGATTTGTCTAGATCGGACAGATGGACTCCATAATTGAAACGTGATTGACTACAACCTAGGTGGTTGTAGGCTGATTGATGGGTAGATGTACGTACCTGGTTCGTTGTTCGAGGTACGACACCGGGCAGACTTGGGATGTCTGGTGACGGTATATAGGTTATACCGGTGGTGCGTTGGAGAGCGTGTTGGTAGTCAGCATGGTTCCGATACCATTGGAGTAGTCGGGGTCGTGGACTGGACATTGGATACTGTGCATTGGGTCATAGTGGTTCTGATGAGTCTAGTTACACACAGGTCGAGTGAAATGCTTGTGGTTAGTGTAACCACGAGTGTGTGTCATATCAGCTTGCGACTGACGACTGTCAAGTACTGACAGTTTGTAGGAGGTGTCAGCGTGGATCGTGGTGTAAGGTCTGATGACTCCCAGTGGGAGCAGACGTCAGGATATCTTAGTGATTGAATGTGGAACCGTAGAGTTGGTTGTGTCAGCGAAACGGTAGATCTGACAAGTGGGAACAGTTCGGAGCGTACGACTTCTGTCATTCGACGTGGTCGAATGTAGTCGATATGACGAGAGCGTTAGTGGTACGTCTAGTTACAAACGAGGTTTATGTTGACTAGTGGGTGTAGTAGTGTACACGTGTTTTGCGGTCGATTCTACTTTCCACGAGGTGGTTGTGGAATCAGGATAGTGGAGTTTCAAGAACGAAACTAATTAAGGAGGGAAGAACGGTTAGATTAGGTCGATTGGAATTTCGAAGACGAAATTAATTAAGGAGGGAAGGTTGTAACGACCCGTCCCAAATTCCAGGATTAGATTAGTGACTAATCACGATTAGTGAGGCTAATCCGTGATTAGTTGGGCGAAATCGGACGAACGGCGCGAAATGACCGTTTTGCCCCTGATGGTGGCAAAACGTTGACTTTTTAATCGGGCAGTCAAATGGACTTTGACCGATGACCGTGACGTAGTTCGTGACGTCACGAGTTCATAGACAGGTGGCACGTTCAATTCCGACGTTTGAGGAAGAAGTTATGACGTTCGGAAGTTTAGGGGCATTTTGGTAATTTGGGTGAATAGGGGGTCAAAAGTTGACTTTTTGACCGGGAGGTCCGATGGCCGAGGGCCGAAGACCGTTACGTAGATAAGGACGATACGAATCCGTAGACAGGCGGCACGTCGAATTCGGACGTTTGACGGCGAAGTTACGGTTCACGGAAGTTCCCAGTTACTATTCACGATGGCACGTTTTACGAGACAAAAAGTGCAGTTTTGTCTCTAGTGGGCCCAGATATTTAATGGAGGCCCAATGGATGAGTGACACTTGTCACCCATCCACTGGCCAACCTCACCTACTCATGCACCAAACCCTTCCCCGTTCATCCATTTCTCCCATTTTCTTCCCAAACCAAACCGATCACCATTTCCTCACCCAAACACCAAACCCTTCCCTTCTAGCCATAACTGAGACCAGAGGGTGAGAGAGGAGGACTAAGGACGGCAGCTGGTGGCTGGAACCGCCGTGGGCGGTGGCGGGAACCCAGAACCCGATCGGGTACCCGGTAAGCCCATTTTCAATTTTTGTGTGTATTTTGTTGTTATGGGTCGATTTGGACGATTGGTTTGAGTTAAATAGGTTGCTAGGGAGTTGTTAGGGAGGTTTTGGGTGGTGGTTGGACGTCGGAGGAGCCCTGGGAGGTTTCGGGAAAATTGAACCGTGAGGTTCAAAATTGAACCGGTCGGATTTCGAGGGTTTTAAGTTGTTTTGTTAATTGGGTTAGATAGGAAATGAAGAAATAGGAATTTAGGAATTGGAATGGATGAAATCGGACCGAAAATGAGGGAGAAGGACACCTGGACCGGTTACGCCGGTCCAAGTTGCAGGAAAACCTGACCGATGTAGGGGATGACTGATGACGTCATCCTGATGACGTCATCATGTCAGGGATGACGTCATCATGTCAGATCTGACAATGTCAGACTGACATGTCAGACAGTGGGCCAATGGGAGCGTGACACGTGTCACTATCAGGGGTTGTCAGTGATGACGTCATGCTGACGTCAGCGATGACGTCAGCAGGTACTGTAGCAGGCGCGTGAAGCCCACGCGCAGCCACTTCAGACGGCGCGTGAGGGCGCGTGGCAGGGAATCTGGGGAAGGTTCCAACATATGAAATCATCTATTCGATGTAACGAACATTTTGAGACTGGTTTCGTGTCGATCGGACACCGTCTCGATATGTTTCGGGGCATCGGAAGGTTTAGGTTCGGGATTAAAAATAGTTAAAAATACGGGAAAATTACGGGGCTTTGGTAGGAGGTTAATTAAGTAGTTAGTAACCTTCTATTACGATTTGGACAGGTTTGGGAGTCCCGGTGACGGTGATCGGCTCGGGGAGCCGTATGGCACGCAAATCGAGGCGGCAGCTCGGACGGTCTGTGAGTGGACCTTGTTTTCTAAATTGGTGCATGCATAAATGTTTATTATATGTTTTATTACTTGTTTGATGATCCCATGGGTGCATTTGTATGTGGTTACGTATAAGCACGTATTTCGAGGTTTCGGCCTTATACGGTGCTTATACGGGTTTGTATTTCTTTATTGATTTAAATGAACTGAATTTGGATTTCAAAATGATAAACTCGGGTATGAGACCCATTTGGTTTTGTCTCGGGCATATGACCTCAGATATCGGGCACGGTGCCCAACTGATGTCCTATGTACGGGTACGAGACCCAGTCACTTTACGGTTTTGATTTCAGGTCAGGGAACCTTAAATGGATTCCCAGGTTCATGACGGTTTATGGGAACCGGCATGAACCCTTATTATGGTATCATGGTTCATGACGGTTTATGGGAACCGGCATGAACCCTTGTTGGTTATTACGGTACATGACGGTTTATGGGAACCGGCATGTTACCTGGTTATGTTATTACGGTACATGACGGTTTATGGGAACCGGCATGTTACCTGATTATGGATATTATGGATCATGACGGTTCAGGGGAACCGGTCATGAATGTTTAGGTTATGTATATATATGTTCGTCTACCTTCCTTTACTTCTATTATCTCCTCCGGGGAGGGTCGTTGGCGTGGGTGGACCCCGGAGTAGTCACGGAGCACCGACTGAGTGGATTCACCCCCCAGTTGGGTTCCTTACTCTCAGGAAGGCTATGGTTACTATTACCTCGGGTAGGGTCAGTGGTCTGCGGACATTGACCTTGACCTCGAGATGACTCGGATTGAGACCCGGGTAGCGCGCGCGTGGCTTTGGATACCGTGACAGGATTGGTTGTGTGACTTATATATATGTATGTGATGGATATATGATATATGATATGTGGTGTGTACAGGTGTGCACAGGATTTGGGCAGTGGCCCGTATGGTCGTTTTTATTGTGGTCCTTTCGACCTTAGTTTATATCTGCTTTGGGCTTAGTCCCACATATGGTTGTTTTGGATAAATGGTTTTCGAATGCATGCATGCTTTTTAGTGGAGGGTACAAATGTCTTCCTTATTAAATGTTTTTATAAACTCTTTGTTTTGTCCACTCACAGTTTTTAATGTTTTGACTGCCCTTCAGGTTGACATCGGATATGGGCTGTAGCAGAGACCGAGATATCACATGCCTCCTCCGGATCCTGGCGTACTCTGATAGCCCGGGAGGGCAAAGGACGAAAATATCCCTTGTCTGACACTTCGTGTCAGACGGGAGCAGGGTCATCCCGCACTAATCCCGGGGGGATTGGGATGGGTCCTGTCAATTCTCCCTTGAGAGAGGCATGTGGAAAGTCATTCAAGCAGACACAAACCCATCCATAGCTAACCCAATAGTATCTGAGGCTAATTTTTATGATCTCGACCTAAAAACATCAGGTTGATCTGGAAAGATGAAAATGACCGTCCCACTAAGATTACTATGTGGGTAGTAATGCAAGAGGACTTAGCTTCTGGGAAAGGACACATGTTCTGAACAAGGGAGGAAAGGCCCCAACTTGATAGGGACCAATCTTTATATCCACGGAGTAGATTTCATTACTTGAGGCCATGGCATGTTGGATAACAATCCAATCTATGCCAATATACTTCAAGATATCCCAAAACACTCTAGGATTCAAGGAAAATAAACATATAAGGATATTTTTTTATACCAACTTAGAAGAAAGGAAACATACAAACATGATATTTGTTTTAAGAAGGTATTACATGGAAGATCCATATGGGTCAAGAAACAAAATCACCCAACAAGAGGATAGGCCATTAGTGAAGACAACGAGTGGCTGCACAAACAACAAAAATCCTACCACCTCTAACATCTGGGAAGCATTACACCACTACTGCCATTGTCGATCATATTCTCCAACCACATTTGAGCATGGGCGAATCACAATGTTCATCATCAGCTTCTCATCGGACCACCTGTAAACATGAAAGCAGCTAGAGGCTTGGGCCATGTATCCATCATCTTATCCATTCTTGAAGGATACATGGGAAATCGTCTCAAAAATCTAATCATGGGTACACAGTATTTTCAAAAAGGTAAAAATACGAACTTCAGGATGGTTTACTCATCTTGAACATGCTGGATCTCCAGTTGTTTTCTTCGAAGGAAAACTGAGCTAATTGTCAAATATGATGTTAAGACAAAACATAAAGATGAAAACTGTTGTATGATTATGAGAATCCAGGATCACATGTTGTAACAAAGCCAGAATTCGAGAGACATAGATTAGTGTTTTGTGTTTGGATGGAATACTTCTTGTTTGGAGAGATTCAAAAGAATCTTCCATACTAAGACATATTGATTTTTCCGAAAGATCCATAAAAACTTAACAAGGAAGTACCTAGGCGACTGATGATAAAACTTAAGAGAGTCATATTTAGGTAAGGAAACTGTTGCATAAGCTGGGATGAAAAACATATACGTAGCAAGTATCTTGTCAATTAGCTTCAAAAAGGTTTGTAGCGAAATTGGTGGATAAAGATGCTTGTGAAGGTGCATATCCCAACCCAAACGGGAAGGATAAAGAGTTCAAGGTAGCTATCAAAATTAGCCAACAAGCCAGTTTTTATCAGCTACAATAAAACTTATACTCACCACAAATCTCAGTCGCCTCAAAAGGCCATTTAAGCCCCTGATGTCTTCCTCGGAACCGTGCCATCTGAGAAGAACAAGGTTATTGAGAATAATTCTTTACATAGGATTTGGAGCAGTAGAGCCGCTAGGTGAAGATTTGGAATATCAAAGGAAATTTTGCTAGAATTGGAAACCAAGCGATGGGTTTGGACTTTTTCAAAAGTGGATCCCAAAATATGTCCCTAAGGTCTAATCTTTGAAAAAAATTTCCCACCCAAAAAGGCTTTCGAATTCGAGTTGCCCGACTACTCGCGACATCGGTGGTCGTACGATCCGTGTTCAAACACTCTTCCCCTTTTTTATGGAATCTTTGCTACAAAATAAAAGTCTTCTTTCTTCCTTGTTGTTTCCCAAAACTATAACTTTTGGTTTGGTTTCCAAAAAGAAAAATAGGGGTGAAACTCCCTCTCCGTTTTTGAAACTAAGTATTATTGCTCTACATCCCTGCGACCTTAATTTCCAAGATCACGTGGCCATCTATCGAGATACTCTTCTTTATCTTGAGGGTGCTGGTGGCATCATCCAAAACCCATTTTCCATGATCGATTCAGGGTGCCATTTTTCTTCAGGCCTTTGTTGGCATGAACTTGTTTCAACTACGACCGTTTTCTTAGTTTCTTACCTGAAGGTCTCTGAGCCTCTCCAAACTACCAGTTGGAGTGATGCTTTATCTTTTCTTCTCTACGTAGATCTGGGATGGATTTTGGATCCTTAGTTGCAAAATCACCTTTGTGGGTTCTTACTTTGCCTCTCCTTTACCTGTCTCAAGATATCATCTACCTTCCATAGTGATATCCTATATCCTTACATAGTAATGGTGGTTTTTGGGTGGGAAAGTTTTTCCAAAGATTAGATCTTAGGGACACATATTTGGGATCCAATTTTCAAAAAAAAAAAAAAATCCAAACCCAATACTTAGTTTCTGATTCTGGTAGAATTTTCGCCAATATTACAAATCTTCACCAAAAGGCTCTTTTGCTCCAAGCCTTATTTCGAAAAATATTCTCAACAACCATGTTCTTCTCAGATGTCATAGTTTTGAGGAAGACAACTAGGGCTTGAATGGCCATCCGAGATGACTAAGGTTTGTAATGAATATAAGTTTTATGTAGTTGACAAAGATCAGGCTTGTTGGCTAACTTTGATAGCTACCTTAAACTCTCTATCCTTCCCTTTCGGGTTGCGAGATGGGCCTTCCCAAGAATTTTTATGAGCCAATTTTGTTACAAACCATTTTGAAAAAAAAGGGCAAGGTACTTTCTATGCATATGTTTTTCATCCCAGCTTGCATAGCAGTTTCCTTGCCTAAATATGACTCTCTTGAGTTTTATCATTAGTTACCCAGGTACTTCCTTGTTAAGTTTTTTATGGATCTTTTGGACAAATCGATATGTTGTAATATGGAAGATTCTTTTACATCTCTCTAAACAAGAAGTATTTAACCCAAACCCAAAATGCCAATCTGTGTTTCCCATATTCTAGCTTTGTTACGACATCTGATCCTGGATTCTCAAAATCATACAACACTTTTTATCTTTATGTTCTGTCTTTAACATCGTTTTTAGGGATAAGAAAAGTTTTCCTTCAAAGAAAAATACTGGAGATCCAGCATGTTCAAGATAAGTAAACCATTTTGAAGTTTTTATTTTTTCCATTTTGGAAATATTGTATCCCTATAATTAGATATTCGAGACCATTTCCCATGTATCCTTAAAAATGGACAAGATGATGGATACGTGGCCCAAGTCTTCGGCCGCCCTCATCCTCATGGGTAGTCCGATGAGAAGCTGATGGTGAAGAATGCAATTCGCACATACTTTAATGTGGTCGTAGTGGTGTGGTGCTTCCAGAATGTTGGAGGTGATAGGATTTTGTTGTTTGTGTAGCCACTCCTTGGCTTCATCGATGGGTCATCCCCCTGTTGGGTGATTTTGTTTCTTGACCCATATGGATCTTTCATGTAATACCTTTTAAAATCAGTACCATGTTTTATTTATTTCTTTACTTCTAAGTTGGTATCACAAATATCCATATATGTTTTTTTTCCTTGAATCCTAGAGTGTTTTGAATTTCTTAGGGTGTATTGGCGTAGATCAGATTGTTATCGTACACGCCATGGCCTCAAGTAATGAGATCTACTCCAAAGATGGATCCTCGTCGAGTAAGGACCCTTCTTCCCCAATTCAGAACAGGGGTTCTTCCCTAAGAGCCAAGAGCTCTTACATTACTCTCTTGTGAGCAGTAATTTTGGTGGAACGACCATTTTCATCTTTTTCAATCAACCTGATTTTTCTAGGTCGAGATTGTGAAAACTGGCCATAGCTACAGTTGAGTTAGCCATGAATGTCTTTGCGTCTTCTTGGACGTCTTCCCAAAGGCCTCCCATGAAAGTAATTTCCTTGGGGTTCCATAGGGCAATCTGCAAGGGGATAGTGGATGAGATACACTTACTTTTGTGGATCCAATCTCATCCTAATAGAACGTTGTCATTAGTCGTGCTATTGATCACAAAGAAAGCTACCATTAACTTCTTGGAACCAACCATGATTTCTAAAGGTAAAACCTCCGAGATTTTTAATAACAGTTCCATGGAGTTAGGAATTATCGCTATTCTCGCATCATTGCTTCGAGTTCCCATGTGGCTCCTCCATGTTGTAATTCCTCCACAACACTTTCACAACGGGAATAGTCTTTCATCGTAGCACTTTGCCTTTCCAGTCCAGAATCTATATAGGTTGTCTTCAAAGCATAGATCCTCTCTAAGTCCTGGGAAATTTAAACATGAAGTCTATGGTGATATGATCTCATTTTCAGTCAGGGATCGGGAGTGGCTACAAAGCTCCACAGGGTCACTTCCTTTCAGCTTTGACTTGTTGGCATATCAAACATCTGCTAACAAATTCTGTTTTCTCTCTCTTCATTCCTGCCCACCAATAGTGCTCCTTGAGAGTACGATACATCTTAATTCCACATGGATGAATCACATAGGCTAAACTATAGGCTCCTTGAGAATATCCTTTTTCATCTCCGAATCTTCAAGCACACACAATCGGCTCGTTTTAAAAAAAGCTCCATCATCTCTAAGAGTAAAATCATGCCTTTCCCTAGTCTGAACCTCAATCCTATAAAATATAAGGCAGGATCTTAAAGTTGAGCTCCAATAATCTGATCTATTGGAATAGGTCGTACATGGAAACTAGCCAACAAGGCTCCCAGATCATCTGCTTCAAGAATAACTTGAGCCCTTCATAGTTCTACCAGTAATGGCAAGTAAACCATCCTCAAGCGAGTTACAAAACTCGCAGACTTCTTAATTAAGGTATTAGCTACTACATTATCTTTCCTTGGGTGGTATTTAATAGTGCAGTTGTAAATTTTTATCAACTCCAACCATCTCCTTTGTCTCAGATTCAACTCCTTTTGAGTGAACAGATACTTCAAACTCCGATGGTCCATAAAAATCCTGTAAATCTCTCTATAGAGATAATGCCTCCAAATTTTCAACGCATGAACCACTGTAGCCAATTCCAAATCATGTGTGGGGTAGTTGAGCTCAATAGGTTTCAACTGTCGTGAGGCATAGTCAAAAACTTTCCCATGCTACATAAGAACACATCCTAGACCTTGTGATGATGCATCACTATATATCTTGAAATCCCCATTGTCATTAGGAAGGGTCAACACCGAAGTATAAGTCAACCGTCTCTTCAATTCTTGCAAACTTTTCATAGTTCTCATTCCAAAAAAATCTAACTCCCTTCTTGGTCAATGGCGTCAACAGTGCAACTATCGTAGAGAATCCCTCTACGAGCAGTTTGTAGTACCCAGCCAATCCCAAGAAACTCCACATCTTGGATGCAGTCTTTGGTTGATCCCAGTTGGCCACTGCTTCTGTTTTCTGGGGGTCCACACTAATCCCGGTGATATCACATGTTGCAAAAGCCTACACTGGTCAACCAAAACTGCCACTTACTCAACTCAGCATATAGTTGATTCTCCTTTAGCGTAGTCAACATGATCCTCAAGTGCTTCTCCTGTGCCTTCAAATTCCTAGAATACACTAAGATATCATCAATAAATACAATCATAAACTGATCTAGATATGGCCAGAATACTCGATTCATCATATTTGTAAACACCACCAGCCCACCAATAATGTTCTCGGAGAATACGATACATCTTGGTTCCACCAGGCCGAACTGCGGGCCTCCACAAGAATCTCCTTCTTCAATGCCACATCCTCGGGTGCACATAACCGGCCCTCCTTCAATAGGGCTCCATCGTCTCTAAGCGTATAATCATGCATGTCCCTAACCTCAACCTCCATCCTTATGATGCATAAGCTAGGATCCTGGGGTTAGACCTCAATAATATGATCTATCAGAACGAACCGTACATGGAAGCTAGCCAGTAGAGCTCCACGATCATCTGCCTCAAGCACTACTCCAGCCCTCTAGAGTTCTACTAACAAGGGTAAGTACACCTCCCTCAGGTGGGCTATAGAATTACTGATTTCTAACTAAGGAATTTGCAACTGCATTAGCCGTGCTTGGATGATACTCAATGTTGCAGCCATAATTGTTAATCAGCTCGAACCACGGCTGTTGTCTCAGATTCAACTCATTCTGAGTGAAAAAATACTTCAAACTCCGATGGTCCGTAAAAATCCTACAAATCTCCCCGTAGAGATATTGCCTCCAAATTTTCAATGCATGAACTACTCCAGCCAATTCCAAATCATGTGTGGGGTAGTTGAGCTCATGAGGTTTCAACTGTCGTGAGGCATAGGTAAAAACTTTTCGGGTGCATGAGAACACATCCCAGACCTTGTAGGGATGCATCACTATACACTTCGAACTCTCCATTATCATCAAGAAGGGTCAAAAGTAGAGCAGAAGTCAGTCACCTCTTCAATTCCTGGAAACTCTACTCATAGTTCTCACCCCATAAAAAATTCACTCCCTTCATAGTCAACCGCGTCAACGGGACAGCTATCATACAAAATCCCTCCATAAAGCGTTGATAATAACCTATCAATCCCAAGAAACTCTTGATTTTTGTTAGATTATTTGGTTACTCCCATTAGGCTACTGCTTTAGTCTTTTGAGGGTCCACGCTAATTCCATTAGTCGAGATCACATGACCCCAAATCAAAATTGGTTAACCAAAACTGGCACTCGTTAAACTTTGCATACAATTGATTCTCTCTTAGTGTATTCAACATTATCCTCAAATGTTCTTCGTAATCCTCCATACTCCTTTAATACACTAGGATATCATCAATGATTACAATCACAAACTGATCCAGAAATGGCTGGAATACCCAATTCATCATATCGATAAACACTGCTCGTGCATCGTCATCCAAACGGCATCACGAGAAACTTATAATGGCCATATCGAGTCCGAAAGGCAGTCTTTGAAACATCGTCCCTCTCGATCCTCAACTGATGGTATCCTGAACGAATGTCAATCTTCAAAAAGTGTGGCCCAAATCAATTGGTCAAACAATCATCAATCTACGACAATGGGTATTTATTAATTACTGTTACCGTTTTAATCTGCTAGTAATCGACAAACAGCCTCATACTACCGTCCTTTTTTTGTACAAACAATATTAGAGCTTCCCAAGGTGAAATGATCAATCGAATAAACCTCATATCCACCAAGTCCTACAACTACACTTTTAGCTCCTACGACTCTGTTGGTGCCATCTCGTATGGTGCCTGAGAAATCGAATGTGTACCCGGGAGCACCTTAATGGTAAACTCCACCTCCTTATGTGGTGGTAGTCCCAGTAAATCCTCTGGAAACACATCCAAAAACTCTCGCACTACTAGTATATCCTCCACTCTAACTAGAGTCTCTCAAGTATCCACGACATGAGCCACATAGCCATGACAGTCCCTCTTCAATACTCTATCCGCGTTAAGGGTGATATGACTCTATAAGGTAACACTCTCCGATCACCCTGAAACACCACCTCCGATAGTCCTGGACTCTGGAATGTCACTTTCTTATCAAAACACTCAATAAAAGCATGATAAGCGGTTAACCAGTCCATCGCAAGTATAACATCAAAATCATACAAATCTAAAACTATCAAGTCAGCCACCAAGCTGATACCATCCACCACCACAATATACTCCTGAATCAACTGGTTTAATATATACACATCAATCATCAGTGTACCAACACTCATATCAAAACAAATCAATAATATCTCAATCCACTATTATTGCATAACTCCGAAAAACAAAGGAGTTTGTAGCTCCGGGATCTAACAAGACACGTGAAGCATGAGCAAAGATGAAAAAGGTACATGTTGCCACTCTGACAGCTACTCGGGCCTTTTTCTGTCTAACGGCGAATACTCGAGATTGCGGTCATGCTGAGGTCTAGCTCTTCTCCCCCCCGGTCATACCAGATGTCGAAGTTGTCCCTGAATCTCATTTCGCAACATCTCGACTAGTACCACTGCCACAGGGTAAGTATGGACAATCTCTCCTGAAGTGGCCCTACTCTTTGCAGAAGTAACAAGCACCAACATCACCTCAGTTGGATCCTCCACTCTATCTCCCATTGGATCCAACTGATGTCCCATTAGACTGGGTTGTCTCCTGGGGCCTCGACCCAAATCTCCGAGCACCACCCCGTCCACCAAAATGGCCACTATCGGATGATCGGGAACTAGAACTACCTCTCTTCCGGGTTCTCTAGCTCAGAGGTCTAAAATATTGTCACTCTCGGCATCGTCTTGAGTCCAAAGACTGCTGTTGTGTTGGCATACTCGCCTCCACTCGAACATCAACATCTAACAACTCCCTCAAAGTTGCATAACATCCCGCCATCACAACAGTCCAAAACTTATCTCACAAACCAAGTTTGAACCGTCGACACTTGTCTGCCTAAGTCGCCATAAACATCGGTGCAAAGCGATATAAAGTCTGAAAGTTCTACTCATAGTCTGCCTCCGACATACTTCCATGTTGAATTTGTACAAACTCAACATCTTTTACATCACGGAAGGAGCGAGGGATAATTCTGATCCAGAAAGCGATCTCAAAAATTCTCCCATGTCAATGTACGGTCATCCCAACCATTCATCTCAAAACCATACCACCACTGGTATGCATTTTCATCCAACAAAAATGTAGTTAGTAAGACCTTGCGCTCTAGTGGACATCGTATAATCTCAAAGATCTGTTCAAAACAAGTAATACACTCATAGGCCTCTTTTGGGTTCGTCTGGCCAGTAAACACAGTAGCCCACAAACATTGGGCCTTTTCAACATCTAGACCCTTGGTCTCAGCACCAGGCCATGCACGAGGCTCGCGTCTCGAAGGCATATTGTGATCTAAAAGGGACACAGATTAGTACGAAAAATCATGCACATGACTATGCAGTCTACATACAGTTAACCTAATACTTTGATACCAATTTGAGAGGACCTCTTCCAAAATTCTTTGATAATCGTGAAAGGGCCTACTTCCGTCTATCAATAATCAGAAATACCGAAAGTACTCCTAGACAACTTCAAGCATAAGCGACACTATTTTCAAACAAGTCATAACTAACTATACTCAACCGTAGAAAGTTCAGTGTAGTCAAGCAACAGTAGTACAGAGCGTCATTAGTCGTGCAATAAAAGTTTATATTCCTACTTCGGGATAATTACGAGGGCACAGTGATCAAATTATGCCCCAGCCTCAAAATTAGCCTCGATATCCGTGCAACGGCCTGGAGGGTCATCAAAAACCAGTAAAAGTGTGAGTAGTTGAAAATAAACATTTTTAAATACATTTAGATAAAATTAAACCTTGACCCACTAGCTCAAACATATGCATGCATATGATAAAATATAAATACTAGATTTCAGAATAAATCACACATCAACATAAGCACGAGTCTTTAAAATCCTAGTCATTAAACTCAACAATGTATATATCAGGCCTCCCAGGTCAACATGTTTTTAAACTCTGAATCTTTAAACTCAATATCATGTCAGGCCTCCCGGGTTAGAGTCTTTAAACTCACGATTCTTTAAATTCAATATAATATCAATTATAGAGACAAATATGACATCAATCAACTAGCTTTGCAGGTCAACAATGTATATTGATATCATATTTGTCTCAATAATTGATATTATATTGAATTTAAAGTCTCGGACCTGAGAGGACTAACATGATACAGAGTTTAAAGACTCATTGACCTGGGAGGCCTGATATATACATTTTTGAGTTTAAATACTCAGAGTTTAAAGACTCGTGCTTATGTTGATGTGTGATTTATCCTGAAATCTAGTATTATAATTTTATCCAATGCATGCATATGTTTGAACTGGGGGGTAAAAGTTTATTTTTATCTAAATGTATTTTAAAATGTTTATTCTCGCCCACTCACTATTTTACTGGTTTTTTATGACCCTCCAGGCCGTTCCATGAATACCGGGGCTGATTTTGAGGCTGAGGCATAAGTTGATCACTGCATGCTCGCCATTATCGCAAAGTAGGACTAGACACTTTTACCGTACAACTAATGAGGTTTTGCAATAATGTTGCTCGACTGCACTAAACTTTCTACAGTTGAGTATAGTTGGTTATCCCTTATCTGAATATAGTGTCGTTTATGCTTAAAGTTGTCTAGGGGTACTTTTGATATTTTAGGTTATTATTAGATGGGAGCGGGCCCTATCACAATTATCAAAGCATTTTCGGGAGGGGTTTTGTCAAATTGGTATCAGATCATTAGGTTGACTACTTTTGGACTACACTTTAGTGTGCGAGATTGGTGATACTAATTGTGTTTCTTTTAGGAAACTACGATATGGCTCCGAGACGCGAGCCCCGTGAATGGCCTGGTGAAGATATTGTTAAAGATTCTGAAAGTTTGAACATTGAGCCAGCCCACCGTTTCAGAGCCACAGTGTTTAGTGGTGGGGTGGATCTTCGGGGTCATACAATGTCCTCAGAGGACAGGGTTCTACTAGCTTCATTATTTTTGGATGGCAATGCATACCGTTGGTGGTATCGTTTGGAGATGAATAGTTGAGATGCCCATTCATTGACCTGGAAGACTTTTCAAGATCGCTTTCAGATGTTACTGTTCGAGTGGAGGCGAGTTTTCCAGCGCAACAACAATTTTTGGGCTCGAGACGACACCGAAAGTGATAGTATTTCAGACCTTCGAGCTAGAGGGCCCTAAAGAGAGGTAGTTCTAGCTCTGAATCATCCAGCAGTGGCCATTTTGGTGGACGGGGTGGTGCCCGAAGATTTGGTCCGAGGCCTTAGGTGACAACCCAGTCCATTGGGACATCAGTTGGATCCACTCGGAGACAGAGTGGCAGATCCGACCGAGGTGGGTTGTTGCTTGTTACTTTTACGGAGAGCAGGGCCACTTCAGGATAGATTGTTTGTACTTACCCAGTGGCAGTGGTACCAGTCGAGATGTTGTGGAGTGAGATTCAGGGATAGCTTCGACGTCTAGTATGACCAGGATAGGGAGGAGCCAGCAGAGCCGGAGGTGGACAGCGAGGGCGTGGTCGAGCAGCGGGACCACATGCTCGAGTATTTGCCATTACACAGCAGGAGGCTCGAGTAGCCCTTGGAGTGGTGACAAGTACACTTTCCATCTTTGGTCATGATGCACGGGTCTTGTTAGATCCTAGAGCTACACACTTATTTGTTTCTCAGAGTTATGCATTATTAGTGGATAAAGATATATTATCGGTTGATTGTGATATGGGTGTTGGTACACCGATATGTGGTGTGTATATAGTAAACCAGATGATTCGGGAGTATCTGGTGGTGGTGGATGGTATCAGCTCGGTGGCTGACTTAATACTTTTGAATTTGTACAATTTTGATGTGATACTTGGGATGGACTAGTTGACTCATCATCATGACTCTATTAAGTGTTTTGATAAGAAAGTGACATTCTAGAGTCCAGGAGTACCGGAGGTGGTGTTTCAGGGTGAACGATGAGTGTTACCTTATGGAGTCATATCAGCCCTTACTGCAGATCTACTATTGATGAGGGGCTATCAAGGCTATGTGGCTCATGTCATCGATACCCGAGAGACTCCAGTTAGAGTAGTGCGAAAGTTTCCGGATGTGTTTCCATTGGATTTACCGAGATTACCACCTCACAGGGAGGTGGTGTTTACCATTGAGTAGTTCCCAGGTACATGACCGATTTCTCAGGAACCGTACCGGATGGCACAAGCAGAGTTGAGGGAGCTAAAAGTACAATTGCATGACTTGGTGGATTTGGGGTTTATTCGACCGAGCATTTCACCT
This sequence comes from Prinsepia uniflora, assembly GCA_032719365.1. Classification (NCBI taxonomy): domain Eukaryota; kingdom Viridiplantae; phylum Streptophyta; class Magnoliopsida; order Rosales; family Rosaceae; genus Prinsepia; species Prinsepia uniflora. The sequence goes on from CM064863.1 coordinate 72,571,696, forward strand.
TGAGAAGCTCCAATATTGTTTGTACGGAAAAATGACGGTAGTTTGAGGCTGTGTGTCGATTACTGGCAGATTAACAAGGTGATAGTACGAAATAAATACCCTCTGCTGCGGATTGATGATTTGTTTGACCAGTTGAGAGGGGCCAAACACTTTTCGAAGATTGACCTTCGTTCAGGATACCATTAGTTAAGGATCGCGGGGGAGGATGTTTAAAATACCACCTTTTGGACGCGATATGGCCATTATGAGTTTCTCGTGATGCCATTTGGATTGACGAATGCTTCAGCGGCGTTTATTGATCTGTTGAATCAGGTATTCCGGCCATATATGGATAAGTTTGTGATTGTATTCATTGATGATATCTTAGTGTATTCCATGAGTAAGGAGGAGTATGATGAACATTTAAGAATAATGCTGAATACACTAAGGGAGAATCAACTGTATGCAAAGTTTAGCAAGTGTCAGTTTTGGTTTACTAGTGTTGGCTTTTTGGGTCATGTGATCTCGACTAAGGGAATTAGCGTGGACCCTCAAAAGACTAAAGTAGTAGCCTAATGGGAGCAACCAAAAACCGTAATAGAAATCAAAAGTTTGTTGGGATTTCCAAGTTATTATCGATGCTTCGTGGAGGGATTCTGTACGATAATTGCCCTATTGACGCATTTGACTAAAAAGGGAGTGAAATTTGTATTGGATGAGAATTGTGAGGAGTGTTTCTAGAAATTGAAGAGGCGACTGAATTTTTCTTTAGTGTTTACCCTTCCTAATGATAGTGGAGAGTTCAAGGTGTATAGTGATGTGTCCCTACAGGGCTTGGGATATGTTCTCATGCAGCATGGGAAAGTTGCTGCCTATGCATCACGACAATTGAAACCTCATGAGCTTAACTACCACACACATGATTTGGAATTGGCTGAAGTGGTTCAGGTGTTCAACATTTGGAGGCACTATCTCCAAGGAGAGATTTACAGGATTTTTACAAACCATCAAAGTTTGAAGTATCTGTTCACTCAGAAGGAGCTGAATCTGAGACAACGACGATGGTTAGAGCAGATTAAATATTATGACCTCACCATTGAGCATCATCATGGCAAGGCTAATGCAGTTGCAGATGTCTTAAGTCGGAAATCAGTAGGTTCTGTAGCCCACTTGAGGAAGGTGTACTTACCCTTATTTGTAGAACTCTGTAGGGCTAGAGTAGTGCTTGAGGTAGATCATCGTCGAGCTTTATTGTCTAGTTTCCATGTACAGCCGGTTCTGATAGATCAGATTATTGAGGCTCAACTCCAGGATCCAACCTTATGCATATTGAGGATGGAGGTTGGGGCTGGGGACAGGCAGGATTATACACTTAGAGACTGATAGGTCTTCAATTAAACATTATTTATATTATTTTATACCCTTTATATTTGACTTTTATTATTAAATTAATAAAAAATTGGAAAAATAATATATTTTGTGAGATTTTTGCAGAAATAAATAAAGCATGAAATTCAAAGCATTTCGACGAAAGAATCATCCCAATCGGAGTTTTAACGAAAAATATATGACTAAAAGAAGGGAGGCCACCGAAATTTGTTTGAAATTTCGGTGGGAAGCTGCTGAAATCTAGAAGCTCAAGCCAAAAATCAGCATATTTCCCAAAAATCAGCATATTTTCCTCAAAATCAGCATCTTTTCCCCAAAATCCACCCAATCTCATCATTTCCATCACTTCTTCATGTATTATTTTATTGTTATTTTTATATTTTAATTTTGTACTTTTATTTAAACAATTGTTGCACTCCCTCTATAAATAGGGAGGCCATTTAATGTATTTGGGGTGTCCCCATTGAGTCCCCCATTAGTTTCATTTTTCCATTTCTTCCATTTTTCTTAGTTTTTAGTTCTTGGTTTAGTTCTTTTGTTTCTCTCTTTTGAGAGACATTTTTGGGGACCATTTTAACTTCTTGTAGATTTTCTTATTAATTAGTTTCCTTTTAATTCCTATTCTTAATTTATTTTTATATTATTTCTTAATTTCATTTCTTCTTTACTTTGTTCTTGTGATTTTTCTTTGAGATCTCTTAAACACATTTTTATGTTTTCCTTAAGAAATACCTAGACCAAGTATTTCCGAAATAATTCTAGAATTTAAGTCCGCATTTTTATGTTTTATCCTCCATCTTCATAGGGTTCTAACCTCTGTCGGTGTTCCTTATGAATAACATTCCATTGTTTCCATCCACTTTCGGAATCACAAGCTGTTCTTGGGTTTCGAAAGTGTAACTTTATTCCCTTTACTTAAATTCTTGTTATTGTTTTGGTTTTACTTATAATTTAATATATGTGCTGGTATTTTCTTTCTAACATTTGTAAGTAAGAATGCAATCTCCATGTGTTTTACTTTTTGAATTTCTTTTACTTCATATGTTTTAGTGCTTAAACTTCAATTCGATGTTAAGTATTTTATCCAATGTCGGTGCACTTAGAGTAGAATTGAAGAGATTAAATGTTGATCGTTGTCGGCGCATTTAATTATAAACTTAGGTGAATCATGTTGTAAATGTTTGAAGTATATTTATGTTTGATGTACATTAATGGTTGATGCATTTATAATATTGAAAGATATATGTAAGTATTTGAGATGATGAAGGTAGGATTTCGTGATTGGTTTATTATGAGCAAAATGTTAGTGTTGGCAAAATTTGTACTTGAAGGAAATCTATTTTTAGAAGTAGTTCAATTAATGTGATTGTTAATTCGAAATTACTTACGTAAAAGTGTGGGTTATGTCTATGAAACTACTCTATGGTTTGTAAGTTCTAATTATCATGAGCATTTGCATTTTAATTCTTAGTTAGTGTTTTCTTTAGTTTAGATTACAAATCATTTCAAAACCCCCCTTTTTAATTTTTAATTTTTTATTTTTTATTCTTTTAATTCTTTATTCTTTTATACTTTTATTTTGTTCTTTATTCTTTAATTCTTTATTCTTTATTCTTTATTCTTTTGTCCCTTTATTCTTTAATTAATTAATTCTTTGATTATTTAATTCTTTGATTATTTAATTCTTTAATTCATTAATTTATTCATTATTCTTCTCACTAACATATTATTAATGTTCCCTAATTTCCCCGGTTAAGAACGATCCCTATTTACCAATACTACATCTACATAAATAGGGTTTAAATTGCATAACACTCAATTTACGTGTTTAATTTGATGCGTAGTTTGAGCGTTATCAGAGACAATAAAGCTTTATTGAAGGAGGGTCGGTTATGTGTACCCGAGGATGTGGCATTGAAGAAAGAGATTCTTGAGGAGACCCATAGTTCGACCTATACGATGCATCATGGTGGAACTAAGATGTATTGTACTCTTCGCGAACATTATTGGTGGGCTGGTGGCTTTTATGGATCTGATGGATAGGGTATTCTGGCCATATTTGTATCAGTTTGTGATTGTATATATTCATGGTATCTTAGTGTATTCTAGGAGAGTGAAGGTGCACAAGAAGCACTTGAGGATCATGTTAAATACACTAAGGGAGAATCAGCTATATGCTAAGTTAAGTAAGTATCAGTTTTGGTTGACCAGTGTACGCTTTTGGGAAATGTAATATCAGTTGAGGGGATTAGTGTGGGGCCCCAGAAAAGAGAAACAGTGGCCAACTTGGAGCAACTAAATACTGCATCAGAGATAAGGAGTTTCTTAGGATTAGGTGGGTACTACAGACGGTTTGTAGAGGGATTCTCTACGATAGCTATCCCATTGACTCGATTGACCAGGAAGGGAGTTAGATTTTTTTTGGGATGAGAACTGTGAGCAAAGTTTTCAAGAATTAAATAGACGGTTAACTTATGCTTCGGCGTTGATCCTTCCTGACGACAATGGGGAGTTCGAAATATACAGTGATGCATCATTACAGGGTTTGGGATGTGTTTTCATGTAGCATGGGAAAGTTGTTGCCTATTCCTCACGATAGTTGAAACCTCATGAGCTCAGTTACCCCACACATGATTTGGAATTGGTTGTAATGCTTCATGCGTTGAAACTTTTGAGGCATTATCTCTATAGAGAGATTTGCATGATTTTTACGGACCATCGAAGTTTGAAGTATCTATTCACTCATAAGGAGTTGAATCTGAGACAAAGGTGATGGTTGGAGTTGATCAAATATTATGACTGCACCTTTGAGTACCACCTAGAGACAGCTAATGTAGTAGCTGATGCCTTGAGCAGGAAGTCGGCGAGTTCTATAGCTCACTTAAGGATGGTTTACTTTCCATTACTGGTAGCACTCCGAAGGGCTGGAGTTATTCTTGGAGCAGATAATCAGGGAGCCTTGTTGGCTGGTTTCCATGTGCGACATGTTCTGATAGATCTGATTATTCGAGCTCAATTTCAGGATCCTTCCTTATATGTTATTAGGATTGAGGTTAAGGCTAGGGACATGCATGATTTTACTCTTAGAGATTATGGAACTTTATTGAAAGCGAGCCGATTGTGTGTGCCTGAAGATTCGAAGCTGAAAAAAAAAAATTCTTGAAGAGGCCTATAGTTCAGTCTATGCGATGCATCCGAGTGGAACAAAGATGTATCACACTCTCAGGGACCTCTATATGTGGGTAAGAATGAAGAAGGAAATAGCAGAATTTGTTAGCAGATGTCAAATATGCCAAAAAGTCAAAGCTGAATAGGAGACCCTATGGAGGTTTGCAGCCACTCTCGATCCCTAAGTGAAATGAGATTAAATTTCCCAGGACTAGAGAGGATCTATGCTTTGAAGAGCAACATGTACAGATTCTGGACTAGAAAGGAAATATGCTACGACAAAAGGCTATTCTCCTTGTGAAAGTGTTGTGGAGGAATTACAACGTGGAGGAAATCCTTTAAGGTGGTAGATTGTAACGGCCCGAAAATTAAGGAAATATAATTTTGGAAATTCGAATTGTAAATTGACAGTTTTTCCCATGTGTTATACAAAGTTAACTTTTGTTTGGAATGCTTTTTTCATATTGTTTGGGGACCGGTGTGTAGGGCTCAAAGTCTTAGTTCCGTAAACAGGTGGCATGATGAAATCCGAGGTCAAACCAGTTCGTTATGGGTCTAGAAAGGCCAGGAGTATTTCAGTAATTTGGGCCCTAGGAGGGGCAATTTGGTCTTTTGCCATCTTGATGAGTCATCAGTATGACTTACGAATTGGTGACATTTATCACTAGTTGTGCTGGATTAGTGGCACGGGAAAGCGATGCTTTTCCACGCGTGTGTTTTATTCAAATTAGAACCAAAAACAAGTTGGTTTGATCCTCCCATCCACTACAGAGAAGCAACAAGAAAAAAAAAGAAAAAAAAAGAAGAAAGAAAAAGAAGAAAGATAAGAGGAAACCCAGAGGTTGTGACTCGAGAAACGTAGAAAACACAAAATGGACCTTGTTGACACGAGAAGCTTAAATCCATTTCTAGACTTTCTAAACTTGGACTCTTGAAATTGGACTCCCCAACACCTTTGATGTTCGTATGACCTATTTGAGCTGGTAGTTGAAGATTTTGGGCTGCAGAAGGTGCTTGGATCGAAGCTCAAAGATTGGCCAAAAATCAAATTTTCGTGTTATGATGTAAGGGCGAGTTGTTCATGTTTTGAATCCATAAAACTATTTTTGGGATTATTTAGAAGCATTTTGATGCTTAAAACATGGAAATTGGACGTGAAAATGTAGGTTTTGGAAAGGGTCAAGCCCAATGGGTCCGACGACCTGTTTGTAGGAAACGGGTAGAGAAGACGAATAGTGCTAGGTGTGTGGGCTTCACACGCAGTCGCTCTTGGCAACGAGTGGGAGCGCATGCTAGCGAATCTCGAGGTGTGACCAACATTTCTTTACTCTTTTCGATGTTAAGGACATTTTGGCTTGGCCAGGTTTTGGAAATGATTTTGACTTAGAATGTGAGTCCATGTGGATTTGAAAGAAAGATTTTGGTTTGATCCATGATTGTTTGCAAAGCTAGTTGATTGATGTCATATTTGTCTTTATATTTCATATTATATTGGGTTTAAAGCCTTGGAGTTTAAAGACTCGTAGACCCGAGAGGCCTTATATATACATTGTTGAGTTTAAAGACTCTGAGTTTAAAAACTCGTGCTTTTGTTGATGTGTGATTTATTCTAAAATCCAGTAGTTATATTTTATCCTATGCATGAATATGTTTGAAATGGAGGGTGAATGTTTAATTTTATCTACATGTATTTTAAAATTTTTATTTTCGTCCACTCACACTTTTATTGGTTTTTGATAACCCTCCAAGCCGTTGCACAGATATCAACGTAACCCTCCAAGCCATTGCACGTATATCGACGCTGATTTTGAGGCTGAGGCATAATTTGATCATTGTGCCCTCGCAATTATCCCAAAGTAGAAATATACACGTTTATTGTACGACTAATGATGCTCTGTACTAATGTTGCTTGACTACACTGAACTTTCTACGGTTGAGTACAGTTAGTTACGACTTGTCTGAAAATAGTGGCGGTTATGCTTGAAGTTGTCTAGGAGTACTTTCGGTATTTTTGGTTAATTATAGACGGAAGCAGGCCCTTTCACGATTATCAAAGAATTTTAGAAGAGGTCCTCTTAAATTGGTATCAGAGCATTAGGTTAACTATCTGTAGACTGCACACTCGTGTGCATGAAGAGCAAACTTGTCAGTTTGAAATCTTGGATAGAAGAAGAATAAATAAAATGCAAAAAAGTTCACATTTTGATTATGTCCAATAAAATTCCTTTGTTTTCCTTTATGTGTGGAGTCTGCAGAGTTTGAACTATATGTAAGTCTTCATTACTTCACCATTTCTATTGTGTGTTTTCTGCGTTGAAGATATAGTTGAGCAGTTACACATCGGAGTCGTAGCGAATTTCACAAACCTTTCTCACTCTTAGACTTTCAGTCTCTACACCCTTTAAAAACTCATTTCAACCTTTAAACTTCCATTTTTCACGCGCTAAGATTTCCATGAACATTTGTTTCAATCCGGCCCCAAAAGCCTATTTCGCCTCCATCATCACTTCCCCGGTAAATGCCCCAAACCCATTGCCATGATAGACCAAGCTTTCAATTTTCACTAAAAACCCATAATTTTATTGACTCGTTGAAATCCTTTGGTCTTCAATTGAATTTAATAAATTTCGAGTTTTTAAAGGTTTTAGATTTTTGCGTTGGTGTTAAAAAAGAATAGATAAAAGTTGAAATGGAAGAAATTGGTATTTGGCTTCAGGGTTTTTTCGTAGAGAACCACCTATGATCTACTACTTAGGGCAGATCGAGGGAAAAATAATTGAGGCAAAGTAAAGGTACGAAATTGGGGTGGAGAAAAGAGATCGAAGTCCCAGCTAATAGAAACAGATGTCCTCGATATAGTTACCTTCATGTTGCAGATTCTTGAAGCCCTTTTCTCCTCGACTCTGCGTGTTTTTTACTTCTTCAGTTAACTCTGTGTTTGTTCTTCTTATATGGTCACTTATCCAAAGATTAAATTTGTATTTCAAGTTAACAGTCTGTGATTAAATTAGATGAAAAATGAATCAATTGAAATGAAAATGGGAGTTTAAAGAGCATCCTTATACAAAATTGACTTTAAAGATCATTTTGAGACTAAAATTTATATTAAAGGACATCTTGAGTAAAAAGTGGTCCTATTTTAATTGTTTAGATGATGCATCCCCTTTCTCTCTAAAATTTTTCTTTATCATCTCTTTAATAGAAAAAACTGACCTCCCTAACTCTACTCCCTGCTCCCTTTTGGGGACGATAGCAACCTCTTCTGTTTCCCTTCTTCTCCTTCTTATCCTCCTTTCTCTTTCCCCTCCCTCTTTCCATTTTCTTCTTTTTCTCCCACTCCCTTATTTCTTTTCTTATTGGTTTTCTCTTGTGGGTGGGTGGTGGGGTGACGGCGGGAGGGCTCGGGTTCACCAACTCTCCCTCCCTTCTCTTCCTCTCCTCAACTTTACCTTTTCTCCCGTTTTTTTTCAGCTATGTCCTCTGTTGATCTCTATGGCACTCCTCCGGCCTGACCCACTGTGGAGGTTTTTATTGCTCCTCCCTTGAAGATTTTCGTAGTCCTTTTAGATCTACTTTCTCATCTTCATTTCAGTTTTCTTTCTACCATCCTTTAATCTCTTTCTCTTCCCTTATCCATTACCCTTGATGACTCTAGACTTTGAATACTCCACCACCGAAGCCCATCTCTTAACCCAGTGGCTATTTTGGCACTTGTTGACCTGTTTTTCTTTTCTTTGATGATTCCTCTCATTGACTTCAAAGTGCATTTTTCATTTCTCGAATGGATTATATGAGTGCCTTACATGACTGATACGCTCACTGTGACAACCTGAAAATTCGAAAAAGGAAAAATCAGAAAAATTGGAAGGAAATGACGATTTTGCCATTAGTTGTGGAGGGCAACTTTTTGATCGGGACATTGTTTGGACCTTCCGTAAAGACTGTTAGATATGTCTTGGGATGCTGAATCCGTAGACAGAACGCATACGTCAATCAGAGGTCGGATGTGACAGGTGCGGGTTTGCGAAGGATAGGGGCATTTTGGTAATTTTAAAGGAAAGGGTAAAATGGTAATTTTGGTTGGGCTGGAATTTGATGATGCAGTCATATTGGTGAGTCATTTAGCTCCTTGAGTGACACCTGTCACTGTGTAGATGGGATTAGTGGCATTGATGTCGTCTGCTATTTGGATAGGACAAATTCATATATCTATGTCTATGTTTAAATTGGGACTAATCTGTGTGTATGCTTCCTTCAAACCAAAACAGATAAAAAATGTGTGTTTGATCGATCGCCCCAACAACCAATTGAGAAAACATGAGAACCTGAGCGGATTGAGAGGGTGAACTGGTGAGAGAAAAGAAAGGTGACAGGACCCACCCCGATTATCGCCTCGATAATCGGGAAGCATCCTGCTCCCGTCTGACAATCGAAACCCAAAAGACCGGAAAACCAAATAACATTACATCACACCCATTGTCAGACCAGGGAGATTAAACAAATACATCCGACTGGACATCAAGTCCATAGTTTCACAGAGCATAATATTACAAACAGATTAAAGAACGAATCCTACTCTGTGAACTAACTACTTCACAACGGAAAACTTTATGCCTCTGCCTCTGCCTCGGCGCTAGCCCCCGAACTTGTACCACGACCTGGAGGGTAGTTAAAACAACAAAGTGTGAGTGGACCGAAACAAAGATTGCAGAAAACAGTTTAAGGAAATCGGGGTTCGCCCTCCAGTTTAATAACATGCATGCATAACCAATTATTCGAAAATCGCGTAATAAACATTCGAAATCACTTTTTCCGAAACACATGGAAAACATTACAGAAGTCCGTCTTACTCATGTAAAATAATATAATAATACCAAAATCCAGAAACCGTCATTTTAAAACATCAATTGCGCAAATCAAGTAAAGAGTGAATCAATAATCACAATTAAGCCGTTTGATCCATCCGAGTCTTTAAACTCAATATCAGGCCTTCCCGGGATATCAACGAGTCTTTAAACTCAAAACATGATCACTAGGCCTCGGGAGTATCACGTTAACCGAGTCTTTAAACTCACGAGTCTTTAAACTCAATCCGGGTCTTTAAACCCAATTTTCGGGCCCGTCCCCGTTATCAACAAACCGGATCTTTAAACCCAAAACCAGATCCAACCATCAACCGGGTCTTTAAACCCAAAACCATTTAAGAATACAATAAACCAGGATTCATCATAATCCGTTTTTCCAAATCATTCCAGAATCATATATTGTCATAACAGAACTCTTGTCCGAATTCACATGCAAAATTCCAAAACATGAAATTTCTGAAATCACTTCCCAATTATAATCAAAACATCGTAAATCCGTAACATGCATAATCATATCCAGATACTTCATGAAAACATCATTCATGCATAAGCGAAAACCGTAACCTCGAAATGCGTAAAATACGATGAATATCTCGAAAAGCGTGAAATCACGTAAAACCGAAATATCATATCATCATCATAAAATCATATGTGAAAGCTCAAAATAAACAGGTAAAATAGTCATGCATGCAGAGTTTCGAAATCAAAAGTCCACTCACGGTTTTAGGACGCGTCAATCGCGCCCCGTGCGCTAGCTTCGGAAATGTCCGGGCCTGTAAAAACGTACAAGGAGGGTTACAATCATCCCAAAATAACTCGTAGGATTTTTCCTAATTTTCCCGGATTTTTCAGCAAAATTAAACTTAAGGACCTAAACTTCCGAACTCCCGAAATTATCCCGAATGACTCCCGATCGACTCGAACTCTAAAGATAAAATGTTAATTAGACTGAAGGGATTAAATCTCATGTTGATCGTGATCGGAGGTGACATCACACGCGCCGTCACGCGCAACCCAAAGTGGCTGCGCGTGAAGGCCACGCGCCAAGCTACAGTACCTTCTTCCTTACCCGAATAGACTGATAAACGGGTCTGATACCCGCGGTTCAACCCGATCAGTTAACCCTCAATTCTCAATCAATTCCTCCCGTTTTCAATCCTATTATCTTCTCTAATCCATTAATTTTAGGTCTGCATTAACGATTAACCTCGACTAACACTAAATCGATCCAACCCAAACTCGAACAGTCGAACAAGTCGACGTCTGAAACTCACCCAACCTAGCTCCATTTCCAAATTAACTTCACCAGTAACTTAAGGGGACTTAGACGAACACAATAGCACAATCAATTGAACTCGCCGTTACCTGGAAGTCGTCGTCCTCAAGCTCGACAATACTCAGAACCAGGGAACTCAGTTCTTGGCCAATTCGTGAGTGATGTCCTTCGAAATCGATGTGGTCGGTTTCCTTTTGCTCCCAGAAGACTCAATCAGTGGTTAGTTTTGTCCAGTAAGCCATATAAATCAAACTTGGATTTTTCCCTCCAACTGGTTTTTCTCTAAACTGGGGCTTGGGTTCCTGAGCAATCCTTAGCTCAAACTATTCAACTCTTGAACGACAGTGTTTCTGTCACTCCCAGAAATCTCCCCCAGTGTTTAGATTGGTCCCTCAACCCGTAGAAATCGAATTTTGAGTTTTCCCCCCAAAAACCCGAAAATGGTCCTTCACGGTTTCTCTCAATCCCTCTCAGTCACTCCACAGCAGAACGATTCCAAATGAACTCCCAGACTCAAAGGCACACCGTTAATCGATCAATGCGGCCAGCAACCCGTGGGAGACACTCTGAAGTCTCTGAAAATGGTTTCCCGCAAACACAGAAACCATGGCCATTCTTTACTCCTCCCGTGCCCTGAACTCTGCCCAACCGTGCTCCAATATCACTCAGTCATGCTCCCACTACCTCAATCCACATAAACAAATCGTCTGAGCCATTCCACTACTACCTTAAACAATTTGCACGCTCAAGACATTCATGGCATGGCCGTGCAGGCCGTACGCACTCTGTTTTTCACGGTGGTGAACAGTAGCCGCCGTGAAATGACCAAAATGCCCCTATGTGCAATAATTACCAAAATGCCCTCCAACTTCCGTGACCCATAACTCGGTCGTCTGATGTCCGTTTCACGCGTGCCGCCTGTCGTTGTACTCGGGGCGTCGAGACGAACCTAACGGTCTTTGAGTCATGTGAAAACCAAATGCCAAACAAAAAGTCAACTTTTCTCCCTATAACGTCCAAATTACGATAATGCCCCTGAGCTTCCGAACGTCATAACTTTCACCTTGTTCGTCCGAATTGGATGTGCCACCTGTCTATGAACTCGTGACGTCCCGAACTACGTCACGGTCATCGGTCAACGTCTGTTCGACCCTCCAATCAAAAAGTCAACACCTTGACCATACAAATCACAAGGGTAAAAACGTCACTTTATTCAATATTTTACAGTATTACATTCTCCGAATGTCCGGGGCGTTACAAAAGGAGAGAGAAGAGAAGAGGAAACTGAAAATACCCAGAAAACCCGAAACCAGATTTTGGGCACTTGAATTTTGATTTCAAGTGTTGGACAAATTGACATTGAATTAAGCTGAGATTAAGCCTTCTGGGACCTAAACGACTCAAACCAAATCAAAAGGGAGGGAAATTTTGTCAGGACCCGTCCCAAATATTGCCTCGATACCCGGGACGAACTACCTCATAACATCGTCCGATTAACCCGAAAATCACACCAATGGATTCCTTAGAACATTTGGAACCAAAACCATGTTGGAAGTTTGGCCGGAATCCTCCCCACGCGCCTCCACATGCCGCCCAAAGTGGCTGCGCGTGGGCCTCACGCGCCTGCTATAGTGCATCTTCAACCTCGAGTCACCCGGTTCAACTGTGTTGAACCGGCGTGACCAGTTCTTTGTAATTCCTCCACCATTCCAGTCCAATCCAATCCCAGAAGCTTCGTCCAATCCTTGGCAATCTAACCCCGTCCTAACATCGAAGAATCACGGCCTAAAACCCCTCGACTTCGTCTTCGAAACAAACGGCCTGTGAGCCCTGTTTTGGCCGCCGGCCACCCAGGTCCTCCCCCGTCACGGCGACCATCCTAGTCGACTCCTAGGACCTCCCTGAACCTCACTTCACTGACCAATTCCCTCGACTCTAGCCCAGGGTCCACGATTATTGAAAACAATATCACGGGAAAAACAGGGGATTCGATGCTTACCTTCGAGTCGTCCACCGCCGTCTGCACCGCCGTGTGCCACGGTGCTCGTTGAGTCCCCTGCAGTCTCCTGAGCCTCCTATTTCCTTGGTTTGAGCCACCACACGACACAACCACCGCCACAGTCCACCGTCTCTCTGTTTTTCCCAGAAACTCGAACCGCCGACCACCGTGTCTTCGTGTACGATTCCAACTCCAAAACACGAGCACCAACTCACTCTCTTCTCACTTTCACTCTCACAACCCACCAGAGTCTCACCCACGCACAGAATCGATCAAGAACACTCATAATTCCTCTCCCTGTTTTCTGTTCTCCCAAGCCAAATGCACGGTTCAAAAACGATCAAAGTGTAGCCGTGTGCATTTGAGACCATCCTAGAACCATCCAACCATCCCCACGTGTCCTCATTCCCATGGACCAGCACAAAATATCCCAATCCACTATTGCCACTTGTTCTGATCTGATTGGGCTGAGGAGAAAAAGACTAAAATGCCCCTAGGTTTAAAATTACTTTTTTACCCTCGAACTTCTCAGACCCGTAACTATTTCATCCGACGTCCGATGACAGCGTGCCGCCTGTCATTGTACTCAGGACATCGAGACCTATCTAACGGTCCTCGGTCTACGTGAAAATCACAAGTCCAAGAAAAAGTCAACATTTTCCTCAATTAGTCAAAATTACGGTAACACCCTCAATCTTCCGAACGTCATAACTTTTTCTCCGATTGTCCGAATCGGACATGCCACCTGTCTACGGACTTGTGACGTCCTAAACTACGCCACGGTCAATGGTCAACACTCATTCAACCTGTAAATCAAAAAGTCAACTTTTGACGCACTATTCACAAGGGCAAAATTGTCCTTTTATCCAAATCTTAACAAAAATTACATTCATACCCTTCCCGAAGGTACGGGTTGTTACAAATTTATCGAGATTCGACTGAGAATGAGCCCTGCGACGTTTCTGAAAATTTGAGGTTTGGTTGGGTTAATTCGAGGTAAGAATCGATGTAATTGATTTCAGAATTATGTTTATAGGACCCCTCTGTGGCTCTCTGGTCAATCAGAATTGAAAACTAAATAAAAAATGATGAGAATTGGATTTGTAGACCGTCGAACACTAAAATGGGGATTGATTGGTTTTAGTAGTTAATTCGATAAATTGACTTTACATAACTAAAGTTAAGGTTACAACGATGAGATTAGCCGAATCAATTGAAGAAATTAATGTGAAATTGGACAGGATTGAACCGGGTTGCATCGCGGGTTGCAGGATCCGTTTATCACTCAACCGAGTGAGGATGGTAACTGTAGCAGTTACTGTAGCTGGCGCGTGGGCTTCACGCGCAGCCACTCACGGCGGCGCGTGAGGGTGCGTGGGAACGATTCCCAAGGTGAGGTCAACATGACTTTTGTTATATGCAATGTAACGAACATTTTAGCGTTGGTTTCGAGTCAATCAGACACCGTTTCGATATTGTTTCGAGGGTCCAAAGGCTTATGTTATGTTTTAAATTCATAATTAATTCCCAGAAAATTATGGGAAATTTATAGGATATTAATTGAGTCATTAGTGACCCTTAATGATGATTTTGGATAGGATTCATGATTCCTGGAAAGTACCGGAAATTACGGAAACGCGTGCAGCTCGGAAAGCGAGCGGTTTGGACGGTGTGTGAGTGGACGTTTTTTTTTATAAACTGTTATGCATGCATAGTTAAATGTTTTATATGATTAATTGCATGATTTGATTTGCAATGATGTCATGGTGATTTGGCATGATTAATTGTGATTTAATGATTATTTTAATCGGTCTTTTGGGCACGTTTTACGAGAAATGTGCAAATGATATTTTGGGCTAGGCCCAGAGTAAAAAAGGTTTCAAAATGGATATTTTGACTTAATTGGTAAGTCAAGGATGATTTCTGGATTATTTTAATGTTTTCAAATGAGATTTTACGGATTTACGTGTAAATGGTATTTGGGCTTGAGACCCTGTCGCGAATGATTTTGACTTGGTTTGAAGTCAAGGATTTGATTGAAATGTTTTGGGATGTAATCTCGGGATGATTTTCATTGTGATTGTGAGTGCCCAGACGGTCGAAGCTAGGGGATTACCCAAACGATCGGAGCTTGGGGGATATGATTGTGAGTTGTTTTTATGGTAAGCCAGCTTCTCGGATATGACTGAGCCTGGATGTACCACTCGGATGCGTCTAAGCCTGGGGATGTGTTCACCCAGATGTGATTGATCCCAAGGGTTGAGCCCAGATGTGTCTGATCTCGAGATTGTGGCTGGATGGTGGCCTACGCATAGTCCAGATGTGATTGTGTGATTGATTGTGCACTTGTGAGTAGTGCGGATTGATTGATTGATTGTGCACTTGTGAGTAGTGATGTTTGATGTTGATTTTGATTGCGTACTGGTATTGAGTACGGGCTTTTGGTCATTCCTTGTGTATTAGTATTGAGTACGGGTTTTGGTCTTTGTGGCCAAGTTAGTGTTTTTCACATGTTTGGCTTGAGAGCCGGGATTTGATACGTTTCATGTGATTTGGCTGGAAAACCGGTGATTGTTATTCATATGTTTTACCCTATACATACATGGTCTGATAAACTGGAGGGGAAATGGTCTATTTGAAATGTATTTTCAAATGATATTATTTTTTTCCACTCGCACCTTTTATGTATTGATGACCCTCCATGTCGTGGCACGACGTTCGGGGCTAATCGAGAGGCAGAGGCATGAGCGGAAATTAGTGCAGTTATCCCTTGTTTGACAGGTGTTGATGAGTAGTTTCGGTACTTCAGTTGACTTGTCAGACGGGAGCAGGACCAGACACGGTTATCAAAGTCCAGTTGGGACGGGTCCTGTCACTCATCCCCCATTTTCCCCTAGCTTCTTTGATTTCACGTTCACTTTTCTTACTTATGGTAAAACAGTTTTACGAGTGCAGGTTCGCGGCGGCTAAAGGCGGCAAGTTAGTGTCATTTATTTATATTTTTATGCCCTATTTAAGTCCTTTTATTTGTGGGCTTCCATTGCTTTGTAATGTTTACTTATTAATGAATTTTTTATTTGTTTATTCAAGTAAAAAGTCATCCTATATAGAGATCAATGAATATTAACAGTATTACAACAATAGTGAAAATATTTCTAAGCAACAACGTACATATTGTTGAAGCAAAATTCGTCTCTACTCTAGAAAATCTCCTATATCCCTACAAATAGTAAATCGTAAGCTATCGTTCGTTCCGATCAAGGCCTCGGAGGGTTGTTCGACCAAGAACACTCTCATACTTAAGTCATCTTTGAAAGAGAAATCTTAATAGCTTAAGTAGCGCTGAATTGAATTACCTTTGAAAGTGAAATGATCACCTCTATTTATAGAGAATCCTTGGGAGCCGCAGAGCGTTCTAATTGGTCAGTTGATTTTGTAATTAATAAATAATATATTTGTAATATAATATATTATTTAATAATAATAATGACTCATTATGATGATAATTATAACAATTTAATATTTATATTTATTGTCCATTATTGAGAATAATGACAATTAACTCGTGGGGAGAATATTAATATTATTGAGGTTCAACTTGATTAAATAATATATTTGGTTGGAAATATATTATCTAATGTGTGGGTGTTTTTGAACCGTTAATGTCATTACCAAGGGCAATTCGGACATTTCGGGAACTATGGGCCATGTGACAGCTCCATAATTTTTGGGTGATTTGTGGTTCCACAAATGCCCCTATATTGTTTAGGAATTCAGGGAATCCTAAGGGACATATATTTTTTGGATTTACTGTTGCCACTTTGTTGGTATTTTTGTTTCGCTCCATCTCCATGTTAAGAATAATAACTGAGCTCAAAATCAAGCCGATATGTACCGGACTTGATGTGAGTTACAAAAAAGAATGACTATTTCTTTTTTATTTGATCCAAATCCATTAAGAAAGAAAACCTAGATAATGACAATCCATTTTAATGTGTTGAAGGTTTTTTCCTATTTAAATGGCATGTATGATGGTCAAAATAGAAAATGTGTGACCATAATTTGGAGGAAAGAAAGTTTAGCTGTTGGACTGGGAGGGGAAAGCAACATGCCAAGGTCATCAAGGAATTTTGAGGCTATGGTAAAATATAATTTTTTTTCTCTGTTTATTTATGTTGGTAATTGAGTTACAGGCATGTTCAAGATTGAAATCTGGAAGGCTAAGTAGGGCACTTTATTACCAGCCGATTTTGGTGATTAGAGTTGCACAACTGTCAGTTGTGGGATCACCATGTCGAGCAATGAGCATAGGCACTTGGAATCACATGCTACTGGAGGCGTTTTACGGGAGGGGAAAAAGGCTTGATGAAATCAGGATAAGGAAGGTAGTGTGGTCGCCTGTCAGGCGTATGAAATACACGTGTGACCTGATTGGCTTTCTACTGCATCAGGGGTCCACATGTGCATATGATCAATGGAGGCAGGTCACGTGGCAATCTTTGGTGTAGAAAGGCAAGGTTAACGAGCTGGTGGTCCCCGGTCATCTGCTCGTGCAAAAGCATGTCGTGTGTATAGGCATGTCTGATTGGTTGCTTTATATTTTCTGATTGGTTCCGGATTGGGCCAGAAAAGGTGCTTACACCATGCTAGATTGTTTGCTATTGTTTCTTGGTCAGACGCGACTCGTGGCGTGACTTGATTGGTCTATAAATGTCTCCATGTTGGATGCGTGGATTGGCAAGAAACGCCACTACTGTGTACAATCAGATTTTGCCACGTGCCCAGGCTATTAATGAAGGATTTTGGAGCTTGCGAAACATGACAGATGCTGGTAATCTGACATTTATGTTAGGCTTGCATAGTAAAACAAGCGGACTCAGCTATGTGGCATCGTCTGATTGGATCATTTTTCTATAATGTTAGACAATTCACTTCGTTGGTTGAGCCACGCTGAAGCATTTGGTTGGAGTGTTAGCTGCCTCTACTATTTTCGGGTCTCTCTTGCTGACATCTTTTTTATTTTTTTCCCTGATTCTGCTGCTTAGTGCAGCTAATTATATATATATATATATATATATATATTCCGCTGATATCGTTTTGACCTTTTCCTTTGTTTCCGCTGCTTTGTGCAGCTAAGTTGCATATATGAATATATAATATATAAATTATATACTATTTAATAGTCTAATTTTGTAGTGGAGTTTCACTTTTTCAACGATTTCCTAAGCTATAGGAGTCGATAGTGATAATTCAAATGTTGTTATGCTCTATTTTTAAAGATGGTCCTTTCAAGATGCGGGAAAACATACTTTCAATGAAGTCTTGAAGAACTCGCTTTGTAGGAGTGGCCAATGATAGATGCAGATGCTAACATCTACATTTCTTTGCCAAGAGCGGTGATTGTTTGTTGCAGAGAACATTCTGTGACTGACATCAGTATTGCGAGCGATCTGATGTCAGTGTGGTTTGCAATCTCCTTCACGTGTCGGCCCCACAACAGCTGACATTTGTCCCACATCGGGAGAATATATTTATTATACTCACCACATAAATTGATGTCAGCTTTATTTGCACTCTCCTGCCATGGTGGCTGTCACCATTGTTTCCTAAGTGGCGGTTGTTTTAAAATGCAAGAAGATTCACTTCTGGAGCGATCTAGCAGATTCGTATTATGGGAGTATAAGGATTCACGTAGCGAGAGTCCAACCTGAGGGAAGGTTATGAATCTTGAAAGACTCAAAGACTTGAAGGCATAGAAAGATTGCAATCGGATTGCCTTTCTAATGGCGTCTTTGTGGAGCTTGGCGAAAGACACTCTTCCATGTGGGCTCTTGGATGTTGCAAGGGAAAAAATCCAACTATTGGTTAATAGAAAAACTTCCTCCTTTGGTCAATAGTTGAGGCTAAAACCTTTATTCTCGAAAAGCTTGAATGGTTGAAGACCTTCTGAAATCTTGGTCAAGGAGTGGCTCAACAATCCAGTGCCTTTGACAATTATTGTTATCCCAAAGAAGAACAAAAAATAGAGACTTGACATGCCTTCTGAGAATAAGTCATGTCCTGAACAACCTTCCAAGTTTGTTTGGGGGCCTCATTCTTAGTTGCCCTAGCCCTAACGAGGTCGTGAAGAACAACAAATAGAGACTTCACATGCCTTCTGAGAATAAGTCATGTCCTGAACAACCTTCTAATTTTGTTTGGGGGCATCGTTCTTGGTTGTCCAAGCCCTAGCGAGGTCGTCCAGCATGCGTAGATTTTTCGTCAATCTTTTCGAACACTGGGTCAAGTTCTTAGAGATGGAAATTCAATAAGGGTGGAAATCCAGCAATTGAAACTTGAATGACTTTTGTTATCATATGACCCCACAACTTTACTCCAAACAGAAGATAAGGAGTTAAAGTTGGGTATGACAAGTTGCAACCGAGTTCTTTCCAAAAAAGTGACATGAAGCTAGAGGTTGAGCTCGAGAATTGTGGATGACTTCCCCCCGACATTTGACTAAAGAATGGATCGAGTCTCAAAGGATGCTAGGCATTGATGCCTTGCCCCCAGAATTCTCAAAGATTAGTCATTTCTTGTCCATGATTGTATTTTCATTTCAATATTGAATATTTTGTCTGAGCAATAGACAAGTAATTTTCCAACCATTTTATGAATAAAGAAATGAAAATTTTGTTAACACGGAATTTCGAATTCAGGCGTGCAGCTTTTTCTACAAATTTTTTATTTATTTGAATTAACTTCTGAACTTGTAGGTTTGTCAAATACCCCATTACAGCCACAATCATCTACTGAGAGCTTTTCAACTCCAATTCACCTAGAGTGATTCTCGGATAGTCTTGGACTGCTTTCAGGATGAAAACTTGGTTTTCTTATAGGAGGAAGACTTAGAGTGCTCTTGGAGGAGGGCTTTGCGTGATTTTTGGAGAAAGGCTTGAATGCTTTCAAAAGGAAGACTTAAAGTGCTTCCTAGAGGAAGACTTTGATGCTTCGCATGATGAAGGTTTGGATGCTTTGCATGATGAAGGTTTGGATGCTTTGCATGACGAAGGTTTGGATGCTTTGCATGGCGAAGACTTGGATGTTTTGCATGGCGAAATCTTAGATGCATCGCATGGCGAAGGATTTGGATGCTTAGAAAGGCGAAGGCTTGGATTCTTTGTATGCCGAAGACTTGGATGCTTTGCATGGCGATGACTTGGATGCTTCGCAAGGCGAAAGCTGGATGCTTCGCAGGGCGAACGCTTGGGCGCTTCGCAGGGCGAAGGCTTTGACGCTTCGCATGGAGAAGGCTTGGAGGCTTCGCACAACGAAGGCTTGGAGGCTTCGCTAGGCGAAGCCTTGGATGCTTCGCTAGGCGAAGGCTTGGATGCTTCTCATGGAAAAGGCTTGGATGCTTCGCATGGCGAAGGCTTGGATGCTTGGCATGGCGAAAGTTTTGATGCTTCGTATAGTGAAGGCTTGGATTTGTTTTGAGTACTTATTGGAAGAAGTTTTGAAAATTGTATATGATGTACAAATATGTTTGTATGAATTCTGAACAATTTTTCAATCTTATCGATAATTCAAATGCGTGGTACTTGAAATTAGAAGAGATTATAAAAAGAAAAATTGAAACTTTCAAAGACTTTTATGTCTCTTGAATTTTGATATGCAGCTTATGGCAAACGGCGACATGATTAATTCCATTGACATGTAGCTTGTTGATGCGAATCACCTTTGATGCAGGCTCTTTGGGTTCTTTGTTCTTCAAATGATGTACAGTCTTCTTTTTTATGTAACTAATACAATGTTCTTCACAAGATTTTGGAGATATCTTCCGAAAGATATGTATGTCCTAATATTGTGCCCGTAGCATTCATGATAGGAGCACTATTTGATTTTATCAGCCTTCTCTTGATCGTCTTTAATCCGTCCTATTTTTTTGAACTAACCCTTGTCTTTGATCTCATTATAAATCTGGTGGACTGGTATTGAAAATTTCAGATTAGGCTTCCCGATGACTGAGGCATTGGAAGTTTTGCTCGCCTTGCGTCTGTTACGGTCCCCATATGAAAATTTGTTGTTGACATCCTCTTTGTATGGAGACGACAGTTTGGAGGCTTTTTTGCTCGTCTTGACATGATTTGGTGCATGTGCAACATTCTTTTCATCCTCCTAGCATGCATATCGCTCTACTAAGGAGAGCATCTTGGCGAGACTACGGCCATTGTTCATTACTATGTCTCGGTAAAGCTGGTTATCCTAGGGAAGCCCTTACTTAAATGCCATTACCGCAACCAGGTCACTGCACCTGACTATTCGTGATTTTTCCTCACTATATAATGTATTGTCGCATGGTCTCTTTTAATCTCTTTCTAATGGAAAATAGATGACCTTCTTTCACTTTGATAGTGCAAAGTTGCGAGTATTCTTTTACAAATGCTAGAGCTAGCTCTTCTAATCAAGTGATGGGCCTCTAGGGAAGATTGTTGAATCATGTCATTGTTTGGCCTTGCAAGGAAGCTTGGAGCACTTTTCACATGAGTGTATCATTGTGTCTATGAGGAACCATAACTCCTCGATAATAGTCAATATGTTTCATCGGGTTGGAAGTTCTTTTGTACTCATTAAAGTTCAAAGTTGTGAACCTCTGAGGGACTGACTCCTCCTCGATGTCTCTCACAAAAGGTGTGGATGATTGGATTTGACGACGTAGATTGTCTTCCAGATCGTTGTCGCGTTGGATACGGAGATGCCGATCCAACATTTTGGACATCACCAGCTTGCAGCGCGCCTTGGTGAGGTTGTGAGACATGACGTGCCAACAATCGTTGTCCACCTTGAATCTTAGTTTTTTATTTCTGAGAACGTGTAGGTGGGTATGACTCATCCCATTCCTCGCCATAATGGTCAGCGCGTCCTATAATGTTTCTAGAAGCTATGTGCTGCCTCCCGCTCCCATGTGAGTATTCAACTTGAAATGATGCCCCCACTTGGCCTCCAAGCCGCTCATGCACTGATGCACATGGGCATTATGGAATCATTGCTCTGCGAGCTTGATTTTCTTCTCCAGAGTTACTCAGCGGGGTGTTTCGAGACATCATTTGGAATTGAACCATTTCCTTTCCTGGGTGCCTTGGAACGTCATTTTACCTTCCTCACGAAGTGGAGTGTCTCTCGGGTTCTTGGGCTATTCGCTCTGCTAAGAGCTGTTGCAGAAGTTTTGACTACATTTGATCTTGGCTCCTCGATCTTTCGACTTGTTGAGAAAAGTTGTCCTGAGAAGGTTGGTGTCGATTCCTCCCTGAGATGTCATGGTGTCCATCTAGAAAATCTCACATATCCATGTTTGTATAGAGCTGACTCTGCCTTGATGCTTCTCCTGATAGGACCCGTCCTAACTAGACCTTGATAACCGTGCCCGATCCTGCTTCCGTCTGACAAGTCAACTGAAGTCCCGAATCTACCCCTCATCACCTGTCAGACAAGGGATAACTGTACTGATTTCTGCTCATGCCTCCGCCTCTCGATCAACCCCGAACGTCGTGCCACGACCTGCAGTGTCAAAAAAACATAAAAGGTCTGAGTGGACAAAAATAATATCCTTTGAAAATACATTTCAAATAGACCATTTTCCCTTCCATTTTATCAAACCATGCATGCAAAGGGTAAAACATATGAACAACCGGCCCTTAAGCCAAACCACATGAATATCATCAAATCCCGGCTCTCAAGCCAAACACATGAAAATCATTTCATAAAACAAATCATATAACTCGGGAATTACGCATCTGAGGTTCCTCTGGGAATTACACATCTAGAATCTTTGGGAATTACACATCCAGATCTACCGAGAATTACACATCTCGCCTCACCGGGAATTACACATCCGGTTCCTCCGGGAATTACACATCCGGTCCCTCCAGAAATTACACATCCGTAGTCACTGAGCATACATCCAAAACCATGAATTCAATAATATATTCACATTTGACTCCAAATCCAAGTCAAAACATCATTTTAAAATCCCGGGGCTAGCCCAAAACATCAATTGCACTTTCCTCGTAAAATGTGCCCGAAAGTTCAATTAAAATAATCATTAATCACAATTAATCATGCCCAATCACCATGACATCATTGAAAACTAAATCATGCAATCAATAATGTCAAACATTTAACTATGCATGCATAACAGTTTATAAAACAAACGTCCACTCACACACCGTCCATATCGCTCGTTTTCCGAGTTGTACGTCTTTCCGTAATTTCCACCACTTTCCAGGAATCCCAAGTCCTGTCCAAAATCAACATTAAGGATCACTAATGACGCAATTAATATCATCACAATTTCCCACAATTTTCCGGGAATTAATTACAAATTAAAAATGTAACATAAACATTCGGACCCTCGAAAAAATATCGAAACGGTATCAGATCGACTCGAAATCTACGCTAAAATGTTCGTTACACTGAGTAGATTAAAAGACATGTTGGCCACATCTCGAGGAAGTGGACCACGCACCCTCACGCGCCGCCGCAAGCGGCTGCGCGTGAAGCCCACGCGCCAGCTACAGTGACACTACAGTGTCACCTTCGTCGCCCGACTCCTGCAAAATGGATCTTGTAACCCGCGTTTCGACCTGTTCAATTCTCCCTCAATTCGACCTTAATTCCGTCCATTTCTTTACCTGATTCCCTCTAATCCATCTTAATTGAAGTTCTGTATGTTTAAGTTTATCAATCATAACCAAAATCCATCAATTCACCAAGGGGTCTTCGAACGGGTTTCAATTCCAATGTCACCCAATTCATCTCTGTTTTTTCTAATTAATTGATATAGGAAGCATCGTGAGGTTATAAACAACATTTATAAAACATTAATTTCAAAATTTCTTACCTCCAATTGGTATAACTCAACCTCGATTTTTCGAAGAACTTGGAGCTTCGGATCTTGATCAAAACAATGTCGATTTCCTTTGATTTTGATGTGGGTTGATTCGAAATGGTCTCAGGAAGTTAAACCAAGGCTCAATTTTGATCCTCAAGGCTCCCAACTTCGAATTCGAAAAATCACCTTGTTCTTTATATTTTCGGGTCTTGGTTCAATATTTCTCCCTTTCTCTCTCTAGTTCTTTCCCTGTTTTTCTTTCTTATCTATCTCTCTAATTCTCTCTCAAAGTTGTTCTCTAAGTCATGCGGCACAAACAAATTTGAATCATTCCTCTGCCGCCTTCCATTTTGTTTCTTTTCTTCAATCAATTACACGACTCACACACAACACTAAGCTTCTTGTTTCAAGTGACATGTGTCACTTATAGAAATGGCTAAATCACCATTTTGGTGATTCATCAAAACAAGCAAATGGACGAAATTTCCGCTTAATATACAAATGATCAAAATACCCTTGCTTGCATAATTACCAAAATGCCCCTAGACTTCACTGACCCCTAACTTTCCCGTCCGTACTCCGATCGACGCATGCCGCCTGGCTACGGACTCAGTGTCTCGACACTTACCCAACTATCCTTCCAGAACATCCAAGAAGTCAACTTTTACCCATATAACCAAGGGCAAAATCGTCATTTTATATTCAAACTTTGACCTTTACATTTATCAAATTTCTGGGGCTTCACAACCTACCCCCTTTAAGGAATTTCGTCCCCGAAATTCGATCAAGTTATTTATTACACAAACATATAACAGTATAACTGTACAATAACCGACATTACAATATGTACAAAATAGCAACCCATAGGGCACTACCATTACTCTGAACTACCTTTGGTGGTTTGTTGGTTTCCTGCAGTTGACTAAGAGAGAATACTCGAGCAAGTGGGCCTGAAGCTCGACCACGTCCTCGTGGTACACCCCTAGTGCTATCAATTTCCCTCCCACTTGCGGTTCCAGAGGTCGAGGCCGTCCCCGAGCCCTGCTCTGCGGTGCCACCATTTGGTTGGTACGGACAATTCCTCTTAATATGTCCAGTTTCCCCATAGAAATAACAACCAGCTGTGCCGAGTCATCCAAGTCTACCACCTCGCGCCCTATACTGCTGATTAGGAACTCTAGGTAATTGAACAGAACCCTGCATACTCCCTTGCTCATTGCCATCACCGTCCGGACTGAATCGAGATCCCCCAGAAGAGCCAAGGCTTCCACCACCTCTATTTGGTGGTCTATGACACATCAATCTGGTACCTTGACGCTCTTGGCGTCGTTCAGAATGCTCTTGTAAAGGAAAACTAGTCTCCACACGAGCAGCAGCATCTGATAGCTCTCGAAGTGTGGAATAATATCTGACTGTCACAGCGAACCGTATCTCATTCTTCAGCCCATACTCAAATCTGCGACACTTATCCTCCACATTTTCCACATAAAATGGAGTAAAACTAGATAAGTTCATACATTTCTGTTCATATTCAGCCACTGACATGTTCCCCTGCTGTAGTTCCAGGAACTCAGCCTCTTTAGCGTGACAAAATGAGCGGGGGTAAAACTGATCCAGGAAGCGCTCCCGGAAAGCCTCCCAAGTCAAAGTGAGGACATTCAAACCAATCATCTATAACCCACGCCACCACTGGTAGGCATTGCCACTCAACATAAATGTGGCTAACAAAACCATATCCCCTGGCGGAAATTGCATAACCTCAAAGATCCGCTCAAAACAAATAAGCCACTCGTAGGCTTCTTCTGGGTCTGCCTGGCCGGTAAGTCTAGAGCTCCCAGACATTGGGCTCTCTCAACATCTGGATCCTCAAGCTTATTACTAGGGTATGCACGGGGCTCGCGTCTCGGAGGCATGACAAATCAGTAACCCAATGCTCTGATACCAATTTGACAGGACCCGTCCCAACTGGACCTTGATAACCGTGCCCGGTCCTATTCCCGCCTGGAAAGTCAACTGAGGTCCTGAAACTACACCTCAGCACCTATCAAACAAGGGATAACTGTACTAATTTCCGCTCATGCCTCCGCCTCTCGATCAGCCCTGAACGTCGTGCCACAGCCTGGAGGGTCATAAAAACATAAAAGGTATGAATGGACAAAAAATAATATCCTTGGAAAATACGTTTCAAATAGACCATTTCCCAATCCATTTTATCAAATCATGCATGCATAAGGTAAAACATATGAATAACCATCACTAGCTTTCCAACCAAATCACATGAAAACATGAATCACATGAAAACACTAACCTGGCCACAAAGACCAAAACACGTACTCATTACCAGTACGCAAAGAATGGCCAAACCCCGTACTCATTACCAGTACGCAAAGAAATCACAATCAACATCAAACAAAACTACTCACAAGTGTACAATCAATCACACAATCACATCCGTACTACGCGTAGGCAATATCCCGTGCCTCAGTCATCTAGGAAGCCACCCTAGCTCCGACTATCCCGGCATGCATAACCCCGAGCATCAGTCGTCTGGGTAATCCCCTAGTTTCAACTGCGTGAGCCCCGAGTGTCAGCCGCCTGGGTATTCCCCCTAACATCGGCTACCTGGGAATAATCACAAACATATCCCTCGAGCTCCGGTCGTCTGGGAAATCCCCTATTTTTGACCGTCTGGGCACACACTGAAAACCATCTCGTGATTACATCCCAAAACATTTCAATCAAATTCTTGACTTCAAACCAAGACAAAATCATTCCAGACAGGGTCTCAAGCCCAAATGCGATTTACACGTAAATCCATAAAATCTCATTTGAAAACATTAAAATAATCAAAAAATCATCCTTGGCTCACCAAATAAGTCAAAATATCCTTTTTGAAATCTTTTTGACTCCGGGCCTAGCCCAAAATATCATTTCCACATTCCTCGTAAAACATGCCTTAAACATCGATTAAAATAATCATTAATCACAAATAATCATGTCAAATCACCAAGACATCATTGCAAACCAAATCGTGCAATCAATCATGTCAAACATTTAACTATGCATGCATAACAGTTTGTAAAAAAAACATCCACTCACACACCGTCCATATCGCTCGTTTTTCGAGCTGCACATCTTTCCGTAATTTCCAGCACTTTTCACGAATCCGAAGTCCTGTCCAAAATAATCATTAAGGGTCACTAATGACTCAACTAATATCATCTTAATTTCCCATAATTTTTCGAGAATTAATTACGAATTAAAAACGTAACATAAGCCTTCAGACCCTCGAAACAATATCAAAACGGTGTCCGATTGACTCGAAATCAATGCTAAAATGTTCGTAACACTGAGCAGCTTAAAAGACAAGTTGACTACATCTCAAGGAAGTGGACCACGCGCCCTCACATGCCGCGGTAAGCAGCTGCGCGTGAAGCCCACGCGTCAGCTACAGTGACGCTACAGTGTCACCTTCCTTGTCCGATTTTGCCCTTGGTTATGTGGATAAAAGTTGACTTTTTGTTTGAGATACTTTTTGGACGTTCTGGAAGGATTTTTGGATAGGTCCCAAGACGCTGAGTCAGTAGACATGCGGCATGCGTCGATCGGAGTACGGACGGGAAAGTTAGGGGTCTGTGAAGTCTAGGGGCATTTTGGTAATTATGCAAGCAAGGGTATTTTGGTCATTTGTATATTAAGGGGCAATTTCGTCCATTTGCTAGTTTTGATGAATCACCAAAATGGTGATTCAGCCATTTCTGTAAGTGACACATGTCACTTGAAACAAGAAGCTTAGTGTTGAGTGTGAGTCGTGTAATTGATTGAAGAAAAGAAACAAAATGGAAGGCGGCAGAGGAATGATTCAAATTTGTTTGTGCCGCATGACTTAGAGAACAACTTCGAGAGAGAATTAGAGAGATAGATAAAAAAGAAAAACAAGGAAAGAACCAGAAAGAAAAAGGGAGAAATATTGAACCCATACCCGAAAATATAAAGAACAAGGTGATTTTTCGAATTCAAAGTTGGGAGCCTTGAGCATCAAAATTGAGGCTTGGTTTAGCTTCCTGAGACCATTTCGAATCAACCCACATCAAAATCAAAGGAAATCGACAATGTTTTGATCAAGACCCGAAACTCAAAGTTCTTCGAAAAATCGAGGTTGAGTTCAACCGATTGGAGGTAAGAAATTGTGAAATTAATGATATATAAATGTTATTTATAACCTCACGATGCTTCCTGTATCAATTAATTATAAAAATAGAGATGAATTGGCTAAGACTGGAATTGAAACCCGTTCGAAGACCCCTTGATGAATTGATGGATTTTGGCTATGATTGATAAACTTAAACATACAAAACTTCAATTAAGATGGATTAGAACGTATCAGGTACAGAAATGGACGGAATTAAGGTCGAATTGAGGGAGAAATGAACGGGTCGAGACGCGGGTTACAGGATCCATTTTGCCGGAGACGGGCGAGGAAGGTGACACTATAGTGTCACTGTAGCTGGTGTGTGGGCTTCAGGTGCAGCCGCTTACGGCGGCACGTGAGGGCGCGTTTTCCACTTCCTCGGGATGTGGTCAACATGTCTTTTAATCTACTCAGTGTAACGAACATTTTAGCGTTGCTTTCGAGTCTATCGGACACCGTTTCAATATTGTTTCGAGGATTCGAAGGCTTATGTTACCTTTTTTATTCGTAATTAATTCCCAGAAAATTATGGGAAATTAAGATGATATTAATTGAGTCATTAGTGACCCTTAATGATGATTTTGGACAGGACTTGGGATTCCTGGAAAGTGCTAGAAATTACGGAAAGGCGTGCAGCTCGGAAAACGAGCGATATGAACGGTGTGTGAGTGGACGTTTGTTTTATTAACTTTTATGCATGCATAGTTAAATGTTTGACATGATTGATTGCATGATTTGGTTTGTAATGATGTCATGGTGATTTGGCATGATTAATTGTGACTAATAATTATTTTAATCGGTCTTTCGGGCACGTTTTACGAGGAAAGTGCAATTGATGTTTTAGGCTAGGCTCGGGATTTTAAAATGATGTTTTGACTTGGATTTGGAGTCAAATGTGAATATATGATTGAATTCATGGTTTTGGATGTATGTTCAGTGACTCCGGATGTGTAATTCCCAGAGGGACTAGATATGTAATTCTTGGAGGAACCGGATGTGTAATTCCCGGTGAGACTGGATGTGTAATTTCCGGTAGATCTGGATGTGTAATTCCTAGAGACTCTGGATGTGTCACTCCCAGAGGAACCTCGGATGTGTAATTACCGAGTTATAAGATTTGTTTTATGAAATGATTTTCATGTGGTTGGCTTGAGAGCCGGGATTTGATGATATTCATGTGGTTTGGCTTAAGGGCCGGTTGTTCATATGTTTTACCCTATGCATGCATGGTTCGATAAACTAGAAGGGAAAATGGTCTATTTGAAATGTATTTTCTAAGGATGTTATTTTTGTCCACTTACACCTTTTATGTTTTTATAACCATGCAGGTCGTGACACGAAGTTCGGGGCTGATCGAGAGGCGGAGGCATGAGCGAAAATCAGTATAGTTATTCGTTGTCTAACAGGTGCTGAGGGGTAGTTTCTGGATTTTAGTTGATATGTCAGACGGGAGCAAGACCGAACACGATTATCAAGGTCCAGTTGGGACGGGTTCTGTCAAATTGGTGTCAGAGCATTGGGTTACTGATTTCCATGCCTCCAAGACGCGAGCCCTGTGCACGACCTGGTGATGATCTTGAGGGTCCAGACGTTGAGAGAGCCCAACGTCTAGGAGCTACTAGATTTACCGGACAGGCAGACCCAGAAGAAGCCTACAAGTGGCTTATTTGTTTTGAGCGGATCTTTGAGGTTATGCGATGTCCGCCAGGGGATATGGTTTTGTTAGCCAGATTTATTTTGAGTGGCAATGCCTACCGGTGGTGGCGTGGGTTACAGATGACTGGTTTGAATGCCCACACTTTGACTTGGGAGGCTTTCCGGGAGCGCTTCCTGGATCAGTTTTTCCCCCGCTCATTTCGTCATGCTAAAGAGGTTGAGTTCCTGGAACTGTAGCAGGGGAACATGTCAGTGGCTGAATATGAACAGAAATTTCTGAACTTATCTAGTTTTGCTCCATTGTATGTGGCAAATGAGGAGGATAAGTGTCGCATATTTGAGTATGGGTTGAAAAATGAGATACGGTCTGCTGTGACAGTCGAATATTATTCCAAACTTCGAGAGCTATTAGATGCTGCTTCTTGTGTGGAGGCTAATTTTCCTACATGAGAGCACTCTGGACGACGCCGAGAGCGTCAAGGTACCGGATTGATGTGTCATGAACCATCAAAGAGAGATAGTAGTAGCCTTGGCTCTTCTGGGGAATCTTGATTCAGTCCGGAAGATGATGGCAATGAGCAAGGGAGTATGCAGGGTTCTGTTCAATTACCTAGAGTTCCTAATCAGCAGTATAGGGCGCGAGGTGGTAGACCTGGACGACTCAGCACAGTTGGTTGTTATTTCTGTGCGGAAACTGGACATATTAAAAGGAATTGTCTGTACCGACCAAATGATGGCACCGCAGAGCAGGGCTCGGGGACGGCCTCAACCTCTATAACCGCAAGTAGGAGGGGAATTGATAGCACTAGGGGTGCACCACGAGGACGTGGTCGAGCTTCAGGCCCACTTGCTCGAGTATTCTCTCTTAGTCAACAGCAGGAAACCAACAAACCACTCGAAGGTAGTTCAGAGTAATGGTAGTGGCCCATAGGTTGCTATTTTGTACATATTGTAATGTCGGTTATTGTACAGTTGTACTGTTATATGTTTGTGTAATAAATAACATGATTGAATTTCGGGAAAGAAATTCCTTAAGGGGTGTAGGTTTGACGCCCCAAAAATTCGAGAAATGTAAAGTTGTTAGTTTGAATGTAAAATGACGATTTTGCCCTTGGTTATGTGGGTAAAAGTTGACTTTTTGTTCGACACTTTTTGGACGTTCTGGAAGAATTGTTGGGTAGGCCACGAGACGCTGAGTCCGTAGACAGGCGGCATGAGTCAATCAGAATACGGACGGGAAAGTTAGGGGTCTGTAAAGTCTTGGGGCATTTTGGTAATTATGCAAGCAATCAATCATGTCAAACATTTAACTATGCATGCATAACAGTTTATAAAACAAACGTCCACTCACACACCGTCCATATCGCTCGTTTTCCGAGCTGTACGCATTTCTGTAATTTCCAGCACTTTCCAAGAATCCCATGTCCTGTCCAAAATCATGATTAAGGGTCACTAATGACTCAATTAATATCATCTTAATTTCCCATAAATTTTGGGAATTAATTACGAATTAAAAAAGTAACATAAGCCTTCGAACCCTCGAAATAATATAGAAACGATGTCTGATCGACTCGAAACCAACGTTAAAATGTTCGTTACACTGAGTAGATTAAAACACATGTTGACCACATCTCGAGGAAGTGGACCACGCGCCCTCACGCGCTGCCGCTAGCGGCTGTGCCTGAAGCCCACGCGCCAGCTACAGTGACACTACAGTGTCACCTTCGTCGCCCGACTCCTGCAAAATGGATCTTGTAACCCGCGTCTCGACCCGTTCAATTCTCCCTCAATTCGACCTTAAATTCGTCCATTTCTTTACCTGATTCCCTCTAATCCATCTTAATTAAAGTTTTGTATGTGTAAGTTTATCAATCATAGCCAATATCCATCAATTCACTAAGGGGTCTTCGAATGGGTTTCAATTCCAATCTCACCCAATTCATCTCTGTTTTTTCTAATTAATTGATACAAGAAGCATCGTGAGGTTATAAATAACATTGATATATCATTAATTTCACAATTTCTTACCTCCAATCGGTAGAACTCAACCTCGAGTTATCGAAGAACTTGGAGCTTCGGGTCTTGATCAAAACAATGTCGATTTTCTTTGATTTTGATGTGGGTTGATTCGAAATAGTCTCAGGAAACTAAACCAAGCCTCAATTTTGATCTTCAAGGCTCCCAACTTTGAATTCAAAAAATCACCTTGTTCTTTATATTTTCGGGTATGGGTTCAATATTTCTCCCTTTTTCTCTCTGGTTCTTTCCTTGTTTTTCTTTCTTATCTATCTATTTAATTCTCTCTCGAAGTTGTTCTCTAAGCCATGTGGCACAAACAAATTTGAAATATTCCTCTGCCGCCTTCCATTTTGTTTCTTTTCTTCAATCAATTACACGACTCACACACAACACTAAGCTTCTTGTTTCAAGTGACATGCGTCACTTACAAAAATGGCTGAATCAGCATTTTGGTGATTCATCAAAACTAGCAAATGGACGAAATTGCTTCTAAATATACAATTGACCAAAATACCCTTGCTTGCATAATTACCAAAATGCCCCTATACTTCACAGACTCCTAACTTTTCTGTTTGTACTCCGATCGACGCATGTCGCCTGTCTACTGACTCAGCGTCTCGAGACTTACCCAACAATCCTTCCAGAACGTCCAAAAAGTGTCTCGAACAAAAAGTCAACTTTTATCCACATAACCAAGGGCACAATCGTCATTTTACATTCAAACTTTCAACTTTACATTTCTTGAATTTCCGGGCATCACATCTCCCATCAACCGCCCTTCTGTTTGTTGTAAAGCTAATGTTTCTTTTCCTAACGCAAGTACTTGAGTTGTTGAAGAGGGGGAAGTTCTGAAACTGAAAATTGGAATCCGTCCCTGCGTGTCTATTGGCACCTCGATAGACACAAGTAGAGGCCGACTTGGGCGCTCCTCTGGAATCTCTACGTGAGCTCAATTCCCCGTCTATGTTGTTACAGCTGATACACCATTTCCAGCTAATCGAACGGATCGATGAACCATGGCCATGTTGAATCACAAGGATTTTAGAACCTAAAGTTTTTTGTTGAACGATGAACAATGTTCAAGATCTTCGATCTATGTAGATAAGCGACGAACAAAGTAAGATGAACGATAAACAAAGTTTGAAGAATGATGACACCATTGAATAACGATGAACGATCGTGAGAGTTCTTAAATATTTATTGATCGGCTCTCAATGAAAACACCAATTATTGAAGCAGAATTCGTCTGTACTCTCAAAAATCTCCTAGGTCCCTGCAAATAACAAACAGTAAGCTATCGTTCGCTCTGATCGAGACTCCGGAGGTTGTTTGACCAAGAACGCTCCAATACTAAGTCAGCTTTGAAAGACAAATCTTAAGAGCTGACGTAGGGATGAATCCAATTACCTTTGAAAGTAAAATGATCGCATCTATTTATATAGAATTCTTGGAAGTCGCAAAGCATTCTAATTGGTCGGTTGATTTTTTAATTAATAAATAATATATTTTTAATAAAATATATTATTTAATAATAATGGCTCATTATAATGATAATTTTAATATTAATATTTATTGTCCATTATTAAGAATACTAACAATTAACTCTTAGAAAGAATATTAATATTATTAAGGTTTAATCCGATTAAATAATATATTTGGTTGAAAATATATTATCTAATGTATGAGTGTTTCTGAGCTGTTAAAGTTATTACCATAGGCAATTCGGACATTTTGAGAATTATGGGTCACGTGGTAACTTCATAATTTTTGGATGATTTTGGATTCTACACATATTGTAAACAATCATATAATGTTAATCCGTTGAGAATTTATTAAAAATAGTCAAAATTTAACATTCAATTCCATAAATGTCATTTTTTATTAAAAAAATCAAAAATAGAATATATATATATAAATTAAACCCCTAAAGTAAAACGAAATTACACCTAAAAATAAGTTTCTTTTTTCATTATAACCATGGCCCCTCGCCAAAAGCAGCCAAACTTAACCGATGTGTATTAATTTAACAGCAATTAACGATTGTGCTCTGGAGGGAGTCTCAATTTTCAAATGATATATATCTACTTGGTTCTTGTTTTGTAAAAGATTTACAACTGTGTACTACTCTAACAGCAATGATAACTTTTAATTATATTTGGTATTACAATTTATGCACATGAGTGTTGTTTTTTCTCTGACTGGATTCTCCATTTATAATGTTTCAAGCCAGAGTTCTAATAGAATTTTGTTGCTGTTAGGTTATCCCAGAGGATGAGGATAAATAACTTAGATTCTACAAATTGAAACTCCCATTTGAAAAAGGAATGTAATTTTTTTTCTTCCCCAATTTGAAGAAGGAAAAAGGCTACCCAATACTAAGGAAAAAAATAAAAGATACTTGAAGCAAATTGTATAATAGCCCTCACGCTGGAGGTGGCATTTGGTCGAGTACTGTATTGATGGCTAGGATCGTCAAAGTGCCCCTAGCAGGTTAATTTGTGCTGCAGCCATCCCAAGGTCATTTAAGGCTTTTTTTTTTTTTTTTACAGAAATTTACTATTTTAAAAAGTTTTTATAAAAAATGATAGTTAGAAATTTAAATGTAAAATTTTAACTATTTTTGATAAATTCTTAAATCCGTTCAATTCATTACTTACTTGTTCACTACTCAAGGGAAGAGTCGATTTTGTGAGCAGAACGGGAAAAGGCAAGAACATCATCAGGGTGTCTAGCTCCGGCGCCACCGCCGTCTTCACTGCCGTGGCTGATTATGCTATCTTCAATGATTGCTTTGGTCAGTGGGTCAATTCCATATATTATTACTAGTTTTCTTGCAGCCTTCACTTTCTTCTGAAGACACGTCATCACCGGCACTCTTTTTCTTATTCTTTCCATCGATCTTTGACTCGCTTCCTTCTTCATCTGCGCCATTCTCTCTTTGTGAGCCTCCATGAATTGCCCCTCTGTTTATTTGTGACTGTTCTTGCTTAATTACAATAAGGTTTATTGTTCACACTTTTGAACAAATGAACCGTGTTATATTATTATTAAGAAAACGCTAGTAGAGTAGTACACGTGGCTTTTGGGCATTAACAATGGAAGGGCAGGTGTAACACTACTGTGACTCCTGTACCATGCAAAGAGGAAGGACGCTACACGTGTGAAGGTAGGTACGTGTGGAACCCAAAATCATCCGAAAATTATGGAGCTGCCACGTGACCCGTAATTCCCAAAAATGACTAAATTGCCCCTGGCAATAACGCTGATCATTTGAAAACACCCGCATATTAAATAATCTATTTACCAGTTAAATACGTTATTTGATCGGGTTAAAATCTCCGTAATATCAATCTTCTCCCTGAGACTTAATTGTTGTTATTCTTAATAATGGATAATTAATATTGATATTAAAATACAATAATTGTCATTACTATCATGATGAACCATCATTACAATTATTAAATAGTATATTTAATTAATAATATATTTTTTATTAATTAAATATTCAACCGACCAATCAGAACGCTCCAAGGCTCCCAAGATTTTCCTATAAATAGCAAGGCACATTTCATTTCCAAGGTACGTTGATTCTTCGTTTCGAAGTATATCCCTTTCCTCTCTCAAAGCTAACCTAAGAATCGGAGTGTTCTTGGTCGAACAACCCCCCGGGTAAATCGATTGAAGTAACGATAGCTAATTGTTTGCTGTTTGCAGGAATTGTGAGGACTTTTCGCGACGAGTTCAATTTTTGATTCAACAATTGGTGCTTTCATTGAGAGCTATTGAGATATACTCAAAAGAAGCTCTCGCATTTGTTCATCGTTCATCTTTCTTCGTTCATCGTTCATCGACATTGTTCGAAGATTTTGGACGTTGTTCATCGCTCATCAGGAATTTGTTCATCGTTCATCTTTCTTCATTCGTCGTTCATCGACATTGTTCGAAGATTTTGAACGTTGTTCATCACTCATCGAGAATTCGTTCATCGTTCATCGACATTGTTCGAAGATTTTGAACGTTGTTCATCGTTCATCTCCCTTCGTTCGTCGTTCATCGGCATTGTTCGAAGATTCTGAACGTTGTTCAAATTATCCATCAACAGCTTTCCAAATTCAAAATTCTTTTATTCGGCATGGCTAAGGATCATCGATCCGTTCGATCAACTGGAGAAGGTGTTTCTGCCTCAACGACTCAGACAAGGAATGAGGCTCGCATTGAAACTCTGGAGAAGCGGCCAACTCAACCCAGGCGTGTGTCCATAGAATCACCCATGGAGACACTTGAAGGGAGGACAACCTTCAGTTTTGGAGCGTTCCCCTCTCCAGCTAACCAAATACCTGCGTTAGGGGAAGGAACTTCGACTTTACAACAAGAAAACAAGAGGTTGAAAGGAAATGCATCACGACATGATCGACCCACAACAAACATGGTCCTAAGGGACTTTCTAAACGGGTGTCATGACATCTCAGGGAGAAGTCTTCACCAACCTCCCCAGGATAATTTCGCGCGGCAAGTTGAAGGGTTAAGCAAACAAGTTCAACTTCAGTCAGAGCACTTGCAGCAACTCCTAGAAGAGAGACCAGTCCAAGAGAAGGACAGACATTCCACGTCACGTGGAAAACAGGAGCATGCTCAAATGCGTCCTGGGAAAGAACCAGTCCACTGCCGAACAATGTCACGAGACACTTCGCTAAGCGATTCCAGTGAAGAAAGTCATGCTCACCGAGCAAAAAGCCCTCAAGGCCTAAAGCCATCAGTACGTGAACGGCAAGGAAATAAGACTGGGGCAACTTCACGGGCAGAGCGCTCACAGCACTCACATGGGAGCAGGGGGCAACTTCGAGCTCTATACAAAGACCCAAAACGATCTGCCCACGGCAGTAAAGGGGAAGATGAAGCCTACTCCCCTGCACGATCCCAGAGAAGCTCAAAGAGGTTCTCGACGATTAACACAAGGGGACTCATTGCCTCAGCGAGGAGCGTTGCGGGCTAATGATGTTCAAAAAATGCTGGACATGCACCTTCGTGCTCAACAAGGTGGCGATCTAGAGGACGATATACGTCGCCAGATACTGCTCTCTACACCCTTTATTAGGGATATTGAGGAGGAGCCATTCCCCCAGAAGTTCGCAACGCCAAACTTTACTTCATTCAAAGGAGCCTCCGACCCGGTAAAACACATAGATTATTACAGAGGACTCATGATCCCCCACAGGTCTAACGATGCGCTCATGTGCAAAGTTTTCCAAGCTTCTCTTCAAGGCCAAGCCATGACTTGGTTCAATCATCTCTCCCCGAGGTCTATTGAGTCCTTCGAAGAGTTGGCCCTGGCATTTGTGAAGGAATACACACAACTTCGGACAATCGAGATGAAAGATGACCATCTTTTCTCTGTCCGAAAGAGAGTAAAAGACACTCTGCGACAATACATACGGAGATTTTGTGAAGAGAATTCTAGTATTATCGGTTGTAATGACCTTGTTGCGGCAATGGCATTTAAGCAAGGACTCCCACGAGACAGCCAGCTTTACGGGGACATCGTCGTGAGCAATGCGCGAAGTCTTTCCAAAATACTTTTGCTAGCAGAGCGACATGCAAGTTGGGAGGACGAGAAGAGCACCGCTCATACTCAGGACCATGCCGGGACTAGTGAAAATGCCTCCAATGAGGATGAGCCCCATGGAAAGTTTGCGACTGGAAAGCTCAACAAGCGCAAGGCGGGGCAACACTCCCAAACGCCA
Source organism: Prinsepia uniflora (assembly GCA_032719365.1). Lineage (NCBI taxonomy): Eukaryota > Viridiplantae > Streptophyta > Magnoliopsida > Rosales > Rosaceae > Prinsepia > Prinsepia uniflora. The sequence continues at coordinate 72,608,850 of CM064863.1, forward strand.
GTTATGGGGAAGCCTAACTTGCAGCTATCTTTACTAGTCCATCAGATCCACAATGAAATTAAGAACAAGCCATGGTTTAAGAAGCCGGAGCCAGTCAAGGGCAATCAAGAGAATGCTGATAAAACCAAATGGTGCGCCTATCATGAATGTTATGGACACAATATCAGCACATGTATATCTTTCGAAAGATATCTCCGAAATCTCCTGAAGGAGGGGCATTGTACAGACTACATCAAGAAGAAAACTGTAAATCACATGGAGAACAAAGAGCCAAACGAGCCAGCGTCAAAGGTGATTCTCATCAACTAGACGCAAGTCAACATTAGAGAGACATAAAATTCTATGGAGCTTTTCAATTTTGCTTTTCAAGTTGTCTTCTAAATTCAAGTATCAATGAAATGAGATTGACAAATTTATTTGTTCACCGTGTACAATTTTCAAAGCTTATTCTCTCTAGTGTAAAAAGCCTTCGTCATCGAAGCATCCAAGCCTTCGTCATCGAAGCATCCGAGTTTTCACCTTGCGAAGCATCTAAGACTTCGCCATGCGAAGCACCTAAGCCTTCATCATCGAAGCATCCAAGCCTTCGTCATCGAACCATTCGAGCCTTCGCCCTGCGAAGCATCTAAGCCTTCGCCCTGCGAAGCATCTAAGCCTTCGCCATGCGAAGCACCTAAGCCTTCGTCATCGAAGCATCCAAGCCTTCGCCCTGCGAAGCATTCAAGCCTTCGTCATCGAAGCATCTAAGCCTTCTGAGTCCTGCAAATTTCTGCGCAGCAAGGAGAGCTCATCTCGAGCGGAATCTCGCTCATTTTCTATCAGCATCCTCTCTGCACGGCTCATCTCCAACTCACCCACTTTGGCTTCCGATGTGAAATTAGGACCTTAAGTTTTCTTAAGTTATCGTAATCTCACATCGACAACATAACTTTCCGTTTCAGCGGCCCTTCGCGTCAAGATGGCACATTCGCGGGACCAGAACGGATATGTTAGGAAAGAAGTTGCTCGGTATGCTTTTTGGTTAGGAAAGAAGTTGCTGGCATGTTTTTTTCTCCCAAGAACCAATAGGTCCTTGTTTATTGTTCTTCTTCTGAACAATGGTTTCTTTCAAGCGCAGTGGAGCGCTCAACCACTCCTTGATTGGGATGTCTGAAAGCCTCCCGCCATTCATGGAGAAAGTAGCCGGCTCATGTCCCGGAACTCTGGAAGAACATCTGTCGCCAAGCTCCACGAGAACGTCGCTTGGAAAGGCAATTTGATTGCGAGCCTTCCACTCCATGAAGTCTTCGGGCTTCTCAGAATCCATATCTTTCCCTCAGAATGGACTTAGGCCACGCGAACCGCCACGCTCCCACAAAGAAAGTTTGCTGGGTCTCTCGGCACCTTGACGCATGGCGAGCATATTTTGTGGTACTAGAAAGAGTCACAGTGAATGTGATCTAGCCTACCAATGCTCACTAGTTATGTCTGCAAGCGCACTCAGTCACCACCAAATCCTCGTCGACTGTTCAGCCAAACTCCGCCCACCACGTGGTGCTGTTTGTACACCCGCTTCAACAAAGTTTCTAAACACCTTCGACGGACTCTTGATGTATAGGAAGCATTTTGTGGTAATAGCAAGAGTCACATTTAATGTGAGCCAGCCTACCAATGCTCGCACACACCATCCAAACCGCTCGCTTTCTAAGCTGCACGCGTTTCCGTAATTTCTGACGATTTCTAGGAATCTCGAATCCTGTCCAAAAACATCATAAAAGGTCAATAATGACTCTATGAGTATCATATCAATCTCCCACAATTTTTTGGGAATTAAATATTAATTTAAAACATAACCTAAACCTTCGGTGACATTGTTTTGCTACAGTGCGCGGTAGACAGTGTTTTGCTACAGTGCACGGTGAACAGTGATGTGCTACAGTGCGCGATGAACAGTGTCCCTACAACCTGTTTCTCTGTTAAACGGGTCGTGCACCCGCGATCAGACCCAGAAAAATCTCCATCAATTCGACCTTAAACGATTTTCATCTAAACCATCTTAATTTAGGTTCTGTACATTTAATTATTTAAATTACAACCAAAATCCAACAATCCCACGATGAACTTTCAAACGGGTTTCGTGAGCGGGTTCACCCAATTCGTCCCTGTTTTCCAAATTAATTCACACAGAAAGCATCGTGAGAGTAAAATAAGCGTTTTTACATAATCAATTTCGTAGTTACTGACCTCCAACTACACGAACCCAAGCTCGATTTTGGGAAGGGAATGAAGCTTCTGTTCTTGCTCAGTACAACCTCAATCCTCTTTGTCTTTGATGTGGATTGGTTCGAAATGATCCCAGGAGACTTAATCAAGTCTCAATTTGGATCCCCACAGCTCGCAAATTCGATTTCGAATTTCCTCCCAAAATTCCAAAATTTTCGATTCTGGTTCTCACTTCTCACCCTCTATTCCCGTGTTTTCCCTCACCCAAAATCAGACTCTTCAAACACTCAAATACTCACTCTCATGAAAAATTTCACCCTTTGTTGTTCACGGATTGATGAAGGAAGAGGAAGATTAATGGTGTTTAAATAGGATTGGAGATGGATTAAAAAATGATTAAAACATGATGATGATGTTTTTCATGAAACATGGATTAAAACATGATGATGATGTTTTCCATGAAACATGGAGCACATTTTAAGGGTCCTTAAATCAAGGGATGGGTGACACTTGTCACTCATCCAAGTGTTCACAATCAACGGTCACTATTCACAATTTAATATTATTTTAATCGAAATCCCGGTTTGTTCGGTTAATCTTTTTCGTCCCCGAGACCACAACTTCGTTGAAAAATCTCCGATTTCGGCATGCCGCCTGTCTATGGATTCGTATCGACTCGACCTACGTAACGGTCCTTGGCCCTCGTCCTTTGGACCTCCCAGGTCAAAAGTCAACATTTCGCCCTTACCTTTCAAAATTACCAAAATACCCCTCGACTTCCGAACGTCGTAACTTCTTCCTCGAATGTCAAAATCGAACGTGCCACCGGCCGATGAACTCGTGACTTCCCAAACTACGTCATAGCATCAGTCAAAGTCCATTTGACCGTCCGAACTAAAAATCAATATTTTTCCCACGCCTAGGGGCAAAACGGTCATTTTGCACATTTCGTCTGATTCACTCTACTAATCCCAGATTAGTCATTCTAAATCATAATTAATTAATATTTCATCTCGATACTCGGGACGGGTCGTTACACCCCGCCTTCGCAGACCTATAACTTTCGCATCCGACCTCTGATTGACGCATGCCGCCTGTCTGCAGATTCAGCGCCTCGGGACCTACTCAGCAGTAACCGATAAACATGGTAAAACAAGATTCCAAACAATGTACATCCCTTCGGATTCCCTGAATTCCGAATCGATGTGGGGGCATTTGTGGAACCCAAAATCATCCGAAAATTATGGAGCTGCCACGTGACCCGTAATTCCCAAAAATGACTAAATTGCCCCTGGCAATAACGCTGATCATTTGAAAACACCCGCATATTAAATAATCTATTTACCAGTTAAATACGTTATTTGATCGGGTTAAAATCTCTGTAATATCAATATTCTCCCCGAGAATTAATTGTCCTTATTCTTAATAATGGATAATTAATATTGATATTAAAATACAATAATTGTCATTACTATCATGATGAACCATCATTACAATTATTAAATAGTATATTTAATTAATAATATATTTTTTATTAATTAAATATTCAACCGACCAATCAGAACGCTCCAAGACTCCCAAGATTTTCCTATAAATAGCAAGGCACATTTCATTTCCAAGGTACGTTGATTCTTCGTTTCAAAGTATATCCCTTTCCTCTCTCAAAGCTAACTTAAGCATCGGAGTGTTCTTGGTCGAACAACCCCCCGGGTAAATCGATCGAAGTAACGATAGCTAATTGTTTGCTGTTTGCAGGAATTGTGAGGACTTTTCACGACGAGTTCAATCTTTGATTCAACAGTATGGAAACATTATAAGCTAGGTTTATGGCATATAATAAGCCAATAACATCACAACTTAATACGGCACAATAAAAATTCAGATTAATCCAGAATTTTGAAGAAGGTCCTAAAGAATAATCAAGACATATATATTGGCATGAAGAAAATGTCTGACATTTCAGCTAAGGATATCGGCTGTCAAAGAATGTTGTAGAATGGTCTAGTTGACCGCCACATACTTTGTGACAAGGATGAAAGAGCCAAGTGGGCTAAACTCGTAGTTGTAGAGAATGTCATGTAAGAAATGAAAAAGAGTGAGTGGGATTAAAAATAATTTTTTTTAAACAAGGGAAGAGGGAGAGAGCAAGAAAGGAAGCGAAGTAAGAGAGAAAATAAAAGCACCGTAATCTGAGAAGGTGAGGAATAGCCTACTTAGACGCGAAGCTGAGGAATCGCGGTGTTTAGGTAAATTTACTTGTAAATTCTTTTAATTTGTAAATTTAACTTAGATTCTATGTATATATAAATATATATATATATATATTTAGTTATATAAATTATTTATTTATTAAATACTTAGTTAATAATATAATCATTAATTAAAACAAAAATAATAAATAAGAACATAAAATATTGAATAATAAAAGTAATGAAAAACTTATATTTTCAATATTTATGATTTCTAAGTCAATTTATTTATTTAGGTATTTAATTTATTTTATAGAATTATTTGATAGTATTCATTATATTATTAATTTGATGAATTTTGTCTAAAAAAAAAAAAAAAACCTCACCTCGGTCTCGCCTAACCATCTAAGCGATATGCCCCTATCAGCCGCTTTAGAAGTATCAAGTGCTGCTTTGAATATTAAATAAAGGTACTAAAGGGCTAAAGTAAGAAAAGTATGAGCGAAACTAGCCAAGAAATGGTTGAACACTACAAGAAAAAAGTACTGGCCCGACAACATTTTGCCTGACGAACACATAATTTTTCGTTAAAGACGTCTTTGCCCGACGAACAGTAATATTCGTTGGGCACCACTTTAAGCGACGACCCCGTTCATCGCTATACCTTTGGTGGGAAAGTGAGCATGGTTGGTGCCAAAACAAGCCTTCCCAAGCTACCTTTGCCCGACAACCACAAATAAACTCGTCGGGCAAAAACATGACAAGGCAACCAATTTTGTTGCCACTTAAATGCGATCGTTGACCTTTTTTCCCAATGAATTGGATACTTTGCCCGACGAACATATGTTCGTCGGGCAAATTCTTATTCACTGAAATTCCAAGTGTTTAACCACTTTAATGTATAAGCTTCATTTACGATTTTCAATAATTCAAAAAATGAATTTGGCCAATCTAACCGCCCACTTTTATATTCTATGCTCCTAGATCACCTACGCAAAACATTAGAAAATTTGGAAATTCTGAGATAAGGTAACGGTGCGCGATATTTCAACGGTTCTAAACTATTTTCGACGATCGGGCTGCTTTAAATCCTCAAAATCGTACGAATTTTGACGTGCATTGTCTATGCAGCTAATACTACAAATTTAGCGGTGAGATCTTTGAAATTCAATCGTTTGAATATCAATTGAACCAAAAGTTAGAAAATTACTTTGAAATTCCATTAAGTGTTTTACTACTTTGATGGATAAGCTTTATTTATAATTTTAATAATTAAAAAAATGAATTTGGCCAATCTAACCGTCAAATTTTATATTCTATGCTCCTAGATCGCCTACGTAAAAAATTAGCCAATTTGGAAATTCTGAGATAAGGTAAAGATGTGTGACGATTCAACGGTTCTAAAACTATTTTAGATGATTGGGTATCTTTAAATCCTCAAAACCACAGGAGTTTTTCCGTGCATTGTCTATGCATCTAATACTACAAATTGAACGGTGAGATCTTTGAAATTCAATCATTTGAATATCAATTGAACCAAAAGTCAGAAAATAACATTGAAATTTCATTAAGTGTTTAACCACTTTGATGAATAAGCTTTATTTATTATTTCAATAATTCAAAAAATGAATTTGGCCAATCCAACTGTCCACTTTTATATTCTATTCTCCTAGATTGCCTACGCAAAAAATTAGCCAATTTGGAAATTATGAGATAAGGTAACAGTGAAAGATGATTCAACGGTTCTAAAACTATTTTCGACGATCGGGTGGCTTTAAATCCTCAAAACGACACCATTTTGTGTGTGCATTTTCTACACATCTAATAATATAAATTGAACGATAAGATCTTTTAAATTCAATCGTTTGAATATCAATTGAACTAAAAGTTAGAAAATAGCATTGAAATTCCATAAAGTGTTTAACCACTTTGATGAATAAGCTTCATTTATGATTTCAAAAATTAAAAAATGAATTTGGCCAATCCAACCGTCCACTTTTATATTCTATGCTCCTAGATCGCCTATACAAAAAATTAGACAATTTGGAAATTATGAGATAAGGCAACAATGCGTGACGATTCAATGATTCTAAAACTATTTGCGATGATTATGCCTCTTTAAATCCTCAAAACTGCATGATTTTTTACGTGCATTGTCTATGCATCTAATACTACAAATTGAACGGTGATATCTTTACAATTCAATCGTTTGAATATCAATTGAACCAAAAGTTAGAAAATAGCATTGAAATTCCATCAAGTGTTTAACCATTTTGATGAATATGCTTCATTTACAATTTCAATAATTAAAAAAAATGAATTTGGGAAATCTAATCGTTCACTTTTATATTATATGCTCCTAGATCGCCTATACAAAAAATTAGCCAATTTGAAAATTCTAAGATAAAGTAATGATGCGACACGATTCAATGGTTCTAAAACTATTTCCGACAATCAAACGGCTTTAAATTCTTAAAATCGCACGATTTTTAATGTGCGTTGTCTACGCGGAAAATATTATTAACTGAAAGGATGGATTTTTCAAATTCAATAATATGAATGTCAACTGAAATATTTAGTCGAGATTTATTACCAAAAAAAAAAAGTTTGAAAAATTATTTCAAAAAGTTGAAAATTACAAATTAATGTATTTTCCTGAGAACACTTTAGTAGGGAAAAAACCGCAATTTCGCTCACTTTTTTTCAGCAAAAGTTTAAAAATCACGCCCAAAATTTTCACGAAAAAGCAAAAGCCCGCCCACTAGGTTTGCCCCACAAACGTTTTTAAAGTTGCCCGACGGACATGTTCGTTGGGCAAATTCACGCCTAGAATGTCAGGACCCACCCCTAATCCCCCGGAATTAAGGGCTAATCCCGATCCCGTCTAACGTACACATGACACAAAGGCTAAACTGACGTCCAACCTTCATGTGACACGTAAGTCGGACAAGGGATTCTCGATCCGAGCGTCCAAAAACTTTCGAACTTTCCAGAGTGTACAACCCATAACTAAACTATCCAAAGTCCGATAAAGGCGTGCCGCCTGTCGTTGTACTCAGGATGTTGAGACCTACCTAACGGTCCTTGGTTGCGTGAATAATCCTTGTCATTCAAAAAGTCAACAATTTCCTCCTTTTTAACCAAATTACGAAAGTGCCCTCAACCTTCTGAACATCATAACTTCCTCCTCGGATGTCGGAATCGGGCGTGCCACCTGTCTACGGACTCGTGACATCCCGAACTACGTCACGGCCATCGGTTAACGCCCAATTGACCGCCCGAACTAAAAGTCAACTTTTTGCCTGAACTAGGGGCAAAATCGTCATTCTACGCTAATGGGCCAACAGTAACCAACTAAACACCGATTAGAGTCACTAATCCGTTACTAATCATTTTACTAATCCCGACTCTCGGGACGGGTCGTTACATAGAAAATTAAATGACAGTAACCCCTTATTCTCTCTTCAAATGCCCAGCCGCACGCAACTCCTTCAACCAAGTTCTCTCCCTCCCCCTTAGACAGTAAGCCCTTATTCCATTTTGCGGGCTCTCAAACAAATGGAGCTTGTGGATTGGCCTAGCAATCTCTGTACCATATAGGTTTGAAATTTTCAAAATCTAAAAGTGTAATTTTAAGCCCCAATTTGATAGGGTTTTCATACCATGGCCTAAAATTGTTTTTTGGTTTTGCAGTCATTTGTTTACTTTGAAATATTTAAGAAGGGCTTTGAGAATAACATTCTATCTGGTCATCTCCCCACTCTCAAATATCATCAAACAAAAATCGTCGGAAGGAGACAACGATTCAAGAGGGTGAGACTCAGTTACCATCTTCTTTGATATGCATAACTTTGCTTCAATTTGTTCATGTCCTTGACGTTATTTGCATTTTGATGAAACTTATTCATTGAAATATAGATTGGTAGTCACTTGGATTGGCTGGGGTGAGATTTTGGAAAGCGGGTGACAAACTGAGATTGTGGGTTGCTATTTTTATTTTTTATTTTTTGCAGATACCATATGTTTGCTTTCACTTATATATGAACTCATGCATCTTAGGTGTTCTAGCCTCTAGGCTATGTATGTTTAACCCTTCTAAAAACCATGTTTTTATCTTACCCTTGTATGCTACACCACCCACTTTGCAGCCAAACACTCAGAGTTATTTTGTTTTGTCACCTTCATTTCTCCCACCTTGATATCTCCACTGAGATTCTTATGTCATTCTGGCCATACCCATAGCTTAAAAATATACCAAGGTTATGCACTTATGCCATGAGAATTATGTAAAGAAGCTGCTTTGTGTCTAACAAAAAAGAATGGTGTGATTAGTGTGCTACTGATATTGAAGAAAAGATCAAAAGAACCAAGTGATCAATTGTGCTCTAGAAATAAATAAATTCAAAATCATGAGTCAAAAGAATGATAGAAATAAGAAATTAGTTTCAAAGAAAGAAGTACAGGTCCATCACCAAGAAATAGAAGCGGGTGCAGCCCTTGCCAATCAAGAGGTCTGGAAATTCAAGTAATAATATCTTGGTATCTTTCTAAATTTTTTGTCATCTGACCTTTCATTTCTTAGCCCAAACGTAAACTTTCATTACAACCATGTAAAACTGTAAAAGACCGAGTTGATCATTGAGGATGTATTCATGGGTGCTGGTAAATATATGAGCTATCTATATTCTTAGTATTTGATTCTTTCATGAGATCTGATTCCAAAATTGTGTCAATGTTTCTATTTTTCATATGTGAAAATTCTAGGTTTCCATGACAACTTCACTCACATATGCTTGCTAAATGATTAGGCTCTAGGTTTTATGGGACTGAGTGAATCTTTGATATTGAGAATTGAGATGAATTCTATCTTCCTTTTTTGATAAGATATGTATGAATTCTATACTGAATTATGTTGTTATGAATCTATGTAGAATAGCTTGGGCCCTATTGAATTAGTGGTTATGAATCTATATATGTTGTTTCTATGCTGATTTTTCTGCCCATTTATGTGAGTCCTTATGGTTTGTATTTTCTTTTTCGTTGTTTGGAGTCTTCAATCGGTGTTCCTTCAATTTATATTTCAGTCTTCTAATTTTTATTTTGTTTTAAGCTGATTATTCACTTATGTGTGGAGTCATGCACATATTATTCACCAATTTCCTACACAACTAGCCCCGCAAGATGACCAGCCACCCCAACAACCAGCTCTGCATCCTGGCCAATCACCACAACAACCAGCCTCGTAGCCTGATCAGCCACCCTATCAGCCAGCAGCATCGCACCCCGACCCGCCGCAGAGCATTTAGATATATGTATTACTATGTTTGAGACTTCTTAATTTTCTAGAACTATTTCTTTTTATTATGTTTAAGACTTTTTATTATGTTTAAAACTTTTATTATGTTTAAAACTTTTATTAATTTGTAGAATTATTTCTTTTTATTATTTGAAGACTTTTATCTCTCTCTTTTTTAAGTGGAGAAATTTATTTCTTTTTAATTTAATTAGATGATAAATAGAATAGTTTTATTTGTTATTAAAACTTATATATTAAATGTACAAATTTATTATTATTTTTTAAAATTTTTGCCCGATGAATAAAATGTTTGTCGGGCAAAAGCTTACCCTACGAGCAAGTTGTTCGTCGGGCAAAAAAGTTGACTTTTGCATGAGCAACGGATTAGTTGTGACGACCTTTGTTTGTTGGGTCACTGGACACTGTTGCCCGACCAACACGTTTTATTCGTTGGGCAAAGTTTTGCCTCACAAGCTTGAGGCGACAAATATTGCCCAACAAACATTCGTTACGCGTGTGTATGCCCAACGAACATATGAGCTTGCCCGACGAACACCTGTTTGTCGGGCAAATCCTTATCCCTTGTAGTGGAAGTTCTTAGGCGAAGTTAAGCATTAGCCCGTGTAGGTGGAAGTTCTTATTAATTGTCTTTGGTTTTATTAATAGATTGTGTTTGTGTTAATTATTTCCTTAAGTTCCTTCATCAATAAACCCAACATGAATACAATCCAAAATTCTATAGTACTGGTATCAGAATATTCTCAAAATTAAATAAATTGATATTAGTGATTTCATCATGTATCAATTTTTTTTCCTCGTTTGTATTTGTATTAATTATATTGAGATTATAGTAATCTTAATTATTAAACATATATCCACATATTGCTTTGATATCAAATAATTTCCAATATTTTTTATAGATTTTATCTGTGCACCAAATTTTAAAAATTCTAACGCTTTTCTGACCCAACATAAAAAACCACAGTTTTGATTATTAGATTTAAATCCGGTAATTAATTAACCATAAGAAGATTGAGTACACCTGTCTTTACTTTATTACTTGATCGAGACAATCAATCTACCACATTCGAAGCCAAAACACCACCAAAAAAGATTTTTACCTGCCCATCAAATTCATCACACACAGATAAGTATACACTTAGTTTTTTTTTTTTTTTTATCAATGTATCAAATTAACCCTAAATAATCTGCTTCCTTTACTAGCTACATTATGGAGCTCACAAACTATTGCAGATGTATTTATTTGTCCTTGATCTTCATGTTGGGTGCCTTTTCCTCTCAAGCTACTTCTCGTAGTCTCCAAGATGCATCATTGTATGGGAAATATGAGCAATGGTTGGCTCATATACTGACATTAATGCAAATGAGAAGCATTTTAAAATATTTAAAGATAATGTGGAATTTATAGAATCTACCAATAGCGACCCAGCAAAACGTTACAAATTGAATGTCAACCAATTTGCTGACCTTACAAATTAATGAAGAATTCAAAGCCTTGAGAAATGGATTTTTGTGGCATGAGTGTTTCACGAAGACAACCACTTTCAAATATGAAAATGTTATAGCGCCACCTAGTGTAGATTGGAGGAAGAAAGGAGCAGTAGTAATGCCCATCAAGGACCAAGGCCAATGCGGTAAACTTTATTTTTTATTTAGAGATGAATAACACTAAGATAAATGGGTTCTTATATTAGTTATTTACAATAGCTACGTACGTACTAAATGTGATTAAAAAAAATATGTACATGTAGGTTGTTGTTGGGCATTTTCAGCTGTTGCAGCCATGGAAGAAATTACCAAGCTATCAACTGGTAAATTGATCTCCTTATCTGAACAAGAACTCGTTGATTGTGATACCAGAGGGGTAGATCAGGGCTGTGAGGGTGATTTGATGGCCGATGCCTTCCAATTCATTAGTCAAAATCATGGCCTTAGTACGAAGGCTAATTACCCTTACACGGGTGTTGATGGAACTTGCAACACCAACAACGAAGGGCACTTCTTAAGGCTGTAGCAAGTCAACCGATTTTTGTTGCCATTGATGCTAGTGGTTCTGATTTTTAGTTCTATTCAAGCGGTGTGTTTACAGGTGCCTGTGGAACCAGTCTTGATCATGGTGGTACGGCTGTTGGTTAGGAGTAAGTGCTGATGGGACCAGATATTGGCTGGTGAAGAATTCATAGGGGACACAATGGGGAGAAGAAGGGTACATAAGAATGCAAAGAGGTATTGAGGCAAAGGAAGGTCTTTGTGGGATTGCTAGGGAAGCCTCTTACCCCACTGCATAATCAATCTCTAGCATCAAAACTATTGCCTACTATGTATAATATGCAATTTGTAGTAGGCTATTCATGCAGAAATCGTCCAGATTTGTAGAATTTCTTCTTGATCTCTACACACAATAACAATAAATAAACGGGGTTAAGGTTGAAACCCAGAGATGGTGGTTCAACCAAAAACACTCCAATGCTAAATCAGTTTAATCAAGAGAATAAACCAGTAAAGTATCCATATGAGTTTTGAATTACCTCCTCAAGTAAGGTGAGGCCTTGTATTTATAGTAGAACTTTGAGAGTCACCGAAACATCTGATTGGTTGAAGAAGATAGTATTTAATAGGTGATTTTATTTAGAGAAATTATTATTATTATTAAATGTATAAATAATAATAAATAACTCACGGGATTATTTATAATTAGCATTGATCTAATTAATTAATATATTTAACTACTAAATATATCAAATTAGTGCAAAGAATGTGTCATGATGTCATCATCTATACCAGGGGTAATATCAGTATTATGAGAGTTATGAGTCACGTGGTAGCTCCACAATCTTCCAATGATTTATGCTTTTATAAATGCCCCCACATTGTTTAGGGGTTCAAGGAATCCTAAGGGATGTAATTTTTATTGTGGTTATGATAAACTATTTTTGTTTATAGGAGAGTAGAACTCTTCTTTGTTTCGAGCAGTTGAAGTTCGTTTGGCCTTATACGTCGCTTTGGTTTCCCAATAAGAAGCTTTGGGCTTGAAACTTTCCTTGAGTTAACTTATGGAGCCCAATAGATAACTAGGGTTTGTTCATTTTTTTTTCTTTATTTAAATAAAGTCATGGTAGCCTTCATTTAAAATAAAAAAAAAAGTTATACCCTAACATCCGAAGAAGGATTGCACTGTCAAGCTGATTGATGTGCTTGAGTCGCAGTCTCCAGAGGTAGAATTCTTTTCTCTACTCATTTTTCTCTCATTTTTCACTGTGCAGGTTTAATATATCAATCCCCAATTCTCAATCCTCAGCTGGAACTGTTCAGCAGAGTCGGCATTGGCTGGCATGAATGGCGTGTCTGCAAGTCGCAGCAGCCACCGTTGCTGTCAATGAGTAATAAGAGGAGAGATTGAATGACGTTAGCGTCAAAAAATAAATTAAAGGTCTTTGGGGAGATGACAATTGCAATAGATGTATATTGAGAGGATGTTGGCACTCATAAACCACACTCGGGCGCCATTCATGAGTGAATCCGACCTGGAGAACCACTCATAAACCACACTCGGGCGCTACTCCCGTCTGATAGGTAACCAAGATACCAAATTTATTTTCGAAATCCTGTCAAACCAGGGATACACGTGTATCTTGCTATACACGTGTATCTTTCTAGTTCATGCCTTTGCTCGTCAAGTAGCCTCGGTATCTGTGCAACGGTCCTGAAGGATTTCAAAATCAAGAAAAACTGTGTGAGTGGACCTAAAAAGAATATTTTAGAACATAGTTTTGGAAACATGAATAATAAAACATAATCGCTACCCTCCGTTTAAAAAAAACAACTATGCATGCATACTGAGAATTCATAAATCCCAACAAACGGATAATAAGACATAAATGTCAGGACCCGTCCCAATCCCCCTGGGATTAACGAGGGATGCTCCTGATCCCGTCTGACACGAAGTGTCAGACCAGGGAAAATTTGAACCTTTAGCCCGACCGGCTTCTAGAGTACGTCAGGATCTGGTGGAGGAGTGTGATGTCTCGGTCTCTGCTATAGTCCGCACCAGAAATCAACCTGAAGGGCAGTGAAAACAGAAAAGACTGTGAGAGGACGAAAAGTAATAGTTTGATAAAACACATTTCATAAAAGACCTTTATGCCCTTCACTAAAAAGCATGCATGCATAGTAAAACCATTTATCAAACCACATATGTTTAAATAACCATATTTAGGGTCTCAGCCCCAAGTTCCGTAAATTCAAGTCACACGGGCCCCTACCCAAAACTATTTACAGAAATCCATAACATAGTAAACATATGTGGGAACTCAGCTCAAATCCATTTATTTTCCATAGAACACAATTTCGCAAAACCAAGAAATCATGTTTATCATAAATCATATAACCAATCCTGTCACGATATCTAAAGCTACGCGCGTGCTACCCGGGGTCTTAAATCTCAAGTCTCCCCAGGGTCCACCCAGGTCAATGTTCGTAGATTATTGACCCTCCCTAGGGATTGTAATCCATAATAGCCTTCCTGAGAGTAAGGTACCCAACGGGGGCGACTTCACTCAGTTAGTGCTCCGTGACTACTCCGGGGTCCACCCAGGCCAACGACCATCCCCGGAGTAGACAATCCACAAATATATAAGGATGGTATATGAAAACCATTTTGAATTCATTCTCAAAACCTTTTAAGGGTTCATTCCCGGTCCACCCGGGATTACTGCGGGATAACCCTGCTCCTGTCTGACACGGAGTGTCAGACAAGGGATATTTCCGACCTTTGCCCTCCTGGGCTATCGGAGTACGCCAGGATCCGGAAGAGGTATGTGATATCTCGGTCTCTGCTACAGTCTACACCGATGTCAACCTAAAGGGCAGTCAAAACATTAAAATTTGTGAGTGGACAAAACAACCAGTTTATAAAAATATTTCCATAAAGACATTTGTACCCTTCACTAAAAAGCATGCATGCATTCGAAAACCATTTAACCAAATGGAAACCATATGTGGGAACTAAGCCCAAAACAGAATATAAACCAAGGTCGAAAGGACCACCATGAAATCGACCATACGAGTCACTGCCCAAATCCATAAAAGAAACCAATAAGGGACTCAGCCCAAAGCCATAACCAGACTGAAACCAAATACACGAGCCACTGCTCAAATCCTGGGCACACATGTGCACACCACATATCACATATAATCTATCATATATATATATATATATATATCATATATACATATAAGTCACACAACCAATCCTGTCACGGTATCCAAAGCTACGCGCGTGCTACCCGGGTCTCAATCCTAGTCTTCTCAAAGGCATGGTCAATGTCCGCAGACCACTGATCCTACTCGAGGTTATAGTAACCATAGCCTTCCTGAGAGTAAGGAACCCAACTGGGGGGTGACTCCACTCAGTCGGTGCTCCGTGACTACTCCGGGGTCCACCCAGGCCAATGACCCTCCCCAGAGGAGATAATAGAAGTAAAGGAAGGTATATGAACATATATATACATAATACAAATATCCATGCCCGGTTCCTCTGAACCTTCATGATCCATAGCATCCATGTCATTCATATATGTATATATAGAAAACATCCTCCATGCACGGCTCCCATAAACCGTCATGTACCACCATAACATAACCAGGGTTCATGCCGGTTCCCATAAACCGTCATGAACCACGATACCACAGCTAGGGTTCATGCCGGTTCCCATAAACCGTAATGAACCGAGAAATCCATTTAAGATTCCCTGACCTGAAATCTAAACCGAAAAGTAACCTAGGTCTCGTACCCGAACATAGGACATCAGCTGGGCACCGTGCCCGAAATCTGAGGTCATATGCCCGAGACAAAACCAAATGGGTTTCATACCCGAGTTTATCCGTTTAGAAATCTAAAACCATTTCATTTAGACCAATAAAGACATACGGACCCGTATAGGCACCGTAAAGGGCCGAAACCTCGAAATACGTGCCTATACGTTACCACACATCCAAATGCACTCATGGCATCACAAACAAGTATTTAAAACATATAATAAAAATTTATGCATGCACCAATTTAAAAAACAAGGTCCACTCACATACCGTCCGAGCTGCCGCTTCGATTTGCGTGCCGTAGGCTCTTCCGAGACAATCACCATCACCGGGACTCCCAAACCTGTCCAAATTGTAATAGAAGGTTACTAACTACTAAATTAACCTCCTACCAAAGCCCCGTAATTTTCCCGATTTTCTAACTATTTTTAAAGTCGATCCTAAACCTTCGGACACCCCGAAACATATCGAGACGGTGTCCGATCGACACAAAACCAGTCCCAAAATGTTCGTTACATCGAATAGATGATTTCGTATGTTGAAGATACCCCCAGATTCCCCACCACGCGCTGCCACGCGCCGCCCAAAGGGCCCTCCGCGTGGGCTCACGCGTCAGCGTACTGTAGCCCTTCTCCAACCTCAAGCTGGTTCAGACCAGCCGGTCCGGCCCAAACTCTGCAATTGGACCGGCGTGGCCGGTCCAGTCCCCTACAACTCGTATTTTGGTCCGATTTCAAGCCAATTCAATCCTATTCTTCTAGTTATGATCTTAGGAACTTAAAACCATAAACAAAAACACCTAAAACCTAACGAATCCGACCGGTCCAATTCAAAGCTCACGTCCCAGTTTTCCAAAACCTCTCCAGAGGTCTCTCAACCTCCAATCTCCCTCAAAACCTCCCTAATAGCTTCCTAGCAACCTAATATACACACTCTAATCAATCAAAATCGATCACAACGTCAAAAATTAAAAAGGAAAACAAACGGGTCTAATCGGGTACCTGCTCGGGTTTTTATCTCAGCCGCCCACGACGGCGCCGTCCAGGTCGGCCACCAGCATCCCAATCATCCTCCCTCACTCTCCGGTCTCAGTCATGGCCGGATGGAGAGGGTTGGGTTTGTTTGGGTTGCACAGAGAAGGGGAAATGAGATCGGGAAATGGTTTGGGTTTGAAATGAAGAATGAACGATGATGATGATATGCATGAAGGCATAAGGATAGCCTGTGGATGGGTGACACTTGTCACTCATCCATAAGGCAGGAACTAAATATCTGGGCCCCACTAGAGTCCAAAAGTTAAGTCGTCTCGTAATTCGTGCAATAGTGCACTTGAACTTCTGTGAACCGTAACTTCGCCGTCGAACGTCCAAATTCGACGTGTCACCTGTCTACGTATTCGTATCGCCCCATTCTACGTAATGGTCCTCGGCCCTCGGCTATCGGACCTCCTGGTCAAAAAGTCAACATTTACCCCTTTTTAACCATAATTACCAAAATGCCCCTAAACTTCCGAACGTCATAACTTCCTTCTCGAACGTTGGAATTGAACGTGCCACCTGTCTATGAACTCGTGACGTCACGAACTACGTCACGGTCATCGGCCAAAGTCCATTTGACCCCTCGAATGAAAAGTCAACATTTTACCATGGCTAAGGGCAAAACGGTCATTTTGCATCGCTCGTCTGATTTCGCTAAACTAATCACGAATTAGCCTCACTAATCGTGATTAGTCACTAATCTAATCTAGGTATTTGGGACGGGTCGTTACATTCCCGACCCGAAATCAAAATCGTAAACCATAACTGGGCCTCTGGCCTGATTCGTAAACCAACTAGGCCTCACGCACGATTTCATAAACCAAATGGGCCTCGTGCTTGATATCGTAAACCAAATGGACCTCATACCCGATTTCGTAACTCAACTAGGCCTCGAGCCCAATTGGTAAATCAACTGGGCCTCGAGCCCGATACGTAAACCAACTGGGCCTCCGGTCCGATGCCTTGTTAAATCAAATGGACTTCAAGTCCGGAAGTCGTAAATCAAATGGGTCTCGTTACCGATTCCATATTTTCAAATCCAAAATCGATTCACGAACCAATTGGGCCTCTGGCTCGGAAACGTAACTAAATGGACTTCAAGTCCGAGGGTTTCCAAAACAAATGGGTCTCGAACCCGAGTTTACCTTTTTAAATCCAAAATTATTTCATTAAACCATTTCCAAAACCATAAGCACATATAATCAGTGCAAAATTGTAAACCTCGATTTACGTGCAAGCATGTAAATCGCCTCGAAACACGTGAAATCATATAAATCACTAACATCCAAAACATCATCATAGAATCACATCTATAGATCATATAAAACATTTATTCATGAATCGCAGTTTAAAAATCAAGGTCCACTCACATACCGTCCTACGCTGCCACCTCGATTTGCGTGTCGTAAGCCTCCCCGGGCTAATCACTGTCACCGGGACTCCCAAACCTGTCCAAATCAATCTAGAGGGTTACTAACTACCATATTAACCTCTCATTGAAGCCCCCGTAATTTTTTCAAATTTTTTAACTATTTTTAAACTCGATCCTAAACCTTCAGATGTCCCGAACAATATCGAGATGGTGTCTGATCGACACGAAACCAATCTCAAAATTTTCGTTACATCGAATAGATTAATTCACATGTTGAAGTCATCCCCAAAAGACCCATCATGCGCCCTCACGTGCCGCCCAAAGAGGTTGCGCGTGAAAGCCATGTGCCTGTTACAGTGTCACCCCCTACCTCCAGCAAACCAGGTCTGAACCAGTTCACTGGTTCTCAATTGGACCGGACCGGCACGACTGGTCCAGGAATCCGAGTCTCATATTTTCGATCCAATCTTGTCCGTTTTTATTCCTATAGGTTCCTAGCATTAAACCCTATCGATCCACGTCTTCAAAACACAAGAAAACCAAGTGGATCCATACCTTCCATGCTCAAACCGTAAGCTTGATCTTCAAGCTCGGTTTTCAGTTGTTCCAGGCGTCTATTTTCATAAAAATTGATCCTCATCGTGTCGTCTTGGTCCCTAGGTCTCAATAGAATCGACAGGAACTCAAAACATTAATCAAAACTCAACTTTCAATTTTTAAAATAAAAATGGGTTCTCAGGTTCTGTTTTGACTCACCCCCGCCGTGGACCGCCGTCCTCGTCATTCGCAGTCTCTCATTAATCCTCACACGAACGTATGGATGTAAGTACGGTTGTGGGGTGGTGTGTCGTGTTTTTTTTTTGCTAAAAGGGAAATGGAGAATAGAGAATGGAAGGGGGTTTGTGTTTTGTGAATGGAAACAGAGAGGATGGCGGATGATGGTGATCAGCTGAGAGAGAGGGAGATATGGACGATCAGGATGAGAGATTAGATGAGATGAAGGGCTAGGATGGGAGGTCGGTGAAATTAAATTATAAAATAATTTAGGATAATAATATTTAATTAGTTAGATCCACTTTTTAGGGAAGTGACCAATGGGATGAGTGACACTTGTCACTCATCCTGGGTCCCACTTAAATATCTACCCAATCAGATATTGCCACCTAGTCATTGCCTCGTAATGCGTGCATAGTACAATCGAACTTCCCGTGACCATAACGTTTCCGTTTGACGTCCGATTTCGGCGTGCCACCTGTCTACAGATTCGTATCGACCCGATCTACATAACGGTCCTCGGCCCTCGGCCATCGAACCTCCCGGGTCAAAATTCAATATTTTTCCCACGACTAGGGGCAAAACAGTCATTTTACGCCGTTCATCCGATTTCACCCAACTAATCACTGATTAACCTCACTAATCCTTGATTAGTCACTAATCCTTGATTAGTCACTAATCCTTGATTAGTCACTAATCTAATCCTGAAATTCGGGACGGGTCGTTACAACCTTCCCTCCTTAAATAATTTCGTCCTCGAAATTCCAACTATCTCGATTCCACATCCACCTCGTGGAAAGAAAATTTTATCTCACCTCATGTGTACACTTGTACACCATCTAACCAGAACAAAACTTATTTGCACCCAGACGTTCTACTAACGCTCACATCGTATCGTCCATACTCGACCTCTTCGAGTGAAATTGATCATGTGTCCCGAGTTGATACCACTTTACAATTCTACCATTTCGCTGACACAAACAACTCGATGGTTCCTTTCTCAAACACCAATCTATCCTGACGTCTACTCCCATTGGGAGTTACTAGACCTCACTCATCGATCCACGTTGACACCTCCGATAAACTGTCACCACTTGATAGTCGCCAGTCGAAAACTAACATTATACTTACTTGTGGCCACACTAATCACCAACTCACTCAACCTGAGTACACATATACCAACAAAACACTCGAACTGTGTGTAACTGGACCCATCAAAAATACCATGACCCAGTGCGCAATATCCAATGTCCAGTTTATGTCCTCAACTAGTCCAATGGTATCGGAACTAAGCCGATTACCAACACGTTCACCAACGTACCACTGGTATATCCCATATACCGTCACCAAGCGCCACAAGCCTGCCTAGTATCATTCCTCAAACAATGTACCTGATACGTACATCCATCCACCAACCAGTCCACTATAACGTAGATCGTAGCCAATTACGTTTCAATTCTGGAG
Source organism: Prinsepia uniflora (assembly GCA_032719365.1). Lineage (NCBI taxonomy): Eukaryota > Viridiplantae > Streptophyta > Magnoliopsida > Rosales > Rosaceae > Prinsepia > Prinsepia uniflora. The sequence goes on from CM064863.1 coordinate 72,629,022, forward strand.
TCCATCTGTCCAATCCAGTACTAGACAGAATAAAACTCCAACCTATCATCCATTTCGAGTCCCATGGTCACCTGACCGATATCACCACGTCTACTCCTAATCACGTAATCCAACACGTGCCAATCCTACTCATGCCCACCAAGGCGTATCCTCTCATACCAACTGGGCATCCAATCTCACCCATGTCTACGGTGACGTACCAAATTCGAATCTATTGGTTACCCATTCAAATGATTACCACATTACATTTGATTGACTTCATAGGGAAGCCAATCCCAACATTCACACCTCTCAGGCTGACAAAATCTGATCCCATCAGACACCTACTCGCTCGATTAATACACCATACAGTATTTACCTCGAAAAGAAGTTCAGTCCCATCATCCATATACTCAAATGTCCAAGACAAATCGTATACACCTCGATTCACTCAACTACCAAATTCATACCGGATTGACTTCGAAAGGAAGTCGTCCCACATTCTCGTATCCAAATATTCGAGACAGGGAAATAACTCTCCACTTAACCTGATCATCAAGATCATGGTCCAGATCCATCACAATTCCCAAAGTCCTCAACATCACAAACCCGATCCACCTAGGATCCACACATGTTCACTCAGCTAACAATCCACCTAGGACCTGTTCATAGGGTCTTACACCCTCATGACTCCTTAGTCAATCACATCATTCCTCTCCCATTTCCCACATCTAAACAGATCAGTCAATGACGAGACACGTCGAGACTGTGGGTTCTCTCCTATTACCTCATATCGATCCTTGTCATCCCACCTAAGGAAAATCAAGAATGATCCAAGACGATGACATCAACATTCATGCTACGTGAATGCAAACAAAACTCGCTGCACTCACCACTTCATGTAACCCAACATCGTCTGCCACCAATCAGAAGATGAGAAATCTCATTCACCTAACTTCGAAATACCCAACTCCTCCTGATGACCCAAGACAATCGCGGGTCCACCAACCAATACGCGATCAACGTACTGGTGACACAACTATCATCTGCCATGGAAGAACATGAGAAGTCACCCTAAATGACTTCGCAATACCTATTATCAATGCGGAAACAAGCACTCCCTTCGTCGCCTCAATCACAACCTCTCTCGATTCCGAAGTTCCAACCATGTCGGAACCAACACACTCGGACATCAACCACGTGTCCGTAACCAGTCTAATTCACTACCAAGTTTTCCTATCGGTTTACACCGTTTGTGTACATCCAAAAGGATGTGGATCATTACTACTCGATGCTCACGTCTCAACTACTACTGGATCTAATCTAGTCTATCACTATCCGAGATCCACTGTTGGACAACAAATACCGAACACATGCCCATCTCGACGGAGGAGGGCAGAATACTCATTTTTCATAGCTTGGATCCAGTGGGGATATTTGGAGGCTTGTTTGTAAGTGGATAGTGCAGGAGAATGGGCGGCTAGTGTGCCATATACTTGAGGAAGGGGGTATTTAGAATGGAAGAGAAGATGACGGGATTTAGAGTGACCTAATTTTCTTTGAGTGGTCATATGATGAATGTTGCGGATTGGAGGGGTGGAGGTGAATCAGGGGAGCTGGAAGAACAGAGTGAGGAAAGAGAACTGTTTGGGGAATGAACATATTCAAGAGGAGACGAGGGAGACATTGTTGGGGTAGCTTGTTAAGGGAGAGAAGGATTGGTAGGTGGTGGGGTGGATGAATGAGAGAGTGGTGCACTGGGGGAACTAGGTTCAGTAGAACGAGTTAGGGGGACAAAGGTAAAGTCTGCGAGTGGTTTAGTGTCTGAGGGATAGGGAAACTGGTCTTCATTATATAGAACGTGGCGGCTGATATAAACACGCCCAGTGAGGACGTGAAGGTAGCGATCGCCTGAGTGCTGAGCACTGTAGCCGAGAAAAAGACAATGAAGGGATCTGGACTCCAATTTGTGTTTGGTGTAATCTCCAAGGTAGGGAAAACAAGAACAACCGAAGGTGCGTAGAAGGGAATATGGTGGGGATTTGTGATGGAGAAGGAATTAAGGAGAGGACCATTTGAGAACAGATGCGGGGATGAGATTGATTAGAAAAACACATGTGGTAATGGCATCAGACCAATAACAAAAGGGGAGACCAGCTGTGTTTAGGAGAGTACGGGAAACTTCAGATATATGGCGATGTTTCCTCTTTGCCAACCCATTTTGTTGTGGGGTGTGAGGGCAGGAAAATCGCTGGTGAATACCATGGTTGGAACATAAGTTTTGGAAGGCTTTGTTAGCAAATTCCTTGCCACCATCACTGTGAAATTGTTTGATGGTGGTAGAGAATTGGGTACTGATATATCTAGAGAAGTTATAAAAATGGTCAAATACTTCAGATTTGAGTCTCATAGGGTATACCCATATGTAGCGTGTGTAGTCATCAGTAAAAAGCACGTAATAACGAAAACCAGAAACAGATGGCATATGTGACATCCAAACATTTGAATGAATTAAGTCAAAGGGGTACTGGGACGTATGGATTACATTAGTGAAAGATTGACGAGTACATTTTCTTAAAGCACACTAATTACAAAAAGGTACAGAATTAAAAACATTAGGATGACTGATGTGTTACTAAGTTTCTAATTTGCGTAAGACTTTGGTAGAAGGATGTCCTAGCTGCCTGTGCCAAAAACTTGGAGTAGTGGTGGTGAGGAGTGCCTATGGTGGACGATTAGGCTTGATGGGATACAAGCCATCACTACAAGGGCCTTGAAATAGAACATTGTTGGTGAGTAGGTCTCTAATGAAAAAATGTGTGGGAAAGAAAGTAATACTGACTTGTTGATCTTTTGTGTACTGTGCAATATACAAGAGATTTTTGTGAATGGAAGGTACATGGAGGAAATGAGAGATATGAAAAACTGAGGAACCAGAGGAGAATTAGAGATTACCAGTGTGTGCTATAGGAAGTGTGGTGCCATTTCCCACCATAACTTGGTCCTGAGGGGGAGGATTTGTGCGAGGGGCAGCAGGTGACATTGTGACATGGTGGGTGGTACCACTGTCGGGATACCAAGTGGGGTCAGAGACAGCTGTGAGGTGAAGCCCTACGAAGACTTGAAAGAGATCATGATCTGCCGCTGTTGAAGTTAGCGGCTGGCGGCTGTAACATGACTAAGCTTGTTGCAGGACCAGTATTGTGGACTTTGGGGTCTGGCTGGATAAGTGGGAGGGAACTGAGGACTCCTGGTGAGTTGTTGTACAATGGAAAACGGCTAGAACCACGAAGGGAGAAGGGTCGTGAGCCACGGGTAGAGCGGGAGCCACAGTGGTAATTGGGGCGACCTCTATGGACATAGAATGTCTGAGGGGCAGGGGAAGGTGCAAGGTTAGGGTAGTTGACATAGAGGGCAGTGGGCAGAGGGGTAGAGACATAGGAAGGATTAGAAGCTTGTTGGGCCTCAAAGGAGAGGAGGCGAGCCTGCAGGACATTGAAGGGTGGGAGAGGGGGGAAATTAAGCATGGCCGTCACGAGCATCATGTATTTTGATCCTAGACCACGAAGAACAATAGTGACAAGGTAATTTGGGGATAAGGGTTCATTAATGGCTGCAAGAGAGCCAGCCAGAGTTTTGGCATGAGAGAGGTATTCAGTGATGGTCTTAGTGCTTTTGGTGAGAGACATTAACTGGAAACGTAGATTGGTTGCATTAGCAAGGGATTGTTGTGAAAAAGTTTGGCTAAGACACTCCCAGATTTCTCTGGATGTGTGAAGGCCAACGACTTAGGACAAAATGGGCTCAGTTAGGGTGCCCCTCAACATGCTGATTAGGGCTTGATCTATTTGGTACCATTGTTAGAAGGCAGGGTTTGGGAGAGAGGCAACATGGAAAGTCAGGGCTGAAATAGAGGTTTCATGTGTAGGAGATGATGTTGCACTTGGTGTTGGGAGAGTGGAGGGAGGGGCATGATGGGTGCCATCTATGAAGCGCCAGTAGTTGTGGCCAATGAGGAAAGGTTTGATCTGGCTTTCCCACAGGAGGTAATTGGATTCATTAAGTTTGATAGAGACTAGAGTTGAGACGTGATTAGGGGAAATGGAAGGGGAGGAGCAGGAATCGATGGCCATTAGATTTGGGGAAGAGCATGAGGGGCTCGGAGTGGGAAGAACATGAGGGGCTCAGATTGGGAAGAACAGAGGGATCGACTATGGTTATCAGACTTAGTGCTCTGATACCATGTAGAAATTCATGAACTGCATGTTTTAATTACAGCCAATATGGCATATTTATACAGGTTTGTTTAAGGGATAAGACAGAGCATTTCTTATCTCCTTAAACTGCTTCTAACTGTAATAGGACAAGTGTCCTATATATGTAACTATAATAGGACAGGTGTCTTATATAAGTAACTGTCTACCTGTTACTTAACTAATGTCTAGCTTCTACTAGGAACTTAGGTACACGGGTCTAACCTAGGAACTAATGTACAATGTGTTCTAGAGTTACCTATACATAGTCTAACAGTAACCATAAAACCATATCAAGCCATAAAAGCATACCCAAACACAATAACCATACACAATAAACCCATTCCTGATGCTTGCAATCCAAATCATCATATCATGTCCGCACTACCAGTAGGTAAAGCCACTTAAGAAAATGAGCTTTACCTCGACGTCCGAGTGCAAACCGACTCAAGAAAATGAGGTTTACCTCGACATCTGAGTCATCCAACCCTATTCTCAGGAAAATGAGTTTAACCTCAACGTCTGAGACTACCCATCATGATACTAGTTTCGAGAAAAAGAGTTTTACCTTGACGTCCGAAATTTCCAACCAAACCGGCATCCCGATAAGGGTTATCCACCATACACAAACCATATATATATATATATATATATATCCAGAATCACATCTCAAATACCAAGAAAAAATATTTGTATAACTCATATCAATTTCAAAACCAAGTCCAAAATATCCAAAATATAACATATATATGTTTCTCATAAAACGTGCATTGAACAGTTATCATAAAACCGCCCAAAATCATCATTATCGAGAAAACACATTTTATAACAAGCATAAGACATTTCCAATAAAAATCACAATTCCAAACCCTGGCCTAAGCCCAAAATACTTTCAATGTCAATTTCGTAAAATGTGCCATTAAAATAATAATAAAATATCCATGGAATCACCAAAATTCCTATAAAATTCCAATCAATTAAACATCATCAAAACCATAGAAAACCATTTAAAACAATTATATCTGCATGCATAATAAGTTTAAGGAAGAAAGGGTCCACTCAATCTCGGTCCACATGTGACGATACCCACTTACATGATTTTCCGTAATTTCCCAGAACCTTTCCCACTTGTCATAATTCACTTTTAGGGTCACTAAGTATCCCAAATAAGTTGTATTTTAATTCCATAATTTTTTCGAATTTTTAAACGAACTTAAAACAACTCATAAATCTTCGGACATTCAAAGCTACCTCGAGACGATATCTGATCACCTCGAAAATTGCACCTTAGACTTATAATGTTGAATACATGAATTTTCATGTTGAAAACATTTCCAAATAATGTGACACGTGCCCACAAGCTCCAAAGAAATTCCTTGCGCGTGGGCTTCAGGCGTGGGGTACTATTCATCACCCCCCAACTTCAGTTCGACCCGAATTCTTAGTTATTGGGTCATCCAACCCGCAAGTTGACTCAGTTCCAAAACACACAATTTACGTCTATTTTTCACGTTCCAATTTCTAAACGTAACTCCTCAAGCTTAGGAATCGATATGTGGATTAATACACAAGTTTTTACCTCACGATTACAGTTTGAGCTTCAAGCTCTCGGTCATGACGTCCAAGGGTAGTCCAACAGCACCTCTGCATCCAACACCCTTCGTTCTTGTCTCTATAGAGTTGCACGAGCTTCAGGAGCTTTCTTGGACGTCGAGTTTCACGTTTCCAAGCCTATAAATGAAAACCTAAAGTAAAAACCCATTTTCCTTGATTTTTCCTCCATTATTTTTCTTTCTCTCCCTTACTAGTTTCACCCTACTTCTTTCTCTTTTCTTTTCCCCTTCTTCTCACTTTCCTTTTCTCCCTACTTCCCATCCAACTTCCAAATGTGGATCGACTTACCAAGTCAATGTGTTCCTTGCTAGTGTGAGAGCACTTTAGGATGCACCAGTTCGTTAAGTTGTTCATTGAAAAGATCATTCGGTTACACAAGGTCCTACAATCAATCATTTCAAACCGCGATCCGAGGTTCACATCTAGATTTTGGCAGAGTTTACAATGGCCTTTTGGGACGAGCTTACGCTTCAGTATAACTTTCCACACTAAGATTAACGGCCAGTCAGAGAGGGCCATTAAACCCTAGAAGACATTATGATTGTGTGTGTGTGTGTGTGTGTGTGTGTGTGTGTGTGTGTGTGTGTGTGTGTGTGTGTGTGTGTGTGTGTGTGTGTGTGTGTGTGTGTGTGTGTGTGTGTGTGTGTGTGTGTGTGTGTGTGTGTGTGTGTGTGTGTGTGTGTGTGTGTGTGTGTGTTTGTGTGTGTGTGCGTGTGTGTGTGTTTGTGTGCGCGCGCGCGAGCACTGCCGTTTAGAGGAAATTAGGATTCACACTTGACGCTGATGGAATTTCATACAATAACAGTTATCAGTCAAGTATTGGAATGGTTCATTTGAGGCACAATATGGGCGACAATGCAGGACACCTATTTGTTGGATTGAGGTGGGTGAGATGAAATTAATGACATTTAAGTGAGCGGATTGGATAGAGGAAAAAGGTAAGATCATTAGGGATAACCTAAAGGCAGCATAAAGTTTTCAGAAAATTTACGCCAACCATCGAATTAGAGACCTCGAGTTAGAGGTTAGGGATTGGTATTTCAAAAACTATCTCCTTGGAAAGGTATTGTGCAGTTTGACAATGTGGGAAGCTGAGTCCCCGTTATATTTGGCTTTATGAGATTACAAAGAGAATAGGCCCAGTGGCTTATAGACTTGCATTACCCCTTGAACTTTCTAGAGTTCATGATGTGTTCCACATGTTGATGCTCTGAAAATATCTATTTGACGAGTCTCGTGTGCTGAGAGAGCAGCCATTTGACCTTAGGGATGATTTGAGTTATCAAACGCAGCCTGTTCAGATCCTAGATTTGAAAAACAAGGTGTTGCGTCGGAAGATAATCCCTTTGAGTAAGGTTTTGGGGAGGAACTACAAGGTGGAGGAGACCACGTGGGTCCCCAAGCTTTGATGTAGGCCCTATATCCATAGCTTTTCTAGTGATGGGTATGAATTTCGAGGACAAAATTTCTTTGAGGGGGTTAGTTGTAAGACCTAACCTTATTTAATTTGTCTTTTCATAAATTATTTTGGAAAATTACCAATTAATAGGGCCCGTTAGTCACTTTTAATTCAAAGATACTTTTGAGGAAATTTCTTGCTCTAGCATGTAGGTTTCAGACTCACGAGTTAGTAGGCAGGCGGCACGTGTGAATAAGGATTCATATGAGAGAGTTACGATTTTTTTGATTTGAGGGGCATTTTAGTCTTTTTGGTGAATGAGATATTTTTGGGAAGTGGATACGATCTCCCAACCTTATCCTTTCCATTTTGAGCTGCCACACACACATACACTCACACAACCTATCTTTTCTGTCTCTCATTCTCTCCTCCCATTCCCATGAAAGCCAAAAACCCAACCCAAGACTCCATCTTCTAATCTAGTTGCCAAACCTTGAAATAAAGGTCATTTTCAGACTCCTTTTACTCCCGTGAGCAGAACCATCCAAGGCAGGAAGGAAAAATGATGCAGGAAGAGCCCAAATCCAAGAAAGAAGAATTTCAAAACTTTCGAACTAGATTTCGAAAAATCGAGATACTTTTTCTCAATTCTGAGTTTAGATTGGTTTTCCTAGGATTGAAAAAATAAGCTAGGAAACATTGAAGTTTTGGGAAAAAAATGGAAGTTTTTCAACGAACTAGATGGCAGTGGCGGTCATCTTCTCTAGCAAGACCCACAACGGATCATCGTCTCTGGCGTGTTTCCCGGAAAGGTCCATCGACAGACAGTAGTGGGCCACGGCAGACAGCAGTGCCAGTTACTAGCTCTAGTGACCTATCTAGTCTGATGATGTTGTGGCGGGTGATGTAACGTGACGTGGTAGCCAACTAGCAGCCACGTGACTACCACGTGGATGCCATGAAACCGCCACGAGGTAGCCCAGTCAGTAGCGTGTGTGGCGCGTGGCCATGAGTATGGCACATGAAAAGAAGGTGGTGATGCGTGGGTGAATGTTTTGATGCACAACTACACATTTATGATATTTTTTGACATTATAAATCCAATGGTACTAGTTTCAGGTCAATCAGAGTTAATTTAAGGGTGTTTCTGAGCGTCCAATGTGACAGTGTGTATGTTTAGCACACGTGTGACATCTGCAGCAAACGGGTTCAAATTCGAGGTTATTTGTAATGTTAGTGACCCTCATATGTTACTTTTGACAGGAGATACTACTTTAGGAGTCTCGGAGGAGCACACCGCACGAGAGTGAGCTCGATCAGACTGATTGTAAGTGGACACTTGTTTTATAACCCATGGGGCATGCACATTTAACTGATTTACATGCTTTATGATATTTTATGAACTAAAATGGTTGGGATAATTTTTATAAATTCTACTGGCTGTTAAGTGCTGATTTATAGTTTTTAGAATAATTATTCGTGACACAATTTTCTAGACACATGTTTTACGGTTTTTTGTGGAAACAATGTTTTGAGCTCTAACCCCAGTTTAATGTTTTCACTTGGATTTTGAGTCAGTGACTTATTTAAAAGCAAGGTTTTGGATATATTTTTTGAACTATTTCCACAGTTGACCATCCTTGTGTGATATGATATTTTCCCCAGATGTGAGTAAATTCTGAGGAGACTCATTCCCAGGGGAATTCATGATATGATATTGTACTGAATGTGAGTAATCTTGAAGAGACTCATTCTCAGGGGAAGTCATGATATGATATTGTCTCGAATGTGAGTAAATCCTGAGGAGACAATGTGAGTAAATCCTGAGGAGACTTGTTCTCGAGAGCAACATGGTATGCTCTAGGATGTGCGCCAATCTTAAGGAGACTCGTTCTCATATATTTGACTCCGACGTCGCTGAAGCTTAGCTCAGCTGTTCTAGGGACTTTATACATTTAGTACAGGTTATACAAGTGGTAGTGACTAGATTTCGAGGATTGATTGTATCACAGTACCGATGTTTGTGTCCAGGTTTTTTAGATGATTTTAAAAACAAAGATTTCTAGGAAATGTGGCCATGGATATTTTTATATATTTATGTTTTCGTACTTGATGGGACCACAGTTTTTTACTTGAATTTTATATTTGAATTCACCATGGTTTTTAACTTGACTCTGGTTGTTTTTCTTTCTATGTATGCATGTTTTTTTGAAACTAGAGGGTGCACGTTATTTCCTCGGTAATTGTGTTTCAACTTGATGGTTTTGTACACTCAAATCTTCATGGTTTCAGTTACCCTCCAGATCGTGATGTAGGAGAAGGAGCATACTTTGGACGGAGGCATACTTCCTTCACTGCGCACTCTTGATCCTCAAAGTAGGATCCTTATATTATTTTATTGTATTCTTTACCTAGTTGCTATGTTTATTATTTTGGACTTTGGTAAGACTGTTGCACTTGTGAGTGATCTTCTTGAAATCTATAAGAATCATCCCTTGTCTGACACATGTTTAAGGGTATTTTGGAGTTTTCGATTTAGTTGTCAGACGGGAGTAGGACCCTTCACGATTTAAAAGGAATTTTTGGGAGGGGTTCTGTTATTGGTGTACTCAAGACCCTCTCCTTGACAACACAACTAACATTTAATTTTGATCCTTATGTGAGGAGAGGATCTTAGGTACACTAAGGTGTATACTCTTTATCTCACAAAGGGGTGGGTCGAGTGTGGTAGGATAATACAAAATGTAAGGGGACTCCATTTATTATGGGGGATCACTATCCATGTAGTCCTCCAATGTGCACCCAAAATTTTCTTGTTGTCAAAGGATTGCGGCAGAGCAGTAACAGACACCCTTATACTGTATATTGTGTGTGCATTGAACTCTCCCATGAACAAGTTGTCCAATTTCTCTCATTTCTAATATTGTGAGTATTAGATGGATTCAATTATAACCAAAACTTATATTAGCGCTACACAATTCTTTGTCTTTGATGACCGTCTCATCTTCTATCTATTCTAGCTTCAACTGGGATCAAATTTAGACATCTCTTACTTATTATTGCTTTTAATATTGCTTGCATTATCTAACAAGTTATCCAATTATCAATAGCGTTATAGTCTGTCTAATAATATTCATTTTTACTTGTAAATGAAAATTTTCGAATATAATTTTTTCACTACCTAAGACGCTAGTAAGACTCATTATAAACTAATGCGTCCTTACAAAGCTTGGGCTTAGGACTCGTTCCCTAATCCTACAAAGTAATGCATCCTTAGATTAATGGATTTTGGATATAAAACAAAGCACCAGAATTTTATATGAAACCAAAAGAAAAATCTATGTATATATAGGAGGGCCCATATATGATATATATAGTAGGGCCCATATTTGAACAACTATGCTTTAGGACGAATATTTTGCCACTAATCTATCCTGACATCAAATTAATTAAAACCTAAAATGAGCTCTAACCTTTTAAGGCACGAAGCCTGCAAATCAAAGTGTGGTGCACGGTGATGGCAATACCATTGATCCATTCTCTATATAAACTGTCATTCAGTCTACCATTTCATTGTACCAACCCTTTAATTCCTTTATTGTATCAGACCCTAAATTTGCTTCCTTTACTAGCTACACCCTACACCATGGAGATCATAAACCAATACTACTGCAAGTATATCTGTTTGTCATTGATCTTCATTTTGGGAGCATTTTCCTCCCAAGCTACTTCTCGTAGTCTCCAAGATGCATCAATGTATGGGAAATACCAGCACTGGATTGCTCGTTATGGCTGTGCATATCCGGACATTAACGAGAAGGAGAAACGTTTCAATATATTCAAGGAAAATGTAGCATTCATAGCATCATCCAATAGGGATGCAACAAAATCATGCAAATTGGGTGTCAATCAATTTGCAGACCTTACAAACGAAGAATTCAAAGCCTCTCGGCTTCTTGGCGCATGAATGTTCCACAAAGACAAACTCTTTCAAATATGAAAATGTTACAGCGCCACCTACTGTAGATTGGAGGAAGAAAGGAGCTGTGACCTATCAAGGACCAAGGCAATGTGGTAATTGAACACTAATTTTATTTAGAATCAATGAAATCAATTAAATTGTTTCTTATTACTAATTCACTATAACTACGTACTAATTGTAATAAATAAACGTATGTGTAGGATGTTGTTGGGCATTTTCAGCAGTGGCAGCCATGGAAGGAATTACTAAGCTATCCACTGGGAAATTAATCTCCTTATCTGAACAAGAACTAGTCGATTGTGACACCAGTGGCGTCGACCAAGGCTGCAAGGGTGGTTTGATGGACGATGCCTTCCAGTTCATCAGTCAAAACCACGGGCTTAGTACCGAAGCTAATTACCCCTACACTGGTGTTGATGGAACTTGCAACACCAACAATTGCAGCTAAGATAACTGGCCATGAGGATGTACCTGCAAACAGTGAAGAGGCTCTTCTTAAGGCGGTAGCTAGTCAACCTATTTCGGTCGCTATTGACGCTAGTAGTTCTGATTTTCAGTTCTATTCAAGTGCTGTATTTACCGGAACTTGTGGAACCAGCCTTGATCATGGTGTTGCCGTTGTTGGTTATGGAGTGAGTGGTGATGGGACCAAATATTGGTTGGTGAAGAATTCATGGGGAACACAGTGGGGAGAAGAAGGGTACGTAAGAATGGAAAGAGGTGTTAAGGCAAAGGAAGGTCTTTGTGGCATTGCTATGGAAGCCTCTTACCCCACTGCATAAGCAATCTGTAGAATCAAATTCAATGCCTACTATGTATAATACCTTTAGTAGGTCTATGTGTATCTTGATATGATTGATATGTACATGGTAAAATTGTACACTTATAATTATCAAATGAACAAATTAATTAACTTATCGGTTTTGAGTATATTTTAAATTGTCTAGCCTACATATATAATCCTAAATTTAACCACGCATGCGTGCCTAGAATCATGATTATTAAAGCCAGAATTATCTTTTCAAAATGGACTAACCTCAAAATTAACTTTCTAAACAAAACTCCAAGATCCTTTAGCATATGCAGAAACATAAAGCAATAACAAAAAAAAAAAAAAAAACATGCAATATTGTAAATAAGATACAAGTTATTTTTTTTAGTTAATTTGTTTTATTAGTGCTCAAGGAAGTAAGGAAACACCAGAACAAACAAAGAAGCGAGAAAACAGGGACAACAGTAAAGCAAACAAAGGGAACAACAACCCCCACGACCCCAACTAGAGCAAGCTAACAATCATGAGATGGTGGAGGGCAAGGGAGACCACCGCGAGATAGCACATGCACTAGGATAGATGGAGGCGATCAATCCAGACTTCCATGAGCATCAATCGTTGTGCATGAGAAGCAAAGTCATCAAACGCCGAATTTGCAGTTTGTGGGACCCACACGAACTCCACAGCGTCGAACTTGTCCAAAGAAGACCTAAACTGAGAGAGAATAGGATAAATTTCCCACTTCCCCCGCTGGATAGAACCCTTAGCTGCGTTAACAAGCTCCAATGAGTCAAACTCGAAGACCACCCTATTGTAGCCCCCACGCTTGGCCAAATTGACCCTAAAGCCCAGGCCTCAGCCTCTATAGCAGAACCAACATCCCTAACTAAATAGAAACCAGCTAGGAATCCCCCACTGGCATCTCTCACAACAACACCTAGACTAGCACACACAGAGGAAGGCATCTAAGATGCATTAGAGTTGATCTTTACCAAATTCCAGTCATGAGGTTTCCAAGAGGGGGAGGGGCAAGAAACATCAGTAGAAGGTTGACTCGGCGCAGGGGGGCAACCTCAACATTCTAGTAGTCCAAAAATAGAAGTCCCCCAAAAGCAATAACTTTCCATGGATTAAAGGTACAACCGTCGAACAAGACCCGACAACGTTCCTTCCAAATAGCTCAACATAGGATTGCAACAAGAGCGAAAATTCTTGGTTTCTCCGCATTCCAACCAGATATAGGAGTTGCAATGTTAGAGAACTAGGATTCAAAAGTAGAGATATTGATAGAACTTACAGAATAACCCAATGTGCTGCCAAACCAGATACTTCTAACACTATTGCACTAAAGGAGTATATGCTCCACGGTTGGAGGGAAATCAGAATAGACAGTGCAGAGATTCCCTAGTTGGGATGCAACCTCGGGCTGTCTTCCATATAAAGTTCCTAACCTTTGGAGGTATCTTGATATTCCAAATTAACTACCAAGTTTCCTTCGAGGTGGTGTAGGAGGATGAGGGACAGTTAGCAAAGATTGGATGAGCCCTTTTCCTTAACCAGTTATAACGGGACTTCATAGAGTAGCTCCCATCAGACGACAAAGGCCAGATTAAACGACCATTTCCCCGCACATCCGCAATAGGCATAGAACATATCAGGCCGACCTTCTCCCTAGGAAGGGCATTGCAAAGCTTTCGCCTATCCCATTCCCCGGATTGAAAGTCAATGAAGTCTGCAACCAAATCATTTAGGTTTACCTCAGCAATGGCAATGAGCATCACCTGGAGATCAAGAAGGTCGATAACCCAACTATCAATCCAGAATTTAATGGAGTGTCCATTAAGAACCTGTCACCGAGCTCCTTTTAATATTAAGTCTCTTCCATCTAAGATACTTGACCATCCCCAAGACGCACAAGCACCACGTGAAGCCATCATGAATGAGGTTTCAGGATAGTATCTATGTGACGCCTCAGAAATTCAAAAAAGGAAATTTCGAGAATTTGAAACGGAAATAACGATTTTGCCTTTGATTTTATGTGGTCAAAAGTTGACTTTTTGTTCGGGATAATTTTTGGACTTTCAATGAAGACCGCTGCATAGATCTCGGAGTCTTGAGTCTGTAGACAAGCGTCATGTCGAAATCGGAGTTCGGATGTGATTGTTATGGGTATAAAACGCCCAGGGGTATTTTGGTAATTTTCAAAGAAGGGCAAAATGGTAATTTGGTTGGATTTCTGCTAAGTCGCTAAGTTTTACAGATTGTGACACATGTCACCACATCAAATGGATTGTTGGCTTGTACGTGGCAAATATTAATGCTTGTTGGGTGTTTATACGTTTAAATGTGTTTATGAACAAAACCAAAAGAAAAATCCTTTCAATTTGATGTGGCAGCAACAATTGTGAGACCAGAGAAACTAGGAAATATAGAGAGAAAAACGAGAAATAAACAAAAGAGAAAAATGGAGAAGAAAGAGAGGAAGAAACCGAAAATTTCCCAAGAAACCCGAAAAACCGTTTTTAGAATTTGAGAATTTGAATTGGAGTTTTGGACTTTGATTGTTAAAACTAAGATTGTATTGAGTTTCTTGAGGAACAAACGAGTCGAACCATCGTCAAAATCGAAGGGAATTGATGAAGTAAAACTTAGAACAGCATCTCGAGTTTTCAATCTGAAATTCGATCGGTTTGAGGTAAGGATTTGTGAAATTGAAGTTATGTATCCTTAATTGGGATGAATTCGAAGAAATTAGACGATTAAAACGTAGAATTGGACTGGAATTGATGGATATTGAACCGAGTCACGAACCGAGTGGAAGGACCCGTTTTGTAGGCAAACGGGTAGGGATGATGAACTATAGCAGTTATTGTGCAGGCGTGTGGGCTTCACGCACAGCCGCTTGCGGCGGCGCGTGGACGCTATTCCTGAGGTATGATCAACATCACTTTTAATGTATTCGATGTAACGAACATTTTGGCACAAGTTTCGAGTCGAATTGATACCGTTTCAGTATAGTTTTGTGTATCCAAAGTTTATGTTTACGTTTTAAATACGTATTTTAATCTTGGAAAATTAAGGGGTTTTAATGTGACATTATTTGAGATATTAGTGACCCTTAGTGGTGGTTTTTGACAGGATTCGTAATTCCTGAAATTTATGAAGGAGCGTATGACTCGGAATCAGATCACTTGGATATAAGGGTGGCAATTTTTTACACAACTTCATACACGACTCGAAACCCGCACAAAATTTATCCGGGTTAACCCCACGATTAAAATTTCAGGTCATTTTTTAGTCAGTCCGTTATGACACGTTTAATAAACGGGTGGGTTCTGGGTCAACATGTTAACCCATATAATGCATGTTAACCCATTTAATAAATAGATAGGTTTCGGGTTGACCTGTTAACCCGTATAATGACCTATATATTGACCCGTTTTAATAAACTTGTCATTACTAACCCATATATCTACCCATTTACCTACCTAAATACCTATTAAATCTTATAATTTAAATATGTTAAATAGGTTGAATGGGTTAAATAGGTCATAGGTTAAATGGGTTTCAAGTACGACCTATTTATTAAATGAGTTATACGGGTTATACGGGTTTTACACGGGTTACCTGAGTCATTAACAGGTTGGATTCGGGTTTGACATCATTGACACGAGTATTAAACGGGTCGAGTTTGGGTTGGTTATATTTGGATAAAACAAAATTTATGACACGACACGACACGACACGGTCCATTGCCAGCCCTACTTGGACGGTGTGTGAGTGGACTTTTGTTTTATAAACTGTGATGCATGCATAGTAAATATTTTCCATGATTTATTGCATGATTTGAGTTGTAATAATTGGAATGATGATTTGATATGATTATTTGGTGATTTTATGGATTTAATTATCGTTTTGTGAACACGATTTACGAGAATGGTGAAAGCTATGTTTTAGGCTAGGCCCAAATTTGAAAATGATGTTTTGACTTGGATTATGAGTGAAGAATGATTATATGAATTTAATTAATGATTTCCGGATGTGATAGTACGGATTTGGAAATGGTTTGACTTGGTTTTGAGTCAAGGATTTTATAAAAGCTTAGTGGTTGGCTTTGTGAGTTGTTGTCATGGTATGCTATCTTCTTGGATGTGATTGAGCCTGGATGTACCGCTCGGATGTGTCTGATCCTGGGGATGTGTTCTGCCAGATGTGACTGATTCCGGGGGTTAAGCCCAGATGTGTCTAATCCCAAGAATGTGGCTTGTTGGTTCCCTACGCGTAGTGCCCATGTGATTGATTGTGCACTTGTGAGTAGTGATGATGTTGTAACTGATGTCTATGCACTTGTGAGTAGTGCTAATGTGATACTGTGATATTGCGATCGATGTTTATGCACTTGTGACAGGACCCGCCCCGATCCCCCTGGGACCACCCGGGACGTGCCCTGCTCCCGTCTAACACCCAACATTAAAATACCAAAAATACCCTTATTGAAGATAAAATGCATAAAGAAAATCCATAGTTAAGTCATACATAGCACACCACACAAATACTCGAATACAAATAGTGTCAGACAAGGGATAGTTCCCGAATACAGTTTATTGAGCACGACTCTAGACACACTACGTGCCAACCTACCCAGCAGTAGGGTTCAGGTACGCAACGTAAACCTATGCCTCTTCCTCCTCGGGATCCTCCTCTTCCTCCTCCTCGGGATCCTCCTCCTCGATAGCACTACCTGGAGGGGTAGTAAAACAACAAAGGTGAGTGGGCCGAAACTCAAGGTTTACAAAGTAGTTTACCATTTCGAAAACATATAGCTTTTCCCCTCCGTTTTCCGAAAAGACATGCATAGTATCATAAACCACAAAACCATATAGTCATAAGCAGAATAATATCAACATAATATAATCTTAGTCACTGCACTATACATCCCAACCCTGACATCCCAGATGCCTGACGTCCCAGACGCCCGATAAGGTCACAATCTCAAGGCTACGCGTGCCACCCGGGGTCTCAATCCCGAGTCCAAATCCCGAACCTAGTCCGAGCATGGCATTCTAGATGCCTGACGTCCCAGACGTCCAATAGTAGCAATCCTGCTCCTGAGTCACTCAACGGTCCGGTCCCTCCGTAGAATGGCTCCTCACAGGCAATGCGCCGTGACCACTCCGGTGTACCTACATCCGGAGGAGATAGAATCCTAGGGTAGATCTATTGTAACGACCCGAACCGAGAATAATAATATTTTAATGTAAAAAGACTATTTTGCCCCTAAAGGGGGGGAAACTTTGACTTTTGACCTAGGAAACAATTTGGACTTTGACCCATGACTATGACGTAGGTCGGGATGTCACGAATTCGTAGACAGGCGGCACGCCGAAATCGGAGTTCGTATGAAGAAGTTATGGTCAAGGAAGCGTTTTAGCGGAATTTACGAACCGAGAACAACGGAATAAAATATTAATTTATTACGGGAATCCGTGCCAACCTAATATTTAAATCAAACCGATGGATTGGTGACAAGTGTCACCCATCCAAGCCTACACTATTCCCATAAAGCAACTAACACTATTTAATCTATTTTTATATTATTTATTTTCCCTCCATAAAGCAAATCGGAGTTTCTGCAACTCCGGCAGGGGGATCAGACTGTAGCAGAGTACGAGGAGACCTTCCTGATGTTGTCTCGCTTTGCTGAGAACTTCGTGATCACCGAGGCAGACCGATGTCGCAGATTTGAGTGGGGCTTGCGACCTGAGATTCAGGCGATGGTGACTGCAACACCCTTTGCTTCCATGAGGGATCTGACTGATGCGGCGACCAGGGTTGAGAACAGTATCCTGGCTCGTCAGCGAGCTGAGGGGGAGACTCGGCGACGTGATCGCCCACACTTGGGATTCTCGGGCCGTCGTGGCTCGAAGGGAGGACATTCTGGTGGATCTTCGTCTTCTGGCAGCCGAGGACGTTCTGGTCAGTTCAGGAGTCCTCAGAGGTCTGGACAGCGTTCTGGAGCTTGGCAGCGGTCTTACTCACCGATGAGCATCTCACCGGGGGGATACTCGGGTCGACCTAGGGAGGTCACATGCTTCGCTTGTGGGGAGCCGGGGCATTATGCTTCTGAGTGTCCACTGATTCGCGGCAGTACTGCGCCAGCGCAGAGCACAGCATCCCAGACTGACAGCAGCCGGACACGCGGTGTTGTGCGTGGCCGTGATCGAGGGGCTAGAGGACGGGGACGACCTGCAGAGTCTATGGCTCGTGTTTATGCTGTTACCCAGCAGCAGGCCAGATCCATTCCGGGAGTGTTGACAGGTACTGTACATATTTATGGCATGGTTGTTCGTGCATTGATGGATTCGGGGGCAACTCATTCTTTTATTTCACCGCGTTTTGCGAGTCTGTTGGGCCGAGAGGTGACCGCACTTGAGCACGAGATGGGAGTGGGGACACCGATGGGTGTGACCTACCGGGTGAACCAGGAGATACGAGCTTGTCCTGTGGAGATTGAGGGAGTTGAATTTCCGGCAGACTTAATCCTGATGAATGTTCACGATTTCGATGTGATACTTGGAGTTGATTGGTTGTCGGAGTACAATTCACTCATCGACTGTGGTAACATGCGGTTGACTTTGAGAGGTCCAGGATTACCGGAAGTGATATTTCAGGGAGAGTGTGGAGACACATCACCCAAGGTAATATCTGCACTCACAGCTACTAAACTCTTACAGAAGGGGTGTCAGGGTTATCTTGCTTATGTGGTAGAGTCTACGGATGAATCTTTGCGTATTGAGGATATTCCGATTGTGCGGGAATTTCCTGATGTCTTTCCAGGAGATTTACCTGGATTACCACCACCCAGGGAGATCGACTTTACGATCGAGTTACTCCCCGGGACTCGACCGATTTCACAAGCACCGTATCGTATGGCACCGGCAGAGCTACGGGAATTGAAAATCCAATTACAGGAACTGGTGGATCTAGGGTTTATCCGACCCAGTACATCACCATGGGGAGCGCCGGTCTTATTTGTGAAAAAGAAGGAGGGTAGTTTACGGTTGTGTGTGGATTATCGGCAGTTGAACAAGGCTACGGTAAGGAACCAGTATCCCTTACCCAGGATCGATGATTTGTTCGATCAGTTACGAGGAGCGCGGTATTTCTCCAAGATAGATCTGAGGTCGGGATACCATCAACTGAGAATAGCCAAGGGGGATGTTCAGAAAACAGCTTTTCAAACGAGGTATGGGCATTATGAGTTCTTGGTGATGCCCTTTGGATTGACGAATGCACCAGCGGCATTCATGGACTTGATGAATCGAGTCTTTCGAGCATACTTGGATAAATTTGTGATCGTGTTTATCGACGACATCTTGGTGTATTCCAGGAGTGTCAGGGCTCATGAGGAGCACTTACGAATGGTATTGGGTAAACTACGACAGGAGCAGCTGTATGCTAAGTTAAGCAAGTGTCAGTTTTGGCTAAATAGTATTGGATTATTGGGTCACATTATATCACCCGAGGGGATAAGTGTGGATCCTTAGAAAACGGAGGCTGTGACGAATTGGCCAAGACCGACCACGGTGACGGAAGTGCGAAGTTTTGTTGGGTTAGCGGGCTATTATCGGAGATTCGTAGAGGGTTTCTCCCAGATTGCCGCACCATTGACTCGGTTAACCCGGAAAGGGGTGAAGTTTGTATGGGACGACCAGTGTGAACAGAGTTTTCAGGAATTAAAGTGCCGATTAACCACTGCACCTGTCCTTGTATTACCAGACAGCAGTGGAGAGTTCGTGGTATATAGTGATGCATCGCTGCAGGGTTTGGGATGTGTATTGATGCAGAATGGAAAAGTGATTGCTTACGCATCCCGGCAGCTGAAGACACACGAGTTGAACTACCCTACTCATGATTTGGAATTGGCAGCGGTGGTTCATGCTCTAAAGATCTGGAGACATCATTTGTTCGGTGTGACATGCCGAATATTCACCGATCACCAGAGTCTTAAACATTTGTTCACTCAGAAGGAACTCAACATGAGACAGCGGAGATGGTTGGAATTGTTGAAGGATTATGACTGTACGATCGAGTACCATCCTGGCAAGGCAAATGTTGTAGCTGATGCACTTAGCAGGAAGTCGGCGGGATCAGTTGCGCATTTGAGATTGGTGTATCTTCCTTTGCTAGTGGAACTTCGGAAGAGCGGAGTTATGTTAGGGATGGACGATCAGGGAGCCTTGTTGGCTAGCTTTCATGTGCGACCCGTGTTGGTCGACAGGATCATCGAGGCTCAACTACAGGACCAGATACTTTGTGATTACAGGAACGAGGTTGAATCCAGTCAGAGACAAGATTTCTCCGTCAGGGGCGATGGAGCATTAGTAAAGCTTGGGAGATTGTGTGTACCTGCGGTACCAGAGTTGAGGAGAGAGATTTTAGACGAGGCCCACAGTTCGGCCTATGCTATGCATCCAGGAGGGACAAAGATGTACCGTACCCTCCGGGACTATTATTGGTGGCCAGGGATGAAGAGGGAGATAGCTGAGTTTGTCAGCAAATGTTTGATCTGTCAGCAGGTCAAAGCAGAACGGCAGCGTCTGTATGGGGCTATGCAGCCACTTCCAATTCCACAATGGAAGTGGGACCATATTACAATGGACTTTGTCTTCAAGTTACCGAAGACAAGGAGTGGAGTTGATGGAGTCTGGGTAATAGTGGACCGGTTGACTAAATCAGCACATTTTCTGCCTGTACGTGAGACGTACAAGCTCAACCGTTTGGCCCAGTTATTCATTAATGAGATCATCTGACTACACGGTACCCTAGAGTCGATCGTGTCGGATCGGGATCCGCGTTTCACATCCAGGTTTTGGAGGAGTCTACAGACTACTTTGGGTACGAAATTGCACTTCAGTACGGCATTTCACCCACAGACCGACGGACAGTCTGAAAGGACAATACAAACTCTCGAGGACATGATGAGAGCCTGTGTGTTGCAATTCCAGGATTCGTGGGCTGATCGTTTGCCATTGATGGAGTTTGCCTACAATAACAGCTACCATGCGAGTATAGGGATGGCACCCTATGAGGCACTGTATGGTCGACAGTGCAGAACACCGGTATGCTGGATGGAGATCGGAGAAAGAACCGCAGTGGGGCCGGATCTGATGGATATGACCCAGGAGACAGTTCGGGTTATTCGGGAGAGATTGAAGGCGGCCCAGGATCGTCAGAAAAGCTATGCAGACCGACGGATCCGAGATTTAGAGTTCGAGGTTGGTGACTTTGTCTTTTTAAAGTTATCGCCGTGGAAAGGGATTCTTCGATTTGGACGACGTGGGAGATTGAGTCCTCGTTATATCGGACCATATGAGATTGTCGAGAGGATTGGTCCGGTGGCTTACCGTTTAGCACTAACTTCGGAGCTTTCCCGAGTACATGACGTGTTTCATGTATCGATGCTACGGAAGTATCTTCGGGATGACTCTCATGCACTGCCAGAGCAACCACTGGAACTGATGACAGATTTGAGTTTCGAGGAACGGCCAGTGCAGATTCTGGATAGGAAGGAAAAGGTCTTAAGGAACAAGACGATTTCTTTGGTTAAGGTACTATGGCGGAACCACGAGGTGGAGGAAGCGACATGGGAACCCGAGGAATTGATGAGAGGGCAGTACCCATACTTGTTTGAGTAAATTTCGAGGACGAAATTTCTGTAAGGAGGGTAGGTTGTAACGACCCGAACCGAGAATAATAATATTTTAATGTAAAAAGACTATTTTGCCCTTGAAGGGGGGAAACTTTGACTTTTGACCCGGGAAACAATTTGGACTTTGACCCATGACTATGACGTAGGTCGGGACGTCACGAATCCGTAGACAGGCGGCACGCCGAAATCGGAGTTCGTATGAAGAAGTTATGGTCAAGGAAGCGTTTTAGCGGAATTTACGAATCGAGAACAACGAAATAAAATATTAATTTATTACGGGAATCCGTGCCAACCTAATATTTAAATCAAACCGATGGATTGGTGACAAGTGTCACCCATCCAAGCCTACACTATTCCCATAAAGCAACTAACACTATTTAATCTATTTTTATATTATTTATTTTCCCTCCAATTAACCCCAGCCCTTGGATTGTCTGTGCAAATGAATCCTGGCCCTCCATTTCCATCTTCTTTCCTTATTCATGCACGATCATCCTCTGTCCGTTTCACTCAAACACACAAACACACATTCATCCCCTCACAAACCCGTGCATTTCATCCATTTTCTCTCGACCAAGGCGATCAAACCAGCCATCCTCTTCGCACCAAACGACCACCCACAGCACCACCATCATCTGGTCTTCACAACCCGTGCAACCACCAGCCACCACCAGCCCATTTTCCCGTCCGAAATCCCGTCCAAAAACTCAGACCCGAAACACTACGGAAACGGGTCCAAGAAGCAAACCTCGACAACCACACCATCTCGACGCAGGGGAAGCTCCAGTCTACACCGTGAGGACCCCAGGAGCTTAACTGGACGACGGCACGGCCTGCGGCGGCGACACGGCGGCGGTAAGGTCGAAAACCCGAAAACCTGTTTTACTCCCCTGTTTCGGACCAACCTGTTTTAGTGCTAGGAACTCAGTTGTTTGGTGTTAGACATGTTCTAGGGTGAGAGACGAGTCGATCAGGACCGGTTTGGACGACGGAGACGGCGTGGATCACCGGAGAAGGCGATCGGACTTTGGCCGTGAGTTTCAGAGGAGAACTGGTGAGTTTTCTCCCATTTTCTTTCCATTTTGAGGTTGTAGAACCGTAGAACAGACCTAGACGACCCTATAGGGATGAACCCCGTCGAAAATGGTGGCCGGAATCGTACGGTTGAATCGGGTCAAGCCGTGGGTCGACGGCTACCCGTTTCCAGTCAAACGGGTCTGACCCGATACTGTAGCATGATGATGTCATCATGCTGACGTCACTTCTGACGTCATGATGATGTCATCCTGTCAGATATTGTCAGACCAGGGACCAATCAGAACATGCCACGTGTCACCTGACAAGTGTCAGTGATGACTTCATGCTGACGTCAGCATGACGTCACTGCTGACATCAGTGGTACTGTAGCAGCGTTGACCCACGCGTTGACCAGGCGCGTGGGGGCGCGTGTGAACAGTGATTTTGGTGGGGCCGGTACCATTTTCAAGGTTTCGACGATACGGATCCAATGGAGGTGGTTTCGTGTCGATCGGAGATCGTTATGTTGGTCAAAATGGGGTTTGAAGCACCGGGAATAGTGCCCGGGATGCATTTTTTAGGCGGATCTGTTCTAGGGTCTTGGTATTGATATTATAGGGTCCTTAAGTAACCCTCAGGAATAATAATACAGGTTTATAGAGATCGTTGAGCAGCAAGGACCGAGTGTGAGTGGGCTGTTTGATTTATAAAAGGCTTGCATGCATAAACTGTTTTACTATTTCCACTGATGAGTCTTATAAACTGCTTATATATGTTATTACCATGTTTTGGGCATGAGACCCGTCTGGATTATATGTGGATTTTGTTTGGGATGTCCGGGGGACATAGGGTAAACTATACTGTTATTGTACTGTACTTTCCTACCTGTGTATATTGTCTCCTCCAGGGAGGGTCGTTGGCCTGGGTGGACCCTGGAGTAGTCACGGGGCTCTGACTGAGTGGAGTTGACCCCCGTTGGGCTGCTTACTCTCAGGAAGGCATGTTCATATACCTCGGGCAGTGACCGGGATACCGGGAGCTGATGTACCTAGAGAGTCTCGGGTGTGAGACCCTGAGTGGCAACGCGTAGCCTTAGAACCGTGACATCATTTGGGTTGGGTTTTACAGTGCACTAATATGTTAGTTTCACCTTACGATGATTATTGTGGTTCATTTGTTATGACTTCATTATAATATTATGTTTTCACTGCATGCAAGATTTGGAAAACGGAGGGGTAAAACCTTATGATTATTTTATTATTAAATTGATTTCTAAACTGTTATTTTTGGCCCACTCACCCTTGTTTTACTGACCCCTCCAGACCCTGACACGGCAATAGAGGAGGAGGATCCGGAGGAGGAGGCAGAGGTTTAGTTTGCCTAGCTGTGCACCTGTACACCTACTTGTGGGTAGGTTGAGCACCGAATAAATGTACTCTGACTAGTGTGCTCACATGTTGTATTTTACTTTTCCTTGTCTGACAGTATCACTTTAAACACTGTGTTTATACATTATCTATCTATTTGAGTCCTCGGTTTTTATTTAAGGGTAATTTTGGTATGTTTAGAGTCATTGTCAGACGGGAGCGGGTCACGTCCCCGGGTGGTCCCAGTGGGATTGGGACGAGTCCTGTCATCTATACAGTGCAGTACCACAGATAATATCGAGATCCATTATACATATATATGACTCCAAACCATTCATAAACAACCAGACGGGTCTCATGCCCAAACATCGTAATACGTGCCATAAATCATACACAAGATAAACAGATACTTTTACTTGAATCACATATAGATATAGTAGAAAGTAAAACAGTTATGCATGCCGAAGTTTAGTGAAATCAAAGGCCCACTCACAGTACAATCCCGCTGCAATCCCGAGCGTAAAGCCCCGTCCAAGGGTTAAAGTACAATTCCTGTCATGCCCAAAACATACGTAAAGGTCACTTTAAGCCCCTACTAAACAACTAAGAAACCCTAGACCGAAACCGACCAGGGAAAGCCGTCCGAACACGCTTCCCAAGGCGTCAAACCCTAATTTGACCAACTTAACGATCTCCGATCGACACGAAACCACCGCCATTGGATCCGTATCGTCGAAACCTTGAAAATTGCACTGGTCCCACACAAAATACTGTTCACACGTGCCCCCCACGCGCCGGTCAACCCTCTGGTCAACAGTGCTACAGTGATGCTGACGTCAGCATGACGTCATCACTAACAGTGTCAGAGGACACGTGTCAACAGCCCATTGGTCCCTGGTCTGACAATATTCTGACATGATGACATCATCATGACGTCACTGCTGACGTCAGCATGATGACATCATCAGCTACAGTAACCGGGTCTGAGAACCGGGTCACCGCAGACCCACGGTTCGACCCGACCAGTTCTCATCAACCCGACCACCAAAATCGATGGGATTTGTTCCTATGAACTCGTCTAAACATGTTCTATGGTTCTGTGGATTCAAAACTAGTTTTTAAGTTCGAGAAACCACCTGAAAATCGACGGGGAACTGGCTGCCGGCTCTGGTTCGTCTTCTCCGGCGAGTCGTTGAGCTTCCAGCCGCGTACCTAGGTCCAAAGTGATCGTCTAGTCCCCTAGGATATGTCTCAAAAGCAACCAAACAATTCTAACGTTAAAAACGGAAGTTTCGAAACAGGGAAGGAAATCGGTGTCTCTCGGGTTTGCAGGCTTACCGCCGCCGTGTCACCGCCGTGGGCTGCCCAGTCCGGTCCTGAGTCGTCCAGAGGTCACACTGATCCTAGCCCTACGTTTGTTCGAGCCCAGAAGTCATGGTTTGGATGGTTGGACAGTTTCGGGTGGTTTGGTTTCCTTCTCGGGTTTGTGGGTTTTCCGGGTTGCGCCGCCGTCCGTGGTGGTGGTGATGGCCGTTTGGAGGTGGCTGAGAGGGAGTCTGGTGTGTGGGTTGAGGCTGAGGGGTGGTGTGATCGCTGGTGTGTTTGTGCAGAGAGTGAGAGGATGCACGGTTTAGAGAGAAATGAAAATGAAAATATGTTTCTCTGTTGGTTTAAGAACAGAAGGAGAAAATGGAATGAAGGGCTGAGATTCAATCTGATTTAAGGATGAAGGGTGAGGATTTAAGGAAGTTTAATTGATTATTTAATGGAATGGCAAACACAGATCCTGGTTTTTGGGGATGATGTGGATGAGGTAGATGAGTGACATGTGTCACTCATCAAGGGTCCAGATTGATTGGGTTAAAGTAAATCAGATTAAAATATTTTATTATTATTTTAAGTTCTGAGTCTCAGTTAGTTCGGTTACGTTCTTGACCATAACTTTTTCGTCGTAAGTCCGAATTCGGCGTGCCGCCTGTCTACGGATTCGTATCGACGAGACCTACGTAACGGTCATTGGCCCTCGTCCGTTGGACTTCCCGGGTCAAAAGTCAACATTTGGCCCCCAAACGGCCAAATTACCAAAATGCCCCTCGACTTCCGAACGTCACAACTTCTTCCTCGAACGTCGGAATCGAACGTGCCACCTGCCTATGCACTCGTGACGTCCTAAACTACGTCACGGTCACGTGTCAAAGTCCTAAATACTTCCCGAGTTAAAAGTCAACTTTTTCCCCCCTCAGGGGCAAAACGGTCATTTTACAATAAAAATAAGAATTACGAAAGTTCGGGTCGTTACACTTGTGAGTAATGTTGTTTGATTATTGTGTTTGATATTTGAATACTGTTGTTGATGGTCTTTGTGACTGGTTTGATGTCGATGGTTATGTCCAGATGGTTTTCATGTAATTTGTCTTGAGAGCTGGTTACTCATATATTTTACTCTATGCATGCATATTTTTAAGATGGAGGGTAAAGAGTTCGTTTTGAAATGTATTTTCAAACGATGTTATTTTTGTCCATTCACACCTTTTATGTTTTTTTTTACCCTCCATGCCATGGCACGAAGATCGAGGCCGATCGAGAGGCGGAGGCATGAGTGGGAATCAATGCGACTATCCCTTTTTTGGCAAGTGATGAGGGTATTTTCGAAACTGCAGTTGACTTATCAAAAGGAAGCATGATCAGGCACGGTTATCAAAGTCCATTTGGAGCGGGTCTTGTCAATCTACCTTTTACAATTTGGGCCTAGTAAGAGTTTGGTTTTCAAATAAGCATGCAACACTGTTTTGCAAGTATCGTAATGTTAAAATCCTCCATATTTTCGGAAGCCCATAGCACCATGGACCTTAGGGTGCCCCAGTTCCTTCTAGCTAACCCAACAAAGTTTATTGTGATCCTGGTTCTGTCCCCACCAAAAATTAGCAAGAATTGAATCAATTTAGTTACAAAGCGTCTTTGAGAACTGAAACACAAACATGGAGTATGTTGGAATTACACTAGCAACTGCCCTGATAATAACCTATTTGCCATCTTGTGATAAGAGACTTTGCTTCCAACCACGAACCTTCCTCATAATATTTTCCTTCACCGAGAAGAGCTTCCTTTTCGGAATGTCCCCACAAGGTTGGCAAACCTAAGTAGAGGCCCGGGTCATTAGTAACTTGCACACCAAGAATGTCACCAGAAGCATGGCAGTATCCTTCCAAAAGAGTTTTTATCGCCCTGCAATTTCTAGCTAATGCCTTTAGGAAAAAGAGGAAATCGTCTGCAATGAAAAGGTGAGACAAAATAGGGCCATTATCTGAAAACCCGATACCCTCAACGATCCCATGGGTAATGGCATGATTCATAATCTTAGAGAGCACATCACAGACAATAATGAAGAGGTAAGGGGAAATTGGATCCCCTTATCTAAGGCCCCTAGATGGAGAAAAATTGCTCTCAAGTTGCCTATTGATGATAACAACAAATTTTATTAACTTCACACAATCCATAACCATCCGAATCTAAATACCAACAAACCCCATTTTGGCCAGGATTGCCTCCAAAAAGTCTCACTCAATTCGGTCATAGGCTTTGTTTGTAATGACCCGTCCTTAATTTTGAGTATTAATTAGGGATTAATGACGGATTAGCGAGGCTAATCGGGAATTAGCCAAGGATTAACGGACGTTCAGGGCGAAATTATGATTTTACCCCTAAACGAGGGCGAAAAGTTGACTTTTGACCCGGGAGATCCGATGGCCGAGGGCCAAAGACTGTTATGTAGATCGCGTTGATACGAATCCGTAGACAGACGGCACGTCGAATTCAGACATTCGACGGAAAAGTTATGATTCACAGAAGTTCAAATGTACTATTGCATGTTTTACGAGACGGTAGACTTTTGTCATTCAGTGGGCCCCAGATATTTGTCCCTGGCCCAATGGATGAGTGACAAGTGTCACTCATCCATTGCACACTCCAACACATTCATTGACAGGACCCATCTCAATCCCCCTGGGATTAACGCGGGATGACCCTACTCCCGTCTAACACGAAGTGTCAGACAAGGGATAATTCCGACCTTTGCCCTCCCGGGCTATCAGAGTACGCCAGGATCCGGAGGAGCTATGTGATATCTTGGTTTCTGCTACAGTCCACATCCGATGTCAACCTGAAGGGCAGTCAAAACATTAAAAGCTGTGAGTGGACAAAACAAGAGTTAGTAAAAACATTTCATATAAGACCTTTGTACCCTTCACTAAAAAGCATGCATGCATAGTAAAACCATTTATTCAAACACATATGTTTAAACAACCATAATTAGGGTCTCAGCCCCAAGTTCCGTAAATCCAAGTCACACGGGCTCCTGCCCAAAACCATTTATCATCATAAACACAATTTCCCAAACCAATTGAAATCATGTTTATCCATTATATTTCATATCCAGAACGTGTCACGGTATAATAGAGATACAAGTGTGCTAACCGGGTCTCAAACCCAAGTCTCTCCAGGGTCCACCCAGGTCAATGTCCGTAGATCAATGACCCTCTCTGGAGGTAACGAACCATGCCCATCCTGAGAGTAAGGAACCCAACTGGAGGGCGACTCCACTCAGTTAGTGCTCCGTGACTACTCCGGGGTCCACCCAAGCCAACGACCCTCCCCGGAGGAGACAATCACATATAAAGGATGGAATATGAAAAAACCTTTTGAAATCATTCTTTAAACCTTTCTAGGATTCATGCCCGGCCCCTCATAAGCCGTCATGAACCATAAAACCTTTCATGGGTTCATGCTGGTTCCCATAAACCGTCATGACCCATAAATCCATTTCAAGGGTTCATGCCGGTTCCCATAAACTTTCATGACCCGTAAAAACCATTTCTAGGGTCCCTGACCCGAAATCACCATCATAACACATAACTGAATCCTAGGCCCGAATCCACATACAAACTGGGCCGCTGGTCCGAATCGTAAACCAACTGGGCCTCCGGCCCGATGCCTCGTTAAATCAACTAGACCTCAAGTCCGAGAGTTCGTAATTCAAATGGGTCTCATACCCGAGTTTACCTTTTTAAATCCAAAATCATTTCATTAAACTATTTCTAAAACCATAAGAATGGAAAATCAGAGTAAAACCGGAAAATCTCGATTTACGTGCAAGCACGTAAATCGACTCGTAAAGCGTGAAACCATATAAATCAGAATCATCCAATTCAACATCATAGAATCATATTCATAAAAACCATATAAAACATTTATGCATGCATCACAGTTTAGAAATCAAGGTCCACTCATAGACCGTCCGAGCTGCCGCCTCGATTTGTGTGTCATAGGCTCTCCCTAGCCGATCACTATCACCGGGACCCCCAAACCTGTCCAAATTTTAATAGAAAGTTACTAACTACTTAATTAACCTCCCATTAAAGCCCCGTAATTTTCCCGAACTTTTAACTATTTTTAAACCGACCCTAAACCTTCAGACCGCCGGAAACCTATCGAAACGATGTCCGATTGACGCGAGACCAGTCCCAAAATCTTCATTACATCGAATGGAAGATTTCATATGTTGAACACTTTCCCAAATTATGGCCCACGCGCCCTCACGCGCCCCAAGAAGGCTCGGAATACTATTCATCATCACTAACCTCCAGCTGAACCGGCGTGACCGGTTCAGTGGTTTCCTCCCTCTATTTTGGTCCGATTTAAACCCTAATTAATCCTATAATTCCTATTTCTTCATTCCCTATCAATTTCAATCCTTAAAACCGCATAAAACCCATGGCTTAATTCTTGAACCATACGGTTCAATGTTTCCAAAATGCACCCATGGCTTCACAGTCGTCCCTAGCTTCCTAAAATCGTCCTAACACAATCCTAACAACCTATTTAATTCATTAAAACCATTAAAAACCAACCATAATGCACAAATCGATTTAAAGGGGAAAAATGGCCTTACCGTGAACCTCTCGGGTTTCTCCCCCTCTCGCCGCCGTGGACGGCGGTTCAGGCTTCCAGCAGCCTGTGGATGCATGAATGAGGAAAATGGTCGATGCATGAATCAATATAGGTGGCCTGTGGATGGGTGACACTTGTCACTCATCCATAGGGCAGGAATTAAATATCTGGGCCCACTAGAGTCCAAAAGTGAACTCGTCTCGTAATTCGTGCAATAGTGCACTTGAACTTCCGTGAACCGTAACTTCGTCGTTAAACGTCCGAATTTGACGTGTCGCCTGTCTATGGATTCGTATCATCCCGATCTACGTAATGGTCCTTGGCCCTCGGCCATCGGACATCCCAGTCAAAAATTCAACTATTTGCTCCTTTTAACCAAAATTACCAAAATGCCCCTAAACTTCCGAATGTCATAACTTCCTCCTCGAACGTCGGAATTGAACGTGCCACCTGTCTATGAACTCGTGACGTCCTAAACTACGTCACGGTCATCGGTCAAAGTCCATTTGACCTCCAGAATGAAAAGTCAACATTTTGCCACGACCAAGTGCAAAACGGTCATTTTGCATCGTTCGTCCGATTTCGCCTAACTAATCACCGATTAACCTCGCTAATCGTGATTAGTCACTAATATAATCTAGGAATTCGGGACGGGTCTTTACATTCATGCATATCCTTCCCTTTTGTTCGATCATCGTCCATTCCCACCAAACCCAAGCAAACCCATTCGACCCAATCCAAACCCTTCCCCTATCTGATCATGTTGAGACCAAGAGAGTGAGATGAGGGTAGGATGATGATGGTGATTAGGATAGGTCTAATAGGTTACTAGGAAGGTGTTAAGATGTTTTTTCATGGTGGTTAGTGGCTGAGAAGCCCTGGGGAGAAACTGGAATATTGAACTGTGAGGGAGAAAATCGGACCGCTAGGATTTTAGGGGTTTTTGGTGATTTTGATTTCATATTTAGGTTTCTAGGATCAAATTAGGAAGAATGGAATTGGATTGGAGGAAAAAGGATGAAAATTGACCTAGTTATGGGGCTGGACCGGTCACGCCGGTCCAGTTGGACCAGATTACTGAGGAAAACTGGACCGGTTGGCTGGAGGTTGAAGATGATTCATGTAGTTGGCACGTAGCTCCCATGCGTAACCACTTCAGGAAGCGTGTGGGCGCGTTCGAGAGAATTTGAGGAAATTTCCAACATGTAATTTCATCTATTCAATGTAACGTACATTTTGGGACTGGTTTCGAGTCGATCGGACATCGTCTCGATATAGTTCAGGTTGTCCGAAGGTTTAGGATCGCGTTTAAAAATAGTTAAAAATTACAGAAAATTAGGGGGCTTTGGTGAGGGGTTAATTAAGTAGTTAATAACTCTCTGAAGTGATTTGGACAGGTTTGGAAACCCCGGAGACAGCGTTTGACCCGGGAAGGTGTACGACGCGCTTATCGAGGCGGCAGCTCGGACGGTCTGTGAGTGGACTTTCTTTTATGAATCGATGCATGCATAATTATTTTATAAGTATATTAATATATGTTTTGTGATTCCATGAGTGCATTTATGTGTGTGTTTACGTATTGGCACGTATTTCGAGGTTTCGGCTTTATACGGTGCTTATACGTGTTTGCGATATCGGTTTTAACGAAATGGTTTTGGAAGGTAAAACTGGGCATGAGACTCATTTGGTTTTAGTTTTGATTCGGGCATGTGGCCCTATTGATGACCTACGGGTCTGAGTCGTGGTCGCGACAGGTGCTATGTGCACGGCGACGGACGACGAAACGCTCGCCTCCGGACTGGGATGTGTTCCCTCCGGAGAGGTCACGATGCACGTCCTGTGGTCGAGCAGCCACTGGAGGCTTGACTTCGGAGTGCTTACAGTATAGGAGAGCGATCGGTGAGGTGTGCACCATGATCTAAAGGTGGTCGCGGCAGTGATATGTTCACGGCGACATACCAGGATTGAGAGTGGTCCTGAACTGATGGTTACACGCATCGCTATGATCGGAATCGTGACTGACCCTGAGATATCGGGCTTGATTCCCAATTGATTGTAAGTTCAGGCTTGAGTCCCAGTTAAACGGTGAAATCGGGCTAGAGGCCCAGTTAAGTCATAAGTTCTGGCTGGAGGCCCAGTTGACTTTTGGTATCGGGCGTGAGTCCCATTTGTGGTTTTTATACTAGTATGTATATACCCTCCTTTAAGAGGTAATTGGTCTCCTCCAGACGTCGACCTGGAGAGTCACGATTCATTACCCGAAATGAGTGATCCCCATAGGGTGCCCATTTCAGGAGTGGGAGTTATGATGTGGTCCCGGACCAGATCCGGAGAGATGCTCGGACTAGATCCGGAGACAGAACCTCCCAGATGGAGAATTCCTGGGGGTAGACTCGGAGTGAGATCCCGAGTAGTATGCATACTTATATATATAGAAATCGTGGCATATATCGGGGATTTGTTCCCTAGGGGTTGTGTGCCCTGAGTTGACATCAGAGGATGTCTAGGATGGGTTATATATGTATATATGTATATGTGTATGAGATTTCACGATGATGATTTTGGGTTGAGACCCACGTGTATTGGATTTGGGCTGAGACCCTATGTTTCATGTTTTGAGAAGGAGACTTGTTCTGGGTTTCCTTATTTTGGATTTTGGGTCAAGGCCCCGTATTCCCTGTTTGAGAAATGATTTTCAAATGCATGCATACTTTTTAGTGAACGGCATAAAAGTCTTTTTGATGAATTGTTTTTATAAAATTATTTGTTTTGTCCACTCACAGTTTTGATGTTTTAAATGCACTTCAGGTTGATCGCTGATGCGGGCTGTAACAGAGATCGAGACATCACATTCCTCCTCTGGATCATGGCGCTCTCTGATAGTCCCGGTTGGGCAAATGACGGAATTATCCCTGGTCTGACACTTTGTGTCAGAAGGGAGTAGGCACATTCCATGTTAATTCCGCGGGATTTGAGACTGATCCTGTCATTGTTCATGTCAAGTTCCAGTCTCATCTCGAACTTTTTTGTTGTCTTTCTAGTCGTCATCAAATTCTACCAAATATACAAGTTCCAATTTGGTCTTTAGTCAATTTTTGTCATTATAGATATCCACTATCGGAATATAAGAATATAATCAATTCATTTTTTAATAAAAAGAAAAGAAATTAAATAGAGGGAAATTTTAAAAATAAAAATGACAAAAATTAATTCGCTAGCACCTAATCAATTCCCATTGCGTTCACTCTGATCTCCCTCTGGAGCCGTTATTTTTTAAAGTACCAACGAATATTTGAACTCCTAGCAAAGAAAACGGAATTATAATAAGTATCAATTTTTAAGTAGGCATTAAAATTCAACGTCTTGGAAATTCCAAGGCAATGATATATGAGAGGTGAAGATTATTTGGTGCGGTGTTTCATTTACTATTCTCAGGTTTAAATAGTCATTGATTTTTCATATTGCATGTTTAGTACAAGTATATGTCCATGCTTTTGATAATATGATTAACCAGCTAGCTAGTAGATATATTTTTAATAATTTCCATAGAATTGTTTCTTGATAATTTGTTGTCTTATACTTACGTCGTACGTACATGTTATACTTTTTGATTTTTCCTAAAGGAAATTCAGTATTATCTTTTTATTGTGGACAACAATAGCTAAAGTTTAATTTTTTTAATTTCTTATTCTTCGACATAATATTTGTTATTTTATCATTCGGTCAAGAACTCTTGGTGTTGTAACTTGATTGATGAGTTATAAAAAAATTCAAACTAATGGAATTGCATATGTAGGTTGAAGGTGGAACATACGATGATGTCTTAGTGTTGTAATAACGTTGAAACTTATCTCAATTCTCTAATCTCATTTAATTCATTTTTATCGGGTTTTCTTTAAATGATCTTGTTCTTTAACATTAATTACTACGGGAATTCGACATTCAGGTATCGTTTGGTATGTCGTATTGTACTGACTATTTCAGTCGTATAGATTAATTTGTCCATCGAATAGACTATTTAGTCGGGTGTTTTGTACTTTCCGGATTAGAATGCCGACTATATTATATTGACCGGATTATATCATATTAGTTTATATGAAATACTTATATTTTAAATATTAATTATATATGCTATTATTATTATTATTTATGATTTAGTATAGTTATTATTAGTATTACTATTTATCACATTATTATTATTATTATTATTTATCATTATTAGTATGTATTAAATTATTATTATTATTATTATTATTATTATTATTATTATTATTACATTTTTCAAGATTACTAGTCATCCGACTATTTAATACGGACAATTTTAAGCGTATTATTTTAGCGTGTTTGGACCGTATAAAGATATTCAACTGTATTAATTTATACAGTGACTAATTAATACGATTCATGTCAAACACTAGTTTCGTACTATATTATCATATCTAGTCTCTTATACGGTGCACCAATCATAGCCTCATACAAGCATATTGTGTGTGCATTGAACTTAAGTAACCTAATTAATGTAGCAGGTATATCTTCCATGAACAAATTGTTGAATCTCTAATCTCTAACATTGTGAGTATTAGATGGATTTATGATCACCAATAAAACTTAAACTAGCTATATATATATATCTTCAACTTGAAAAAAATTTGGACAATTATGTTCAATTACTTAATATTGCTTGCATATAATAAGTTATTCAATCGTCACTCGCATTATAGTCAATCTGATCATATTTCTTTTCATTTATTAAAATAAAAAAATTCAAATTCTTAACTACCAAAAACGGTAGGCACTGACCTGCCGCTTACCATAAACCTTTTTCCCAATCCCGATCCACAAACTAAAGCGCCTTTTATTTAATGTAATTTGTATATAAAACAAAGCACTAGAATCTTGTATAAGAACCAAAAGCAAATATATAAATGGCAGGACCCATATATGAACAACTATATATCCTTACTAAGGACGAATGTTTTGCCACTAATTTGTCCTGACATCAAATCAATCTAACCCTAAAATGAGTTCAAACCCTTTTAGGCACGAAGCCTGCAAACTAAATTTTGGTTTTGCCACTAATTTGTCCTGACATCAAATCAATTTAACCCTAAAATGAGCTCAAATCCTTTTAGGCACGAAGCCTGCAAACTAAATTTTGGTTTTGCCACTAATTTGTCCTGACATCAAATCAATCTAACCCTAAAATGAGCTCAAACCCTTTTAGGCACGAAGCCTGCAAACTAAATTTTGGTGCACGGTGATGGCAGGACCATTCGTATTTTCTCTATATAAACTGCCATCCAGCCTGCCATTTCCTTGTACCAACCAACTATTTAATCCCTTCACTGCATCAAACCCTAAATTTGCTTTCTTCACTAGCTACACCTATACCATGGAGATCATAAGCCAGTACTACTGCAAGTGTATTTGTTTGTCCTTGATCTTCATGTTGGGAGCCTTTTCCTCTCGAGTTACTTCTCGTAGTCTTCAAGATGCATCGTTGTATGGGAAATACGAGCAGTGGATGACTCGTTATGACCGTACATATCCGGATATTAATGAGAAGGAGAAACGTTTCGACATATTCAAGAAAAATGTAGCATTCATACAATCTTCCAATAGGGATGCAAAAAAACCATACAAATTGGGTGTCAATAAATTTGCAGACCTTACAAACGAAGAATTCATAGCCACTCGAAATGGCTTCTTAGGGCACGAATGTTCCACAAAGACAACCTCTTTCAAATACGAAAATGTTACAGCGCCACCTACTATAGATTGGAGGAAGAAAGGTGTTGTAACACCTGTCAAGGACCAAGGCCAATGCGGTAATTAAACACTAATAACTTTTATTTAGAGATCAATAAAATTAAATAAATTGTTCATATTGCTATAACTACGTAATAATTGCAATAAAACAAATATACATGTAGGGTGTTGCTGGGCGTTTTCAGCAGTGGCAGCCATGGAAGGAATTACGAAGCTGTCCACTGGTAAATTAATCTCCTTGTCTGAACAGGAACTTGTTGATTGTGACACCAGCGGCGTCGACCAAGGCTGTGAGGGTGGTTTGATGGATGATGCCTTCCAATTCATCAGTCAAAATCATGGTCTTAATACTGAGGCTAATTACCCCTACACGGGTGTTGATGGAACATGCAACACCAATAAGGAAGCCAGCCATGCAGCCAAGATTATTGGCCACGAGGATGTGCCTGCAAACAGTGAAGAGGCTCTTCTTAAGGCTGTAGCTCGCCAACCCATCTCTGTTGCCATTGACGCTAGTGGTTCCGATTTTCAGTTCTATTCGAGCGGTGTGTTTACAGGAACTTGTGGAACAAGTCTCGATCATGGCGTTACAGTTGTAGGTTATGGCGTCAGTGGCGATGGGATCAAGTACTGGTTGGTGAAGAACTCATGGGGAGCAACTTGGGGTGAAGAAGGGTACATTAGAATGCAAAGAGGTGTTGAGGCAAAGGAAGGTCTTTGTGGTATTGCTATGGAAGCCTCTTATCCCACCGCATGATTCCAATTACTATTAAAATCAATTCCTACTATATATGTGTATAATACCTTTAGCAGGTATATATATATATATATATATATATCATGTACATGATGATGATTGCTGAACTTGTACCTCATCATTTTGTACGTGTACGTCATGCTTTTGTATTTGTAACAGAACTTGAAAGTTTTATGTATTAATTACGTACCAAAATGAAAGAACATATATGTTCACTCTTTCTTTTTCTTTTTTTTGGATTTTAATATTACATATTAGTGATATTATTTTTTATGTGTAGTGGATGGGTGATCTTAGTTTCAATTCTCACTAGAATAAGCTCAATATCTAAAATGTGTATAATGGGTACACGTTTGCAAAAAATAAAATCTAATTCAGCTATAAGATTCATATTACTAAATTGATGTTCACATTTACAAAAGCGGAAAAAAATAAATATTAAAAAAAAAACCTTAGAACAGCCCAAATCCTAATATTCACATTGCTAAATTGATCAAATTGATCATGATTACTATAAATTTTTCCAACTAATGAACCAAAACAATGTTGAAATCCATAATTGTGATTGATGTGCAACTATTCAAATTCATCAATAAAAAAACTTAACAAATTCATCAATCCTAATACTCTAAATTTCGACTTTGTTAAACATTTAGAGTGTGTTTGGATAAAAGATTTCTAATTTAATAAGAATTTACAAATTTCATAATTTGCAATTTTGTATATACAATTTCTTAAATTGTAAATTATAGTATTTGAATATCAATTTTAAAAATCATAAAAATTACAATTTCATTTATTTCAACTCATCGTTTTAAAAATTTTGTATCTTACAACTCATAATTTGAAATCCTCAAATTCCAACAAATGTTTCTCCAAAAATTTATCAAATTCTAACTAAATTTCTCAAATACCACACACCAAATGCTCTCCTCGCCCAAATCACCTATTTATTTCTTAAAAACGACACACCAAATGAGCTCCTAGTCCAAATGAACTAATTATTTATTAAAAGGCTTATTACCTCAAATGCACCAAGAACAAATCACCAAATCTCAAAATGCACCAGGGACGGAAATTTGCCTCAGTGTGCACCAGGAACGGTTACACCATCAATACCGTTGCACCAACCGTCCATCTGCGTTATTAATACCGTGAAAATTGATGACGTGACTGTCATATTACAAATTTTAAGGGTAGTTTAGACATTTAATCACTTTTGTTAAATTTTATGTAACGACCCGGACGTTCAGAAAAGGGAAATTTGGAAAATTTGAAGAAAATGACGATTTTGCCCCTAAGTAATGGGCGAATGGTTGAATTTTTTATCGGGCGGTCAAACGGACTTTGACCGCTGACTGCGACATAGTACGGGACGTCACGAGTTCATAGACAGGTGGCACGTCGAATTCCGACATCCGAGGAGAAAGTTATGACGTTCGGAAGTTCAAGGGCATTTTCGTAATTCGGACGAAAAGGGGGAAGATGTTGACTTTTTGATTGACCACTAATTTTCACGCAATTCGAGGACCGTTAGGTAGGTCTCGATACCCTGAGTACAACGACAGGCGGCACGCTGAAAACGGACCTCGGACGGTTGAATTACTGGTTTAGAAGCGTGAAGGGCATTTTGGTAATTTTATGAAGGAAAGGCGAAATGGTAATTTTTACTGTTGAAAATTGAAACAGCCGTGGTGACAAGACCCGCCCCGATCCCCCGGGGACCACAAGGGGACGTGCCCTGCTCCCGTCTGACACCCGAAATAACATTCCAATTTTAACCTCAAACGCTCAAATTAATAAATAACCAAATTAAAGTTATACATCAAATCCAAATTTAACAGATGTCAGACAAGGGATGAAATCCAAAAGTACAAGTTGCGAGCACGACTCTAAAATAAACCTGCGGGTAAACCACCCAACAGGAGATCAGGTACGCGGAAGTAGATCTATGCCTCAGCCTCAGGATCCTCCTCTACCTCGGTAGCACAGCTTGGAGGGGTTACCAAAACATTAAGGGTGAGTGGGCCGAAACTCAAAGTTTATAAAACCGTTTAATAAGTAAAACATATAATTTACCCCTCCGTTTTCCAAACATACATGCATCAAAATTTGAAACCATAAATCATAGATACGATAACCATAAGGCATATAGTAAAACCATAATATAATTATAACCATTACACAATACACTCCGATCTTGACATCCCAGATGTCCGACGTCCCTGACGTCCAATAAGGTCACAGTCTCAAGGCTACGCGTGCCACTCGGGGTCTCAATCCCAAGTCCAATTCTCGAACCCTGTCCGAGTATAGCATCCCAGATGCCTAGCGTCTAGACGCTCGACGTCCCAGACGCCTAATTATAACAATCCCGTTCCTGAGTCATTCTACGGTCCGGTTTCTCCGTAGAATGGTCCGTCGCAGGCATTGCGCCGTGACTACTCCGGTTTACCTCATCCGGAGGAGACAGTATAATACGAGTATATCATTACAGTGCAGTACCAAAATAAAATCATTGATATCCACATGCACATATATATAGATAAAATCCAAAACCATATTCAAGTTTCACCAGACGGGTCTCAAGCCCAAACATCGAAAAACGTGCCATAATCATAATTTCAAGATCATCAAAACCATTTCTTGTTTCTAGCATGTGAATATATAAGTAAATCCGAAAACATTTATGCATGCAAGGGTTTAGTGAAATCGGGCCAACTCACAGTACGATCCCGCTGCGAATCTGCGCGTACGGACCTGAACCGGGATTATCGTACAATTCCTGTCAGTCCAAATCACACGTAAGGGACACTACAAGTCTTAAACATTTATCCAAAAAGTCCGAAACAGAAACCGGCGCGGGGAAACCGTCCAAACACGCTTCCCGAGACAACCGGCCCTAAACTGACCCACCTAACTATCTCAGATCAACATGGTTAATTCACCAAAAATGTTCAGAATAAAGAGAGGAACAAAAGTCATGTTGACCGTGATTGAAGATAAGCTCCAACGCTCCCTCACGCGCCGCCCAAAGTGGCTGCGCATGGAAGTCACGCGTCTGACACTGTAGCTGCTACAGTGTCACCTTCCTTACCCGAATGTCTGTAATACGGGCCTGCCACCCGCGGCTTGACCCGATTGATTACCCATCAATTCCTACTCGATTTCAATTTAATTTGATCGTAACATGTTAAACAATCATCTAATTTAAGTTCTGAGTCATTAATTAGCCAAATCAAATCCTTAAATGGCCCTTCGACCCGTGATCATCCAAACGGGTTGATCACCCCAACTCGCTGGTTTCCAAACCATAATCAAATTAACCTTACAAGAAGCATCATAGGATCAAAATGAACTGAAAGACACAATCAATTGAACCAACACTCACTTGGAAATAGTCGTCCAAACCTCTGAAATTTCTCTGAACACGGCAGTCACCGTCCCAGCTCACCTGTGGCTGGTTTCCTTCGATTTCGATATGGATGTGTTCTAAACACTCCCAGAAGACTAAACTAAGCCTTGGTTCAGTCCAACAAGCACCAGAAATGGAAAACCCGATTTCCCTCCAAATTTTCCCGAAATGGTTTCTCTCTGGTTCCTACCAATTCTCAGTTCTTTCAACGGCAGAGTGAAGCTCACTCACATTCTATTCAGTTTTAAACAACTTAAGCCGTCCCAGAGGCTCGTGGAAGTCCAATCTGTCCACTGAGATTTGTTCCCCGAAAAGCTTCGATCGAAAATAAACAATGTGGCCGTGCTGGGTGGATGAATCAGGCCACGTTCTAAAGCTGTAAACATTCCTTTCTTTCCAGCACACACTTTGCATAAACAATTGGCACTCAGAACCACCGCACATGGTGGTTCCACCCATGTTCCCCCGTGGTAGCTACAGTAACCAGGGGTAAAATGACCAAAATGCCCCTAGTTCAAAAATTACCATAACGCCTTTCACTTTCCAGACCCGTAACTCAGCCATCCGAAGTCCGATTTCAACGTGCCGCCTATCAACGGACTCAGGGCGTCGAGACCTACCTAACGGTCCTCGAGTCGTGTGAAAATTAGTTTTCAAATGAAAAGTCAACATTTTCGCCCCCGTCGTCCAAATTACGGTAATGCCCCTGAACTTCCGATAGCCATAACTTTTTCCCTGATCGTCCGAAATAGACGTGCCACCTGTCTATGAACTCGTAACGTCCCGAACTACGTCATGGTCATTGGTCAAAGCCCGTTGACCCACCAATCAAAAAGTCAACAATTCGGTAAAACAATTCACAGGGTAAAAACGTCAATTCAATCATTAATTTTGTAACGACCCGTCCCAAATTCCTAGATTAGATTAGTGACTAATCACGATTAGTGAGGCTAATCCGTGATTAGTAGAGCGAAATCGGACGAACGATGCAAAATGACCGTTTTGCCCCTAGGCGTGGCAAAATGTTGACTTTTCGTTCGAGCGGTCAA
Source organism: Prinsepia uniflora (assembly GCA_032719365.1). Taxonomy (NCBI): domain Eukaryota; kingdom Viridiplantae; phylum Streptophyta; class Magnoliopsida; order Rosales; family Rosaceae; genus Prinsepia; species Prinsepia uniflora. The sequence goes on from CM064863.1 coordinate 72,670,053, forward strand.
ATGGACTTTGACCGATGACCGTGACGTAGTTCGTGACGTCATGAGTTCATAAACAGGTGGTACGTTCAATTCCGACGTTCGAGGAAGAAGTTATGACGTTCGGAAGTTTAGGGGCATTTTGGTAATTTTGGATAAAAGGAGTCAAATGTTGACTTTTTGACCGGGATGTCCGATGGCCGAGGGCCGAAGACCGTTATGTAGATAAGGACGATACGAATCCGTAGACAGGCGGCACGTCGAATTCGGATGTTTGACAGAGAAGTTACGGTTCACGGAAGTATGAAAGTACTATTGCGCGTTTTACGAGACGACTTGAGTTTTGGAATTTAGTGGGGCCCAGATTTTATCCCAAGGCCCAATGGATGAGTGACAAGTGTCACCCATCCACTGGCCCTTAATTCCCATACATGCATCGATCTTCTTCTTGCTTTCCATTCACCCAAACATCCCACCCGATCTCATTTCACCCAAAATCCCAAAACCTTCATCCCTTATGATGTGAGGAACCAGGAGAGTGAGAGAGGAGGACTAAGGACGGCAGCTGGTGGCTGGAACCGCCGTGGGCGGTGGCGGGAGCCCAGAACCCGAGCGGGTACCCGGTAAGCCCATTTCCAATTTTTGTGTGGATTTTGATGTTATGGATTGTTTTGGATGATTAGGATGGGTTATTTAGGTTGCTAGGGAGTTTTTAGGATGGTTTGGAGGGTTGTTCACGGTGGAGGAAGGCTGGAAGGTGGCCGGGAAAACAAAGGCCGTGAGCCTCTTTGTACATGGTGAGGTTTTAAGAGGTTTTAGCTAGTTTGGTTAATTGGAACGGGTAGGAAATGAGAAAATACGAATTTTAGGATTGAAATGGGACAAAACGGACGAAAAATGAAGAGTGTAGGGGCCTGGACCGGTCACACCGGTCCAGTTAGACCGGAATTGCAGAGAAAATCGGACCGGTCTGACCGCGGTAGGAGACGACACTGTTCACTGGCGCGTGGCTCCCACGCGCAGCCACTTCAGGCGGTGAGTGCGGGTGCGTGGGGGAGATTTTGGGGAAGGCTCCAACATGTGAAATTATCTATTTGATGTAACGAACATTTTGGGACTAGTTTCGAGTCGATCGGACATCGTCTCGATATGTTTCGGGGCATCGGAAGGTTTAGGTTCGGTTTTAAAAATAGTTAGAAAATTGAGAAATTATGGGACTTCAATGAGAGGTTAATGAGGCTATTAGTAACCCTCTAAATGAATTTGGACAGATTTGGGAGTCCCGGTAATGGTGATCGGCTCGGAGAGCCGAATGGCACGCAAATCGAGGCGGCAGCTCGGACGGTCTGTGAGTGGACCTTGTTTTCTAAATTGGTGCATGCATAAATGTTTATTATATGTTTTAAATACTTTTTTGTGATGCCATGAGTGCATTTGGATGTGTGGTTACGTATAAGCACGTATTTCGAGGTTTCAGCCCTATACGGTGCCTATACGGGTCCGTACGTCTTTATTGGTCTAACTGAAATGGTTTTGGATTTCCAAATGGATTATGAATATGATTTGATAATGTTGATTTGGATATTTGTGAATTATATGGTTTCACGTATTTCGAGGCGATTTACGTACTTGCACGTTAATCGAGGTTTTCTGGTTTTACTCTGATTTTCCATTCTTATGGTTTTGGAAATAGTTAAATGAAATGATTTTGGATTTGAAAAGGTAACTCTCGGACTTGAGGTCCATTTGATTTACGGAATTGGGCCAGAGGCCCAATTGGTTTACGATTCGGACCGGAGGTCCAGTTTCTATGTGGATTCGGGCCTAGGGCCCAATTATGTGTTACAAATGGTTTTTATGGTTCATGACGGTTTATAGGAACCGGCATGAACCCTTGAAATGGATTTACGGGTCATGACGGTTTATGGGAACCGGCATGAACCCATGAAAGGATTTTATGGTTCATGACGGCTTATGGGGGCCGGGCATGAATCCTTCAGAGGTTTCAAGAATGATTTCAAAAGGTTTTTCATATTCCATCCTTTATATATGATTGTCTCCTCCGGGGAGGGTCGTTGGCCTGGGTGGACCCTGGAGTAGTCACGGAGCACTGACTGAGTGGAGTCGCCCCCCAGTTGGATTCCTTACTCTCAGGATGGGCATGGTTCGTTACCTCCAGGGAGGGTCATTGATCTACGGACATTGACCTGGGTGGACCTTGGAGAGACTTGGGTTTGAGACCCCGGTTAGCACACGTGTAGCTCTATTTTACCGTGACAGGTTCTGGATATGAATATAAGGGATAAACATGATTTCAATTGGTTTGGGAAATTGTGTTTATAATGATAAATGGATTTGGGCTGAGACCCCACATATGTTCATTGTGTTATGGTTTTCTATAAATGGTTTTGGGCAGGAGCCCGTGTGACTTGTATTTACCGAATTTGGGGCTGTGACCCTAATTATGGATGTTTTAACATATGTGTTTGAATAAAGGGTTTTACTATGCATGCATGCTTTTTAGTGGAGGGTATAAAGGTCTTTATGAAATATGTTTTTTATAAACTCTTTATTTTTGTCCACTCACAGTCTTTCTGTTTTTAATACCCTTCAGGTTGGATACGGTGTGGACTGTAGCAGAGATCGAGATATCACATACCTCCTCCGGATCCTGGCGTACTCTGATAGCCCGGGAGGGCAAAGGTTGGAAATATCCCTTGTCTGACACTTCGTGTCAGACGGGAGCAGGGTCATCCCGCACTAATCCCGGGGGGATTGGGATGGGTCCTGTCAAATTTACAATATTGAAATCCTCGAATTTCCGGGGTGTTACACGTGGTGGACTAGTTGGCTGAATAGTTTAACTGGTTAAGTGACAATTGTCACTAAAAAGGGATGGATTAGTGGCACAAGGGAGTGTGTGATGTTGGGAAAATTGGAAATGGAACTGTGTGGGTGTTTTTAAAATGGTGCTGGTGTTTTGAGGTGAAAAACAGAGATAGTTCTGGCTAGTGATCAGTGTGTGTGAGTGTTGAATTGAAATCTGAAGCCACTGGTATGCATTTGTTTATGAAACAAATGGGTTGGGCTAAGTGTTAATGAATTGTTTTTGTGCCTTGAGTGGGGTGAGCAGAGCACGGGTGGTTTGTGCAGGAAACAAATACTGTGCTGGGCCATTGAAACTGAGAAAAAACAGAGACTTTGAGCAGGGCGTGATCGACCTTCCCAAGGGCAAATTGAGAGAAATTGTGAACGGGAAAAGGATCAAAGTGGGAGATAGCAGAGTGTGAGATTGAGAGAGGAAAGAAAGGGAGGAAAATGAGAGAGGAGTGTTCGAAAACCCAAAACTTGCTTTTGTATGAATTCAAATTCGAATTTTCAGTTTTAGGCCAGCCCAAGCCAAATTAAGGCTCGAATCAGTCTTCTAGAACCTTACTTAGTCGATCCAGATCAAGAAATTCAAAGCTCGAAGCTTGTGGAGCCATGAACAGACACGACAGAAGTCCAGAAATCATGAGCTTGTGTTCGTGTAATTGGAGGTGAGTTTTTGTGAAATTGAATTCTAAACCATCCTTACCATGAGTCTACGATGATGTACGACTAATTAATTGAAGAATTCAATGGCTATTTGACGAACTCAGATAAAGAACATGTTTTTGAAACTTGGATTAAGTCGAGATGGTTTGAGGTAATGACAACTGCAATGGATGTTACAGATCCCTAATTCAATTGGTTGCAAAGCTAATGGAGTGTTCAATTGTTCAAAATGATGTCGAATTGATGGAATGCTAGCCGGTTCAAGTTGCGGGCAACCGGACCCGTTTACCAGTCATTCAGGTAAGGAAGGCGACTGTACAAGCACTGTAGCAGGCGCGTGAGTTTCACGCGCAGCCGCTTGTGGCGGCGCGTGAGGGCGCCTGGGCCCGATTCTCAAGATTAGTTCAACACGACTTTGGTCCTATACAATGTAACAAACATTTTAGTGTTGATTTCGAGTTAATCGGACACCGTCTCGATGTTGTTTTGAGGGTCCGAAGGTTTATGTTACGTTTTTAACTAACGTTTAATTCCCGAAAAATTGTGGGAAATTAGTATGCTGTTATTTGAGTCCTTAGTGACACTAAAGAATGATTTTGGACAGGATTCGAGATTTCTGGAAAATGCCGGAAATTACGGAAACGCGTGCGGCGCGAAAACGAGCGTTATGGACGATGTGTGAGTGGACTTTGCTTTCAAAATTTAATGCATGCATAAATATTTCTATGATTTCAATGATTATGATTATGACTTGTGATAATTACGATTTTCGTATTTATACGTATTTTGATATGCCATACGAAACTGCACGTATTTCGAGACTATGGTTTCTCTTATGTTTTGATGATGGTGTGATGAACGATTTTACCTGATTTGTGCGTATGATGTTTTAAGAATGTTTGATTATGACTGTGAGTATGAATTACGGTGTTGACACGGATTTGCACGTTTTACGAGATTTCGAGTATATTGTGATTTGATCATGGATTTGATGTTTTGACCTTGGGATTTGAAAAATGATGTGATTTCAAAGATTTACAACTGATTTTGGAAAAGTTGCTTTCGGGCTCAATGCCCAAGGCATAAAAGTAATTTGAAGAACGAGATTTCGGTTTTTAGAAACTTGAAAGTGAATTTCTGGTTTGGGTTCGGAATGACGGTTCCGGATGCCGGCTTACGGAATCATTATTGCGAATTCGAATTCGGGAATGGATGATGGTTTGATAAAGTGATTTGATATGATTATACATGTCCCGTTTTTAATGATGATTTGATTATGTTATGTGAAGTAAGATTTTGGGGATTTGACTGTGGAAATTCGGACATGAATCCTGTTATGAAAAAATGTGATTTCGGATTGGATTTGGAATTTGGATCACGATGGATCCTGAATTGTTGTGATTTACAATTGGTTTTGGGTTTAAAGACCCGGTACTATCGCTGGATAATGTTTTGAGTTTAAAGACTCGGTTAATTGATGATGGGGGAGGGTCCTTGATGAGTTTAAAGACTCGGTTACTGTTGTGAGTTTAAAGACTCGGTATGATACCCCCCCCCCCCCCCCCCCCCGAGGCCTATTGATTATGTTCTGAGTTTAAAGACTCGTTGATATCCCGGGAAGGCCTGATTATGTGCACGGTTTTAAGTTTAAAGACTCGGGCGCACTTGAGATCCAGCAGATTGTTTGACTTCTGAATTATTGTTGATTTCCGATGTTTTTGGATGTGTTGGGCAATGGCCTGGTTTATATGATTTGATGGATTTGGATTATGTTGTGTACTTGGATTTGATTCATGGTTTTGGGCTGAGGCCCTGTGTTTATGATTACGGGCTAAGACCCGAGGGTTAAGAAAAGGAAATTGATTTGATTTTCATACACGGTTTTCTTGTATTGGAAACGAAACGAATTGCAAAATGATTGTCGAATGCATGCATTGGTTTTACGTGGAGGGTAGAAATGTCTTTCTGTAACTGTTTTATAAACTGATTTATTTTTGTCCACTCACACCTTTTGTGTTTTTTATTGACCCTCTAAGTCGTGGCGCGTTGATTGAGGCTGATCAAGAGGCGGAGACATGAGTGATTACGTATGTGGCTATCCCTGGTTTGGCAAGTACTGAGGGTAATTTGGGAATTTCAGTCGACTTGCCAGACGGGAGCAGGACCGGGCACGGTTATCAATGTCCCTTCGGGGGCGGTCCTGTCAATTTATATTAATTTCTTTTTAAAAAAGAAAACTAATAATGTGAACGGGTACTACAATTCAACCGGAGGCTTTGTCCCGATCTCGATCAGCTTTTGCTTCTTCAACCAGCTCTAGCTTATCCTTTCCCGCCTCAGCCTTCTTCAACCACTAGCAGTACCACCACCACTTCAATCATCAGATCCACCATCATCGAGCCGTTTCTCCGACCCGTGTCAACCTCTACACCTCCTCCGCTCATCTCCATTAGTTCACTTCTCCATCGACCACCGTTCGATCTCCCTAAACCATCTGACTAGGTCCATCGTCTCGAAGAAAAATAGCCCTATCTCGATGGCTAAGAAGACGTGTATGTGCTCGCCAACGTCGCATCCGGGGTCGTTTCATTGTAGTCTCTACAAAAACCACGGTGGCTGAAGTTAAAACACCAGGTCGTTTCCAACAAACCGATTGAACATGCACAGATCTGCTAATTTGGCGATTGCACGCCATGACTATGTTGCACTCAGGCGCATTATCTCTACCCTCCCTCGGCTTTCCAAGGCCAGTGAAGTCAACACTGAAGCCGAGTCTTTTGAGGCCGAGCTCCAAGCAGATGTTGTCTCAGCTGTCATTGATCGCAGAGATGTTCCTGGTCGTGAGACTCCTCTTCATCTAGCAGTGCATTTCCAGGACCCAACCTCAGCAGAGATTTTGATGGCAACTGGTGCTGATTTGAATCTTCAAAATGAGAATGGTTGGAGTGCTCTTCAAGAAGCTGTCTACACAAGAGAGGAAGCAATTGCAATGATTATTGCGCGGCACTACCAGTTCCTGGCTTGGGCCAAATTGTGTGGAGATAACTTTTCATTTTGAGAGCCCAGTCATCCTTTTATTGGTCGAATTGCCCCATCAGATACTTACCGCATTTGGAAGCGTGGTTCTAATCTTAGACTTCATATGACCCTTGCTAATATGACCCGTAGTTCCTCCATCGTTTCCGCTGGTTGAGCTCCGAAGCAAAATCGACACCGCCGATCATCACCTCATCAACTCCAAAAATCGATCCACTACTATTGATCACTTTCACATCAACAAGCTCGTGAATCGAACTCGACTAGTAAGTTCGATCGCGATCACCCTCGCATCAATCGTCCGATGAAGAATTTGAACTGCGATTGACAAATTATCTTCTTTTCCAATTTGAATTTTGCCAGGACCGCCCCCGGAAGGGGCATCGATAACCGTGCCCGGTCCTGCTCCCGTCTGGCAAGTCGACTGAAATACCCAAGTTACCCTCAGTACGTGCCAGACCAGGGATAGCCACATGTGCTTACTCATGCATCCGCCCCTCGTACAGCCTCGAACAACGGTCAATAAAAACCAAAAGGTGTGAGTGGACAAAAATAAATCAGTTTAGCAAAACAGTTACAACAAACGTTTTTACCCTCCGCGGAAAAACGAATGCATGCATACGAAAATCATTTCTCAATCGGTTAAGATTTTCCACCTAAGAAATACTGTGTATCAAATTCCAACATAAGGAAAAACTCGTATGAACCTCAAAATCATTTTTCCTTTCTCAACCATCGGGTCTTAGCCCGCAATCTTAAACACCGGGCCTTAGCCCAAAACCACGAATCAAAACCAAATGCACAACATGATCCAAAACCAACAACCATATACCGGGCCACTGCCCAACTCAACCGAAACATCAGGAATCATCAATAAATCACAAGTCAATCATTTTGCTGGATATCAAGTGCGCCCGAGTCTTTAAACTCAAAACCATGCGCATAAACAGGCCTTCCCGGGATATCAACAAGTCTTTAAACTCAGAACATAATCAATAGGCCTCGGGGGTATCACAGTAACCGAGTCTTTAAACTCACGAGTCTTTAAACTCATTAAGGGCCCTCCCCCGTCATCAATTAACCAAGTCTTTAAACTCAAAACGTGCTCCAGCAATAGCACCCGGGTCTTTAAACCCAAAACAGTTTTCAATGGGTCTTTGAACCCCCAAACAGTTTTCAACGGGTCTTTAAACCCCAAAACATTTATCAATCACGACAACGTGGGATCCATCCCAAAATCACATTTTTCACAACAGGACCCATGGTCCGAGTTTCCACATTCAAATTCCCAAACCTTACTTCACAAAACATGTTCAAATCATCCTTAAACACGGGGCATGCACAATCATACCAAATCACTTTATTAAATCCTTTTTCATTCCCGAATTCGAATTCGCAACAATGATTCCGTAAGCCGACATCCAGAAGCATCATTCCGAACCCAAACCAAGAATTCGCTTTATTATTTCCGAAAACCGAAATCGCGTAAATCAAAGTTACTTTTATGCCCCGAGCATTAAGCCCGAAATCACCTTTTTCAAATCCATTTTAATTCTTAGAAATCACTTCTTTCTCAATTTTCATTTTCAACACATTAAACCCACAACCATAATCACCAAAATCACGATCCAAGCAGAACATACTCAAAACCCATTTTTAAAATCCTCAAAATCATAAGTCTCATCTTAATTCCCCGATTCAAACATCAACAGTGATCAAATCACAATAACTCGAAATCGCGTAAAACGTGCAAATCCGGAACGTTCTCGAAAAACGTGTCAAAATCGTAAGTCACACTCGCAAATCATAAACAACCTTCTTAAATCATTTTACATCCAATTCGTATAACTTCTTTCATTAAACCATCATTAAGCACACGAGTGACCATAGTCTCGAAATATGTGTAATTTCACATGTATAGTAAAAATACGTATAAATACGGGAATCGAATACGTAAAAACACGGAAATCAAAATCAATCACAACTTATAATCATAATCATAAAATCATAGAAATAATTTATGCATGCATTAAATTTTGAAAGCAACGTCCACTCACACACCAATTTTAAGGCTCGATTTCGCGCCGTACGTGTTCCTGTAATTTCCGGCATTTTCCAGAAACTCGAATCCTGTCCGAAAACACATTCCCGGGTCATTAAGGTCTCAAATAACCTCATACTAATTCCCCATAATTTTCCGGGAATTAATCGTTAATTAAAAATGTAACCTAAACCTTCGGACCCTCGGAATAACATCGAGACAGTGTCCGAAAATTTCGAAACCAACGCTAAAATGTTCGTTACATTGTGTAGGACAAAAGTCGTTTTGAACTCACCTTGAAAATCGAACCCACGCGCCGTCACGCGCCGCCGCAAGCGGCTGCGCGTGACTCCCACGTCCTGCCACAGTGACGGTGAACAGTTCGCCTTCTTCGCCCGTTTCCTCTGCAAACGGGTCCTGCAACCCGCGTGACAACCCGGTTAGATAGCTATCAATTCTCAATCAATTCCTTCCCTTTTTGATCCTACCCTCTTCTATAACCATTTAATTCCAGTTCTATGTCATCTATTAGCCTCGACACTGACTAAATCGATCCATCCAAACTCGGACCTCAAATCGGGTCGACATTCCAAACTCACTCAACTCAATTCCATTTTCAAATTAACCTAAACATGAGCTTAATGGGACCCAATAGAACACTCTAACACGACCAATTGAACACGAACTCACCTGGAAGTCGCCGTCCACAGTCCCTGCACAACTCTGAAACAGGAACCAGTGATCATGGCCAAACAGCTATCGAATCCCTTTCCAATAGCTACGGTTGATCTCCAAAGGGTCCCAGAAGACGATTACTGACCCTAGTTTCGTCCAATTCCTCACACAATTTAAATTTCTATTTTTCCCTCAAATTTCGATTTTTCCTCCGAACTCAATTTCTCTCACTCTCACCTCTCTCACAGGTTCGAAAATGAACCTCACACCCTCCACTACTCAGCTAAACGATCGAGCAGACGGCAACCCGTGGGAGACACTCTCATACTCACTGAGAGTTGCTTCCCGCAAACGGAGCCCAACGAATTTTTAAGTTTGCCCGTGCTCTGAAACTGTCCAAGCCATTCAACCATGTCCCCATTATCCTCAAACCAATTAAACAAACCCTGAGACAGTCCACTACTGATTAATCAATTGAAATGTGCAGAACCGCCACACACGGTGGGGCAGCAACGGTCTCCCACGGCTGCTACAGTAACCCATGGTGAAAAGACCAAAATGCCCTCAGGGCAATAATTACCAAAATGCCCTCCAACTTCCGTAACCCGTAACTCGGTCATCCGATGTCCGTTCCACGCGTGCCGCTTGTCGTTGTACTCAGGGTATCGAGACCATCCTAACGGTCCTTGGCCCTTGGCCATCGGACCCCCCGATAAAAAAGTCAACATTTTCCCTTAATTCATCCAAATTACGGAAATGCCCCTGGACTTCCGAACGTCATAACTTTCACCACGAACGTCGGAATCGAAAGTGCCACCCGTCTATGAACTCGTGACGACCCAAACTACGTCACGGTTATCAGGCAAAGTCCATTTGACCGCCGGAATAAAAAGTCAACGTTTCTCCCACGACTAGGGCAAAACGGTCATTTTGCCACGTTCGTCCGATTCCACCCAACTAATCACTGATTAACCCCCACTAATCATGGTCAGTTACTAATCTAATCCCGAATTCCGGGACAGGTCGTTACAATCTTCCCCCCTTAAATAATTTCGTCCCCGAAATTCCAACCGATCAAAACTCAACTTTTCCTCCCTCCTAAAACCAGTTTCGTTCTCGAAATTTCCAATTATCCTTATTCCACATCTACCACGTGGAAAACTTTTGACCTCGCAACACGTGTACACCCGTACACCAACTAACTCATCTGCACCCAGACGTCCCGGTACCGACCACACTCGACCACCTCGAGTGAAAATGATCACTTGACGTCTGCTCCCACTGGGAGTCACAATATCTTACCTGTCAGCTCGTGCTGATGCTACCAGCCCAACGGTCACCACTAAACCTCCCTAGTAAAGCGGCCATCAACAGCCAATCGGTGTTACTCGAAGTAGCGTAAGATTAGCATCACGATTTCATCTCACATGGCAAACCCAACCCTGCGGCATATCTCAAGCTCAAGTCCAGTTCACAACAAATTCCAAGTGTGTCGGAACTAAGCCGAATGCCAACACGTATAACCAAACCACTGGTACCTCCCACGTACTGTCACTAGATACCACTCGGCCTGTCCGGTACCAACCCTCGTACACCGTACAGGGTACGTACACTCATCTCTCAACAAGTCCACTACAAGGTTCACAGTCAATCACAACCTGACACTCGGGTTTCTTGTCCAATCTCATACTAGACAAATCGATCATTCTAACTCGTCATCCATTCTAGATCCCATGGTCGCCCGACCAGTAGCATAAAATCAACTCCCAAACACGTCGTCCAAGATGTACCAATCCAAGAACGCTCACCAAGGCGTGTACAGTCATGCCGAAAGGGCATCTGATCTTTCTCACAATTACCGAGGCGCACCTACCCCGAATCTATACTCGCTCAACGGTTACCACGTCACATCTGATTGGCTTCGAAAAGAAGCCAATCCCAAACGCCCATCTCTACGACTGACCGATTAGACCCTGTTGGATATCCACTCATCCACAGGTCAAGCCTCGAGTCCAAAACATAAACGTCCCCACTCGCTCGAGTACGGATTAACTTCGAAAAGAAGTTCGGTCCAACTATTCCCATACCCAAACATTTATGACAGAGCGATAAGCTCTTCACCTAGCCTGATCAAGGCGATCACAGTCCAAATTCGTTGCCACGTCACCCGACTGATAACGCCACGATCCTAGGTCGCCGCCACGTCCAAGGCCCACAACCTCATCAACCAGATCCACCTAGGATCCACACATGCTCACAGCTGGCAATCCACCTGGAGCCCGATAATAGGGTCTTACACCTACTAGATTTCTTGTCAACCACCCAACATTCCTCAACCATTTTCTCTTTCAATCAATCACTCACAACGTCACACATCCACAACCCTCCAATTTCCTCATATCGATCCCTGCCACTCCACCTAGGAGTGACCAAGGATGATCCAAAACGATGCCATCAACATCCATCCTCTGTGAGTGCAAACACAACTCACTGCACCCACCGTACCAAATATCCAACATCGCCTGCCACCAAGCAGAAAATGGGAATCCCGTTTGCCCCAACCTCGAGAAATGCAACTTCACCCGACGACCCCAAAACACACATGGGTCCACCACCCAATACACGCTCATCGTACTGGTATCCGCGATCAACGTCTGCCAGGGCAGAAGATAAAAAGTCAACCCCGATCACTTCCGAATATCGAATACCAATACGGAAACGAGCACTGCTCACGTCCCACAGTCACAACTCTCCTCGAAACTGAGATTTCACCCACGTTGAAAATAGACACAGTCCCCATGATATGTCAAGTCCAACCACCGGACTCCCTACATCCGTAACTCACTTGGACAACCACGCGTCCACAATCAGCCCAATACTCAGTCCTCACGTCAATTAATGACTAATTAGGCACATACACCGATTCCGACTGGGAATTACTCCACTCTTGTCACCTCGTCACTGTTGGGACTTACCCCAATACCTCATAATCTCCGTTGGATCCCATCCAGTCCATGAGTCAACCACTACTGAATCTCAAATACCAACGCACTCTCATCATGACAGTGTCACACCCCAACTCGTGGCTCAACACAATCCCACTCACTAACACTAACACCAGCGCTAGTACCAGCGCCAACATACAAACATCCACACTAGCACACCGTGTGCAAAGTGGGTAGCCCTGGATCTCCGCTCGTACCGAGCAACGATCCTGCATCATCACCCGTGCCCCGCAACCATGGGTACCACCATTCTGACAATCCCCATCAGAAATAATGAACGTTCCTAGCACGCTCCCTGATCCTCAACCACTACCACGCACCCACGACAATTAGCTATCTCCAAAAAACCACCGTTCCACAAAACCAAGCCATAATTTCCTAACTCATCCAATAAATGACCATAAATCGGTCCTTGGCATCCTAGGTGCCAAACGTTCCTCACTCCGCCTTTCTGGCTCTACTCAAGCCTTGACACCATATCATGACTCATCTCACGTTCCTAACCCCAAGTCCTGACTCATCGTGAGTCCCACATCCACATCTTGACTCCTCCTGAGTCCAATCTCATACCAAACTAATCATGTCATTACTGACGTACCCAATCCCCGAGCAATATCCAATGCTCAACCACTTCCTATTCGACCAATAGGGCCTAAAAGAAAGTACAATTTGCCCAAAAATGCGGCCTTCTAGCCACCGGTCTCGTTCATCCTTGGGACCCACACAATTCTACGCCTAACAAGTCGCGGTTCACAGCGTCCACTACCCGACATCTGACCCTCAAACCAGGGTCAATCTCACCCAAGATCTAACACGAGGTCCCAAACACCCTCGCCTACTCGTCTCACTACCAGGTCGCGCACGAGGCTTACGCTCCAGAGGCATGATGTGGCAATAGAATCAGCAACCTAGCGCTCTGATACCAAATTGACAGGACCGCCCCCGGAAGGGGCATCGATAACCTTGCCCGGTCCTGCTCCTGTCTGGAAAGTCGACTGAAATACCCAAGTTACCCGCAGTACGTGCCAGACCAGGGATAGCCACATGTGCTTACTCATGTCTCCGCCCCTCGTACAGCCTCGAACAACGCGCCACGACCTGGAGGGTCAATAAAAATCAAAAGGTGTGAGTGGACAAAAATAAATCAGTTTAGCAAAACAGTTACAACAAACGTTTTTACCCTCCACGTACTCAGCTGCATTGCCTCTTTGTGATGATTCAGAATCTGTTCTTACTTCATTTTCTTGGGCTGGTAAACTTACCTCACCTAGCACCATACGATGTTCTCTTTCTCCCATACCAGTCTCTTCCCCCACTATTGTATTATCATGCGAAGCATTTTCATCTGACTCATCGCCAGATATTTTAGCAGGCTTCCTTGCAATACGCGCCAGTGTTCTTCGAGCTTGGGTGACACCTGTTTTTCCTTTGTTCATGCTTGTGCGAGCAGGTCTTCCCCTTTTCCTTCTGCTTTCCGACGAGGCCAAGACATTATGGTTATCTGGAGCTGCGTTTCCTCCTATCTCATTTCTTACTTCGGTAGGAATAGAAGAAGAATTGTGGATTTCCATCGTGTCCGCATGACAGGGTGCTTCTAGATCCATTTCATGTTTCCTACAATGAACAAGGGGGCAACACAAAAATGTAAACCAACCTACAATCCCCCAAGTACATTGTCATCGTAAATGGCATGACACACTCCTACCAAGTATAAACTACACCCATCACGAATACAAGTACTTTCCCTGTAGAATTTAACCACCGGAGCTATGTCTGAGATAAAAACCAAATTAAATCGAACATGCTATAAGAAGTTTTTATACACGTCTTATTTCCAGATAGTCCCATTTCTATTTAAATTAAGAACTTTGAGTCGTGAATCCTATTCCCCTATCAATTTACTTTGTTCCTAGTATAATGTCTCCATTAAGTGGGAAAAGAAACTAACAAATAGGTAAATTTACTAGCAACCAACTTTGTATCGTTTTAGTTTCTTTTCTCAGATATCACGGAGACACTGCATACTAAACAGGAAGCATCCAACATATAAGGTTGTACCGTTCACTAATGAACAAACAGGTTTTAACTTTTAAGTGACATAGGTGATCCTGTCTGGTACTGTTGGCTTCCATGTTGAATCAACTGGTTCGGGTGCAACTTCTTGTTAGGTTGTTCATTTTTTAAATCCTAAGAACTCTGTTATAAAAACATCTTCTACAAGTTGAATCAACCGATTTGGTTTTGTATGCATATTACAGCAATACTTGTGCTAATATCGAACAAGTGAAACAGCAACAGACACCAATACCATACTCTGCAGGTGCAAAAAAATAAAACATAAAAGAAACACACTCCATGTGCAAATATTTAATAAACAATAGAACTTACCACTCTTCAATGTTGGATTCTTCAAACCCAATGGGTTTTAAGCTATATGTTTCTTCTTGCAGTCTCTGGTTCCTTTGCAAGCAATCTTCCAACCATTGCGATCCAACAATATGCAACCTTTTGTTATGCAGAAATCGTTTCTCCGGTTCACTGTATAAGGTATTGAATTTTCTGGTATTATTTCAATAATGTTAGTTGTACAGTAGTGGCAGATTTATACAGTTCTAGGAGAGTCCTAACTAGGTAAGATTCTAGCAGAGTCCTAACTAGGTAAAATATAAACAAGGGCCTAACTAGGTAAGATACAACTTAGGTATTAAGGAGGAGATTGATCTGCAATCTCCTCTGATTCTACAGGATCTGTAACAGGATCCTTAACACGCCCCCGCAAGAAGGTGGAGCCGTCTGCGACACCAATCTTGTCACGTAGGAGCTGAAACCGAGGTCTGGATAAGGGCTTGGTGAGGGCATCAGCAAGCTGATCATCAGTGGCAACATGGGAGACAGTGAGTAGGCCACGGGAGACATGATCACGGACAAACTGAAAGTCAATGTCCACGGGTTTCATACGAGAGTGTAGGGCTGGATTGGCACAGTAGAAGGTGGTGCCAATGTTGTCACATGAGATATTGGGGCAGGCCGAGATGGAGAGGCCCAGTTCTGTGAGGAGGGACTGCACCCACGTGAGTTCTGCTGCAGTTGCTGCAACTGCGCGATATTCAGCCTCTGTAGATGATCTGGAGACGGACTTTTGTTTCCGGGAGCTCCAGGAAATGAGGTTCCCACCCAGGTAAACTAGGTAAGCTGTGGTGGATTTGCGATCATCTCGATCAGCAGCCCAATCAGCATCAGAGAAGGCAGCTAATGTGTTGAATGCATGAGTGACAGCACGAAGTTGATGGGTGGACTGCTTGTGGAGGTGAAGTCCGTAGAGAATGGTGCCCCGTAGGTAACGTAGGACCCGTTTAAGTGCTTGCCAGTGTAGATTTGTAGGGGCATGCATGAACTGGGAGAGCTTGTTGACAGCATAGGAAACATCAGGGCGAGTAAGGCTGAGATATTGAAGGCTGCCAATGATGTGGCGGAATCTGGTAGGATCAGCCGGGGGGGAGCCATCCTGAAGAGCCAATGTAGGGCTCACGGCCAGGGGGGTTGAGACTGGTTTGGCTCCCTCCATACCCGCCATGTGAAGTAGATCGTTGATGTAGCGATGCAGGGAGAGAAACAGACCCTTGGGGGTGTTGGTTACTTCCACACCAAGGAAATAATGAAGGGGTCCAAGATCCTTGACAGAGAACCGGGCAGCCAAGTTGTGGATGAAGGAGTTGAGGAGTGGGGGGTCATTACCCGTAAGGATCAGGTCATCCACATAGGCCAGAAAGTAAAGAACATGAGGTCCCTGCTTAAGAACAAAGAGAGATGCATCAGAGTGAATAGTAACAAACCCTTGTTGAAGGAGGAAACGATTAAGTTCCTGATACCAGGCCCGTGGGGCTTGTTTTAGACCATAGAGGGCCTTTTTGAGCTTGCACACATAGGTGGGAGTTTGTGGGTCCACAAACCCCTTGGGCTGTTCCATGTAGACATCTTCATGGAGGGTGCCCTGTAGGAAAGCATTGTTTACATCCAACTGCCGGATGGGCCAGCCATGAGTCACAGCAAGATGGAGCACAATTCGTATAGTAGTGGGCTTTACTACAGGGCTGTAGGTCTCTGTGAAGTCTAGGCCTGGGCGCTGGTGGTAGCCCTTTGCTACTAATCGGGCTTTGTAGCGGTCAACAGTGCCATCCGGGTGTCTTTTGATCCTGAATACCCATTTATTGCCAACCAGATTCTGGTGTGGGTGAGAAGGTACCAACTCCCAGGTACCATTTTGGATCAGGGTATTGAATTCTGCGGACATAGCGGTGCGCCAAAGAGGATCCTTGATGGCCTGGGATACACAAGTGGGCTCGGCCAAGGTGAGGAGTGTAGAGGTGGTTGCAGTGAGGGCATAGGTGGGTACAGGGGGAATAGTGCCTGTTTTGGTGCGAGTGAGCATAGGGTGAGTGTTTGGGGGTGGGGGTGGTGGTGGTGGGGGGGAGGGGTTAGGAGGAGAGGGAAGGCGGGGTTGACGCCGGGTGTAGGTGCGGATTGGGTGTGCAGGGGGTGGTGGGGAGGGGCTGACAGCAGCGGGAGCAGGTGAGGCAGCAGAGGAGGAAGCAGGGAGGTTGCTGATGGCGGGTTGGTGCTGGGGCAAGGAGGGATCTGGGGCTGGAGACGGTGCAACGCCAAGACCAGGCAGGGGCAGTGTGTCAGTGTGGTCCAGTAATGCTGCAGGCGCCGGTGGTGGTGCTGGTGTGGTGGCAGGGGATGGGGGAAGAGCAGTTACGAAAGGAAGGGTGGACATCCACTGGTCAAAGTGATCAGAATTGACTTGAGGGGCAGTAGAGTGAGAAGGGATACCCGGGAAGGAAGACTCATCAAACTGAACATGCCTAGACACATAAAGACGACTAGAGGAGGGGTCAAGACAGAGGTAGGCACTCTGATTGAGGGAGTAGCCGAGGAAGACACATGGGGTGGATTTTGGTTGCATTTTGTTGGTGGTGTAGGGACGCAGCTAGGGAAAACAGAGGCAACCAAAGACTTTGAGACGTGAGTAATTTGGGGGCTGGTGAAAGAGGGTAGAGTAGGGAGTAGAGTTCTGGAGAGTGGGGGTGGGTAAGCGATTGATGAGATAGACAGCAGCCTTAAAGGCATACGGCCAGTAGGAGAAAGGGAGATGAGCTTGATGAAGAAGAGTAAGACCCGTGTCCACTACATGGCGGTGACGCCGTTCTGCCACCCCATTATGTTGGGGTGTGTGATGGGGGGTGAGAAGATGGTGAATACCCTGGGTGGCTAGGAAGGCTTTGAGTTTGATAAACTCTCCACCGCCATCAGTGTATAGAGTGACAATGGAGGTTTGGAAATAATTTTCAACCAGTTTTTTGAAATCAAGGAAGGTGGGAAAAACATCAGATTTCTTTTTGAGTGGGTAAAGCCATGTATATCTGGTGTAATGATCAACAAATATGACATAATAAGTAAAACCTTCAGGAGATTTGTAGGGGGCAGGGCCCCAGACATCTGAGGAAAAAAAAACCCTAACCCTAATCCATGGCCGCCGCTGCTCAATCCACAGCCGCCCCTGTCAACCCTACTCTCCCACCATCAACCGACACCACCTCTACCCTTCCCGCCCTCATCACCATCAACGCCGCCGCCCAGCTCCCTGTCAAACTCACCTCCACCACCTTCTTCCCTTGGCGCGCCCAGTTCAACGCACTCCTCCGTGGGTATGAACTCATGGGTTACGTGGATGGCACGCATCCCTGCCCACCTGCAGAAGAAACAGCCCTTCGGGCCCTCTGGATCCGCTAGGACCAGTTGCTCCTCCATGCCATTTTGGCATCTGTCTCCCCCCAGGTCATCACCCTAATTGCTGCAGCCCCAATATCAGCTGCTGCCTGGACCCGTCTCACCCGCCTCTACGCGAGCAAAGCCAGAGCTCGGGTACTAGGACTCAAGGAGCGTTTGACCCTCCTCCGCCAGGACTCACGGCCAGTCTCTGAATACCTCCAGGAGGTACGCATCATTGCTGATGAACTCGCAGCCATTGATACACCCCTGTCTGACGATGACCTGCTTCTCTATGTCCTCAATGGCATTGGCCCTGACTTCAAAGACCTAGCTGCTGCTGTCAGGTTCAGAGACACATCTGTCCCTTTTGAGAACTTGCATGACATGCTGGTTCAGCATGAAAATGCAGCCAATCGAGCTGCCTCCAACCCCCCTCCATCTACCATCACTGCTCATGTAACCCAAACAGCACGTGGTCCCAACTACAACCGCCACAACCGTGGCCCCTCCGACCAACGATCCTCCAACCAGGCTTTTGACAGCCGTAGTTCCTCTTACCAGCGCTCTGGTCTGCCCTCCAGCAACCAACGCAGGTCCAACAGCACCCAAGGAAGTGGCTACCGCGGGTTTTGCCAGTGGTGTGGCACCCAAGGCCACAGTGCTAAGCGCTGCCCCCAGCTCCAGCAACAATCCTCCCAGCCCCCCGTGGCAAATTCCACTATCCAGACTCACTCTTCTCCTTGGCTCCTGGACTCCGGTGCCTCCCAATTTAATGTCACTAACCACACTTCAATTGAATTTTATCCTGAATTTTTCCAGGTGAAGGATCTCAGCACGGGGGCGGTGCTTCTTCAAGGCCCGAGTAAGGACGGTGTGTATGAATGGTCCCCTACCTCCCTGCAACCTCAAGCTATGACTGGTGTGGTGGCATCCCCTACTTTGTGGCATCGTCGTCTTGGTCATCCTAGTGTTAGAGTCTTAGAGTCTGTTTTTCGTTCTGCTGCTATTTCAGTACCTTTAAAATCCAACCTCTCTGCAATCTCCTTTGATTCTACAGGATCTGTAACAGGATCCTTAACACACTGAAACTGTAACAGATAGCATTGAAACAAGATAAAGGAGACAAGGCCATGGACTGGAATAGTGTTGATGATAGCTGTAACGAGAAAATTGGGCAAAGCTATTTCTGTTGTACTGAAAGAGAAAGGTATTCAAGAACTGAGGGATAGAACAAAGCAAACTACTGTTCTCTTAAATGGTCTATCTACTAAATCACAGCAATGAAACCACGTAGTATTATTTTTCTTTTGAAAAATGCAATAAATCATTGATTGAAGGAATTAAATTTGTACTCTTGTTTCTTAACATGTTATTTGATAATTACAAATTACTCTAACATTGACTAGTATAAAACTCATGCCTACGGCCCTGTTGAGAAAGAAATGACACCATTTAATATTCTATAGATAAATCCAACACCACATAGCTAACTTCAAAATGGAAGCACGTTTATTATCCTGTGTAATCGATTCTCTCAAACATCTTGTCAATTAATTAATACTAGTGAAAGACCTCGCCAAACTTTAATAGGTAGAAAATGAATGAAAATATTATCAGATGTGATTATAGAATCCCTGAATTAGACACAGAACACTTCTGTAGAAGGACCAAAACTAAAGTGACTGCATAGCAGAATCAAATGAAAAAGAAGAAATTTGAGGTACTGAACATCCAAAATTGATGAAATCACCAATTAGACGATTTGAAAAACATTCAATCAAGCATGTTATTACTGTTTCATTCGCAAACAATGATAAGCAATTTTTGTTCATCAGGAGATACCAGAAGTCGTCTGCAACTGGAGACAGAATAATTATTGATGTTAGTCACCATATAATAACCACATAATAAGACATAGGTTACCTATGCAATAAACTTTCAAAATCCACATCAATCCCCTGCAATGAGAAGACTACCAAATGGGTCACATGAGCAATACTATCAGTGACTCGACCTCCACCCATGAGAACTTCATTCTTCAACCTTCTCAATGTGAGCCCTAAGAGGAATTCCAAATCCGGTTTCCTTTACACAAAGTTTAATTAGAAATCAATTAATACAAAGCTTGGGATATGAAAGAGAAAAGAAAGCCTACTGTAATCGAGAAGGGCTAAAAAAGGAAGAAGAAAGCTTAATATAATCCGTGCCATGAGTAAGGTAAATATGGCAAACAGATCTTACAAGGAATGAAATGATTGGATAAAGTAAACGCAACAGCTGTGAAAGAGAGACCATTTCTCCATTGGGCAGTACTTTTTCCTGTAATAGTCGATAGTTTTGGCACCCTCTGATCTATGCATGTTACTTAAAAGCTGACAAGAATGAAATAAAGATATTACCTCATTGTATATAAAAGAATACTGAGTGTTACCTCCATTAGAATCAGTACTACATAATTAAATGGAAAAAATATGTACTATACATGCTTCTTGTCCTATTTTCTCATATGCTTCGACATATAGAACAAAAGATCACTATTTGGATAGAAACTAAGAATTCTATGTATAGGTACCTGCTTGATGTCAGCAAGGTCGAGATCCCAGTAGTAAGAATCAGAAAACTCATCCATTTCTTCTTCTAACTTCTTCTTTGAAGGGTCAGATATGAAGAGATAGCACCTAGAAGAAAACATTTCAAAGAATTGAATACGTACCATAGGAGCCACATGATACAATTTCCTTTCAATACGAATAGATTAGATAACGTCACTAACTTTGGCAGTAAAGGAAGAAGCTTCTTTTGAGAACAACAATCCAATATCCAAGAGAAATGAATTACATCTCCATGAGACTTGGCTGTCTGATACTTAATCCCTGTCAAATTAACTTATTAGCTCTTTGCACGTACATATAATTGAGCTATTGTAATTCATATATATATGTATATATACATATTAACATATATATATATATATATATATATATAGAGAGAGAGAGAGAGAGAGAGAGACCTTTGGTATCAGCTGCAACACAATGTGTGACTGCCTTGTTCAAATTCATAGAGAAGGTACCCCCATTCTCAACAACGAGTTTGTGCAAGGAATCAAGAGCATGAGTGGGAGGCACATTAACAAAGTCTGATATGTCAAGGCCAATGTAATACAGCAGAAGCAAGGATTTCGATGACTCATTGAATATATAAGTACAATAATATGGATGAAAATATATAAAGTTTAGATGGCTCCAAATGCATATGAATAGTAGCCTGTTATCTTATTCGACTTTTTTTCCATGGGTTTATCTACAAAAGGCACCTTGAGGAAAGATGTAAAAGAATAGTTTGTTCAGGTTAGTAACAAATGGACACCATCTCACATCCAGCTAAATACACCAACAGCCCCACCCCAACCAAAAAAAAAATAAATTACTGGAAAAAAAAGACAGCTACAAAATGCAGAAACTATGACCATTGGAAAGAAAAATTGATAACACAAGCAAAGAAAAAATTAGCATCATTATCTGATGGAAAACTGCAGACTGAAAGATGAGAAATTTTTTTCACGCAGTGGAATAAGATAAGTACGTAACTAACTGAAAAAACACAGGATACAAAACATCATATTTGAAAATATTAACGTGTCCTCCTTGACACCAGAAACATCAGTCGGAACTAAATGAGAGGGAACAACAGACTTGTTTTGTTTTTCCTCCTTTCTAGAGGATTTCTTGTGTTTCGTTTTAGAATCCTGCAGACCACCATAATCCGCACCCTTTTGTGTGGTACCGTTGCTTGAATGTACAAGTTCTATAAATGCTGCAAAAGAAAAAAAGAAGAAAACCAAAAATTTGAAGTGTGTGACAGCAACAGGTTGTCACATCTTTGATTGCTAAAAACAAGGAAATAGAGAAGAAACGAAGTCTAGAAAAATATTGGGGGATAATAAAATACTGGGGGACCATAGCCATAGCTAGAATTCTAGGATGCATTTGAAGAAATTTGATCCTCTTACATTGCACATCAAGGCATTCATGCCAAGGTTTATCATATCTAACTCGATCAATACGTGGAAATCTCAGGCTGTATGGTGCAGCAAAAACCTGCAAGAATACAACAGCCAACATATCACTAAATTAACCAACTCAAACTCAAAGAATAACCTATATGCTGACCTAGCAGAGATATAAGTAAATATCTGTTTAATAAATTAATAAAAAATGAAAGTAAATCTGTTAGGACACACCTCAGATCTTATAGTTCTGATGTCACTTGTTATAGAAAGTATTATTGATCTGCAATTCAAAGGGGGATAACGAAAGATAATTGATCTATAACCTGAAAATGAATACACCATATACCTAGGCAGGAAATCATACTAACTTTTCGGGGCTTTCAACCCAGACATCTGGTCTCTCTTTTGAATTGTTTGTTACTTGATAAAAACTTGGTGGTGGCTTTTTTGGGTACTCGTATTTCCTGACAGAACAGAGAAAGAAAATCAACATACATTTGCACTGATAAAGAAGAATATTACCTACTATCAAGAATTTGTCAACACGAGGTATATACATAATATTAAATTGTTTTTTATTTGTTACATTCGAAAGGGATTGATCTCTTGACTTATCCTGATCCCTTAACTTCTCTCACCTCTTGGGCTGTCCAAGGGCTTATTAAGGGGCCATTAGATAAGCATTTGGTTATTGGTTTTCAACTTTTGTGCTTGAGAAATGGAGAAAGTATATGGGGAAAATAAGGGATGAAGAAAAGTGGTGATAGAGAGGAGAAGAAATAAGGAACAATGAACGGAAACAAAATCTTGAAAGTGAAAAATAGTTTTTAGTTACTAGCTTTTAGTTTTATTTTTGTGTACCTTTCCTTATACATTCCTTCTGCATTAATCTCACGAAACTCCTCCACTCATCTTCATCCCCCCTTTTCCCCACATCTCAAGTACAAAATGTGAAAACCAAATGGTAATCAATCGGAACCTATTTTTTTTATTCTTTTATTATTTTGTTTTATTGATCATATAAGCAGGCATACTTTCGAAGTACCAGTGATTAGCTGTAATTGTCATATTTGGGTGTTGCCTCGGAGCATTATCTAAAGTTTCTAAAGAAATTTCTCATCCTTGATAAAAATAACACATAAATCAAGCTGATGGGTTCTAAATTTGGAAAACTACACTAAATAATCACAACGAT
Organism: Prinsepia uniflora; assembly: GCA_032719365.1. NCBI lineage: Eukaryota > Viridiplantae > Streptophyta > Magnoliopsida > Rosales > Rosaceae > Prinsepia > Prinsepia uniflora. The sequence continues at coordinate 72,693,299 of CM064863.1, forward strand.
CTCAACTTTTGTGGTCCAAAACCATAAGCCACCATGGCCATCAATGCAATGTTCATGACACAAACTGTTCTGGTTTCTTCAGGGGCCATTTCATGTTGCTAGTTGGATATTTGTTCGTTGCTAAGTTATAAAACAAAATACCTCAAGTAAGGCTTTAACTTGGTAGCAACAGCCTCTAGATCCTCATTAGAAAGCCCCGTATCCACTCTGCAAAAGGATACAAATCTGCAATATAAAACCCAGTTAGAAACATTCACTTAACTGCATTAGATACAAGGTAATAGAGACCAGTGATGATTTACTTTTTCAGGTGTATCAAATTTAAAAAAAAAAAGCTCCAACTAACAAAGTGACACACATATGCGAACTATTAACGGCAAGACAACTCTGAGTCAGTCAAATTCAAGTTCAAATTCTAGCGTAAAACGAAGCAGGTAAGGGTCCAACCTTAGAGATAGAGGTCGACCAAAAGAAACTCACATGTTTATTGTAAAATATAGTAGCAGCAAGTAACTTAACAGTCAGATGAATTTATAACAAAATTGACTACAAATTGACCTAGGCATGGATGCAACCTAATAGATAAGACTAACCAAAAGCCAACACTGAACTTATTTATTTGCAAGGAAATTTTCTATTTTTCTCGTTATTCAAATTACCAAACAATTGATTTATACCACAATAATACATGTTAGAATTATATATACACACACATGAGAGAGGGAGGGAGAGAGAGAGAGATAGAGAGAGAATGTTAATAAACATTCTTAGAAGTACGGATTTCAAAAATATGGCCAATCTTCTTTAAAGAGGAAACACCCAATCCTAGTTGCTGATCCAATATTTTCATCTATTGAAGCCAATCATTCTTTATAGATTGACCAACCATTGAAAATACTTGCCTTCTAGGATATCCATTTGGGACTGGACGTTCGGAAAGACCTACCAAGAATTGAGCTACCTGAAAAATTAGAAATTATCACTAGAACAAAAAGTAAACAAACGTGCACGCAACACACATTTCTATAGAACATGATTTTTAGACGCAAAATCCTCCTCTCATAAGGTCCTTATATCACGTCTTGTATCTCATCCCTTATGTCAGTTGCCAGATGCAGGCGACTAAGATGCATGTATCTCAGCTGTCTCCATACATATGATCTAAGCGGTTGAGAAGCTTAGCTTCATTAGGAACCTAATATCCTGGGTCGGCAGGAATATAAACTAGCATATTAGCAAGGATTGCAAGCTGACCTCCCCTCCACGACGTCCGGAACCGTAGTACCCTCCTAAGTACATGTATGCAAACAATTAATCAAAACTATATAGCAGATATAAGAAATGGGATACATGGCTTTGGGTAAATAAGGAGTTTAGAAAGTACATACCTATGATAAGAACGTCCAGGTCAGAACCTGCACGAATGTAATCCGGCTTCAACTTTAACCACTTTCCACCACGATCACTAGGTTCCCATTTAGAACCAAGGTCCTTCAAAACAATCCCCTCATCTCTGAATGGATAAAATGATATACAAGCTTAAGTAAACAACTGATTAAATGCTGCACAACTCAGTTTAAGAAAAAATCTTTATAAAACATCTAATGAAAGAGAAACTCTTCATGAAACATTTTAGAAAAGCAAAACTGCATATTAAACTCAGGTAAAAAAAAGAGAACAATGATTCAGGACATAAAAAATTTAAGATACCATAGCAATATGGGAAAGAGGGCATACTTTCAGATGTCACTAACATATACATCAGATCTTTCTCAAAGGTAATTTGCAAGTCATGTAGGAATGAATAACTTTCAATTTTAGCTGTAATTTATAGTTTAGTTGTCTATTAATAGGCAGGGAAGAAAACGGACTTTACACAAAAATGCTACACCATGATTCTGAACTTTTGGATTAGTTTTCGTGATTAAGAAAGCAGTTGAGAGTTATCATAAAGTGGGTACCTAGATTTAATAATTGTATTGTTATTTATAAACTGATCTCATTTCACCTTCACAAATCTAAAAGACGAGCTAATGCTAAACCTTTTTTCAATTTGATAGTGGAGAGAAAAAAAAATATATAGAAATTGAAAACTGAAGTTCATAAAAAAGATGGACAACTGTCAATGTATGCTTAGGAATGAAAAAGAAACTACACGAAAGGCACTGCAGTTGATTCATACTCATGCCCGATCTAAATTTAGTACAAAAAAAAAAAAGAAATATCCCTAAAATTCTACAATGGTCGTGCCTATAAACACACCAAAATCTGCTCCTTTCCATAGAAAATCCAATTCCTACCCGTTATCTACAAAGATTTTTTTTTTATCAATCGTCCCAAATGACCTAAAGAATTGCACAACTGCAACAGCATATCATAATCATCTTCTTCAAAGCCTCTACCTCTATTACTTTTAAAATTCATTCACATAGAATACTCCTATAGACCTGAACCAAGAAGCTGCATATGGTAATTTTACTGGAGAAACGGGCAGAAGTAAACTTAAGAATGAGCTAAAACAAAATCAAACAGAGTTGTCACCTTGCACTTCCAAAACCAAAGGGTAATGTTTCAAGGAGTTGAAGTGAAAAAATGCTTCTTAAGAAAAGACCAAAAGCATTGTTTGTCAACAGTACTGAATTACCATCTTCAAGTAATTAGAAACTTGTGTAACAACCTTTACATTCTTCGCAAGAATGGTCCAATATCTACATGCAATAGACTTCACAATTCACCAAGCTTGAAGACATAGCTGTAAAGGGTGACCTCTCGAGAGTACTAAGCTGGAGACACCTAAGCAGCTGGAAGATGTGTAGAGGATGCATGCATACTCCGCTGTGAATAAATTATACAACCTCTACTCACAACACAATAGACATGTATGAGAAGTTCTCAATAGCATATGCCTACCAAGAAAAATCTAACATATATGAAGAAATGTAAACAATAGTCAAAGCCAAAAAAATAAAATGATATTCTGTTGACTTTAAATACACGAATGCTGACCTATTATCGATGGTATCTTTGAAAAATCTCTCAACATCATCCACATTACGAGCAATAAGTGACCAAGAAGGTTCCCCTGCAAGACCAGAACAGATATGACACTGAGCTACTACTGATAAATATTAAACTATACAGGGTTGATGAGCTTTCGAGGAATATAAAAAGCACTAAATTCTTATGCCAGGAATTACGATAGTGGAGAGGGCGAATGTACTAGAAAATACCTTTTACTTGACCAAATAGCACTCTATTTCGAGGAATATAAAAAGCACTAAATTCTTATGCCAGGAATTACGATAGTGGAGAGGGCGAATGTACTAGAAAATACCTTTTACTTGACCAAATAGCACTCTATCTCCTTAGAAAATAATTGTTACTTACATGAAAATTCTCCAACCTTACATGATGAGATTGCAAGTTTAAATGTATAACTTCTGCAAGTTAGATATATTCTCATCAAATATAATCTTACAAATTACTCCCTGTGCTAGACCATAGAGGGCCTTTTTGAGCTTGCACACATAGGTAGGAGTTTGTGGGTCGACAAACCCCTTGGGCTGTTCCATGTAGACATCTTCATGGAGGGTGCCCTGTAGGAAAGCATTGTTTACATCCAACTGCCGGATGGGCCAGCCATGAGTCACAGCAAGATGGAGCACAATTCGTATAGTAGTGGGTTTCACTACAGGGCTGTAGGTCTCTGTGAAGTCTAGGCCTGGGCGCTGGTGGTAGCCCTTTGCTACTAGCCTGGCTTTGTAGCGGTCAACAGTGCCATCCGGGTGTCTTTTGATCCTGAATACCCATTTATTGCCAACCAGATTCTGGTGTGGGTGAGAAGGTACCAACTCCCAGGTACCGTTTTGGATCAGGGCAGTGAATTCTGCAGACATAGCGGTGCGCCAAAGAGGATCCTTGATGGCCTGGGATACACAAGTGGGCTCGGCCAAGGTGAGGAGTGTAGAGGTGGTTGCAGTGAGGGCATAGGTGGGTACAGGGGGAATAGTGCCGGTTTTGGTGCGGGTGAGCATAGGGTGAGTGTTTGGGGGTGGGGGCGGTGGTGGTGGGGGGGAGGGAAGGGTGGGGGAGGGGTTAGGAGGAGAGGGAAGGCGGGGTGGACGCCTGGTGTAGGTGCGGATTGGGTGTGCAGGGGGTGGTGGGGAGGGGCTGACAGCAGCGGGAGCAGGTGAGGCAGCAGAGGAGGAAACAGGGAGGTTGCTGATGACGGGTTGGTGCTGGGGCAGGGAGGGAGCTGGCGCTGGAGACGGTGCTACGCCAAGACCAGGCAGGTGCAGTGTGTCAGTGTGGTCCAGTAATGCTGCAGGCGCCGGTGGTGGTGCTGGTGTAGTGGCAGGGGATGGGGGAAGAGCAGTGACGAGAGGAAGGGTGGACATCCACTGGTCAAAGTGATCAGAATGGACGTGAGGGGCAGTAGAGTGAGAAGGGATACCCGGGAAGGAAGACTCATCAAACTGAACATGCCTAGACACATAAAGACGACTAGAGGAGGGGTCAAAACAGAGGTAGGCACTCTGATTGAGGGAGTAGCCGAGGAAGACACATGGGGTGGATTTTGGTTGCATTTTGTTGGTGGTGTAGGGACGTAGCCAGGGAAAACAGAGGCAACCAAATACTTTGAGACGTGAGTAATTTGGGGGCTGGTGAAAGAGGGTAGAGTAGGGAGTAGAGTTCTGGAGAGTGGGGGTGGGTAAGCGATTGATGAGATAGACAGCAGCCTTAAAGGCATACGGCCAGTAGGAGAGAGGGAGATGAGCTTGATGAAGAAGAGTAAGACCCGTGTCCACAACATGGCGGTGACGCCGTTCTGCCACCCCATTATGTTGGGGTGTGTGAGGGGGGGTGAGAAGATGGTGAATACCGTGGGTGGCTAGGAAGGCTTTGAGTTTGATAAACTCTCCACCGCCATCAGTGTAGAGAGTGACAATGGAGGTTTGGAAATAATTTTCAACCAGTTTTTTGAAATCAAGGAAGGTGGGAAAAACATCAGATTTCTTTTTGAGTGGGTAAAGCCATGTATATCTGGTGTAATGATCAACAAATATGACATAATAAGTAAAACCTTCAGGAGATTTGTAGGGGGCAGGACCCCAGACATCTGAGAAAATTAATTGGAGAGGCCGTGTGCTTGTAAGAGAAGTCTCCCCAAAGGGGAGACGATGACTTTTATTGCATTGACAAGAGGGACATACAGAGAGGTTGGATTTTAAAGGTACTGAAATAGCAGCAGAACGAAAAACAGACTCTAAGACTCTAACACTAGGATGACCAAGACGACGATGCCACAAAGTAGGGGATGCCACCACACCAGTCATAGCTTGCGGTTGCAGGGAGGTAGGGGACCATTCATACACACCGTCCTTACTCGGGCCTTGAAGAAGCACCGCCCCCGTGCTGAGATCCTTCACCTGGAAAAAGTCGGGATAAAATTCAATTGAAGTGTGGTTAGTGGCATTAAATTGGGAGATAGAGAGCAGGTTTCTGGTCATGGTAGGAGCACAGAGAACATGTTTAAGGAGAAAAGGACGAGAGGAGAAAGAAGAGAGTGTGAGGGTACCAGTGTGGGTTATGGGTATCCCCTTACCATTGCCGAGGATGATGTCATCGGGTCCATTGTAGTTGTGGACCTCCGTGAGGTGGTGAGGAGTGGAGGTGACATGATGGGAGGCACCGGAGTCCAGGAGCCAAGGAGAAGAGTGAGTCTGGATAGTGGAATTGGCCACGGGGGGCTGGGAGGATTGGTGCTGGAGCTGGGGGCAGCGCTTAGCACTGTGGCCTTGGGTGCCACACCACTGGCAAAACCCGCGGTAGCCACTGCCTTGGGTGCTGTTGGACCTGCGCTGGTTGCTGGGGGGCAGACCAGAGCGCTGGTAAGAGGAACTACGGCTGTCACAAGCCTGGTTGGAGGATCGTTGGTCGGAGGGACCACGGTTGTGGCGGTTGTAGTTGGAACCACGTGCTGTTTGGGTGACATGAGCAGTGATGGTAGAGGGAGGGGGGTTGGGGGCAGCTCGATTGGCTGCATTTTCATGCTGAACCAGCATGTCATGCAAGTTCTCAAAAGGGACAGATGTGTCTCTGGACCTGACAGCAGCAGCTAGGTCTTTGAAGTCAGGGCCAATGCCATTGAGGACATGGAGAAGCAGGTCATCATCAGACAGGGGTGTATCAATGGCTGCGAGTTCATCAGCAATGATGCGTACCTCCTGGAGGTATTCAGAGACTGGCCGGGAGTCTTGGCGAAGGAGGGTCAAACGCTCCTTGAGTCCTAGTACCCGAGCTCGGGCTGTGCTCGCGTAGAGGCGGGTGAGACGGGTCCAGGCAGCAGCGGATGTTGGGGCTGCAGCAATTAGGGTGATGACCTGGGGGGAGACAGATGCCAAAATGGCATGGAGGAGCAACTGGTCCTGGCGGATCCAGAGGGCCCGAAGGGCTGTTTCTTCTGCAGGTGGGCAGGGATGTGTGCCATCCACGTAACCCATGAGTTCATACCCACGGAGGAGGGCGTTGAACTGAGCGCGCCAAGGGAAGAAGGTGGTGGAGGTGAGTTTGACAGGGAGCTGGGCGGCGGCGTTGATGGTGATGAGGGCGGGAGGGGAAGAGGTGGTGTCGGTTGGTGGTGGGAGAGTAGGGTTGACAGGGGCGGCTGTGGATTGAGCAGCGGCTGCTGTAGGTTGGGCGGCCATGGATTAGGGTTAGGGTTTTTTTTCTAGGGTTTGCTCGATGGAGCTTTTAGGGCTCTGATACCATAAAAGGTATTGAATTTTCTGATATTATTTCAATAATTTTAATTGTACAGTAGTGGCAGATTTATACAGTTCTAGGAGAGTCCTAACTAGGTAAGATTCTAGTAGAGTCCTAACTAGGTAAAATATAAACAAGGGCCTAACTAGGTAAGATACAACTTAGGTATTAAGGAGGAGATTGATCTGCAATCTCCTCTGATTCTACAGGATCTGTAACAGGATCCTTAACAATATATAGGATATTTTATAGCTCTAAAGGACTCGAAAAACTTTGGATGCAACTCACTGGTAAAAGCAGGAGTGGTCTCATCACAGAATGATGGACTTCATAGGGGATAAAGTATCCAAAGATGTTAAAGTTTACTCTGAATTAAGTGGCCGAGGCTGAAACTCCGTTAACATTTTATGAGTTCTGACAATGGATAATGGTATATAAAATTGAAAACAGGCATTCAATCATATAAGCTGGAATTGTGGTTCGGTGATGCAAGAGTTGTTAAATAACGTCCTTAATCAGCTGTAATTATCATATTCACTAAGCTAACTAAATCCACAAATCAACCCCAATGCAAAGGGTAAATTTTGTACTACCAGGAAAACATACAAACAAATTCTGGTATCTTTATAAACAATTTTACCTTCAGAACGGTGAGTGTTCAGACCACCATTAGGTACTAGAACCTCCAAACGGCCCTTCAAAGGCTTCACAATCTTCTGGAGAAGCTCATATCGTTCCTTCAAACTCTGGTGAATTACACTAGTATCTCCAACATAGAGGATATCAAATGCAACATCTAGTCAATCTCATGTCAAGGTACGCAATTGACATTTTCATAGCTGTCACATTTTTATTTGCAGAATAAAACTAATCACGTTGTAGCACTTGCAAAGCCAGAACTGGTCCTCCAATTTGAGCACAGAAACACAAAAGGATACAGCACAACTGCATGAGAAGGGAGGCATAAAGTGTGATCTAAACAGTAACATCATAGCTTCTGAAAATAAATAAATATTATTATAAAAGAAAACCTGTCTATCACTATCAAGTCCATCCCTCGCTGCCTTGGCTGTTGACGTAAAACAAAGAAAACATATGTATTAATACCAGTCCAGAAATGAAACAGCGTCAATAGATCATTTCCATAAAAAAAACTAAGAAAACAAAGAGAAAAGAAACCTATTTCTTGATTTGAACCAAACTCAGCAAAACGATTGGAAGATGTGTCCCAGACCAACATCTCACCATTAAGAATGCACCTAGAACCAATGCACGTAAAAGAGTTAGTATGGCTTAGGGTGATAACAAAACATTAGATGAAAATGCAGCTGGGAATTTTATCCCATAACATGTATGAGGTTAGACCGCAAATGATACACAGCTTATTAAGCCAAAAGCCTTTGCAAATACACAGTTTGCAAGTATATCAGAATTTCAAAAATAAAGTGTTCACACCCATTGATTGGTTAACAAATTATGGAACTATTAAAGGTGCCATTTTACACATGTTTTGGTATTAGCTAAAAAAATAACAATAAATTCTTTGAGACAATGAAGCTTTTGAAAATTGAGATGAAGACCCTATTGTTGTGATGGCTACTTAAAAGGACAACTCTTCCATTTGACTCATTTTAATGCAGTTCCTTGGAAATAAGAAACTTCGTAAACAAATGAAAGAAGGATTGTCCATATTACAGAGTACTTCAGCAAGATAGTTCCCATTCCCAAACTAAGTAATAAAAGAACAGAAAAATGCCTAACAAGCCAAAACATGCCATATTAAGAGAAAGAAACTTACAAAACTCTTGAAATGAAAAGACATAGATATTACCTATCAGCCAGAACATTTTTTATAATAATGTCTGATATTGCATGTCCATATTCAGAGTGATCAAGAAAATTCCTGCACGAGTGTTGAAACAACTTAGGACCAAAATATTTTTGATTTTATAAGTTTTGAAATACTTTTGCTTAAGGGATCAGTGAGATGATAATAGTCTAAAAATTTTATATTTCAAGGGGCAAACCATATTCTCTTATTGAATAATCCAACCAAATTGTGAACCTATTTCAAGTAAATAAAGTAAGATCTGTGATAACAATTAAAGAATGCCTAAGAGAAAAAAATTAAACTTTCCAAGAAAAAAAATGAAAAGATTGACAGATTGACAAAATTGCAAGGAAGGTTTGCAATTACTGATTAAATTTGCCTCTACCTTGAGAAGTAATGTATTTCGGTTCCATTCTTATGAATTTGTATGCGGTCTCCATCAAATTTACACTCAACAACCACTTCCTTACCATGAAGCTGAGAATGTGAGTGAAGCATATAAGAACTAAGGAAATAAAAACATACGAAATAGTCACCATTAACTGAACATGTGTGTGAATAATTTGTGTATCCATTGTATAAAACCTTTTTCCATGCAATAGTTGCATCACCAACTCTCACAGCTAGTTGTGGGCGCACAGCTTTTCCAACTTCAATTTCCTGCAATTGATGCAAAGTACTGTCATTAACTAAGAGACTTAGTTACTTTCGTACATATAAACATTTCTAAATTAGTGAAAAGACAAACAATACAACAGAATACAATAATACCACCATTTCTTTGCTCATAGGAGCTGCAATTCTGAGAATATATAGCATCAGGAAGAGCTCTTAGTGTATAAGGGAGAGCCACTTAAGATATGTTCTCGACAACCAATTCACCAAACTGGCCAATTGTTTATAATCTATTGCATGCAACAATATCTTATGCTAATTTTCCCATGGTAGCTATTAAGGATCCTCCACGGGTCCACCAGATCACAGAAGATTGATTATCCAATCTTCCTGATCTGCCAGGATTAATTAACAGGAATCAATACTGATTCCTTCCTGATGTATAAACTTCCTAGTCTAGATAGTCTTTATTTCTTTCCTAGTTAGGTCTAGTCTAGGTCTGTATAAAACACAACTACTGCTGTACATCTTAATCATTCAATAGAACAAAAGCTTCTATATCTCTTTATGGTATCAGAGCTCTAAAAGCTCCACCGAGCAAACCCTAGAAAAAAAAAACCCAAAAACACAAACCCTAATCCATGGCCGCTCAACCCACCGCTGCTGCTGCTCAGACCACTGCCGCCCTTGTCAATACCACCCTCCCACCAACCGCCGGTGAACCAAACCCTAATCTTCCCACCCTCATCACCATCAACACTGCAGCCCAACTTCCCGTCAAGCTTACTACCACCACCTTCTTTCCGTGGCGAGCTCAATTCAATGCCCTGCTTCGAGGGTATGATCTCATGGGCTATGTTGATGGCTCTCGGCCCTGCCCACCCAACACAGAAACAGCCCTTCATGATTTTTGGGTTCGTCAGGATCAACTCCTGCTTCATGCCATTCTGGCTTCCGTCTCCCCTCAGGTGATTCAACTAATTGCCGCTGCACCAACTTCAGCCACTGCCTGGGCACGGCTCACTCACCTTTATGCCAGCAAAGCCCGGGCCCGTGTGCTTGGCCTCAAGGAACGGCTGACCCTTCTGAGGCAAGATTCCCGCCCAGTTTCTGAATACCTGCAGGAAATTAGGGTTCTTGCAGATGAGCTGGCTGCCATTGACCGACCACTGTCTGATGATGACCTTCTTCTCCATGTTCTTAATGGAGTTGGACCCGAATTTAGAGAAATTGCAGCAGCTGTGCGGTCCAGGGACACCACTGTCCCCTTTGAAAACCTTCATGACATGCTTGTTCAGCATGAGGCTGCTTCCAAACGTGCAGCACACGCAGCACCCACTCCTCCAATAACAGCCCACCCAACTCAATCCTTTCGCGGTTACTCCTCCAACCGCAACACTAGGGGCTCCTCTGGCCAAAGGTCCAACTTTCAGCCCATGGACACCTACAGTTTCTCTGGAAACCGGCCCCACCAACAGTCCAATGACAGTTCCCGTCGCTCATCCTCCCAGCCCACTGGATACCGTGGCTATTGTCAATGGTGTGGCACTCAAGGCCACAGTGCTAAGCGCTGCCCTCACCTTCAGCAGTCTGCCCCGCCACCTCCGGTGGCCAATCCAGCCACTCAGGCCTCCTCCCCAGGTTGGCTCCTTGATTCGGGAGCCTCCCATCATGTAGCAACCAGCTCCTACCACCTTTCTGATGCTACTAGCTACAATGGTCTAGATGAGATCATCATTGGCAACGGTAATGGCCTCCTTATTACTCACACTGGCTCCACTTTACTTCCTTCTCCCACCTCCCCCCTTCCATCTTAAAAATGTCCTATGTGCTCCATCCATGACCCGAAACTTAATTTCCATTTCCCAGTTTAATAAACAGAATAATACCTCTATTGAACTGTTTCCTGGTTATTTTCATGTGAAGGATCTCAGCACGGGGGCGGTTCTCCTACAAGGCCCGAGTAAGGATGATGTGTACGAGTGGTCATCGGTTTCTCTTCACAAACCTCAAGCAATGGTGGCCGTGACAGTTTCCCCTCACCTTTGGCATCGTGGTCTTGGTCATCCTCAGTCCAAAACCCTCAAAAGTGTCTTAAGTCAGTTTCATGTTCATTTTTCTTCCAAATTTCCAGACCCTATATGTAATTCCTGTGCTTGCAATAAAAGTCATCGCCAACCCTTTGGCATTTCCTCCTTAAATAGCACTCATCCTCTGGATTTAATATATAGTGATGTGTGGGGACCTGCCCCCTACACCTCCATCGATGGCTTTTCCTACTATCTTATCCTTGTTGACCATTTTACGAAATATACCTGGCTGTACCCACTTCGAAAAAAATCAGACGTTTATTCAACCTTCAAAGACTTCAAAACCTTGGTTGAAAAGTACTTTAATTCACCCATCATCTCTCTTTACACTGATGGTGGTGGTGAATTCATCAAACTGAAACCATTTCTTGCTGAAAATGGCATCAATCATCTTCTCACCCCTCCCCACACTCCTCAGCACAATGGTGCAACCGAAAGGCGTCATAGACACATTGTTGAAACTGGTCTCACACTCCTTCATCAAGCCCGCCTCCCCCTCACCTACTGGTCCTATGCCTTCAAGACTGCTGTCTACCTTATCAACCGCCTCCCCACTCCTCTCCTACGAAGCCAATGTCCATACACTGCTCTTTTCCATGCCACTCCCAATTATGCCAAACTCCGGACTTTTGGCTGCCTCTGTTATCCATGGCTCAGGCCATATACCTCCAACAAACTGCAGCCTCGTTCTCAGCCCTGCCTCTTCCTCGGCTATTCCCTGCACCAAAGTGCCTACCTATGTTATGACCCATCCACCAGCAAACACTACACCTCCCGTCATGTACAGTTTGATGAGACCACCTTCCCTTCCACCACCTCCCTCTCCTCCTCCACTAGTGTGTCCCCTGAAACCTCCACCACATGTCTCTCTACTGTTCCTCCTGTCACACACATTCCCCACCCGCCATCTGTCACGTCACTGCCACCAGCGCCATTTTCTGCTCACCAATGGGACCCTCTCGACACATCATCCTTGCAGGAACTTGCAGAAGCATCGCCCCCTGCTCCTGTCCCACAACCTGCACCTTTGCTCCCTGCCACCAGCAGCCCTCCTGCTGCCCTTGTCTTTGCCGCAGCACCTGCTGCCCCTGTTCAGACCACTAGTGCCCCCCAGCAACCTCCCCTGCGCACCTACACCAGGATGACCGCAAGTCCACAACAGCCTACCTGGTCTACTTAGGCAGCAACCTTATCTCCTGGAGTTCCCGGAAACAGCGTGCAGTCTCCAGGTCCTCCACTGAAGCAGAGTATCGGGCTGTGGCATCCACCACAGCAGAACTGATCTGGGTTCAGTCCCTCCTCCGTGAGCTGGGCCTCACCCTTTCCGCCACACCAACCATCTCCTGTGACAACATTGGAACTACCTACTACTGCTCCAATCCTGTTTTTCACACCCGCATGAAGCATATCAACATTGACTATCACTTTGTTCGTGATCATGTCACTCGTGGTCGGCTCCAGGTGTCCCACATATCTACTGATGACCAGCTGACCGATGCTCTCACCAAACCCCTGCCTAGACCCCGGTTTCAGTTACTGCGCACCAAGATAGGCATCGCTGATGGCTCCTCCGTCTTGCGGGGGCGTATTAAGGATCCTCCACGGGTCCACCAGATCACAGAAGATTGATTATCCAATCTTCCTGATCTGCCAGGATTAATTAACAGGAATCAATACTGATTCCTTCCTGATGTATAAACTTCCTAGTCTAGATAGTCTTTATTTCTTTCCTAGTTAGGTCTAGTCTAGGTCTGTATAAAACATAACTACTGTTGTACATCTTAATCATTCAATAGAACAAAAGCTTCTATATCTCTTTAGTAGCTACAATTAGTGAGTAGAATATTGGTAACATACCAGCTAATGTTGCTACACCATATAATGTTCACATAGATATACAAAATTGTTTAGGATTTCATGAGAGACCTGACGTTTATGACGCTGATTTCTATCCCTCAGCTTTTCACAAACCAATTTCAAGTCACATGTGACATTAAATAAGTCTTCATCATCTGGATGAAATTCGTGAAAGATGCTCTTTTCACTAGTTCCCAGCTTCAGATCTACAGAAGATTAAAAAAAATACAAAATTGAAGCTAAAGGAAAAAACTTTAAAATGATATCATGACCCTCGTAGACAATACCTTTAAGAATGATCATGATAATCCACTTCATTTCCTGTGCATTTGTCTTCTTTATCAAGGTAGAAAGAATTGAAGTCTTCTCAGTCCTGTTGACATTGTTGGGTCATTTAAGCTGCTGTAGACAGACCGATAGCCCAATAATGTCTTCATACAATAAACTTAGAACAAGCTGGGAATGTGTACTTATGTATAAGTAAACTAAATTAACACTTCAAACAAACATTTCAAGAAATAATTGCAAACCCATATAAGTAAAGAAGAAATGAACTCAAACGTTTATGCTTAGGGGTCAATCTAAAGGACCTAACTTATTGCACTAATATGATGCCTAAGTTAAGTTCACTAGAAAAAGTACCAAATCAGATTGTACTCATGTTCTCAAGTAAAAGTAAGGTTTTATAAAGCTTCCACATAGAAAACTGAGGGTGACAAAAGAAAGAAGGCCGCTGCTTAGAGAAACATGTTCACAGTCAAGGTAGAGACTTTCTGGTATAAGTAGCCTAGACCACCCATCATGGACTTGGGTTTTTATCCCTCGTGACAGACTTGACAGCAAAAAGATATATTCAGCTTCTTATACATACACATATCATACAACTTTTCATAAACAGGATTGATACGTAAGGGTATTTGTAGTTAAAAAAAGTTATGCTTTATCCAGAGATGTTAATCACTTCCCAATGCTACTAACTTGGTATCTCAAAGGCATGAGAGAGAGAGATAGAGAGAGAGAGAGGAAATAAATTCTAGATATATATATATATTGAATTACGTTTACCATTTGGGAAAAAGAGAAAAAAGCTAAATATAGAGGGAATTCTAGATTGTGTTTAGCAAAAATCAATGCAATAAAAGATGCCTCATAATCGATATTGAGCATTTAAAATCTCCTACTGGGAATTAAGAAATAAACACGACAGTAAACCTGTTTTCGCTTGAAGATAAACGATCAAGAAATTCATTTAATTCCTTGATTGTTAGTCCACCTGAACTCAATGTTTGTCTACGTTGCAGCACCTGAATCACAAATAAGAAATGTCAAACAGTTATAATATAAGGCTGAAGGAATCATATAATAAAAACCATGAACCAGCCCGAAACTTACTATATGACTATGAACCACTAATATCCAAACTCATCTTGGAACAAGGTACTGCAAGTAAGTCATTTAAAAAAATAATAAAAATAATAAGTAGTTATTTAAACTACTTTCATATGAGTTGTTGGGTAACCAGTCTCACGTTTCATTACTTCTTTTCATGAAACTGTAATCTTATTTACAAACCATCAAAGAGGTACAAAATTAGAAACTTAAAACCCCGCCAAACCCAAAGACAGACCCAGATACCAAAACCCCCAAAATCCAATAAACGTAACAACCCAAAAGGGAACAATACCAAACCCAAATGAAAACCGAAAATGAAGAACAAAACCCAAAACTGTACCTCGGCTGCGATGAGGGAGAAGTTGCCGGCATTGACACCGGTCTTAGCGCCGCCTTTGCGCCAATTGATGAGGCGAAGAGCGTCTTCGGAGTCTCTGGCCATGCCGAGGGCGTCAATGAGGCAGGAGGCGAGCACAGACTCCTTAAGACCATAATTGCCGCGCGCGCGATCGAGGCTGGGAAGAATGAGCCGAATTGCATTGAAATAATCAGTGGGTTTGCAGAAAGTGTCGAGGAATTTTCGGAATTTGGAGCGCTTTTGGGTTGACGTTTTGCTTCTTTGCATCCAGTTGAAGAGGCTACAGAGCACGCTGAACTTGGTCTCCTCCGTCATTTTGAAGCTTCTTTGCTACTCTTTCTCGTTTGAACTTCGAACTCTGGGTTTTTATACGACTCAAAAACAGAACAACCGCTAAGTTTTCACTGACAGGTCGATCCATTTAATATAAACATATGGGTCGTATTTGGGTAATTGGGTTGGCCCGTTTGGATGTATGATAATCGCCAACAAAGTACATGACTATAGACGCATTCAGAACCGTCCATACGAATTTATAGCACGAAATTAGTGTTTGGTAATACTCGTATTAATTAGTCATCGTATAAATTAATATAATTAAATATTTTTATATGATTCAGACATGCTAAAATAATACCCTCGAAATTGTCCGTATTAAAATAATCAAATGACTAGCAATCTTGAAACGTGTAATAATAATAATAATAATAATAATTAATTCTGATTTAATAAATAGTAAAAATATATATATAAATAATTAGTTAAAATAAATAATAATAAATAATAATATTAATATACATAATTAATATTTATGATATAAATGTTTCATCACCTACTATAGTACGATCCGACCAGTATAATATAGTGAGTGTTTTAATCCGGTAGAGCATCAAACACCCTATTAAATAGTCAGTTTATCGGGTGGATAGATTAGTCTATCCAATTGAAATAGTCAGTACAATACGGTGTACCAAACGAGCCTTTAGTGTCTAAGCCCTTTTTTTAAGACAAAATTCAGTAAATTAATAGTATAACAAATAATATTAAATTATTCTAAAATAAAAATTAATTATCTAAATAAATAAATTTATTTGTGAATCATAAATATTATAAGTGTAAGTTTTTTTATTAATTTTATTATATAATATTCTATGTTTTTTATTTTATTATCTTTATTTTAAATAATAATTATATTATTAACTAATTATTTAATAAATAAAATAACTTTTATAATTAAATATATACATAAAGACTCTGAATTGAATTTACAAACTAAACAAATTTACAAATAAATCCACCTAAGCACCTAGCTAATATGCATGACAGTTTCTCACATTCGAGCACCTAGACGCCGACTAGATGAATTAAATTGCCTCCGTTTGAACAATGACTATACTAGAGTATTTAGGAAACTACTAAGAAAATTCGGTTTACATAAATAACTTTTACAAAAAAATGAATAAAGGGATTTAAAAGCATCACATAAGCATACGAAACCCAGTTAACGAATTATTTCATTTCTTTGGAGTAATGTTTTACAAATTTTTGTAATTGTGATGCATCTAACTGGTTTTAATTTGTCTATTTTATGTCGTGTAGACACTATTTTAATTAATGTCACTTAAATTCCTTGGTATTTAGACATCTATCATCAAAATGCACCATACTAGAATTTTTTTTTTGTTAAAGAGATACTTTATTAATGTAACTGAACCAAAATGTTTACATCACGAGCTAAAATATTAAATAAAAAATGTGGACTCTAGGTCTTCCCATCTGAAACAACGTTTTGAACGCTTACAGAAAGCTGCAACTTCATGAGCTGCAGTATTATGCATGCAAGAAGTGTACCTAATCTGTACAAGCTCGAAGAGTGGTTGCATAGTTAGGATATCATGAATCACTTCTTGGATACTCACCTCAAGGAAAATGCCTGATGTAACATATTGTACCAGAAGTTGCGAATCCGATTCTAGGATGACTTGCTTATAATCAAGATCTGTACGCGCACCCACAACAGCACAAAAGGCATGTAAGACCCGGTCTTGGAAGCAAGAACGGTGAGTAAGACCCATGAGCTTGAGAAGCAAGAACAGTGAGCAAGACCTGTGAGCTTGGAAAGGTAAGATCAGTGAACAATCCCACATCGCTCGGGGAGGGAAAAGGTGAAGTGTCGTATATGTGTGGGCATGTATCTATCTAACACAAGGCCTTTTGGGAGCTCACTGGTTTTGGATGTATTGGGAACTCCAAAATTAAACGAGTTGAGGCTGGTGAAATTCCAGGATGGATGATTTACTGGGAAGTTGCACGCAAACTCCCGAAAACAAAACTGTGAGGGCTGGGCCCAAAGCGGACAATATTGTGCTAGATGTGCCAGGTCGTGACAAAATGGTATCAGAGTTGGACCCCAACCAGAAGTGTGCGAGCGAGGACGCTGGGCCCCAAGGGGGTGGATTGTAAGACCCGGTCTTGGAAGTAAGAACAGTAAGCAAGACCCTTGAGCTTGAAAAGCAAGAACGGTGTGCAAGACCCGTGAGCTTGGAAAGATAAGATCAGTGAATAATCCCACATCGCTCGGGGAGGGAAAAAGTGAAGTGTCGTATATGTGTGGGCACGTATCTATCTAACACAAAGCCTTTAGGGAGCTCACTGGTTTTGGATTCCTTAGGAACTCCAAAGTTAAGCGAGTTGAGGCTGGTGCAATTCTAGGGTGGGTGACCTACTGAGAAGTTGCACGTGAGCACCGGAAAACAAAACCGTGAGGGCTGGGCCTAAAGCGGACATTATTGTGCTAGATAGGCCAAGTTGTGACAAGGCATAAGCTTCCGCTAGTAAAGCACTGCCACAAGGGAAACCACCCTCACCCCAGCAACAATGAACTCTCCCAATAAGGATCAGGGAACCCAACCATAAGCACCTTGACCATCTGGTCCACTAAAAGCCACATCACAATTAACTTTCACAAAACTTGCAAGGGGCCGCCTCCAAGAAGGGCTAACAGAAGGGACTACCACCAGCTGAGGGACCACCTAAATGAAAGGAGGTTTCGCTAGTCTAGCCACATAAAACTCAGATAGTTGAGCCATTATCATCTGGATAGCAGGTGACATCATTATAGCACCGTCGATTTTGACATTTTCATAACCTCTAGAGACCAAAACTGAACATCTGAATATCGCCATCCCCATGTCCAGACTGAGTAAACTTCTGAATAAAGAACTGTCAATACCCAGCAAAATCTTCATCCACAACTCCACTTATATGAAGCTCTAAAGGACATCTATACCAAAAAATTTGGGCAAATTTTCATTAGAAGAATAAGTGTACCTGAGATTCCTCTACTTCACCACACTGAGGGCAAATAGTATCCACCAAAATTCAACATCTGACTAGATTCACTCGCATCTCCACAAACTGTTTACAGCATTTCCACAAGAATAACTTGATCTTGGGGGGAACATTCACTAACCAGATAGCGTCCCAAAGGTCGTTCCGTGGAGTGGTATTACTAGTTTCAACTGAACCCTATTTTCGTTTGAATTCCCCACTTTTTAGAAGATCAAGAGGAATATGATATCCAGATTTCACAATGTACTTACCACTCCGAGCATAAAGCCAAATATGTCTATCAAAACATCTCAAAAAGCTAAGGGGTAGGGCTAGAACACTACGAGCCTCCTCTTGACTAAAAATTGTGGTAACCAACTCAGTATTCCACCGTCTACTCTAGCCATCAATTAGCTCAACAACTAGGTGGGTCATAAGAGGATATCAGGATAGTAGTAAGAAAGGCCAGCGTGTGTATATCCATGGGTCAGATAGGATCTGAACATGTTTACCATCCCATATCCGTCATTGAATCCCTACTTGAAGTACCTGAAGACCTTGCATAATTCCCTTCCAACCCCAAGAGATTTCCCGTACTTCTTTAGCTCTAAGGAGATCCTCATCTAGGAAGTACTTGGCACTCAAAGTTTGGGCTAAAAAAGAGTCCAGGCAAGTTAAGATTCTCCAACTAATCTTAGCAAGCATAGCACCATTAAAGCACTTCAAATCCCTGAAACCCAATCCCACAACCTATTTTGGTTTGGAAAGTTTGTCCCAAGAACCCTAGTGAATCCCAGTCTTTTTGCATGTACTCCCCAATTAGAAGTCTGCCATAATTCTGGTAATATCTTGACACACAGCTATAGGTAACAAAAAACATGACATAGAGTGAATAGGCATGGCCATTGCAATAGACTTCAAAAGAACTTCCTTACCCGCAAGTGATAAAAATTGCTTAGCCCACCCTTGAGGGCAGTAAGTCCCTCAGTGCACATCACAACGAGGAAAGGTGACATAAGGTCCCCCATATCGTATACCACACGAAGGCTGGATAAAATCAGTAGGTTCACCATTGACCAAAACATTGTAAGTGGCAGAAGCAACATAATCCATAATCCACTGAATAAAGGACTCAGTAAAGCTAAATCTCTGCATCACACTCCGTAAAATGCTCTACTCTACTCGATCATATGCCTAAGCCATGTCAAGCTTCAAAACCATTTCTTCCCTCTCCAACCCTCGGTTCTTTATCAATGTATGTAATACTTCATGCAAAACTAGGATATTATCAATAATTTTTCTACCTTCAACAAATGTAGACTGTATTGGACTAATAACTCGTTTATGCACTTTCTTCAAACGGTTAGTAATAATTTTCGAGATGATCATATAAACAACATTGCATAAGGATATTGGTCTCAATTGAGTCATATGGGTAAGATTAGGTAACTCTGGGATTAGAGCAATATTTGTGTGATTGTAGCGTCTTCTCAGGTGGCCCATGGAAAAGTAATCTTTAACGAAAGCAATCACATCCATACCAATTATACCCCAATGTTTGTGATAAAAGGCAACTGTGAAACCATCATGGCTTGGGGATTTCATAGGGTCTAAAGATAACATTGCATGTCTAATCTTCTCATGTTTAACCTAGTAGGTACGCATACTATTTTCACGGGGAGAAATACAAGGAAGAATATGATAGAAGATTTATCAACCAATAAATTCTGAATGATAACTCCTAATGTAATACTTTGCAAGTGCACAAAATCGTATCACGAGTATAGTAGGTTTGCAAAGGTCTATCCTTCGACGACTTGTTCAACATGAATCCACTTAGTTTAGAATGAAACAACTTGAGAAAAAGTACAAAAACATTGAGGGGTTTTGAGTGATGATTAGAACGAAATTGAATGATGAAAAAAAGTGCAAAATGATGAAAAAACTAGATTTGAAAGTTGATTGGATGATTAGGAAGAATTAGGACATGTTATACACCTTTACCAATTATAGTTCTCCTTAGATTTCGTTGATTAGATTAATTATGCATGTTTCTGAATTAAGTGCCCATGCAAGGGTCCGGCTAAGGCTCACCCCACACATTTATCTTCTCTTAGATTGCATGTTTAAGCGTGATGTACCCGGCCTTAAACAACTATTGGCAGGACCCATCTCAACTGGACTTTGATAACCGTGTCCGGTCCTGCTCCCGTCTGACAAGTCAACTGAAGTCCCAAAACTACCCTTTAGCACCTATCAGACAAGGGATAACTGCACTGATTTCCGCTCATGCCTCCGCCTCTCAAGTAGCCTCGAACGTCGTGCCACGACCTGGAGGGTCATCAAAATAGGAAAGGTGTGAGTGGACAAAAATAATATCATTTAAAAATACATTTATCAAAATACATCATTTACCCTCCAATTTATCAAACCATGCATGCATAGAATCAAACATACGAATTACCGGCTTCCAAGCCAAATCACATGAAAAGTATCAAATCCCGGCTCTCAAGCCAAACACATGAATCATTTTATAAAACCATTTTATCATACAATAAAGCATATAACTAGGGAATTACATATCCGAGGGTCCTCTGGGAATTACACATCCAGAGTTATCATCCTGCTGGGAATTACACATCCAGCCCTGCTGGGATTTACACATCCAGCCTCACCGGGAATTACACATCCGGTCCCTCAGGGAATTACGCATTCGGAGTCCCTTCGGGAATTACACATCCGGAGTCACTTCGGGAATTACACATCTGAAGTCTACCCAGGAATTACACATATGGGGGCACTGAATATCAATACAAAATCAAAATCTTTATTTCAAAATCATCATTAAAACCATGTCAAAACCATTTACCACGGGGTCTCAAGCCAAAATCTCATTTTCACGCAAATCCATGCAACCGCAACCAAAGTTGCAATTTTCACATAAATCCGTAAAATATCTGAAAAACATTACAAACCCATAAAATCAATCCCTGACTCATAATCCGAGTTAAAACCAATCTCAAATCCCGGGCCTTCGCCCAAAACAATAATTTCACAGTTTCTCGAAAAACTTGCCCAAAACACTGATTAAAATAATCATTAAATCCAGAATAATCATACCAAATCATTGCAGTTCAAATCATGCCATAAATCATGTAAAACATTTAACTATGCATGCATATCTGTAAGACCCGTGTCCTGGAGGGAACGGGGAACGATCCCACATTCATGCGAGGGGGAATGGTCTGGGAAGGGAATGGTGGTGTGCCTTAAAAGTGTAGGCACACACCTATCTAGCACTAGGAATTTTGGGAGCTCAAGTGGCTTTGGGGGGAGGGGGGGATTGGAACCCCAAAGTTAAGCGAGTTGAGGCTGTTGCAATTTCATGATGGGTGACCCCCTGGGAAGTTGCACCATGAGCTCCCGAAATCAAAACTGTGAGGGCGAGGCCCAAAGCGGACAATATGGTACTAGATGAGTCGGGTCCTGACCGAGGAGGGTTGGGTCTTGACAATTTGGTATCGGAACCAGACCCCGACTGGGAAGTGTGCCAGCGAGGAAGCTGGGCCCTAAGGGGGTGGATTGTAAGACCCGTGTCCTAGAAGGAACGGTGAACGATCCCACATTCCTGCGAGGGGGAATGATCTGGGAAGGGAATGGTGGTGTGCCTTAAAGGTGTAGGTGCACACCTATCTAACACTAAGCCTTTTGGGAGCTCAAGTGGCTTTGGGGGGATTGGAACCCCAAAGTTAAGCGAGTTGAGGCTGGTGCAATTCCATGATGGGTGACCCCCTGGGAAGTTGCACCATGAGCTCCCGAAAACAAAACCGCGAGGGCGAGGCCCAAAGCGGACAATATGGTGCTAGATGAGTCGGGTCCTGACCGAGAAGGGTTGGGTCTTGACAAATCAGTTTATAAAACAAACGACCACTCACACACCGTCCAAACCGCTCGGTTTCCGACTGTACGCGTTTATGTAATTTCTGGTACCTTCCAAGAATTCCAAGTCCTGCCCAAATTCATTATTCAGGGTCACTAATGAATTAATTAACATCATACTAATTTCCCAAAATTTTCCGGGAATCAAATATAAATTTAAAACACAACATAAACCTTCGGTGACAGGACCCATCCCAATCCCCCCGGGATTAGTGCGGGATGACCCTGCTCCCGTCTAACACGAAGGGTCAGAGAAGGGATATTTCCGACCTTTGCCCTCCCGGGCTATCAGAGTACGCCAGGATCCGAAGGAGGTATGTGATATCTCGGTCTCTGCTACAGTCCACATCCGCTGTCAACCTGAAGGGCAGTCAAAACATTAAAAGCTGTGAGTGGACAAAACAAGAGTTTATAAAACATTTCATAAGAAGACATTTGTACCCTTCACTAAAAAGCATGCATGCATTCGAAAACCATTTATCCAGAAATCATATGTGGGAACTAAGCCCAAAACCATAATGAAAACGACCGTACGGGCCACTACCCAAATCCATGAGGGACTCAGCCCAAATCATAAAAAACTAACCATACTGCCCAAAACCTGTGTAAACACACATCACATATCATATATTATATTTATATCATATACACATATAATTCATACAACCAATCCTGTCACGGTTTCCAAAGCTACGTGCGTGCTACATAGGTCTCAATCCGAGTCTTCCCAAAGTCAAGATCAATGTCCACAGACCACTGACCCTACCCGAGGTAATAGTAATCATAGCCTTCCTGAGAGTAAGGAACCCAACTGGGGGGTGACTCCACTCAGTCGGTGCTCCGTGACTACTCCGGGGTCCACCCAGGCCAACGACCCTCCCCGGAGGAGATAATAGAAGTAAAGGAAGGTATATGAATACATATATATATATATATATATACATAACATAAACATTCATGCCCGGTTCCCTAGAACCGTCATGATCCATAACATCCATTAACCAGGGTTCATGCCGGTTCCCATAAACCGTCATGAACCACAATGACCTGACAAAGGTTCGTGCCGGTTCCCATAAACCGTCATAAATCACAATGACCTTTCCAGAGTTCATGCCGGTTCCCATAAACCGTCATGAACTTGGAAATCTATCTAGGGTCCATGACCCGAAATCATCAGTGTAAAACAACTGGGTCTCGTTCACGAACATATGACTCAACTGGGCACCGTGCCCGATATCTAAGGGTCAGTCACGACTCTGATCATAGTGATTCGTGCAGCCATCCATCCAGGACCGCTCTCAATCCTGGTATGTCGCCGTGAACGAATCAACCGACGCGGCCACCACAAGATCATGGTGCACTCATCACCGATCGCTATCCTGAACCGTCAGCACTTCGAAGTCGAGCCTCCCCAGGCTGCCCGACCACGAATCGTGCATCGTGACCTCTCCGGAAGGAACACATCCCAATCTGGAGGCAAGCGTCGTATCGTTGATCACCGTGCACAAAGCACTCGTCGCGACCACGATTTAGACCCGAAGGTCATAAATAGCGTCATATGCCCGAGACAAAACCAAATGGGTATCATACCCGAGTTTATCCTTTTAGAAATCCAAAACCTTTTCATTTAGACCAATAAAGACATACAGACCCGTATAGGCACCGTATAGGGTCGAAACCTCGAAATACGTGCCTATACGTAACCACACATCCAATTGCACTCATGGCATCACAAACAAGTATTTAAAATATATAATAAACATTTATGCATGCACCAATTTAGAAAACAAGGTCCACTCATAGACTGTCCGAGCTGCCGCCTGGATTTGCGTGCCATACGGCTCCTCGAGCCGATCACCGTCACCGGGACTCCCAAACCTGTCCAAATTTTAATAAAAGGTTAATAACTACTTAGTTAACCTCCTACCAAAGCCCCGTAATTTTCCCGAACTTTTAACTATTTTTAAAACTGAACCTAAACCTTCGAACAACCCGAAACCTATCGAAACGATGTCCGATCGACTCGAAACCAGTCCCAAAATGTTCGTTACATCGAATAGATGATTTGACATGTTGGAACCATCCTCAAATTCTCCCGCACGCGCCTGCACGCGCCGCCTGAAGTGGCTGTGCGTGGGAGCCACGCGCCTACTACAGTGTCATCCCCTACTTCGCGTCGACCGGTCTGAACCGGTCCGGTCCGGTTTGCCTGCAACTTGGACCAGCGTGACCGGTTCAAGCTCATTCCGGCCCAGTTTTTCACCATTTTCAATCCTAATCAATCCTAACCTTCCTATAATCGTCCTAGGAACCTAACCCAATTAATTAGAAGCCTTAAAACCTCTAAAACCCGATCGGTTTGATTTTTCCCTTCACGGTTCGAAAATCCCAAAACCTCCCAGGGCTTCCCCGACGTCCAAAATTGATCCAAAACTTCCTAAAAACTCCCTAGAAACCTAAATAACCCATCCTAATCATCCAAAACAGTCCATAACATCAAAATCCAAATAAAAATTGAAAATGGGCTTACCGGGTACCCGCTCGGGTTTTGGGTTCCAGCCACCGCCCACGGCGGTTCCAGCCACCAGCTGCCATCCCTAGTCCTCCTCTCTCACTCTCTGGTCTCTCCAGGATCATTTGGGGTTAAGGGTTTGGTGTTTGGGTTGCACAGATGAGAGAAATGAGATCGGGTGGGTTTTTGGGTTTGAAATGAAAATGGAATGGTTTGCACGGTGCATGAATCAATTTGGGTGTCCATTGGATGGGTGACACTTGTCACTCATCCATTGGGCATCAGGACAAATATCTGGGCCCACTAGAGTCCAAAAGTGAACTCGTCTCGTAATTCGTGCAATAGTGCACTCGAACTTCCGTGAACCGTAACTTCGCCGTCGAACGTCCGAATTCGACGTGCCGCCTGTCTATGAATTCATATCGTCCTTATCTACGTAACGGTCTTCGGCCCTTGGTCATCAGACCTCTTGGTAAAAAAGTCAACATTTGCCCCTTTTAAACCAAAATTACAAAAATGCCCCTAAACTTCCAAACGTCATAACTTCCTCCTCGAACATCGGAATTGAACATGCCACATGTCTATGAACTCATGACGTCACGAACTACATCAAGGTCATCGGTCAAAGTCCGTTTGACCGCCCGATTGAAAATTCAACGTTTTGCCACGCCTAGGGGCAAAACGGCCACTTCGCATCGTTCGTCCGATTTCGCCCTACTAATCACCGATTAGCCTCACTTATCGTGATTAGTCACTAATCTAATCATGGAATTTAGGACGGGTCGTTACAACCTTCCCTCCTTAATTAATTTCGTCCTCGAAATTCCAACCGACCTAATTCCAACCGTTCTTCCCTCCTTAATTTAGTTTCGTTCTCGAAAGTCCAACTATCCTGACTCCACATCCACTTAGTGGAAAGTAGAATCGACCTCGAAACTCGTGCACACTCGTACACCCACTAACCAAAACAATACTTACTCCTACCCAAGTGTACCACTAACACTCACGTCGCATCGACCACGTCGAATGACAGAAGTCGTACGCTCCGAACTGACACCACTTGTCAGATCTACCATTTCGTTGACATAAACAACTAGACGGTTCCTTTCTCAACCATTAACTATCCTGACGTCTGCTCCCACTGGGAGTCATCAGACCTCACTAACCGATCCACGCTGACACCTTCGACAAACCGTCACCACTTGACAGTCGCCAACGAAAGCTAACACTATACACCCTTGTGGTTACACTAACCACCAACTTACTCAACCATGAGTATACACTAACAAATAATTCACTCGACCTGTGTAACTACCCATCAGAAGTACCATGACCCAACGCACAGTATCCAATGTCCAGTCCACGACCTCAACTAATCTGATGGTATCAGAACTAATCCGACTACCAACACGCTCACCAATATACTACTAGTATAACCTATATACCGTCACCGGGTACCACAAGGCTGCCCGGTATCGTACCTCGAACAACGTACAAGGTACATACAACTACTCATCAATCAGCCTACAACCACCTAGGTTGTAGCCAATCACGTTTCTATAATGGAGTTCATATGTCCAATCCAGCATCAGACAAATCGAAACTCCAACTCAACAACCATTTCCAAGTCCGAATCCGAATCCTCAATTTCGTAAGAAATTCCGAATCCAGACCCAGAAATCATATCCAAATTCGAATCCGAAATCATCATTCCGTAGACTAGTATTTGGAATAACCATTCCGAACCCAAATCCATAAAAAAAAATCCATTGTCAAGCTCCAGAATCAAATCCTGAATCGTCACCCAGAATCCGATTCCAAAACCCAAATACAGAAATCCTTTTTCAAGTTCCAAAATCAAATCCTGAATCGTCATCCAGAAATCTGATTCCAAAACTCAAAATATCGTTCTCGTCTACCGGGACGTACCAAAACTGAACCTCTCGGTTACTTGCTCAACCAATTACCCTATTACCATCGATTGACTTCATAGGGAAGCCAATCACAATATCAACACATCTCTAAGGCTGACCATATCCGACCACGTCAGACACCTACTCGCTCGAGTAACAAGCCATATGGGATTTACCTCGAAAAGATGTTCAGTCTCATCATCTACAACTCCAACATCCAAGTAAGAGCGATAAACTTTCCCCCTATCTGGATCATCAAGATCACGATCCAGATCCATAACTACGTCACCCGACCATAGACGTCACGATCCTCGATCGTCACGACGTCCAAAGTCCTCAACCATTTCCCACATCTAAACAGATTAGTCAACGACGAGACACGCCGAGACTGTGGGTTCTCACTGATTACCTCGTATCGATCCTTGTCATTCCACCAAGGAAAATCAAAGATGACACATGACAATGACGCCAAAATTCATCCTACGTGAATGCGAAAAAAACTCGCTGCGTTCACCATGCCACTTAATCCAACATCGTCTGCCACCCAGCAGAAAATGAGAAATCTCAGTCACCTAACTTCGAAATACTCATTACTAATGCGGAAAGCCCGCATTCCACTCGTAACCTCAATCGCAACCTATCGCGATTCCGAAATTCCAACAAGATTGGAAACAACATACCCGGACATCAACCACGTGTCCCATAACTAATTTAACTCTATCTGAGATCCACTCTGGGACCACAGATACCGAACATATGCCCATCACGACGGAGTCGCATCCCGACTCGTAACTCATCGTCGTCGCAATCACCGGCACCAGCACCAGTATCGGCACACCATGTGCAGAACTGATAACCCTGGATCTTCACTCATCCCGAGCAACGACCCCGTACCTTTACTCGAATAGGAGAAACTCTGCCTCCATCGTGCCCAACTCTGGGTACAGTCACCCTAACAACTCATACGGGAAAAGGAAACGTCACCTGAACGTCACCGATCCCCAACAACCGTAACTACAACCATCACTCGTGCAGACCCAACTACCAGACATCATAATCGAGATTCGCGTCCAACGGAATCAATCGATCGTACCAACTACTCTGTATTCCCGCTCTGGGATTCCATCGACAAGTACCAACCATGATAACTTGTCCAACCGAACTCTAACCAGTCGTAACTCGACTTAACCAATGTCGTCTACCAGGTCACCACGACCTTAGCTGCACCAACAATCCATCACAACTACGGTAGTACGACCACCAACTAGGCCTAACCGATAAGTATAACCCTGACTGCGAAGTGCAGTCCCAGCACAAGCTAACATGACTAGACCGACTAATGAATCCAAATTCGAGTAGTCGTCCAAGTCAAACCACTCGTCAACTCGCATTCCCTAATCATACACCTAAGGTAGGGTTCCACAATCAAGCCCTACGGTCACTCTGAACCCAACTGCGAAAAGCAGTAAAATCCACGATCTGACCGACTCTGCGGTCTTGACATCGTAAAGACGTCAATCTAATCTTACTGTAAGTCCAATTAGGATTCCACGAATCCGACTGCTAACTGCCAACCGCAGTAAATCCATCTAACTCAACCAAATCCGATCATCGGATGGTCACAACACCGAATCAGTCGTCGGAACCGATCCTACGACATCGTGAAAGACGATCCCAACTAACCATCTCACGATCAAAATGCTAACGTACGAATACGTTCATCCTTCCATAGGGTCCCACACTGTCATCCGTAAAAGAACTATGGCAACCCCGACATCAAGTGCCCAACCAAGACATTCCACGATTCCATTCTACCAACTATCGTACAGGCACCCTAACTATCAGGTTGATCACGAACTGTAGCCCCTTGAGATATCACATCCTCGACCTGCGTAAGGAGTAGTACACAAAACACGCTCTGGAATTCAGAGTAACATGAGCAACCATGCTCTGATAAGCATCCTATGAGCAATCCTATGCTCTGATACCACGTTGACAGGACCCATCCCAATCCCCCCGGGATTAGTGCGGGATGACCCTGCTCCCGTCTGACACGAAGTGTCAGACAAGGGATATTTCCGACCTTTGCCCTCCTGGGCTATCAGAGTACGCCAGGATCCGGAGGAGGTATGTGATATCTCGGTCTCTGCTACAGTCCATATCCGTTGTCAACCTGAAGGGCAGTCAAAACATTAAAAGCTGTGAGTGGACAAAACAAAAGTTTATAAAACATTTCATAAGAAGACATTTGTACCCTTCACTAAAAAGCATGCATGCATTCGAAAACCATTTATCCAGAAATCATATGTGGGAAGTAAGCCCAAAACCATAATGAAAACGACCGTACGGGCCACTACCTAAATCCATGAGGGACTCAGCCCAAATCATAAGAAACTAACCATACTGCCCAAAACCTGTGTAAACACACATCACATATCATATATCATATTTATATCATATACACATATAATTCACACAACCAATCCTGTCACGGTTTCCAAAGCTACGTGCGTGCTATCCAGGTCTCAATCCGAGTGTTCCCAAAGTCAAGATCAATGTCCTCAGACCACTGACCCTACCCGAGGTAATAGTAATCATAGCCTTCCTGAGAGTAAGGAACCCAACTGGGGGGTGACTCCACTCAGTCGGTGCTCCGTGACTACTCGCCAACGATCCTCCCCAGAGGAGATAATAGAAGTAAAGGAAGGTATATGAATACATATATATATATACATAACATAAACATTCATGCCCAGTTCCCTTGAACCGTCATGATCCATAACATCCATTAACCAGGGTTCATGCCGGTTCCCATAAACCGTCATGAACCACAATGACCTTTCCAGAGTTCATGCTGGTTCCCATAGACCGTCATGAACTTGGAAATCTATCTAGGGTCCTTGACCCGAAATCATCAGTGTAAAACAACTGGGTCTCGTTTACGAACATATGACTCAACTGGGCACCGTGCCCGATATCGAAGGGTCAGTCACGACTCCGATCATAGTGATTCGTTCAGCCATCCATCCAGGACCGCTCTCAATCCTGGTATGTCGCCGTGAACGAATCAACCGACGCGACCACCACAAGATCATGGTGCACTCATCACCGATCGCTATCCTGAACCGTCAGCACTTTGAAGTCGAGCCTCCCCAGGCTGCCCGATCACGAATCGTGCATCGTGGCCTCTCCGGAAGGAACACATCCCAATCCGGAGGCGAGTGTCGTATCGTTGATCACCGTGCACAAAGCACCCATCGCGACCACGATTTAGACCCGAAGGTCGTAAATAGCGTCATATGCCCGAGACAAAACCAAATGGGTCTCATACCTGAGTTTATCCTTTTAGAAATCCAAAACCTTTTCATTTAGACCAATAAAGACATACAGACCCGTATAGGCACCGTATAGGGCCGAAACCTCGAAATACGTGCCTATACGTAACCACACATCCAATTGCACTCATGGCATCACAAAAAAGTATTTAAAACATATAATAAACATTTATGCATGCACCAATTTAGAAAACAAGGTCCACTCACAGACTGTCCGAGCTGCCGCCTCGATTTGCGTGCCATACGGCTCCCCGAGCCGATCACCGTCACCGGGACCAGGCCGCACACAGGGCTCTTATCTCGAAGGCTTGGCAAATCAGTAACCCCATGCTCTAATACCAATTTGACAAGACCCGTCCCAACTGGAATTTGATAACCATGCCCGGTCCTGCTCCCGTCTGACAAGTCAACTGAAGTCCCGAAACTACCCTTCAGCACTTGTCAAACAAGGGATAACTACACTGATTTCCGCTCATGCCTATGCCTCTCAATCAGCCCCGAATGTCATGCCACGGCCTAGAGGGTCATCAAAACAGGAAAGGTGTGAGTGGACAAAAATAATATCATTTAAAAATACATTTATCAAAATACATCATTTACCCTCCAGTTTATCAAACCATGCATGCATAGAATCAAACATACGAATCACTGGCCTCCTAGCCAAATCACATTAAAAGTATCAAATCTCGGCTCTCAAGCCAAACACATGAATCATTTTATAAGACCATTTTATCATACAATAAAGCATATAACTCGGGAATTACACATCAGAGGGTCCTCTGGGAATTACACATCCAGAGTTATCATCCTACTGGGAATTACACATTCAGCCCTGCTGGGAATTACACATCCAGTCTCACCGGGAATTACACATCCGGTCCCTCAGGGAATTAAGCATCCGGAGTCCCTCATAAGCATCCGGAGTCCCTCCGGGAATTACACATCCGGAGTCACATAAATCCGTAAAATATCCGAAAAACATTACAAATCCATAAAATCAATCACTGACTCATAATCCGAGTTAAAACCAATCTCAAATCCCGGGCCTTCGTCCAAAATAACAATTTCACAGTTTCTCGAAAAACGTACCCAAAACACTGATTAAAATAATCATTAAATCCAAAATAATCATGCCAAATCATTGAAGTTCAAATCATGCCATAAATCATGTAAAACATTTAACTATGCATGCATATCAGTTTATAAAACAAACGTCCACTCACACACCGTCCAAATCGCTCGCTTTCCGAGCTGCACGCGTTTCCGTAATTTCTAGTACCTTCCAGGAATTCCAAGTCCTGCCCAAATTCATTATTCAGGGTCACTAATGACTTAATCAACATCATACTAATTTCCCATAATTTTTCGGGAAGCAAATATTAATTTAAAAAACAACATAAACCTTCGGACCCTCGAAATCATATCGAAACGGTGTCCAATTGACTCGAAACCAACACCAAAAGGTTCGTTACATTAAATGGAACAAAAGTAATGTTGACCTCACCTTGGGAATCGTGCTCAAGCGCCCTCACGCGCCGCCGTGAGTGGTTGCGCGTGAAGCTCACGTGCTGCTATAGTGCAGACACTGTTCATCGTCTCTGCCCGACTGCCTGTTAAACGGGCCGTTCAGCCCCCGTGATGACCCGGTTCAATCCCTGCCAATTTGAACTTGTTTTCTTCAATTGATCCATCACATAGCATCACAACCAACTTAATTAGGGGTCTGTAACATTAATTTCAATCGTCACTGCCTCAAACCAATTCAATTGAATTCAAATTTCCAATGAATGTTCATCGTCCCAGTTCATCAAATAGTCACCGATTTCTTCAATTAATTAGTTAGGGAGCATTATAGACTTATTTTAAAGATGATTTTGTAATCAATTTCACAAGAACTTACCCCCAATTACACGAACACATGCTCGCAATTTCTCGAATTCCGCCATGTCTGTTCATGGCTCCAAGCACTTCGAACCTTGAATTTCTCGATGTGGATCGACTAATACGAGTCCCAGAAGTCTTAATCTAAGTCTAATTTCAACGTTTGATGGCTGCAAGGTGCAATTCGAATTTTTACTTCCATGGATATTGTTTCAGGTTTCTCTTTGGGTTTTACGATTTCGTTTCACGATTTTCATCCCCTTTTCTTCCTCATAGTTCTCTGTTCTTCCCCCTCTCTCTATCCTTCTCAATTCAATCGATCAAACAAGGAAGATTTAATAGGCACGTTTTTGCTGCTCTGTTTTCCTCCCAAATACACGGTTCAAATCCTTGAACTCACCCCACTGTCACAATTTGCCACCAAGCTTACTTAGAGAGTGACATATGTCACTTGGTGGCCCAACCATGGCTGAATTAGCCCAATCACCGTCCCATTTTTTATTCAATTGACCAATTACCATTTTGCCCCTGCTTTGACAATTTACCAAAATGCCCTTCACACTACTAGACCCGTAATTTGGTCGTTCGAACTCCGATTGACGCGTGCCGCCTGTCTACGGATTCAGCGTCCCGAGACCTATCCAACAGTCTTTCCGGAAAGTCCAAAAAAGGTTCCGATCGAAAAGTCAACTTTCGGCCCTTATAATCAGGGGCAAAATCGTCATTTCCTTCAAATTCTCCACATTTTCCTTTTTTCGAATTTCCAGGTCGTTACAACTATTACCGATGATGTGTGATAATGCATGAAACATGAAGAAGATTTAATGACACTACACTATCCCTAGTAAAGTGATGTGAAATCCTAGGGAGTCATGAGTTTAGATTACGTATAAGATTCCCCCTCTTAAACGTGATGCTACAAATTGCAGGGTGAACACAAACAACGAGGTGATCCGTCAAGCAATTACATCGATAATTATACGCAAATAAGGTGATCAAACTTACAAGCATAAATTGAGTTCATGAAGCATAGTAACCCAACAAATCCAGGCATACATAACAACCATAATTAACAGTCAGAAATCTAATAATGAACTAACATGCCTAGGGCTTCAAACAGCCCTAATCCTAAAATAAACTACTCACGCATAACTAAGTTAATAAACAACATAATTGAATTCATATAAAGCGTAAAGAGATAAGGGATTGAGAAACACAAATACTAATGTAACAACCCGTCCCGGAAGCCGGGATTAGTAGACTGATTAAGGTGTGATTAGTGAGGTTAATCGGTGGTTAGTTGATCCTGACAAGGTCATTAGTGTAGAATGACGATTTTGCCCCTGGTTTGGGCAAAAATGTTGACTTTTAGTTTGGGAGGTCCGATGGACTTTGACCAGTGACCAAGACGTAGTTTAGGACGTCACGAATCCATAGGCAGGTGGCACGCCCGATTCCGACATCCGAGGAGGAAGTTGTGATGTTCGGAAGGTTGAGGGCATAACCGTAATTTGAGTAAATTAAGGGGAATAGTTGACTTTTCGTAGAAACGGGTTTTGGTACGTTGACCTAGGATGGTTAGGTAGATCTCGTCGTCCTGAGTTCGATGACAGGCGGCACGTATTCATCGGACTTACGAGGTGTTAGTTACGGGTCTAGAAGGGTAGTGGCAAAACCGTAAAAATGAGTTAAAAAGAAGGGTATTTTGGTCTTTGTGGCACATTGGGATTTGTGCACAGAGGAAAGGAATGGACGGCTGGGATTGGGCCATGTGGGAGTGTGTGGAGTGGATTGTGACATGTGGCATGTGTGTAGAGGATTCTGGTGGAATCCTGTGCATTCACGGCCCAATTATTTGGGGTGCACCCGTGCTATGCATTTTTGTTCTTCGACACACAGAGAGAAACAGAGGGAGGAAATTGAGAGATTGGGAAGGGTGATCGTGACTATTGAGGAGTCCTGGTGAGTGAGTGAGGGACGGGAGAGTGAGAGGAAGCTGGTGAGGTGGTTGAAAGGTGCAGCGGGTGTGTGTGTGTGTGAGGTGTGAGCCACGGGAACCAGGGAGGAACTCAGGGAGAAAAATAGAGAAGTGGGTGGTGGTGCAGCCGTACTCGATCACTCGAGGTCAAGGGAAGTGCTCAGAGGACGGAGGAAGACAGGAGGAGCCACTACCTCGCGGCTGAGCCCACGGCGGCGACAGGAGGCAGGTAATTTCCTCGTTCCCCTTTCAGTACTCTGTTTTCCCGTTGAGGTTCAACGTGAAAGTCGTGGATCTAGGTGAGAGTTGAGGGAATTGGAGGTTAGGGCGAGGTTCAGGAGAGTCCTAGGCGTCGACTAGGATGGTCGCCGTGACGGGGGTGTACACGGCGGAGCTCAGACGACAGCAGGCACTCTGGTGCTCTGTTTTGCCCTGATGTTCGAACGGCAAGTCGTGACGATTGGGGCTGAGTCGAAGGTCTAGGAGGGTTGGTTTAGGTTCAGTAAGGTCCAGGGAAGAGTTTGGTGAAGCCACCGTGAAGGGAGGTGAGCTGGGTGGCTGGATCGTGAAGCAGGGGATTTGGGGCTGTCTGGTTTCGAGTTCAGTCGACGGGCTAGGGACAGTGTCGAGGTGAACGGAGTTGGGGAATCTATAGTGTTGGTCTGGACGATGCTGTTGGTGAAGAAAGGGAGAGAAACCGTGCAGGCACGGCGGTGAACCGCTGACGTCGGTCTGAGTTGCAGGTGACTGTGGCGAACCAGGTTGGCTCGAGGTAGCCGATGCACTGTAGCAGGCGCGTGAGGGCCACGCGCAGCCACTTTGGGTGGCGCGTGGGGGCGCGTGCGGCGGCGATGGGGAAAACGGTCAACATAGTTTTTGGTCTAGGAGTTATGGTGAGTTCAGTGGAGTTGGTTTCGAGTCAATCGGACGTCGTTTGAGTTTAGTTCGGCGAGGGTGAAGGTTTAGGGTCCCAGGTTATTACGTTTAGGATTCGGGGAATTTTGAGGAAATTTAGGTGAACTTTCGTGAACGTGTTAGTGACGTACTTAGGTGATTGTGAACAGGATCGGGATTTCCCGAGGAACCCGAGGAACGTGCTGGACGTTCGGGACACGAGTAGGGCTCAGTACTGTGAGTGGACCCTTTCTTTAAACTCGAACATGCATAACTGTTTTCTATATATGTTTTATGGTTTTACTCATGAATCTATGTTTATTGAATCTGTTATGATGGTTTTACGTGTTTGTAAGGTTTTCGAGAAAAGACAGTTTTTAGCACGTTTTACGAGAAATGTTTGGGTTCTGAATACAATGCTATGGTTTTGGGATTTTAAATGATAAAAGAGTTCTAATGAGTATAAAGGGATTTTGGAACATGATTTCGATGATTAAAGGTTTTCGGTTTTAGAAACGGACTTCAGAAAAAAGGATGGTTTCCAAGTTGAAAAGTGGATTCCGGATTTGGATTCGGAATGACGGTTCTGGATGCCGGAAGGGCATCGGACCAGTGATTTCGAATTCGGGTTTGGATGTGGATTGGTAAATGGTTTTCAAATGGTTTTGGGATTGGATTTGCTGGATCTGGATATTGGGTTTAAAGACCCGGATATATGTGACGGGGGACCGGCCGGATTGGGTTTAAAGACCCGGATTGAGTTTAAAGACTCGGGAGTTTAAAGACTCGGATATATTGATTTCCCCCGTAGGCCTTGAGTTTAAAGACTCGGGAGTTTAAAGACTCGGATATGATTAAGGCCTGGATTGAGTTTAAAGACTCGGATAGGTCCAGCAGGTTTGATCGGGAAATGATGATGTCAGTTTTATGGTTTATGCTTCGGGTTTTGATACTCATGCCATGTTTTCCATAACTGTTTTATAGTGTTTCTGTTTCTTATGATGTTTTGTGATGTTTTGTGAACATTGGTTTATAACTGTGTTAACAACTGGTGGTTATGCATGTAGTTTTCAAAACGGAGGGTTAAACTCGGTTTTTGCTAAATGGTTTTAGAAACCTTTCTGTTATTATGGTCCACTCACATCTTCTGTTTTAACTTGCCCTCCAGGTTGTGGAGCTAGTGCGGGGTCTTGACGTCGAGGCAGAGTCCGAGGCATAGAAGTGACGTGAGGGATCCCGGAATAGTTTAAGTCTTCCGTGTGCGTGTAATTTATCGTTCTTTTTATTTCCCTTGTATTTCCGTACTATGCTCTGTAAATGCTACCTTCGGGACATTGTGTTACTTACTCATGCGTCTGACTGGGTTTGAGTGCGTGTTATTTGGGTGTTGTGTCGGGGAGTCAGACGGGAGCGGGATTTATCTCGGGTTTCAGGGTGAAACCGGGGTGGGTCCTGACAATTGGTATCAGAGCATAGGTTTGTCGGGTTTGTGGGGTTTGTTGGTTTGTGAGGTTGTGTTTTAGATGTTTGACTACTTCTATGCCTCTTTCAGCGTGCGGTTGACGATGCCTCCGAGACGTAGACCCTCTCCACAACCTGAAGAAGTAGCAAGAGAGACGGAGAGTACTACTATTGAGCGAGCCCAACAGCTCGGGGCGACTACGTTTAGCGGTGGGGCTGATCCTGAGGAAGCCCAGAGGTGGATTACCAGACTGGAGCGGATTTTTGCGGTGATGCATTGTCCACCGGAGGAGCGAGTGTTGTTGGCCACATTTTTACTCGACGGTACGGCGTACGAGTGGTGGTATACCCTCGAGTTGTCTTGTTGGGATGCCCATAGTGTAACTTGGGAGACGTTTAGGGAACGGTTCCTGGAGCAGTACTATCCTCGTTCTTTCCGAGATGCCAAGGAGGCGGAGTTCTTGCATCTCCAACAGGGGAATATGACAGTGGCTGAGTATGAACGGAAGTTCCAGATGTTGTCTCGGTTTGCTCCTGCTTTTGTGGCCACTGAAGCCGAGAAATGTCGTAGATTTGAACTGGGCCTGCGAGGCGAGATTCGAGCCATAGTGACGGCCGGATCTTTTGCTAACCTCCGAGACTTGTCAGATGCTGCGGTAAGGGTGGAGGCTAGTTTGCCGGTGCGCCACCGGGAACTATCTATTCCTGGAACTTCGAGCCAGCGGACACCGAAAAGGGGTAACTTCGGTGGAGTGTCATCGTCGGGCGATGAGCGTTTTGGTAGACCTGGCAGTTTTCAGAGTTCAGGATTTTGGGGTTATCGAGCACCGCCGACTCCACAAGCTAGTGCGACGTCGGTAGCGTCCACAGGGAGACTGAGCAGTGGACCAGGTTGGAATGTGTGTTTCTACTGTGGGGAGCGAGGTCATTTCCGACGTGAGTGTCCACTGTTGCCACAGGATGATGGTGTAGGTCGAGGAGTAGCGGAGCCCGGACAGAGTACAGCGTCAGGGACAGCAGGCTCGAGAGGAGGGGGTGGCACTACCGCGAGTAGTTCGAGGGGACGTGGTAGAGCATCGGGATCTCAGGCCCGAGTGTTTTCGATGACTCAACAGGAGGTCCAGTCGACACCAGATGCGGGGACAGGTACTTATCTTACTTTGGTTGTGCTGTACTTAGGTTTGGTCGTTGGATCCCAGGGTAGAGTTTAGGAAATTTCCTAGAGGACTTGGAGTGTTACAGTGAGTTCCGTAGGAGGATGACGGACAATACAGGAAAGGAGTGACTATAACTGATCGATATGAGGTTATTGAAGGAGAGAACCCACAAGCTAGAGTTTGCCTTTAGGACTTTGTAGATTTATTCCGGTAGTGGCCGAATTAGCAGCCGAGGGAGATGAGTGGTCGATTGTGTGGGTTGTAGTCGAGTTGGTTCGGGAAGGTATGGTGGTTGTATACGAGGATGTACTCTATGACTTCTGTCGGGTACTCTGAAATAAGGTATGTTATAATACCTTTGTTTTCTGTTCATAGAGTTTCCCTTGCGTACACCAGGCAGTTGTTACATAGCGAGAGTTGGTCGTGGTAACCGTAGTTGGAGATGGTGTGAAATACCCAAGGTGGAGATGATAGACAGGAAACCCAGGAAAAGTTGTTGTTGACCTACTGTTGATTACCGGGTAGGAGACCCTAGGTGTCGGGGACTAGCTGTGGAATTTCGGGGACGAAATTCTTTTTTGGGGGGTAGATTGTAACAACCCGTCCCGGAAGCCGGGATTAGTAGACTGATTAAGGTGTGATTAGTGAGGTTAATCGGTGGTTAGTTGATCCTGACAAGGTCATTAGTGTAGAATGACGATTTTGCCCCTGGTTTGGGCAAAAATGTTGACTTTTAGTTTGGGAGGTCCGATGGACTTTGACCAGTGACCAGGACGTAGTTTAGGACGTCACGAATCCATAGGCAGGTGGCACGCCCGATTCTGACATCCGAGGAGGAAGTTGTGATGTTCGGAAGGTTGAGGGCATAACCGTAATTTGAGTAAATTAAGGGGAATAGTTGACTTTTCGTAGAAACGGGTTTTGGTACGTTGACCTAGGATGGTTAGGTAGATCTCGTCGTCCTGAGTTCGATGACAGGCGGCACGTATTCATCGGACTTACGAGGTGTTAGTTACGGGTCTAGAAGGGTAGTGGCAAAACCGTAAAAATGAGTTAAAAAGAAGGGTATTTTGGTCTTTGTGGCACATTGGGATTTGTGCACAGAGGAAAGGAATGGACGGCTGGGATTGGGCCATGTGGGAGTGTGTGGAGTGGATTGTGACATGTGGCATGTGTGTAGAGGATTCTGGTGGAATCCTGTGCATTCACGGCCCAATTATTTGGGGTGCACCCGTGCTATGCATTTTTGTTCTTCGACACACAGAGAGAAACAGAGGGAGGAAATTGAGAGATTGGGAAGGGTGATCGTGACTATTGAGGAGTCCTGGTGAGTGAGTGAGGGACGGGAGAGTGAGAGGAAGCTGGTGAGGTGGTTGAAAGGTGCAGCGGGTGTGTGTGTGTGTGAGGTGTGAGCCACGGGAACCAGGGAGGAACTCAGGGAGAAAAATAGAGAAGTGGGTGGTGGTGCAGCCGTACTCGATCACTCGAGGTCAAGGGAAGTGCTCAGAGGACGGAGGAAGACAGGAGGAGCCACTACCTCGCGGCTGAGCCCACGGCGGCGACATGAGGCAGGTAATTTCCTCGTTCCCCTTTCAGTACTCTGTTTTCCCGTTGAGGTTCAACGTGAAAGTCGTGGATCTAGGTGAGAGTCGAGGGAATTGGAGGTCAAGGCGAGGTTCAGGAGAGTCCTAGGCGTCGACTAGGATGGTCGCCGTGACGGGGGTGTACACAGCGGAGCTCAAACGACAGCAGGCACTCTGGTGCTCTGTTTTGCCCTGATGTTCGAACGGCAAGTCGTGACGATTGGGGCTGAGTCGAAGGTCTAGGAGGGTTGGTTTAGGTTCAGTAAGGTCTAGGGAAGAGTTTGGTGAAGCCACCGTGAAGGGAGGTGAGCTGGGTGGCTGGATCGTGAAGCAGGGGATTTGGGGCTGTCTGGTTTCGAGTTCAGTCGACGGGCTAGGGACAGTGTCGAGGTGAACGGAGTTGGGGAATCTATAGTGTTGGTCTGGACGATGCTGTTGGTGAAGAAAGGGAGAGAAACCGTGCAGGCACGGCGGTGAACCCCTGACGCCGGTCTAAGTTGCAGGTGACTGTGGCGAACCGGGTTGGCTCGAGGTAGCCGATGCACTGTAGCAGGCACGTGAGGGCCACGCGCAGCCACTTTGGGCGGCGCGTGGGGGCTCGTGCGGCGGCGATGGGGAAAACGGTCAACATAGTTTTTGGTCTAGGAGTTATGGTGAGTTCAATGGAGTTGGTTTCGAGTCAATCGGACGTCGTTTGAGTTTAGTTCGGCGAGGGTGAAGGTTTAGGGTCCCAGGTTATTACGTTTAGGATTCGGGGAATTTTGAGGAAATTTAGGTGAACTTTCGTGAACGTGTTAGTGACGTACTTAGGTGATTGTGAACAGGATCGGGATTTCCCGAGGAAGCCGAGGAACGTGCTGGACGTTCGGGACACGAGTAGGGCTCAGTACTGTGAGTGGACCCTTTCTTTAAACTCGAACATGCATAACTGTTTTCTATATCTGTTTTATGGTTTTACTCATGAATCTATGTTTATTGAATCTGTTATGATGGTTTTACGTGTTTGTACGGTTTTCGAGAAAAGACGGTTTTTAGCACGTTTTACGAGAAATGTTTGGGGTCTGAATACAATGCTATGGTTTTGGGATTTTAAATGATAAAAGAGTTCTATTGAGTATAAAGGGATTTTGGAACATGATTTCGATGATTAAAGGTTTTCGGTTTTAGAAACGGACTTCAGAAAAAGGGATGGTTTCCAAGTTGGAAAGTGGATTCCGGATTTGGATTCGGAATGACGGTTCTGGATGCCGGAAGGGCATCGGACCAGTGATTTCGAATTCGGGTTTGGATGTGGATTGGTAAATGGTTTTCAAATGGTTTTGGGATTGGATTTGCTGGATCTGGATATTGGGTTTAAAGACCCGGATATATGTGACGGGGGACCGGCCGGATTGGGTTTAAAGACCCGGATTGAGTTTAAAGACTCGGGAGTTTAAAGACTCGGATATATTGATTTCCCCCGTAGGCCTTGAGTTTAAAGACTCGGGAGTTTAAAGACTCGGATATGATTAAGGCCTGGATTGAGTTTAAAGACTCGGATAGGTCCAGCAAGTTTGATCGGGAAATGATGATGTCAGTTTTATGGTTTATGCTTCGGGTTTTGATACTCATGCCATGTTTTCCATAACTGTTTTATAGTGTTTCTGTTTCTTATGATGTTTTGTGATGTTTTGTGAACATTGGTTTATAATTGTGTTAACAACTGGTGGTTATGCATGTAGTTTTCAAAACGGAGGGTTAAACTCGGTTTTTGCTAAATGGTTTTAGAAACCTTTCTGTTATTATGGTCCACTCACATCTTCTGTTTTAACTTGCCCTCCAGGTTGTGGAGCTAGTGCGGGGTCTTGACGTCGAGGCAGAGTCCGAGGCATAGAAGTGACGTGAGGGATCCCGGAATAGTTTAAGTCTTCCGTGTGCGTGTAATTTATCGTTCTTTTTATTTCCTTGTATTTCCGTACTATGCTCTGTAAATGCTACCTTCGGGACATTGTGTTACTTACTCTTGCGTCTGACTGGGTTTGAGTGCGTGTTATTTGGGTGTTGTGTCGGGGAGTCAGACGGGAGCGGGATTTATCTCTGGTTTCAGGGTGAAACCGGGGTGGGTCCTAACAACTAAGATGAATGATGCGTGAGAGAAGTGGCACAAACACTTCTTCTCCTCCCAAGCGTCACGTCACAATCAAGGTGCAAGAATCAAATCCAAAAGCATGAACACAAGGAAAATTGCGGCTAATAGTGTATAAAATTTAAGTAGAAATTTCAACAGAGTTTTGGGACCTTAGGAGGTAAATTGGATGTCTTACAATAAACCCCAATACCCATATTTATAAGATAATAATTAATCCTCCTAGAAATAAGAGTTTTTAATTCAATTCTATAAGGAAAAGGCTTCCTAATTAATTATGAAATCTAATTAAAACCTTTACTACAAGTAAAGGAATAAAAAATAAGAATATAAAAGGAAATAGGACTAAAATCCCTATACAATATGGGGAATAAATGTGGAAGGAACTTAAAATTAACCTAAAAATAGCCCAAACTCGGAATTAAAGCTTCAGGGACCATTTTAGGTGGTAAACCACCGAAATCGGAACAGTCAAAGGCTTGGTCAACGCAAGTCAAAGGTGCTAAAGAGCTGTGCAGGTGTTCGGTGGCAGTCCACCGAATTGGGAACCACTACTTCAGCACATGCGCGCGGAAGAAGAAGCAAGAATTCGGTAGGCATTTACCAAAGAAGCTGGCTCGCAACAGTGACACGCGAAGGATCCTGATGCTTATTTCGGTGGGTATCCACCAAATTCCTGTACCATTTTCATTCTTTCATAACTTCTTCGTTTCAATTCTGATTTAGGTGATTCTTTCGCCCAAATTCTTGTAATTCCAAACTCTATTTGATCTACACATTTCTCACAAAATATATTATTTTCTCCAATTGTATAGAACAAATTATTAACAAAACATAAGTAAAAGAGTATTAAATCATGAATAAAACATACATAAATTATGACTTATCAAATACCCCGAAACCTATCTTTTACGAGTCCTCGAGCAAAAAACAAAAACAAAAGACTCGATCTAGTTAAGGTAAGCATTAAAACCTCTAGGTTCACCTAGTAGGACGAGTTTTGTCTCCTGAGCCTTATAACAGCATGATACCCACAAACGTTTTACTTAACACAAAAGATGCTAGAAGTCATGCAATAACAAGTTAATAAGAATCAAGAAAAGAAACAAACTCATACAAACCAAGGAACATGCCAAAACCGTGAACTCAAGTGTTAAGTGTTTATACCAACATCTCAAATGATCAAACTAGAAAACAACGTCATCTAAACACCCTAGAAAGATTTCGCCTCGACTGTAATCCTCACTAGGCATCACTCAATATGACAGGACCCATCCCCGAGGGACATAGTTAACCGTGCCCGGTCCTGCTTTCGTCTGACAAGTCAACTGAAGTTCCGAAAATACTCTTCAAGACTTGCCAAACAAGGGATAACTGCACTTGTGCCCACTCATACATCCACCTCTCTAATAGCCTCGATCATCGCGCCACGACTTGAAGGGTCAATAAAATAGAAAAGGGTGTGAGTGGACAAAAATAAACTTTTATAAATACATTTGCCAAAATACATTCTTACCCTCCAGTTTTCACAAACATGCATGCATATCAGAAAACATGAGTAATATTGTGAAATCAATCAAGTATGAATAGTGGACCGATAAAAATCAAAACATTTTTTTCTAAACTCCGTGTCCACATTTTACTTGAAACTCATGTTCATCAAAAGCAATTCAAATTTCCATAAAACCACGGGACTTATTTCCATATCCAATTTCATATAGTCACGTTTATCCCTGCAACGCGTGCAAATCAAATAGGATAAGGACCGCTCAAAATCCGAGCAACTGTCGCTGTGAATACCTCACCACCCGACAATCCAGATCATCGTGAACACATCACTGACCGATCTCCATATAATCCAGCACCTCTGGTCTGAGTTGAGCCTCCCTCGGCTGCACGACAACAGACCGTGCTACGTGACCTCTTTAGGGTAAACACTTCCATCCCGAAGGCGAGCGTTATCTCCAGGGTGCACTCCGGGGAAAAACATATTTCCATTCGAAAGCCCTAAATATCCGCAACACATCACCATTATGAAAACCAGTGAAAAACAGTTGCGTTTAAAACTCAAATAATTTATTAACACAGGGTCTCAGCCCCAAAATATAGTTTCCTCAAATCCGAAAAACCAAAGTCCCGATTTATTTTATAAATCCGAAAATCATCAATATCATCATGTAATCACATGGAAATACAAATACAATCAAAATCACAAATTCCATTGGGTCTCAAGCCCAAAATATCATTTTCACGCAAATCCGTGCAACCGTAAATCGAGTTGCCATTTTCCACGTAAATCCATGAAATCAATCCCTGACTCATAACCCGAGTCAAAACATCATTTCAACCCCGGGCCTACGCCCAAAACATCAATTTCACAATTTCTCAAAAATCGTGCCAAAAATAATATAATAATCCAGAAAATCAAGAAATCACCGGATTGAAATATAAATCATGTCAAAACATATAAAATAATATAATAAAGCATTTAAATCATATATGGATGCATCACGGTTAGAAAACAAAGTCCACTCACACACACCGTCCACATCGCTCGCTTTCCGAGCTGCACGTTTTTCCGTAATTTCTGGAAATCGTAATTCCTGTCCAAAATCATTAACGAGGGTCACTAACATCTCAATATACCTCATATAATTTTCCCCAATTTTTCTGAGAGTTAAATACGTATTTTAAACGTATAATAAAACTTTGGATACTAAGAACACTATCGAAACGATAACCGATTTCCTCGAAACCAGTGTCAAAATGTTCGTTACATTAAATGGGACAAAAGTCATGTTGAACTCACCTTGAGATTCGTGTCCAGGCGCCATCACGCGCCGCCATAAGTGGCTGCGTGTGAAACCCACGCGCCTGCTACAGTGTCATCGTCCCAACCCGTTTCTCTGTGATTCGGGTCCTGCAACCCGCGAGATGACTCGATCTATTCTATGTCAATTCGACATCCTAATATGAAATTGAACATTCAAATAGTTTCATTTTAAGTCCAATTAAAGTTCTATAAACTCAATTAGACGATTTCTTACCTTAATCCTTCAATTTGAAGATGAACTTTCGAAGAACACCTGGGTACTGTTCACCCTTCGAAATTCATGAATCCCACTTAATTTCCTTCAATTGATCCACCCAAAAGCTTCAGTGGACTAATATAAACTCATTTCCCAATCCAATTGCATCGTTTGATCTCTCCATGATCACGACTGAACCTTCGAATTTGCTTACTGTCGCCTTGTCCGTTCAGAGCCAATTGGACACCAATTTGCTTCGTTCTTTAGATGATTCTGATCGTGGAAATCCCAGAAGGCTCAAATCAAACACAATTTGAAGTTTCAAGCCCTAAAAATTCAAATTCAATTTTATGGAAGAATTTGAATTCTCACGGTTTTGAGCTTGGGTTTAGAAGTTTCCTCCTCAAATCAATCCTCTTAATTCATCCTCAAAATCTCAATTCTCTGATGGTTTAGTTGTGGAAGGAATTGGTTAAGGGAGGAAGCTCAATTCTCTCCTCTCTGTTTTCTTTTTTTCACGGTTCAAAAAACAAAGAAGAAAATATTAAGTGATGAATAATGATGATGAGAAATGATTAAAAATGATAAAGCATGATGATGATGTTTCACAGGAAACATGGAGCATGATTTAAGGTCCTCAAAACAAGGGATGAGTGACAAGTGTCACTCATCTGAGTGTCCTCAATCATTGGTCACTGTTCACTATTTTAATAATATTTTAATTGAAATCCCGGTTCGTTCGGTTAATCG
This sequence comes from Prinsepia uniflora, assembly GCA_032719365.1. Taxonomy (NCBI): domain Eukaryota; kingdom Viridiplantae; phylum Streptophyta; class Magnoliopsida; order Rosales; family Rosaceae; genus Prinsepia; species Prinsepia uniflora. The sequence goes on from CM064863.1 coordinate 72,738,094, forward strand.
TTTTTAGTATCTTGACCATAACTTTCCCGTTCGATGTCCGATTTCGACGTGCCGCCTGTCTACGGACTCGTGACGTCCCGAACTACGTCACAGTCATTGGCCAAAGTCCATTTGACCGTCCGAATCAATAGTCAACATTTTGCCCTTACCTTTCAAAATTACCAAAATGGCTCTCACCTTCGCAGACCCGTAACTATCACATCCGACCTCCGATTGACGCATGCCGCCTCTACGGATTCAGCGTCTCGAGACCTACTCAACAGTCTCTTCGGAAAGTCCAAAAAGTATTCCGATCAAAAAGTCAACTTTCGGCCCTTATAACCAGCGGCGAAATCGTCATTTCCTTCAAATTTTCCAAATTTTCCTTTTTCGCATTTCCGGGTCGTTACAATCTAACCTCCTTAAAGAATTTCGTCCTGGAAATTCCAATCAGTCGGACCATTATTTCTCCCGATGAAATCTATTTAATATGAACTAGAAACATAATCAACCTTATACCTTTCTGGTTCAATCGGATAACAGTGAGAACCAAACTTATGCAAACCACACACCTAGTCCCCAACACTGGGTCAACATCGGGACAAAATGTTTCAGTAGACCTTTGCCCCATGGGCAGTCATATCAAATACTTACTCGGAATACGTAGCCTAGCTCATGTCCGAGTCCACACAATCCACGAATCACAAGTGTCAGTATTATCCTCTCAAGCACATGCCATCCACTCATGACATGGTACAATGGCTTAAGTACCCATGCAAAACCCACCCGGCCACCAGACCAATAATCGTATAGGATCCAATAAGATGGGAATCCATTCCCCTCGTTCAACCAATCACACTACCCTCTTCCCTAGGGTCAATAAGTATCCCAAATGAAATCATTCACTTTTGGTATAATGTCCATCACAAGCATTCCCAATGCCTATCTCATACTAGTCACTGGCATCCAGTACAATCATCCATACGATACCACAAATCATACACCGAGTATGATCCTACAGTTGGACCCCAGTAGTCCAAATGATCAAAAGTCTAGTATTACTCTAATCCCATGGAGTTCCATCAAGAACAGGATTCCCACCCATCCTTACGTCATCAAACATTTTAACTCCCCGATTAGTATACCGGCTACCAACACATTCATCCACACACCACTGGTACATTCTATGTACCGTCACTAGGCACCACTCAGCCTATCCAGTATCGATCCTCGTACAACGTACCTTGTACGTACATCCAAAATGTACCAATCTAAGCATGCCCACCAAGGCGTATCCAGTCATGCCAAATGCACATCTAATCTCACTCACGTCTACCGAGACGTACCAACTCCGAACCTATCGGATACTCGCTCAAACGATTTCTGCACCACATCCGATTGACTTCGAAAAGAAGTAAATCTCATCATTTACATATCCACGACTAACCAATTCGACCCCGTTGGACATCCACTCATTCCCAAGTCAAATCCTCGAGTCAATTCGTAAACAGTCCAACTCGCTCGAGTACCGTCTCATATCGGATTAACTTCGAAAAGAAGTCCAATCCAACCATTCCCATATCCAAATATTCATGACAGGGCAATAAGCTCTTCACCTAACCTGATCAACAAGATCACAATTCAAATCCATCATCACGTCACCCGACTGGTAACATCACGATCCTAGATCGTCACCTTGCCTATTATCCACAGCATCACAATCCAGATCCACCTAGGATCTACATATGCTTACGTAGCTAGCAATCCACCTGGAATCTGATCGTAGGGTCTTACACCATCTTTGAATCCTTCGTCACTCTACCTGGGAGAAATCAAGGATGATCCAATACGATGACATCACATCCATCCTATGTGAGTGCACTCATAACGCACAGCCCCTACCATACCAAGTAATCCAACATCGTCTGCCACCATGCAGAAAATGAGAATCTCATTTACCTAACCTCGAAATACGTAATTCCTCCTGATGACCCCAAAACACACACGGGCCCACCAACCAATACACGCTCAACGTACTGGTAACTACAATCAACGTCTGCCACGGGCAGAAAATAAGAAGTCACCCCCAATGACTTCAGAATATCGATCACCAATACGGAAACGAGCACTTCTCTCGTCTCCTCAACCACAACTCTCCTCGAATCTGAAGTTCCAACCACGTTGGAAACAGACATGCTCCCAACGAGATGTCAAGTCCAAGCACTGGACTTCCCACATCCTCAACTCACTTAGACAACCACGTGTCCACAATCAATCCATTACTCAGACCTCAAGTATGTTAATAACCATTTACGTACATCCGGAAGGATGCCATTCCTTACTATCTCGATCTCACATCCCAACCTTTACAGGTTGAACACTCAGTTTTCCAAGTTGTTCACAATTACAAATCCCCACACCTATACCACCAATGATTTTCCTCGTCTTTTCCAATTCTAGTAATTTCCTTGTAGTTTCTGGGGATACTAGAAACATACAATCACACCAATCTCGGAGTTGACAACAACGCCCCAAATCCACTAATTCTCATGACGTTCCCTGCGTCATCCCAAGATTCCTCATGTCTTATCATACCTTTTTATCCACTCATCACTTGTCATCTCATCACGGTTGGGACTTATCCCAACACATCACAATCTCCACTGGATCCCATCCAGTTCATCACTCAACCACCACTGAATCGCAGATACCGAATGTATGTCCATCATGACGGAGTCACATCCCAACTCGTGGCTCGTCACAATCACAATCGCCGACACCAGCACACTGCGTGCAAATTAGACAACCCTGAGTCGTTACTCATATCGAGCAACAACTCCGTATCTCCACTCAGGTGAAAGGGACTCTGCCTCTTTCGTACCCCACAACTATGGGTACCACCATTCTGACAATCCACAGCAAGATAATGAACGTTCCCTGAATGTTCCCTGAACGTCCCCTGGTTCTCAACTACTACAACCACACCAAATACCCTAGATTTCTAGTCGTCTCCTCATGACTACCGACCAACAGACATCGCTATCGAGATATGTATCCACACATCACACTATTACCCGGTCTAACCTGGGATTCCATATCTTATCTCAACCCGTACTCGTGGATCGAATCTCATCATAATATGGGGTGCCACAACCACACCCTATGGTTCAGAGGAACCCAACTGTCCTCTGCAGTATAATCCACAACCTGACCGACCCCGCGGTCCAGACATCGTATAGACGTCAATCCCACTCCTACCATCAACTCAACATGGGTTCCACCACTAAGGTCATCGACTAAGTCCGATGTACCAACATCCCTTACACTAGCAATCACCACCAGGGTTCTCATTTTAGACCATTACTTAATGATGTGACTAGACGACCCAAAATCAAGAGCCTCATTGTGCACTTATCCTTAGTACTTAATCTCACAGTGGACCCAACTAGCGTCCCACTGGACTGGACTATCTTTAAGTCCCAATCTCTGTGTACTACGGGTCTCTACCTGAACCTTTAATCACTAAGTGAAACTGACACGACCCATCCAAATCCCTAATTCCAAGATACAGGGTTAAGCAATACCAAATCATAAACCCATAATCCTGATCGACCTTTCCGGCTCCTCTCGAGCCCTGATACATTACCATGACTCATCTCAAGTCCTAACCAAAATCCTGACTCATTTTGAGTCCAATCTTATCTCAATCGTCCATGCCATCCTTGGCATACCCGGTCACCTAGCAAACTACCGCTGATGATCCACATCTTATACCACTTACTAAGCCTAAGGGATGTCCCATCACACCTTAGACTTTGGAACACATTCCACTTAGGGAATTTACTGAGAATAATCTCATCCTGGGTCCAACCTACCCAATTGTGCTACCTTTCTAGTCTCTGGGTTCACTCAGTCATGGGACCCACAAAAATTCCTAGTTCGACAGCTGTACACTAATTAACATCCGACCCTCAAACCAGGGTCAGTTTCATTCCGTGATCTATCACGAGGTCTCACATACCCTAATATACCCATTTCACTACCAGGTCGCGCACTAGGCTTACGTTTCAGAGGTATGACGTGGCAACAAAATTAGAAACCTAGTGCTCTGATATCAATTGGACAGGATCCGTCCCCGAGGGACATAGATAACTGTGCCCGGTCCTGCTTCCGTCTGACAAGTCAACTGAAGTTCCGAAAATACTCTTCAAGACTTGCCAAACCAGGGATAACTGCACTTGTGCCCACTCATACCTCCACCTCTCTAATAGCCTCGATCATCGCGCCACGACCTGAAGGGTCAATAAAATAGAAAAAGGGTGTGAGTGGACAAAAATAAACTTTTATAAATACATTCTTACCCTCCAGTTTTCACAAACATGCATGCATATCAGAAAACATGAGTAATAGTGTGAAATCAATCAAGTATGAATAGTGGACCGATAAAAATCAAAACATTTTTTTTCTAAATTTCGTGTCCACATTTTCCTTGAAACTCATGTTCATAAAAAAGCAATTCAAATTTCCATAAAACCACGGGACTTATTTCCATATCCAATTTCATATAGTCACGTTTATCACTGCAACGCGTGCAAATCAAATAGGCTCAAGGACCGCTCAAAATCCGAGCATCTGTCGCTGTGAATACCTCACCAACAGACAATCCAGATCATCGTGAACACATCACTGACCGATCTCCATATAATCCAGCACCTCTGGTCTGAGTTGAGCCTCCCTCGGCTGCACGACAACAGACCGTGCTACGTGACCTCTTTAGGGTAAACACTTCCATCCCGAAGGCGAGCGTTATCTCCAGGGTGCACTCCGGGGAAAAACATATTTCCATTCGAAAGCCCTAAATATCCGCAACACATCACCATTATGAAAACCAGTGAAAAACAGTTGCGTTTAAAACTCAAATAATTTATTAACACAGGGTCTCAGCCCCAAAATATAGTTTCCTCAAATCCGAAAAACCAAAGTCCCGATTTATTTTATAAATCCGAAAATCATCAATATCATCATGTAATCACATGGAAATACAAATACAATCAAAATCACAAATTCCATTGGGTCTCAAGCCCAAAATATCATTTTCACGCAAATCCGTGCAACCGTAAATCGAGTTGCCATTTTCCACGTAAATCCATGAAATCAATCCCTGACTCATAACCCGAGTCAAAACATCATTTCAACCCCGGGCCTACGCCCAAAACATCAATTTCACAATTTCTCAAAAATCGTGCCAAAAATAATATAATAATCCAGAAAATCGAGAAATCACCGGATTGAAATATAAATCATGTCAAAACATATAAAATAATATAATAAAGCATTTAAATCATATATGCATGCATCACGGTTAGAAAACAAAGTCCACTCACACACACCGTCCACATCGCTCGCTTTCCGAGCTGCACGTTTTTCCGTAATTTCTGGAAATCGCAATTCCTGTCCAAAATCATTAACGAGGGTCACTAACATCTCAATATACCTCATATAATTTTCCCCAATTTTTCTGAGAGTTAAATACGTATTTTAAACGTATGATAAAACTTCGGATACTAAGAATACTATCGAAACGATAACCGATTTCCTCGAAACCAGTGTCAAAATGTTCGTTACATTAAATGGGACAAAAGTCATGTTGAACTCACTTCGAGATTCGTGCCCAGGCGCCGTCACGCGCCGTCGTAAGTGGCTGCGCGTGAAACCCACGCGCCTGCTACAGTGTCATCGTCCCAACCCGTTTCTATGTGATCCAGGTCCTGCAACCCACGAGATGACCCGATCTGTTCTCTGTGAATTTGACATCCTAATCTGAAATTGAACATTCAAATAGTTTCATTTTAAGTCCAATTAAAGTTCTGTAAACTCAATTAGATGATTTCTTACCTTAATCCTTCAATTTGAAGATGAACTTTCGAAGAACACCTGGGTACTGTTCACCCTTCGAAATTCATGAATCCCACTCAATTTCCTTCAATTGATCCACCCAGAAGCTTCAGTGGACTAATATAAACTCATTTCCCAATCCAATTTCATCATTTGATCTCTCCATGATCACGACTGAACCTTCGAATTTGCTTACTGTCGCCTTGTCCGTTCAGAGCCAATTGGACACCAATTTGCTTCGTTCTTTAGATGATTCTGATCGTGGAAATCCCAGAAAGCTCAAATCAAACACAATTTGAAGTTTCAAGCCCTAAAAATTCAAATTCAATTTTATGGAAGAATTTGAATTCTCACGGTTTTGAGCTTGGGTTTAGAGGTTTCCTCCTCAAATCAATCCTCTTAATTCATCCTCAAAATCTCAATTCTCTGATGGTTTAGTTGTGGAAGGAATTGGTTAAGGGAGGAAGCTCAATTCTCTCCTCTTTGTTTTCTTTTTTTCACGGTTCAAAGAACAAAGAAGAAAATATTAAGTGATGAATAATGATGATGAAAAATGATTAAAAATGATAAAGCATGATGATGATGTTTCACAGGAAACATGGAGCATGATTTAAGGTCCTAAAAACAAGGGATGAGTGACAATTGTCACTCATCTGAGTGTCCTCAATCATCGGTCACTGTTCACTATTTTAATAATATTTTAATCGAAATCCTGGTTCGTTCGGTTAATCGTTTTCAATCCCGTGACCATAACTTTCCCGTTCGATGTCCGATTTCGACGTGCCGCCTGTCTACGAACACGCGACGTCCCGAACTACGTCACAGTCATTGGTCAAAGTCCATTTGACCGTCCGAATCAAAAGTCAACATTTTGCCCTTACCTTTCAAAATTACCAAAATGCCCCTCACCTTCGCAAACCCGTAACTTTCACATTCGACCTCCGATTGACGCGTGACGCATGTCTACGGATTCAGTATCTCGAGACCTACTCAACAGTCTCTTCGGAAAGTTCAAAAAGTATTCCGATTAAAAAGTCAACTTTCAGCCCTTATAACCAGGGGCAAAATCGTCATTTCCTTCAAAATTTCCAATTTTTTTTTTTCGAATTTCTGGGTCGTTACACAATACGCTCAAGAATTCTAAGGTTTTCACTCAGCAAGCATATGTGAAGAGTTTATGTAAAGAAAATCAAGTTAATCACATATGGATTTCAATGAAGAAAAGCACTTTATATGTAAGTAATGATCTCACGAAGTAATTGAAGTTTAAGAACAGAGATACGTACCTTAATGCTTTACATAACCATTCACAAGATCAATAGGTCTTCATTCAAGAGTTGTAATAGGGCTAGGTTCTTGGGTTTAGAAAGGAAAGTTGGAATTCGAAAAACCTAAATCGCATCAAGGCATGAGAAGTCATGACTCGGACCTTGAGTTTAGATGAAACCGCGCTCATGCTCACAAAAATACTCTAATTGAGGTACTTGGCTCACTTGACTCAACTCAAAGTTCATTACTTTTTGTTTTTTTTTTCCCCGCAATTTTTTTTTCTTTTGCATTCTATTCTTTTCTTTTCACTAATGAACTTGATACATTTTTGTTTATATGAGCTGAGCCAAGATCATACAATTACTTCCTCACTTTATAAATAAAAAAATGATCTCTTCCATTTAAACATACTTCCATCACATGAGTATAAGTAGCACAAAACATCAACATATTTCCTTCTCACCATGAATCTCATTTGATGCAACCTTGACACAAGTTTAGATTATAGGGTGTAGCCATTATGAACGGTTCAAAACTTGGTTAGGTCATATTGTAGGTGAAGAACAAAACGGCTAAGTGTTTGGCTTCAAAGGGGCTTAGGGAGCATGCAATTGGGACAGGGAAAAGAAGGGCCTTTAGGAGCTAAAACACACATAGCCTAAATCACATCTCATAAAAAATTACACATTAAATCAAAAGCATCCCATATATATGGTTCTTTAAACATCAATGCAAATAGAAAGAGATCATGCAATTAAGAACAAAGTGATGAGTGTTTGAGAGTAGAAACAAGTAGATCACTCAGAAAGAAATGAAATCAAGCTCAAAGATCTCACAATGGTAGTCTCCACTAATTTTCTAAGCATGCGCAAATTTAATTGTTTTAGTTGCTTAATCACTTGATTATGGTATCGTGAAGTGCAAGTGTGAATTCAATGGCAATGACAATGATTCTTAGTAAGTACAAGCAATTCTCATGTTCTATACATTCATATTAACTTATCTAAGCATAAAAACGCGCATCACAAAACAAAAAACAGCAAAGAAAACAAAAATAAAAAAACAGCAAGGAAATTAAAACAGAAACTGAGTTGTGTACCCATAAACTTAAGTCCAATACCCCTAAACATAAATTAAACATTGTCCTCAATGTTTTGAGCATAAAAAGGAAGACAAATTCATTAGTTAGAAAGTGAAAAACGTCCATAAGAAAAAAGGAACAAACCAGGGCTAGGTTGCATCCTAGGAGCGCTTGATTTAAAGTCTAGGCGAGACGAGGATAGCAGCTCATGGAAGGGAAGGTACAGGGGCCTCGGGGGCCTCAAGGGGGATGAGAGACGTCCCATAGTAGGGCTTAAGTCTATGGCCATTCACCTTGAAGGGTTCTCGCTTAACCACATGTTGAATTTCAATTGCACCATGAGGGAAAACATTAGTGATAATGAATGGACGACACCAGCGAGAATGTAACTTCCCAGGAAACAACTTGAGTCGGGAGTTGAAGAGCAGGAATTGTTGTCCAACTTGAAGGACCTTTCTTTGAATGTTCTTGTTATGAAAGCTCTTGGTCTTCTCCTTGTAAATTCGTGAGCTTTCATATGCCTCATTGCGAAGTTCATCTAGCTCATTCAGTTGCAACTTTCGGCAAATTCCAGCAGCGTCTAGGTCCATGTTCATGGGCTTAACCACCCAAAAAGCCTTGTGTTCAAGCTCTACAGGTAGATGAAAACCTTTACCAAAGACTAATCGAAAAGGGGACATACCTAAAGGTTTCTTGAAAGTCGTCCTATAAGCCCAAAGTGCATCATTCAACCTTAAGGACCAATCCTTGCGGCTAGGATGAACTGTCTTTTCAAGTATCGCTTTGATCTCCTTATTGGACACTTCGGCTTGCCCATTTGTTTGAGGATGGTAGGGTGATACTCTGTAATTTACACCATACTTCCTCATCAAAGCCTCAAAAGAAGGATTGCAAAAGTGGGAGCCTCCATCGCTTTTGATGGCCCTTGGTTCACTAAACCTAGCTAGAATATGGTTTTGAATGAAACTCACAACAATCTTAGCATCATTAGTTTTAGTGGCAAGTGCCTCAAACCATTTATATACATAATCCACAGCAAGCAATATGTAAATATTACCAAAATAATTAGGGAAAGGCCCCATGAAATCAATGCCCCAAATATCAAAGATCAATAACTAAAATCGGGTTCAAAGGCATTTGATTCCTAGGACCTATGTTACCTTGCCTTTGACATTTATCACATGTGAGCACGAATTCATGAGCATCCTTGAAGAGTGTGGGCCAATAGAAACCACTTTGAAGGATTTTATACGCTGTTTTCTTGGCCCCAAAGTGACCTCCACACGCAAAAGAATGACGAAATTTAAGGATAGAACGTACCTTGCAATCGGGAATGCATCGTCGAATGATTTGATCCGGGCAATGTTTCCATAGGTAGGGCTAGTCCCAAATGTAATACCTAGCTTTCTTATCAAGCTTATTCCTTTGGTACCTGTTCAAAAACAAAGGGAATTGCTTGGTTACAATAAAATTAATCAAATCAGCGTACCATGGATCGATTGTATCAATGCTGAAAAGTTGTTCGTCGGGGAATGTCTCGTGCAAGGGCAAGTGATCCTCTTCTTCATTCGAGCCATGGATGAGACGACTCACATGATCAGCAACTACATTCTCACTCCACTTCTTGTCCCAAATTTCCAAGTCAAACTTTTGAAGGGGAAGCATCCATCGCAACAATCTAGGCTTTGCATCTTTTTTGCTCAACAAATACTTCAATGCTACGTGATCGGTGTAAATTATGACCTTTGTTTGAACCAAGTAACTCCAGTATTTTTCCAGGGAAAATATGACAGAAAGAAGCTCCTTTTCAGTTGTAGAATAGTTCAATTGGGCATCATTAAGGGTTCGGCTTGCCTAATATATGACATGAGGAAGTTTATCGCATCACTGTCCCAAAACAGCACCTACCGCGAAATCTGAAGCATCGCACATAAGTTCGAATGGAAGGTCCCAATTGGGGGGAATAATGATAGGAGAGCTCGTGAGCTTCTCCTTTAAAGTGTCAAAAGCCTCCCTACATTCCCTATCAAAGTTAAACACAACATCCTTAGCAAGCAAAGCACACATAGGCCGAGATACCTTGCTGAAATCCTGAATGAACCTCCTGTAAAATCCAGCGTGTCCCAAGAAAGATCTAACCTCTTTGACCGTGGTTGGGTATGGTAATCTCTCAAAAACATCCAACTTAGCCTTTTCCACCTCAATACCCTTGCTAGAAATCACGTGGCCCAAGACAAATACCTTGTTGAACCATGAAGTGACACTTTTCCCAATTCCGCACTAGGTTACTTTCTTCGCAGCGTTCAAGTACCCGGGAAAGATTAATCAAACACAACTCAAATGAATGCCCAAACATAGAGAAATCAACCATAAATACCTCAATGATATCCTCAACCATATCTAAAAATATACACAGCATACACCTTTGAAAAGTGGCTGGTGCATTGCATAGACCAAAAAGCATGCGCCGGTAAGCAAATGTTCCATAGGGGCAGGTGAATGTCGTTTTCTATTGATCTTTCAGGGAAATTTGGAAATGATATCCTCAACGATATCCAAAAACATACTCAGCATACACCTTTGAAAAGTGGCTGGTGCATTGCATAGACCAAAGGGCATGCGCCGATAAGCGAATGTTCCATAGGGGCAGGTGAATGTCGTTCTCTTGTTCTTCGCAACGTTCAAGTCCCCGAGAAAGATTAATCAAAGACAACTCAAATGAATGCCCAAACACATAGAAATCATCCATAAATCCCTCAATGATATCGTCAAACATATCGGAAAAGATACTCAGCATACACCTTTGGAAAGTGGTTGGTGTATTACATAGACTAAAGGGCATGCGCCGGTAAGCGAATGTTCCATAGGGGCAGGTGAATGTCATTTTCGCTTGATCTTCTGCGAAAATTGGAATTTGATTATACCCAGAATATCCATCTAGGAAACAATAATGAGATTGCCCTGCCAATCGTTCTAACATTTGATCAATAAAAGGCAAGGGAAAGTGATCCTTACGAGTGGTAGTGTTGAGCCTTCGGTAATCAATGCATACTCTCCAACCCGTGTGTATCCTTTGGGGCACAAGCTCATCCTTTTCATTCTTAACCACAGTGATTCCACTCTTTTTAGGCCCTACTTGCACTGGACTTACCCACTTAGAATCACTTATTGGATAGATAATTCCCACATCCAAAAGTTTTAGCACTTCTTTTTTGACAACTTCCTTCATTGGTGGGTTCAACCTTCTTTGTGCCTCTCGGGAGGGCTTCGAATTTTCTTCAAGGAGAATCCTATGCATGCACTTGGCTGGACTAATGCCCTTAACGTCAAAAATAGTCCACCCAATGGACTTTTAATGGGTGCGAAGGACGTGACATAGCAAGTCTTCCTAGGATGGAGTAAGGTTCGCGACAATGATGACTTGGAGAGTTTGGTTGCTGCCTAAGTAAGCATACTTGAGATTTTCCGGAAGGGGTTTAAGCTTAAGGATAGGAGGAGAGATATGAGAGGCCAAGGTCTCTGTGCTGGTGAGGGGCAAGGCTTCATAGGGGGCCTTGGACAAGTGCATGTACGGCATGGCATTTAGGGAGAGCAATTCGGCCATGGTGTTTGGCTCCATTGTGGTTTCGAGTTTAGGGAAGGTGAGGGATTTTTCTAGGTCATCTCCCATACATGATAGCTTAAGATTCTCACTAAGAAGCATATCCATAATATTCAAAGGGAAATCATCAATAGGTTCCGCTGGATATTGCATGGTATCATGTATAGAGAAAGTACGAAGATTGCCTAAAACCCGAATAGATTCCTGTCCATTCTTCACATCAATGAGGCATTCAGTTGTGGCCAACAAAGGACATCCAAAGATCAATGGGGGATCCCCATTATTGTCAATTCTATCCATCTTCAAGACATAGAAATCAGTGGGAATGCACGTATCCCCAATCTGAACCACAACATCCTCCAGCACACATATAAGGTTAGAAACTGAAGCATTAGCCAATCAAACACAAAGATGAGTAGGTTTAAGATCTCCTAAGTTCAAAGACTTATAAATATGGAAAGGAATAATGTTAATTGAAGCTCCCGTATCACATAAACAATTTTCAAAATGTTTAGATTGAATGACACAAGGAAGTGAAGGGCCCCCAGGGTCATTGACTTTGGGGAGCATGGAAACAAGGGCTGCCTTGCAAGCTTGGGGCAGGTCCACAAAATTTGGGGCTTCAAATCCTATTTTACAGCAACTAGATCCTTGATAAGCTTGGAAAAGATGGGCATGTGCTCCAGGATTTTGGAAAAAGGAAGTGTGATTTGAAGTTTCTGCAGCATCTTGATGATCTCGTCCTCGAATGCTTCCTTGTTTTTGTTTTGATTTTGAAACCTGCGAGGGAATGGATATGAGACATTATTAGATAACTCAAAAGACACCTTCTTAGACATTTTATTGGAATTAGAAGGAGTTTTAGGGTTTGAAAGTCAAGCATGTTGCTGGGGTACTGCAGGGGTAGCCGAAATGGATGCATCATGTTCCAATACTTGGTCTTTCGAGTTCAAGGGCTGCTGTTGGGTGCTTGGGCCTTGGGTTCCAGGGACCTTAACCTGTGGTTCTTCATCTTGAAAGTGAGTGTGAGGTGGTGCCACGTGGGTGGGCTCATCCGAGGCCAAAGAGGGGGCAGATTGTACGCTATAGGGTGCTGGAATTTCCTGATGGTTCCAACACTGTGTACTTGGGTACCTTGCTGGATTTTGAGTGTATGGCTGTGATTTTTGGACAGCAGGGACCTGGGGTCTTGAAGTATGATTCCTTGGGGTGTACTCTGGGCTAGGAAGTTCAGTGCCAGTCCGGAGGGTGATGGAATTCGCTGTTGGTCCATAGGGACCCTTCGGATTCACCATAACTTGACTAGGGAACTTACCGGGCTCTCTTTGGTTGAGTTGATTGGAAATCTGCCCAAGTTCCCTCTCCAAGTTATTAATGGAATGTTTAGTCTCATTCATGAAGGCATTGTTTTCTGCTTGGTGAGTCCGAGATTCATTCATGAAGGCATTAGTGTGTTGTGCCATAGTTGCAAGTGCATCCTCCCATGACTTACCGGTTGAACCTTGAGTTGAGGATGTACCTTGGGGCTGCATAGAAAGGGCAGCAACATGAGGTTGCTGGAATCTAGGGGGTGGCAAGGGGTTAGCCACAGATTGGTTGTTGTTCCACCTAAAATTTGGAACGTTCTTCTATCCCGGATTGTAAGAGTTCGAAAAAGGATCATTCTGGGGCCTTGAAGCATTGTACCCGCCAACATAGTTGGCTTCCCCCACTTGTGTGCACTCATTCGAAGAGTGTCCTTAGACTGAACACACCTCACAAACCAGGGTATTCTTAACTTATCCCTGCACAATTGCTTTACCAAAGCCGTGAGTTCAGCAATGGATCCATCTTTGTCCCTAGTCTCGACCATGGACCTAGATGAGTGGCCTCGGTAACTAAACTGTTTCTCTCTTTGAGCTATTTTTTCCTAAAATGCAATTCGGGCCTCGGTTGCCGTGCCATCTAAGATAACTTGAGATAGAGAATTCACCATAGTACGATCCTCATAACTAAGACCTCCATAAAACCACATCATAAGGTGATGATCCTCAATGTTATGATGGGGACAAGCACGAAGCATCTCATTAAACCTTTCCCAATACTCATAAAAGGCTACATCTTGGAGCTGTCTAGGGTTAATAATCTTAGCCCTAAAATCATTAGCCTTCTTAATATGGTAGTATTGGGTGAGGAATAAAGTAGACAATTCTGCCCATGTATGAATAGAGGCGGGTACAAGTGAATAAAACCAAGCTTTAGCCCTATCCTTAAGTGAAAAGTTAAACAACCTCAACCTAATTTCATTCTCAGTCATCTCATTGATACGAAGAGTAGAACAAACCTTGAGAAAGTCCTGGATATGAAGGTGAGGGTCTGCTCCAAAGAGTCCATCAAACGTAGGCAACATGTGACTGGTCCCAGACTTAAGCTCAAAGTTCTCAACGGTGCTTACGGGAAAGACAATAGGGAAGAGGTCTTCGGGAACATGAGGGGTTGCAAACTCCCGAAGGAGCCTAGGGGCAGGAGGAGGTACAAGAGCATGATCTTGTGGGTTGTCCATGGCACGAGGGCTTGGTGGGGGGTTGCCGTGAATTGAAAAGTTCCGGGAGGAACAAGTAGGGCCATGAGTTGTTCCCTTCACTGAGGAGCTGCTTGACATGAACTAGTACCTGAAAAACAAATAAACCAGCCAAGTTAAATAATTCCAAACCATATAGACATCGTTGAGGGATAAGTCCCCGACAACGGAGTTAAAAACTTGATAGAAGATTTATCAACCAAGAAATTATGAATGATAACTTCTAATGTAATACTTTGCAAGTGCACAAAATTGTATCACGAGTATAGTAGGTTTGCAAAGGTCGATCCCTCGAGGACTTGTTCAACGTGAATCCACTTAGTTTGGAATAAAACAACTTGAGAAAAAGTACAAAAACGTTGGGGGGTTTTGAGTGCTGATTAGAACGAAATTGAATGATGAAAACAAGTGCAAAATGATGAAAAACTTGATTTGAAAGTTGATTGGATGATTAAGACGAATTAGGACATGTTATACACCTTTACCAATTATAGTTCTCTTTAGATTTCATTGATTAGATTAATAATGCATGTTTCTGAATTAAGTGCCCATGCAAGGGTCCGGCTAAGACTCACCCCACACATTTTCTTCTCTTAGATTGCATGTTTAAGCGTGATGTACCCGCCCTTAAACAACTATTAACGATGATGTGTGATAATGCATGAAACATGAAGAAGATTTAATGACACTACACTATCCCTAATAAAGTGATGTGCAATCTTAGTGAGTCATGAGTTTAGATTACGAATAAGATTCCCCTCTTAAACGTGATGCTACAAATTGCAGGGTGAACACAAATATCGAGGTGATCCGTCAAGCAATTACATCGAAAATTATACGCAAATAAGGTGATCAAACTTACAAGTATAAATTGAGTTCATGAAGCATAGTAACCCAACAAATACATGCATACATAACAATCATAATCAATAGTTAGAAATCTAATTATGAACTAACATGGCAAGGGCTTCAAACGACCCTAATCCTAAAGGAAACTACTCGCACATAACTAAGTTAACAAACAACATAATTGAATTCATATAAAGCATAAAGAGATAAGGGATTGAGAAACACAAATACTAAGATGAATGATGTGTGAGAGAAGTGGCATAAATACTTCTTCTCCTCCCAAGCATCACATCACAATCAAGGTGCAAGAATCAAATCCAAAAGCATGAACACAAGGAAAATTGCGGCTAATAGTGTATAAAATTTAAGTAGAAATTTTAGCAGAGTTTTGGGACCTTAGAAGGTAAATTGGATGTCCTACAATAAACCCTAATACCCCTGTTTATAAGAGAATAATTAATCCTCCTAAAAATAGGAGTTTTTAATTCAATTCTATAAGGAAAAGACTTTCTAATTAATTAAGAAATCTAATTAAAACCTTTCCAACAAGTAAAGGAATTAAAAATAAGAATACAAAAGGAAACATGACTAAAATCCCTATAAAATATGGAGAATAAATGTGGAAGCAACTTAAAATTAACCTAAAAATAGCCCAAACTAGGAATTAAAGCTTTAGTGACCATTTTCGGTGGTCAACCACCGAAATCGGATCAGTCAAAGGCATTGTCAACGCAAGTCAAAGGCGCCAAGGAGCTGTGCAGGCGTTCGGTGGCAGTCCATTGAATTAGGAACCACCACTTCAGTACACGGGCGCAGAAGAAGAAGCAGGCATTCGGTAGGCATTAACCGAAGCAGCTAGCTCGCAACAGTGACACGCGAAGGATCTTGATGCTTATTTCGGTGGGTATCCCCCGAATTTCTGTGTCATTTTCGTTGTTTCATAATTTCTTCGTTTCAATTCCGATTTAGGTGATTCTTTCGCTCAAATTCTCGTAATTCCAAACTCTATTTGATCTACACATTTCTCACAAAATATATTATTTTCTCCAATTGCATAGAACAAAATATTAACAAAACATAAGTAAAAGGGTATTAAATCATGAATAAAACATGCATAAATTATGACCTATTAGAATACAGTCACGAGCCGTAGTAGTATCCGAGAGTTGAGACGCGGTGAACATGGACGGGTTATAATCCACAACAATTGCACGAATCTCAGCGGGGTCCTCAGTCCAACATCCCTCCTTATAATGGATGCCCACAAGTCAATTTTGTCGTCGACGCTTAATAGTTTTTGCATGAAAAAACATTGTATTCTTATCACCCTCATTTAACCACTGATTTCTGGACTTTAACTTCCAGTGAACCTTCTCATCCAAGATGGCTTGCTTCAAATCAATTTCTAAAGCCATAATTCGGCCCCCCTCAAAAGATTATTATTAAAGGGTAGTCTATAACTCTTCCCTGAGTGTGCCAATACGAAGTTAGGGATTAGGGATAGTTTTCTTCCTATAAGTCAAGATCCCCATCCTCGCCCCGTTTAGTTTACATTCAATAAATGCCATACCTCTTTAATAACCTCAATGTAGCCATGGTCAGTACCTCATCTCGTATCTTAATTGAATTATCATCGCTTACACCTAACCTTAGGGGTTGTGTCAAGAGTACGCATGCCATGATCAGACCTCTCAACTACCACTTGTTCAACTTGGGTGTCGGGATACCAATGAATCCACTTATAAGTGGTAAAAACCCCAATCAATTTGTTTCTGGATATAACCCCCTACCTATTAACCCCCTCATGTTATTTTCAGTTCGAGTATTACCCCCAACCGTTTCTTCAAAACTCATAATACCATTGAAGTCTCGTAGAATCAAACAAGCCTCCCTGAAACCTTTGATACGATCCTACATGTAATTCCACCGTTTCTTCATGATCATGCCATTACTATTGGTATAAATAGCATACAGTCTCCACACCTTGCTCAGAGACCCATCATGTATTAATATTTCAATAAAGAAATTTCCCTACTTAATTAGAACCACAAGAATCCACAGACTTCCAAACGATACATAATCCACCATTATGGCCTTTAGGCTTAACATCAAGCATACAATCAAAATCAATTCAACGCTTCAAATATTAAAAATTCAAAGCTTTTTTTTTTAATTTCTAATAAATTAACAACATCAAACCTGAGAGCCTACATTGATCCACAAAGCTTTGGACTGTCAAGACACCCCTGGTGCCTTGACAGTTCTAACATAAAAGTCTCATGGAACTCACAGTCCCTCGGGAGGGGTGAAAACATCACCGCTTCGCTCAAGAGACCTATTAAGGGAGGTCCCAACCATCTGACAGTTAACCACTTTCACATTTAATTTACAGCAACGCATCGAAAGATCGCCCATTCGTTACACACACCAACAATACCTTGTCGCCCACAGAACCTTTCAGTCAATGTCTCTAAGAAATTGAGTCACAATCACTATGTAGAACCAAACAACTTAACTCAAACGTTTCTAAAAACCCCATGCCTGTTTCCTTCACACGCTTTCGTTCTGACTCAGAGAATAGCCCTCAAAAGTCTCCTTGCGAGGATGAAGTTCTTTACACTCCCTATACAAATGATGGTGATTAATTCATTAAAGATGCACTTACTTATGTAATGAACTGACCACCAGAGCATAAGACTGCGTATAAAAAATCTATCTGCCACAAACCCTAGCGGACTAACCTCCTTGTGAGGACCGGTAATACCATACTAGAATTGAGATTGATCTTTGAGGGATTTTTTTACTTTTGTTAATATTATTTTGTGCATTTAAATTAATTTAACAATTTCAAATTTTTTTGTTCTAATCATCTTTTAGACACACAGTGTATAATAGCATATAGATAGACCTTTTCATGCGATATCAACAACCTTAACAAAAAAAATTTGAAAATCAAAATGAAGCATAAGAATATCACTTCTTTTTTTTTTATCTAAATGAAAGTTTCATTGATAAAAGAGTGAATACACTTGCATGAGTGCATAGAAAATCCATACAGCCTCATTAAAACTCCCACAAAAAAAAACCTAGCTAATTTAGGATAAATCTGATAAAAGAAAAAGAGTACCCCAAACAAACAAATGAAAATACATCAAACTAGCAAGCCCTCCTCAAGGAGGGTGGTAAGCCAAGGTGGTGCCGGGGAACCCAAGACGTCTTCTATTATGTTCGTAGTCCTTCATAGGTAGGCCAATGTGCCTCACAGTTTGTCAATCTAGGCTCGAACCTCAGACTTGCATCAGGTAGGCCAATCTCTTTCATCAGGTTTTGTATGACCTGGCCTAACACACTAGGCTCCAATTCTCAAAAGCGAATCTAATGGTAGTTATAGCTTGTAACGTGTCGTCCCGTAAACCAGGATTTGATTAGTGGTTAATGACAGATTAGTGAAGTTAATCGGTAATTACTTGGACGATTTCAGACGGACGGTGCAAAATGAAAATTTTGCCCCTAGAGTGTGGAAAAAAGGTTGACTTTTCATTCAGGCGATTGAATGGACTTTGATCGATGACTGTGACGTAGTTCGTGACGCCACGAGTTCATAGACAGGTGGCACGTCCGATTCCGACATTCGGGGAAAAAGTTATGACGTTCGGAAGTTCGAGGGTAATTTGGTTAAAAAGGGACAATGGTTGACTTTTTAGACGAAAAGTGATTTTCACGCATTTCGAGGACCGTTAGGTAGGTCTCGATCTCCTGAATACAATGATAGGCGGTATGAGATAATTGGACTTCGAACGAATTATTGGTCTAATTGTACGAGGGGTAAAATGGTCATTTGGTTGCATTGGGATCTGTGCCCAGAAAAATGGTGCCACCTAGTGTCTTGGGGGGATGTTCCCACTGGTTTTGGGACACTTGCCCCTTACTGGAAGGTCATAGAACCTCATCTCGTCTCTCATAAGATCTCAGTTTGTGTTTAAATGGGTTTGCACGAGTTGAAAGGAAAAACAGAGTGTGTTCGTGCAAAATAAGAACCCACCCTCTTCGATCTTCATCAAGCCTGCATAACATGTGTAGGAAAATGATTGCTTAAATGTGAGACAGGTGGTGGTGCCACGGTGAGGAACCGCCGTGGAGAGTGGCTGGACACCCGTGACAAAACAGAGCTGTGGTGAATCCAACCCACACGACCCCCCTCAATTTTCATCTGATGAGGTTAGTTTGTAAAGGAAAGAATATAAGGGAAGCGAGACGAGGAGGATGGAGGCCACAGTCGTGCACGACGGCGGCGGTAAGTGGCAGCCCGTGAACAGAGCCCTGTTTCGGTTTAAAATGATAATTTTGTTTTACGCGATCATAAGCAAATTCATTGCTTGGTTGAGGATATGAAACTTGAGAGGAATTCAAGGGACCAAAACTGGAGGCTTGTGACGGTCTGCGACAACCAGACGTAGGGAGGAGACAAATGGGTGTTTACAGGTCAATCGGGCAGGTACCATTCATGCCCCAAATTCCTGTTTTAAATTGTAGATTGTCTAGGAAGAGAAGGACGAAACCTTAGGAAGAAACAGAATTGAAAACAGACTAAATCTGGACAGAAAATGGGCCAAGCTGGTTCGGGCTGGACCGGACCGGCCTGGACCGAGTTTTCCAAGGTTGAAGACGACACTGTAGCATCGCGTGAGGCCCACGCGCAGCCCCTTTGGGCGGCGCGTGACACGTTGTTTGATGAAGTTTCCAACATGAATTTTTATGTATTTGATGTAACGAACATTTTAAGACTAGTTTCGAGTCGATCGGACATCGTCTCGATATGTTTTGAGATGTTCGAAGGTTTTAAGGTTCGGTTAAAAATAGTTAAAAATTGGGGAAAATTATGGGGCTTTAGTATGACCATTGTGAAGTAGTTAGTGACCTTATTATGGGATTTGGACAGACTCCAGACTCCAGAATTAGTTCTTATTATTGTGAAGTAGTTAGTGACCTTATTAGTGTTGACTCAAACGTTGGGCCAGACTCCAGATCCTGAATTAGTTCTTACTTAGATGTAGACCTAGGCTCAAGATCCTATGTGAGTGGGTCCACACTCGAACGTCGAGCTGGGCTCCAGATCCCGATTGGTGTGCCTACTGGTAGTGCAGGGGATTTGATGAATGATATTGTGCATCGAGGATGGGTTGGCTGTGTGTGGATTTATGTGATATTGGTCTTGGATTGGTTATATGTGGCTATGTTTTTTGGGTTGATGTTTTCTGTTAGTTTGGATTGTTTCTTTTGACGGTTTAATGATGTTTGACTTTTGGATTCCCTATACCGCTTTTTGGCTTCACCGAGGACTCAATCGTGCCACTCAACACTATCACTCTTCCACTCTTTGTGGGAACAATCTGAAAATGAGCAACAATATTCGCACATTTCTTAGTGGCGGACTGCCCCACCGTTTACAACGTCATCCTCGGAAGAGGGGTAATCAACTAGCTCAAGGCAGTGTTATCCACTCATCTGCTCCTAATCAAATTCCCCACCCACATGGGTATCAGTCAAATCTGTGGAGACCAACTAGTAGCAAGGACATGCAACTCAACGACAATGATGCCTATTACCCCACAAAAAGAGACATTAACCATGACAGAGTCAACCTTTGAGGCCGACCTCACTGTGTAATGGTCCCAATCTTGGGAAAAAGTAAAATTGGAAAATTTAAGGTAAAATGACAATTTTGCCCCTATAAAGTCAATTGGTTGACTTTTTGATATGGACATCTTTTGGGTATTCCGAGATTGTGAAGGTCTTGGATTCCTGAGTCCGTGGACATGTGGCACGACAAAATTGGAGATTGGGTGAATTCTTTACAGGTAAAAAATGGTCAAGGGAATTTTAGTAATTATACAATATAGGGTATTTTAGTCATTTCGTATTGAGATATTTTGTGAAAGTGGCACTTGTCCAGAAATTTTTGTGTTTTTTCCTCTCTAATTACCCACTGACTTATTTGCCTATATGTGTGTTTTGGGTGTGGTTTGGGGTGTTTGGTGGTCATGGTTCGAAAAACATAAAAACACCATGATTAAGCCAACCGTGAGGGGAGGAAGAACCAGAAAGAAAAAGAAATGAGGGAGAAAAAGGAAGAAATAGAGAAGGAAGAATGGGAAGGAGAAGGTTTGGGATAAAACCAGTATTCAAACCCATAGGGTTACATTAGCGTTAGATCAAGTTATTAGTTGGGGACTTGCTAACGTCCAACAAGGGGTGATAGAATGATCATTGAGTTCCCTACGTCATTCTGAGACTGACGATACAAAGGACTAAGTACGAGGAACAGCAAGGGAGATGCTGGAAACATGGCCGAATGATCAAGAGATCAATGCTAGTTCTTTCCATTTTGAGACTATAGAGCTTCTACTGTGTGAATTACGAGTATACTTGATGTGAAAGGGATGAAAAATACTAAAAATCGATGAAGAAACGGCGAGGTCGGGTCACTAGCTCTACGACTGCAGTGCAGTCACGCGTGGAGCCCTATGACAGAGAGATGGCGTGGAGCGTGAGGGCGCGTGCCATGCCATCTTGAAATACGGCCAGCATGAAAATTCATCCTCTCGATGTTACTAGCCCAACATTATGGTTTTTAAGGCCATCAGATATCGTCTCGGGGTAGTTTTGACAGTCCGAGTGTTTAGAGATTATTTTAATTCATTTAAAAATCCTGAAAAATTGAGAGATTAAAGCATGAGCTTATTGAGATGCTTAGTGACCTTAACATAATTTATGGCATGATGTGACGTTCTCGGATTTTACGGAAAGGCGTGCAATTCGGTTCAATTGCTTATACGGTACGTGTGAGTGGATGTTTGTTTTATTAAAATATTATACATGCATATTAACAAGTTTTAAATGTTTCCTTATATGTTTTTGGTGATATTTGATTGACTGGGATTTTTATATGATTTTGGGTGATTTTATATTTAATTATTATTTTATGCACGTTTTACAACGCTTTCTTGAGAATTACATTTTCGGATTTCATTTAGATTGTGAATTTGGGTTGAATATCGTTTGTGACTTGAAGTATTGTGATGTTGGATTGTTTATGATTTTTGGATGATTTTACGAAACTCATTTTGATGACACATGCAAAGTTTTGAGTTCTCAATATTTAATCGTGGATTTAAATTGTGAAATTGAATTGTGATATAAGTATTTGAGTTCTCAATATTTGTGATATGTGAAGTTCTGTGATGACTGTGATGATTGTGGATAAACCTTCTCAAGATGCCTGTTGGATGGTTAGTAGTCTTAGAAGTCAACCCGGGCTCCATATCCTGAGACTGGTTTAGTGTTGACTCAAACGTTGGGCCAGACTCCAGATCCTGAATTAGTTCTTACGCAGATGTAGACCTAGGCTCAAGATCCTAAGTGAGTGGGTCCACACTCGAATGTCGAGCTGGGCTCCAGATCCCGAGTGGTGTGCCTACTGGTAGTGCAGGGGATTTGATGAATGATATTGTGCATCTAGGATGGGTTGGTTGTGTGTGGATTTATGTGATATTGGTCTTGGATTGGTTATATGTGGCTATGTTTTTTGGGTTGATGTTTTCTGTTAGTTTGGATTGTTGCTTTTGACGGTTTAATGATGTTTGACTTTTGGATTCTTTTCACGTATTTCAAGGCCATACGTTGTATTTTGTTTTAATAGGGATTTGATGGTTTTTGTAGTATGCATGCATAGTTTTATAAAATGGAGAGTAAATGCTGGATATTTTCAAACTATATTTTTAAAATATTTTTTTGTCCACTTGAATGGTTTTCATGATTTTTGTAACCCTTGTGGGCCGATGCTCAAAGTTCAGGGCTGAACGAGAGGCGGAGGAATGAATGATAAGATGAATATCATTTATCTAACAAGTTTGAGGGTAATTTCGGTATTTGAGTTGATTTTCAGGCGGGAGCAGGGCTCGGGTGTGGTTTACGAGGTGATTTTAGGGTCAGGTCATGCCACGGTGACCCTAAAGTGGCACAACATAAACAAGACGGACCGATCCAGTACTCCCGGGACCACTCGGCCATAGTACACCTACAATCCATTGAGGAGGTAAAAAAGAGTGTGGTCTCCCACAACTTTATCGACAGGAAGGTAAAAAACAAAACCACTCTTTTTCCCTCACATGCGATTTGAACTAATCAAGTTTTTGCAAGAAAACTATAAGGTCTTCGCTTGGCCATATGCCAACATGCTTGGCATATCCACCAATGCCATTTACCACCGTCTCAACATCGATTCTTCTTACAAACCAATCGAGCAAAAACTACGCATTTATGATGCAGATATGACAGAGGCAATAAAGGTAGAGATCATCAAGCTTAACACTATATACTTCGTAAAAAGAAAATGTACGTTGTTTGGGTGGCCAATGTTGTTTTGGTCAGGAAGCCCTCAAGAGCTTGGCAGATATGCATCAACTTCAAAGACCTGAACAAGGCATGCCCCAAGGATAACTTCCCACTACCCAAGATAGAACAACTGGTTGACGCAACCGCGGAGCACGAACTCTTACGTTTCATAGATGCCTACTTTGGATACAACTAGATCTTTATGCATCCAGCTAACCAAATCCACACAACCTTCAGGAATGACTAGGGGCTCTACTTCTACAACGTTATGTCTTTCAGACTAAAAAATGTAGAAGTTACATATCCACTTCTTGTGAAGTTCATGTCCGTAGACCAAATAGAAAAAATAATGGAGATCTATGTCGAAGACATGCCCGGCAAGAGCAAAATAGACGACCAGCACATCCATAACCTCTCACGGATGTTCGAAGTTTTTAAAAGATACAGGATGAGAATGAACCCAACTAAGTACATTTTTGGAGAAGGCTCTGGCAAGTTCTTAGGCTTCATGATAAGTCAGCGAGGGATCGAAGCCAACCCAAAAGAGATTAAGGCTCTCATCGACATGGAGCCACCGTGCACCCAGAAGGATATACAAAGCATCATTGGTTGAGTCGTAGCTCTCACTCACTTCATATCCAAGACCACCGACAAGTAGGGTGGGCATGAACCCGTTAAAACCGTTAACCAATCCGTTTCAAACCGTTATTTATCCAACGGTTTAGATTTGACTGGATAAAACTCAAACGGTTTGAGAATTCAAACCGCTTTGTTAGTAATGGTTTGGATTTGGATTTTCATTTTGAAAATCCGTTAAATTTAAACTGAACTATTAAGGAATATATTAATTTTTAAATTTAGTATTAATACAAAGTGAAAAAAATAAAAATAAAGGGATACCTAGATATATCCATATAAGTACATATATGCCCATATAAGAGTATAATAAAAGATTATTAAATAGTAATATTTGTTTGATAATTCTTAATATAGTGATAATGTTTGCAATCTATTTCTTAGCAAGTTTAATATATAAAATTTTGAGTATTGATTATATTGTTTTTTTTATCCCTTTTTTTTATATATCCTTGATTGTTTTATTCCTAAACGGTTTCAAACCGTTTTGATCCAAACAAACTGTTAGTAACGGTTTGGATCGAAACAGATTTATTTTAAAAAAAAAATCCAAACCGTTAAGATTTTAACGGTTTATATTTGGATATTGCCAACATCCGTATCGAACCGCACCGTGACCACCCCTACCGACAAGTGCGTACCATTTTTCATAGTCTTCAAAGGCAAATCCAAACACATTACCTAAAATGAAAAGTGCACCAAAGCTTTCATCAAGTTGAAAGATTACATGAGCGGAGCGCCACTTCTCGCAAGACCGAAAATGGGAGAGCCCTTATTTTTCTACCTCTTTGTCTCCTCATCTACGATCAGTTCAGTGCTTATCAAAAAGAAGGATGAAGCTGAATACCCAGTGTACTATGTGAGTAAGGCTCTCTAAGACACCGATACAATGTACACTAACCTGGGAAAATTCGATTTTGCCTTGATGATGTCATCCAGGAAGATCAAACTCTACTTCCAGGCTCATGTAATCATTGTGGTAAAGAACAAACCACTACGACAAGTACTCTAGACGCCTAAAACATCTAGAAGACTACTCAAATGGGAAATCAAACTTAGCAAATTCGATATCACCTTTACCCCCCAAAACGATTGAGAAGGGCCAAGCTATCACATACTTTATTTTGGAATTCTTAGACGTTCCAGTAGATCCCACCAAAGAGACCACCATTTCAACTATTCTGACATTCATAACACAAACCTTGGAAAATGAAAGACCACACCTTGACACCAAAAATCAACTTGGCTCCTTTATGTAGACAGATCATCCTACCATAGTGGCTCTAGTGTAGGACATGTCCTCACCACCCCAGACAAAGCAAAGATGGGATATGTTCTTCGCCTCATGTTCAAATCTTCTAAAAACGTAGCTAAATATGAGGCTCTTCTTTCTGATCTCCGCTTGGCCAAGACCATGGAAGCTAGGAAAATCTAGATCTATAGTGACTCGCAGCTCATCATCATCCGTATCAATGATGAATTTGAGGCGAAGGACTCTTCCATGGCTCTATACAGGAAACTAGCCAAGTCTCTCTTGGACGGTTTTGAGGACCACACAATCACAAGAATTTCAAGGTTGAAAAATAGCCATGTCAATGCTCTTGCTTGGTTAGCATCTTCCCGTGACGAAAAAATAAGCTGGAATGTCCTAGTAAAAATTCCTGATCAACCAAGCACTCAACACTCTTCCATCCACGTTATCAACACTAGCTCCATTTGGATGGCTTATCTGATTACATTCCTCACCGACAAGATCCTTTCTTCTGACAAGATTACAACCAAGAAGATCCACCGCCAGGCGGTTCAGTACACCATCATCAATGGCTAACTCTACAAATGAGGATTCACTCTTCCTCTCTTTATATGCCTTGCCATAGAAGCTGGAAAAGTTATTTTCGAAGAGATATATGCCGGCATTTGTGGCAACCACTCTAGCCCCTGATCATTGGCACACAAGGCCTTTCGCTAAAATTTCTACTAGCCGAGCATGCACACGGATGTAGCAGACATCACCAAACGATGCGACAAGTGCCAACGATTCACTCATTTTCTTCATCTTCCTCTAGAGAACCTTACACCCATGCCCAGTCCGTGGCCAATTTCACAATAGGGACTTGACTTGATTGGCATAATGCCGACTGAAAAGGGAAAAATAGAGAACATAGTAAGCGAGGACGAGGCCGCGATAGGGTCCCTGTTCACTAGGTGTGCGCACAAATCTGTTAAAACCGCTAACCGATTCGCTTCAAACCGTTATTTATCTAACGGTTTAGGTTTGACTTGATAAAAGTCAGACGATTTGAGAATTCAAATCGCTCCTTTCGTAACGGTTTGGATTTGGATTTTCATTTTGGAAATCCGTTAAATCCAAACCGAACCGTTAAGGAATATATTAATTTTTAAATTTATTATTAATACAAAGTAAAAATAATAAAAATAAAAAGATACTTAGATATATCCATATAAGTACATGTATACACATATAAAAGTATAAGAAAATATTATTAAATAGTAATTTTTATTTGATAAATTTTAATATAGTGATAATATTTGCAATTCAACCCTTAACAAGCTTAATATACAAAATTTTAAGCATTGATTATTTTTTTATCCTTGATTTTATATTTATTCATAAACGATTTTAAACTGTTTCAATCCAAACCAAACTATTAGTAACAGTTTTGATCGAAATAGTTTTATTTTTAATTTTAAAAAATTCAAACTGTATCGAACCATTAAGATTTTAACGGTTTGGATTTGGATATTGCCAATATCCATATCGAACAGCACCATGCCCACTCATAGTGTTCATTTTCTCCTAGTTAAAGAGACCAAGATCAGTCCCCTCACCATGCCGAGCCAACATCTCGGTGATCCTTAGATCAAGCTGAGGTGGAGATGGAGGTAGAGAAAACCTTGACGGGGCATCAGATGTGACTCTCACCCTACCAGCACTAACTAGGCAAGTAATATTCTTTCTACCTCCACCTGAACCTTCATTTGCCTAGAGTCGGGTGACTAAACCTTCTCTGCTGAGGATCCACTAATATTTTGGTCTACGGCCAGGGAGTCTTCAGCCAAGAATCCACATGTTCTTCATCAACTTTCACTCGGTCCACAAGATGAACCAAGTCGACCACCGAGGTAAGGGGCCGCATCGGTGCACTCTTAATCTTCCTCTTATTGGAGGTGAACATGTTGGCCAGCCGAGTGGCAATATCCTCGTCCACAATGACTCCTTGCGCTTCTGGGAATCCTTCTTTGGCTCGGCCTTACCTGATCCACCAGATTCTTTACTTTTCTTCATCAGCTTGTCAATTGATGATTCTTCCCTCAAAATTTTCTTGCTCTGATGATTAGGAGTTGCAAGGCCGACCCACAAGTCAGTGATCGACCACAAAAAAACAACAAAAAATTTGAAGGGAAACAAACACTTATGCTAGTCCGAATCAATTAGACCAGCTCGGCGCTGAAGCCCAGGCAACCGAAGTGATAATTGGTTGTGTTCCAAGTCTTCAAGCCTCCTCCTCACACGCTTGATATCTTTCTTCTCGGCCCGCGAGATGTCCTCAGTTGGAAACATACCTTCACACCGATTTGATGGTTAGAATCATAACAACACTTTGGAAAAAAAGAACCAAAAAAAAAAAAGAACGACCGAATGGCACAATGACCAAGAAGACTAAGCACCATCGATCTTGAACTTGCCCACTATGGGACCACCCCCCCAGTGCTCCTTTCCTAATCCCCACTGATAAATCAAAACTGAGTCTGATACGATTTTCAAGAGTTCAGACGTCACATATGGGCTCACCCTTTTAAAACTTGTTGATGCAATGAACAAATATCCATCTGATGCTTTGCTGCTGGAAGCAAAAATCATACAAGTGCATCAATTGTGTAACGACCCGTCCCAAATTATAGGGATTAATTAAGAATTAATTGTGGATTAGCGAGGTTAATCAGAGATTAGTCGAGGATTATTGGACGTTTAGGGTGAAATTTCGATTTTACCCCTAGATGAAGGTAAAAAGTTGACTTTTGACCAAGGAGGTCCAATGCCCGTGGACCGAGGACCATTACGTAGATCGTGTTGATATGAGTTCGTAGACAGGTGACACGTCAAAATCGGACATTCGACGGGAAAGTTACGGGTCACAAAAGTTTTGAGGTACTATTTATAGTGGCACGTTTTACGAGGCAAGGTTGACTTTTATCTAGAGTGGTACTATTTACAACCATCCTTATCTGTTCCATTCCCACCAAACCCGGAACCCCATCGAACCACAACCCCAAACCCTTCCCCATTTGATTCTGCATGAGGCCAAGAGAGTAGCTGGGGGGAGTGAAGGACAGAGAGAGGCTATGGGAGGCGGCAGGACCGCCGCAGGCGGCGGAGGAGTTCACGGCAAAGGTAAACCCGAACGCCCTTTACATTTCAAATTTCATTTTTCTATTTTGGACATGAGGGATGTTTTCTGTTGATTGGGGGATGGTTGTTGGGTTAGTATGAACATTTATGGGTGGTTTTGGATGGCGGAGAGTCGTTGAGCAGCCTAGGGGAAAGGCTAGAAAACAGGGTCGTGAAGGGTGAATTGAACCAAGGGGTTCTAGGTGTGTTTTCTTGGGTTTAATCACATAGATAGGTTGTAAATGAGGAGAGGAAACTATTGGAATTGAAATGGATGGAAACGAGTTGAAAATGGGTGAGATATGCCACTGAACCGGTCATGTCGATTCAGTTGGACCTGAAACTAGTGAATTGGTCTGGACCGGGTTCGCTGGAGGTTGAAAAACGACTGTGCATCGGTGCGTGAGCTTCATGCGCAGGGCCTTTGGGCAACGCGTGGAGGCGCGTGGGGCATTGTTTGGGGATGAGATCAATATATGAAATCATCCTTTTGATGTAACGAACATTTTGGGACAAGTTTCGAGTCGATCATACATCGTTTTGATATAGTTCGGGATGTCAGAAGGTTTAAAGTCGAGTTTAAATACGTTTAAAATCTGGGAAAATTACGAGAATTTAATGGGAGGTTATTGGAAGTATTAGTAACCTCAGAGTATGAATTGGATAGGTCCGGGTGTCCCGGTGACGGTGATTTAGCCAGGGAGGCTTATGGAACGCATATTGAGGCGGCAACTTGGACGGTCTGTGAGGGGACTTTGTTTTATGAATTGATGCATGCATAAATGTTTTATATGTGTTTATGAACATTGATTTGAAATGCCTTGAGTGCATATGATTTTGGTATTTAGTATTTACGTATTTGCACGTATTTCGAGATATCTGGTTTTATATCGTGCCTATCCGTGCTATGTTTCCTATGATGGTTTTATGGAAAACCCGGGAATAGCCCTTTGAACGGTTTTGAGATGAATTATGAAAT
This sequence comes from Prinsepia uniflora, assembly GCA_032719365.1. NCBI lineage: Eukaryota > Viridiplantae > Streptophyta > Magnoliopsida > Rosales > Rosaceae > Prinsepia > Prinsepia uniflora. Next base: position 72,767,748 of record CM064863.1, read on the forward strand.
GGTTTTCCATATACCATCCTCATGAGTGGTTGCCCTTCAGACGTCCCGTAGTATCCTGGAATGATGGGTTGTCTCCTCCAGACGTCTCGTAGTATCCTGCAGTAATCACGGGGCATTGTCTGCGAGGGGACATTGCACGAAACAACCAGTCCGTATTGTGACTCAGGAGTAGGATTGCTAGAGGTTAAAACCTCCCCCTGGGAGGGTCATTGATCTGCGGGTCATTGACTTGGGTGGACTGTAACGACCCATCCCGAATATCCGGATTAAATATTAATTAATTATGGATTTAAGATGACTAATCGGGAATTAGTTGAGCGGAATCGGACGAACGGTGCAAAATGACCATTTTGCCCCTATGCATGGGCAAAATATTGACTTTTGACTTGGGAGTTCCGATGGACGAGGGCCGAGGACCGTTAAGTAGATCGGGTCGATACGAATCTATAGACATGCGACACACCGAAATCGGACTTCGGACGGAAAAGTTATGGTCAGGGAGCAAAATCGAAGATTTACGTCTGATTGGGCAGATATTTGTGTGGGGTCCTTGGATGAGTGACAAGTGTCACTCAACCCATTGGTGGCTTTCCCTTAAATGGTGGATCTTGAATCTGATTGGTGACTTTTGGATTAATTAATTAATTAAATAAAACACTCATTTTCTCTCTCCCTCCCCACGACCATCACCTCCATTTTCTTCCAAACACCCGAACAGGCCTAACCACAACCCATCCAAACCCCACCCATTGTTTATGGAGTGTGAAGGGATATTAGAGAGGAACTCGAGACGAGTCGAGTGTTGGTCATGGCATCGGTCACTGTGGATTGATCGATTGGGGGGAAAGAGGGAGGAAAATGGTTGAGTAAATGGTGAGAACCGGCCGGGTCAGTTCACCGGTTCGGTCGAACCGGTCTGAACTAGTGAACCGGGTCCAACACAAGGTTGACGATGCATTGTTCACTACGCGTGGAGGGTATTTCGGGGATGTTGTCAATATGACTTTTAATCTATTTGATGTAACGAACATTTTGGGACTAGTTTCGTGTCGATTGGACATCGTCTCGATATGTTTGGGGATGTCCGAAGGTTTAAAGGCTCGGTTAAAAATAGTTAAAAATTTGGGAAAATTACGGGGCTTTAATAGGAGGTTAACGAAGAGGTTAGTAACCCTCTAGTATGGTTTGGATAGGTTTGGAAGTCTTGGTGATAGTGATGGGGCCCAGGAGGGCTTATGGCACGAGTATCGAGGCGGCAGCGTAAGACGGTCTGTGAGTGGACTTTTTCTAAACTGTGATGCATGCATAACGATTTTATATGTTTTGCATACATGATTTTTATGATGATAATTGTGGCACTGGTGGTTTACATGATGGCACGTATTTCGAGGTAATCTCGTATTTACATACTTTTCGAAGTTTACTATTTTATACTATGGCTATGTGATTGTGAGTCTAATTATGGTTCTATGGCATGATTTTGGTTTTGGAAAGATGAATTCGGGCATGAGACCCATTTGAATTATGTAATCGGGCCAGGGGCCCAGTTGGTTTACGAAATCGGGCTGAAACCCTTTTGAGTTATGTGATCGAGCCGAGGGCCTAGTGGTTTACCAAATCGGGCATGAGGCCCAGTTGAGTTTTATAAATGTGACTTCGGGTGTGGGACCCTATGTTTCATAAACGTGATGTCAAGACCCGTCCCAATCCCCCTGGGATTAACGAGGGACGTTCCTGATCCCGTCTGACACGGAGATTTATGCATCACATCTATAAAGCATATAAAAGATTTATGCATGCATCACAGTTTATAAATCAAGGTCCACTCACAGACCGTCATAAGCTGTCGCCTCGATTTACGTGTCGTAAGTCTCACCGGGACTCCCAAACCTGTCCAAATCAATCTAGAGGGTTACTAACTACCTTATTAACCTCTCATTGAAGTCCCGTAATTTTTCCAAATTTTAAACTATTTTTAATTTTGATCATAAACCTTCGGATGTCCCAAAAATTATCGAGACGGTGTCCGATCGACACGAAACCAGTCCCAAAATGTTCGTTACATCGAATAGATTAAAAGTCATGTTGAAGTCATCCCCAAAGGATGCTTCACGCGTCCCCACGCGCCGCCCAAATGGGTTGTACGTGAAGCCCACGGGTCGCACTATTCATCGTCTTCTTCCTCCAGCGAACTCGATTCGCCTGGTTCGAATCGGACCGGGCCGGTCTGGGCCGACGCGACCGGTTCACTATCCAATCTCTTTTATTTTCAATCCAATTCAGTCCATTTCGATTCCTAAACCTCTTTCTACTCAATTCTGATCGATCTATGGATTTAAAACACATAAAAGGACCCAGAAAACTACATGTGAAGATCGAACTCATGGCCCCTGTTTTCCTCCTCCTCTGCATAGGCTTCTCAGCCATCCCCCGTCCACGATTTTGATCCCAAAAGACACATATGACCATTGGAAACATTTACCAACCCTCAGAACCGATCGAAAACCATTAAATCAAAATATCCAAATTTGAACGTAAGCTTACCTCGCAGGTTCCCAGCCACCGTGCGTGTTGGCCCTCACCATCAACGCCACCATCAACATCTCACTCATCAGCGTCTCACATCTCTCACACATTCTCTTTCACAACCAAGTCCTACTAATGATGTTTGGAGGGGTTGTAGGGGGGAAGAATGGTTGTTCGGGTTTGAAGAAAAACAAAGAAAATGGTGAAGTGTTGGTGAGAGTCAGATGATAGAGAGATGATTGCATGAAGGGTGGAGATGAGAGGAAGAATTAGAGATGAATGGCTAGGATAAAAAGATGAGAGGAGTGAGAATTATAAAATAATAAAAATAATATTATTTTAATCTCAAAACCCACCAATCAAGAATGAGATCCACTTTTTGGGGTTAAAGACCAATGGGATGAGTGACACTTGTCGCTCATCCATGGGTCCCACTGAAAAGTCAACCAATCAGATCATGCCACCTTATCCTCGCCTCATAATGCATGCATAGTGTAACCGAACTTCCGTGACCCATAACTTTCTCGTTCGACGTCCGATTTCGGCGTGCCACCTGTCTACAGATTCGTATCGACCCCGATCTACGTAACAGTCCTCGGCCCTCGGCCATTAGACATCCCAGGTCAAAAGTCAACTATTTGCCCCTTTTAACCAAATTACTAAATTACCCATGAACTTCTGAATGTCATAACTTCTTCCTCGAACGTAGGAATAGGACGTGCCACCTGTCTATGAACTCGTGACGTCCCGAACTACGTCACAATCATCGACCAAATTCCATTTGACCGACAGAACAAAAATTCAACATTTTGCTCATTTTAGGGGTAAAACGGTCATTTTGTGTTGTCCGTGCGATTTCGCTTAGCTAATCACTGATTAACCTCACTAATCCTTGATTAGTCACTAATCTGATCCTGGAATTTGGAACAGGTCGTTACACGTGATTTCGGGTCGGGGACCCTAAATAGTTTTGTGATATTTTATAGAGATTTAGGCCAGGGCCTATTGAGATGTTTTGAAATGACTTGTAAAACTGTTTTCCATATACCATCTTGATACGAGGATATGTGATGGTCTCCTCCAGATGTCTGGGACACTGGGGAAGTCACGGTGCATTGCCTGCGAGGGGTCATTATACGGAGCTACCAGACCGTATAGTGATTCAGGAGCAGGAATGCTATGATTAGACGTATAGGACGTCAGACATCTGAGATGTCAGAGATATTGACCCGCAGAGACCCCGGGTAGCACGCGTTGCTTATTACCGTGAGATATGACATCTGGGATGTCAAGCATCTGGGACGCTAGGCATCTGGGATGCCGAGGATGGTTATGTGGTAAATATGGACTATTAGATCTATGAAATGGTTTTTCGGTTGGATTTGTGTTTATGGATTTGGCTAGTGGCCCACTTGGCTTTGGATTTACGGTTTTTGGGCTAAGGCTCTAATGGCTTATTTGAGTAAATGTTTTGATTACTGGTTCTCGATGCATGCATACTTTTTAGTGAAGGGCATAAATGTCTTTATGAAATGTGTTTTTATGAACTTATTGATTTTCGTCCACTCACAGTTCTTAATAGTTTTAATGTCCTTCAGGTTGATCACGGATGCGGGCTGCAGCAGAGACCGAGACATCACACTCCTCCACCAATCCTGGCGCACTCTAGGAGCCCGTATGGGCTGAGGTACGTATTATCCCTTGTCTGACACTTCGTGTCAGATGGGAGCATGACACATCCCACGTTAATCCCGGGGGGATTGGGATGGGTCGTGTCATGGACCTTGGGGAGACTTGGGATTGAGACCTTGAGGAGGACGCGTAGCTTGGAATTGTGACGGTGTTGATTGTGACATCTGGGATGTCAGGCATCAGGGATGCCTAGGATTGGTTTTGGGCTGAGTTCCCACATGACTGGTTTTGGGCTGAGTTCCCATATGATTGGTTTTGGCTGAGTTCCCATATACTTGGTTTTGGGTTAAGTTCCCACATGATTGGTTTTGGGCTGAGTTCCCATATACTTAGTTTTGGGTTGAGTTCCCACATGATTGGTTTTGGGTTGAGTTCTCATATTGTTGGGGGGACATGATTGGATTTCCACTGTTTAGTTGTGGAATTTGGTTAGTTTGAATTTCGAGGACGAAATTCTTTAAGGAGGGAAGTTTGTAACGACCCGTCCCAAATTGTTGGGATTAATTAAGAATTAATTGTGGATTAGCGAGGCTAATCGGAGATTAGTCGAGGATTATCGGACGTTCAAGGAGAAATTACGATTTTACCTCTAGACGAGGGTAAAAAGTTGACTTTTGACCCGGGAGGTCCAATACCCATGGACCGAGGACTGTTACGTAGATCGTGTCGATACGAGTCCATAGACAGGCGGTATGTCGAAATCGAACATTTGACGGGAAAGTTACGGGACATGGAAATTTTGAGGTACTATTTATGGTGGCACATTTTACGAGGCAAGGTTGACTTTTGTCTGGAGCGGGCCCCAGATATTTTCCCGACCCAATGGATGAGTGACAAGTGTTACTCATCATTGCCTGTCACCCCATATTCATGCACCATCCATCCTTATTTGCTCCATTCCCACCAAACCTGAAACCCCATTAAACCACAACCCCAAACCCTTCCTCATTTGATTTTGCGTGAGGCCAAGTGAGTGGCTGAGGGGAGTGAGGGACGGAGAAAGGTTGTGGGAGGCGGCAGGACCGCCGTAGGCAGCGGAGGAGTTCACGGCAAAGGTAAACCAGAACCCCTTTTACATTTCAAATTTCGATTTTGTGTTTTGGACGTGTGGGAAGTTTTTATTGATTGGGGGATGGTTGTTAGGTTAGTATGAACATTTAGGGGTGGTTTTGGACGACGGAGAGTGGCTGAGCAGCCTAGGGGAAAGGCTGGAAAATAAGGTCGTGAAGACTGAATCGAACCAGGAGGTTCTAGGTGATTTTTCTTGGGTTTAATCACATAGATAGGTTGTAAATGAAGAGAGGAAACTATAGGAATTTACATGGATGGAAACAGGTTGAAAATGGGTAAGATATGGCACTAAACCGGAAACCAGTGAACCTGTCTAGACTGGGTTCGCTGGAGGTTGAAGAAGGACTATGCACCGGCGCATAAGCTTCACGCGCGGGGCCTTTAGGCGGCTTGTGGAGGGGTGTGGGGCATTGTTTGGGGATGAGGTCAATATATGAAATCATCCTTTTGATGTAACAAACATTTTGGAATAAGTTTCGAGTCGATCAGACATCGTTTCGATATAGTTCGGGATTTCCGAATGTTTAAAGTCGAGTTTAAATACGTTTAAAAATCTGGGAAAATTACGAGAATTTAATGGCAGGTTATTGGAAGTGTTAGTAACCCTAGAGTATGATTTGGACAGGTCCGGGAGTCTTGGTGACGATGATTTAGCCAAGGAGGATTATAACACGCATATCGAGGCGGTAGCTTAGACGGTCTGTGAGTGGACTTTGTTTTATGAATTGATGCATGCATAAATGTTTTATATGTGTTTATGAACATGATTTGAGATTCCTTGAGTGCATATGATTGTGGTATTTAGTATTTACGTATTTGCACGTATTTTGATATTTTTGGTTTTATATCGTGCCTATACGTGTTGTGTTTCCTATGATGGTTTTATGGAAAACCCGGGCATAACCCTTTCAACGGTTTTGAGATGAATTATGAAATGGTTTTCCATATACCATCTCATGAGTGGTTGCTCTCGAGACGTCCCGTAGTATCTTGGAGTGGCGGGTTGTCTCCTCTAAACGTCTTGTAGTATCCTGAAGCAGTCACGGGGCATTGCCTGCAAGAGGTCATTGTACGAAGCGACTGGTCCGTATAGTGACTCAGGAGTAGAATTTCTAGAGGTTAAACCTCCCCCTAAGGAGGGTCATTGATCTGCGGGTCATTGACTTGGGTGGACCCTAGGGAGACTTGGGATTGAGACCCTGAGTAGCACGCGTAGCTTGGAACCGTGACGGTGTTGATTGTGACATCTGGGAAGTAAGGTATCAGGGATGCCGATTATTGGTTTTGGGTTGAGTTCCCACATGACTGGTTTTGGGCTGAGTTCCCACATGATTGGTTTTGGGCTGAGTTCCCATATACTTGGTTTTGGGATGAGTTCCCACATGATTGGTTTTTGGCTGAGTTCCCATATACTTGGTTTTGGGATGAGTTCCCATATACTTTGGTTTACGGTTTTGGGTCAAGGCCCTAATGATTGATTTAACTAAATGGTTTGATTATTAGTTTTTGAATGCATGCATGCTTTTTAGTGAAGGGCATAAATATTTTTTCGTGAAATGTGTTTTTATTAAATTATTTATTTCATCCACTCACAGCTTTTAATGGTTTTAATGCTCTTCGGGTTGATCGCGGATACGGGCTGTAGCAGAGACCGAGACATCACACTCCTCCTTCAATTCTGGCGCACTCTGGAAGCCCCATGTGGGCTAAGGTTTGAATTATCCCTTGTCTGCCACTTCGTGTCAGACGGGAGCATGGTATATTCCGCGTTAATCCCAGGAGGATTTGGGATGGGTCGTATCAAATTGTGCATAAGTTGGGTCAGCCAATCCAACCCAACTGAAGGTCGTGTAGAGAGAGTAGAGCACAATCCAGATGTTGGAGTTCAATTAGTTGAGTGCAACTCCCATCCTCTTCAGTATCTTTCTCAACCACATTGGTAGTCAGATGTCGTGCGACATTAGTTCGAGATAAAACAAGGCCATTCTAGTCGGCGGATTGCTTGGTACCTCGCCATTCCTTGGCAGTTTTATGGTCACTGAGTTAGGAACACCGAACTCAATTCAAAGTTTGTTCAACTTAGTCTCAATCTCTCGACTGACTTGCTCATCCACTATAAATGTCGCCTTAACAATCGGCACTGTATTGGGCATTAAGCGCTTACGGGACGACCCGATTGCTGGGATAAAAAGACTACCCTTCTTGCGGTAGTCGACCACGGGAAAGCTTCAACGCTTTATAAACCGTTTCTTTCACGAATTTCTCGGCGTCAACATCCATGTTACCATCCCAAGACCGATTAGCCATCTCAACTACAGGGATCAACCTCTCTTGCTGGCCAGACCCTTTGGCCATTTCCTCGTATAGTCGAGTCCTAACTTCAATATCCCTAGAGCTTGACTTGTCCTCACTTACAAACTGTGTGGGTTCTATGACAGGTGTAACGACCCGTCCCGAATATCGGGATTTAATAATATTTAATTTTGATTTACTAATCTGGGATTAGTTGGGCGATTTCGGACGAATTGTGCAAAATGACCGTTTTGCCCCTGGGCGTGGGCAAAACGTTGACTTTTAATTCGGATGGTCAAATGGACTTTGACCGATGACCGTGACGTAGTTCGGGGCGTCACGAGTTCATAGACAGGTGGCACGTTCGATTCCGAGGTTCGTGGTGAAAGTTACGAAGAAAGGAAGTTCAAGGGCATTTTCGTAATTTGGACGAAAGAAGGGGAAATGTTGACTTTTTGGCCAGGATGTCTGATGGCCGAGGGCCAAGGACCGTTACGTAGGTATCGTCGATACGAATCCATTGGCAGGCGGCACGCCGAAATCGGACTTCGTACGAGGAAGTTATGGTCTGAATCGTGAAATCGGGGTAGTTACGTCTCGGTAACTGTGTTGATTATTTTATTCTGAAATGGTTGTTGTAGGACACTTGGATGAGCGACAAGTGTCACTCATCCGACGGCTAGATTGGATCTTGATCCACTAATCATAAACTATATACTAAAGTTCCACTATGTAATTATTTAGAATTAAAATCCCTACTTTTGATCTGAACCATCCATCTAACTCCCCAGATTGCATCACAGCCGTCCATCTCATCTCTCCCTTCTATTTCTGATCAGCCCTCAACCGTGTACACCCAAACTTCAAATTTCTTCTACCCTTAATCTCCTCCCTATCCACTGAAATTGTGAACGAAAATTGGAGAGAATTGAATTTGTTTCAACCTGAGATTACACGGGGGATTGACTAAGTGAGGGAGACTGAGAAATCGAAAATTTGGTTTTTGGGAGGGAAATTCAAAATGGATGATTTGAGCCGTGAGGATTGAATTTGTTGATTCAGTTCGACTTCTGGGATCAAAACGATCAGTTTTGCAGCAAGAACGACGGGAAACCGTGTCGGATTGAGGGAGAACGGAGCTTCCATGGCAGCTTCATTTCGAGCTTGAGTTCAACAGGTTAGAGGTATGAATTCATCAAATTGATTTTGCGGAAACATCCCTTACACTCTCACGATGCTTACTCTATGAATTAATTTGGAAATCAGGGACGGAATCGGTGAATCCGAATTGGAAACCCGTCAAGGATCGATCGAGAGTCGTGAGGATTTGGACCCTAAATTGTGTAATTCGATTTACAGAACTTAAATGGTGATTGATTACATGGGATCAGTTGAAAGAACGGTTTGATTTGATGTCGAATTGGGTGTAATTGGACCGGGTCTGTTCGCGGGTTTTTCAACCCGTTTTACAGACAAACGGGTGAGAGGGATGACTGTGCGGGTACTGTAGCTGGCGTGTGGCTTCCACGCGCAGCCGCTTGCGGTGGCGCGTGGGGGTGCGTGAGTGCGAATCCCGAGGTATGATCAACATGACTTTTGTCCTATACAATGTAACGAACATTTTGGGATTGGTTTCGTGTCGATCGGACACCGTCTCGATATTGTTCGGGATGTCCGAAGGTTTTAAATCCAATTTAAAAATACTTAAAAATTCGGGAAAATTACGGGACTTGAATAGGATGTTAATGTTGAGGTTAGTGACCCTCTAATGTGATTTGAACAGGATTGGGAGTCCCGGTGATAGTGGTGTGGCCCGGGAAGGCCTATGGCACGCGTATCGAGGCGCTCGGTTAAACGGTCTGTGAGTGGACATTGGTTTTATAAATTCGATGCATGCATAACTGTTTCATGATTGTTATAATTATGCTTAAATGATTTACTTTGGATATCGGTGAATTTAAATGATTTCATGCATTTCGAGGCGATTTACGTGTTTGCACGTAAATCGAGAATTTTTCTGGATTTGCACTGATTTAAAAAAAAAATGTGGTTGGATATCACTGCTGATCATACCTCGGGACAGAAGTCAATAAAAGTCAAAGTTCTCACACACCAGTCAAAGTTCGGTCAACAAAAGTCAATGTTGATGTCACTGCTGACGTCAGTCCTAGCTGATGTCACTACTGATGTCATCCTCACATCTGACATCTCCTAACAACCTGCCACGTGGCACTCCCTAACTAGTGCCACGTGTCACCCTCTGACACAGGCCACATGTCACGTCACTCTAGTATCTCTAACATGTTGCCACGTGGCATTACTTGACTGTTCCACACGAGTATCGCTGACGTGGCATTTCCACGTTGATTCTAACAAAGCCTAACATCTAGCCACGTGGCACCACCTAATTGTCCACGTGGCCTAACAACGATGATGTAGACTGCCACATCATCACCCCTACCTTCGAACGGGTCGACCTTTTGATTGTAACTGGTCATTTGACCCGTTTTTCTAATCCGGACTGTTTTTCGCCGTTTCTCAACCAAAACACTCCATTTTTCCACTAATTTGATCGTCTCTCACCCAGAAACTTATCTACGAGCTTGAAATCAAGAAAACTAAACTGAAATTACTTGGCTAAGCTAAAACCTTCTCAGTCCAAGTTCAAACCGCCACTAGAGCTCCTCCTTACGTCCATTTTCTCTCTTTTTTGTCCCTACAACCCCGCACAGACTCAGGGAACAAAACCATGGCTTTAGTTTCATATTCTAATAACCAAAACTTCAAACCCCAGAAATTCAACCTTAATAGGTCACGGGTTTACCTGGTTGCTGTGCTCCAGCCAGCCTCCCAGCTTCTCCCTCTCCTACTATCTCTCTCCCAAGTTCTCAATCTCACACTCCTTCTCACAGCAGACAGAAGGATGCAGGGCGATGCAGATAAGGTGAGGGAAATGGGTTTCGGGTTTGATAAATAAGGGAGGAGAAATGCATGAATGCGAGGGAAAGGGCTAATGGGATGAGTGACACTAGTCACTCATCCATTGGTCCACATGAGATATTTTGGACCTATTAAAAACAAACCAAAAGTCAACTCTCATCGTAAAACGTGTTACTGTAAAATCCAACTAAATCTTTCGTGACCCGTAACTTTCCCTTATGAAGTCCAAATTCCACGTGTCGTTTGTCTGCGTACTCATAATCTCTTGATCTACGTATTGGATCTCGGTTCATGAGTAATTAACCTCCCGGGTCAAAAGTCAATATGTTTCCCTTCTAGGGGTAAAATCGTCATTTCATCTCTACTAATCCCAATTAGTCTCAATTAATCCTTGATTAAATCTCGATAGTCACAAAATTTTGGGACGGTCGTTACAATCTATCGTCATTTCACTATAGCAATTTCATCGTCGAAGTTCACACCGACCTCTGACAAAAACTGTGGAAATCCATTCCAATCTCTAAACCAAGAGTCTCAAGTGGTTACGCCAACGTCCAAAATCCATCCACAGTACGCATAAGCACCAAACGTCACTCGACGTCAACTACAATCCAACGGTCAATGCTAAAACTCGGCACATTCTCCGTGACCGTATCCAACACATGAGTTATCAACCATCACTGGAAACTCCACTGTTTAATTCTCAAGTCTCGCTCGAGACTTTGACGCTCGTCGGTCTCACCTGACATCTACGCATGTGCACTTAGAACAAAGTCTGAGATCTTTGCTACTACTGAGAAATCATAAGTCTTCCACCTCACTAGACGGTCTCCAACTGTTAATCACACCCACGACGCACTGTCGTGTCAAGCTGGTAACCTATAGCTTCACTCTTCCCATTCAAGTTCCATATCCACTTCTGACTCGCACCAGAGTCCTTTTACAGTACCTCGTATCACTCAGCAACCAAAGCTGTGATCTTGACTCCTCTTAAGTCTTAAATTGGTATTTCACTCATCTTGAGTGTATCTAGACCCCATCGAGGCTAACACATGTCTCCCATGTAGAGATCCATGACAATGCGTACAAACTGACCACATTAGACATCGACATGTGTCTCGCATCTGGAATTCCATGACATAGATGCAAAGACCAAGCATCTGAACAAATCGACACATGCCCAACAGGTCGGCGAACTCTGAATCAACCTCTCTAAGGAAGCATCAAGGATCATTATAGAACGTCCACGAAAAAACCATCCAAATGGCGTACAACGTAGATCGATCGACCATCATCAGTACAAATAATTTATACGCCACTCCTACTGCGTGGATCAACTCCCCCAAGATGATTAGAAAGAACCAATTGAGCTACACAGACCACTCGACCGATGGCATAAAAATCGAGAACTATTCCACTTCTACTGCATAGACCGACTCCCTCGAGGCCAACCAAAGCAAAGAAGTACCTTTTTTACTGCACTAAGGGATGAGCATAGAGAACCAACCGAGCTACATAAACCACTTGGCGGCTGCCTCACAAACTGAGTACCATGACACCTACTCCAAATGGACCAACGCAACTAAAACAGACGGGAAATGTCTCTCGACCTTCAAATACACATCGACCGATGTAAAACCAAAAAGTACGCCAACCCCTCAAAGTTCGAGAACCATATCGATTAGTTTACCCTATGCATACTGAACTACAGACCTCTATACAACAAACACACGTACAACTCGGTGACTTCTCTTGATCGAGGAACATAGAAGACTACATGTATACTTTCCACCGAGTATGGAGGAAAAAGACGAGTCCCTAACTGACCTCGGTCAAGAACTTGAGGGACTTCTGTTGACACCATATCAGACCAGACTCACTGTGTAACAACCCGTACCTTTAGGAAGGGTACAAATGTAATTTTGTAAAAGATTTGTATAAAAGGACGATTTTGCCCTTGTGAATAGTGTGTCAAAAGTTGACTTTTTGATTTACAGGATGAACAAGCGTTGACCATTGACCATGACGTAGTTTAGGACGTCACGAGTCCGTAGACAGGTGGCATGTCCGATTTAGACAATCGGAGAAAAAGTTATGACGTTTGGAAGGTTAAGAGCGTTACCGTAATTTTGGTTAAATAGAGGAAAATGTTGAATTTTTTCTGGACTATTAGTTTTCACGTAGACCGAGGACCGTTAGATAGGTCTCGACGTCCTGAGTACAACGACAGTTGGCACACTGTCATCGGACGTCGGACGGATTAGTTATGGGTCTGGAAAGTTGGAGGGAAAAATGGTAATTTTGGACTTAGGGGCATTTTGGTCTTTTCACATTGGGCCAATCAGATAAGACCACATGGGAAAATGTGACTGGATATTTATTTTGCTGTCCACAGGATGATGGACACGTGGGGTGACACTAGAGGTTTCTAGGAGGGTTTAGTTGTGCACGGTCACAACTTGTCCACTTTTAAACCGTGTATTTTGGGTCGAAGAACAGAAAACAGGGAGAGGAAATTGTGAGGATTCTTGATCGATTCAGTGAGTGTGTGAGGTTTTGGTGATTGGTGAGAGTGACAGAGAGAAGAAGGGAGCTGGTGACTGGATTGGAAGTGGAAATCGTGCAAGACATTGCTGTGGTATGAGGGTTGAATTTTCAGGGAAACAGAGAGGTGTCGAGGGAGCTGGTGGTGGTTGTGCCGTGTGTTAATCCAATCAAGGCTGAGAGGGAGCTAGGACGGCTAAGGGAGACCCAGTGGACACCGTGGTGCACGACGGTGCGAACGGTGGAGGTAAAATCGACGGTAAGCCCCATTTCCCCCTGTTTTTCCCGTTGTTCAATTCAAAAGTCGTGACTTTTGAGGCTGAGTCGATGGTTTCTGTGAGTTGTGTGAGACTCAGTAGGTTCCTAGGAGTCGATTAAGGTTGATGTCGTGACGGGGGAGTGTCTGGTTGACTGGGAACCGAAACAGGGGTTTCGGGTAGTTTTGGTTCGAGCTTGCAGACGACGGCTTAGAGGCCGTGATTCCTAGATTTAAGGAGTGGAAATGGTTGCTGGGAGTTGGACGGAACTTATGGGATTGAAAGGACTGGATTTGAGCAAGGAATGAGGGAGAACCGGTCACGTCGGTTCGGTATAGTTGAACCGGCTAACCCAAGGTTGAAGACGACACTGTAGCAGGCGTGTGAAGCCCACGCGCGTGCGACAGAGTCTGAGGAACCTTCCAACATGGTTTTGAGTCTAAATGTTATAACGAATCTATTGGGACAGGTTTCGGCTTAATCAGATGTCGTTTCGGGGTTTGTTCGAGGATCCGAACGGTTTAGGGTTTTAATTTAAATTACGTTTAAAATTCTGAAAAATTGGGGAAAATAGGACAAGTATATTTAAAGTAATTGTGACCCGATTGTGTAACTTTTGACAAGACGGGACACTCCTGAAATGGTTGAGGAATGTACGGAGCGCGATTGACGCGTACGGATTTGTGAGTGGACTCCTTCTCTTTTAACGAGCATGCCTAACTGTTTTTACCTACATGTTTTATGTTTTTAAGCATGTTTTTATGATCATTGCCTATATTATATTTGTTTTACTTATTTGCACGTTTATCGAGGCGATTACGGGTTTTAGTATGTTTTTCGAGAAATGTTATATATATGATTTTCATGCCATGCTTTTTGTTGTTGATTTCGTATGATGATAAATGGGTTTTGAAACATGATTTGACAAACAAGGTTTTCGATTTTAGAATCGGATTTCGGGAAATGGAATTTGGTTTTAAGGTTGAAAAGTGGATTTCCGGATTTGGGTTCGGAATGACGGTTCTGGATGCCGGAATGACGTCAGACCAGTGGTTTCGGATTCGGGTTTGGATATGGATTTAGAAATGGTTTTCAAACGGTTTTAGATTGGATTTGCTAGATCTGGATATTGGGTTTAAAGACCCGGATTATATATGACGGGGGCGGGCCCGAATTGAGTTTAAAGACTCGGATATTACGATATTACCCCCGTAGGCCTGTTGAGTTTAAAGACTCAAGAGTTTAAAGACTCGGATTACATTGAGGCCTGGATTGAGTTTAAAGACTCGGATAGACCCAGCAGGTTTGATCAGGACATTACTATTGGTACATCTTGATTTTGTGATACGCTTTTGGAATGCTTAATTACTGTTTATATCACTGTTTTCTAGTACTTAGTTAGGCATGCATGTTTTCTTTAAAACAGAGGGAAAAATCCTGTTTTGTTTCATAAATTGTTTTCATACATTTGTTTTCTTTTTAGTCCACTCACGTTTTTCTGGTTTTAAATTACCCTCCAAGTTGTGGTGAAAAGCGTCGGGGTGATCGTTGAGGCAGGGACAGAGGCATAGAGCTTTGCGGCATTTTTCCGTTGCGTGGATAGCCTAGTAGGACTTTTGTGCCTGTTTTGTATAACACTATGCTCTATGTTACTGTTGTATTACATTTTCTCCCTGGTCTGATAGTTATACTTATGGTTTCTTGAGGTTGTTTTGGTACTTTAAGTGTGATTGTCAGACGGGAGCAGGGTTCGTCCCAGTTATCGAGGTGATAATCGAGGTAAGTCCTGTCACACTGGGCTTAAAGCACAAACACCAACTATGGGCCAAGACCACACAACCTAGCAATGGTTCAAACATGGGATGACATGTGGACATATCTTCACCATCAATCTATATGCCACGTGATAGCACTATAATCAAAGTGCATTTATCTCACATTGAAACTATGAATAAAGACTACCTCAATCACCCATATAAAAGAGATGCACACTTCCCAATAATATAACGACTATTCATTATTCATTATTACTCTGTCAAAATTACTACTTACTGTTTCATCTTTCAAACAAATTTATCTGAGTTGAACTTTAGAGAGCCTTAAACTAGCACCACACTGGTGCTCATCCCTAATAGAAGACCCACTGTTCTTTCTGATCTGCAAGTTACGAGGAGGGACACGTGACGAACGGTGATTGGACAAGGAGTAATCCTAAGTTGGAACATTTTGTGCATAAACAATGGGAAACCTGGAAAGGGGAAGGTTGGATGCACGCCACACCCGTCAATCATCTTATAACTCCAAAGTGCATGGAAGGTATCTTCAAACTGTTTACCACACCAACAGCAAAGCCCGTAGGGGATAACCTTTTTCAGGTATAGGCTAGCAGTCGTGGCAAGAATCTCCAAACTGGCCATCCAGAGGAACAACTTCAACTTATTTAGAAGTTTCAACTTCCACAAATGTTTTCAATATCTCTCAGAAGCCCACATGGTTGAACCATTAGCCTTCCCCTTCCCTCTTTCACCCCCTCCATATTCTCCCCTCTCATTCCCCTATCCCGGAACCTAACACCATGTGATCCAAAGCGATATAATACCCTGATTTGACCAAGTACTTCCCATTTGTCGAATAGAACTAGAAATGGCCATCTGAAAAATGCAACACAAAAGCGAGACAAATATTAAGAATAACAATCACATTCTCTAGTTTAAAGCCCCTAGAGAAAAGATCCTGGTCCCACCTGTAAGGACCCGTCCTGAATCTATGGGATTAATTAAGGTTAATAACCGATTATCGAGAAGTAATTAATGATTAATCAAGGATTATTGGATAATCAAGGTAGAATTATGATTTTGCCCTTAGAAATGGTAAAAAGTTTACTTTTGACATGGGAAGTCAAATGCACATAGACTAAGGTCTATTACGTAGATCGAGATGATACGAGTCCGTAGACAGGCGGCAAGTCAAAATCGGACATCGTACGGGAAAGTTATAGGTCACGAAAGGTTCAAAGAACTATTCATGATTGCACGAAAACTGAGATAGTTGACTTTTGGTTTGTCTTTAGTGGGACCCAAAATATCTCATGATTGATACACACATTACATACATGCATCTAGCATTTTCTCTTTTCATATTTCACCTTCTTCATTTCCTCCTACCCGTACCCACCCAAAACCATATCCTCATCTCCTTGCTTGAGGCGACAAGGAGACAGAGTGAGAGGGTTAGACTGAGTGGCAGCCATGGACGGTGGCAGGACGGCGGAGCCATCGTGAGGTGGCCAGACACCCAAGACCTAGGTAAAAACCCGAAACCCATTTGGTTTGAAATTGGAATTTGGTTTGTAGAACTTTTGGGAACGGTTCTGATGATTGTGTTATGTTTTTCTGAGTTTGGACGAGTTCGTAGGATAAAATATGAATGGGAATGGATGGCTAAGCAGCCCTAGGTGGTGGTTCAAAGGTTGGCCCAGAATGTGTGTTGGTGACAGATAATTTCTAGACCTGTTCTCTTAATTTTAAGGGCATATGGATGTTTTTGGGTGAGAGACGAAGAGATTGGTGAAAGAATGGTGGAAAATGGTTGAGAAATGAAGAAGATAGGACCGAGTCAGGGTCGCGGGTCGAGTGACCCAGTTGTAGACCTTGAAGACAATGACGTGGCAAGTCAAGTCATCATCTGTTAGACCTATCAGGCCCCGTGGCCAACCAGAGGGTGACACGTGGGAAACTATCAGGTCTAGTTAGTAGTGACGTGACAATAGGGATGGTCATAATTCTCCATGGGTATGGGTACCCATGGGTATTGTTGAAATGGGTAGAAATTAGATAGGTAAAAATTTACCCATCATTTAATGGGTAGGGTAAGGGTTTACCCATGAGTATTGAGGGTATTTAATACCCATTAAATTTAAAGTATATTCTTTATCCATTCTTCAAATTATCTATGAATTTTTAACACTTTCTTCCCTTTACTAATTTTTTTTCTTTATATTCTTACTATTATTTTATTTATTAGGTATTATTATTTAAAATTACTTTATTTCAATTAAATATCAGTTATTTCATCTTTCATCAAAAAAATTATACACAAAAATGTTACGAATTTATATTAACATCAATTTTTTTTAAGAACTTAAATAATTCATTTTAAATGATTTAACAAAAATCAAAGTAAACTATAAATTTTTTAAGATTTCGCAACCATGAAATAATTTAAATGGAGTTTTATAAATTCTTAAAAATTGTTTATAATAAAATTTTTAATGAGTTTTTTTTTTTTAAGTTTTGAATTCCATTTCGACATTTATTACTCATTTTTCATTTAATTGGAAAGTTTTCGGAGTCAAATTCTCAAATAACTCATTCACTAGTCTTGGTCAACTCGACAAATTTTGATAATTACGGATAGAAGGGTAAATTGGTCATTTACTAATTCTCAATTTAAATTTTAAGACGGATTGTAACAAAAACTCTAATAGAAATTGAGAGGATTTGAAGAAAATGAAAAGCAAAAAAAAAAAAAGCAAACGAAATTAAAAGAAAAAAATATTAGAAGTTAAAAATAAAAAATTGAAGACAAATGAAAGTAAAAAAAAATTAAAAAGTAAAAGAAAAATGAAAAGTAAAAAGAAAAAAGAAAAGCAAAATAAATTGAAAGGTATAAAAAAAATTAGAAGTTAAAACAAAATAAAACACAAGGAAAAAAAAATTGAAAGGAGAAAATAAATATAAAATATCATGGGTACCCATTACCCAATGGATAGGGTTTGGGTAAACCCTCAAAAATTGAGGATGGGTCTGAATGGGTATAAAACCCATTTGTACCCATGTAAGGTAAGGGTTTACCCACACCCTCAAAAAAACCCATTTGACCATCCCTACGTGACAGTGCCACGTCAGACATGTCAGACCAGGTGGACCAGTGGGGTGGTGCCATGTGGCAACATGTTAGAGGGTGTTAGATGATGTGGTAGCTGACGTGTCAGGTCCACGTCAGTATTGTCAGACCACGTGGATCAGTGAGGTGGTGCCATGTGGTAGTGTGTTAGGTTGTCAGAGCTAATGTGTCAATGACATGTGGCACCAGTCAGGGAGTGCAACATGGCAGGCTGCTAGACCTGGCATTGTCAGATCTAATAGGTGTCAGATGTCAGGCTGATGTCAGCATGACGTCAGCCGTTGACCGACGACGGCCAGCGTTGACTAGAATTTGACCGACGCGTGAGGGCTCGTGGGATCGATTTTCAAGGTGAAATTGATCATGTTCGAAAGGTTTCGACGATCTGAATTTGATGGTGCTGGTTTTAGGTCGATCGAAAACCGTTTAATAGGTCATTTGGAGGTTTAAAGCCTCGTGAAGCGTATTCAGGATGCGTTCTTGATTCCGAGATAGTTATGGGTTTTTGATATGGACTTATAGAGGTTGTTAGTAACTTTTGGGCAGGATTTGGATAGGCATGGACATCTCGAAGACTGTGGATTAGCTTCGAATTGGCTTATGGTGCAGTTAGACTTTGGTTTATAAATGATGCATGCATATATGTTTTAATGTTTTATAAATATGGTATGAAATGAAATGTTTTCATATGGTTAGATTGATGAAATGCATAAATGTTTTGTATGCTAGTTGATTATCAGTTTTGAACGGTTTTATTGATTTTCGTGAAAATGGATTTTGGGCATGAGACCCTAGATTACGGTTTTGACTGAGATTATAGTCAAATGTTTTATGAAACTATGTTTCGGGCTTGTGACCCTATTGAAATGATGTGTCGGGCTTGTGACTCTATTGAGATGAAATTTCAGGCTTGTGACCCCGTTGAGATTCAGTTTTGGGAAAAGATACTACGTGAAACACATGATTTGATTGTAAAATGATTTGAGATTGCAAAATGAGAACTGGACATTGATTTTATGAGTTTTTGTGGAAACCATGTTTTGGGCCGAGACCCTGTGCAAGGCAACTAACTTGATTTGAATAATGAAAATATGTTTCCACCATTTTTACTATGACCATTCTCTGAGATGATGAGTATGAGAGGACTTCCGGTTGTGAATACGTTTCCCTGGAGAGAACCCTGGAGATAACGCTTGCCTCCAGGATGGGATGTGTTCGCCCAGAGAGGTCACTAAGCACTGCATGTTGTCATGCAGTCGAGGGAGGCTCGACTCAGGAGTGCTGGTATTATATGGAGATCGATCGGGGATGTGTTCACGACGATCTAGAACATCGTCCGGTGTTGTTTTCACGGCGACGTGCTCAGATCTGAGCGGTCCTTGAGCTTATCTGCACGTGTTGCACGGATGACGTGACTGATGATGAGATAATGATATGAAAAATGACAGAGGTTGGATATGAGAATGAGTCCCGAGGTTTTTAAGCCATTGATTTATGTCCAGATATTTTAACATGTGTTGGTTTTACGACGATTGCATCGGTTTTCGTATATACTGTTTTACAGAAAAGTAAAGGTTTTAAATTGATATGCATGCATGCTTTGTAAAAAGGAGGGTGAAAATTATATTTTGAAAAATGATTATAATATATGTTTATTTAGTCCACTCACATTTTTGGTTGTTTTTGGCACCCTTCAGATTAATCATGGATGCAGGCTATAGCAGAGACTGAGACATCATATGTCGCTGCGTACTCCATAAGTCACTGCGCACTTTGGAAACCCCGAGCGGATTTACGGTTTTATCCCTGATCTGACACATGGTGTCAGACGGGAGCAGGTACATCCCACGATAATCCAGGGGGGATTGGGATGGGTCCTGTCCCACCATCCACTGAAATAAGCGAAGAGACCAAAGCATCGCCTAGTAACCCTATATTCACAATAGGTTGAAACGTATGTGGGCCAAGGACCCACTAGTCCCCGAACACACGAACAGACTCCCGTGTACCAATTCTGCAGATTAGTCCCTGTTGGATTATCTCCCTACCCTACATAATAGACTGCCAAAGTAGGGAAGGGGCCGAACCTAATTCAACATCCATAAAATCACGATTATCAAAGTAACGAGCCGTCAACATTTTAGAAACCAATGAAGACGGGTGTTCCAGTAATCTCTAGGCTTACTTCGCCACCATTGCTTGATTGAATGCTTCAAACTTCTTAAAACACATCCCACTTATCTTCTTAAGGGTACACAGTTTCTGCCAGTTGAGCCAATGAATCCTTTTTTTTCGGGCTTTCTATAACCACATGTCCTAGAAATTGGGGCAGTGTCGTAAATTAAATTAAGAATTGACGTTTTTAGCCCAAGTTTACATGATCAAAAGTCGACTTTTTGCTCGACGATACTTTTTGGGATTTTTCTAAGGACTGTTATGTAGTCTTAGAGTTATGAGTTCGTAGACAGGCGGTACATCAAAATCGAAGTTATGACGTGACCATTACAGGTCTAGAACATTCAAGGCTAATTTGGTAAATTTTATTATTATGGGTATTATCTTTCCCTGAAATCCTCGTTAAGAAAATCATCAGGAAAATCTAGACACAAGTACCATAAATCAGGCTCTCGACTCATCCTCGATTCCCCTTGTAGCTCGTAATTCGAGCTGACTGACTAGGAACATACCCCAAGATGTAACTCGATGTATGAGCCATTTGACTGGGAATCCGTACTACACATTGATAGCCCTAAGAGCTGGTGGAGACACATTCTATGATACCAGTCCAAGAAGGTACAACCCTTGGAAACTGGTGGAGGCAAACTTCATGGTGTCAGTCCAAGAAAAATCACAATATTCCTCGAGGATGGTCAAAAGTGAAAAACAGTTCATGAAAGAAATCCAAAACTTGATTTAAGACAAATCCTTGACTTTGTACCACGTATATTTCATGTTCCCTGTGTGTGTGCAGTTTTCACGGACTAGTTGGTTCATTTTTCACATCAACACCCATAAAAATGGATTTTAGTTATTGATCTTTAGTTTTTAACTGTCTAATGTTTACTGTACATTTGGAGCTCATCTCTTGCATAAATTTTTATCCTATTTTTCTTTGAATCTTATTTTTTCATATCTTAACTATAAGAAGTGAAAAATAAATTAAAAGTATAATAATTACCAAAAATTATCATATTGGTTCCGATCCCCCGCATCCGAATCAGACTACGATGTGATTGTGAACAGACAATATTGGTGGGTCTTTACCTCTTTAGTGTTTTTCCTAATTTAACGTTGTTTGTGTTTTCTTTGATTTAACGTCCGTAGATAATTTACATGAATACTTATGAAAGTTTCTCTCTCTATTTTTTTAAAAGCTCTCCCCTCTCTCTAAACACACTCCTAGCCGGCCCTAGTCTGGGGTGGGGTTCTTCTTTGATCTTCACCTCTTTGGGGAGGATCTAAGCTAGAACTCTGCCTCCCCCCTTCTTATCTTCCTCTGCGCCCACCCACACCCCCCCCCCCACACCAACCCCTCATGCCCTGTGTCTCCCCCTCCCTGTTTTTATTTATTCTCGGACGTTTTCCTTCCCCCTGCTCGTTTTTTCCCAGCCTCTTCGCCACCTCTCCTGGTTGTGGAGGCTACTTCTCACCCACCCTCAAAGACCCCAATTGAACTTCTTCTGCTGACTCTTCGCCTGTCACCATTGTCGGCGCTCTTGGTCATCATAGCCGCTTTGTGCTATCTTGGTGCTGCCGTGCCACAACACGTCCACATCCTCTGGAGGATATAAGCTAGAACTCTGCCTCCCCCCTTCTTATCTTCCTCTGCGCCCACCCACCCCCCTACCCCCCACACCAACCCCTCATGCCCTGTGTCTCCCCCTCCCTGTTTTTATTTATTCTCGGAAGTTTTCCTTCCCCCTGCTCGTTTTTTCCCAGCCTCTTCGCCACCTCTCCTGGTTGTGGAGGCTACTTCTCACCCACCCTCAAAGACCCCAATTGAACTTCTTCTGCTGACTCTTCGCCTGTCACCATTGTCGGCGCTCTTGGTCATCATAGCCGCTTTGTGCTATCTTGGTGCTGCCGTGCCACAACACGTCCACATCCCCTGGTGGCTATCTTGCCCTGTCTGCTGGACTAGTTCAGTGTCTTCTCCTCACGGTTTGGGTTGCGGTGGTGGGCTCTCCTCCCTGTATCTCGTCGCTGCTGGGTTGCCCAGACGTGGCCTTTGGTGGAGCACACTTGTTGTGGTTGGCGGTGGTGCTATGTCCTTGACTTTGCTACATTGGTGGGGGTGAAGCAACCGGTTCCCTGCTTCCCCTTTTAACAGACTTTCTGCCTGGGGTGGTTTTCTCTATTTTTTCTTTCTATTTACGGTTTTGTTTGGTTTCTTTTTCTTGTTTTTGTTAGTTCTCTGGTTTCATTACCATGGCTCCTCTCTTTGTGGAGGTTTTATCTTCACCTCCTATGGTGAAACTTGTGGTCCATCTGGATCTAGTATTTCATCTTCACATCAGGCTATATTCATCCACCCTCTTTCGTGTCCTCTCTCTTCACTGGATGCTCTTTATTGTCACTCTTTATGGTTTCCCCGTATTTGAACTCCACTCGTTGACCTCTCTGCTTCCTTCTCAGATTGTCCGTGTTTGGTTGTGGTTGTGGGTTAATGATAAAGTGCTAAATGCACCTCTTAATGGATTATGGGAGCGCTTTATGCACGGGTGGCTTGCTCACCCCCATTTTCCGAATTGTTCTTTGGTTTCTCTTTCATTATTATTAGTATCGGTGGTTTTTGCAAGGTTGTGGTGGTTGTGGCAGGTTGGTGGGCGATTGTTGGAAGCGTGGAGACTTTCCAATTTTCAGATCTAGTGTTTCTTTCAAGTTGTTTTAATTTTAACTGTTATAAAATTTGGGTTGCATTTGGGCCTTTTTTGTTTTACCATTTGCACTTTATTTTTTTAATTAGATTTTTCTCTGTTTTGAACCTTCGATGCTTCGTAATTGTCGGTTCATTTTAATGGAAAACTTAATACTTCTGATATAAAAAAAACGTTCGTAGATATAACGCACATGAAACACGCGCACAAAATATTATTATGTGTTTGATATATGAAAACAAACACATTTCTTTCAAAGTTTTAATTTGGTTGAGCGAAAGACGCCACATGGTAATGGATGCAAAGTAGGTCAAATCGTTTAACCCCGTCACGTAACACGTAGGACGACGAGCAGATTCCATTTTATTCTCTTCTCACCAGACAAACTTGTCAACAAGATATAAATGTACACTGCCGAAATTTATATATTATTATTTATAATTTATATTAGGAAACATTATTTTATTTCTTTGCAAAATTATTACAACAATTTCTCCACAAACAGAGAAGAATTCAATGGGTTTGGTTTGGTAAGGTAATAAAAGACAAGAAGAAAACAAGCAGGTCTTTGTTACACCAAAAAGAAAAAAAAAGAAAAAAGGAGAAGGATATGATGCCTTAATGTCAAGGGGTATGATTAAAAATTTAAATTCAATTAGATTTAGGGTTAGGGTTTATCGATTGAATTAAAAAGTAGATGTTGTTGGTCATGAAAGGAGAAAAATGATGAAGAATTAAAGACTAATTGAAATGAAATGGATACCAATAGAGAGACTATTCGGTTGTTCACATTACTGCGCATGTGTGTTGGGTGGCTGGGTGCATGTTTTTCTTTCTTTTTTTTACAATGCCACCATTCTCTTCATTCAATCGTATTTTCATTTTGGCTTCACCAACAAACCTATAACCTCCATTACTATTTTTTTTTTCTCGCAAGTCCCTCTATCCCCGAAAGGAAGGAGGAAACTTACATTGATGATTTAATGAACTCGAAGATTAAGAGCCGTTTAGATGAGCATGAATTCAGATTTGTGATAACTTAACTTACGATTTAATTTAACTATTGCTTCAAAAATAGGAGAAAATAGTATGTTCGGTGAGATTTGTGCAGGATTTGATATTTTGCAAAATTACAGAGTTTCGATTAAAAAAAAAATACAATTCCAATAACTTTTTATTATTTGAAGATTAATTTCTTCTTATAAAATGAGATGTAGACTTGTAAAAAGGACCTATCCATAATCCATCACCCCACCAATCTACAAACACATTCATTCATCGCAAACCATCATGTCCCCTAAAGCTCATCATGAGCTAAATCTCTTTGTTAAGATGAGGGCGTAACTCAATTACGAATATTTGAATTTTTTTTTGTTATATTAATCTTTTTTTCCAATTTTCATTTCTATGATCAAGTAATATTTATTGTGCTTTATGTTATCAAATAACTGATGCTCATTATTTGCTTGAAAAATTAAGTTAAGTCATGTCTAAAATATTTAATAGTGCTTCATGTAGGAATTGCCAAAAATTACATAATCAATAGGACGATAATCATGCATATAGTTTATGTACCCTTATTCATTGTTTTCCATAAATCTTAAAGGGGTTTTTTTCTTTCTGTAAACTGCGTATCATCTCTAGACTGTGTTCATGAGAAGAATATGATTAACAATGCCGTATTTGGATTGTTAGTGAGTTAAGGAAAAATACTGTCAACTTAGGGAGGGTAAATTGGAAATAATATGCATATAGAAATTAATAGGGTTAATTATTGGAGAGTCTAAAATCCTAGTACCCGTCATCATATATTTTCTTACTTGTTTATTGTTTAGTTTTGTATTTAAAAATTTTCACAATCAAATTGATTTTTTAATTCAAATAAATAATAAACGATTAAAATGGTAAATTGGTAGTAGAATTCGATCTATGTGAGACTATAACTTTTTACTTATCGAAACACTATTGATTGACTTTGTGCATTTACAAATTAGCAATTAAATTTCCGGACTATTATTAGGGGATCGGAATTGCTATTATCATTTATCTATTATTTAGGATATTTGATTTAGTTATGAATAGTTTAAATTTTTTTAAAAAAAAAACATGATGCATACAAGTTTCATTATGATCGAAGAAAGAAAATAAATGTAATTTGGAAGTAAAATATGTTATCGGCATATTTTTTTTGTTAGAATTAGTGTTGGTGGTAACAAAGTCATCATTATCCCAAAAAAAAAAAACAATACAGAATTCATCGGGCATTAATTCCAGACAGGCCCACAACGTTAAAGACGACGGGCCGTTGTGGATTTATGACGTCAAAAAGGAGCCCAACGCTGACATCACATAAGGTGAGGATGGTGGGCTAAAAAGTCCTCATTTAATGTAAAGAAGAAGATGACACACACACACCAATGATTTAGGGAACATTTTGTAGCCTTTTTTACCTTTTTTTAAGAGGGAATTGTGACTTTTTATAATATCAATTGGATGATTGGTAGTGGATATTGAAATCAAAGAATGCTCCACAAGATAATGATCTTTAATATTGTCGTTAGCCCAAGAATTCAACGTAATGGTATTTCTCATTATTTGTATGTAAAACATTTTACATACGATTGAAATTCACTTTTATAAATGATGATAATGTTGAATATTTGCTTGAAATTCGATACTAAATTTAATTAGGGAATTTTTCATAAATTTTCAAATATATCTAAAATTTCATGCGTATTGAATTAGAATTTTAGGAAATAAATTAAAATTTTGGTGTATTCAAATTATATTTACAGTCTTATACTGAAATTTATAAAGTTATTATAAATTCAGGTTATTCAGTTAAGAGAATTTATAATAATGAAAACTAATTGAATTTGATCAATTAAAAAATTGATAAAAATTATGCTATAAATTCATGATTTGTCTCTCATCTCCTTCTTCTTTTTTTTCTTCCTGAATCTTTCATCTCCTTCTTGAAATTCAACACATTTGAGATGTGGGCTCAAATTCTCTTTGTTCTTTGGTCTTATGTCGCAATTATTCCGATATAGGACCAAATTTCTTGCGATGAGATCAGAAAAAATTATAATTTATCAGAACATGGAGGTTTAAAATTTTTTATTATAACTAATCTAAAATTGGGACCGAAGGCTTTTTTATTATCTAAATTTTTTTACCCCCCTTCTTTGCGGGGGTGTTTCTGTAATTCTATAGTAAAGCTCTATGAATGGAATGCTTTGGATCTTTTCTAATTTTATTTATTTTTTTATAATGCCAAAGCACAAATATTCTCTGAATCGGGCATAGATTTTACATATTATAAGGTAGAAAACTAGAAATGAACGGACTTGCCTGCAGTCCGGTCTAATAATTCATGAACGCTTGTACTTAAAAGGATCGATGTATTCAATTGAGATTAATACAATTTAAATGTTTTTAAAAATTCTGATATTTTAATTAAGATTTTAAAATTTTAATAAAAATTTGAGATATTCAATCTATATTTTTATTTTTTAAAATTTTTTTTATTTTTATAAAAATTAAAAATTGAGGTGTATTCTATCGTCTAAATATCTATACTTTTAGACATAAAAAATTGACTACCGCATTGATATAACATTCTATTTACCCGTTTTCATTCAAATGTAAGCAAATCAAGATTCTTCTTAGCCTATCACAGGCGACCAGCGTTTCAATTTTGTTTTTTTATTTACTTTTGTTGCTGTTGATAGTTGAGTCTTTTATGGTGTGTCCCCACGCGGCCTTAGACCACACTTCCTTTCAGTCAGTCAGTGAATCATCCAACGGTTGAGATTTTTCCAGGAAGAAGCAACATAGCTTCCTTCTTTCCCACGTGTGTGAAATGAATCCTCGCCTATAAAAATCCCTCACCTCACTACGCACTGCTACCAAAATCAACCCCATAATTTCCTCCCAACATTGATATATAGCATCTCTCTCTCTACTCTCTAGATCCTCTCTCTCGCTCTCTCTTCATGGACAACATTGGTGATGAGTACAAACATTACTGGGAAACCAAAATGTTCCTCCAAACTGAGGAGCTAGACAGGTACGTACTGATCAAGACAAAGTGAGGTGTTCATTTTAAAAGAAAAGAATTCGTATGAATTAGGAAGTATGTTATTGTTTACATGCTTATTATAAGCTATGTTTTTACACTAGCTAATTCATTTGGTGATTGATGCCCGGCAGTTGGGGTTTGGACGAGGCGTTTTCCGGCGGGTACTATTCAAGCTCCTCCCCGGACGGAGGAGCATCTTCCATGGCCTCTAAGAATATTGTGTCCGAGAGAAATAGGAGGCAGAAGCTCAATGAAAGGCTGTTTGCTCTCAGAGCAGTGGTCCCCAACATTAGCAAGGTACTTGGCCTCGCTATAATAGCCGTACAAAACAAAAAAGAAAAATGAATCCTCATCACTTGATTAATAATTAGTGTTAATGGGTTGCTTGTTTGCTACCTCAATTTCATATTTAATTTGCACCCTAGGTGGTTTAATTTGTATTATTATGTTCAAATTTGGTTTGTTGGATTTGTAAAATTGGAATACAGATGGACAAGGCTTCTATAATAAAAGACGCCATTGACTACATCCAAGAGCTACATGAACAAGAAAGAAGAATTCAAGCAGAGATAATGGAGCTTGAATCTGGGAAATCAAAGAAAAATCCGGGTTACGATTTCGAACAATACTTACCCGTGTTGCTGAGATCAAAGAAGAAGAAAACGGATCAGCAGCTCTATGATTCTGGAGGATCAACAACTTCCAGCATTGAAGTACTCGAGGTAATATAATAATACTATAATTCACTAATAAAATTAAGAAGAAAAAAAAAACGTTATTCACAATTACGTCTGTGTACTTATCCTTTTCCGACAAATGTATATATTTTATTAGTGAATCATTAATGGCGTTGCACTTTACAGCTTAGGGTTACATACATGGGGGAAAAGACTCTGGTAGTGAGCTTGACATGTAGCAAAAGAACGGACACAATGGTAAAATTGTGTGAAGTCTTCGAATCTTTGAAACTCAAAATCATTACAGCAAACATCACTGCTTTCTCCGGGAGGGTCTTGAAGACAGTCTTCATTGAGGTACGTAACTCCTCAATGAATCACTCAATTTTCCTTGCTTTTTGTTTTAGGCTGTAGATTCGATAATAATTTATTGAAACCATAAATAATTTAGAATGGTGCCTTAGTTTCTATGTGATCGTGACTTAACTGAATTCCTAAAGTGTCCAGCTATCTCAAAAGGAGAAGGGGGGTTAGGGTAAAAATTGGCTACCACTTGGGGCTTTGATGTACTGGTCCAGGGTTTCGTAGGTACGGTTTCAATATTAAATATAGGACAAGGGTAGAGAAATTATATTTTTAACTAAGATATTATAAGTATTATTTGTCACGTATTGTATAATTTTTTTTTTTAAAAAGTATATGACATAAATAATAGAAGGACAATTAAATCATAGATCTTTATTAACATATAAATTTATTAAAAAATGGCAATCAGTTTGAATATTCAAAAATTTATTTAAAACAAACAAAAATATATGCATCATTAAATTAGAGTATATTATAAAAAAACCAGTCGATCAACAAAGCCATAAGCAAACAACCCCATGCGATTTCCGCTTTATCATGGCTTTCCCTTTTTATTCCAACTCCATTCCATTATCAAGTCTATCATCACTTGTTCTATCGAACGGTTAGAAAATACGATCCTTCAGAGTACCATAAAAACTTTCATATTTTTTTTTTATGTCTAATGAAGGAATTTTTACTTCATAAATACTATAAGGTGTCTCAAAATTAAGCGTCAATTTTCGTTTGGAGTGTTGACTTATTTGACCAATTAAGTGCTAAGAAATTTGTGGTTTGGAAGTGAAAGTCTGATATTTCGTACATATCTTCATATATTTTATTTTACTTAACTCACAAGTGAATATCATATCATATCATATCGTATGTGACCGTACGGGGTCTATTCAGAATATGATGTCTATTATTGCCTTTTTGGTATGAGATATATATTAACACATGACTGTTACAATAATAATGCCAGAGACATGAAAATGGGGAACTTGTAAAGACGTGTGTGTATGAATGTGAACGCGAATGTCAATGTCAGTGATTTTGTTTGGGTCAATGGTGGCGGAGAAACATGTTTCCCATATGAGTAGATCGAGTTTCCTAGAAATACTAGGCAGTAGCAACCCAACATAAATTGGATCTGCTATTGTTTGGTCAATTTTCAATTTTACACAAACACACATTTTATCTGTGATTTGTCCTGAAGGTCAGTCTAGCTCTATAAAGTTTACAACTGCCAAATTGGCCCTTAAGGTCAGGTCAGTCTCTACTCTCTATCAAGTTTACACGGTATAGAATATCTATATCCACGGACAAAGGTAAATAGGTAAATATAATACAACGCAAAAGACAGAGTCATGTGTCAACATTAAATGGCAAATCTGCTATGCCAAAAACGTTAATGATCCCAACCCAATTTGTACTTCTTTCTGCTATAAGATTTGTTGCAATTTGTTTTTATTTTATTTTTCAAAATTTACTTTGATTTTTGAAGTAGTTTTTGTTTTTCTGTTTTTGTTTTTGTTTTCTTAATCAATCAAATGTCTTTTTCCCCTTGTCTTTTTTATTCCATCATGTTCAACTTCTGCAGGTGGAAGCTGACAAAAATAATAATAATAATAATAATTAATAATAGTAATCAAAACACGCTTTGAATAATTTTAGGTTTCTGATTAAGACACTGTAAAGATTTTCTTTCTTTAAATAAGTCATCATTCACTTGGCAATTAGCATCTCCATCATCTCCATCATCTCCATCATCATTCACTTCACAAACTTAAAATGAGATTTTGTATTGCATGTCACTAATATCATGGCCCTAGTCATTGCTTACTTAGGATCTTTTTTATTCATTCATTCATTCATTTTTTACAGGCGGAGGAAGAAGACAAAGATTCTTTGAAGGTAAAAATTGAAACAGCCATTGCAGCTCTGAATGAGCCACAAAGCCCCATGAGCATCTGATTATGACATCAACTGACGGGTGTTTAAAAGGATGTTCCTAGCTATGTTCATGATGCTGTTTTTATAGATAATGTACGTGTTTGATCTCGTTATTTGTCTGGCTTTCTTCCTCAAGAGTTTTTCTCGAGGAAGAGCTAGTCTTTTTTTTATTAACGTTTTTTTTTTTGGTTCAAAGCCAGTATTAAGTATAATTGCATCACGCTGTAGTTCACATGTCTTTGAATTGAATAATTGCTTTTCTGTTTTTTTTTTCAAGAGAATGGTATAAATTTTTTCAAAGCTGAATTCAAAACGTACCAAAAAAATTAATTGCGTAAATAACTAATTCTCATTAACTTCAAAAATAAAATTCAAACTTCAGAATTTGAACGTATGTCAAGTGCTGCAGATTGATTCTACGTTGGCTCTTTAATGGTTTACATTAGCCCTCACCATTTGGTTCAAAAGCTCATGGGTTTATCGGGGCCTGATAAGTCCGATGGACAAAAGTCCGATCCGACCCGAGAGTTAGCGGGCTGGGATTGAGTTTATGGTGTTCAAACCTGATAGGCCCGAACCCGATAAAGCCCGGTAAGCTCAGCCCGATTCGCCCGTAATAAACCCGGCCCATAAATCCGAAAATATAAAATACTTATTATTTAAAAATTAATACTCAACTCATTCTTAATACTAATATTTCAACCCAAACCCAAATCTCAGCCCCAAGCCCACCTAATTTATTTTAAAAAGTCCAATACCCAATACAAACCCTAACCACTCCTCCACCTACTTAATAGGCCCAACGTTTTTGCATCCTTGAGTATTTTATTTTAATGAGGCCACGTTTTGCACCATTGAGTATTTTTTTTCATTATTAATATTTTTTTTTGTAATTTTAAAATTTGAGACATAGTTTATTGCAAAAGCCCACGTAAGCCCGATCCAAGTGGGCTTAATAGGCCCGACCCGACAGCCCGATAAAAACCCGTGGGCTTTTTTTATGTCATTAAGCCCGTCTGGCCCGGCCCGCAAATTTAAAAATTATTTAATAAGCCCGGCCCAATGCTGAGGGCTAGTTTACATAAATTCTTATTACGTGAAATTCTTTTAAAAATTAGGATTTCAAGTTTTTTACATAAATTCTCTTATTTGGATGGATTAATTCTAAACTTTAAAATTGAAAAATTAGAAATTTAAAATTTGGATGTTGCAAATCTCAAGTTTAAAGTTCATATAAAACTGTGTCATTTTTAAAATTGGATCTAAATATTACTTTATTACGTTACCTAAACAAAAATTTTCATAAATTCTAAAAAATTAATTTCCGCAAATTTAAATTATGTCATTTTATATATTCTCGTTTTCTTAATTTTCTTCATCCAAACAGACGTGAATTTTGATGAGGGAAAATAGTAAGAGATTTGATAAAAAAAATCAAAATTTTGAAATGAGTGATGCTATTTGAACAAAAAAAATTAACTAGATGTTTTATATACCACCCTCTGTGGTAGCAAATATGACCACATATTTGGACATGCTGACAGGTCTGTCCGAAAAATGCTCTGATAATCGTGCATAGTTTTACTTCCGTCTGACAAATAAATTGAAGTTCTGAAAATATCGTTAATACATGTTAGACAAGGGATAACATTACTAATGTCTCGTACATGCATCTGTTTCAATATCAGCCCCGATCTTTAAGCAATGACCTAAAGGAAAAAAAATCAGTAAAAGTGTGAGTGGACAAAAACAATCATTTGAAAATAAATTTCCGAGGAAAAAACAATCACTTATCCTTCAGTTATAAAACATGCATGTATATAGTAAAAACAGAAACAACCGGATTTCAAATAAAATCAATCATAAGCCGCGAGACTTAGAAATCATAAAAAAATATATAAAAGCCTGCATTCCATATTTCCCTGAAATCCCCATTTATAAAATCACCGGTAAAACCTGGACATAAACATTAATAATTAAATACAACAAATCCTCAAATACTTTAACATCAGTCACGATGATTAATTAGCACTAAGAATAGGCAAACTTTGAAACTGTGGCGTGGTGAAGAAACTCTAACATCATCTGAGTCATATCCCCGGGAATAGAGTCAACATCTGGGTGATAAGCCAATAACTGCTCACAACTGGGTGATACTTGTATCCTTGGGAACATACAACAACTCGACGGTATTCCCAGGAAATCGTCGACGTCCGTGCGATATTATATCATGATATCCTTGAGAATGAGTCTCTAAAGGAGGTTCTAACGTCCAAGAAATGTCATACTATGACCTTATCGAGAACAAATCTCTAAAGGATTTACGCACGTTTGAGGGGAACTAAATCACACGAGGATGGACAGCCATGGAAAACATTTTATAAAACCATGCAGAACTTGCTGGGAGAATGTTAAACTACAAGTGCTTGTTGGGAGGGAATCCAATGTGTTCCCGAGCTATAAATAAGTCATCAACGCATATTTGCTCTCTCAAACCATTCACTCTCTTTACATTAGTTTACTTTATGTTTTTCTTTCTTATTTTAGTAAATCTTCTTCTTTACTTATATTCCATGTTCATTTGATTTCTTGCTTGCTTACATTGAAGACAATGTAGAGTTTAAGTGTTGGGGAATGGTTTACAGTTTTATTTGTTTCATAAAATCAGAAACACTAAAAAAAATCGAGTTTTTATAGCATTCTTGAGTCTTTTTGTTTTAGTTTAGTGTTTTTATGAGTCTTAGAGTGCCCTCTAACCTATCAATGATAAGAATGAAGGATAATCGAAGACAACATGGCTACGAGATGATCATTACAACTTGAATTTGTTTTTTTAATACGTTGTGATTGAATGTTTATGACTAATTGTAGTGGATGACGCATGATAAATTAATACAGAAACGAGTATGTTACGATAAATGTGAATCAGTTGAACCCTATGTGAGCTTTTGAACCGTATATATCTTCCATGAGTGATTCATAGGAGTTCTTCATTTAATTTGATATGCATATTCCACATCACTACTTGCCATAACTTTTAATTAACTCTAGAGTACTAGAACTTATTCTATGTGATTTTCAAATTTTTTAAGTCAATATACTCTCTGATTTTGGATATAATTAAGGAATTAGGGTTAACACCACATGACACGACCCATCCCAATCCTCCCTGGATTAAAGCGGGATGTGCCATGCTCCCGTCTGACACCCCATGCCAGACCAGGGATACACCTAAACCCTCTCAGGGCTAATAGAGTACGCCAGGATCTGTGGCTGCATATGATATCTCAACCTCTGCTACAGCCCACATCCGTGATCAACCTGAAGGGTATTAAAACAGTAAAAGCTGTGAGTGAAAGAAAATAAACAGTTTTAAAACCATTTCACGAAAAGACATTTATACCCTTCACTAAAAAATCATGCATGCATCGTAAAACCAGTTATAAAAACCATTTTTCTTTAAATAAATTCATATGGCTTTTCAAATCAACACCCAATGGAAACATTTATCAATCAAAGCCATTTCCTCAGTAGGGTCTCAGCTCAAAACGAAACACGTGAGGTCTCTGCCGAAATTAGTCAAAAACAGTATAACCAATCCTCGACATCCTAGATGTCTGACATCCCTGATGTCTAATCAATAATGTCACAGTCTCTAAGACTACGCGTGCCACTCGGAGTCTCAAGTCCGAGTACTCCCCATGATCCACCAGCGTCCGGGTGATATCACCGGACACTATCCTGGGTGATATTCATATCTAGCAATCCCGATCCTGAGCTTTTCCTCGTCGGAGTGACCTCTCTCAGGCAATGCTCGCACTCTTAATCCTGATCCTCTCTTCAGAGCGGCCCCTCCCAAGCAGTGCACTATGACTACTCCAGGATACTACGAGACGTCTGGAGGAGACAATCCACACAGAAGGATGATATAAGTAAAACAGTAGTCAAAATCAGTGGAAAATCATTGTAAAACCGTTTATACCTCAAATCCAGTCTAAATCATTTCAACAAGGTCTCAGCTCGAGGTATAGCTTTCACATATCGTTTCCATAAAATCAGGATTCTTCCAATCCGATCCAATCCAAACTCATGGGGCTCAACCCAAAATCATCGCAATAGGGTCTCAAACCCAAAATCTCATTTTATAAACCACAACTGAGACTCAAGCCCGATACCAAAAACCAATTGGGCCTCAAGCCCTATATTATAACCCAATTGGGCCTCAAGCCCAATATTGTATACCAATTAGGCCTCAAGCCCGATATCATAAACCAACTGGGCCTCAAACCCGATATTATATTTCCAAATCCGAAATCGTTTCATTGTCCAAATCATTTGAAAATACAAGCACGTATAAAACCTGGCCTAAGCCCAAGGTACAACATAAAACATAAATCTCAAAATATGTGCAATACCACATTTGTATGAAAATACCAAAACACCACAATCATATATATATATATATATATATATACCATATGCACTCAAGGCATCTCAAATCACATATATAAAACATATACAATAGTTATGCATGCATCATGTTTAGAAATCAAATGTCCACTCACAGACCATCCAAACTGCGCTGTAAGCCACTTTGGGCTAAAATGAACTCTTCGTGTAACGACCCGTCCCGAATTCTGGGATTTGATTAGTGACTAATCTTGATTAGTGAGGTTGATCGGTGATTAGTAGGGCGAAATCGGACAAAATGTGCAAAATGACCGTTTTGCCCATAGCCGTGGGCAAAATATTGACTTTTTGATCGGGCAGTCAAATGGACTTTGGCCCGATAACCGTGACGTATTTCAGGACGTCACGAGTTCATAGACAGGTGGCACGTTCGATTCCGACATTAGAGGAGAAAGTTATGATGTTCAGAAGTCGAGGGGCATTTTGGTAATTTGGTAGAAAAGGGGCCAAATGTTGACTTTTGACCCGGGAGGTCCAACGGACGAGGGCCAAGAACCGTTACGTAGAATGTGTCGATACGAATCCGTAGACAGGCGGCACGCCGAAATCGGACGTACGACGAAAAAGTTATGGTCATGGAAGTAAACTCGATTAACCGAACTAACCGAGACCCGGATTAAAATAATATTAAATTAATAAAATCTGATTACTTTAATCAAATCAATCTGGACCCTTGGATGAGTGACAAATGTCACTCATCCCGTACATTCCCTAAAACCAGGATCCTTGTTGGCCATTGGATTATTTAATCCATTTCTCTCCTGAAATCCTCACCATTGATTTTAAACTCAGATTGAATCTCAGCCCTTGATCTCATCTGCTCATTCTGTTTTAAACCTATCAGACCATTCATTCTCACTTTCATTTCTCTCAAACCCGTGAGCACGGTTTACTCCTTTGAACAAACACACCACCACCTCACTGCCCAACCTCACACACCAGGCAGCACCATACAACCCTCAGCCACCCGCAGACACCGGCCACCACCCCACAGCCGCCCGGAACGGCTGAGGAACCTCCCAGACCCGAGAGGAACCAAAACAACCCGAAACTGTCCAACCATCCAAACCACCTCACCAGGACTCGAACTAACCTTGGGCTAGGATAACTGGAACCTTAGGACGACTCAGACCAGGACTGGACGGCCCACGACGACGGTAAGCTGAAAAACCCGAGGAGACTCGATTTTCTTCCCTGCTTCGAAACGCTTATTTTTGACGTTAGGATTGTTTGTTTGCTTATGAGACATACTTAGGGGACCTAGACGACCAGTGTGGACCAAGGATCGTGGCTGGAAACTGGACGACTCTCCGGAGAAGACAACAAGAGCCGGCAGCCAACCTTCCCGTCAATTTTCAGGTAACTTCCTCGACCTAAAAGCTAGATTTGAGTGCACAGAACCATATAACAGGTTGTAACGAGTCTGTAGGATCAAACCTCACCAGAAATGGTGGTCGGAAACTTGAACTCTGATCGGGTCAAACTGTGGGTCAACGGTGACCCGGTTTCAGACCCGGTTACTGTAGCATAAGGTCAGCAATGTTGACCAGAATGTTGACCAGGGGCGTGGGGGCGCGTGTAAGGTATTTTGGGGAAACTTCCAACATGACTTTTAATCTATTCGATGTAACGAACATTTTGGGATTGGTTTCGTGTCGATCGGACACCGTTTCGATATTGTTCGGGACGTCCGAAGGTTTTAAATCGAGTTTAAAAATAGTTAAAAATTCGGAAAAAATTACGGGACTTTAATAGGATGTTAATGAAGAGGTTAGTGACCTTGTAATGTGATTTGGACAGGATTGGGAGTCCCGGTGATAGTGGTGTGGCCTGGGAAGGCCTATGTCACGCGTATCGAGGTGTATCGTTAAGCGGTCTGTGAGTGGACTTTGGTTTTATAAATTCTATGCATGCTTAACTGTTTTATATGGATTATGATTGTGATTGTATGATGTTGATTTGGATATTGGTAAATTATACGGTTTCACGTATTTCAAGGCGATTTACGTGCTTGCACGTAAATCGAGGTTTTCTGGTTTTGCACGGATTTTCCATACTTATGACTTGGATATAATACGATGAAATGGTTTTGAAATTGGAAAGATGAACTCGGGCTTGAGGCCCAATTGTTTTGGAAACCTCGGACTTGGAGTCCATTTGAGTTACGTAATCGGGCTGGGGCCCAGTTGCTTTATGAAATCGGGCCAGGGGCCCAGTTGTTACGAAATCGGGCTGAGACCCATTTGAGTTATATTATCGGGCCAGGGGCTCAGTTGATTTACGAATTAGGGCGTGGGCCCAGTGGTTTATAAAATCGGGTCGTGGGCCCAGTGGTTTACAAAATCGGACATGAGGCTCAGTTGTGTTATAAATGTGATTTCGGGTCTGAGACCCTATGTTTAATAAAGGTGATTTCGGGTCAGGAACCCTAAATGGATTTGTGATGTTTTATGGAGATTCCGGGCAGGGCCCATTGTAAGGCTGTGAAATAATTTAATAAAACTGTTTTCCATATACCATCTTGATACGAGGATATATGATGGTCTCCTCCAGGTGTCTGGGACACTGGGGAAGTCACGATGCATTGCCTGTGAGGGGTCATTATACGGAGTTACCAGACCGTATAATGACTCAGGAGCAGGATTGCTATAATTGACGTTTGGGACGTCAGACATCTGTGATGTCAAAGATATTGACCCGGAGAGACCCCAGGCAGCACGAGTCGCTTATTATACCGTGAGATATGACGTCTAGGACATCGAGCGTCTGGGACGCTAGGCATCTAGGATGCCGGGGATGGTAACGTGGTAAATATAAGCTAACGGATCTATAAAATGGTTTTTCGGTTGGAATTATGTTTATGGATTTGGGCGGTGGCCCACATGGTTTGGTATGTATGGATGTAGTATTCCACAGTTTTGGGCTGAGTTCCCACACCTGGTTTGAGTTAACGGTTTTTGGGCTAAGGCCCTAATGGCTTGGTTGAACAAACGTTTTGGTTACTGGTTTTCGTGGCATGCATATGTTTTTATTGGAGGACATAAATGTCTTATAACTGCGTTTAATAAACTTAATGATTTTCGTCCACTCACAACTTTTATTGGTTTTAATGCCCTTCAGGTTGATTACGGATGCGACTGCAGTAGAGACTGGGACATCGTACGCCTCCTCCATTGATCCTTGCGCACTCTAGAAGCCCGTTTGGGCAGTGACTTTTGGTTATCCCTTGTCTAACACCTCTTGTTGGACGGGAGCAGGGCACATTCCACTGTAATCCCGGGGGGATTGGGATGGGTCCTGTCACTTCGAGTCGTCTGGAATTGTCTAAAATACACTTAAAGGTCACCACCAACCTAGACAAGTCCTAATAAAAAACTCTCAAAACTCCCAGAAAATTTAACGTGCCCCGAACAAGTTTTCCGAGGCTAAAAACCTCAATTTGACATAGCAAACGATCTTTGATTGACCTGAAACCACCACCATTGGATTTAGAATGTCAAAAATTTTCAAATGGGACCTATCTCACCTCGAAATTTGTGCCCACACGCCGGTCAAACCTCCAAACCAACTTTGATCAAAAGTCAACGCTGACGTCACGGTCAAAGTCAACGGCTGACATCATCATGTTGTCATGCTGATGTTAGCCTAACAAGTTTGACACCTGTCAGGTCTGACATGTGCCACGTGTTAGCCCCTGATTAGTCCACGTGTCCTGCCATGTATCCATTGACACCTATGTTAGCCTGCCACGTGACACCACCTGATTGGTCCACGTGGTCTGACATGTCAGTGCTGGCTGTACTTGACAACTGCCATGTGGCAGCACCCTATTAAGCACGTGGCCTGATACCTCTGATAGATGATGACGTCATCTAATGATGTCATCATTGTCTATCTCCAACTGGGTCGATCCAATTCCCTGTAACGTGTCAACCGGACCCGCGACTTGATCCAGTTGAATCTCGGTCGTCCAACCACCATTTCATGCCATTTTTTGACCACTAGACTCGTCTTGACCCCTAGAATAGTTCTATGACTCCAAAATAAGAAGAAAAAGGCTAGAAGTTACCTGTCCAAACTCAAACCTCACAACCCAGTTTTCAAAGTTTTCCCCCGTGCGATTCCAACAGCCTCAGCCCTCCATTCTTGGTTCCTCAGCCTCGCAAGGACCCAAGGAACAAGTTTTGATCAATAGAAACATCCAACAAACCCCCTAAACTCGAACTCAAATTTTGAACTCCAAACACTTACCTCCTCGATTTTTCAGCCACCGTCCATGGTTGTCCTCATCGTTGTAGCCGTTCAGCTCGTCTCAGTCCACCCTCCCACTCTCCCCGTTCACACCAACAACAAAGGATGAAGATTAGAGGAGATGGATGTAGGGTTTAGGGTGGGTTTGTGACGACCATTCCCTAATTTAAAGGATTTATTAAGACTAATTATGGATTAGTGAGGCTAATTGGGGATTAGCCGAGGATTAACAGACGTTTAGGATGAAATTACGATTTTACCCCTAAACAAGGGCAAAAAGTTGACTTTTGACCCGGGAGGTCTGATGGCCGAGGGCCATTGACCATGACGTAGATCAAGACGTCACGAGTCCGTAGAAGGGCGGCACGTCGAAATCGGACATTCGACGAAAACATTACTGTTTACGGAAGTTCCGAGGTACTATTTACGGTGGCACATTTTATGAGGCAAAAGTGGACTTTTGTTCTGAGTGGGGCCCAGATCTTTTGAACAGGCCCAATGGATGAGTGAAAAGTGTTACCCATCCATTGCCCTTTTCCCGTCATTCATGCATATCATCCCTATCTTCCATTCCCACCAAACCCGAACCCCATCGAACACGACCCCAAATCCCTTCCCCTACCTGGTTTCGATCTGAGATAGAAACAGAGAGTGACTGAGGGCCGTGAGTGCGTGGCTAGTGGCTAGGTGATGCTAGAGCAGCCATGGACGGCGGTGCTAGCCCAGGAAGCAAGTAAACCCGTAATCTTTGAAATTTCAAATTGGTGATTTAGACGTTAAGGGAGTTAGATGTTGATTATGTTGTGTTTGGGGGGTTGGTAGGAGGTTTAGGGGAAGGTTTTGGACGGTGGAAAGTGGATGTACAGCCCGGAATGGGATATTTCGATGGCTGACCATCGAAATTGATTTCCGACCAAGTTAACCCAAATCGAAACTCCTAGTACGTTTTTAGGGATCCTAGGAACCTATTGGAATCCTTAGGATGAAAGTTGGACCCCTAGAAGTACCCAAAACGTAGGATGGAAGTTTGGGTTCAAAATGGTTTTCAGAACCAATGGGTTTTAGGTTTTGTTTCTTGGATTTAATCACATAGATAGGTAGGAAATGAAGAAAGAAAACTATAGGAATTGGATTGGGTGAAAACATACCAAAAATGAGGGAGGAAATGGGCTGGACCGGTTCCACCGGTCCGGTTAGACCAGAAAACCAGAGGCCAGTTCTGACCGGCCTAGCCGAAGGACAGGGATGACTGTGTTGGGCGCTTGGCTCCCATGCGCAGCCGTTTTGGGCGGCACGTGAGGGCACGTGTTCCATCCTTTGGGGAAGTGTCCAACATGTAATTTCATCTATTCGATGTAACGAACATTTTGAGACTGGTTTCGAGTCGATCGAATATCGTTTCGATATAGTTCGGGATGTCCGAAGGTTTAGGATCGGGTTTAAAAATAGTAAAAAATTCAAGAAAATTACGGGGCTTTAGTGAGGGATTATTTAAGTAGTTAGTAACCCTCTAAAGTGATTTGGACAGATTTGGGAACCCCGGAGACGGTGATTAACTCGGAAAAGCGTATGGAGAGCGTATCATAGCGGCAGCTCGGACGGTCTGTGAGTGGACCTTATTTTCTAAATTGATGCATGCATAAATATTTTATATGTGTTTATAAACATGTCTTGTGATGCCATGAATGCATTTGTGTGTGTTTACGTATTTGCACGTATTTTGCGATTTTTAGTTTTATACGGTGCTTATACGTATTTGTGGTTTCGGTTTAATGAAATGGATTTTCATATACCATCCTTATTTTTGAATTGTATCCTCCGGCGAGGGTCGTTGGCCTGGGTGGACCTCGGATTAGTCACGGAGCACTAACTGAGTGGAGTTGCTCCCGTTGGGTACCTTACTCTCAAGAAGGCTTATGGATTATAACCCCTAGGGAGGGTCATTGATCTGCGAACATTGACCTGGGCGGACCCTGGGGAGACTTGAGATTTGAGACCCCGGGTAGCACGCGCGTAGCTTTGGAAACCGTGACAGGATTGGTTATATGTTATATGATATATTTGGTAAACACGATTTCTTGGATTTTGATGAAATGGTGTTTTGTGAATAGTAAATGGATTTGGGTAATGACCCACATACTCGGATTTATGGTTTTGGGCTGAGTTTTCACATATGGTTATTTGAACATGTGGTTGGTAAATGGTTTTTGAATGCATGCATGCTTTTTAGTGAAGGGTATAAATGTCTTTTTGTGAAAATGTTTTTATAAATTCTTGTTTTGTCCACTCACAGCTTTTAATGTTTTGAATGCCCTTCAGGTTGATCGCGGATGCGGGCTGTAGCAGAGACTGAGACATCACACTCCTCCTCCGGATCCTGGTGCTCTCTAAAGCCCCGAGTGGGCTAAAGTCAGAATTTTCCCTTGTCTGACACTCCATGTCAGACGGGATCAGGCGCATCCCGCGTTAATCCAGGGGGGGATTTGGGACGGGTCTTGATAGGGTTTCTTTGGGTTTTTGGGTGTGAGGAACAAAGAAGATGAACACAAATGGGATCCCAAAATCATGGGTATATGGTCCA
This sequence comes from Prinsepia uniflora, assembly GCA_032719365.1. Taxonomy (NCBI): domain Eukaryota; kingdom Viridiplantae; phylum Streptophyta; class Magnoliopsida; order Rosales; family Rosaceae; genus Prinsepia; species Prinsepia uniflora. The sequence goes on from CM064863.1 coordinate 72,809,213, forward strand.
ATTAGATGAGGGACACTTGTCACTCATCAATTGGTCCACCCAGATTTTTGACCCAATCCAAACAAGCCAACTGTACACTTTTCTCGGTAAGCGTGTATAGTCCTGTTTTTTTTTCCGTGACCCGTAACTTCCCCGTACGATGTCCGAATTCGACGTGCCGCCTGTTTACCGACTCGTAACATCCTGATCTACGCAACAGACCTTAGTCCTTGTGCATTTGACTTCCCGAGTCTCAATATTTTTCCAATTCTAGGGGCAAAATTGTCATTTTATGCCGACCGTCTGAAAAATCCTCGACTAATTCCCAATTAGTCCCAATAATCCTTAATTAGTCCTTAATTAATCTCGTAAACTCGGGACAGGTTGTTACACCACTTATCCAAACAACCATGTCCCTATTTGTTCGTACAAGTGTAACCCCTAGTTTAAACCCCTTTGAGCCTACATTGAGATTTTCTTTCATCACCCTAAAAGATCTATTCATGTGAGCATAGTATAGATATCCTTTACTCTTACTCCACGGACTTGGTTGAAGACTTTGAAGATGACGTGAGACACAAGAAAGTGATTTGATGAATTAAGACTTATATGTAAGTGTAGGGAATGACTTGCTCAAACTATGTTGTTATTCATTGCAATACCTCTCAAAAGAAAGAAAAGAAAACAAAGAAAAAAAACAATTAAGAACAAAGTTCTTAGAAGGTAATGAATTTTGAGTTGACTTATACTTGTAATGTGGAAAAAATGAAGCATTGAAGGCCTGCATTGAAGATCTCGGCCTTTGTCCTAATTTCAAAGATTAAGGATGTGTAAAATGAAGAACAAGGCCCAATAAGATGATGGGAAAGCATTCATGCATATGTGATGAAGCCTTTGGTTGAGTCCTGGTACTAATTTGAACACCATTATCCTAACAATTCCATGCCTCTATACCTAGTTCCATTACAACCTTCAATAAAAACCTTATGATCCTTAAGATTGGTAAATTTTAATTTGTTGAGTCAATCACTTAAGCAAGCTTGTGGTTTTGGTTCATTTGTGCAAGTATGTTTATTTTCTTATAGTTTATGATTGAGATTTCACGAAGTACTTTAGTTCTATTATGTGAGAATCTTTCTCACATACTTTGACTGCAAACACAACCCTTTACATATTGAGTGGAATTTTTTAGTATATACCCTTGTGAGTTGATTCATGCTTGTTTTATTCATACTGAGATCAATTCACCAAATTTTACTCATTATCTTACTTGTTGAAGTATTTTGTCATTTTTCATTAACTCTTGAATTCCATAAGCTAAATTGCTTACTAGTGTAAATCTTTAATGTCATAATTATATTGATGAAATTTTGATACAAAATGGCTAAGGGCTTAGTTGTTTGAACTCTCATTTTATTTTAGTATTTGCTAGCGACTAGCAAAGTCTAAGTGTGGGGATATTTGATAAGTCTTTATTTTAGTATTATTTTATATCATTTTATACCCTTCATATTTATATTTTAATGTAAAATGTCAAACAATAGAAGCAAATAATCTATTTTGTGAGAAATGTGCAGATTAGATAAAACTCGAAATTATGAGAATTTGAGCGAAAGAATGATTTTAATTGGAGTTATATTGAATCGGTTATGATTAAAATAAAGATGGCAACCAAAAAGTGTAATGTATTTCGGTAGGAGGCTAGCAAATAGATTAATTCAGCCCAAATTCAATTCGGTGTGCACCTGCTGAGCTGCCCTTGTCAATTTTGGTGTATGCCTCCCGAAACTGAAGCAAAGTCTAAGTGTGAGGATATTTGATAAGTCTTTATTTTAGTATTATTTTATATCATTTTATACCCTTCATACTTATATTTTAATGTAAAATGTCAAACAATAGAAGCAAATAATCTATTTTGTGAGAAATGTGCAGAATTAGATAAAACTCGAAATTATGAGAATTTGAGCGAAATAATCATTTTAATTGAAGTTATATTGAATCAGTTATGATTAAAATAAAGATGGCAACCCAAAAGTGTAATGTATTTAGGTACGAGGCTACCAAATAGATTAATTCAGCCCAAATTCAATTTGGTGCGCGTCTGTTGAGCTGCCCTTGTCAATTTCGGTGTATGCCTCTCGAAACTAAAGCCTTATTTTAGAGCACGTGCACTGGAGCCCCATCCCAACCTTCCTTCACGCCTTTGACCAACGTTGACCACCAAAATTCATACTTCTTTTCAGCTCACGTCCACCTAATATGCTTCTGCACTATTCCAACAACTTGTCATCCTTCGTCTATGTGGAAAACTTGTTCAAATCAAGATTGATTTTGCTTTTCCTTTTCCTCAAAGAAACCTTTTTAAATTAGGACTTCAATTTAATTAATCTAGATATTTTTCTTTCAGGATTTAAATTGTGAACTTCTATTTATTTAAAGATTAATATTCTCCTACAAATAGAGAGGCTTGGGCCAAATGTAAGAGACACCCATTATTTAATTATTAGTATTTTCCAAGGTTTATACCTAGCACTCTTCTAAATTAAATACAAGTTCTTATTGTTGCATTCTATTTTGGTGTTCTTCCATCTTCACTAAGCCCCTTCTGCAATTAAGAGAGTTTAGTGAATAACAATCCACCATTCCACCCACTTTGGCATCCTTCTGCGATTTAGAGATTCCAAACGTGTAACTATTCCCTGTCCCCTAAGTTCTTGAGTTTAATCTATTTTTTTTTATAATTCAATACTTGTGATGGTTTATATCTTCCAATGTTTGTAACGCATAATTAAATCTCCATGTGTTTTACTTTCTGGATTTTAATTACGTCATACACATGGATTGAAAAATCGTCAGAATCGACGATATATCGTGATTTCCGGCCAACGGTAGCTAAAAATGGGGTGAAGGTTTTTCTTCCTCCAATATCGAAGATATCGTCCAATATCGAACAATGAAAACCTCCAACTCATCGCTCGCCGGCCGAAATCGATCGATCCTCGAAGTCTCGAACCCAATCTCAGTCAACCACCTCTGCTCGAAGTCTCGAACCTCGACGCCGGCCGTCTCGTTTGCATCACAGGTTCTTTGCTCGTCGGCTGGTATCGCGTTGAACCTCCCTCTAAATCGCCCCTCACCGTCCTCACGCCGCCCTTGACCAGTTAACCCCAAGATCGATTTCCCCAAAGTGTATGTGAAATGAATCGAACGAGAATCCGTATATTAGTAAAGAGGAATTCCTTTCATTTATTAACCTTTTTATTTATTTATATATATTATTTAATTAATTTTCAAATTAAATTATATCATTTATTATTTACTTTTTTTATAATAAATATCAAAAATAGATTAAGCCCAAATATATTTTTTTATATTTTTATTTTTTATAAATTAAATTATATCATATATTATTTTATTATTATTTGTATTTTTATTATTATTATTTACTTTTTGTTAACCCCAAATATCAAAAATACATTAAGCCTTAAACTTTCTTTTTCAAAATTCAAAATATATCATATATAATTTATTATTACTTTTTTATATAAATTAAATTATATCATATATTATTTTATTATTATTATTATTATTTGTATTTTTATTATTATTATTTACTTTTTTTTTAACCCCAAATATCAAAAATAGATTAAGCCTTAAACTTTTTTTTTTCAAAATTCAAAATATATCATATATCATATATTATTATTTTTTATATAAATTAAATTATATCATATATTATTTTATTTTTATTTTTATTAGTATTATTTACTTTTTTTAACCCCAAATATCAAAAATAGATTAAGCCTTAAACTTTTTTTTTTCAAAATTCAAAATTTATTATTAGGTAAATAATATGGCTTAATTCATATATTTGGTAATCATTTATTAATAATAAATTTATCATTTATTACTAAATTACGTTTTAGTAATGTATGTTTTAATATAAAATATGGGGTAATTCATATATTTGGTAATATTTGTTTTAATTTTTAATATATGTTTAATTTTAGAATATATATTAAAATTATGAATATATGTGTTTTTGCTGCTTAATTTTTTTTTATCATCATCAAAGTCTAACTTAGAATATATGTTCTAATTGAAATAATTTTATTATTATTTGTATTTTTATTATTATTATTTGTCATTATCAAATTCTAATTATTTTTCATGTAACTTAGATTTCGTAAAATGGCTAGTGGAAGTGCAAGTGAAAGCCGCTCAAGACCTGGACGAGTTGACCCAGCATGGAAATATGCCATTGCAATTCCTGGAAATAAAACGGTGTCATATGTTCGTTTTGTCAACATCAGTTCCAGAGTGGAGGCATAACGCAATTAAAGTTTCATCTAGTAGGTTTTGATCCGAAAAAAAATGTTTAAAAATGCAAAGATGTACCTAAGGCTATTAGGGATGAGGTCAGAGCATGGATCAAAAGTAATGATACTGCTAAACAGACTAAGAATATGATTGGGGAGAACATACGAGCTGGCTTGAGAGGAGATCCACTAGACACTCAACATAGCATTCAGATTAATGATAGCGATAATGATGATGGATTCACTTATCCACCAGATGTGCATAGATCTGAGAGAGCATCATATCGCTTTATTATAAATGCATCGAGAGATGAGGCACGACGTAGTGTCGACAATTATGGAGTTGGTACCATGCGTGGTGCTCAAGGAGGTAGTAGCAGTCGTCAACCACCACAACAGATGCGTCGATTACAAAGTTTGCGTGATCCTTTTTCAATTCCTCCAAAACCAAAACTCTACAAAACCGCACGAAGTCAACAGAAGATTGTAAAATCGATGTGGAAAGGGACGAAAGAGAAGTTGGGTCGATACATAAGCAAATTTTTTATATATGAAGGCGTGGCTCCAAATAAAGCCAACTCTCATCATTTTAAGAATATGATTATTGAAGCCCAACGAGCAGGTATTTAATAAATTTATTTATGATACATTTTTATTTAGCTTATGAAATAGCATTAAATGTTAACTTATGTTTTGGTTTGCAGGTGAAGGCATGTCCACTCCTTCTCCATATGAAGTGAAAAATAAATATCTTCCTATGGAGTATGATGATATGACGGCATACGTGGAGCAACAAAAGCGACATTGGGAAACTTATGGATGTACCATAATGTGTGATGGTTGGACCAGTCCAACGAAGTTATCCATAATTAACTTCATGGTATATAGTAAGGGTTCAAATGTATTTCTCAGGTCAGTTTATTCTTCTAAATTCCATAAAGACTATTTGTTCATACAAAATTTGTTGAAGGAAGTTGTTCAGGATGTCAGGACCCGTCCCAATCCCCCCGGGATTAACGAGGGACGTTCCTGATCCCATCTGACACGGAGTGTCAGACCAAGGAAAATTTGAAAATTTAGCCTGACCAGCTTCCAGAGTATGCTAGGATCCGGAGAAGGTATGTGATGTCACGGTCTCTTCTACAGTCGCACCATATTCAACCTGAAGGACATTGAAAATAGAAAGACTGTGAGTGGACAAAAAGTAATAAGTTTAGTAAAACACATTTCATAAAGACCTTTATGCCCTTCACTAAAAGGCATCCATGCATAATGAAACCATTTATCAAACCACATATGTTTAAACAACCATAATCATACGAGCCCCTGCGCAAATCCATTTACAGAAAACTAGAACGTAATAAACATATGTGGGATCTCAGCCCAAATCCATTTATCATCATAAAACACAATTTCGCAATTGAAATCATGTTTGTCAATATATATCATATAACCAATCCTGTCACGGTATCTAGAGCTACGTGTGTGCTACCCTTGGTCTCAAAGCCCAAGTCTCCCCAAGGTCCACCCAAGTTAATGTCCGTAGATAAATGACCCTCCCCGGAGGAGACAATCCATATATAAAGGATGGTATACGAAAAATCTTTGGAAAACATTCTCAAAACCTTTCAAGGGTTCATGCCCGGTCCCCATAAACCGTCATGAACAATAAAAACCTTTCAAGGGTTCATGCCAGTTCCCATAAACCGTCATGAACCATAAATCCATTTATGGGTCCCCGACTCGAAATCACAATCTTAAAACATAAATGGACCCTAAGCCCAAATCCACATACAAACTGGGCCTCCAACCCGAAACGTAAACCAACTGGGCCTCGTGCCCGATTTTGTAAACCAAATGGGCCTCGTGCCCGATATCGTAAGCCAAATCGGCCTCGTGCCCGATTACGTAAGTCAACTGGGCCTCGAGCCCGATACGCAAACCAATTGGGCCTCGAGCCCGATACGTAAACCAACTGGGCCTCCGACCCGATGCCTTGTTAAGTCAAATGGACTTGAGGTTCGAGAGTTCTTAAATCAAATGGGTCTCGTGCCAGGTCCATATTTCCAAATCCAAAATCAATTCAAGAACCAATTGGGCCTCTGGCCCGAGAACGTAACTAAATGGACTTCGAGTCCGAGGGTTTCCAAAACAAATGGGTCTCAAACCCGAGTTTACCTTTTCAAATCCAAAACTATTTCATGAAATCATTTCCAAAACTATAAGCACAGGAAATTAATGCAAAACTGTAAACCTCGATTTACGTGTAAACACATAAATCGCCTCAAAATGTGTGAAACCATGTAATTCACTAATATCCAATTCAGCATCATATAATCATATCCATAAAACATATAAAACATTTATGCATGCATCACAGTTTAGAGATCAAGGTCCACTCACAGACCGTCCTAAGCTTTCACCTCGGTTAGCGTGCCATACGGCTCTCCTGGGCCAATCGCCGTCACCGGGACTCCCAAACCTGTCCAAATCTATCTAGAGGGTTACTAACTACCTTATTAACCTCTCATTGAAGCCCCGTAATTTTCTGGAATTTTTAAATATTTTTAATCCCTATCCTAAACCTTCGGAAGTTCCGAACTATATCGAAACGATGTCCGATTGACAAGAAACCAGTCCCAAAATGTTCGTTACATCGAATAAATGATTTCACATGTTGGAACTTCCCCCAAAAACCTCACCACGTGCCCGCACGTGCCCTGAGACTACCCTGTGCGTGGTCCTCACACGCCACACTATAGTGGTCGTCTTCAACCTCCAGATTGGTCCAGACAGGCCGGTTCGATTCAGCCCTACAACTGGACCGGCGTGACCGATCCAGGTCCCTTCTTCCTTCATTTTTTGTCCAATTTCTTCCTTTGCAATCCCAATCTTCCTATTTTGTCATTTTCTATCACTTCCTATCAAGAAACCTAAGAAAAATCATTCAAAACCTACCCATGTACAAAGGACCTCACGGCCCCAGTTTTCCCGATCACCCTTAGGGCTTCCTCAGCCATGAACCACCCTCAAAATTGTCCCATTAACTCCCTAACAACCTAAAAATCCTCATTCAAACACCCAAAATCGTCCATGAAGCCCAAATCGAAATAAAAAGAAAAATGGGCAAAACCGAGCATACCTCCTATCTCCACTGTGCACGGTGGCCCAGCCGCCTCCACGCCGTCCCCAACTCATCAGTCCAGCCTCTGTCTCCTTCATGGATTGGGTCAGGTGAGGGAAAGGATTGGGTGATGGTTTGAAAGGGAAATGATGAGATCGGGTTTGGGTTCGGTTTGTATGAAACAAGGGAATGATCGATGAATGTATGGGAGGTAGTGAGCAATGGATGAGTGACACTTGTCACTCATCCATTGGGCCAATTTCAAATATCTGGGGCCTATTTAATTCCAAAAGGTATTCGTCTCGTAAAACGTGCAATAGTACCCCGAAACTTCCGTGAACCATAACTTCTCCGTTCGACGTCCGATTTCGGCGTGCCGCCTGTTTATGAATTCGTATCGACCCGATCTACGTAATGGTCCTTGGCCCTCAACCATTGGACTTCCCGGGTCAAAAGTTAACTATTTATTCCTATTCAACCAAATTACCAAATTGCCCCTAACTTCCGAAAATCATAACTTCTTCCTCTAACGTTGGAATCGAGCGTGCCACTTGTCTATGAACTCGTGACATCCCGAACTACGTCACAGTCATCGGCCAAAGTTCATTTGACCGCCTGAGCGAAAAGTCAACATTTTGCCCGCGACTTGGGGCAAAACGGTCATTTCGCGTCGTCCTTCCGAAAGTACCCCACTAATCACCGATTAACCTCACTAATCCTTGATTAGTCACTAATCTAATCCCGAAATTCGGGACGGGTCGTTACATAAGAGGTGGGAGTATAAAATGTTGTACAGATCGTTACTGATAATGGGTCGAACTTCAAAAAGGCTGGAAAAGAACTGATGAAGGCGTATCCGATCTATTGGACTCCTTGTGCAGCCCATTGTATCGACCTAATATTTGAAGATATTGGGAAGAATGAGACAATGGCGCTCATCATAAAAAATACTAGGCAGGTAACTAACTACATTTATAATCATCTATGGTTACTAGCTCAGATGCATGAATTCTGTCAAGAAGACTTGGTTCGTCCTGGTGCAACTCGGTTCACAACCAACTATATTTGTATAAACAGTATAGTTAAGCATAAAGTTGGTCTTAGAAGATTGTTTACCAGTGATCAATGGCATGGTAGCCCATTGAGTAGGAAAGTGGAAGGCAAGAGGGTTGAGGCTCATATCCTCGACCAAAGATTCTGGGAGTCCTTGGAGATGATGCAATCAATATATGAACCATTATATTGCATCCTTCGAATTGTTGATACAGAGGTATTCCTAACCATGCCAATCCTATATGATATGTTCAATCGAATGAAAGAAAAGATAACCCGTCTTAAAGGGAAGAAGTGAGTCCTTAAAATCATGCAGGAGCGATGGGAAAAAACATTAGTACATCCCTTACATGTCGCTGGTATATTTCTATCTTATTGAACTTTTTAATATTTTATTTTATTGTTGTTTACTAAGCAAAGTTCATTCATGATTTGTAGCTTATTACTTGAATCCCCGATATCAATATCAAGCAGGTGTTGGGCATGACTCCTACCTCATCCAATCAGTTCAAGAAGTATTCCTCAAACTGAATCCAAATGGGCAAGTGGGTTTACAAAATTTTGGAGTAGACGTAAGTTTACTACCATATATGAACATTGATATTTTTGAATCTGTACATCTATGACATTATATTAACATCAGCCTTAATGTAGTTGATCAACTTTAGAGATGGTCGGAAAACATTTCGTTCACCTATGGCTGTACAATCACGAACGAAAATTCCCCCAGCTTTATTACTTGCATTTAACTTGATATTGTATGACTTAGCACTTTATAATGCCTCTTACATTAAACTTGATATTGACAACTGAGTGGTGGGAACTATATGGCCAAGCTTCTCCCAGCTTGCAACAAATTGCAGTTTGTATATTATCACAAACGGCATCATCTTCGGCATGTGAGAGAAATTGGAGTACATTTGCTTTAATTCATTCAAAGCGAAGAAATCGTCTCGCATATTCTAAGTTAGAACAACTTGTTTTCTGTTATTACAACATGAAACTCAAGTTAAGAGATGAAGAAGCTGAAGTCGGTAAAGTTGTGGAAGAAGACTACGTTGACCTTTTGGAAATTGATGGTCAACACGTGGAAGGTAATGAGGCTATTCCACTTCAAGCATGGATTATGCTAGCTCACTTGGATGATGATAGTGGAAGGCCTGACCCTCGAGTAACACATCTTGCTAGTGAACACGGTGTTAATGTCGATAGAGTGCTATCTGAAGAAGTGGGGAGTGAGGACGTAGGAAGTGAGCGGGAGATGTCTTCATGGGAGAGATCAATGCTTGGTTCTACCGGTAGACGTGACTTACGAGCTGATACTACTAGTAAGGGACTTCATCAAAATAAATCTCCAGATGATGATGATGATGATGATGATGGAGGAGATGATGTTGAGACAAACGATGAAGACAAGGATGACAAAGGGATGATGATGGGGGAAATGAACATGTAACCGAAACATATGCACCATTGAGCCCATTTACTGGAGAGGCGGATTTCACTCATGTCACCCAAGATTATGATCATGGGTGTAGAGAAGAAGGAATAGGAATCGGTGGTGTTGGAAAAGATTACACTCTGACACGCAACATATATGAAGGTTATGGAAACCCATCTTCTGAGGATTCCATGGCAATTAGTTTTGAGTCAATGAGTTTAGGCACCGATCCTAGTAACAACTCAAATGATCCATATGCTTATGGTCCATATCGTCACCCTCTGTTAGACAGCCATCTCCCTCAAATGTCACATGGTTATGAAGGCTATGAAGATCCACATATCAATGAAGATTATGAAGAAGTTAGTTGGGTAAATCCGAATTACTCTATCTATGGAGGAAAAGTAGGTCATTCAAAGGAGATATAAGAATACTATGTCCAACAATACATTTCCTTTTGGTCAAATAGCATCAGTTGGCAAAACTTTTGTGTCTTGGTAGATCAAGACCAATCTAATTTTCAAGCTGGTAGACACTCTACTTGTTTTTGATCAAGTTCAATTTGTACAATACTTTTAATGCAATATTATCAATAGAATTATGTTTTAATTTAAGTTTATCTTTAAGATTTTATACTGTTAATGGTCGGCAGACCTATATTCTATCATATGATTCATCATATATTTATTATATCAAAGTCATTTTATAGTTTTTATTAGTCCTATATAACCATTATTGGGTACTTAAGTTTTTCCCAAAGTTTCATTCCAAATTTCCGTCATTTGTACCCAATTTCCGTCATTTTTGTTAACCATAAACGATATCGATATCGATATTTGGGGCGAGATATTTGTAAGTTCGATGAGCGATATATCCGTCGATATCGATATTTTCATCCTTGGTCATAAGTTCTTGTGCTTAATCTTAAAATTAACGCTAAGTGTTTATGCCGCGATTCGGAGCATTCAATCAACAACTAAGGTGAATCATATTGTAAGTGTTTATGTTCGCGATTCGAAGCATTTATAATATGAAGAGTTTATGATAGTAATCAAGGTAATGAAGGTAGGATTTCGAGATTGGTTGGGTATGTGCACTTATTGGCGTGTTGACATGATAAGCAGATGATGGTGTCATTTTTATATATGTTAGTTAGGAGTAGAGTAAATAATGTGATTGTTGATTTGGATTTATTTACGTAAAAGTGTCGGTTTTGTTTAAGAAACTAATTTAAGGTTTGCAGGTACAAATTAGAATGAGCATTCACATTTAAATTCTTTGTTTTTAAACGTAACTTCGGTTACACATTTTTAAACCTCCATTATCTTTTTTCTTTTTACTAACCATCTTCAATGTCCTCAATTCCTCAGTCCAGAACAATCCTTATTTACCAATCCTGCATCTACATAAAAATGATTTTAAATTGAGCAATGCATTAATTAAGTGTTAATAACTAAACTTTACATAAGCGAATTACTCTTCAAGGTTATCCCGTTCTTTCAATCAGCACCCCTCCTGTTGCACCCCCTAAACAAGAACTAGCCAAGAGAGAGAGAGACCAATGACGGAAGAGTTTTCCCTCACAGTTCCCTCCCAAAAAAAAGAGAGATGTTGAATCATCACCGAACCAATCTTTTGGGTGATATTTGTCACTCTTTTATTCAGCCAGCAAAAATATGCTGACTTACCAAGGAAATTCTACGAAAATACTAAAATGCCTCTATCCTCTAATCGAAACTTCCGTGAAATTTTCCAAGTTTAAAATGACTTTTGGACCTTCAATATAGATAAGGGTAAATACTTCCATTTTCAATTTAGTTTATGAAATTGACCTATTTTTTTGGGACTGGTGGTTACACATGAGACCTCAAACATGTATGCATGACAAACATCAATTTGACAATTTTCAAGAAAAAAAGAGAGCTCAATCTCATAATCAAACATATTTTTAGCATTGAAAATTAAGGGAAAAAATGAACAACTTATCAGTGAAAGATGAAGAACGATAAGGAGAGGTAAGAAGGAGATCGAGATCTAATATCAGACTAGATTTAATATCATACTAGATCTAATATTAGACTATTGGGTCACTATAAGGCTAGATAACTACTAGGGTACTAGATCTAATATCAGGCTAGATCTGCAATTTCAAATTTGGTTTTGATGGTCTTCAACCCAACATTATCTTCCCAACACAACAAATTCAAGCCAAACACGCACAAAAGCATAACCAAATCAAATCATAATTGGAGAAATCGATAAATAAACAAATTCGACACACAAAATACCCAAAATCAAATTGTCGTTGAGGTTGGCCATCGATGTTCAGTTCGCAGCTCGAATGAGGGAGGGTTCAATCTCGTGGAATGGAGGGAGGCTTCGATCTCGGGGGAAGGAGAGAGGGTTCGATTTGAATGACGCATGGAGGAAGGGTTCAATCTCGACGATGCTGGAATGAAGGGTTTGCTATGGTGAGAGGCTGCAATTCGAGGTGGGAGGAGTTGGGTTTACTGTAATTTTCTACTATTTAAGCTAGTTGGCAACAATTCTCTACAACGACTACAAGGTTACTATAACTTTTATATAGTGCCTATTTTTTATAAACAAAATTTTGAGCCTTCTATTTTTAATTAAGTTTTTGTCCAACCATCTATTTTCATCAATTTCCCCACAAAAATACTAAACAGCATTTAACGACTTGAGTAAAAAACCAAATGGTTTTCAAATAGGTCTTTTTGTTTTTTTTTTCTTGCCCCTTTTGTGAACTTGTTTTTAGGTAAAACCCATTAAGGTACTTACTCCCAAGGTGATCAAACTGGAGCAAAGAATGTTCGAGGGAAAATAGGATTTTTCTTAATACTAGAGTTTGTCTTTTGTAGTTGATAGGTCCTCAAATAAGCATTATTTTATATTATTTTATACCTTTTATACTTAACTTTTAATATTAAAATAATAAATAAATAGATAAAATAATTTATTTTGTGATATTTTTGTTTAAATAAATAATTCTTGTAATTTGGAGCATTTTGGCGAAAGAATCGTCCCGATCGGAATTATAACGAAGAAATTATGGATGAAATTCAATTGAATTATATAAAGTAATTATTATTAATTTTGTAAGCCCAAAATTCAGATTTAATTTGAGCCCATTTTGTTATTGTGCAGCCCAGACTATAATGAGCCCAGCCACAAAATGCAGTAGCCTAGCCCACGGCCCAGCTGCAGCCTTTTCCTGTGCAAACCAAAGCCCATCGGGCGCCTAGGCCCACGTCTCCAGCTCGGCCCGCTCGCACCCAGTCAACTAATCCATCTGCGCCAGCCCGTACGCCTGCACAACCCAATAACTTTCTGCCTACAGCCCACCTGCTCAGTGGTCCGCTACACTGCTGCACAACTCACCAACCACTGCAACAGTCAACAGCTCCAGCAAACCCTCACTGCGCTAGCCACCTAACCTAGTCCAGTCCATCACACAGAGCCGAGCTCCAACCCACTCCAACCCACTCTTTTGTACAACAACGTGCCCCTTTTTTGGCAGGTTTTTCACCTTAATTTCTCCATAAATCAGCCCAAACCATCCCTATTATCATCATTGTTCATCATTTTGTTCATCATTATTCATCATTTCACTTTTATCTATTTTTATTGTAATTTTTATTTACTTTATTTTATTTTAGTAGCTTTTTCTCCCTATAAACAGGGGTTCAATTCACTTGTTTAAGGGACTTTGTTTTGAGAGAGAGCTCCAAAACACAAATTGTATTCTTCCTTTAGAAATATCAAGACTAGTATTTCCGTTACAATTCTAGAGTTTAAGTTCGCATTCTCGTGTTTATTCCTCCATCTTCATAAGGTTTCTTCTGCTGTCAGAAAATCTTATGAATAACATTTCATTTTTTACATCCATCTTCGAAATCACAAGCTTTCTTGGATTATGAAAGTGTAACTTGTTCTTTTCCTTGCTTAAATTCTCATTGTTGTTTCGGTTTTATTTTCTTTAATTCAATATTTTTGTGGGTATTTCCTTTCTAACTTTTGTAGACAAGAATATCATTATAACGTGTTCTACGTTTCGAACTTCATTTACTTCATACATTTGAGTGCTTAAGCTTCAATTTTATTTTAAATGTTTATGACCGCTATTCGGTGCACTTAGTAGAAAATTGAAGAGATTTAAATGTTTGACACACATTCAAATCATAAACATTAGGTTAATCATTTTATAAGTGTTTATGACCGCTGTTCGGTGCATTTATAATATTTAAAAAAATGTATGCATGAGTGAGATGGTGAAAGTAGAATTTTGTAATATGTTCAATTTTGCAATTGTTAGAGTGTTGGTAGAATTTGTGTTTAAAGAAAGTCCACTTGTATATAGGTTCAAATAAGAATAGAATTAGTTTATTTATGTTTTTACTTATCACAATCCCTAAAAACCCCCCATCTTTATTCTTTTATTCTTTTATTCTTTATTTCATTAATTCATTGTTTCTCTTATTCATTAATTCTTTCATTCTTTTATTCTTTAATTCTTTGTTATTTAATTATTTAATTATGTAATTATTTGATTATTTAATTCTTTAATTCTTCAATTCATTATTCTTTGATTATTCATTATTCTATTTAACTAACATATTATTAATATTCCATAATTTCTCCGGTTAAGAACGATCCCTATTTACCAATGCTATAACTACACAAAAAAAGTTTAAATTGCATAATACTCAAATTACATGTTTAATTTAATGCGTAGTTTGTGCATTATCAATTTTTGGTGCCGTTGCCTGAGAAATTAAAAATCATTCTTAATATGTTAGTATGTATAAAATTGTTTATATTTGAAATGTTCATATTTGTGAATTAAGTATACATATTCTTAAAATTTTATTTATTTATTTATGATGTCATACTACTTGTTCATATTTTATTCGTTTACTTTCATAGTATTACATGTATATTACTTGTTTACAATTACTTTATTTTATGTTTATTTATTTGTCCACTTATTATTTTGATTAAACTCTAAAAAAAAATTCGGAAAAAAATATAATAATAAATAAATAAACAATTAATTTCGTAATTTAAAAAAAAATAGAAAAGAAAATATGTATATAATATATATATTAGGCGTGATTTAATTTGTTTATAATGTTGCATACTTGATTTTAGAATGTGTTTTAAATATTCATTTTTATTATGTTTATTAAATGTTCCTACTTGTTTATAATTACCTATACATAAAAGTGTTCATACCTTTTATTTTGGTGTTAGCATAAATAAGTTGTATATATGTTACTTGTTAATTGTCATACTTGTTCATAATTGCATACTTGCTCATATTTTGTTTATAATTTTACACACTTGAGTTATTTTGTTCATACTTGTATATACATTGTTGTTCATAACTTTTATGTTTTATGCTTGTCATACTATATTAGTTCACAATGTTCATAATATACTTCTTCATAAATTGTATTTAATGCCTTTATTGTGTTATTTCATGAATTGTATATTATACTTGTTCATTTTATTAATTTTTATTTTAAGGAGCTATATTTATACATGTGACCTTCCTAAGTGTAAATATTGTTTCCTATTAAATGTTTTAGAGTTGCATGAATCTCAAGGTCCTTTTTCCTCAAAATTTTACTTTCGGGAACAGGTAGCGCCCCTTGTGTTTATTTTCTCCTTAACCCTTCGTGATGTGTGGATTTCATCACCACACACTATAGACTCGAGGGCATGAGATTGGGGCGGAGTTTGTAAACACTCGGGTTTGGTAATTCACCAAATCTTCCATCGGTTGGTTATGGTGTCTAGAAGGGTTATGACTGGTGATAAGTTTTGGATTAAAAAAGAGAACACCAATGGAGTATATTTCAATGCTAGCCTCGGGGTGTTCTCGAAATTATCCTTGCTTCTCGCGTTACATCTATCCCAACTGGCCATGATTAACGTTGAATGATGGAAGAGTGGTTATCAGTACGCGCAGGTCGTACGCCCAGGAAAGTATTATGAGAAGCGGAAGGGGAAAATTATTCATGACACTCTAAAGCTCTACTTATTGCATTAATAGTTGCATACCCTCCCTGAGATTTCATGATGCTCAAATTTCATCACCGGGTCCCCTAGACTAAGTGAATCTAGGGAAGTGTGATCGAAGGTGCAGGCCATTCTTTCATAAATTGTCACGTAACTCTTATGTCTTGTGCAGGTTCTAATAATTTTCTCTTATGCATTGACACCATGCTTCATGTAGATACTTTTGTGTTGCATTAGTTTAGATGCATGTGGAACTTGTGCATTTGTTTTGCTAGTACCGTGACTTTTTGTTAATTCTAGCTTCTATTTATGTCACATTGTATGAAATCTATACTCTCATACTCTTATTATCTCTTTTTGTGTATATGCTAATTCCGGCTTAAATTTATACTTGTTTATACCTCACATTTTCTTGCTAATTGCGACTCTCTTAACTTACATTCCGAACACTAACCCTAACTCTTGTCGCAACTATTTTGTTTTAATTAACTTTCACTAGCTAAGTACTTGTGTATATTTACCTTCTAACTTAGAGTTCACTTTTAATTTAGGTACGTACTTATGAATGCGCGATCATCAATCTAACCTTGATCGGTTGAGAAAGCAACTTGACATCTCACCAAGCAACGCAATATTCAGAGACGCACTTAAGCAAACCAGCTTATCCGGACCACCATCCCCAATACTCGGTGAATCAATAAGTGAGAAGAGTAATTCAGACGAGGAACAGACTTTCGGAACACCAGTAGTCATGGCAAGAAATCTGAGTATCCGGAAGCAGACATGTGCGAACACAAGTGGCACCACAAATTTCTGCATCCAGTATCCCGAGTCTAGAACCAACAAGAAAGATATTGGGCTTAAGAGTGGAGTCCTTCATCAGCTACCCAAGTTCCATGGAATCAGAAATGAAGATCCACACAAACACTTAACGGAGTTCCAATTCATTATTGGTAGCATGTGTCCCGATGATGCGGACTTGGAAATCATTAAGCTGAAAGTTTTCCCATTGTCCTTGGAAGATAGAGCACGGGTGTGGCTTTTGAGTCTCCCACCCAATCATATTGACTCGTGGGAGAAGTTGGTTCAGAAATTTCTTACCAAATACTTTCCTGCCTCAAAGATTACGGTTTTAAGAAAAGAGATCACTAGAATCAAGCAAAAAGAGCATGATGAGAATTTCAGCCAGTACTATGAGAGGTTTAAGGAACTTTGTGCCTCATGCCCGACTCACGGAATCACTGAAGGCTATCTCTTAACATACTTCTACAAAGGACTCAAAGGTTGGGATATAGGGCTACTTGATGCTGCAGCTAACGGAATTTTCTTAGCTCGGAGTTTGGTAGACGGTCATGCACTACTTGAAAGCCGTGCACTCAATGCTGCACAATACGAAGGTGCCGAGCCTATTCCAAGGAAGGTACATAAGGTGAGTTCCCATGTTATTAATGATTATAAGTTAGATAAGATCACCTTTATGCTTTCGAATTTGTTGGAACTAAAGAAGCAAGTAGCCCCAGTGTGTTCCATATGCTCCCAAGGCCATCTTGAGGACCAATGCCCCTACACTACAAGGGAGGAAGACCCCGGGACTGAAATGGCACATTCCATTGGTGGATTTCAAGGAGGGCCAAGGACCCAAGGTTATAGTTGGAGAGATCCGAACAATGTCCTAAACCCTCAACACATGTCGACAGGCCCAACACGTGCCCTGAACCCTCAGCATTTCCAAAAGCCCACATGGCAACCAAGGGCCCAGGTTCCATTTTCTAACTTTTCTCATAATCATGAAAATAATCATATCTCTTCATCTTCTAATCCTGATTATGATAAAATGCTGGCTGCTCTTTCCTAAGGGCAGCAAACACTAATGGCTTCGACTCAGGCTCTTGTCACAGGTTAGCAAAATCAACAAAAAGACATTACTGATCTCAAGGACCAAATGGGCAAAGTCTTGGACTTCATGGGTAAAATCCAACCTAGTGGGGTGCTTCCACCTCAACCTACACCCAACCCGAATGCAAAACCTGAAGCCAATGCGATTATCACTCGAAGTGGTAAATTGCTCGGTGAAATAGAGCCAAATCCAGCCGTTTCTGAGGCTGAAAAACACAAGGTGGCAACTAAGACACCACGGCACAACCGCCAATTCAACCTACCCACACACAAGGTAATAACCCAATCCCTTCAAGTTCGGATGTTACTAATTCCCCGTTTGTGCATGCACCATTTCCAAGTAGGCTTGCCAAACCTAAGAAGGATGAATCTGATGAGGAAATCTTGGAAATCTTCAAAAGGGTGCAAATCAACATGCCCTTGATCGAGTGCATCAAACAAGTGCCGAAATACGCAAAATTTCTGAAAGAGTTATGCACTCCAAGGCGCCAAACGAGGGAGAAGGAGGTTGTGATGGTGAGTGAAACAGTTTCTGCTGTAATCCAACGTCGGCTACCCCAAAAGTTGAAGGATCCAGGGAGTTTTTCTGTTCCCTGCGTGATTGGTAACAAGTCTTTTGATAAAGTCATGCTAGACTTAGGTGCATGCATTAATGTTATGCCATATTCGTTATATGTTGCCTTGGGTTTAGGTAAACTACAGCATGATGATGTTATCATTCAATTAGCCGATCGTTCTAATGTGTATCCTAAGGGATACGTCGAAGATGTTCTTGTGCAGGTTAACCAGCTCATTTTCCCCGCGAATTTTTATGTCCTAGACATGAAAGATTCCCTTACGAATCAAGCTCCACTAATGTTGTTGGGAAGACCATTCATGACAGGACCGCCCCCGGATGGGGCATCGAAACCGTGCCCGGTCCTGCTCCCATCTGGCAAGTCGACTGAAATACCCAAGTTTACCCTCAGTACGTGCCAGACCAGGGATAGCCACATGCGCTTACTCATGCCTCCGCCCCTCGTACAGCCTCGAACAACGCGCCACGACCTGGAGGGTCAATAAAACCAAAAGGTGTGAGTGGACAAAAATAAATCAGTTTATCAAAACGGTTACAACAAACGTTTTTACACTCCGCGTAAAAACCAATGCATGCATACAAAAACATTTCGCCATCGGTTAAGATTTTCCACATAATAAAAAAAACTGTGTATCAAATTTCAACATAAGGAAGAACTCGTATGAACCTCAAAATCATTTTCCTTTCTCAACCGTCGAGTCTTAGCCCGCAATCATAAACACCGGGCCTCAGCCCAAAATCACGAATCAAAACCAAATGCACAACATGATCCAAAACCAACAACCATATACCGGGCCACTGCCCAACTCAACCGAAACATCAGAAATCATTAATAAACCACAAGTCAATCATTTTGCTGGATAACAAGTGCGCCCGAGTCTTTAAACTCAAAACCATGCGCATAAACAGGCCTTCCCGGGATATCAACGAGTCTTTAAACTCAGAACATAATCAATAGGCCTCGGGGGTATCACAGTAACCGAGTCTTTAAACTCACGAGTCTTTAAACTCATTAAGGGCCCTCCCCAGTCATCAATTAACCGAGTCTTTAAACTCAAAACGTGCTCCAGAAATAGCACCGGGTTTTAAACCCAAAACAGTTTTCAAACACAACAACGGGTCTTTAAACCCAAAGCAGTTTTCAATGGGTCTTTAAACCCCAAAACAGTTTATCAATCATGACAACGTGGGATCCATCCCAAAATCACATTTTTCACAACAGGACCCATGGTCCGAATTTCCACATTCATTTTCCCCAAATCATACTTTACAAACATAAACAAATCATCATTAAACACGGGGCATGCACAATCATAGCGAATCACTTTATTAAATCCTTTTTCATTCCCGAATTCGAATTCGCAATAATGATTCCGTAAGCCGGCATCCGGAAGCATCATCCCGAACCCAAACCAATAATCCACTTTAAATTTCCGAAAACCGAAACCTCGTTCGTTAAAATTTCTTTTATGCCCCGAGCATCAAGCCCAAAATCACCTTTTTCAAAATCCATTTTAATTTCTTGAAATCACTTCATTTCTCAAATCTCATTATCAAAACATCAAGACCACAATCATAATTACCAAAATCACAATCCAAGCAAAACATACTCAAAACCCACATTTAAAATCCTCAAAATCACAAGTCTCATTTTAAATTCCCAGTTTCAACATCAACCGTGACCAAATCACAATAACTCGAAATCTCGTAAAACGTGCAAATCCGGAACATTCTAAAAAAAAACGTGTCAAAACCGTAAGTCACACTCGCAAATCATAAACAACCTTCTTAAATCATTTTACACCCATTTCATATAATTTCTCTCATTAAACCATCATTAAGCACACGAGTGACCATAGTCTCGAAATACGTGTAATTTCACATGTATAGTAAAAATATGTATAAATACGGGAACCGAACATGTATAAATACGGAAATCAAAATCAATCACAACTTATAATCATAATCATAAAATCATAGAAATAATTTATGCATGCATTAAATTTTGAAAGCAAGTCCAGTCACACACCGTCCAATAGGGCTCGGTTTTACGCCGCACGCGGTTCCGTAATTTTCGATATTTTCCAGAAATTCCAAATCCTGTTCGAAAACATACTTTAGTGTCACTAAGGGCTTTCATAACAGCATACTAATTTCCCATAATTTTCCGGGAATTAATCATTAATTACAAACGTAATAGAAATCTTCGGACCCTCGGAACCACATCGAAACGGTGCCCGATAATTTCGAAAAAAAACGCTAAAATGTTCGTTACATTGTATAAGACAAAAGTCGTGTTGAACTCACCTTGAAATTCGGGTCCACGCGCCGTCACGCGCGCCGCAAGCGGCTGCGCGTGACACTCACGCGCCTGCTACAGTAAAGGCCACAGTCATATTCCTCACCCGACTCGCAGCTAAACGGGTCCTTTAACCCGCGTATCAACCCGGTTCAATCCCTGCAAATCCCAAGTTGTTTTCTTCAATTGTTTCAATCTAAGGCATCGTCATGAATCTAATCAGGGGTATGTGACTTTAATTTCACTATACATTACCTTAATCTGTCAAACCCAGCTGGCATTTCCGATGAACCTTCGATCACCGTTCAAACTTGGAAGTTCACCAATTCTCCTCATTCTCCTTCAATTGCTCGAACCAGAAGCTTCGTCGGGCTACAAGAAACCTGCCCTCGATCTCAATTGCGAGCTCGAAACCGTCTAAGCATTCCAACCCAACTGAAATCTCACAAGCTGAACTCAAGAGCCGTCTGGGCTCTCCTCTTCACCATTTCCTTCACTGTCGATCCCGTTCGACTCGTTTGGACGTCTAGAAGATCAAACTCACCTCTGATTCCATCAATTTGCCGCCCAGATCAAAATTTGATTTCAAGTTTGTAAATGAGGTCTTCGGGCGGTTTCAGTGCTCCTGGGGGCTTCCTTCCCGTTTATCCATTTACTCTCACTCGAATACCTCCCTCAGAAAGCCCTTTTCAGTTCGCATTGCCTCTCAAATGATCTGGGGAAGGTCGATCATGCTCACAGTGGTCCGGTCTCTGTTTTTTTTTCCTTTTCGCCGCCGTCGTCCTCCAAACTTCCACCGTCAGTTCACCGAACTCAGCCTCACATAGAGGTTCGAATGACTTCTCCCATGTCTTGCGTCTCTACTTCTCACTCAGTCGAATTAATCACATAATGGTGCTATGCTCAACACTCAGGAGATTAAACATGGCTGCTCGGTTCTTCATGGTCCCAGGGCACGCCTGCCTCCCATTCAAGGCACATACCAGCACCTAGTTGCAAACTTCGACTCCACTCCACTCACAACTAAACTCACCCGTGCCTGGGCCCCTGATTATGTCCCTCACGCAGCTGCATAAACAATCCCCGCACCGTGCACGCTCATGTCCAGGCTCTGCTTCTTTTCCAATTCCCAGCACCTGCACTTGTTCCCCGCACGCACACACATATGCTCTGACCTTCACAACACACACAGAACACTCGCTCACACCCCAAAGCCATTAACCAAAGAAAAATAATCCCCTGGACAGACCACCCAAGAACGGTGGTTTCAGCCCCCCTGCTTCCCCGTTTCAAAACAGGCCTCCGTGAAATTACCGATCTGCCCCTGTGCACAAAATTACGAAATTGCCCCTCTACTTCTTAGACCTATAACTTGGTCGTCCGATGTCCGCTTCACGCGTGCCGCCTGTCGTTGTACTCGGGGCATCAAGACCTTCCTAACGGTCCTTGGCCCTCGGCCATCGGACCCCCCGATTGAAAAGTCAACATTTTCCCCCATTTTGTCCAAATTACGGAAATGCCCCCGAACTTCCGAACGTCATAACTTTCACCCCGAACGACGGAATCGAACGTGCCCCCTGTCTATGATCTCGTGACGTCCCAAACTACGTCACGGTCACCGGTCAAAGTCCATTTGACCGTCCGAAAAAAAAGTCAACATTTTGCCCACGACTAGGGGCAAAACGGTCATTTGGCATCATTCGTCCGATTTCAGCTAACTAATCACCGATTCACCCCGGTAATCATGATTAGTTACTATTCCAATCCCGAATTTCCGGGACGGGTCGTTACAATCTTCCCCCTTAAAGAATTTCGTCCCCGAAATTCCAACCGATCGAAACTCAACTGTTCTTCCCTCTAAAAACCAGTTTCGTTCTCGAAATTCCAATTATGCTCATTCCACATCCACCACGTGGAAAACATTTTGACCTCACAACACGTGTACACCCGTACACCGGCTAAACTCATCCGTACTCAGAGACCCCATCATAGTCTTATGTTGTACTGACCACACTCGACCACCTCGAGTGAAAACGATCACTTGATGACTGCTCCCACTGGGAGTCACCAAATCTCACTTGTCAGTCCGTGCTGACGCTACCAGCCAAACTGTCACCACTAAGCTCTACCACCCAAGTAAAGCGACAATCAACGGCCAATTGGTGTCACCCAAGTAGCGTAAGGCCAATGACACGATCTTATCTCGCAGGGCAAGCCCAACCCTGCGGCATATATCAGGCTCAAATTCCAGTCCACACAAATCCCAAGTGTGTCGGAACTAAGCCGAATGTCAACACGTATAACCAAACCACCGGTACCTCCCACGTACCGTCACTAGCTACCACTCAGCCTATGCGGTACCAATCCTCGTACACCGTACAGGGTACGTACATCCATCTCCAACAAGACCACTACAAGGTTCACAGTCGATCACAACCTGACACTAGGGTTTCTTGTCCAATCTCATACTAGACAAATCGATCATTCTAACTCATCATCCATTCTAGATCCCAAGGTCACCTGATCAGTAACATCAACTCCCAAAACACGTCATCCAAGATGTACCGATCCACGCACGCTCACCAAGGCGTATACAGTCCAAATTCGTTACCACGTCACCCGACTGGTAACGCCACGATCCTAGGTCGCCGCCACGTCCAAGGCCCACAACCTCATCAACCAGATCCACCTAGGATCCACACATGCTCACAGCTAGCAATCCACCTGTAACCCGATAATAGGGTCTTACACCCACTAGATTTCTTGTCAACCACCCATCACTCCTCAACTATTTTTCCCTCCAATCAATCATTCAACACCGCAACACGTCCACTCTGTGGATCCCCTCCGTTTACCTCATACCGATCCCTGCCACTCCACCTAGGAGAGACCAAGGATGATCCAATACGTTGTCGTCGACATCCATCATCTGTGAGTACAAACATAACTCACAGCACCCACCGTACCAAATATCCAACATCGTCTGCCACCAAGCAGAAGATGGGAATCCCGTTTACCCCAACCTCGGGAATGCAACTCCACCTGATGACCCCAAAACACACATGGGTCCACCACCCAACACACGCTCATCGTACTGGTATCCACGATCAACGTCTGCCAGGACAGAAGGTAAGAAGTCAACCCCGATGACTTTCGAATATCGAATACCAATGCGGAAACGAGCACCGCTCACGTCCCACAGTCACAACTCTCCTCGAAACCAAGGTTCCACCCATGATGGGATCAGTCACACTCCCCATGAGATGTCAAGTCCAATCACCAGGCTCCTCACATCCGTAATTCACTTGGACAACCACGTGTCCGCAATCAATCCAATACACAGACCTCATGTCAATTAATGACTAATTATGCACATACACCGATTCCGACTGGGAATTACTCGACTCTTGTCGCCTCGTCACTGTTGGGACTTACCCCAATACCTCATAATCTCCGCTGGATCCTATCCAGTCCATGAGTCAACCACTACTGGATCTCAAATACCAACGCACTCTCCTCATGACAGAGTCACACCCCAACTCGTGGCTCAACACAATCTCACTCACTGACACTGGCACCAGCGCTAGTACCAGCGCCAACATGCAAACATCCACGCTAGCACACCGGGTGCAATGTGGGTAGCCCTGGATCTCCGCTCATACCGAGCGACGATCCCGCATCACTACTCGTGCCCCGCAACCATGGGTACCACCATCCCAACAATTCACATCAGGATAGGTGAACGCCTCCTGAACGCCCCATAATCCTCAACTACTACCACTACACCAAGTACCCCTAAGCATCAGCTAAACTCCGCAAGACCACCGTCCCACAAAACTAAGCCATAATTTTCTAACTCATTCAATACTTGACCATAAGTTGGCCCTTGGCATTCTGAGTGCCAAACGTTCCTCACTCAGCCTTTCTGGCTCCTCACAAGCCTTGACACCATATCATGACTCACCTCACATTCCTAACTCAAAATCCCGACTCGTTGTGAGTCCCGCATCCACACCTCGTCTCCTCCTGAGTCCAATCTCATACCAAACCAATCATGTCATCACTGACATACCCAATCCCCGAGCAACATCCAATGCTCAACCACATTCTATTCAACCACTAGGGCCCAAGAGAAAGTACAATTTGCCCAAAAATGCGGCCTTCCAGCCACCGGTCTCGTTCGTCCTTGCGACCCACACAATTCTACGCCTATCCAATCGCGGTTCACAGCGTCCACTACCCAACATCTGACCCTCAAACCAGGGTCAATCTCATCTGAGATCTAACACGAGGTCCTAAACACCCTCGCCTACTCGTCTCACTACCAGGTCGCGCACGAGGCTTGCGCTCCGGAGGCATGATGTGGCAACAGAATCAGCAACCTAGCGCTCTAATACCAAATTGACAGGACCGCCCCCGGATGGGGCATCGAAACCGTGCCCGGTCCTGCTCCCGTCTGGCAAGTCGACTGAAATACCCAAGTTTACCCTCAGTACGTGCCAGACCAGGGATAGCCACATGCGCTTACTCATGCCTCCACCCCTCGTACAGCCTCGAACAACGCGCCACGACCTGGAGGGTCAATAAAACCAAAAGGTGTGAGTGGACAAAAATAAATCAGTTTAGCAAAACGGTTACAACAAACGTTTTTACCCTCCGCGTAAAAACCAATGCATGCATACAAAAACATTTCGCCATCGGTTAAGATTTTCCACATAATAAAAAAAACTGTGTATCAAATTTCAACATAAGGAAGAACTCGTATGAACCTCAAAATCATTTTCCTTTCTCAACCGTCGGGTCTTAGCCCGCAATCATAAACACCGGGCCTCAGCCCAAAACCACGAATCAAAACCAAATGCACAACATGATCCAAAACCAACAACCATATACCGGGCAACTGCCCAACTCAACCGAAACATCAGAAATCATTAATAAATCACAAGTCAATCATTTTGCTGGATAACAAGTGCGCCCGAGTCTTTAAACTCAAAACCATGCGCATAAACAGGCCTTCCCGGGATATCAACGAGTCTTTAAACACAGAACATAATCAATAGGCCTCGGGGGTATCACAGTAATCGAGTCTTTAAACTCACGAGTCTTTAAACTCATTAAGGGCCCTCCCCCGTCATCAATTAACCGAGTCTTTAAACTCAAAACGTGCTCCAGCAATAGCACCGGGTTTTTAAACCCAAAATAGTTTTCAAACACAACAACGGGTCTTTAAACCCAAAGCAGTTTTCAAAACAGTTTATCAATCATGACAACGTGGGATCCATCCCAAAATCACATTTTTCACAACAGGACCCATGGTCCGAATTTCCACATTCATTTTCCCCAAATCATACTTTACAAACATAAACAAATCATCATTAAACACGGGGCATGCACAATCATAGCGAATCACTTTATTATCCTTTTTCATTCCCGAATTCGAATTCGCAATAATGATTCCGTAAGCCGGCATCCGGAAGTATCATCCCGAACCCAAACCAAGAATCCACTTTAAATTTCTGAAAACCGAAACCTCGTTCGTTAAAATTTCTTTTATGCCCCGAGCATCAAGCCCGAAATCACCTTTTTCAAAATCCATTTTAATTTCTTGAAATCACTTCATTTCTCAAATCTCATTATCAAAACATCAAGACCACAATCATAATTACCAAAATCACAATCCAAGCAAAACATACTCAAAACCCACATTTAAAATCCTCAAAATCACAAGTCTCATTTTAAATTCCCAGTTTCAACATCAACCGTGACCAAATCACAATAACTCGAAATCTCGTAAAACGTGCAAATCCGGAACATTCTAAAAAAAAACGTGTCAAAACCGTAAGTCACACTCGCAAATCATAAACAACCTTCTTAAATCATTTTAAACCCATTTCATATAATTTATCTCATTAAACCATCATTAAGCACACGAGTGACCATAGTCTCGAAATACGTGTAATTTCACATGTATAGTAAAAATATGTATAAATACGGGAACCGAACACGTATAAATACAGAAATCAAAATCAATCACAACTTATAATCATAATCATAAAATCATAGAAATAATTTATGCATGCATTAAATTTTGAAAGCAAGTCCACTCACACACCGTCCAATAGGGCTCGATTTTACGCCGCACGCGGTTCCGTAATTTTCGATATTTTCCAGAAATTCCAAATCCTGTTCGAAAACATACTTTAGTGTCACTAAGGGCTTTCATAACAGCATACTAATTTCCCATAATTTTCCGGGAATTAATCATTAATTACAAACGTAATAGAAATCTTCGAACCCTCGGAACCACATCGAAACGGTGCCCGATAATTTTGAAAAAAACGCTAAAATGTTCGTTACATTGTATAGGACAAAAGTCGTGTTGAACTCACCTTGAAATTCGGGTCCACGCGCCGTCACGCGCCGCCGCAAGCGGCTGCGCGTGACACTCACGCGCCTGCTACAGTAAAGGCCACAGTCATATTCCTCACCCGACTCGCAGCTAAACGGGTCCTTTAACCCGCGTATCAACCCGGTTCAATCCCTGCGAATCCCAAGTTGTTTTCTTCAATTGTTTCAATCTAAGGCATCGTCATGAATCTAATCAGGGGTATGTGACTTTAATTTCACTATACATTACCTTAATCTGTCAAACCCAGCTGGCATTTCCGATGAACCTTGATCACCGTTCAAACTTGGAAGTTCACCAATTCTCCTCATTCTCCTTCAATTGCTCGAACCAGAAGCTTCGTCGGGCTACCAGAAACCTGCCCTCGATCTCAATTGCGAGCTCGAAACCGTCTAAGAATTCAAACCCAACTGAAATCTCACAAGCTGAACTCAAGAGCCGTCTGGGCTCTCCTCTTCACCATTTCCTTCACTGTCGATCTCGTTCGACTCGTTTGGACGTCTAGAAGATCAAACTCACCTCTGATTCCATCAATTTGCCGCCCAGATCAAAATTTGATTTCAAGTTTGTAAATGAGGTCTTCGGGCGGTTTCAGTGCTCCTGGGGGCTTCCTTCCCGTTTCTCCCTTTACTCTCACTCGAATACCTCCCTCAGAAAACCCTTTTCAGTTCGCATTGCCTCTCAAATGATCTGGGGAAGGTCGATCATGCTCACAGTGGTCCGGTCTCTGTTTTTTTTTTCCTTTTCGCCGCCGTCGTCCTCCAAACTTCCACCGTCAGTTCACCGAACTCAGCCTCACATAGAGGTTCGAATGACTTCTCCCATGTCTTGCGTCTCTACTTCTCACTCAGTCGAATTAATCACATAATGGTGCTATGCTCAACACTCAGGAGATTAAACATGGCTGCTCGGTTCTTCATGGTCCCAGGGCACGCCTGCCTCCCATTCAAGGCACATACCAGCACCTAGTTGCAAACTTCGACTCCACTCCACTCACAACTAAACTCACCCGTGCCTGGGCCCCTGATTATGTCCCTCACGCAGCTGCATAAACAATCCCCGCACCGTGCACGCTCATGTCCAGGCTCTGCTTCTTTTCCAATTCCCAGCACCTGCACTTGTTCCCCGCACGCACACACATATGCTCTGACCTTCACAACACACACAGAACACTCGCTCACACCCCAAAGCCATTAACCAAAGAAAAATAATCCCCTGGACAGACCACCCAAGAACGGTGGTTTCAGCCCCCCTGCTTCCCCGTTTCAAAACAGGCCTCCGTGAAATTACCGATCTGCCCCTGTGCACAAAATTACGAAATTGCCCCTCTACTTCTTAGACCTATAACTTGGTCGTCCGATGTCCGCTTCACGCGTGCCGCCTGTCGTTGTACTCGGGGCATCAAGACCTTCCTAACGGTCCTTGGCCCTCGGCCATCGGACCCCCCGATTGAAAAGTCAACATTTTCCTCCATTTTGTCCAAATTACGGAAATGCCCCCGAACTTCCGAACGTCATAACTTTCACCCCGAACGACGGAATCGAACGTGCCCCCTGTCTATGATCTCGTGACGTCCCAAACTACGTCACGGTCACCGGTCAAAGTCCATTTGACCGTCCGAAAAAAAAGTCAACATTTTGCCCACGACTAGGGGCAAAACGGTCATTTGGCATCATTCGTCCGATTTCAGCTAACTAATCACCGATTCACCCCGGTAATCATGATTAGTTACTATTCCAATCCCGAATTTCCGGGACGGGTCGTTACAATCTTCCCCCTTAAAGAATTTCGTCCCCGAAATTCCAACCGATCGAAACTCAACTGTTCTTCCCTCTAAAAACCAGTTTCGTTCTCGAAATTCCAATTATGCTCATTCCACATCCACCACGTGGAAAACATTTTGACCTCACAACACGTGTACACCCGTACACCGGCTAAACTCATCCGTACTCAGAGACCCCATCATAGTCTTATGTTGTACTGACCACACTCGACCACCTCGAGTGAAAACGATCACTTGATGACTGCTCCCACTGGGAGTCACCAAATCTCACTTGTCAGTCCGTGCTGACGCTACCAGCCAAACTGTCACCACTAAGCTCTACCACCCAAGTAAAGCGACAATCAACGGCCAATTGGTGTCACCCAAGTAGCGTAAGGCCAATGACACGATCTTATCTCGCAGGGCAAGCCCAACCCTGCGGCATATATCAGGCTCAAATTCCAGTCCACACAAATCCCAAGTGTGTCGGAACTAAGCCGAATGTCAACACGTATAACCAAACCACCGGTACCTCCCACGTACCGTCACTAGCTACCACTCAGCCTATGCGGTACCAATCCTCGTACACCGTACAGGGTACGTACATCCATCTCCAACAAGACCACTACAAGGTTCACAGTCGATCACAACCTGACACTAGGGTTTCTTGTCCAATCTCATACTAGACAAATCGATCATTCTAACTCATCATCCATTCTAGATCCCAAGGTCACCTGATCAGTAACATCAACTCCCAAAACACGTCATCCAAGATGTACCGATCCACGCACGCTCACCAAGGCGTATACAGTCCAAATTCGTTACCACGTCACCCGACTGGTAACGCCACGATCCTAGGTCGCCGCCACGTCCAAGGCCCACAACCTCATCAACCAGATCCACCTAGGATCCACACATGCTCACAGCTAGCAATCCACCTGTAACCCGATAATAGGGTCTTACACCCACTAGATTTCTTGTCAACCACCCATCACTCCTCAACTATTTTTCCCTCCAATCAATCATTCAACACCGCAACACGTCCACTCTGTGGATCCCCTCCGTTTACCTCATACCGATCCCTGCCACTCCACCTAGGAGAGACCAAGGATGATCCAATACGTTGTCGTCGACATCCATCATCTGTGAGTACAAACATAACTCACAGCACCCACCGTACCAAATATCCAACATCGTCTGCCACCAAGCAGAAGATGGGAATCCCGTTTACCCCAACCTCGGGAATGCAACTCCACCTGATGACCCCAAAACACACATGGGTCCACCACCCAACACACGCTCATCGTACTGGTATCCACGATCAACGTCTGCCAGGACAGAAGGTAAGAAGTCAACCCCGATGACTTTCGAATATCGAATACCAATGCGGAAACGAGCACCGCTCACGTCCCACAGTCACAACTCTCCTCGAAACCAAGGTTCCACCCATGATGGGATCAGTCACACTCCCCATGAGATGTCAAGTCCAATCACCAGGCTCCTCACATCCGTAATTCACTTGGACAACCACGTGTCCGCAATCAATCCAATACACAGACCTCATGTCAATTAATGACTAATTATGCACATACACCGATTCCGACTGGGAATTACTCGACTCTTGTCGCCTCGTCACTGTTGGGACTTACCCCAATACCTCATAATCTCCGCTGGATCCTATCCAGTCCATGAGTCAACCACTACTGGATCTCAAATACCAACGCACTCTCCTCATGACAGAGTCACACCCCAACTCGTGGCTCAACACAATCTCACTCACTGACACTGGCACCAGCGCTAGTACCAGCGCCAACATGCAAACATCCACGCTAGCACACCGGGTGCAATGTGGGTAGCCCTGGATCTCCGCTCATACCGAGCGACGATCCCGCATCACTACTCGTGCCCCGCAACCATGGGTACCACCATCCCAACAATTCACATCAGGATAGGTGAACGCCTCCTGAACGCCCCATAATCCTCAACTACTACCACTACACCAAGTACCCCTAAGCATCAGCTAAACTCCGCAAGACCACCGTCCCACAAAACTAAGCCATAATTTTCTAACTCATTCAATACTTGACCATAAGTTGGCCCTTGGCATTCTGAGTGCCAAACGTTCCTCACTCAGCCTTTCTGGCTCCTCACAAGCCTTGACACCATATCATGACTCACCTCACATTCCTAACTCAAAATCCCGACTCGTTGTGAGTCCCGCATCCACACCTCGTCTCCTCCTGAGTCCAATCTCATACCAAACCAATCATGTCATCACTGACATACCCAATCCCCGAGCAACATCCAATGCTCAACCACATTCTATTCAACCACTAGGGCCCAAGAGAAAGTACAATTTGCCCAAAAATGCGGCCTTCCAGCCACCGGTCTCGTTCGTCCTTGCGACCCACACAATTCTACGCCTATCCAATCGCGGTTCACAGCGTCCACTACCCAACATCTGACCCTCAAACCAGGGTCAATCTCATCTGAGATCTAACACGAGGTCCTAAACACCCTCGCCTACTCGTCTCACTACCAGGTCGCGCACGAGGCTTGCGCTCCGGAGGCATGATGTGGCAACAGAATCAGCAACCTAGCGCTCTAATACCAAATTGACAGGACCGCCCCCGGATGGGGCATCGAAACCGTGCCCGGTCCTGCTCCCGTCTGGCAAGTCGACTGAAATACCCAAGTTTACCCTCAGTACGTGCCAGACCAGGGATAGCCACATGCGCTTACTCATGCCTCCACCCCTCGTACAGCCTCGAACAACGCGCCACGACCTGGAGGGTCAATAAAACCAAAAGGTGTGAGTGGACAAAAATAAATCAGTTTAGCAAAACGGTTACAACAAACGTTTTTACCCTCCGCGTAAAAACCAATGCATGCATACAAAAACATTTCGCCATCGGTTAAGATTTTCCACATAATAAAAAAAACTGTGTATCAAATTTCAACATAAGGAAGAACTCGTATGAACCTCAAAATCATTTTCCTTTCTCAACCGTCGGGTCTTAGCCCGCAATCATAAACACCGGGCCTCAGCCCAAAACCACGAATCAAAACCAAATGCACAACATGATCCAAAACCAACAACCATATACCGGGCAACTGCCCAACTCAACCGAAACATCAGAAATCATTAATAAATCACAAGTCAATCATTTTGCTGGATAACAAGTGCGCCCGAGTCTTTAAACTCAAAACCATGCGCATAAACAGGCCTTCCCGGGATATCAACGAGTCTTTAAACACAGAACATAATCAATAGGCCTCGGGGGTATCACAGTAATCGAGTCTTTAAACTCACGAGTCTTTAAACTCATTAAGGGCCCTCCCCCGTCATCAATTAACCGAGTCTTTAAACTCAAAACGTGCTCCAGCAATAGCACCGGGTTTTTAAACCCAAAATAGTTTTCAAACACAACAACGGGTCTTTAAACCCAAAGCAGTTTTCAAAACAGTTTATCAATCATGACAACGTGGGATCCATCCCAAAATCACATTTTTCACAACAGGACCCATGGTCCGAATTTCCACATTCATTTTCCCCAAATCATACTTTACAAACATAAACAAATCATCATTAAACACGGGGCATGCACAATCATAGCGAATCACTTTATTATCCTTTTTCATTCCCGAATTCGAATTCGCAATAATGATTCCGTAAGCCGGCATCCGGAAGTATCATCCCGAACCCAAACCAAGAATCCACTTTAAATTTCTGAAAACCGAAACCTCGTTCGTTAAAATTTCTTTTATGCCCCGAGCATCAAGCCCGAAATCACCTTTTTCAAAATCCATTTTAATTTCTTGAAATCACTTCATTTCTCAAATCTCATTATCAAAACATCAAGACCACAATCATAATTACCAAAATCACAATCCAAGCAAAACATACTCAAAACCCACATTTAAAATCCTCAAAATCACAAGTCTCATTTTAAATTCCCAGTTTCAACATCAACCGTGACCAAATCACAATAACTCGAAATCTCGTAAAACGTGCAAATCCGGAACATTCTAAAAAAAAACGTGTCAAAACCGTAAGTCACACTCGCAAATCATAAACAACCTTCTTAAATCATTTTAAACCCATTTCATATAATTTATCTCATTAAACCATCATTAAGCACACGAGTGACCATAGTCTCGAAATACGTGTAATTTCACATGTATAGTAAAAATATGTATAAATACGGGAACCGAACACGTATAAATACAGAAATCAAAATCAATCACAACTTATAATCATAATCATAAAATCATAGAAATAATTTATGCATGCATTAAATTTTGAAAGCAAGTCCACTCACACACCGTCCAATAGGGCTCGATTTTACGCCGCACGCGGTTCCGTAATTTTCGATATTTTCCAGAAATTCCAAATCCTGTTCGAAAACATACTTTAGTGTCACTAAGGGCTTTCATAACAGCATACTAATTTCCCATAATTTTCTGGGAATTAATCATTAATTACAAACGTAATAGAAATCTTCGAACCCTCGGAACCACATCGAAACGGTGCCCGATAATTTTGAAAAAAACGCTAAAATGTTCGTTACATTGTATAGGACAAAAGTCGTGTTGAACTCACCTTGAAATTCGGGTCCACGCGCCGCCGCGTGACACTCACGCGCCTGCTACAGTAAAGGCCACAGTCATCTTCCTCACCCGACTCGCAGCTAAATGGGTCCTTTAACCCGCGTATCAACCCGGTTCAATCCCTGCGAATCCCAAGTTGTTTTCTTCAATTGTTTCAGTCTAAGGCATCGTCATGAATCTAATAAGGGGTATGTGACTTTAATTTCACTATACATTACCTTAATCTGTCAAACCCAGCTGGCATTTCCGATGAACCTTCGATCACCGTTCAAACTTGGAAGTTCACCAATTCTCCTCATTCTCCTTCAATTGCTCGAACCAGAAGCTTCGTAGGGCTACCAGAAACCTTCCCTCGATCTCAATTGCGAGCTCGAAACCGTCTAAGCATTCCAACCCAACTGAAATCTCACAAGCTGAACTCAAGAGCCGTCTGGGCTCTCCTCTTCACCATTTCCTTCACTGTCAATCCCGTTCGACTCGTTTGGACGTCTAGAAGATCAAACTCACCTCTGATTCCATCAATTTGCCGCCCAGATCAAAATTTGATTTCAAGTTTGTAAAAGAGGTCTTCGGGCGGTTTCAGTGCTCCTGGGGGCTTCCTTCCCGTTTCTCCATTTACTCTCACTCGAATACCTCCCTCAGAAAACCCTTTTCAGTTCGCATTGCCTCTCAAATGATCTGGGGAAGGTCGATCATGCTCACAGTGGTCCGGTCTCTGTTTTTTTTTGCTTTTCGCCGCCGTCGTCCTCCAAACTTTCACCGTCAGTTCACCGAACTCAGCCTCACATAGAGGTTCGAATGGCTTCTCCCATGTCTTGCTTCTCTACTTCTCACTCAGTCGAATTAATCACAGAATGGTGCTCTGCTCAACACTCAGGAGATTAAACATGGCTGCTCAGTTCTTCATGGTCCCAGGGCACGCCTGCCTCCCATTCAAGGCACATACCAGCACCTAGTTGCAAACTTCGACTCCACTCCACTCACAACTAAACTCACCTGTGCCTGAGCCCCTGATTATGTCCCTCACGCAGCTGCATAAACAATCCCCGCACCGTGCACGCTCATGTCCAGGCTCTGCTTCTTTTCCAATTCCCAGCACTTGCACTTGTTCCCCGCACGCACACACATATGCTCTGACCTTCACAACACACACAGAACACTCGCTCACACCCCAAAGCCATTAACCAAAGAAAAATAATCCCCTGGACAGACCACCCAAGCACGGTGGTTTCAGCCCCCCTACTTCCCGGTTTCAAAACAGGCCCCCGTGAAATTACCGATCTGCCCCTGTGCACAAAATTACGAAATTGCCCCTCTACTTCTTAGACCTATAACTTGGTCGTCCGATGTCCGCTTCACGCGTGCCGCCTGTCGTTGTACTCGGGGCATCAAGACCTTCCTAATGGTCCTTGGCCCTCGGCCATCGTACCCCCCGATTGAAAAGTCAACATTTTCCCCCATTTTGTCCAAATTACGGAAATGCCCCCGAACTTCCGAACGTCATAACTTTCACCCCGAACGTCGGAATCGAACGTGCCACCTGTCTATGATCTCGTGACGTCCCAAACTACGTCACGGTCACCGGTCAATGTCCATTTGACCGTCCGAAAAAAAAGTCAACGTTTTGCCCACGACTAGGGGCAAAACGGACATTTGGCATCATTCGTCCGATTTCAGCCAACTAATCACCGATTCACCCCGGTAATCATGATTAGTTACTAATCCAATCCTGAATTTCAGGGACGGGTCGTTACAATTCATGAGAACTGCCAAGATGAAGATTGATGTATTCAATGGTACATTAACTATGGAAGTCGATGGAGAGGAAATTAGCTTCAATATTTCCGATGCCATGAGGTACCCTAGTTCCACAACTCAAACTACTTTTTTTGTTGACGTGTGCACTTCTTTTGCAGAGAAACATCTTGAGTCAATTCGAGAAGACACACTCAATATGATAATCCAGGAAGGAGTTGGCCTAAAACAATCAGGGGACGCCTTGGTTGAAGATACAGATTATGAACTAGAGCCACGAATTTGGGAAGAAGTCATGACCCTAAATGAGGCCCCCAGAATGGTAAATTCTCAGGTACCCTTGTCACTTCCAGTTAGTACTAATGCCACTCCTCCTTCAGTGGTTCAGGTCCCCGTTCTCGAGCTCAAGGTTCTGCCTGACCACCTGAAGTATGCCTATCTTAGCCCGGACGACACTCTGTCTGTCATAGTGTCTTCTGTACTAATCGAATCACAGGAAGACAGATTGGTATGGGTATTGATGAAGTACAAGACATCCATTGGATGGACTCTGTCAGACATCAAGGGAATCAGCCCTACAACCTATGTGCATCGAATCTTGCTTGAAGATGATGCAAAACCCTCTCGTGAAGCTCAACGTCGCCTCCATCCTCCGATGATGGAGGTCGTGAAATAAGAGGTCATCAAACTCTTGGACTGTGGTGTCATCTACCCAATTTCAGACAGCAAATGGGTCTCACCAGTCCAAGTAGTCCTGAAGAAAAGTGGAGTCACAGTTGTTGCGAACAGCGAAGGTGAGCTCGTGCCCCAGCGAACAGTGATCGGATACAGAGTCCGAAACCATCATTTTGTAAACCGGCATTTGGAATAACCAATCTGAACCCAAATCCAGAAATCCACTTTCAAGTTCCAAAATCGAATCCCGAATCGTCGTCCAGAAATCCGATTCCAAAACCCGAAATCTCATTTTCGTCTACCGAGACGTTCCAAAACCGAACTTATCGGTTACCTGCTCAACCGATTACCACAATACAATCGATTGACTTCCTAGGGAAGCCAACCCCAACATCAACACATCTAAGGCTGACCAAATCCGACCTCGTCAGACACTTACTCGCATGAGTAATATACTGTACGGGATTCACTTCGAAAAGAAGTTCAATCCCGACATCCTCAACTCAAACTATCCAAGTAAGAGTAATAAACTCTCCACCTATATGGATCATCAAGATCACGATCCAGATCCATCACTACGTCAACCGACCATAGACGTCACGATCGAGAATCGTCATGACGCCCAAAGTCTTCGATCATTTCCCACATCTAAACAGATCAGTCAACGACGAGACACGCCAAGACTATGGGTTCTCACTGATTACCGCGTATCGATCCTTGTTATTCCACCTAGGAAAAATCAAGGATGATCCAATCACGATGACACCAGAATTAATCCTATGTGAATGCAAACAACACTCGTTGCACTCACCACGTCATGTAACCTGACATCGTCTGCCACCAAGTAGAGAATGAGAAATCTCAGTCACCTAGCTTCGATATACTCACACCACCTGATGACCCAAGATAAACCACGGGTCCACCGACCAATACACGATTGGTGTACTAGTGGCAACCAACAACATCTACATCATCAACATCATCTACCATCATCAATCATGGTAGAATCTGAGAAGTCACCCATAATGACTTCGAAATTCCCATTGCCAATGCGGAAAACCCGCATTCCACGTGTCACCTCAATTACAACTTTTCGCGATTCCAAAGCTCCAACCATGTCGGAACCAACACACTCAAACATCATCCACGTGTCCCCCTTTTAGACTAGTTACGGACATATGCCCATCACGACAGAGTAGCGTCCCGACTCGTAAATCATCGTCATCACAATCACCGACACCAGCACCAGCACTAGTACCAGCACACATGCATCCACACTAGCATCAGCACTAACACTAGCACACTGTGTGCAAAACTAACAACCCTGGATTTCCGCTCATACCGAGCGTCGATCCCGTACCTCTACTCGTATGGGAGAAACTCTGCCTCCCTCGTACCCAACACCTCTGGGTACAGTCACCCCGATAACTCATACGAGAAAAGAAAACGTCCCCTGAACTTCCCCGTCTCATTCTGCGATCGCACTCAGCCGTAACCCAGTCGAATCCAGAATCACTGCTCGTACACATGCGTTACTCACGCACCTCGTATCATCGTCAAGATTGAAAATCCCATCGTCACAATCGTCACGGCAACCTGAGTCTACTTGACCTGATAAGACTCGACTACGTCCATCCATAGTAGCGTCTGCCACAACCTCGTGCAGACCTAACTACCAGACATCACGATCTAGACTCCGCTTCCAACGGAATCAATCGCCATTACCAACTACTCCGTATCCCACTCAGGGATTCCATCGACAAGTACCAACCCTGATAACTTGTCCAAATTAAAATCTAACCAGTCGTACCTCGACTCAACCAAATGTCGTCTACCAGGTCATCCACGACCTTAGTTGTACCAACAATCCAACACAACTATGGTAGCACGACAACCAACTATGTCTAACCAATAAGTATAACCTCGACTGCATAGTGCAGTCCTAACACTAAAGCCGACATGACTAGACCGACCAACGACCTCAAATTCGAATAGTCGTCAAAGTCAAACCACTCGCCAACTTACCGTTCCGAACCATACATCTAAGGTAGGGTTCCATAATCACACTCTAGGGTCTCCCTGAACCCAACTGCTAACTACCAACTGCAGTATAATCCACAATTTGACCGACTACGCGGTCCCGACTGCTAACTACCAACTGCAGTATAATCCACAATTTGACCGACTACGCGGTCCACGAATCCGACTGCTAATTGCCATAAGTTCAAATAGAGTTCCACGAACTCGACTGCTAACTGCCAGCCGCAGAAAATCCATTTAACTCAACAAAATCCAGTCATCCAAATTCGACCAACGGTTGGTCACAATTCCGAACCATCGCCAAACCGAACCGACAACATCGTGAAGACGATCCCAGCTAACCATCTCACGATCAAAACTCTAAAGTACCGTTACGTTCATCCTTTCCGTAGGGTCCTACACTGTCATCCACGACAGAACTATGGAAACCCCGGCCACAAATGCCGAACAAAGACATATCACGATCCAAACCTACTAACTATCGTACCGGCATCCCAACTATCAAGTTGATAACGAACTGTAGCCCATTGAGATATCACATCCTCGACCTGCGCATCCATAAGAGTAAACCGTGCTCTGATAAGCAATCCTATGAGCAATCCTTTGCTCTGATATAAGCCAGCCTCGCTCTGATACAACTTTGACAGGACCCATCCCAATCCCCCCGAGATTAACGCGGGATGACCCTGCTCCCGTTGACAAGGGATATTTCCTACCTTTGCCCTCCCAGGCTATCAGAGTATGCTAGGATCCGGAGGAGGTATGTGATATCTCGATCTCTACTACAGTCCACATCCGCGGTCAACCTGAAAGGCAGTCAAAACATTAAAAACTGTGAGTGGACAAAACAAAAAGTTTATAAAAACATTTCCATAAGAATACATTTGTACCCTTCACTAAAAAGCATGCATGCATTCGAAAACCATTTAACCAAATGAAACCATATGTGGGAACTAAGCCCAAAACCATAATCGAAAGAATCGTAAAGATTCAACCATACGGGCCACTGCCCAAAACCATGTGGGACTCAGCCCAAACCAATAATAAAACCAAGTACACGAGCCACCGCTCAAATCCTGTGTAACCACACATCACATATCATATATACATATATAAGTCACACAACCAATCTTGTCACAGTTTCCAAAGCTACACGCGTGTTACCCGGGTCTCAATCCGAGTCTTCTCAAAGTCAAGGTCAATGTCCGCAGACCACTGATCCTACCCGAGGTTATAGTAACCATAGCCTTCCTGAGTGTAAGGAACCCAACTGGGGGTTGACTCCACTCAGTCGGTGCTCCGTGACTACTCCAGGGTCCACCCAGGCTAACGACCCTCCCCGGAGGAGATAATAGAAGTAAAGGAAGGTATATGAACATATATATATACATAACATAAACATTCATGCTCGGTTCCCCTGAACCGTCATGATCCATGAAATCCATTCCATTCATATATATATATATATATATAATCCTCCATGCCTGGTTCCCATAAACCGTCATGTACCACAATAACATAACAAGGGTTCATACCGGTTCCCATAAACCGTCATGAACCTGGAAATCCATGTAGGGTCCCTGACCCGAAATCATAACCATAAGGTAACTGGGTCTCGTGCCTGAACATATGACATCAGCTGGGCACCGTGTCCGATATCTAAGGGTCAGTCACGACTCCGATCATAGTGATGTATGTAAGCATCCATCCAGGATCGCCCCCAATCTTGGTATGTCGCCGTGAACGAATCAACCGACGCGACCACCACAAGATCATGGTGCACTTATCACCGATCGCTATCCTGAACCGTCAGCACTCCGAAGTCGAGCTTCCCCAGGCTACCCGACAACAGATCGTGCATCGTGACCTCTCCGGAAGGAACACATCCCAATCCGGAGGCGAGCATCACGTCGTCCGTCGCCGTGCACCAAGCACCTGCCGCGACCACGACTCAGACCCGAAGGTCATCCATAGCGTCCTATGCCCGAGACCAAACCAAATGGGTCTCATACCCGAGTTTATCCTTTTTAAATCCAAATCCATTTCATTTAAACCA
The DNA here is from genome assembly GCA_032719365.1 of Prinsepia uniflora. Lineage (NCBI taxonomy): Eukaryota > Viridiplantae > Streptophyta > Magnoliopsida > Rosales > Rosaceae > Prinsepia > Prinsepia uniflora. Next base: position 72,849,248 of record CM064863.1, read on the forward strand.
ACATAGAAATACAGACCCGTATAGGCACCGTATAAGGCTGATACCTCGAAATACGTGCCTATATGTAACCACAACCAAATACACTCGTGGCATCACAAAACATGTAATAAAACATATAATAAAAATTTATGCATACACCAATTTAGAAAACTAAGGTCCACTCACAGACCGTCCGAGCTGCCGCCTCGATACGTGTGCCATACAGCTCCCCCGAGCTGATCACCGTCACCGGGATTCCCGAACCTGTCCAAATCATAATAAAAGGTTACTAACTACTTAATTAACCTCCTACTAAAGCCCCGTAATTTTTCGGTATTTTTAACTATTTTTAAACTCGATCCAAAACCTTTCCAATGGCCCAAACATTATCGAAACGGTGTCCGATCGACACGAAACCAGTCCCAAAATGTTCGTTACATCGAATAGATGATTTCGTATGTTGAAGACATCACCAAATTATGAGGCACATGCCCCCACGCGCCCAGTGAAGGTGTTGTGCATGTAGCCCACGCGCGGCACTGTTCATCGTCTTCCCAAACGCTGAACCGGTCCACTTGCAACTGAACCGGTCTGGACCGGCCGAACCGGTTCAAGGTCCTATCTTGTCCGTTTTTTGTCCATTTTATTCCCTTTTGATTCTAATATGACCCTAATCCTATTTCTATTCTTTCTAAACCTTAAAAACTAAGAAAAACTCATCAAAACCGTACCTTCAAGCTTGGCTATGGCGGCTGTGCATTCCCTCCGCCGTTCACGGCCCTTCCCGACCATTCCAACCTTAAAAAACAATCCTATTAGCTTCCTATGGTCCCCAGAAACATTACCCAATCCCTAGAATTGAACAAAAAGCAACAAAACCAATTTTTGAATTTTGAATGTTTTACCTCACGGGTTTGACCTCCCCGCCGTGGCCATCGTCGTGAGCCACCGTGGCTCTGGCCGTCTCAGTCTCTCAGTCCTCCCTTATAATCGAAGTACGTGCATAGTGAAATCGAACTTCCGTGACCTATAACATCCCCCTTCGAAGTCCGATTTCAGCGTGCCGCCTGTCTATGGATTCGTAACATCCCAATCTACGTAACGGTCCTCGGCCCTTAGCCATCAGACCTTCCGATCAAAAAGTCAACATTTGCCTCTTTTTAACCATAATTACCAAAATTCCCCTAAACTTCCGAACGTCATAACTTCTTCCTCGAACGTCGGAATTGAACGTGCCACCTGTCTATGAACTCGTGATGTCACGAACTACGTCACAGTCATCAGCCAAAGTCCATTTGACGGCCAGAATGAATAGTCAATGTTTTGCCCACATCTAGGGGCAAAATGGTCATTTTGCATCGTTCATCCGATTTCACCCAACTAATCACCGATTAACCTCACTAATCGTGATTAGTCACCAATCTAATCCTGGAATTCAGGACGGGTCGTTATAAGAGATCCGTTCATTTCTTGGTCACGTAGGTTTCTACAGAAGATTTATCAAAGACTTCTCCCACATTGCAAGGCCCTTGTGCCGATTGCTTCAGAATGAGACACCCTTCGTCTTTGATGCAGACTGTCAGGAAGCTTTTGAGAAGCTTAAAAATCTTTTAACCACTGCACCCATTCTTTGTGCCCCGGATTGGTCCTTACCCTTTGAACTAATGTGTGCTGCCTCTGATTATGCAGTTGGTGTTGTACTTGGACAAAGGCGGGACAAGAAGCCCTACGCCATCTACTATGCATCCAGAACTTTAAATAATGCCCAAATGAACTACACTACTACCGAGAAGGAGTTGCTTGCTGTTGTGTTTGCTTTAGATAAATTTCGCTCTTATTTACTTCGAACTAAAGTCGTTATTTACACTGATCATGCAGCACTAAAGTATCTCCTAGCCAAGAAGGAAGAAAAACCAAGGCTAATCCGATGGATTCTTCTTCTTCAAGAGTTTGACATCAAGATTAAAGACAAGAAAGGTGTAGAAAACGTGTTGGCAGACCATTTGAGTCGCATAGCACATGAACGAGATCCCATGGCGATTCAGGAGATGTTTCCGGATGAACAACTCTTCAGAATTCAGGTAAGTACTCCTTGGTATGCTGATATCGTAAATTACTTAGTCACCAAGCAGTTACCTTCCACTCTCACTCGTGCACAAAAAGATAAACTCAAGAAGCATGCTAGGTACTATGTGTGGGATGAACCTTATTTATGGAAACACTGTGCAGATTTATTGATTAGGAGATGTGTCCCTGATATTGAACATAGGTCAGTCCTAGAGTTCTGCCATAACCATGCTTGTGGAGGACACTTTGGATCTAGAAAAACTGCACTCAAAATTTTAGAATCTGGACTATATTGGTCCACACTTTTTAAAGATGCACATTCATTCTGTTTAGCCTGTGATAAATGTCAGAGATCAGGAAACTTAGGACAAATGATGAAATTCCATAACATTATATTTTAACTGTTGAAATATTTGATGTTTGGGGTATTGATTTTATGGGTCAATTTCCTCAATCTAATGGTTATCTCTATATCTTACTTGTTGTTGATTATGTCTCGAAATGGGTGGAAGCTAAAGCCACCAGGACTAATGACTCTAAAACTGTTGCAGATTTCCTCAGAACTAACATTCTTTCCAGGTTCGGGATCCCTCGGGTCCTGATAAGTGATGGTGGAAGTCACTTTTGCAACAAGACCATTGAAGCCTTACTGAAACGATACGGTGTCACTCACAGATTCTCTACACCTTATCATCCTCAAACGAGTGGAATGGTCGAAGTCATCAATAGAGAAATCAAGAAGATTTTAGAGAGAATTGTGGGCCCTAGTGGCAAGGATTGGAGCCATCGATTGGATGATGCACTTTGGGCCTACAGGACGACCTACAAAACTCCTATAGGGATGTCACCCTATGGGTTGGTCTATGGAAAAGCATGCCATTTTCTGGTGGAACTAGAGCACAAAGCATGATGGGCTATTAAGACTTTCAACATCAAGCTCGATGACGCCAGTTTGCATCAAAAGCTCCAGCTGAGTGAGCTTGAGGAAATCAGAAATGATGCATTCGAAAACACTCTGATCTACAAGGAGAAGACTAAGGCATTTCATGACAAGCAGATCAAGAGTAAAACGTTTGACATTGGACAGAAAGTTTTGCTATTCAATTCCCGGCTTAGACTCTTTCCTGGTAAGTTATGTTCTAGATGGGTAGGTCTTATTGTTGTTACTCATATGTTTGCCCATGGAGCCATACAGATCAAAAGCATTGAAACTGGGAAGGAGTTCAAAGTTAATGGCCACAGATTAAAGCCCTACATCGAGGCATTTGGAGAGCACGATGTGGAAACAGCGAAGGTGCTACGACCCCGCATCATATGAATTGATTCTAGCACTTCGTCTAGGCTGACCAGACATTAAACTTCAAGCGCTTGTTGGGAGGAAACCCAATGAATTCCCGAGTCGTGAAGGAGTCATCACCGCATATTTGCTCTCTTTAATCCCTTCACTCTCTTTTATTTTTGTTTCTTTAGTATTTTTCTTTAGTATTTTTCTTATTTTATTTTCGTAAATCCTCTTCCTTACTTAGAGTCTATGTTCATTTCACTTCTATGTTCTTACATTGAGGACAATGTAGAATTTAAGTGTGGGGGAGTGGTTTACAATTTTACTTGTGCAATAAAATTGTTTTTAATTAAAAAAAATTATTTCGGCTTTCTTGAGTCTTTTTTTTATCGAGTCTTAAGTTGCCCCTTAACCTGTCAATGATAACAATGAAGGGAATAAGATGTTATGGCTATAAAGATGATCACTATAACTTGAATTCATTTGTTAATACTTTGTGATTAAATGTTATAACTTTTAAGACAATGCATGTAAATTGGTACATAAACGAGCATGTTAAAATAAGTATGAATCATTTGAAACTTATGTAAGCTTTAGAACTATATATACATCTTTGATGAGTGATTCATAAGTTCTTTGTTTAAATTGATATACATATGCCTCATAACTACTTGCAATAGATCTTAATGAACTCTAGAGTACTAGAACTTATTCTATTTGATTTTCAAAGCTTTCAAGTCATTAAACTCTCTGATTTTGGATATGATTAAGGCATTAGGGTTAACACCATAAATTCAAACATCAATGTTCCCCATTTTGTGCGCACAAGTTGCGACCCCCTTAGTTTTAACCCATTTGAGCCTACATTAAGCCTTTCTTTCATCATCATGGTTATCTAAACACTTGAGCTTAGTATAGACATCTTTCACCCTTGTTCCAAAACTTGATTGAAGACATGAAATTGGTGTGAAGAAAAATTGATGATGTTTTGAGGACTTTTGTGTATGGATTTACTTACGCAAACTTTGTGTATTATGTTATTACCTTGATAAAAAAAATAATAATAAAAAAATGTTGAGTCTCTATCGAGGTAATAAGGATTGATTATATTTGAGTTAAGTCCTTTACATTTGAATGATTGAACATGTTGAAATTTGGCCTATATTCGAAGGTATGAATTCATGATATCATTGCACTAAGGTCGGAAAGTTATGTTTTGGGAATCTATTTAGTCTTGGAACAAACTTGAGCACCACTTGTCCAATATTTTCCTTGCCTCTATGCTTAGCCCCATTACAACCTTCATAAAGACCTTATGATCCTTAAGATGGTAAAATTTGATTAGTTGAGTTTATCACTTGAGTAAGCTTATCGTTTTGGTTCATTTGTGCAAGTATGTTTAATTTTTATCTTGAGGTGTTTGTTTGAGATTTTGCAAAAGTACTTTACTTCTATTATGTGAACATTTTCTCACATATTTTGAGTGCAAACACAAACCCTTATAAATTGAGTGAATTTATGAGTGCATATCGTTGTGAGTTGATTCATACTTGTTTTATTCATGTTGAGATTCATTTCACCATATTTACTCATTATCTTACTTGTTTAAACATTTTGTTACAATGTATTAACTCTTAAATTCTGTATGCTTAAACGCTTTAAGTGAAAATCTTTTATACCATAATATTGATAAAATTTTGAGATAAATGGTTAAGGGTTTACTTGTTTTGAATTCGTAGTTGAATTTTATTATTTGCTAGGGACTAAATGGTTAAGGGTTTACTTGTTTTGAATTCGTAGTTGAATTTTATTATTTGCTAGGGACTAAATGGTTAAGGGTTTAAGGGTTAAGGGTTAAGGGTTTACTCATTATCACAATCCCTAAAAACTCCCCCATCTTTATTTCATTAATTCATTGATTCTCTTATTCATTAATTCTTTCATTCTTTAATTCTTTGTTATTTAATTATTTAATTATTTAATTCATTATTCTTTGATTATTCATTATTCTATTTAACTAACATATTTTTAATATTGCCTAATTTCTCCGGTTAAGAACGATCACTATTTACCAATACTATAACTACACAAAAAAGATTTAAATTACATAATACTCAAATTATATGTTTAATTTAATGCGTAGTTTAGATATTACCGGTAGTTGGTGTTCACTATAAAATTAGCTTCAAAGACGATATCAAAAAAATTCCCTTATTTACCTTTTGTTTATTTTTAATGTCTCTTCATTTGACAACACATGAAGTACATAATACAAATCCTAGTAGAATTTTTTTTTTGTTTTAACTAATTTTTTTATTCTACAATTTTACCGGTAAGAATATATGTTGTTTATATTTTATATGGTGTTAACAAGGTCAAAAAATTTACAACAAAATTTGTTAGAAGAAGTCAAATTCGATCTTTTTTTTTTTTGTCTAACAATTTTTGTTATATGAAATTGGCAATTTAGTTTCACCCCTTGTCAACAAACACATTTTGGACAGTCCACGTTTTAGGGAAACCGCCGGGTCCCATAAAGAAGATCTGGGCTTTTCAAAATTTTAAACTGTGGCTAGACCGGGGAGATACAAATCAATAACTCAATAAGCGGTCCGTTCGCCCAAAAACCGGACCGCAACCTCCCACTGTCCGAAAGAAAGAAGCTCAAGTCAACGGTTCCCTTGAGCTTCAGCCTCTAATGGATTCGTCATCCCCAGCAGCAAATTGGAAGCACTCGTTTCTTCATTTGGCTTTCCTCTACTCTTTTATCTGCTTTCTTCAAACCCAAATCTTTCACAATTTACTGATCGGCCATCGACCTGTAAGAGTTAAGAAAACCAGCCCTGATCTCCCCCTTCGGTTCCGGTTCGATGGCACTTTCAAAATTCTCCAGGTATTCATCACATCCTTTCATTTGATGATATAATTATGATTTGAAGAAAGTTTTATTGAAGGGTTTTTGTCCAAATTGATTGGGTGATGAAGGTGGCTGATATGCATTATGGAAATGGAGCTTTGACTCGCTGCCGGGACGTGTTGGACTCGGAGTTTGACTCATGTTCTGACCTCAACACGTCTCGATTCTTGAAGAGGTTAATTGAAGCTGAAAAGCCTCATTTCATTGCTTTTACAGGTGCTTTTGATATTTCCCTCTAAAAAATTACATATGTTTTTGTTTTTTTGTTTTAATTTTTTAGTTTTCTATACCTGTCTGAGATTTGTTGTTTTTAATTTTCATCTATTTGTTTTTAATTTGTTATGAATTTTGTTCATTTTATACGTTGGTGGTGGATTCATTCGATGAATGAGTAGACTTCGAGGTTCAGAAGAACAAATTTTATAGTTGGGGTGCCTACCCATTTACACTTCACAAATTTTATACTGTTTAAAATAAAAATAAAAGATCATTAATTATATCTATATTAGAATGCTTCATAGTTCATACTGCATCGTGCTTATTGAAAGTAGGAAATTTGAGCATATTATTAGGTCTCGAGTTTAAGATCATATATGCGCGGGTGCAATGGCATGCTTGGTTCGCATCATGTGTGCCATATATTTTTCATGGATATATTCATATATCGATGCCTTGAATTATGAATGCTTCAAGCTAAAAATGTGAAATTTGCAATAGAAATTAATTTTTAAAAAGATAAACTAAGTTTAAAGATGCTAAACCAAAAAATACACATTGATGCCTAGAAGTACGTAAGCTTGAAGCTAAAACTATTCAAGGTTTAAGTTCTTCATGGAGTGGGGCAAAGTTGCTTTTCATCCTCTGTATGATTTGAAAATATGTTGCCTTACAATGTATGATTTTGAATTTGTTTATTGTAAACAGGAGATAATATTTTTGGGTCAAGCTCTTCGGATGCTGCTGAATCCCTGTTTAAAGCGTTTGGCCCTGCCATTGAATCAAGAATTCCGTGGGCAGCTATTTTAGGAAACCATGACCAAGAATCTACGATGAATCGTGAAGAACTCATGTCTTTGATCTCCCTTATGGATTATTCAGTCTCACAAATTAATCCATCAGCTGAAGATCTCTCTAGTCTTTCTAAAGGCAGAAGCACGGAAAATATTGATGGCTTTGGCAATTCTGATCTGAAAGTATATGGTGCCCCAGGTTCCCATTTGGCAAACAACAGCATCCTTAATCTTTTCTTTCTGGACACTGGAGATCGGGAGACTGTTCGTGGAGTTCGGACTTATGGTTGGATTAAGGAATCTCAACTCCATTGGCTTCATGGCATTTCTCAGGTAAACATTCTTACTGATTCAATCAATAAGGATAGTTAGATTTTTGCATATAATCTAATTCGATTGATATTGTTCGGATTATTGTGAAATGAATTGAAAAACATTCTACACTTTTGAAGTTTCCTTTGCATTCTTTTACCTTCCCCCGATAAGTGTAGCTATTTAGACACTTTTTACGGACCACATTGCTGACATCCTATTTAATCCAGATAGATCCACATACATGATCAGGCCCACCTCTATTAGAAAGAGTACTGCTAGCTGATCTGGTACAAATTACATTATTCTTCCCTAACTTAGCAGAAATGTGTTTACATTGTCCAATTATTTCAACCCCACATGCACTTGTTTCAAAATTTCAATTTCATACCCAGTGGCGGACCCAGAATTCATTTTCGAGGGGTCAGCCATAAACAACCATAATCCTTTATTAGCCTTCATAAAAATTTATCTTGCAATTATTCAAATTAAAAAATAGATGAGTCTGAAGATTGTTTAGAAATTTTTGAAATTAAAATTAGAGATTATTTCATTTGATTGAGTTTTATGATTACATTAATGCCATCGAATGAAAATTAGAGTCAATAAGAATTTGTTATAAGCAATTTTTGATGAATTTTGAGTTACAAAAGTATATTTATCAATATTAATAAGCATAAAATACCATCGTGATACTGTATTTTGGTATAAATTTTATTTTGGCTGCTTTGTTTAGGGGACTTCTTTGATCGAAAGCCTAAATGACAAGCCACAAGCCGACCTACTAGGCAAGCTAGGTTATGCGCCAGCTTACTATTAAAATGATTTGTTAATTATTAAAAAAATTAAATGAAAAAGAAAAAAATACATATAATGTACTATTATTGTTTAGTTTAATTATAATGTCCAAGTGACATTTATGTAGTATTTGTTTCAACTTTCTCTTGACGCATATATGGAGATGAAACAACTTCGGATGATAACCTAAGTATAAATTCTAAAATTCAAGTAAAGCAAGTTAGCTACTGCAAACTTTCTTCCTTTTATTGTTCTCTGCTTCCTTCTTTGCTCTGCTTGCTCTCTGCCACATCAATAACCTCCCTGATTCTTCTCCCTATGTCTTCATCTAAAAAAATAACATCCTAATTCAGAGTCACCGCAACCATAATATTCAGATTTTTTTTCTATCTCTCGTTGTTCTTTCCCATAAGAAAATAAAGAACAAGATAAGAAGCCCCCCTCATTCTTCTCCCTTTGTCTTCATCTAAAAAAAATAACATTTTAATTCAGAGTCATCACCACCACAATACCCAGACTTTTTTTGTCTCTTTTATCTGTTGTTCTTTCTCATAAGAAAATAAAGAACGGGATATGAAGCCTCCATGATTCTTCTCCCTTCGTCTTCATCTAAAAAAAATACATCCTAATTCAGAGTCACCGTCACCACAATACCCATACTTTTTCTGTCTTTCTTATCTATTGTTCTTTTCCATAAGAAAATAAAGAACAGGATAAGAAGCCACAAGGCAAAGTAAGTCCAACCATATCCATCATTCAAGCATCTTAATTTCCTCTTCCCTTGAATTTTCCCACTCCTAAAGCTAGATCATGGAGAAGAGAAAAGTTGATTGTTTTTTGTTGTAGTGAGGATGAGCCTAACTTCAACTTTTTAAATTTTTGTCCACTAAAATCAATTTTATAGATGAATTTTCTAACATATCTAAAGGCAAGCTTTTTAGGACTGGAGGGTCAATTTCCAACCTCTATGTTTAATATTCTAGTGATGAGGGGGTCAAGTGACCCCTCTTGGCCTATGGTGGATCCGCCAATGTTCATACCTGCATTTGCTCATCGTCCTATATATGTTCCATTCAATTCGCCCAAGCGATGTTTCTTTAGATTTGGATCTCATTAACATGTTGCAGGTAACAAACTAACAGGGCCATAATGGAGATGAGGATCACTCAGCGGACGCTTTACCTCTGGATAAAGTTAAACCTCTGGCACTTGCATTTTTCCATATCCCAATTCCTGAGGTCCGACAGCTGTGGTACAAACCGATTGTTGGTCAGTTTCAGGAGGCTGTGGCATGTTCGTCGGTAAACTCAGGAGTTCTACAGACCCTTGTGTCCATGGGAGACGTGAAGGTTGTGTTCATGGGACATGACCATAAAAATGACTTTTGCGGGGATCTTGATGGCATTTCGTTTTGTTACGGTGGGGGCAGTGGCTACCATGGTTATGGAAAGGCAGGGTGGACAAGGAGAGCAAGAGTCATATTGGCTGAGCTTGGGAAAGGGGAGAAAGGCTGGACGGGAGTCAAGAGGATTATGACGTAGAAGCGTCTCGACAATGAAAAACTAAGTAAGATTGATGATCAATCCTTGTGGCAAAAACAGTCATAGCTTGATAGCCAAGCCAAGAATGTGTTGTACTTGTGTATATATTCATAGCAGAAGTTGTGAACTCATTAATGTAATCCTGAAAACCAAAGAAGAAAAATGTTTTTCCGCTTTAGTACCCGAAACTCTACAAAGCTCGTCAAAATATCGCTACCTGAAACGTTAGCATAAAACTCGTAAACAAAACTAAATCCAACTATTTCAAATACTATAGTAATCATGGATGAAAATATCGATAAATATCGCCGAAATTTCAGTATTTTAAGCCGGTGGCATATAAGAAGGGGGGAAAGAAATTCGCTGAAATATTGGACAATTGTCTTGTTTTGAGCCCACAGATCTTTTTCTAGGATCAAAACGATGAAGATGCACTATTAATTGGTGAAAATCGAAAGTAAAACGAAGGAGATTGAGTCGGGCCATGCCGTCGAATCGAAAAATCCGAGTTGCAGCTGAAGGTAGGGGATGACTAGTATTGTGTATACTTATATATTAAATGTTGTAAAATTACAATAATGAAGGGTCGCAGAGATGACTTTATTTTTTTTTTGGGTTAATATTGGGGGGTCATGGGTTGGACCCCCCCTGTCCAAGTGCAAATTTTTTTCCTCTTCCTTTTTATTCATTTTTTCCAGTTTTTTTCTCTATCTCCCTTTTTATTCATTTTTTTCCCAATTTTTTTCCCCTCCCTTTTTATTCATTTTTCCCAATTTTTTTCCCCTCCCTTTTTATTCATTTTTTCCAATTTTTCAACAAAGTTTTTTTTTTGGTTTCATTTTTGTCCATTTTTAAATATATCAATTACTTCCAATTTTTAACAAAGTTTGGTCCTATTTTTTCATCTTTTTTTTTTCCAATTTTAAATATTTTTAACTTATTTTATCATTTTTCTTACAATGAATTTTTTGTATGTTTATTGTTAAGTTTTTAACTATTATAACTTTCAATTATAGTACTCACTTCAATTTATGTTTATATTTAAGATTTTATATTATTAGTTATCATCAGAATCATATTACATCATATATTTATTATATCAAAGTCATTTTATAATTTTATTAGTCATATATAACCATCATTGAGCACTTAAGATTTTCCCAAATTTTCATTCCAAATTTCCAACTTTTAGATCGAATTTCCGTCATTTTGGTTTTTCGTAAACGATATTGATATCGATACCGATACTCGGGGCGAGATATCCGTAAATTTGACTAGCTATATATCTGTTGATATCGATATTTTCATCTTTGATAGTAATCTAAAGCCAACGACGAACAGTACAATAAAAGAATTGTGCTTCTAAGCTTCTGTAGGGCTAATAAGTTTCTAATCATGAATCGTAGACCATAATCTGATAATCTCATAATTGTATTTGGAACTATCATAATCTGATGGTCGTATTTGGACGTAGATCAATCTGCCAACTCGTATTTGGATGTAGATCAATCCGCCAAGTTTAAACGATATTCAATCTTCATTCTGCCTACCATAGTATCAGGTATCAAGTTGAAGCTTTCTGCAGAAAGATTGATGTTTCCACACTGCTTTGATGCACGTACAATAGTCAAGAATTCTAGTTACACTTAAGTAATTTGCCTTACAAGGGTTTCCAATGGCACTGTTCACACCCCCAACACATTGAACACCAAAAGACTTTCCATAGGCCTTCTTGTCCCATATCGCTTTGCTTGGTGGTGCAATTCCATCAACCTGAATGCTTATGTTTTTGTTCATACTTAACATGTTTTTCTCGTGTTAGTAGCTGAATGTCCTGAGGCAACCATTAGTGGACGTCCGCACGAAACCTGGTTTGCAGAACAAGGGAGACAGACCATTCGTAGGGTCTCTTTCTTGTTTGGCGTAGAGATTGATGATGGATGGGTTGGATGGGCTGAATGTGATGGACCTTTAGCAATGCTCGATCCCTGAATGGATAGACCAGGAAGCAAGTAAGTCTTCAACTCAAGCAAAGTTGTGACACTATTAGAGGCTACTACTAGACAGTGTAAATGAGTTCCGTTTTTTGCCAAAGAACCTTTCTTCTAATGAAAGCGATTGTTAGGAAAACGGATAAGAATTAGCCTACGCTGTTCTTTTATCCCCTCTTCGACGCCTTCTGTTCTTATGATTCAGAAGGAGACCTTAATTCTAAGTCCAACTTTAGTAATTTGGGGATAATTAGTAACTATCTAGGTTACGTTTATGAGAAGATCCAGATGTCCACTTTTGGTTGGATTGGTTTGTCTTCCTAAATGCCTCCAAAGGCATAAAACAAGAATGGGTCCCCCTAGCTAAGGCCTTAGCTTCCTGCAAGAGTATGTCGTTAGGCCCTATTGTCCTCGCCCGAATGTACAACCTTTTGCACACTATCGTCTGTTATCTAGGGCCAAGGCAGCTTCTAAATGGACCACTGTGGATGATTCAAGCATGGATGAATTGATCCTTCCCCCAGCTCTGTCGCTAAACTCCTAAATTTTATGCCGAGGTCATCACAGGAAAATAGTTCATGCACCCCCCTTCCGTGCCTTATTCCACTCAAGATTTTCTAATGTTTTTTTATGGTTTGAATTCTCGCCCTATGGAACATTGGGGGACTAGCGTGAAGCACTATTATCCTATGTTCGATATAGGTGGCTATCTGAACATTAGCAACCTGCACCATAAGACTTTGATGCTTAGAGACTTCTTTAGTTGTGTATTGTTGAAAGATTTTTTTAAAGGTGGGAACCGCCACTTCAAGACGTATGCTGACTTTAAAGTCTACTAGCCAAATTCGGTGCACGCCAATTTGGATTCTGACAGGCTATCCAAGTCCCCCAAGTCAAAGGAAAAAACGCAGGTACATCTTTTAATCCCCAAAAATTTTCTGATGATGAGGCATTGGCCATCCATCAATACTGCTTCAAGGCACACATCCAGTATCCTCTTGGTATCAAGGTGATCCATAGTTGTACGCAAGCCTTCGTGTCTTGGTGGTTGTCATAGTTTAACAGGACTTTTGGGGTGACACCACAATAATTTGTGGCATGGCAATTCATGGCATTTAGAGACCACTTTCAACCTGGCCACGACTCTTATCTACCCTGTTCAAGAACAAAATGCTGCTCCCCTCGTTTTTGTAGCGTCATATATTATATGCCCTTTCACTTTCTTACAAGTTGTGTGTGTTGCAGTTGGCATCGATGATGGCGATCTGATGGTGGTGGGGGTCAACGATCCAGCAGCTCTCATTAGCCCCTCGAGTGAAGACCTGATTATTGAGAGACTTGTGGGTCATATCGAATAGGATGTGACACCTGCTTCCCTGGCCTTACCTCGTAACCTTTGATTTTATCAGTGTTTGTATTTATCATTGTACTCCTTGAATTTTCTAATTAGTTTTGTGTTTTCTTCAGATCCTTATAGCCCTCCATGAAAATCATCTCGTATGGGTAAAGAAGTAGGATTCCCCTCCTCATTTGCAAAAGCTTCATTAGTTTCTGCCCCCACGGCTCCTGTTGGTTCTGTTACTCCAGGGAGGAAATCGGATGAGGTATCTGATTGGGGAGGATGACTTAACTGATGATCTGTCCATACCAGAATATATGCAAGAATTTTTTTTTCTGAAATGCAAGGGTTATTCTCGAGCTTCTTCAACTTCCATTTTCTCTACCCCAACTGTTTCTTCTAAGGTCGTTGCTCAAGCAAGTGTTGCTCCTGAGGATCCAACTTCTACTCTTAAGTATGCACATGTGGCTGGTCCAGATCAAGTGGTCGAGCCCTCATCGCCAAACCATACAATTTCGGCATCTTTGATTCCGACCGATTCTCGAGATGTAAGACCTGTGTCTTGGGAAGAACGGTGAGCAATTCCACATCGCTCAAGGAGGGAAAGGTGAAGTGTCTTAAATGTGTGGGCACGTATCTATCTAGCACGAGGCTTATTGGGAGCTCATTAACTTTAGGTTTGGTTGGAACTCCAAAGTTAAGCGAGTTTGGGCTGGAGCAATCCTAAGATGGGTGACCTATTAGGAAGTTGTGTGTGAGTCGATAGTGGTGGAAAATGGACTCAGCGATGATTGCCAACACTTCACCTCCTTATCCCCTATTGAGATGTCACTAGTAATTTATTGTGGGGTCCTCATTGTCTTTGATGGGATTGGAGCTTACTGCTCTTGCTCTGCTAAGCACAAGTCTTTCGTCTATTCTTGAGTCTAATACAGCGGCTAGGGTCGCAATGGATCTGGATACCTCTCCATTGGTAGTATTGCCATTAGACTCTCGGGATCCCTCCAATGATCCCTCTCATAAACAACTAGAGCCACCCTCCTTGGAAGGAGGTCCTAGAGAGATAGCTCACCCTCCCTCTCTGTCACCTTTTAGGGAGACATCGGTGCCAGACATGGGTTTATCAGGATTGGAAGAGTGCACGAAAATCCTCACACTCCTTCTACAATCATCCTGGAGATTAGTTTTAGTAGTAGAGAACGCGGAATCCCACTTGGCACTGAACATGTATTTTGCTCTCAACTTCCTTATATTTCTCGATTCTAACCCTTTATTCTTGTTTCAAGTCCATGATCCTCCAGAAGTTCAAATTTTAGAGCGAGAAGTTGTGTCACTTCTCTCTCCTTCTTCCAGAATTTCGAATCCGGTTTCTACCAACTTTTAGTGGGAACAATGTTTAGGATTTGGGTGAAGTCAGGAGTGCACAGAACGCTGTTTATGGAGTTTCATCATTTCGTATCCTCGCAGCTGTGCATGTTGTAATTCTTCTTGATGGATATCAGAATACGTTACTCGAGCACAATCGTATCCAAAATGTTCATCTGGAAGAGGTCCCATCCTTGGAAAAATTGACATTGATGGAGCAGAACCTTCTTCAATGCAGTGAGGAAAGTGCCCACATAGGTCGTTAGTTGATAGATATGTTTCGAGAAGTGGAGATGAGGCAATCTACTCTTGCAGATGAAGAAACATGGCGTTTAAAACTCGAGCGGGAATTTAAGTGATCGAAAGCCAGAGTGCTGGCCAAGGAGCAAAATCTTCAGAAGAAAGAGAGTCAAGCACGTGTCATAGTTGAATGGGCCAACTACATGTCGACTGAACTACACATGATGCTGCTTGGGCTTCAATCATATTGGGCTTTTTTATATAACAATAGGCCTTGGATGTTCGATTTCTGTTCTTCTTCATGCATGGCTTTGGACCGTTATAAATAGTAATTTGAAGATTTGATACAATTTTGCACGTATCCTTTCATTTCAAACGCTTCAAATTCCACGCCTTTAATTATGACGTCACAAGGTCACATGAAAACTTCTATTTAAAATTTCAGTTTCTTTATTATTCTTCACATATTCATTTGAGAATCCACCTAATCAAAGGAACAAATCCTTCTTGCAATGGCTTCTTCCTTCGGCTCAGGAAACTCGAGCCGCTCAGTAAATTCGGAGATAGTTCGAGAGAAATTGTAGAGGAAGTTGGATGACCTCAAATCTAAAAATTACTTCCTTGAGCGAAGCTTGAGAAAGGACGAGGCTCTCTGGAAGGCAACCTTTGCTGAAGCAGAGGCATATGCTAGGGCACATGAAGTGAGGCTCCAAGGCATCTGTGATGAGAAAGATGGGGTGCAATTAGAGGTTGAGGCTATTGCGATCATGGAGAGGAACCGTGCCATCGAACACGAAGAAACTTTCCTCTGCACCTTGAAGCGGGCGATGGCCAGAGTTTTTTTCCTGGTAGAGATGCCTTCCGCCTCAAAGCAGTGATTGTTTTTCTGTCTTTTTTTTTAGTAGTTTTTATTAATGCAATGAGACTTCCAAAAATACCCTTCAAAATAATTCAGAATTGGTCAAAATATATGATGGTCACCCCATAATACTCCAAGACAAATATAAAGCAAATCCTCGCATATTGAATTGTCACTTCATTTCATTTCCAACCCATCATGTCCACCAGTAAGCAAGATTAATGTGGGATCCCCCTTCTCTATCATACATGAATTAACTAATGTCTCCAAGATGAATCCCGAGAACAATAGCAAACTATACGAGATCTAGAGCTTCAGTTTCACCATCTTGCTGTCTTGATAGATGCACACAAGCATGAAACCTATCATGAGAAAGCTTCTCTGAATAGCTGTGTCATGTCCCTCGAGGACAACCTGGTGGAGACTTGGAACCATATATCCCTTCTTGAAAACGAGTTGGCAAAATTTCGTGAGGAAGAGGGTGATCTTCTATGTGCTATGGATTCTCGGGATAAGAAACTCCGCCACATGGGTCGTTCTTCGTATCGAGATGGCTTTACTCAAAGCTCTGCAGATAGTAAAGCTAGGAAGCCCCATTCTTGTATCTCTGATATGTAATTTTTCTTTTAATGAAATGAAATAAGGCTTATGACGAGCATGTTGAATTAGATCTAATTTGCCATTTTTTCTTCTGATTTGGTAAACTTGATGTCGTGTCTTCACACAAGCATCCCTAGTTTTGCATGTAGCCTTGTATCAACATGTGTCCACTATTCTCAACCCTTTTTAAAATTGCATTATGGAAGGGCTTTCTCGTCAGAGTTCGCACCACCATGCCTCGTAGATCTTCCCAACCCATTTGTCAAACTCTCATGGCCTCAATTGTGGACCAAATTTTCAAATCTCGTCGGATGGTGGAAGACAACACTGAAGAGATCCGATATTTGAAAAATCAGGTGCATTTTGGCCAAAAAGACAGGTTGAAAATTATGCACGAAAATTCTCATTCACTGTCATCATCTAATTAGTATGTTTGTCAGTTGGAATTGAAGAACGTCGTGGAGAAGTCATCTCTCTAATGGCTAGAAGATGACTTTACTGCTTTGAAGATTAGGATTTCAAAGCTCAAGAACATGCTCGAGGATCGAGATCAGGCCGTCGAAACCATCTCTGAAAAGTCTTTTCAAAATGGTTACGATGATGGATATATTTCTCGTGTGATTGGTCAACCTTTTCCTCCTGGTTGGGTCAAAGGAGAACCTACTCCCCCTTGATATGTGCTTGTACTTGATCCATCATGACTCAGTTTTCCTATGTATCCCCTGCTTTCCAATTTCCATGAGATCAAACCATCAAGTACTTTATTTCTGTGAAGGTGTTATTTTTGTGACTTAGTCTCTAACAAACTTTTTTATAGACCTAGTTGCCTTAGGTTTATGTTGCACATAGGAATGATTAATTGTGGAAGTCCAGAACTAGGCAAGGCCTCTCCCATTTTGCAAGGAGGATGAACTCTAGTTCTAATAACTTGTTGGCCGTCACCTTGGTAATTGACCATTTTTGTCTTCTCCGAAAAATTTGATGCTACCCATCCTAGGGTTGTAAAAGCTAACTTCAGCTACCATAGGGTTGGCCACGAATGGCTTTGCATCTGCTTGAATGATTTCCTAAGACCCTTATTCACGGGTGGTATCATCACAATTCCACATGACAATTTGTTGGTGTAAAGTAGATGGGACACACATGCTCTTGTGTAGATCCAGTCCCTTTCAAGTAAACATTATAGGCAGCAGTGCTGTCCACCACAAAGAATGCTAAAGTTAACTTCTTGGATCCCACTGTGATCTTCAACGGTAGAACCTCGTGAGTTTTAGTAACGGTTCCGCTGAAATTAGACATTATAGTCGTAGTCAGTAAGAAGTCTCGTAGTGTCTTCCTATTAGTCTTTTCAACATTGTAACAGGTAGGATGTAATGTAAACCCCTCCATCTATCATTATTTTGTCAATCGGGAAACCTTCTAGATGAGCGGTAATGAAAATAGGTCGTAGATGGTTTGTCATTCCCTTAGTCGGGATTGCAAACAGTGACTTTTCTTAGCAAGGAATCGCTTTCGGGATGACATCATGATCTTCATCCATCAATTTTTTGATGGTTGCTCGACAAGGCTCATAAATTGAAACATCACCAATCATCTGGTTGACTTGGTGATATACTGCTAATAAGTGTCTAGCAGGACTACTACTACATCTACCTTAACTCAAGGTTCTTATTTCTTATCAAACAAGGCTGTCAATTCTATGGCTTCGAGCTGGTTTTTAAAAAACTCTTTTACTTCATTTTTGGTCATGCCTTGACCATAGTTGTGTTGGTCTTCATGTTTGGGTGATTCTTCAATCGAATCCTCCAAATTCTCAGTTTTCTTGCTCTGCAATCTCCTTGGGAAAAGTTTCTGAATAAGAGATCTTCCTTGATTGTAGAAGAAATTTTTGAGGTAGTACCAGGGTGAGCATTTCCTTCTCAATCCCTTTTGTCATTCTTGTTTATCTTAGGAGAACTAGCTAGCTCCATCTTGGTCATTAGATGTCTCGTTGGTTTTTCAGGAGGCATTGCCCCCCAAGCCCTTCGTAGTACGAAAGTATGCCCCGTACTATCTATGTATCATTCTCTTTGTGGTTCTTCCTAACTCTTTGGTTGGCTTTCCATATTTGCCTGCCAGGTACCATTTTCCTTCCAAGATTGTGGCTCTTAAAGGTCTAGCCATCTTAGTGGGCTTATTGAGAAGAACTGCGTTTTTGTTCTGTGTTTTCTGCTAGTCAATTTTCCCATTAATCCGCTGACTAATTGTCTATTCTTGCTTCCCTCTAACGTATGCTAATTTTTGTGACCCGGATCCTTGTGGAGTCTTTGTGTTGAGGACACGCAAACCATGTTTATACTCAGGTATGTTTAAAGAATCATCATCCCGACCCCGCTTATGTCTTCGATCGTCAAACGCCGATCTGATTTGATCGTTGTGTGGTTGTTCTCTTTTTACTGATTTGGTCCATGTCTATGACCATTGGAGATTGAACATGTTGACTGATGGTGCTGAGAATGGATTCGTGTCCACCCTTATCGAGATCTTGGGTATTGGTGCTAATGTTATATGTCCTTGGTTGATAAAACTCTGGATTATGTCTCTAAGCTGAAAAAAAAATGGTTATGGCATAGGGTAATGATACATGCAATTTGTAGAAATGCTTGCCCTTGAGATCCCCAAGTTTGGGAAACTCTTGCTTAGGGTTTGGTTTGATAACCATGGCCCTTACAAACTCATAATAGATTTCTCCAAATTTGGTAAGGTCAAATGAGTAAGAATTAAACAATGGTGTTTTATTCGCAAATAGGCTGCCACTTGGAATGTCTGGTTTCTATTCTTGAGAGAATTTAACTAGTGATTTAAGGGTCATGGGTCCATTCCCTAGAGTTTGGATCTCAGCTACTGCTGCTTCTAGCTCTTGTTCCTCTAGTACTGTCTTCTACTTCTTCTTCCAGTTCTTAGTGCACTAGTTGGTGTAGAAGGATCTTGTTCTTGTAGAAAGGTGGAACTTTAGAGTTATGCCTTTGTCGTTGTTTTTCTTCTAGTAACCTATCAAATTTGGTCGCTAATACTACTATCTCTTGGAGATCAGAAAAGTAGTATCATCAAATTTCTTTCTAAGGGAAAACCTCAAAACTTGTTGTGCGATAGCTACCATTTGGGCATTGCTGATAGGAATTGTAACGACCCGTCCCGTAAACCGGGATTAGACTCGTAAGTAATGACAGATTAGTGAAGATTAATCGGGACTAGTTGGGTAATCTCGTACAGACGGTGCGAAAAGACGGTTTTGCCCCTAGAATGGGAAAAATTTTAACTTTAGTTCGGGCGGTCAAATGGACTTTGATTGATGACCGTGACGTAGTTCGGGACGTCACGAGTCCGTAGACAGGTGGCACGTCCGATTCGGACATCCGAAGAGGAAGTTATGATGTTCGAAAGGTCGAGGGCATTTTCGTAATTAGGTTAATCAGGGGCAATTCGTTGACTTTTTGCATGACAAGTATTCTTCACGCAATTCAAGGACCATTAGGTAAGTCTCGATGTCCTGAGTACAATGACAGGCGGCACACCGTCATCAGACGTCGGACGGTTAAGTTATGGGTCTAGAAAGTGAAGGGTAAAACGGTAATTTCAACATTTAGGGGCAATTTGGTCTTTTAGCACATTGGGAATTGTGTGCAACCGGATAGGGACACCTGGGCAGAGGTAATTGGATATGTGTAAGAGCTGGACCACAGGTTGGAGGACACCTGGTCTAATCCTAGAGGCTTCTAGCCTAATCGGTCGTGCATTTTAAGTTTAGACGTTTGGGTTTTTATTGATCAACTGAGAGAAAACAGGGACAAAGAGTATCGATCCAAAAATCCAGTGTGTGTGAGTCGTGGAAATTCTTTGTGGTGGTTTGTGAGAAACCAGAGAGGGGTTGTGTTGTTTGTGAGTGCTTAGAGAAGGGATTTGAAAGAAAAGGGACTGTGAGAAATGAGGGAAACCAGAGAAACAGAGAAACCCGCTAGATCAACCCACCCTATCTCCTTCAATCTTCGTTGTTTCTACTTCTTCACTGAATAAAAAAAAGAAGGGCTAGAAGGTAAGGATTATGATGATACTGTCACGGCAAGCCGTCGTGGGACGGTGGTTGAGGACTGGAGAAAATAACAGAGAAGAACTGTGATCTCTGTTCTTGAAATTCGAAGTTGGACTTCTAGTTCAGGCCACTGAGGATGGCTCTAATCGACTAGATGGTGATCAGGAGGGTGAGAAGTGTCAGAAGAACGTGGAATGGTGGTTCACCGTGGACGGTGACCATGAAACCGAGAGGTAAGGCCCTGTGATTCAAAAATGGTAATTTCGGTTGTAGCGGTTGTAGTTTGATTTTGATGTGGGGTTGCTATTCTGGAGGATCATGTGAGACGTTTGGATGTGAAACTGAGACCTGGGGTGGCCTAGGGCGGCCGAAATTGAAGCTCGAAGATAGCCGGTCTGTTCTTGATCGGGGAGGTAAAGCTTTGGACCTAGTTTTTCTATTTCAAGATTATGGACAGAACCTAGAGGATGGGACGAACCTAATAGAAAGAATAGGATTGAAATTGGACAAAAAGGGGCGAAAAACCGTGAACGCCGGCTTGATCGAACAGGACAGGTTCAAACCGGTCTAAACCGGGTCGGCGAGAGGAAGAAGGTGACACTGTTCACGAGCGTGGATTTCACGCGCAAAAGCTTCCAGACGCTCGTGGGAGCGCATGAAGGGTAGTTTAGGGAATCTTCCAACTCGAATTTTAAAGTATTCGATGTAACGAACATTTTAGCATTGGTTTCGAGTCGATCGGACATCGTCTCGATAGGTTTCGGGATGTCCGAAGGTTGTAGGACTCGATTAAAAAATAGTTACAAATTCTTGAAAATTACGGGGTTTTAGTATAAGCTTTTTGAAGTAGTTAGTGACCTTAGTATGGGTTTTGGATAGGTTCGGGAAAGCCGAGGATAGCGGAATGGCCGGGAGCGGCGGAAGTGCGCGCGTATCGAGGCGACGCCGGAATGGTCTGTGAGTGGACTTTGCTTTCAAACTTGTAATGCATGCATATATGTTTTTATATGTTTTTTATACGTGATTCTGTGGTTTGATTTATGATCTTGATCATTTATGATTTTGTCACGATTTTCGAAGTATTTACGATTTTGTACATTTTACGAGATTCCGAATAATGTTGTGATTTGACCATGGTTTAAATGATTTAATTTCGGGAATTGAAATATGATTTAATTTCAAAGATTTAAAACCGATTTTGGAAAAGTGATTTCGGGCTTGAAGCCCAGTTCAGAAAAGTGGTTTTTAAAGGCCATGATTTCGGGTTTTTGAATTGGATTTCAGAATGACGATTTTGGATTTGATTTTGGAAACTTGAAAGTGGATTTCTGGGTTTGGGTTCGGAATGGTTATTCTGGATGCTAGCTTACGGACTGATGGTTTCGGACTCGTATTTGGAAATGGATGAGGAATATGAGTTATGGGTTTGTAATCAGGATCCTGATGAGATTGCGGATTCGGATTCGGACATGGAAAATGGTTTTGGATTGGATTTGCTGGATCTGGTTATTGGGTTTAAAGACCCGGATATGATTATGACCGGGGCGGGCAGGGATTGGATTTAAAGACCCAGGCTCGGGAGTTTAAAGACTCGGATATTGATTTTCCCCCGTAGGCCTATTGAGTTTAAAGACTCGGATTATATTGAGGCCTGGATTGAGTTTAAAGGCTCAGGAGTTTAAAGACTCGGATAGATCCAGCAGGTTCGATGGATGGATATGTGGTTTCAAATGTGTTTGGATTTCACTGAGTTTTGATGTTGATTGGTTTTCAATAATGGTTTTCGATGGTTTTGGCCTAAGGCCCGGTATTTGAGAAAAGGAAACTATGTTCGGTTTTTCTTACATGGTTTGCTTAACCGGAATATTGAATGGTTTTAGGACATGAATTTGGTATGCATGCATTGGGTTTTAAATGGAGGGTATAAATGTAAATGTTTTTGTTGAACTGTTTTTGAACTTACACTTTATTTTTGTCCACTCACAGTCTTTTTATGTTTTCGATATCCTCCAGGTTATTGCGGTGCGGACTGTTGGTCGAGAGAGACGGAAACATCACACACGAAATCCACAGTAGAGTCTGCACACTCTGGGAAGTCCAGAAGCTTTTGGACGGTCGGATCGAGAATCCCTTGTCCGACTTACGTGTCACATGGAGGTTGGACATCGGTTTAACCTTCGGGTCATGCGTAAGTTAGATGGGAGCAGGACTTAGCTCTTAATCCCAAGGGATTGGGGGTGGGTCCTGTCAGGAAACCTACACTTTATTTTCATCCTTTTGGACCTAGCAATGAATTTCTTTGTTGTCTCATGTTCGATGTGCTTGAGGGTAGTCAGGTCGCTGATGACTTTAGGATCGATCATGTAGAACTCCTCATGGAACTTGGCTTCCATTTGCCACCAAGTGTGAATGAATGCTTCTAACTACGAAGTGTACTAAGAGAAAGCATATCCAGATAGGGAATTGCTGAACAGTCGTAACTTGAGGTAAGGGTTATCTTTCACAACCACATATTGGGATGAGAACCTCCGAATATGTTCCAAGGAACTGCCATCCCCATTAAAGAGTGTAAATTTTGGTGTCTTGATATTCCTAGGGAAAAAGTTTTCCTAATTTATATAAGCCGGATAAGGCTTTCTATATGTTGGGACATTAATTCTCCGAGGAGGTACTGGTTGACATGTTATCAGATGCCTCAGTTATTTCATTTCGTTGATGAGACTTGATGCTCTATCGCGTGGGATGGCTTTTGTATTAGGGAGAAACTCTTTATCTGATCCTACTTCATCAGGAATAGATTTCCTCCATTTTTTTTAGTATGCTTATGATCTTTGATGGAATTTTAGGTTTGATTCCTCCATGGTCATTAGGTGGTTGGTTCCTAAAAAGAAACCCAAAATCAAAGTTCGGAAACTCCTGGTGAGCTCTACTTATTTCGGGGATCTCAAAACCCGATCCTACTGAGAAAGGTGGCATCGAAAAAGAGGGGCTCCAAGACTGATGCTCTTGACTCCATATGATTCCTTCCTTTGTTAGGTTTCAGGATCTCCAGTGGTAGAACATTAGTGTTCTTAGTTGAATCCGTATCGCGGCTAGAAAGTTCTTGAAGCCTATCAATTAAGAGCTGCAATCTACAAACTGATGGGAGCTAGGATACCTTTAAAGAACTCTGCGAGATATTCCTTAGTCATAACTTGGCCAGTAATGTCCTCCAATGTTCCATCACGCGATGGCTCGATGTCATTTTGGGTGGTTAGTAACTCAAGAACCATCTTTTGAGAAAGGTTCTTTAAAATATCTCTTTAGCGTCACAGTGTTACTGAGTATGCTTGAACTTGGGCATGCACTAGAAAGAGTTCCACTTAGTGTAATAGCTCGGAGCGTCAAAAAGGGGAAAAAATGTAAACTCGGGAAACTTTGATGTAAAAATGACCTTTTTACCCTTGTGAATAGTGTGGTCAAAGTTGACTTTTTATATGACATGTCTTTTTCACATAATTCGAGGATCGTTAGGTAGGTCTCGATCCCCTGAGTACAACGACAGGCGGCACGCTGTCATCAGACTTCGGACGGCTCGGATTTTGGTCTAAACATGCGAGGGTCAAAATGGTAATTTGTGCACCAGGGGAAAATGGTATTTTGGCTGATTTTGAAAATGGTTCAATAGGATGGGGACGCTGTGAACACGGCGTTTACTCTAATCGATATAACAAACATTTTGGGATAAATTTCGAGTCGATCGGACACCGTTTCGGGGTAATTTTGAGTGTTCGAAGGTTTAGGGTTTAGTTTAATTACGTATAAAAATCCCGAAAAAGTTAGGGAAATTAATGTGAGCTTAAATGAAGTGTTTGTGTCGCAAAATTATGATGTTTAACAGGCCAAGATATTCCTAAGACGTCCGGGAGCGTGTAGGACACAATTGACGCTTTCGGACATAATGAGTGGACTTTTGTTTTCTAACCAAGCATGCATAACTGTTTTTACCTACTCATTTCATGTTTCAATATATGATTTTATTCTTATGATTACGATATTCCTGCTTTACATGATTGCACGCTTTTCAATGTGATTTATCGTATTTACACGTATTTCGAGAATATAATTTCTGCTATGCTTTTGATGGATGAATTATGCTATTTATACGTATTCTGTTTTGATAACGAATTGTAGATATGATTTGGGATTTAAAAGGGAATTCGGGCATGACTCCCATTTCGATTAAATATGATTTTGGTTTTCGATTTTGAGATAATTTCTGGGGTTGGATTCGGGATTTCAAATGAAGATTTCGGATTCAGATTCAGAAATAGATTTATGGATTTGGATTTGATAAAATGGTATTGGGTTCAAAGACCTAGATATGATTGTGACGGGGCCGAGCCCGGATATGTGATTGGGTTTAAAGACCCAGATTGAGTTTAAAGACTTGAGAGTTTAAAGACTCAGATGTTGTGATTTCCCCGGGAGGCTTATTGAGTTTAAAGACTCGGGAGTTTAAAGACTCGGATTATTGATAAGGTCTGATTGATTTTAAAGACTCAGATTGATATTGAGTTTAAAGATTCGGATAGATCCAGCAAGTTTGATTCGTTGATGTTATATTCGGATTTACATGATTTCATGTTTGTTTTCCATAACGGTTTCCACGTGGTTTATATAATTGTTTTCAGATACTTAGTTATGCATTCGTGTTTTGAAAAAGGAGGGTGAACCCTGGTTTTCGTTAAAACTGTTTTTCATATCTATTATTTTTAGTCCACTCACACTTTTATATTTTTAACACCTCCCAAGTCGTGGTGCAAGTTTTGGGGCTAACGTCGAGGCAGAGGCATAGGCATAAAGTTTTCCCGTTGCGCGTGTAGTTAGCTCACAAAGTAGGGTTTTATTCTTATCTTGTACTATTAACTATGCTCTGTGTTACTGTTGACTTGTTGTATCGTAAGTTTTCCCTGGTTTGACAATGTATGTATTGCGGCTATTATGGTTATTTTGGTCATTTGTGTTCGGTTGTGAGACGGGAGTAGGGTTCTTCCCGATTATCGAGGTGATAATCGGGGTGGGTCCTGTCAATTGGTATCAGAGCATAGGTTAATGGTTTGTGACAGGACCCGCCCCCGAAGGATATAGATAACCGTGCCCGGTCCTGCTCCCGTCTGACAAGTCAATTAAAGTTCCGAAATTACCCTCAGCACTTGCCAAACAAGGGATAACTGTACCTGTGCCCACTCGTGCCTCCACCTCCCGATCAGCCTCGATCATTGCGCCACGACCTGGAGGTCAATAAAACAGAAAAGGTGTGAGTGGACAAAATAAAGTTTTATAAATACATTCCTACCCTCTAGTTTCACAAACATGCATGCATATCATAAATCATGAGTAAAACATATATGGGCACAAACATTTATAAATCACAAATCTCAATAAAACCACGGGACTCATTTCCATATCCAATCTCATATAGTCACAATATCCCTGCAACACGTGCAAATCAATAGGCTCAAGGATCGCTCAAAATCCGAGCATCCGCCGCTATGAACACATCACCAGTCGGCAATCCGTCGCTGTGAACACATCATCAGCTGACAATCCAGATCATCGTGAACATATCACCGACCGATCTCCATATAATTCAGCACATCTGATCTGAGTCGAGCCTCCCTCGACTGCACGACAACAGACCATGCTACGTGACCTCTCCGGGGTACACACATCCATCCCAGAGGCGAGCGTTATCTCCAGGGTTCATTCAGGGGAAACACATTCCCAACCGGAAGCCCTAATATCCAGGGTGCACTTCAGGGGAAACATATTCCACCCTGAAAACCCTAATATCTACAACATATCATCATCATGAAAACCAGTGAAAAACAGTTGCATTTGAAATCAAAACCATTTTCAACACAAGGTCTCAGCCCAAAATATCGTTTTCTCAAAATCCATAAAACCAGAGTCCCGATTATTTCATAAATCCGAAAAACCATCAATCTCATCATGTAATCACATGGAAATAACAATCCAATCAAAATCACATTTCCATTGGGTCTCACGACCAAAATATCAATTTCACGCAAATCCGCATAACTGCAACCTCAGTTGCCATTTTCACATAAATCCACAAAATATATCCACAAAGTATTTCAAATCCATCAAATCAATTTCCCGACTCATAATCCGAGTCAAAATCAATCTCAAATCTCGGGCCCTCGCCCAAAACAGCAATTTCATGGTTTTCTTGAAAATCGTGCCCAAAATCATATAAATAATATAATATTCCCAAAATCATCATATCGAAACATCAATCATGCCAAATCATTTCAAATCATATAATAAAGAATTTAAAATACATATGCATGCATTCTGGGTAGAAAACAAAAGTCCACTCACACCATCCATATAGCTCGCTTTCCGAGCTACACATTTTTTCGTAATTTCAGAAAATCACCATTCCTGTCCAAAATCAATATCGAGGGTCACTAACATCTCAATATACCTCCCATAATTTTCCCCAATTTTTTTGGGATTTAAATACGCATTTTAAATGTAACATAAACCTTCGGACCCTCGAAACAATATCGAAACGGGGTCTGATTTCCTCGAAACCAGTGCCAAAATGTTCGTTACATTAAATAGGACAAAAGTCATGTTGAACTTACCTTGAAAATCCAGCTCACGCGCCCCTACGTGCCACCGCAAGCGGCTGCGCGTGAGTTCACGCGCCTGCTACAGTAGCATTGCACTGTTCATCTTCTCGACCCGTTCGACTGATAAACGGGTCCGGTTGGCCCGCGACTTGACCTGGCTGAGTTCCTGTCAATTCCAACTTAATTTCGTCAATTGATTAATCATATAGCATCGTAACCACCTTAATTATAAGTCTGTTCCATCAATTTTGATCCTAATTGCTTCAATCATTATCAACTTAATTCAAATATCCATCGACTCAGTTCACCGTCTCAGTTCATCAAATATCCATTGATTCTTTTAATCAATTAGTTAGGGAGTATCGCAGACTCATTTTAACAATTATTCTGAAATCAATTTCACGAAACTTACCCTCAATTATGCCAACTCAAGCTAAAAAATTTCCAAAGTCCGCCATGTCCGTTATAGGCCAAAACAACATCAATTCCCTTCGGTTTTAATCGGGTTCGACTCGCCTTGAGCCCAATAACCTTAATCCAAGGTCAATTTGATCAAATAGTGGGTGATTTGAAAAACCCGAAATCGAAAAGGTAATGAAGGTTTGTGAATTCGGGTTCCATGGTTTTCAGTTTTCTTCCCTCCTTTCATCCTCTTAATCTCTTATCTGCACACTCTCTCAATCCTTCTTAATTGTCATAGATCAGAGGAGAATTATTGATGGCTTTGTATGGACATATGGAGGTCTCTGTTTTTGGTTTGAAGGATACACACGGGTGATAATTCAAACAGACTAATTATCCAAATATCAACAGCACATCATGCCACTAATTGTTACCTGCATAGTGACAAGTGTCATTTAAAGAACGGCGTGAGTCACTCAATTTGCTAATTCATCACATTAGCTAAAAGGACAAATTTTCCCCCTTAAAACATAATTGACCAAAATGCCCTTCATGGCTAATTACGAAAATGCCATTAGCATTCCGAGGTTCATAATTTTTCCCTCCGAACCCCGATTGACGCATGCCGCTTGTCTACGGATTCAGCATCTCGAGACCTACCCAACAGTACTTACGGAAAGTCCAAACACGGTCCCGATCAAAAAGTCAACAAATGGCCCATTTTTAATCAAATTACCAAATTACCCTTAAATTTCCGAACATCATAACTTTCTCCTCGAATGTCGGAATCGGGCGTGCCACCTGTCTATGAACTTGTGACGTCCCGAACTACGTCACAGTCATCGGTCCAAGTCCGTTTGTCCGCTCGAACCAAAAGTCAACTGTTCGCCCAATTCTAGAGGCAAAATCGTCATTTTCCTTCAAATTTTCCAAAATTTCCTTTTTTGAATTTATGGTTCGTTACAGTTTTTGTCTGGTACTTTGATGTGCCTAGGTTGTTGTACTAACTTATGCCTCTTTCAGAGAACGATCTGCCATGCCTCCGAGACGTGAGCCCCCTCCACGGCCTGCAGAAGATGTTGCGAGAGATGCTGAGAGTGCCACGATCGAGCGAGCCCAGCGCCTTGGGGCTACGGTGTTTAGCGGTGGGGTAGATCCCGAGGAAGCCCACTAGTGGATTAGTCGGTTTGAGCGAATTTTTGCTGTGATGCGATGCCCCCCTAAGGATAGAGTGTTGTTGGCCACCTTTTTACTGGATGGTGCCGCATATGAGTGGTGGTGTACCCTAGAGCTGTCAGGTTGGGATGCCCATACAGTGACCTGAGAGACATTTCGCGAGCGGTTTCTTGATCAGTATTATCCCCGTTCGTTCCGCGATGCTAAGGAGGCGGAGTTTCTATAGCTCCGATAGGAGAACATGTTAGTGGCAGAGTATGAGCACAAGTTTCAGATGTTATCACGTTTTGCTCCTGCATTTGTAGCTATTAAGGCCAATAAATGTTGCAGGTTCGAGCTTGGCCTGCGAGGTGAGATACGTGCTATCGTGACGGCCGGATCTTTTACTACCCTCAGAGAGTTATCTGACACTGTAGTATGGGTGAAGGCTAGTGTGTCGGCACGTCCATAGTTCTCAGGTGGTGGACGACGCCGAGAGTGTCCGTTTCCTGGGTCATCAAGCCAGAGAGCCTCAAAGAGAGGCAGTTATAGTGGAGCTTCATCTGCTAGCAGTGATCGATTTGGTAGACCTAGCAGTTTCCAAAGTTCCGGGTTCAGAGGATACAGATCACAGCCGACCCCATGGGCGAGTGCGACGTCAGTTGCGTCCACTGGCAGACAAAGTGGTGGACTCGGTCGAGAGGCTCGTAGTGTTTGCTACTTATGTGGAGAGCAAGGTCAGTTCTGGAGAGAGTGTCTGTCTTTACCCCAAGAGGCTAGCACAAAGGAGCAAGGTCGGACTAAGGCTTCAGTTTCTGGGATAGCGAGCACTAGAGGTGTTGGTGGAGCTAGCAGTGGATAGAGGGGTCGTGGTCAATTTTTGGACCACATGCCCGAGTGTTTGCAGTGACACAACATGAGGCCCGGGTAGCACTTGGCATGGTGACAGGTACGTTTACGATATTTGGTCATGATGTACATGCTTTGATAGATCCGGGGGCTACTCATTCTTTTATCTCGAGGAGTTGTTTACTGTTAGCAAATAGAGAGGTGTCCGCACTAGGTGGTGATATGGGTGTGAGTACACTTATAGGTGAGGTGAATGTAGTGAATCAGGTGTTGAGAGAGTGTCCAGTGATGGTAGGATATGTTGGGTTGGTAGTTGATTTGATACTACTGGAATTACATGACTTTGATGTTATTCTGGGAATGGATTGGTTGACATTACATCATACTTCTATCGAGTGTTTCGATAAGAATGTGACTTTTCGGAGCCCGGGGTTACCAGAGACTACTTTTCAGGGAGATCAGCGCGCATTACCTATTGGTGTTATTTCGGCTCTGACAGCGAGCAAGCTGTTGATGAAGGGATGCCAGGGATATTTGGCTCATGTGGTGGACACACATGCTGTACCATTGAAGGCGGAGGATATTCCGGTTGTGCGGGAGTTTCCAGATGTCTTTTCGGAGGAGTTGCCGGGATTACCACCCCATCGAGATATTGAGTTCACCATCGATCTTATTCAAGGTACGCGACCTATTTCTCAAACACCTTAATGTATAGCGCTAGCTGAGTTGAGGGAATTGAAGGCGCAGTTGCAAGAGCTGGTAGATATGGGGTTTATTCGGCCTAGTATGTCTCATTGGGGAGCTCCAGTATTGTTTGTAATAAATAAGGATGGAATTTTGAGGCTTTGCATTGATTATAGGCAACTGAATAAGGTGACAATCAGGAATAAATACACCCTGCCTCGGATCGATGATTTGTTTGATCAGTTGAAGGGAGCTCGATACTTTTCCAAGATCGATCTTCACTCCGGTTATCATTAGTTGCGAGTTAGAGAAGAGGACGTACCCATAAGCGCTTTCCGGACCCGGTATGGCCATTATGAGTTTGTGGTAATGCCATTTGGGTTAACTAATGCACCGGCGGCATTTATGGATTTGATGAACCGAGTGTTTCAGTCATACCTGGATCAGTTTTTCATTGTTTTTATTGATGATATCTTGGTGTACTCGAAGAGTGCGAAGGCGCACGAGAAGCACTTGAGGATGGTGCGTAGTACCCTGAGGAAGAATTAGCTATATGCGAAGCTAAGTAAATGTCAATTCTGGCTGACTAGTGTCGGTTTCTTAGGACATGTGATTTTAGCCGAAGAAATTAGTGTGGATCCCCAGAAGGTTGAAGCGGAAGCAAATTGGGAGCAGTCAAAGACAGTTATCGAGGTTCGAAGTTTCTTGGGGTTAGCTGGTTATTACAGGCGTTTCATAGAGGGATTTTTTACTTTTGCTACCCCATTAACACGGCTGACTAGGAAGGGAGTCAGATTTGTTTGGGATGAGAATTGTGAACAAAGTTTTCAAGAGTTGAAGAGGCGGTTGACATCTGCTCTTGTGTTGGCACTTCCTGATGATAGTGGGGAGTTTGAGGTATATAGTGATGCTTCTTTGCAAGGTCTGGGGTGTGTTTTGATGCAAATGGGAATGTGATTTCATATGCTTTTCGACAGTTGAAACCTCATGAATTGAATTACCCCACTCACGATTTGGAGCTTGCAGTAGTGGCACATGCATTGAAAATTTGGAGATGTTATCTATATGATGAGAAGTGTAGGATCTTTACTAACCATCAGAGTTTGAAGTATCTCTTCACACAGAAGGAGTTGAACTTGAGACAATGTCGATGGTTGGAGTTGATTAAGGATTATGATTGCACCATTGAGTATCATCCAGGAAAGGCTAATGTGGTAGACGATGCCCTGAGTCACAAGTCAGCAAGTTCTATGGCACATTTGAGGATGACTCGCTTGCCTTTGTTGGTCGAACTCCGTAAAACTGGAGTGAGTTTGGATGTTGAGAGTCAGGGAGTGTTACTAGCAAGTTTCCATGTACGGCCTGTCCTTGTCGATCAAATTATTGATGCTCAATTTCAGGACCCCATTTTGGGTATCATTCGGATCGAGGTTGAAGCTAGGGAGAGACATGATTTTGGACTTCGTGAGGATGGAGCCTTAGTGAAGGAAGGCTGGTTATGTGTACCTGAGGATGCAACACTAAAGAAAGAGATTCTTGATGAGGCTCACAGTTCAGCCTATGCAATGCATTCTGGTGGAACCAAGATGTACCGTACACTTCGTGAACATTACTGGTGGTCTGGTATGAAACGTGAGATTTCTGAGTATGTCAGTAAATGTTTAATATGTCAATAGATGAAGGCCAAGCGACACAGACCCTATGAAGCAATGCAACCACTACCGATCCCGGAATGGAAATGGGATCATCTGACAATGGATTTTGTGTTTAAACTTCCTAGGACGCCTAAAGGTCATGATGGTGTGTGGGTGATTATGGATAGGCTTACAAAGTCAGCGCATTTCTTGCCAGTGTGAGAGAACTTCAGGATGACTCAGTATGATCATTTGTTTATCGATGAGATCATACGGTTGCATGGTACTCTGGAATCCATAGTTTCAAATAGAGATCCAAGATTTACATCACGATTTTGGCAGAGTCTACAGGAGGCATTTGGGACAAAGTTACCTTTTAGCACTGTTTTCCATCCTCAGACCGATGCACAATCAAAACGAACCATTCAGATTTTGGAGGATATGATGTGAGCCTGTGTTTTACAATTTCAAGGTACTTGGGAGTCGCACCTAGCACTGATGGAGTTTACGTATAATAACAGTTACCAGGCGAGCATTGGGATGGCCCCCTATGAAGCTTTGTATGGACGACAGTGTAGAACACCTTTGTGTTGGACTGAAGTGGGTGAAAGGAAATTGTCGACTTCAGAATTGGTAGACCTTACCAAGGAAAAGGTTGCACTTATCCGAGACAGACTCAAAGCAGCCCAGGATCGACAGAAAAGCTATGCCGACCGCAGAATCAGAGATCTTGAGTTTGAAGTGGGGGATTAGGTCTTCCTGAAGTTATCCCCTTGGAAGGGTATTGTACGGTTGGCAGATGAAGGAAGTTAAGTCCACGATACGTTGGACCCTATGAAATTCTGGAGAGGATCGGTCATGTTGCTTATCGGTTAGCATTACCTTCAGATCTTACTAAGGTACATAATGTTTTTCATGTGTCTATGCTTCGAAAGTACATACGGGATGATTCTCACATCCTGGAAGCACAACCTATTGAGCTTAGAGAAGATTTGAGTTTAGAAGAACAGCCTGTGGAGATTCTCTACCGTAAAGACAAGCTGCTACGATGAAAGACTGTTCCTTTGGTAAAGGTACTATGAAGGAATCACAATGTTGAAGAAGCAACTTGGGAACCCGAGGTACTAATGCGTGAACAGTACCTTTACTTGTTTCGTTAAATTTTGACGAAATTTTTTAGGGGGGTAGATTGTAACGGCTCGAAACGTCAAAAAGGATAAAAATGTAAACTCGGGAAACTTCGATGTAAAAATGACGTTTTTACCCTTGTGAATAGTATGGTCAAAGTTGACTTTTTATATGACATGTCTTTTTCACGTAATTCGAGGATCCTTAGGTAGGTTTCGATCCCCTGAGTACAACGACAGGAGGCACGCTGTCATCGAACTTCGGACGGATCAAATTTTGGTCTAAACATGCGAGGGGTAAAATGGTAATTTGTGCACCAGGGGCAAAATGGTCTTTTGGCTGATTTTCAAAATGGTTCAATAGGATGGGGACATCTGTCCCTTAGTGGTTGGATATTTTCACTAGGTAATCAGTGAGATGTGGACACATGGCCACTCTCTAGTTGGTTCCAACCGATTCTCACAAAATGATCGATTAAAAAAAAACAGGGCAGTGTAGTCGTGCATATGGTTTAAGTCGAGAGAGTGAATGATTAGTGTGTGCTTGTGTGTGTGACTGAGTGAAAAGGAGAGTGAGTCGTGGTGTGTGAGAGTGAGGAAACAGAGAGACAGAGAGGAAGAACCGTGAACAACCGTGCAATTCAAACGTCCAAACCATTGCGACCCTGTCTGTTAGTGGTGATCACTAAGTAAAAAGAGACCAGGACGACGTGAGGATTGCGGTGGAGGCCACGACAGAGGGCTAGAGGGAAGGTAAGCCCCGTTCGATCCCTGTTTTCTCTGTTCTTGATCAGAACTAGGACCTTGCATTTTGTGGGTTAGTGAATGACTGGGTTGCTCATTAGAGCTTCTGAAGGTTGAGACGAGGCCTGGAAACGTGGAACCGTGGTCGGAGGATGTCGTGGTGGCCGGGAACAGAGAAGGGAAATTTCTTGTTTTTCTTCTTCAAATTTGAGAGGTATTCGTGTTTTAGTTAGTTCAATCAATCCTAAACATTGGGACGAACCTAAGGGTGGAAAGAGGATTGAAAACGGTTGAGAAACGAAGGAAAACCGCCCTCGCCAGTTCGGCTGGACCGGGCTGGTCTGGACCGGTCTGAACCAGTCTATCGCGAGGTTGACGGTGATGAACAGTATGGCGCGTGAGGCCCACGTGCAGCCTCTTTGGGCGGAGCGTGAGGGCGCGTGGCCAACCCACTTTCTGGGAACATTGTCAACACGGCTTTTACTCTAATCGATGTAACGAACATTTTGGGATAAGTTTCGAGTCGATCGGACACCGTTTCAGGGTAGTTTTGAGTGTCCGAAGGTTTAGGGTTTAGTTTAATTACGTATAAAAATCCCGAAAAGTTAGGGAAATTAATGTGTGCTTAAATGAAGTTTTGTGACCCGAAATTATGATGTTTGACAGGCCAAGACATTCCTAAGGAGTCCGGGGAGCGTGCAAGACACGATTGACGCGTTCGGACTTAATGAGTGGACTTTTTTTTTTCTAACCAAACATGCATAATTGTTTTTACCTACTCATTTCATGTTTCAATATATTATTTTATGCTTATGATTATGATATTCCTCCTTTACATGATTGCACGCTTTTCAATGTGATTTATTATATTTACACGTATTTCGAGAATATGATTTCTGCTATGCTTTTGATGATGATTTTGATGGATGAATTATGTTGTTTATACGTATTCTGTTTTGATAACGAATTGTGGATATGATTTGGGATTTAAAAAGGAATTCGGGCATGAGTCCCATTTCGATTAAATATGATTTCGGTTTTTGATTTTGAGATAATTTCTGGGTTTGGATTCGGGATTTCAAATGAAGATTTCGGATTCGGATTCGGAAATGGATTTATGGATTGGATTTGATAAAATGGTATTGGGTTTAAAGACCTAGATATGATTGTGACGGAGGCGGGCCCGGATATGTGATTGGGTTTAAAGACCCAGATTGAGTTTAAAGACTCGGGAGTTTAAAGACTCGGATTATTGATAAGGCCTGATTGATTTTAAAGACTCGGATTGATATTGAGTTTAAAGACTCGGATAGATCCAACAGGTTCGATTCGTTGATGTTATATTCGGATTTACATGATTTCATGTTTGTTTTCCATAACAGTTTCCACATGGTTTATATAATTTTTTTCAAATACTTAGTTATGCATGCGTGTTTTGAAAAAGGAGGGTGAACCCTGGTTTTCGTTAAAATTGTTTTTCATAACTATTATTTTTAGTCGACTCACACTTTTATGTTTTTAACACCTTCCAGGTCGTGGTGCAAGTTTTGGGGCTAACGCCGAGGCAGGGGCAGAGGCATAAAGTTTTCCCGTTGCGCGTGTAGTTAGCTCACAAAGTAGGGTTTTATTCTTATCTTGTACTGTTAACTATGCTTTGTGCTACTGTTGACTTGTTGTATCGTAAGTTTTCCCTGGTCTGACAATGTATGTATTGCGGTTATTATGGTTATTTTGGTCATTTGTGTTCGGTTGTCAAACGGGAGCAGGGTTCTTCCCGATTATCGAGGTGATAATCGGGGTGGGTCCTGTCACTGAGCGTGCTACATTATGTCCTTGCCCAAATTTTTATTCTCATTTTAGGAGCCAAATATCCGAGATAACCCTTGTTGGACCTCCACGCGGAATCTAGTCTGCAAAGCGAGGGAGGCGAACCACTTATAGGATCTCTTTCTTGCTTGGTGTAGAGATTGATGTTGGATGGGCTGAGTATGATGGCTAGAAAGCAAGTAGACATTTTAATTCAAGTGCAGGTATGCCACTAGTAGAGGATGCTACTGGATAGTGTAAATAGGTTTTGTTTTCGGCCTAAGAACGTTTCTTTTGATCAAAGCAATTGTGAGGTAGGCGGACAAGAATTAGTCTGCATTGTTATTTTTTATATTTTTTTCAAGGACTTTAAAATATTTTATTTATTTCTAGCGTAGTCCATGTTCAGAAGTTATTTCTTCATTATATTCAAGTTGGCGACATTTTTATTTTTGTAGTTAGAAGGTCAATGGTCTTAGGTTCCCTCAAGTTGGAATTGAAGTATTCAGACCAATGCACAAAGATGGTCTCCCGACTTGGTAAGTCGTGAATCACATTTGGATGGTGTATCCCGAGTACCAATTACTACTCAAGAGAATCTAATTTTTAATGAAATGGAAACAGAAGTACAAGTACAGAAATATAAAAGTGCTAGATTTGAATAACAACTGAAATTACAAGTATAGAAAAGTAAATTATTTCTTTCACATTCAAGCCCATATCAAGTAAGAAATTCCATAAATCATCAGTCGAAATGAATATCAGTCGAAAATCATGTCATGAGATGGAAAATCGCTTAAAAGTGACTACAAAATGTTGAAAATGAGGTTTAAGTACCATAGAGACCGGCCATGAACTGGTAGTCGGGATGACGTCCCGTGAATCCGTAGTTGGGATCATTTTTTGTGAATCAGTAGTCAAATGAGTTTTCGTGAGCTGGTAGTCAAAATGACTTTTTGTGAGCTAGTAGTCGTTATAATTTACCCTTATGACATTGAATGGTCATAAAAAAGGTTAATTTTTTGCAAATCTCAATCTACAACCCAGGAACTAGTAGTCAGAAAGAGGTTAATCCTTATGATACTGAATAGTTAGAAAAAAGATTAATGCAGGAAAATAAAGCCAACCATTTTGACATTGCTGCTAAAGCGATCAGAAAGACAGTTAGGCAGTTGTATAAATGCCTTGAAGGGGTGAGAAGATAAGTTGTATCTTGATTTTCTAGACCAAAAGGAGCAGTTTTTGGTACAAGGGTCAGCCTTTGTTAAGCCATGAAACCTTGGTTAAAGGTGTTTATAGGTTCATAAATTGATGAAGATCATTTTGTTGAGTTTGTTTGGTTGATTGTCGGTCCTTTGAGAAGCAGAGTTATTTTCCATTTATAGGTAGTGAAAAAGCTACCAACTTGCTAAGTTGGATCCCACGTGGGT
Source organism: Prinsepia uniflora (assembly GCA_032719365.1). Classification (NCBI taxonomy): domain Eukaryota; kingdom Viridiplantae; phylum Streptophyta; class Magnoliopsida; order Rosales; family Rosaceae; genus Prinsepia; species Prinsepia uniflora. The sequence goes on from CM064863.1 coordinate 72,886,092, forward strand.
TCCATGGTTCCGTTGGAAACCTTCTCTTTGACTTTGTTTTTTTTTTTTGTGTTGTTAGCACCACCCACACTTTTCTTTTTCTCCGTGCTCAAAGTTGTTTGGGCTGAGCTTCTCCTACTTTGGGTCTTTAATTCCTTTTGAACCATTGGTTTCGACCCGGGTAGATTTTTTTTGGCCTAAACTGTTTCTATTTCCATAGCATGTGTTGGCTACAAAAAAAAAAGAAGGAAAAGCATCAAACTAACTAATTTGACAATGTAAATGTATTTAATAGAAATTATAGACATGGATTGATGATGATTCCGTTTTAAGTTTTCATTTATCTATATTTGAGATATGAAAAAAAATGAGAGATGAATAAAGATAAAGGGAAAAAAACGGTGAGAGAGAGTAAAAATGCATAAGAAAAAGTACAAAAAAATAAAAAACTCTTTTAATTTTTTCATACCTCCTTTTAATTTTTTTTTTCTTTTCAATGCACAACCACTTCTCTCTATCCATTCTCAATTTTATAATATTTTATACGTGTCTCGTGTATAAAAAATGAAAACTGAAAATAAGAAACGAAATGTTTATCAAATGATCCTTTATTGTACGATAACTATTTCGGTGATGTTTGTTTCATTTTCGTAAGCATCTACAATATTGTAGCGGAATATCATGATTCCAAGGAATAAAATGACTCCTAATTTTCTATTCCAAAAAGAAGAATAATAATTCTAGTTCTACATTTTTTGAAGAGAAACACAGGTTTGCTTCTCAATAAGTAGTTTGATTAGTCACCTTGCAAGTAACTCCTTAATCTTTCACAATGGCCAAATATTTCTTTCTTCCTATGTAAAAGAGATTATTAAGCCACATAAAAAGTACCTTATCTTGTTACTGGGTATTATTTTCTCACCTCTATCAATAAATACTAAACCATCGTTTTTTTTAAATAAAGAAAAGGTATTGTTCGTTTTTTTTTAATATGTACAATACTATTCAATTTTAGTTCTAACATAACGTAGAAAGATTCTTCAAATATACTACCGATTTAGTAGTATTTTTACCCATTCTATTGTGGCAGATCTTAGATATGGATTTAACATACATCTTATATCTAGGATTTGATAATGGCTGATTACGCTAAGTACACTAGGAACACGCCACGAAAGCTAAAAATGCACCAGAAACAGAAATTTGCCTCAGTGTGCTGCGAGAACGGTAACACCGTCAATACCGTTACACTAACCGTGCATCTCCGTTATTAATACCATGAAAACTGATGACGTGGAAGTCATATTATAAATTTTTAAGGGTAATTTAGACATTTGATCTCTCTTATTAAATTTTATATTAATTTCTTTTTAATATACATTTTTTCCTCATATATATATATATATATATATATATATATATATATCTCTCGCTCGCTCTCTTTTTCCCCGTCTCCTCTATCCCTTCACTGCGACTGAAATCCTGCCACCTTCGTCGCAGGAGACCAAATATCTCCGGAGGCGACCCGTACCTGTTCTCTCCAAAGGCATCGAGGTGTTCGAGTCGGTGGAGGGAGCTCTTAGGCCTAAAGAAGATGTACCATAACAGCAGTAATAGCGCACACGCAAAGAGCGAGGCTTTGAAAACGACAATGTCTATCAGCACAAGCGCGCCTAAATCTCTGAAGCATTTTCTTCACAGGAGTTCGAAATCTCTGTCGTCTTCCTCTTCTTGTTCTGACGCTTCCTTGAGCTTGCCCTTGCTAAAAGACTCCGATTGCGAATCGGTTTCGATTTCATCTCGGCATGCCCTCTCGTCCTTGTCGTCGGGGCACGAGCACGAGGATTTATCGCGACTCTCGCTTGATTCAGATAAACCAAACTCGAATCACCAGAACCCGACCATTTCTATCCACCGGACCAACCCGAAACAGGCGCGGATGTGAACGGTGAAGACTCAAGATACCACAAAGCAGAGACCAGTGGCCGATCAACCAAGAGTGGGGCGGAGCCCAATGCGAAGGGCGACGGGTGAATCTTCTACGGTGGTGAGCAAGCGTGTATCAGTGGACTCGCCGAGGATGAACTCGTCTAGGAAAATCATATTTCAGAGCTTGGAACAGAGCTCGAGTAGTCCAAGCAGCTTCAACGGTGGGCACAGATTGAAGCATAGAGGAATGGAAAGGTCGTATTCAGCCAACGACAAAGTGACTCAGGTTCTCAATGTCCCGGTTTGCTCCTTTCGTGGCTCGTCCAAATTCGGGTCAGTTTTTGGGTTCGGACAGTTATTTTTTTGGTTCAGCTCCACAGAAGAAAGACGGTAACGACACCGCTTCGAGCCACAACAACCGCGGTCAGCACGGCCGCTATACCCATCACATTCAAAGCAAGAATCGGACAGACAGAAACTGAATCCAAATTTTGGGTACCATTTTGTTCGGAAGAGTCGACTGGGACTAGTTTTCCAGCCTGACTCGGCCGGGGAGAGGGTAGAGGGGAGAGGGGAGAGGGGGGGAGGGGGAGGAGATATATATATATGAGGAAAAAAATGTATATTAAAAAGAAATTAATATAAAAGTTAATAAGATACATCAAATATCTAAATTACCCTTAAAATTTTGTAATATGACTGTCACGTCATTAGTTTGCACGGTGTTGATAACGGAGATGGATGGTTGGTGCAACGATATTGACGGTGTTACTGTTCCTGCAGCACACTGAGACAAACTTCTGTTTCTGGTGCATTTTGAGATTTTGTGACGTGTTTCTAACACACTTAGCGTAATAAGCCTTTGATAATTGTAAAGAACGTTTGAGTTCCGTATCTAATGTATGCTTTTTCTTCGTTAATATCGTCGCTAAAAAAGAAGCTAAGCCACTATGGAACCCAAAATCACCGGAAGAATATGAAGCTGCCACGTGGCCCATAATTCTCAAAATGACCCAATTGCCCCCGATAATAATACTTAAAGCCCAAGCATCGAACGATGCCCAATCCCACAACGATTATATAGCTCTAACATTAATGGGAATGACATGTGGAAGCCTTTCCACCCTCGATCTGTGTAACACATGTTAGCACGCAAATTGAGCAGCATTTGTCCCACATCAAAACTATGGAAATTGAACATCCCACTCACCCCTTTATAAGGGGAACACATTTCCCAATAAAGATAATTCTGTTCAACGCTACTTAAGCTCTTGAGATTTCTCTTTTGAAGCTGACTTAAGCATTGGAGCGTTCTTGGTCGAACACCCCCCGGGTCTTGATCATTAATTGAACGATAGTTTACTGTTTGCTTGTTTGCAGGGATCCCTGAGTCTTTTGAGTTTAAAGGACGAATTCAGCTTCAATAATTGGTGCTTTCATTGAGAGCTTGAAGATATTCAAGAAGAAGCTCTCATGATCGTTCATCGTTCATCTTACTTCGTTCATAACGTTGTTCGAAGATCTTGAACGTGTTCATCGTTCGATAAGAACTTTCCATTCAAGATTCTCTGGACGGGCATGGCTAGGGTAGGGTTCGTCGATCTGTTCATTCAACTGGAAAAGGTGTTTCTGCCTCAACTGCTCAGACAAGGAATGAAGCTCACATAGAGACTCCGGAGGAGCGCTTAATTCGTCCCCGACGTGTGTCCATATAAGCGCCCATGGAGATGCAGGGAAGGATGCCAACCTTCAGCTTCGGAGCATTCCCATCTCCAACAAACCAAGTGTCAGCGCTAGGGGAAGGAACTTCAACCTTACAGCAAATAAGCGGGCGAATGGTGGGAGGAGCATCAAAACAGAGTCAGCCCACTGCAAACATGGATCTGCGGGACTTCCTAGATAGGTGCCACAACATCTCATGGAGGAGTCACCACTAATCACCTCAGGACAACTTGGCACAACAAGTAGAAAGGTTAAGCAGCCAAGTTCAACTTCAGTCAGAACTCTTGCAGCAACTCCTGGCAGAAAGAACAGCCCAAGAACCAAAGAGACATTCCACTTCGCGTAGACAACAAGAGAATGTTGTAAGGCGACCATGGAAGGAAATGGTTTGATGCCGAACAATGTCTCAGGACACCTCGCTAGGTGACTCCGGTGAGGAAAGTTACACCCGCAGAGAAAATAGTCCACAGTGCCCAAGGCCATCAGTACTTGAGCGCCTCGGAAGTAGGGTCGGTATAGCTTCACGGGAGAAACGCTCATATGGGAGCAGAAGGGAACATCAGACTCACCAGAAAACTCCAAAACGATCTGCCCATGGCAGTAAAGGGGAGGACGAGGCTTACTCACCTACGCTACCTCAGAGGTCAAGGGGGGAGGCTCGAGGAAGTTCCCAGCGGATAGCGCATAATGACTCACTGCCTCAGGGAGGTGCGCTGCGAGCTAATGACGTTCAAAGGATGTTGGATTGACATCTTCGTATTCAACGAGATGGCGATCTAGAGGATGATCTACGTTGTCAGATCAGTTGTCCACACCCTTCGTGAAGGATATTGAAGAGGCGTCATTCCCTCAAAGGTTTACGATGCCAAATTTCAATCTATTCAAAGGAAATTCTGACCCGGTGAAGCACATAGACTACTACCAGGGAGTTATGGTCCCCCACAGACACAATGATGCATTCATGTGCAAAGTGTTTCAAGCCTTTCTGCAAGGCCAAGCCATGACGTGGTTCAATCATCTCCCCCGGAGATCGGTCGCTTCTTTTGAAGAGTTGGCTTTGCCATTCGTGAAGGAGTACTCGCAGCTTCGTACGGTCGAGATAAAGGAATACCATCTCTTCTCCATCCAGAAGCGAACAAAAGAGACCTGCTGCCAATTCATTCGGAGGTACTGTGAGGAAACATCTCGAATTGTTGGCTACAGTGACCTTGTAGCTGCAATGGCGTTCAAACAAGGGCTTCCCCGGGATAACCAGCTCTACGGAGACATTGCCATGGGCAATGCAAGAAGTCTCACCAAAATACTCTCTCTAGTAGAGCGTCATGCATGCTGAAAGGATGAAAAGAGTGCTGCACATGCGCCAGATCATGCCGAGACGAGCGAGAAAACCTTCAAACGGTCATCACCATGCAAAGAGGATGTTAGTGGCAAATGTTTCTATGAGGGGATTCAAAAATTGCAAGGCGAGCCAACCTCCTAATGCCTCAACCATCGAGAAGCCTAATATCCAACTCACAATACCAGTCCATCAGATCCACAATGAGATAAAGGACAAACCCTGGTTCAAGAAGCCAAAGCAGGTCAAAGACGATCAAGAGAAGGCCGATAAGACGAAGTGGTGAGCCTACCACGAGTGCTATGGGCATAACATTGGGAAATGCATATCCTTCGAGAGATATCTCCAGAATCTCATCAAAGAGGTACATTGAACCAAGTATGTCAAAAGGGAAGGTCGTGGATCGACCCACAAAAAACTTAAGGAGCCAGATTCAAAAGTGATCCGCATAAACTAGCTGCATGTCAAAATTAGAGAGACATAGAAGTATATGTGGCTTTCATGTTTTCTTTTCAAGTTGTCTTCTATATTCAAGTACTTTGCATTTGAATTATCAATAAGATTGAAAAAGTGTTCTAAATATGTACAAACATATTTCTTCAACATATGCAATTTTCAAAAACGTATTCCCTCTAGCATCAAAGCCTTCGTCATCGAAGCGTCCAAGTCTTCGCCCTGCGAAGCATCTAAGCCTTTGTCCTGCGAAGCATCTAAGCCTTCGTCCTGCGAAGCATCTAAGCCTTCGCCTTGCGAAACATCCAATCTTTCGCCATGCGAAGCATCTAAGTCTTCGATCTTGCGAAGTATCCAAAGTCTTCACTCCCGCAAAGTACTAAAGCCTTCGCCATGCGAAGCACCTATGCCTTCACCCTGCGAAGCATATAAGTCTTCGCCTTGTGAAGCATCCAAGCTTTCTCCCTGCGAGGCAACTATACCCAGGCTGGTACCGTTACCAATTAGGATTTCATCGGGGCCCTGGTATCCAGTTGCAGCAAACATGTGATGATGGAAGGTGACATGGTGGGAGGCCCCGGAGTCAAGGAGCCAAGAGGAAGAGGTGCTCTGGCTGGTGGGATTGGCCACGGGTTTGGGAGTAGAGTTGTACTGCAGCTGAGGACAGCGTTTGGCACTGTGGCCCTGGGTGCCACACCATTGACAGAATCCACAATAGCCACTACCAAGGGTGTTGTTGGACCTGCTGTCGGGGTTTGTGAATTGGGAGGAGCGTTGTCCAGTGGTGGTATGGTTGCTGTCAGAGGTATGGGAGTAGGAATGCTAGTCAGAGGAGCCACAGTTGGAATGGGTGGAGGAGTAGCCACTGGTGGCTTAGGCTGTGTTGGTTGTGATGGCACGTTGAAGGGCGACATGAGCATCATGGTTGGACGCTACTTCATGCTGAACCAGCATGTCGTGGAGGTTCTCCAAAGAGATAGAGGTGTCTAAAGACCTCACTGCAACAGCAATATCCTTGAAGGCAGGGCTGACACCATTATGAACATATAGTAAGAGGTCATCATCCTTCAGTGGGGTATCAATGGCAGCAAGTTCATCAGAGAGAAGATGAACTTCTTGCCAGTATTCAGATACAGGGAAGTTGTCACGGCGAAGGAGAGTGAGCAGCTCCTTGAGGCCAAGCACACGGGCCCGGGCAGTGCTCGCATAAAGGCGAATGACACACCACCAGGCAACTGCTGAGGTTTTGGCAGTAGCAATCAAGGTGATTACCTAAGGGGAAACGGATCCCAATATGGCATGGAGGGGGAGCTGATCCTGACGGATCCAGAAGGCGCGAAGCACTTATTCAGTTGTAGGAGGCAGGGACGTGTACCATCAACATACCCCATGAGGTCGTAGCTGAGGAGAGCGTTGAACTAAGCACGCCAAGGGAAGAAGTTGGTGCCAGTTAGTTTAATTGGAAGCTGGGGAGCAACGTTTATGGTGATGAGGGAGGATGGGTGAGTGGCATTGGTGGGGTTTGGAATAGGGTTGTTAGGAACGTTGGTTTGTGCGGCCATTGACGGTATGGAAAGGAAAAAAGATAAGATTGCTCGGTGGAGCCTAGTGCTTTGATGCCATAAAAAGGTATGAAAGTTCTCTGTATTTCTGACTTAATTTACAATGCAGTAGTAGTATCCTATTTGTACTAGTTCTAGGTGAGACTAACTAGGAAATACAATAACCTGAATTAGGAATGAATCTGTACTGATATTTTATACAATAGGTAAGGAATCAGTTTGATTCTGTTGACTATAGACAGGATAGGATCAAGGAGTTTGAGGATAAAAGGCTGTCCTTATTAAGCTTTGTTTAAGGAAGTATTGGGTTAGGAATGGAAAACAGTCAGTTTCGGTTGATTTTACCTGGTGAATACAAACTTCGTATTAGAACACACTCGACTGTTTTGTTAGTTTTATGTCATGATCTTTGAGATTTGTTCAGTGTTTCTCGATTTCAAAATATTGATAGATAAGAACACAACTTATCTAATAAATATGGACTGCGTATAGCTGATCTTCTCTAATTTAGATCTGTTTTTTTGGGTAAGAAAGAAATTATTTTGAAAGTAGTGGAAAAGTACAATGTGATGAAAGGAAGCTCAGTAGTCCATTCAATATCTGATTTTATCCAATATCTATAGGTATGGCTGGCCAATTGATTTGAAAATGTGTTTGTGGATGCAGTTTTTATGAATATCTGCTGAAGGCTTGGATACAAGGAAATAAAACTGAACACGTAAAGCACTACAGGTGAGAAGCTGTAGATGTCACTATGATGCAAGAGTAAAATTTTTAATGACATAGTTCAACGCACTATTATCAACATTGTATGAGTTAGTAATGGTGACACATGAAAATTTTGACTTTGCACGTGGCCTGTCGATGTGCTCTCTCTCCTTGTAGAAATTGTTCTTTATTAATATCATCTAAGGCCTGTTATGACAAATTCTTTTCCTGAAAAATACTAGATTAGAGAAATGTGGGAGACATCAATGAAGGGTCTGAAAAGTTTGATTCGGAGGACAACACCATCCTCATTTGTATATATATGCGAGAAGTCTGGAGGCTCCCTATCTGATAAGGTAGTGTATGAATATCAGACTTCAATGTTTGCAAAAAAAAAAAAAAATTGACCTGTGTGTGTGCCTTAATGTTTGCAGATGGATGAATTAGCTTGCTTTGCTCCTGGCATGTTGGCTTTAGGATCTTCTGGCTATGGTCCTGATGAAGCTGAAAAGGTTTTATTCCTTGCTGAAGAGGTAATCACCAGAAATTATTCTAGGTCAATCTTTGCTATGGGCTCTGTTTTAGCCTATTTATTATGCAACTTATGAATCACCTGATTAATAACTGTCCTATCACCCAAAAAATAATACTGAATTGATGAAGTGCATCGATCTAGACTCTTGAGCCTACCTTGAAATTTTTGTGTATGAAGAATGGCTCAAGCCATGTTTTCCAGAAAAAAGTATATATTGTTTGTACGGTGTCTTGTTGCATCATTCAGATTCTAACAACCAAGATATTATGGATAGAATCTATGCTATTATATGCTACCGTCTTATGGATAAAATACCCTAACAGCTAAGGTGTAAAATCAAAAACCTCAGTTGAGAATGACGTGTAAAAATGTAAAATCAGCACTGTGTTTGGGTCGTAATCTAATTTGGCTAACAGAGTTTCATAGCTTCTCTACTTTTATTGTTCCAGTTTGGATCATTAAAAACCAGTAGCTTGCTTGGAAGTTTATTGCTTATCCAATAGCTTATGTCTTGTACTGATATTTTTCATGTAGCTTGCATGGACATGTTATAACTTCTATGACACAACGCCTACAAAATTGGCTGGAGAGAACTATCATTTCCCCGATGGGCAGGTCTTATACTTTATTCTTTTTAGACTTGTATTAAGATGTTTAAGATAATATTAGCTTGACATCTGAAAATTGTAGGGACAAAACTTACCAAGAATGGGGTTGGAACATTTTCCAAGCCTTTGAAAGCAACTCTCGAGTAGATACAGGATATAATGGACTTAAAGATGTAAGAACATTCCACTGCATGAATTTATTGATATTTTCTATCTTTGAGTTTTGAGATACATACAATAAAAACAGACACCCTTCTTGGAAACCAGACGTCTGCAGGTATGTTTCTTTTGCTAGCTCAACACACACACACTAGCTGAATCGATTAAATCAGGAGTAGCCCGTGACTAGTTTAGGATGATGAATGAATTGTTTGAACTCTGTTTTGGATAGTGAATCGATGATGAATTATAAATGATGATCAGTGCACAATACAATGCACACAATGTGTTTGTTAAAATGCTTAGCACAGATTCTCAAGATCAATCACATTCATAGCTCTGAGAAAAAACTTCATCATATTTGATTGCTTCACTATATTTTTGGTATGAATGAAAACCGTGTATTTTACATCACACACTCACTTGAATTCCGGTACACACACAAAGCATGACACTTCTCTAACCTCTCACATTAGAACACTTGTCATTTCTAGAATCTAGACAACACCTTGCTGCCTACACAATCATACACTCACATTGAGAGGATGGATCTGTTATCCACCTCAGCACTCACACTTACTCTGTCTTCTTTTCTCCATGTGTTGCTAACTGAATCCTACCAACTTAGCAGCTTAGTCATCAACACTCCCCTCTAAGCTAGAAGCTGGTTTGACCCCTAGGAGTAGTCTTAGTTTTCCAAGCCTGTCTTTAGGTAAAGCTTTTGTGAAGATATCAGCAACCTGATCTTCAGTCCTGTAGTATAACAAAATGATTTTATTTTCCTATAAGGCTTCTCTTATAAAATGATACCTCCTAGTGATGTGTTTTGTCTTCTGATGAAACACAGGATTCTTTGCAATTGCAATGGCTGACATATTGTCACAAAGCAAGGTAGTAGGCTCCCCTTGCTCTTCTCCAAAATCCTTTAGAACAAATCTAAGCCAAATCGCCTGTGTAGTAGCTTCTGCTGCACTGATGTATTCTGCCTCTGCTGTGGACAAAGCAACACTGCTTTGTTTCACAGATGCCCAAGAGAACACCCCACTTCCCATGGTAAAAGCATATCCTGAAGTACTTCTTGAATCATCTTCAGATCCTCCCCAGTCACTGGCACAAAAACCAACCAGAGTAGAAACTTTGCCCTTGACATACTCTATTCCATAGGAAATTGTTCCTTGAACATATCTTAGAACCCTCTTTGTTGTTCCAAGTTTCTTGTTTGTTGGACCATGCATATATCTTGATAGCAGACTAGCTGCATACATGATATCTGGTCTGGTTGCTGTTAGGTACAGCAAACTCCCTACTAGTTTCCTGTATAGGTGTTCATCAGCAGGATCACTCCCATCATCCTTCTTCAATTGTCTCCTGGAACCAGTGGTGTACTCACAGGTTTACAGTCTTTGAGTCCAAATCTCTCAAGTAGAGTGAGTGCATACTTCCTTTGATGTATGAAGATGCTTCTGTCTGTCCGAATCACTCCCATTCCCAGAAAATGATGCAACAACCCCAAGTCAGTCATCTCATACTTCCCCATCATTGCAGATTTGAATTCATGCATTAAAGACATTCTGGATCCTATGTAGACAATATCATCTACATAAATTGAAACAATGAGAATCCCTACATTACTTGTTGTTTTCACATATAGGGTAGCCTCACTAGAACTCTTGACATAACCACATTGAGATAGAAATGAATCTATCTCACCATACCAAGCCCTAGGAGCCTGTTTCAATCCATACAATGCCTTCTTAAGTCTATACACATTCCCTTCTTCTTCTTGAACTGCATAACCTTCAAGTTGTTCAGTGTAAACCTCTTCTTCAAGATTTCCATTAAGAAATGCAGACTTCACATCTAGTTGGTATAACTTCCAACTCTTTTGTGTTGTAAGTGCAATCAGAGTTCTTATAGTGTCCAGTCTTGCTACTGGGGCAAAAGTCTCATTGAAGTCAATTCCAGGTTTTTGTGCATATCCTTTTACAACAAGCCTTGCCTTGTGTTTTTAAACTGATCCATCCAAGTTCAACTTGGTTTTATACACCCATTTTACACCAATAATGGGTTTATTCATAGGTCTGTCAACTAGATCCCATGTCCCATTCTTGTTGATCATGTTGAGTTCAGCTTCCATAGCTGCTTTCCACACCTGGTCTTTTGCAGCTTCTTCATAAGTTTCAGTTTCTATGAAACTCATATGACATCGTGCATAAATGTCATCAATACTCCTGTATTTCACTGGAGTTTGACTTGAAGACTCAGGCTCTGACCGTGTTTCTTCTGTTTGTACCTGGTTTTCTTGTTCTACAACTGTTGGACCTTCATTTTGAGGATCAGATACAGCACCACTGTATTCCAAACTGTAACCTGCACCATTTTTCATAGGATTTGATCCTGTAGTGCAACTCTTTGCATCACTCCAATCCCACTGAGCATTCTCATCAAACACAACACTCCTAGATATCATCATCTTTTCAGTTTGCAAATTGTACAATCTGTAGCCCTTCTCACATGGTGTTTTCTCAGCAACAGCCTTAGTAGGACATCGGTTCTGCAGATACACTCCTGTGTAAACGGCTTCTCCCCAGAACTTGTAATGAATCCCCTTAGCATGCATCATGGTCCTGGCCATTTCAACAATGGTCCTATTCTTCCTTTTAGCCACCCCATTTTGTTGGGGAGAATAGGCCACTGTCAATTGCCTCTTGATGCCAGTGGAATCACAGAACTCTTCAAACTCCTTTGAGAGATACTCACATCCCCTATCACTTCTTATTTGCTTTATCTTATATCCACTTTGCAATTCTACCATAGCTTTAAACTTTTTAAACACATGTAATGCTCCTGACTTGTTCAAGAGAAAATACACCCACCACATTCTTGTGCAGTCATCAATAAAGGTCAGAAAATACATGTTTCCACCTGCAGTTTTCTCCTGCATTGGCCCACAGATATCTGTATGAATCAGGTCTAAAGGAATAGTGGCTCTCCATGCTTTCTCCTTGTCAAACATCTCCACATGTTGCTTTCCAGTCACACATCCTTCACATACTGCACTCCCTTGAGTTTTAAGTCTAGGTAATCCCACAACAAGGCTTTTCTGTTGCAAAGTCTTCAGGCTAGCATAGTTTAGATGTCCATAACGTTTGTGCCATAGTTCTGCATCCTCCAGCATAACAGTCTTCATTGCTATAGGATTGATACTTTCCAAAGTAAGTGGAAAACATCGATTCTTTGTCATAGGAACTCTAGCAACCTTATCCTTCATCTCCTTGTCTCCAAATATATCCACCATGCCATCACCAAAAACTAGGTAATAGCCATGTTCTAACATCTGTCCCACACTAAGTAGGTTTTCCTCTATGCCTGGCATCAACATGACATCTCTAATTTGTTTTTCCCCTTGCTTGGTTTGTATGACTAGTGTCCCTTTTCCTGCAGCCCTTACCAGCTCACCATTTCCCATCTTCACCTTCACTGTTATATCTCTATCAATGTCCTTCAGCATTGATTCCTGTGCTGTCATATGATTACTGCATGCACTATCCACATACCACAATTGATCATCCTCCTTCACAGATGCAGCATTACACGCATAAAACAGGGTCTCTATGGTTTCTGTCACTTCCTTTGCTAGGTTTACTGTGGCTGACTTTCCTGCTTTGTTTGGTTCAGGACACTATCTTGACATGTGCCCAAAACGTTGACAATTATAGCATTTTACTTTAGACACTGTCTTATCCTTGTGCCAACATTCACCAAAGTGATATCTATCACATGGTTTACAAAACATCCTTTTCCTTGTCCTTTCTCTCTTTGTGAAGTTTGAGCCATGATGATGATGAGGTTTCCATGAATTGGACTTCTGGTTCCAATTCATGTTTCCTTTTGAAAACAGTTGAGTTGTACCCTGTGATCCATCACTTCTGGCACTGCCTTTTTTGTTACTCATTGTCAAGCTTGCAAAAGCTTTCTCATCCACACTTGAGTGTCTCTCCAGCCTCTGATCATGGGCTCTTATCGAGGTAACAACATCCTCAACAATGATGGTATCCAGGTCCCTGGTTTCTTCAATGATCGACACAATCAAATCATAGGTTTTAGTCAAACTGATCAAAATCTTCTGTGCTAGCTTTCTTTCAGAGATGCTCTCACCATAAGTTTTCATTTCATTTACAGTGTCAAAGAGTCTAGACAGATAAGTACTTAGGGATTCATCTTCTTTCATCCTGGTGTATTCAAAATCTCGTCTAAGGGACTGGAGTTTAACTGCCCTTACCTTCAAATCTCCTCAGTACTCACGTCTTAACACATCCCAGGCAGCCTTAGCGGATCCTTCATTCCTGATTTTCGAGAAGATAGTTTCTGCTACTGACATTTGGATCAGTCCCAGAGCTTTGGCATCCCTAATATAATCAACCCGCATTGGCTGATTTACAACCTCTCCTGCTTCATCTTTTTCTTCACTCAGGCCAACATCGACGTACTCCCATAGATCATGAGCTCGAAGGATCGTCTTCATCTTGATGCTCCAAAACTCATAGTTGCAGCCATCGAAGACGGGTGCTCGCAACTCTCCTCCAACCATACTTGTTGCACAGAAACGTCCCAGTGTTCACAGCGATCTCACAGCGATCTCACAGCTCTGATACCATTTTGGAAACCAGACGTCTGCAGGTATGTTTCTTTTGCTAGCTCAACACACACACACACACACACACACACACACACACACACACACACACACACACACACACACACACACACACACACACACACACACTAGCTGAATCGGGAGTAGTCCGTGACTAGTTTAGGATGATGAATGAATTGTTTGAACTCTGTTTTGGATAGTGAATCGATGATGAATTATGAATGATGATCAGTGCACAATACAATGCACACAATGTGTTTGTTAAAATGCTTAGCACAGATTCTCAAGATCAATCACATTCATAGCTCTGAGAAAAAATTTCATCATATTTGATTGCTTCACAATATTTTTGGTATGAATGAAAACCGTGTATTTTACATCACACACTCACTTGAATTCCGGTAAACACACAATGCATGACACTTCTCTAACCTCTCACATTAGGACACTTGTCATTTCTAGAATCTAAACAACACCTTGCTGCCTACGCAATCATACACTCACATTGAGAGGATGGATCTGTTATCCACCTCAGCACTCACACTTACTCTGCCTTCTTTTCTCCACGTGTTGCTAACTGAATCCTACCAGCTTAGCAGCTTAGTCATCAACAACCCTTATATGCAAGACACGTAATTAAATAATATTGATCTTCATTTATTTCCATTTTGGACCTCGCACCGCACCTAATCTATGCTCGTAGAAGTGCATCTGAGCATGATTACATCCATGAAGTGCATTAATATTTTTACTGAAATTTTGCGAATGTTCCTCAGGTGAGTACAGGTGAGAAAGACAATATGATGCAGAGCTTCTTCCTGGCAGAAACGCTAAAGTATCTGTATCTCCTGTTTTCACCTCCATTGTTCATCTCATTGGACGAATGGGTATTTAACACAGAAGCACACCCTCCAAGGATTGCAACTTGACATGCCAATAGAGAGACCTATAGTACAAAAGGTCGGTCAGGTTCTAATTAGTTCCTATGCTTAATAAATTTCAAGTCCTTAAGTCAACCATATATATAAGATCCAGATCATATACAACGGGATTAACTCCTTGAACTCGATGTTGATGGAAGTCAGGCAATCCGTTATGTGGGGGGTTGATGGCGAATGGCTGTCTCGGAAACCGATGGTTGGGCCCCCTTCATTTGCTACTTGGTATGTATCAATAGATTGTAGAATATCAGAATGTGTTTAATGCTCTGTAATTTCTCTGCTGATACCGTGCTTATGGCCAAAATACACCTATCCTATCTTGGTATGTATCAATTGATTGATCTTGTTTTGGCCATAAGCATTGTATCATCACGAAAATCCTATCTCCGTTAGAATATTATTGGGGCATTTTTTTGTAGTTGCGGATATCTGAACTTGATTAGGATCTGAAACATTGAAGATGCCACGTAATTGATAAACGTTGATTTGATTGGATGGTTAAACCCGTGTATACAGAATCAAGTGTAAAATATATGCATTCATTTGGTTTGGATTTTAGATGCAATATTCTACTTTAAATCATGCTAAACTTCGTGAAAGGGATCCAAACTCGACTGACTTGCAAACAGATGAAAACACACCTGCTCTATTTACGGACGAGGTAGCAAGTGCTATTTATGGCTCTTGAAAACATTTCACCGCCACTCTTTCGTAAAGGAAGAAAGAAAAAATGAAAAACTAATAGCTTGGGTGCATGGTTAAAGCAAATGTTTGATACCAAACTTGCCTCCAAACCCTTTCCTTTTTAAGGGAAGGATGCCTAAGGCTAAGTGTTCTTATTAAAAACCACTTCGAGATATGCTATATATTTTCAGATGTTGGACAATAGGTCTTTAACATTTTTGACATCAAAGTAAAGAAACCTACAAAATCATGATTTCTCGTGTGTGTGTGTGCACGCCATGGTTGTTGAATCTGCTTTGGTGAAATTCGCTTGTCCCATTTGTTTGGCTATGTATATATTTTGAATGTACTGTTCATTATGATGATCTTAATTATTATGAATTCCTTTTTATTTGTTTGATCTATATAAATGATTAAATGAGTTTCGATTTTGTTGATTCTTTTCATCTATAATTTTGAAATGATAATTAGAAAATGAAACATTTTGATTATGATATGTATACTTAAAAATCCATTACATTAAAATATATAGTGGAAGAGGAGATTTAAGTAAGGCTAAGGTGCAAGTATTGTCAAGCTATAATTATATTTACACGACAAAAACCGTTCATTCATATAACTTCAAACAAATATTATTATTTTTGTGAAAATCAATCAAATTTGATATCCGATAAGTAGCTTGTAATTCTAAAAGCTATTCTCTGGAGTCACCTGGATTTATCATGCAGACTCAATGTCTCCCATTTAAACTTAGTCTAAAATTCGAGTATTTTTAATAATAAATAATTTCTAATTTTTTTTGAATGAATGGCTGAAATAAAATGCTTTAAAGAACTTATATATATATATATATATATAATAGTAAGTTGAGAATGAACAAATGATAGGAAGTATTGCACGTATAGAGCTTGTGAGATGCAATATGCAAATGATATATGAAAAAGATTATTTCTAATGTAGATAAAAGAAGTGATGGTAAAAATGAATTTAAGTTACTAATTAATGAAGATGAATAAAATTATAAGAAGGTATAGCGACAAGAAGAAGTTGTACCCGAATGTTTCCTCCATTTCACACACTGGTAAAGTGGTAGTCAAATCCAAGACAAGTGGAGGCTCAAAGATTAAATCGAGAAATATTTACAAGGCCAATGCCCAAGCAAACAGACATGAAACCCTACCAAAAAAAAGTTTGATTGAAGAAAGCAAAAAAGCATCCCCACCCACCTCATTTGCAATCATGACATCAACACTACTGGGACACTCTGGGAGCTGATCAGTGGGGCTCTCATGGTGTCATTCATCCATCTCTCTCTCTCTCTCTTAGAGAGAAGCCCTTAAATTCCCATGCAAAATATATAAAAGTAGAGGAGGACTGAGGAATAAAAAATATGAATAAAACCCTATTAATTCTCTCATCTCATCTTCTCTTCTCTGTGTGAGTCCCACAAAGCTATTAGCATTGAAAGATGATGAAAGGAGAAAAAGTGTGATAATAGAATCTAGTACTATCTCTTGAGAGAGGTGATGGGCTTCGCACTGCCAAAGAGAATCCATGTTGGGAGCTTGAAAAGGTGAGCCAATTCATTTCATAATTCTCATATATCTATATCATATATAATTATATATATTATCCATGCATCATGAACCATCATGCATCATATATTCATCATGCATGCGAGAGAGAGAGAGAGAGAGAGAGAGAGAGAGAGAGAGAGAGAGAGAGAGAGAGAGAGAGAGAGCTAGGGTTAATATATAGATGAGGGAATAAATAAGGTAGGGAGATGCCCCTAACCATGTTTTCATCTTCTTATTTATATCTAATATATGAAACAAATTAAATACTGCTATGTGAACACTAGATATTATTATGTTGATTTTTATATTATAAATGAGTTTAATTTACATACATTACATATAAGTGCAATTCATTTCTATATATTAATTAAAAAAATGGTCAGAAAGATACATACGTACGTAGTACATAAATATAGTATGCCAATAGTATATAGCTAATGAAGTTCTCTAGCTCGAGATTTTTTTTTTTTAATATACTTGTCGTTATGTAGCTCGTACTCAATTTGTCTTAAAAAATAATACGACATTTATCTCATTATTGATACAAAAATCATAATGATACCTCAATTTAATTTAATTTTGTTTTTTTAATACAAAAATGAAAATTTTGAGATACGGGGTAGACCTTTTTTTGATTCGATTCTTCATCCAATGATTTAAATAATATTAAAAATGAAACAGTGTAAGTTTTTTTGAATTTAATCAGAGGAAAAAGAGATCCAAAAACAGATGTAAAAAGGTGGAAGAAAACTTTTGACTATAATAGTGGGTCTCTCTCTTCTCAGTTCTATCTTTGTATACTTACACAGTACCTTTCGGGTCCTTATTCAATAACGTGACCTCCAAAATGATAAAGCTTTTGCCTCAAAGTTACTGCCAAGTGCCAAAGTATATGAAGGATTATTTGGTTATTAACAATACATGTATTTCTCGGTGACGTTGGAGGTTCGAGAATTTTAACTCTTATAAATAATAAATTGATATTTAATAGATATAATATATATATATATACTCGATTCTTCCTATCTTGCAATATTATTAATTTTTTTTTTAAAAAAACACACACATATATATATATATATATGTATGTATATATGGACCATGCATGGAGAGGACAGTATTTTTTGTAAAACTCATCGATCAATAGCTGGATCTTCCACAATAATTTACGTAATTTTGATTCTGATACACAAGAATTAGGTTTAATGAATTTAATTTTCATACTACTATTCTTATAACATCGGCGAATTTAATAATTGCCAACTATTTCTTATCAGTCCTCATTTAATCTTTATTGTTCTCTCTATATATATCTTAAATGATATATATTCCCCTCGATCATTTATAATTTTCAGATCTATAGGTGTAATATATTATTCTTACAACTAAAAATAACTTATATTAAATCATATAACCAAAATTATTCAAATTTCATTCAATATGAATATCTTGTTCAAGTTTCATTCAATAGCTACGTATGAAAAAAAAAAGTGCGCATAATATATAAAGATTTTTGCAAATGATAGTTCTTATTGGTAGGAGCATCTCGAGTAGAGTCTCGATCTAAATTTAAGTTAAATTATAGTTTAGATAGTTGGAAAGTACTTTTAAACTCTAAACAAGGGAATCGAAACCGCAAAATAACATAATTCTTATAAAGTTGTTGAAGCAGAATTCGTCCTTTAAACTCAAAAGACTCATGGATCCCTGCAAACAAGCAAACCAAAAGCTATCGTTCATTCAATGATCGAGACTCGAGGGGTGTTCGACCAAAATCGCTCCAATACTTAAGTCCGCTTCAAAAGAGAAATCTCAAGAGTTTAAGTAGCGTTGAAAATAATTACCTTTATTGAGAAATGTGAACCCCTTATGTAGGGGTGAGTGGGATGTTCAATTTCCATAGTTCCGATGTGGGACAAATGCTCCTTGATTTGTGTGCTGACACATGTTACACAGATCGAGGGTGAGAGGCTTCCACGTGTCATCCCGATTTGGGCCCAATGTTTGGGCTATATAAGCATTGTGGGCTTGAGCCATGTTCGGTACTTGGGCTTTAAGTATTTATTGCCAAGGGCAATTTGGTCATTTCAGGAATTATGGGCCACGTGGTAGCTCCACATTCTTCCGGTGATTTTGGGTTCCACAAATGCCCCCACATCGCTTAGGAATTCAGGGAATCCTAAGGGATGTAATTTGTATTGTGGTCCATATAAATTATATATGAGAGTAGGACTCCGCTTGATCTTCAATTTCATTATACCTCTATCTGGGAGTCTCTGATGTCGCAGTAAGCTCCACGCTTGTCCAAGAGACTTTTGAATATTTCTTTAATTATTGAGCTTTACATTTTTGTACATTCAGAGAGCTGTATGAGTCCAATTGCAGCAATTTAAGTGGCATTACGCTCTATTTTCAGAGACAGTCATTTCAAGATGCGTCAATATGCACTTTTGGTGAGACCCAGTAGGCCTGCATTGTGGGAGCAAAGTGGCTCACATAGTGACGATATGTTCCGTGGGAAGTATACAGACTTCGAGGGACCTGAAGAATTCAAGTCTTGGAAGGTCCGCAACAAAGATGCGTTTCCAGAAGGGGAGAGCTTTGCGATAAGTACTCATCCATGAAGGCACCCAAGAACGACAGGGGAAGAAATTCGAAGTCTAACCGATGGACAAAATTTCATCCTTTGATCGAGGTGAGGCATGGTTAACTACAAGACGAGACATGCTGCAAGTGCGATGCGAGGAACTCTACATCCAAGGCTTGGTGTGTGACAATGCAAGGCAAGGCAAGGTTGGAGTAGGAGGTGATGCGCCGAATGATATGAGGTGTTCTTCCCAGCGACCATTCACTTGGTGTGTGGTGGATAGAATAGTTTGACACATGGGGAGCAAGGTGCACCATGGCCTGTCTAGGTTTTCATCCATAAGAGGCGAGGCTCTCCATGACTTGAAGTTAGGCACGTCGGAATGCAAGGGGATACGTGCTAAAATGCAGGGCGTGGCAAGGTATTCCATGACACGAGGTGGTGCTATTAAGTGAATGAAGCTTCTTAATGAGTTGTCATAGCCATCGGAGAGACCTAACATTTCAGGCCATGTTGAGCTAAAAATGGGGTGACTGCAAGGTGGAGCATAAAGACGGAGGATCGATCATGCCCCCTACAAAGCTGCAGATAGTGCACGCCATTGTGTAATTGAAGGAAGAAAGCTTGGAGATGAACCATGCATGTGGTTCTTGGAAGATAGAAGGGTCCGACAAACGAGGATCAAGACATAGCAGAATGTAAGGCAAGGCCTTTTTGGAAGCTCAAGGTGTTGCACGAAGCGTACTTCCAATGACCATGCATATGGTGCCTGAAAGACATAAGAGCTTGGTACATTTTTGGACTTGTTATCTTCAAGTGCATGTGAAGCCAACATATAAGCGTTTAGCGAGGGAAGTGAGGAGTCTCATCACTTGACGGGAGGCGTGTCACAACCCAACAGGAGGCATGTTTCCAGCTGCATGGACGCTTGCATGATTCCAAAGAGAAAGTCAAATGATTGGATGTTGAATCCCAAAATTTGAGAGCTGACCGCATGCTGCCGTCACATGCCCCAACAACTTTGTACTTTAAGGAAGATGAAGCCCAAAAGTTAGATACGGAGAGTCGAAGTGGGATTACCACCAAAAAACTGAAGTTTGAACTTTACATGGAGCTTGAGCCTGAACTTCAGCCTGATGGGAAGGCTAAGAAAGCTGACTACTCGCTGAAGACTGAAGTTCCAACAAACTCAAAGCGACGTTCCAGAAGCCTAATCCAACATTGAAGACTGAAGTTGAAGTTGAAAGCTGACTGCTTGCTACCACCACATGCCCCCACAACTTTGTGGTTTAAGGAAAACGAAATGCAAAAGTTAGGTACGGAGAGCTGGAGCGGGATCGCCACCAAAAATTTGGAGCTTGTACTAGAGATATAGTCTGAACTTGAACTGGAGCCTGAGTTGGAGGCTAAGAAAGGCGACATTCCCGAAACTGCCGAATCTCTAATTGACGATGTTCCCATACCTTCAGCATAAGAGTGTGCAGAGTTTCAAAAAATGACGGTTTGCGAAGACGTGCATCCTTAGTTGCTTTTGCTTTTTATGCCAATAATTGTATTTTCATTTCTTGTAGTCAATAATTGGTTTGAGCAATCGATATGTGATTAGCCAACCATCCTTCAAATAAATGAAAATAGTACTTATGAAGAATTTTGAGATCACGTCGTCTAGTCTCTTTGCAAATTCGCTTTGATTTGAGTCCAAACTAACACGTGCATTAGATGCCCCTGTTATAGCCATGGGGGTCCAACATTGGATTTTGGACAACTTGATTAGCGTTATTTGTGGTGTTTCCTTCAAGGAAGAGCTTTTGCTTCTTATTAGAAGGCTTGAAGTGCGTCCAAGAGGAAGATTTTGAGTGCTTCCTAGTGGAAGGCTTTGAGTGCTTCCTGGTAGAAGGCATTAAGTGCTTCCAAGCGGAAGGCGTTCGCAAGGCGTAGGTTGAATTGCATTGCATGGCAAAAACATAGGTGCTTTGCAGGGTAAAGTCTTGGTCACTTCGCATGGCGAAGTCTTGGTTGCTTCGTACGGCGAAGGTTTGGACGCTTTGCTGGATGAAGGCTTAGGTGCTTCGCATGGTGAATGTTTTGGTGTTTCGCAAGGCTTTGGATGCTTCGCATGAGCAAAGGCTTTAGATGCTTCACGGGGATGAAGACTTTGGCGCTTCGCGGGGGCGAAGGCTTTGATTCTTCACATGGGCGAAGTTTTTAGCTGCTTCACTGGGGCAAAGGCTTGTATGCTTCGCGGGACGAAGGCTTTGGGTACTTCGCATGAGCGAAGGCTTTGGTGCTTCACATGGCGAAGGATTAGATGCTTCGCATGGCGAAGGCTTTAGATGCTTCGCAAGGCGAAGGCTTTGGATGCTTCGCAAGGCGAAGGCTTTGGATGCTTCGCAAGGCGAAGGCTTAGGTGTTTCATAAGGTGAAGGCTTGGGTGCTTCGCAGGGCGAAGGCTTCGACGCTTTGCAGGGCGAATGCTTAGGTGCTTCACAAGGTGAAGGCTTGGATGCTTCACAGGGCGAAGGCTTAGGTGCTTCATATGACGAAGACTTTGATGCTAGAGGGAATAAGTTTTGAAAATTGTAAAAACATGTTGGTATGAATTCAAAACAATTTTTCAATCTTATTGATAAGTCAAATGCACGGTACATGAATTTAGAAGACAACTTGAAAAGAAGATTTGAAAACTTCATAGCCTTCTATGTCTCTCTATTTTTGACATGCAGCTAGTTGATGTGGATCACTTTTGATGCTGGCTCCTTAGGTTCTTGATCAGCAGGTCGATCTGTGGCCTTCCCTTTGACGTACTCGGTGCAATGTCCTTCCTTTACGAGATTCCGGAGATATCTCTCGAAGGATATACATTTACCGATGTTATGCCCATAACACTCATAGTAGGCACACCACTTCGTCTTATCGGCATTCTCTTGATGGCCTTTGATCGGCTTTGGCTTCTTAAACCAGGGTTTGTCATTTATCTTTGATGGACTGATATTGTGAATTGCATATTAGGCTTTTTGATGGTTGAGGCATTAAGAGGTTGGTTCGCCTTGCGTTTTTTGAACCCCCATGTGAAAATTTGCCACTAACATCCTCTTTGTGTGGTGATGACGGTTTGGATGCTTTCTCGCCGGTTTCAGCATGATCTGGCGTATGCGCAGCACTCTTTTGATCCTCTCAGCATGCATCACGCTCCGTTAGAGAGATTATCATGGTGAGACTTCGTGCATTTCCCATGACAATGTCTCCGTATAGCTGGCTATTCTGGGGAAACCCTTACTTGAACGTCATTGCAACAACAAGGTCACTGCAGCTAACAATTCGAGACTTTTTCACGCAGTACCTCCGAATGTACTGTCGGAGGCTCTGTTTTGCTCGCTTCCAGATGGAGAAGAGATGGTCTTCCTTTACCTCAACCATGCGAAGTTGCGAGTACTCCTTCACAAACGCTAGAGCCAACTCTTCAAAAGATGCAATCAACCTCCGGGGGAGATGATTGAACCACGTCATGGCTTGGCCTTGCAGGGAGGCTTAAAACACCTTGCACATGAGTGCATCGTTGTGTCTGTGGGGGACCATAACTCCCCGGTAGTAGTCTATGTGCTTCACCGGGTCAGAATTTCCTTTGAACGGATTGAAGTTTGGCATCGCAAACCTTTGAGGGAATGGTGCCTCCTCAATATCCCTCACGAAGGGTGTAGACAGCTGAATCTGATGACGTAGATCATCCTCTAGATCACCATCTCGTTGAATACAAAGGTGTCGATCCAACATCCTTTGAACGCCATTAGCTCACTGCACACGTCCCTGAGGCAGTGAGTCATTATGCGCTATCCACCGGGAACCTCCACGAGCCTCTCCCCGTGACCTCTGAGGCAGCATAAGTGAGCTCTCCACTCGTGAAATTGTCCCGACCCTACTTCCAAACCGCTCATGCACTGATGGCCTTCGCCGTTGCGGTCTCTTTTCCTTGCGGGTGTGACTTTCTTCGCCAGAGTCACTTAGCTTCGCCAGAGTCACTTAGCGAGGTGTCCCGAGACATTGTTCGGCATAGGATCGCTTCCTTCCCCGCATGCCTTAGAATATTCTCCTCTCTTCCACGCGAGGTGGAATGTCTCTCTGGTCCTTAAGCTGTTCTTTCTGCCAAGAGTTGCTGCAAAAACTCCGATTTGAACTTGACTGCTCAACCTTTCCACCTGTTGAGCCATGTTGTCCTTAGGGGGTTGGTGGTGGCTCCTCCCTGAGATGTCGTGGCACCCATTCAGGAAGTCCTTCAGATCCATGTTCATAGTGAGCTGACTTTGCCTTGATGCTCCTCCCACCATCCGCCCGCTTGTTTGCTGCAAGGTTGAAGTTCCTTCCCCTAGCGCATGCACTTGGTTTGTTGAAGATGGAAACGCTCTGAACTTGAAGGTTGGCATTCTTCCTTGCGTCTCCATGAGCGCTTCAATGGACACACGTCGGGGACGGATTGGGCGCTCCTCCGAAGTCTCTATACGAGCTTCATTTTTTGTCTAAGTAGTTGATGCTGAAACATCTTCTCAGACTGAACGAACGGATTGTTGAACCCTAGCTATGCTCGTCTAGAGAATCTTGAATGGAAAGTTGTTGTCGAAGGATGAACACGTTCAAGATTTTCGAACAACGTTATGAACGATGAACGAAGTAAGATGAAAGATGTACGATCGTGAGAGCTTCCTCTTGAATATCTTCAAGCTCTCAAAGAAAGTACCAATTGTTGAAGTAGAATTCGTCCTTTAAACTCAAAAGACTCAAGGATCCCTGCAAACAAGCAAACAGTAAGCTATCGTTCTTTCAATGATCGAGACCCGAGGGGTGTTCGACCAAGATCGCTCCAATACTTAAGTCAGCTTCAAAAGAGAAATCTTAAGAGCTTAAGTAGCGTTGAAAAGAATTACCTTTATTGAGAAATGTGAACTCCTTATATAGTGGTGAGTGAGATGTTCAATTTCCATAGTTCCGATGTGGGACAAATGCTCCTTGATTTGTGTGCTGACACGTGTTACACAGATCGAGGGTGAGAGGATTCCACGTGTCATCCGGATTTGGGCCCAATGTTTGGGCTATGTAAGCATTGTGGGCTTGAGCCATGTTCGGTGCTTGAGCTTTAAGTATGTATTGCCAAGGGCAATTTAGTCATTTCAAGAATTATGGACCACGTGGTAGCTCCATATTCTTCCGGTGATTTTGGGTTCCACAAAAGTAAGGATGAGATGGGGACTCTATTGGAGCCCTTTTTTCTTTCAAAGTTCCTAAATAATTAAAAAATGTATTTTAAGAATTCTGCCGAAAATGCTCGAAGATGATGTTGTATATGTTACAAAGGTGCATGAGTATTATTGTTCTTTTGTCGGGTTAAATGTTTGAGTAATGTTTTCTAGGATGGGCCCCCTATTTAATTAGTCAGAATTATTTAGGAAATTTTGAAACTTATTAGAAGATGAAAGAAGTGCCATTTTTTTTTTCTGATCCACATATTGTACTTAACGAATTAATCGATCACCAAATATTAATAATTGCATACAGACATTGATCTTGTGAACGAAATCCCAACATAAAAAACACTTAACACGGTAGTTAATTAGTTCCATATTAAAGCCCTAACCCCGAACTAATATATATGGTTTTGGTACTGTTAGGACAGTTAAGTAGTTATGTAGGTTGTTATGGAAGTTAACCAGCTGTAAATGAGCTGTGAAGAAAGGCCACGTGTCATAGGCTCATTTGCTGTGTTTGTTTTTCTGTTTTCTTAGTTTTTCATACGTATGTATATATTGCTCTTCTTTGTAAATCAGTAGAACGATTCATCTTCTTTGGTTCAATACAACAGGGTTCTCTTTTCTTCTTCCCCTAATCTTCTTCTGATTTTCTCTGATTTTCTCTGGTTCTCCCCCTAGGTTTTTATGGTATCAGAGCTTCGGCTCGATCCTCAATCTCATTTTGGAGGAGTCCTCTGCGCAGTACCGTATCGGAGCCGTGGTCATCCGTCAACCATGAAATGAGCTTGTTCTTTAATCGTGTGCTCATCTCTGCCATAGCTAAGTTCCTCTCAAATTGTGTTCTTTCTTCTATTTCCTGTACCTTTTGTCAATTGAAGTCTTGTTGTTGATCAAAAGAAAATCGTTGTTGTTGCTTGAATTCCAGTAGTAATCTCGATCTTGATAAATTGTTCGATGTGTTGTTACATTGAGTCATCTGTGGTAGTCTAGTGTTGATTGTGCAAGTTATGGTTAATCGCGTGGAGATCAGTGTCTCAGTTCAAGTATCAATACGAAATTCTGAGAAGTCGTAGTCAAATTCAGGTTGTGGGAAATTGATTAAAGTAAAGAAGTGTACGCAGTTCAAGAATGTCTAATTCTCAGTCTCAAGTTCTTGGATCTAGTTCTCGGAATGCCCCCTTTTTCCTCCCAAATATCATGCTTGATGAGTCCAATTACTCCACCTGGCTTTTTCGAATGGAATCCTTTTTTGGGAGGTTTACATTTGCTTAGTTTCGTTGATGGTACCACTAAGTGTCCCCCAGAGTATGTACTAGCTGAAGATGGTGTCACCAAGATCTTAAATGATGCTTTTGTAAAATGGAAGGGTCAAGATCAGAACATTATCAATATGATAGGACAAACCCTGAGTCCTAGAGCCATGTCCTGTGCGGTGGGAAGTCTGTCTGCTGCAGCCATGTGGTCAGGACTGAAGTCTAAGTTTGCTAATTCAAATAGGCAAAACATTCTTCAACTCAAAACCAATCTGCAAAGGATTAAGAAAGGGCATGACTCTATTGAAATCTATTTGGAGAAAATCAAAACTGCAAGAGATGCCCTTGCAACAGTGGGAGTAATCTTAGATGATGATGATGTTGTAGTCACTGTTCTTGAGGGTCTTCCACCAGAGTTCACAACCATCAAAACTATCATTAGGACCCAGGCAACCTGTTCTATGACTAATCTCAAAACTTTGCTCAAGGCAGCAGAATATGACCTGGAGCAGGCATCTCAATTTACCACTATGCATAATCTGACTGCTATGGTTGCTAACACCTCACTGACCTCTCAGGCTGTCTCTGGTCCCTCCAGTACTTTCAGTATCCCCCCTGGTCCATCAACCCCTTCTGTGGGATTGTCCACCCCCCAATCTACTGGGTCTCCTTGTCAACCGTCCCAACACATGCAGCCTATTTCTTCAGCACCCTTGTCCTCTCAATCACAGTTTACTCACATGCCTTCATACCCCATGAACTTTCCTGTCTATACGGGGGATGGTTTTGGGAATCAGATTCTTCCAACATTCTTTGATGGTGGAATAACTCACAGTCACCCGGCATTCTTTGCTACTGGAAGAGGTGGAGGAGGTCAGTTTGAGGGAAGAGATAACAGTGTAGGAGGAAGATGAGGTTCTGGTTTTGGCCAATATTCTAGTGCTTGTCAGTTGTGCAATAAGATAGGGCATTGTGCCAAGACATGTAATAAACTGCAAGCCTTTGATGTAACTGGTAGGGGTGCTGGCACAGGAAGAGGTAACAGTGGTGTTGAATGTCAGTACTGTGGCAGGAAATATCACACAGCAGACAGGTGTTATCACCTGATTGGGTTTCCAAATTCCCGTGGTGGTGCTTCTACTCCAAGAGGTCAGTCTGGTTTTTTCACAAACAGACCTGTTTTCAATCCCACAACTCATCATAGTTTCCACAACATAAACAACACTACTGGAACTTGATAGGACGTTAAATAAGCATTATTTTATATTATTTTATACCCTTTATACTTGACTTTTAATATTAAAATATTAAATAAATTGATAAAATAAATTATTTTGTGATTTTTATGTTTAGAAAAATAAAGGTTGTAATTTGGAGTATTTTTGGCGAAAGAATCGTTTCGATCGGAATTATAACGAATAAAATATGGACGAAATTCGGTGGAATAATTAATTTATTTATATTTTAATTAAATTAATTAATACAGCCCAAACCCAATTATTTTTGCAGCCCAGCCCGTCGCCAAGTGGCCTGGCCCAGCGTCTCAGCCCAATCCGGCCCGTGCAGCCCGGCCCGCCAGCCCAGCCCGTGCGGCCCAGAAGCAAGTCGCCGACCCAGCGCGTCAGCCCATCTGGTTTCAGCCCTGCAGAGAGCTTCGGAGCGCGCCTACCGACGCCCCGTCCAGTACTTCGGCGCGCGTGTCCCGACTGCAGGCTTTCTCCTCAGCGAGAGCCCGCCGAACTGACTACGCCCAAACTACGCATTAAATTAAACACGTAATTTGAGTGTTGTGCAATTTAAACCCTTTTTGTGTAGATGTAGTATTGGTAAATAGGGATCGTTCTTAACCGGGGAAATTAGGGAACATTAATAATGTGTTAGTGGGAAAGAGTAATGAATAAATGAATAATGAATAAATTAATGAATTAAATAATTAAATAATTAACAAATTAATGAATTAATGAATTAATGAATTAAAGAATAAAAGAATTAATTAATCAAAGAATAATAAACTAAAAGTATTAAAGAATAAAAGAATAAAGAGATGAAAGAATCAAAGAATAATAAACTAAAAGTATAAAAGAAGAATAAAAGAATAAAAGAATAAAAGAATAAAAAATAAAAAATTGAAAATGGGGGTTTTGAAAAGAGTTGTAAATATAAAATAAATAAAATAAGTAAAAATAATTAAATACTTAATTTTACTTCTACTTTAACCTTTGTACTAGTGAATTTTCTTCAAACACATATTTTTACCAACACTCTAACATCATGCTCATATTGAACCAATCACGAAATCATACCTTAATCATCTCAAATACATGCATACATTTTTCATATTATAAATGCACCGAACAGCGGATTATTACTTACAATATGATTCACCTTAAGTAAGTGATTTAATGCGCCGAACAGCGATCAAACATTAAATCTCTTCAACTCTATTCTAAATGCCCCGAACAGCGGATCAACATTTAGTTTCGAATTGAAGTTTAAGTACTAAAACATATGAAGTAAAAGAAACTCAAAAAGTAAAACACATGGAGATTGCATTCTTACTTACAAATGTTAGAAAGAAAATACCAACACATATATTGAATTATAAGTAAAACCAATAACAACAACAAGAATTTAAGTAGAGAAGTATGGATTTTCACAAGAATCACCGAACAGCGGCAGGAAACTTGTGAAGATGGAAGAAGAAATACGAGGAATTCGGTCTTAAAACTCTTGAATTGTCTTAGAATTACTTGGCCTAGGTATTTCTTAAGGAAAGCATAAAAATGTGTTTAAGAGATCTCAAAGAAATATCACAAGAACAAAGTAAAGAAGAAATGAAATTAAGAAAAATAAAAATAACATAAATTAAGAACAAGAATTAAAAGAAAGCTAATTAATAAGAAAATCTACAAGAAGTTAAAATGGTCCCCAAAAATGTCTCTCAAAAGAGAGAAACAAAAGAACTAACTAAGAACTAGAACTAAGAAAAATGAAAGAAATGGAAGAATGGAACTAATTGGGGACTCCCCAAAATACAAGAATTGAAGCCCTATTTATAGGTGGAAAAAGCTATCAAAAATACATAAACAAATACAATAAAAAATGTTAAATAATGGAATGATGAGTAATAAAGATTAGTGATGATGTTTAGAAGTGGTTTGAGTTGTAAAGTTGCAAAATTGGGTTGGAAAGTGGAAGGAATTTGGGTGGAAGTTTGGTGGAAATTGGGTGGAAGCTGCTGGAAATAAATTCAGCAGAGAGCTGCTGAAAAGAGAGCAGAAAAATCGGTTGACTGCTGCTGAATGGAAGGCTGGAAGTTCGGCTGGCGTGCGCTGAGGCGGTGCAGAAGGATTCGGCAAGCGCGCGCCGAACGCGCTGGGGCAAGGCAGAAGCAGGCTGAAGCGAGTTGGGCCGGCTTGGTTGTCTGGGTTGGGCCGCATAAATTAATTAATTTAATTAATTTAGAAATATTTCACCGAAATTCGTCCATAATTTATTCGTTATAATTCCGATCGAGACGATTCTTTCGCCAAAATACTCCAAATTACAAATTTTATTTATTTAAATAAAAATAACACAAAATAAATTAATTTATCTATTTATTTAATATTTTAATATTAAAAGTCAAGTATAAAGGGTATAAAATAATATAAAATAATGCTTATTTGAGGACCTATCAAATACCCCCACACTTAAACTTTGCTAGTCCCTAGCAAATAGTAAAATTAAACTACGAATTCAAAACAAGTAACCCTTAACCATTTGTCTCAATATTTCATAATTATAATCATGGCATAAAAGATTTTCACTTAAAGCGTTTAAGCATATGGAATTCAAGAGTTAATACATTGTAACAAAATGCTTCAACAAGTATGATAATGAGTAAATATGGTGAAATGGATCTCAACATGAATAAAACAAGTATGAATCAACTCACAAGGATATGCACTCATAAATTCACTCAATTTTGTAAGGGTTTGTGTTTGCACTCAAATTATGTGAGAAATACTCACATAATCGAAATGAAGTACTTTTGCAAAATCTCAAACAAACACCTCAAGATAAAAACAACACATACTTGCGCAAATGAACCAAAACCATAAGCTTACTCAAGTGATTAACTCAACTAATCAAAATTTACCATCTTAAGGATCATAAGGTCTTTACGAAGGTTGTAATGGGGCTAAGTTTAGAGGTAAGGAATATATAGGACAAGTGGTGCTCAATTCGTTCCAAGACTCAATAGACTCCCAAAACGTATCATAGCTTCCCAACCTTAGTGCAATGATGTCAGTAATCCATCCTTTCGAACATAGGCCTAATTTCATCATGTTGGGCCTCATAGTCATTCTTTGTGTCGGATTTACCAATGTAAGGGACTTAACTCAAACATTACATAACCAAACCTTATTACCTTGATCGAGACTCAACTTCTTTTTTTTTTTTTTTTCTCTTTTTTTTTCTTCTTTTTTTTTCTTTTTTGATTTTTTTTTATATCAAGGTAATAACATGTGTCAACAATACAACAAAGCTTGAGTCGGTAAATCCAAATAATTCACATAAAAGTCTTTTCAACATCATCATTTTCTCCTTACACAATCTTTATATCTTCAACCGAGTTCTTGGAACAAGGGTAAAGGATGTCTATACTAAGCTCAAGTGTTTAGATAATCATGGTGATGAAAGAAAGGCTTAATATGGGCTCGAAAGGGTTAAAACTAGGGGGGTCGCAACTTGTGCGCACAAAATAGGGAACATGGATGTTTGAATTTGTGGTGTTAACCCTAATGCCTTAATCATTTCCAAAATCAGAGAGTTTATTGACTTAAAAGCTTTGAAAATCACATAAAATAAGTTCTAGTACTCTAGAGTTCATTAAAAGCTATGGCAAGCAGTTATGAGGCATATGTATATCAATTTAAACAAAGAACTTATGAATCACTCATCAAAGATGTATATAAAGTTCTAAAGCTCACATAAGGTTCATATGATTCATACTTATCTTATTATGCTCGTTTATATGCCAATTTACATGCATTATCTTCAAGTTATAACACTTAATCACAAAATATTAACAAACAAATTCAAGTTGTAGTGATTATCTTTATGGCCATAACATATTCATTTTTGTTCATTTATATCATTGACAAGTTAAATGGCAACTTAAGACTCATAAAAATACTAAGTTAAAACAAAAAGATTCAAAAAAAACAATAATATTTTTTTTTCATTTTTTTTTCACCCCTTTTTTTTTATAATTTTTTTTCAATTTTTTTTTTTTGTTTTTTGAACAATTAAAATTGTAAACCATTCCCCCACACTTAAATTCTACATTGTCCTCAATGTAGGAAAATACGAAGTAATTAAACATAGAATCAAAGTAAGGAAGATGATTTACGAAAATAATAGGAAAACACTAAATAAACAAAATAAAAGAGAGTGAAGGGTAAAAGGATAGCAAATCTGTATTGATGACTCCTTCACATCCCGGGAACACATTGGGTTGCCTCCCAACAAGCGCTTGAAGTTTAACGTCCATCCAGCCTAGACAGAGATGCAAGTTAGTTAGTCAGAGATGTACATTAGTTAAGAATGCAAGTTAAATATGCAAATTGAAGTTAATGATGCAATTTGAGTTAAGAGATGTAAGTTAGAGGAAGAGTGCAATGCAAGTTAAACTAAATATGCAAGTTAAATGAAAGATGAAATGCAAGTTAGAATGAAAGATGCAAGTTAATTAAACTAAAGATCCAAGTTAACTTTGTCATGACAAATGATGTAAATTAAGATATAAAAAATATTTACATGTCGGGGGAAGTCAAAGATATATATGGTTCTCATAGCTTCAAAGTTTAGATGGAGTACGTCCGTGCGGCCCAAGTAAATATCTTGGATTAATTCAACTGTTTGGGCAACTTCAAAAGTGACCAGGTTAGAAAGAATACACATAAGAGGCAGGGCTATTTTCTTAGACCCAAAACCCGTTATGAGTACCGTCTCTTGTCCTAGACATCACCCTCGAAAATTTCTTACTCCAGAGGAATTAAGATGACTCAAGTGTTAACAATTACCGTGGGTGAGAGTTAACAAAAGAGTCATCGCCGATAAAGATCAAAATCTAAACTTCGAAGCACAAGTGATCTACATATAGCTGAGACTAATGCATGAATGCAATAACTATTTACAAGTATGTTTTTTATGCACAATTTACAAATATAACATGACAATTTACGTATGAACAATTTATACAAGTATGAACAATTTATTTACAAGTATGGTTTTATTTACAAGTAATGATATTTACAAAACAATTTCTCATTAACAAACTAACATAAGTATAAGATTTATTTAACAATTTAGATTTACACTAACACAAAGTGAAGATAAATGAATATTTTTACGAATAAATGAAGAAAAAGAAATTTTTTATTTTTTTTTTAATTATTTTTTTTTTCTGAATTTAAAAATTAAATAAATGAAGAAAAAGAAATTTTTTTAATTTTTAATTTTTTTTTACGAATTTTATGTTTTTTTTAATTACAAATAAAAATAAAAAATAAGGAAAAGTGAATATTTACCATAAGCATTTATGAACAATTAAAAAGAATGAACATTATGTACAAGTATGAACAAGAATAATATAACAAGTAAGAAAATTATAAACAAATATAAATGAAATTCTATTATGAACAAGTATGCATGTATACTATGAAATATAAAAGTTATGAACAAGTATAAAAGGTAACAAGTAACATATATACAACATTTATTTACAAGTATGAATTAACACTAACATAAAGCTAAGATAAGATTTTTTTTTTTATTATTTTCAAATTTTTTTTTATTTATTTCGAAATTTTTTTTTAAAAAAATTAAATTTAAATTTTAGCAAGACATAACCAAATAAATAATTACATAAGAATAAAATAAGTGTAATCAAAAAGTTAATGGAATAAAAAGTTAATGAAATAAAGTTAATGGAATAAAAAGTTAGTGGAATAAAAAGTTAATGAAATAAATTTAAAGTTAAAG
This sequence comes from Prinsepia uniflora, assembly GCA_032719365.1. Lineage (NCBI taxonomy): Eukaryota > Viridiplantae > Streptophyta > Magnoliopsida > Rosales > Rosaceae > Prinsepia > Prinsepia uniflora. The sequence continues at coordinate 72,919,051 of CM064863.1, forward strand.
GAATAAAGAAAAAGTTTATGGAATAAAATTAAAGTTAATGGATTAAAGAAAAAGTTAGAAAGTGTAAAGAAAAATAAAATAAATTAAAAGTAAGGAAAAATGAATATTTACAATATGCATTTATAACAAGTACAAATTAAATTAAATTATGTACAAGTATGATAGAATTTTAAATTTACATAAACAATTTGAATATGAACAAATATATATAAAAAAAAATTATGAACATTTATGAACAAGTATAAATTAGAAACTATGAATAAGTAAAGTATGAACATTATAAACAAAAATAATAAGAACAAAAATAAGATGGATAAATAAAATATAAACAAGTAAGTAAGGGTTATAAACAAATATAATATTAACAAAAGTAAAATTTATAAACAAGTATAATATGCACAATTTATATACATACACTAACAAATTAAAAATGATTTTCAATTTCCCCGGCAACGGCGCCAAAAATTGACTACGCCCAAACTACGCATTAAATTAAACACGTAATTTGAGTGTTGTGCAATTTAAACCCCTTTTGTGTAGATGTAGTATTGGTAAATAGGGATCGTTCTTAACCGGGGAAATTAGGGAACATTAATAATGTGTTAGTGGGAAAGAGTAATGAATAAATGAATAATGAATAAATTAATGAATTAAATAATTAAATAATTAACAAATTAATGAATTAATGAATTAATGAATTAAAGAATAAAAGAATTAATTAATCAAAGAATAATAAACTAAAAGTATTAAAGAATAAAAGAATAAAGAGATGAAAGAATCAAAGAATAATAAACTAAAAGTATAAAAGAAGAATAAAAGAATAAAAGAATAAAAGAATAAAAAATAAAAAATTGAAAATGGGGGTTTTGAAAAGAGTTGTAAATGTAAAATAAATAAAATAAGTAAAAATAATTAAATACTTAATTTTACTTCTACTTTAACCTTTGTACTAGTGAATTTTCTTCAAACACATATTTTTACCAACACTCTAACATCATGCTCATATTGAACCAATCACGAAATCATACCTTAATCATCTCAAATACATGCATACATTTTTCATATTATAAATGCACCGAACAGCGGATTATTACTTACAATATGATTCACCTTAAGTAAGTGATTTAATGCGTCGAACAGCGATCAAACATTAAATCTCTTCAACTCTATTCTAAATGCCCCGAACAGCGGATCAACATTTAGTTTCGAATTGAAGTTTAAGTACTAAAACATATGAAGTAAAAGAAACTCAAAAAGTAAAACACATGGAGATTGCATTCTTACTTACAAATGTTAGAAAGAAAATACCAACACATATATTGAATTATAAGTAAAACCAATAACAACAACAAGAATTTAAGTAGAGAAGTATGGATTTTCACAAGAATCACCGAACAGCGGCAGGAAACTTGTGAAGATGGAAGAAGAAATACGAAAAATTCGGTCTTAAAACTCTTGAATTGTCTTAGAATTACTTGGCCTAGGTATTTCTTAAGGAAAGCATAAAAATGTGTTTAAGAGATCTCAAAGAAATATCACAAGAACAAAGTAAAGAAGAAATGAAATTAAGAAAAATAAAAATAACATAAATTAAGAACAAGAATTAAAAGAAAGCTAATTAATAAGAAAATCTACAAGAAGTTAAAATGGTCCCCAAAAATGTCTCTCAAAAGAGAGAAACAAAAGAACTAACTAAGAACTAGAACTAAGAAAAATGAAAGAAATGGAAGAATGGAACTAATTGGGGACTCCCCAAAATACAAGAATTGAAGCCCTATTTATAGGTGGAAAAAGCTATCAAAAATACATAAACAAATACAATAAAAAATGTTAAATAATGGAATGATGAGTAATAAAGATTAGTGATGATGTTTAGAAGTGGTTTGAGTTGTAAAGTTGCAAAATTGGGTTGGAAAGTGGAAGGAATTTGGGTGGAAGTTGGGTGGAAATTGGGTGGAAGCTGCTGGAAATAAATTCAGCAGAGAGCTGCTGAAAAGAGAGCAGAAAAATCGGTTGACTGCTGCTGAATGGAAGGCTGGAAGTTCGGCTGGCGTGCGCTGAGGCGGTGCAGAAGGATTCGGCAAGCGCGCGCCGAACGCGCTGGGGCAAGGCAGAAGCAGGCTGAAGCGAGTTGGGCCGGCTTGGTTGTCTGGGTTGGGCCGCATAAATTAATTAATTTAATTAATTTAGAAATATTTCACCGAAATTCGTCCATACTTTATTCGTTATAATTCCGATCGAGACGATTCTTTCGCCAAAATACTCCAAATTACAAATTTTATTTATTTAAATAAAAATAACACAAAATAAATTAATTTATCTATTTATTTAATATTTTAATATTAAAAGTCAAGTATAAAGGGTATAAAATAATATAAAATAATGCTTATTTGAGGACCTATCACGAACCGCAAGCCTTCCATTCAGCAGCCTGCTGCCGAAATTCCAGTCCATCTTTCAGCAGCCTGCTGCCGAATTTCCTGCCCTCTTTTCCAGCAAACACCCACTTAATTTCCAGCCATTTCCAACAACTTTCCAACCCAATTTTACAACTTTACAACTCAAACCACCTCTAAACATCATCACAAATCTTTATTACTCATCATTCCATTATTCCATTTTTTTTATTGTATTTTTATATTATTTTTGGTAGCTTTCTCCACCTATAAATAGGAGTTGATTTCACTTGTTGAAATCACTTCCAAGTAGCACAAAATTGAGCCTCTTTTAGGAGAAATCTTGGCAAAATAGTTCCAATACAATTTTGAGAGTTCAAGTCCGAATTTCCTTGTTTAATCTTCTTCCATCTTCATAAGGTTCCAGCCGCTGTTCGGTGTTCCTTGTGAAAAACAATCCATTGTTCTCATCCAATCTGAAAAGTGTAACATTTGCTCTCCATTCTCTTAAACTCTTTTATTTGTTATTGGTTCTAATTATAATGCAATATATGTATTGGTTTCTCCTTCCTATCTTTTGTGAAAATTGAGTATAATCTCCATGTGTTTTACTTTCTAAAAATCATTCACTTCTTACATTTTAGAGCTTAAACTTCATTTCGAAACTAAATGTTGATCCGCTGTTCGGGGCATTTAGAGTAGATTTGGAGAGATTTAATGTATGACCGCTGTTCGGCGCATTAAATCACAAACTTAAGGTAATTATATTATAAGTAAAAATCCGCTGTTCGGTGCATTTATAATATGAAAAATGTATGAAGAAAAATGAGTTTGTGAAGGTATAATTTCGTGATTAATTCAAATATTTGCAATTATAGTATGTTGTTGAAGTTTGTGTTTACGGGAAGTCTACTTTGTGCATAAGTTAGAATAGAAATAGAATGAGTTTATCTATGCTTTTACTTATTTACATAATTACAAACCTCTTCAAAACCCCCCTTGTTTATTCGTTATTCTTTTATTCTTTGATGCTTTTATTCTTTCATTCCTTTATTATTTAATTTATTGATTCTTTGATTAATTAATTCCTTTATTCTTTGATTAACTAAGTCCTTTATTCTTCTATTATTTCATTCTTTAATTCGTTAATTTATTAATTCTTTGTAATTCATTAATTCATTATTATCTTGTTCATCTATTCTTTAATTTATTAATTCTTTGATTGTTTAATTCTTTTATTATTTAATTCTCTAATTCATTATTCTTTTATTCATACTCCACTAACATATTATTAATGTTCCCTAATTTCCCCGGTTAAGAACGATCCCTATTTATCAATACTACATCTACACAAAAAGGGTTTAAATTGCATAACACTCGAATTACATGTTTAATTTAATGCGTAGTTTGAGCATAGTCAATTTTTGGCGCCGTTGCCGGGGAAATTGAAAATCATTTTAATTTGTTAGTGTATGTATATAAATTGTGCATATTATACTTGTTTATAAATTTTATTTTTTTGTTAATATTATATTTGTTTATAACATTTACTTACTTGTTTATATTTTATTTATCCATCTTATTATTGTTCTTATTATGTTTGTTTATAATGCTCATACTTTACTTTTTCTTAATTTCTAATTTATACTTGTTCATAAATGTTCATAATTTTTTTTTTATATATATATTTGTTCATAATAAATTTGATACTTGTTCATAAATGCATATTTTATATGTTCACTTTTCTTTACTTTTACTTTTATTTATTCCATTATACTTTATTCCATTAACTTAATATTCACACTTTTTCTTTATTCCCTTAACTTAATATTCACACTTTTTCTTTATTCCCTTAACTTTAATTATATTACATTAACTTTATTCCATTAACTTTCTTTTAATTTTATTACATAACCTTTATGTTCCACTAACTTTATGTTTACACTTATTTTATTTTTATGTAATCAATTATTTGTTTATGTCTTGTTAAACTTTAAATTTTAAATGAAAAAAAGAAAATTCGGAATAAATAAAAAAAATTAAAAAAAAATTTAAAAATTTTTTTTTTAAAAAAAATTAAAAAATTTTTTTTTTTTATGAAACTTTATTCATCTTTGAATTTCCTAAAGTGTAAGTATTGTTTCCTATTAATTGTTTTAGAGTTGCATGAATCTCTTAGTCCCTTTTTCTTCAAAATCTTACTTTCGGGAACAGGTAGTGCCCCTCTTATTTACTTTCTCCTTAACCCTTCATGATGTGTGGATTTCATCACCACATACCATAGACTCGAATCTATGGACATGAGGTTGGGGCGGAGTTTGTAAACACTAGGGTTTGGTAATTCTCTACGTCATCATTTGGATTAATTATGGTGTCTAGGAGAGTTATGACTGGTGACAAGTTTTGGATTAAGAAAGGGAACACCAATGGAGTATATGCCAAGCTAGCCTCGGGGTGCTCTTAAAATTATCCTTGCTTCTCGCGTTACATCTATCTCAACTGGCCATGATTAATGTTGAATGGTGGAATGGTGGTTATCAGTACGCGCAGGCCGTACGCCCAGGAAAGTACTATGAGAAGCGGAAGGAGAAAGTTATTCATGACACTCTAAAACTCTATTTATTGCATTATTAGTTTGAATTTGGAACTTGTGCATTTTCTTTCCATTAACGTAACTTTTTGTTAATCCTGGTTTCCATTTATGTGATACTTTATGAAATCTCTACTATCTTACTCTTATTATCTCTTCTTGTGTATATTGCCTTCTAACTTAGAGTTTTGTTTTCATAGAGGTACGAACTTATGAATGCGTGCTCATCAATCTAAGCTTGATCGGCTGAGAAGACAACTTGACATCTCACCAAGCAACGCCACATTCAGAGACGCACTTAAGCAAACCAGTTCGTTCGAACCTCCATCCCCAATATTCGGTGAGTCCAAAAGCGAGAAGAGTAATTCAGAAGAAGAACAGATTTTCGGAACACCGATAACCATGGCACGAAACCTGAGTATCCGGGAGCAGACATGTGCAAACACAAATGGCACTACAGACTTCTGCATCCAGTATCCCGAGCCTCGAACCAACAAGAAAGATATTGAGCTTAAGAGTGGAGTTCTTCATCAACTACCCAAGTTCCGTGGAATCAGAAATGAAGATCCACACAAACACTTAACGGAGTTCCAATTCATCATTAGTAGTATGTGTCCGGATGATGCGGACTTGGAAATCATGAAGCTGAAAGCTTTCCCATTGTCCTTGGAAGAAAGAGCACGGGTATGGCTTTTAAGTCTCCCACCCAATCATATTGACTCTTGGGAGAAGTTGGTTCAGGAGTTTCTTACCAAGTACTTCCCTGCCTCAAAGATTACGGTCTTAAGAAAAGAGATCACTGGAATCAAGCAAAAAGAACATGATGAGAATTTCAGCCAGTACTATGAGAGGTTTAAGGAACTTTGTGCTTCATGCCCTACTCACGGGATCACAGAAGGCTATCTTTTAACCTACTTTTATGAAGGACTCAAAGGTTGGGATAGAGGACTGCTCGATGCTGCAGCTAATGGAAGTTTCTTAGCTCGGAGCCTAGTAGATGGTCGTGCACTACTTGAAAGCCGTGCACTCAATGATGCACAATACGAAGGTGCCGATCCCATTTCTAGAAAGGTACATGAGGTAAGTTCCCATGCTATAAATGATTCAAAGTTAGATAAAATCACCTCTATGCTTTCGAATATGCTTGAGCTAAAGAAACAGGTAGCTCCAGTTTGTTCCATATGCTCTCAAGGCCATCTTGAGGAACAATGTCCCTACACTGCAAGGGAAGAAGACTCCGGAACTGAAATGGCACACGCCATTGGAGGCTATCAAGGAGGGCCAAGGACCCAAGGTTACAGTTGGAGAGATCCGAACAATGTCCTAAACCCTCAGCACATGTCGACTGGGCCAAACCGTGTCCCAGACCAGTTCCCAAGGCCCACATGGCAACCAAGGCCCCCGGTCCCATTTTCTAACTTTTCTCATAATCATGCAAATAATCATACTTCTTCATCTTCTAATCCTGATTATGATAAAATGCTGGCTGCTCTTTCCCAAGGGCAGCAAACACTAATGGCGTCAACTCAGGCTCTTGTCACAGGTCAGCAAAATCAACAAAAAGACATCGCTGATCTCAAGGACCAAATGGGTAAGGTCGTGGACTTCATGGGTAAGATCCAAGCTAGCGGGGTGCTTCCACCTCAACCTACGCCCAACCCAAATGTAAGACCTGAAGCCAATGCAATCACCACTCGAAGTGGTAAAGTGCTCGGAGAAATAGAACTAGATCCAGCCGTTTCTGAGGCTGAAAAGCACAAGGTGGCAACTAAGACCACCATGACACAACCGCCAGTTCAACCTACCCACACACAAGGTAATAACCCAATCCCTTCAAGTTCGGTTGTTACTAATTCCCCGTTTGTGCATGCACCATTTCCAAGTAGGCTTGCCAAATCTAAGAAGAATGAATCCGATGAGGAAATCTTGGAGATCTTCAAAAGGGTGCAAATCAACATGCCCTTGATCGAGTGCATCAAACAAGTGCCGAAATACGCAAAATTTCTGAAAGAGTTATGCACTCCAAGGCGCCAGACGAGGGAGAAGGAGGTTGTGATGGTGAGTGAAACAGTTTCTGCTGTAATCCAGCGTCGGCTACCCCCAAAGTTGAAGGATCCAGGGAGTTTTTCTGTTCCCTGCGTGATTGGTAACAAGTCATTTGATAAAGTCATGCTAGACTTAGGAGCATCCATTAATGTTATGCCATATTCACTATATGTTGCCCTAGGTCTAGGTAAATTACAGCATGACGATATTATCATTCAGTTAGCCGATCGCTCTAATGTGTATCCTAAGGGATACGTAGAAGATGTTCTTGTGCAGGTTAACCAGCTCATCTTCCCAGCTGACTTTTATGTCCTAGACATGGAGGATTCCCCTACGAATCAAGCTCCACTAATGCTGTTGGGAAGACCATTCATGAGAACTGCCAAGACAAAGATTGATGTGTTCAATGGAACATTAACTATGGAAGTAGACGGAGAGGAGATTGGCTTCAACATTTTTTATGCCATGAGGTACCCTAGTTCCGCAACTCATACTACTTTTTCTGTTGACGTGTGCACTTCTCTCGCAGAGAAACATTTTGATTCAATTTGAGAAGACACACTCAACATGATAATCCAGAAAGGAGTTGGCCTAACGCAATCAGGGGACGCCTTGATTGAGGATACGGATTACAAACTAGAACCTCGAATTTGGAATGAAGTCATGACCCTAAATGAGACCCCCAGAATGGTGAATCATCAGGTACCCTCATCATTTCCAATTAGTGCTAATGCCACTCCTCCTTCAGTGATTCAGGCCCCCGTTCTCGAGCTCAAAGTTTTGCCTGACCACCTGAAGTATGCCTATCTTGGCTCGGACGACACTCTGCCCGTCATAGTGTCTTCTGCACTAACCGAGTCACAGGAAGATAGACTGGTACAGGTCTTGACAAAGTACAAGACAACCATTGGATGGACTCTGTCAGATATCAAGGGAATAAGCCCTACAACTTGTGTGCATCGAATCTTACTGGAAGATGATGGAAAACCCTCTCGCGAAGCCCAACGTCGCCTCCATCCTCCAATGATGGAAGTCGTGAAACAAGAGGTCATCAAACTCTTGGACCGTGGTGTCATCTACCCAATTTCAGACAGCAAATGGGTCTCACCAGTCCAAGTAGTCCCAAAGAAAAGTGGAGTCACAGTTGTTGCGAACAGTGAAGGCGAGCTAGTGCCCCAGCGAACAGTGACCGGATACAGAGTCTGCATCGACTATCGACGCCTGAACAAAGCAACTAGGAAGGATCACTTCCCTTTGCCCTTCATTGATCAAATGCTTGAAAGGTTAGCAGGTCACTCCTATTATTGCTTTCTTGATGGTTATTCCGGGTACAATCAAATCTGTATCGCTCAAAATGACCAAGATAAAACGACTTTCACTTGTCCTTTTGGCACTTTTGCCTACCGAAGAATGCCTTTCGGTTTATGTAACGCCCCAGGTACTTTCCAAAGATGCATGCTTTCTATTTTCTCTGAATACGTCGAAAAAATAATTGAAGTATTTATGGACGATTTTAGTGTCTTTGGGGATAGTTTTGATGCATGCTTAGAACACTTAGCACTTATCTTACAAAGGTGTGTCGAAACTAATCTGGTACTTAACTGGGAGAAATGCCATTTCATGGTTAGACAAGGGATAGTCTTGGGCCATATTGTCTCTGAAAGAGGAATTGAAGTCGATAAATCTAAAGTTGATACTGTGCGCCACTTACCCTCTCCCACTTCGGTGAGAGGAATCCGTTCATTTCTTGGTCACGCAGGATTTTACAGAAGATTTATCCAAGACTTCTCCCACATTGCAAGGCCCTTGTGCCGACTGCTTCAGAAGGAGACACCCTTCGTCTTTGATGCAGACTGTCAGGAAGCTTTTGAAAAGCTTAAAAATCTCTTAACCACTGCCCCCATTCTTTGTGCCCCTGATTGGTCCTTACCCTTTGAACTAATGTGCGATGCCTCTGATTATGCAGTTGGAGCCGTACTCGGACAAAGGCGGGATAAGAAGCCCTACGCCATCTACTATGCATCCAGAACCTTAAATGATGCCCAGATGAACTACACCACTACAGAAAAGGAGTTGCTTGCTGTTGTATTTGCTTTAGATAAATTTCGTTCTTATCTACTTCGAACTAAAGTCATTATTTACACTGATCATGCAGCACTGAAGTATCTCCTAGCCAAGAAGGAAGCGAAACCAAGACTGATCCGATGGATTCTTCTTCTTCAAGAGTTTGACATCGAGATTAAAGATAAGAAAGGCGTAGAGAACGTGGTGGCGGATCATTTGAGTCGCATTGCACATGAGCGAGATCCTGTGGCGATTCAAGAGATGTTTCCAGACGAACAACTCTTCAGAATTGAGGGAGGTACTCCTTGGTATGCTGATATTGTCAATTATTTAGTCACCAAGCAGTTGCCCACCACCCTCTCCCGTGCACAAAAAGATAAACTTAAGAAGCATGCTAGGCACTATATTTGGGATGAACCTTATTTGTGGAAACACTGTGCAGATTTATTGATTAGGAGATGTGTCCCTGATATTGAACATAGGTCAGTCCTAGAGTTCTGCCATAGCCATGCTTGTGGAGGCCACTTTGGATCTACAAAAACTGCACTCAAAATCTTAGAATCTGGACTATATTGGCCCACACTTTTTAAAGATGCACATTCATTTTGCTTAGCCTGTGATAAATGTCGGAGATCATGAAACTTAGGACGCAAGGATGAAATGCCACAACATTATGTTCTTACTGTTGAAATATTTGATGTTTGGGGTATCGATTTTATGGGTCTGTTTCCTCAATCTAATGGCTATCTCTATATCTTACTTGCCGTTGATTATGTATCAAAATGGGTGGAAGCTAAGGCCACCAGGACTAATGACTCTAAAACTGTTGCAGATTTCCTCAGAACTAACATTCTTTCCAAGTTTGGGATCCCGCGGGTCCTAATAAGTGATGGAGGAAGTCATTTCTGCAACAAGACCATTGAAGCTTTACTGAAACGGTATGGTGTCACTCATCGAGTATCTACACCTTACCATCCTCAAACGAGTGGAATGGCGGAAGTCAGTAATAGAGAGATCAAGAAGATACTAGAGCGAACTGTGGGTCCTAATCGAAAGGATTGGAGCCAACGGTTGGATGATGCACTTTGGGCATACAGGACGGCCTACAAAACACCTATAGGAATGTCTCCCTATAGGTTGGTGTACGGTAAAGCATGTCACCTTCCGGTGGAACTAGAGCATAAAGCATGGTGGGCCGTCAAAACGTTCAACATCAAGCTAGATGACGCCGGTCTGCATCGAAAGCTCCAGCTGAGTGAGCTTGAGGAGATCAGAAATGATGCATTTGAAAGCACTCTGATCTACAAGGAAAAGGCAAAGGCATTTCATGACAAACAGATCAGGAGTAAAGCATTTGACATTGGCCAGAAAGTTTTGCTTTTCAACTCTCGGCTTAGACTCTTTCCTGGTAAGTTATGTTCTAGATGGGTAGGACCTTTTGTTATCACTAATATTTTTGCCCATGGAGCCATACAGATAAAACACGTTGGAACTGGAAAAGAGTTCAAGGTCAATGGCCATAGATTGAAGCCTTATATCGAGGCAATTGGCGAACACGATGTGGAGTCAGAAAGAGTGCTACGACGTCCCATCAGATGAACTAAATTTGGTCTAGGCTGGATGGACGTTAAACTTCAAGCGCTTGTTGGGAGGCAACCCAATGTGTTCGCAAGTGTGAAGGAGTCATCAACACAGATTTGCTTTCTTTCAACCCTTCACTCTCTTTTATGTTTTTCTTTCTTATTTCATTTTCTTAAATCATCTTCCTTACTTTGATTCTATGTTTAAATTACGTCGTATTTTCCTACATTGAGGACAATGTAGAATTTAAGTGTGGGGGAATGGTTTACAAATTTATTTGTGCATTTGAAATTGTTTTATTAAGTCTTTCTTAATTTTCAATTGTTTTATTCTTTAATTCATTGGTAATATTTTGTGATTAAGTGTTACTACTTGAAGATAATGCATGTAAATTGGTACATAAATAAGCACGATATGATAAGTATGAATCATTTGAACCTTATGTGAGCTTTAGAACTTATATACATCTTCGATGAGTGATTCATAAGTTCTTTGTTTAAATTGATATACATATGCCTCATAACTGCTTGCCATAGCTTTTAATGAACTCTAGAGCACTAGAACTTATTCTATGTGATTTTCAAAGCTTTTAAGTCAATAAATTCTCTGATTTTGGAAATGATTAAGGCATTAGGGTTAACACCACAAATTCAAACATCCATGTTCCCTATTTTGTGCGCACAAGTTGCGACCCCCTTAGTTTTACCCCTTTTGAGCCCACATTAAGCCTTTCTTTCCTCACCATGATTATCTAAACACTTGAGCTTAGTATAGACATCTTTTACCTTTGTTCCAAGGACTCGGTTGAAGACATAATGATTATGTAAAGAGAAAATGATGATATTGAAAGACTTTTATGTGTATTTTGTGGATTTACTTACTCAAACATTGTTGTATTTTTGACACATGTTATTACCTTGATATATGAAAAAAAAAATGAAAAAATAAAAAATAAAAAAAAAAAGAGAAGAAAAAAAGAAAGAAAGATATATTGAAGTTTTTATCAAGGTAATAAGGTTTGATTATGAATGTTTGAGTTAAGTCCTTTACATTTGTAAATCCGGCACAAAGAATGAATTCGAGGCCCAACAAGATGAAATTAGGCCTATGTTCGAAGGGATGGATTACTGACATCATTGCACTAAGGTTGGGAAGTTATGATACGTTTTGGGAGTCTATTGAGTCTTGGAACGAATTTGAGCACCACTTGTCCTATATATTCCTTGCCTCTAAACTTAGCCCCATTACAACCTTCGTAAAGACCTTATGATCCTTAAGATGGTAAATTTTGATTAGTTGAGTCAATCACTTGAGTAAGCTTATGGTTTTGGTTCATTTGTGCAAGTATGTTTTGTTTTGAGGTGTTTGTTTGAAATTTTGCAAAAGTACTTCATTTCGATTATGTGAGTATTTCTCACATACTTTGAGTGCAAACACAAACCCTCACAAATTGAGTGAATTTATGAGTGCATATCCTTGTGAGTTGATTCATACTTGTCTTATTCGTGCAGAACTCCATTTCACCATATTTACTCATTATCTTACTTGTTGAACATTTTGTTACCATATATTAACTTTTGAATTCCATTTGCTTAAATGTTTTAAGTGAAAATCTTTTATGCCATGATTATAACAATGAAATTTGAGACAAATGGTTAAGGGTCTACTTGTTTTGAATTCGTAGTTTGATTTTAGTATTTGCTAGGGACTAGCAAAGTTTAAGTGTGGGGGTATTTGATAGGACGTTAAATAAGCATTATTTTATATTATTTTATACCCTTTATACTTGACTTTTAATATTAAAATATTAAATAAATTGATAAAATAAATTATTTTGTGATTTTTATGTTTAGAAAAATAAAGGTTGTAATTTGGAGTATTTTTGGCGAAAGAATCGTTTCGATCGGAATTATAACGAATAAAATATGGACGAAATTCGGTGGAATAATTAATTTATTTATATTTTAATTAAATTAATTAATACAGCCCAAACCCAATTATTTTTGCAGCCCAGCCCGTCGCCAAGTGGCCTGGCCCAGCGTCTCAGCCCAATCCGGCCCGTGCAGCCCGGCCCGCCAGCCCAGCCCGTGCGGCCCAGAAGCAAGCCGCCAGCCCAGCGCGTCAGCCCATCTGGTTTCAGCCCTGCAGAGAGCTTCGGAGCGCGCCTACCGACGCCCCGTCCAGTACTTCGGCGCGCGTGTCCCGACTGCAGGCTTTCTCCTCAGCGAGAGCCCGCCGAACCGCAAGCCTTCCATTCAGCAGCCTGCTGCCGAAATTCCAGTCCATCTTTCAGCAGCCTGCTGCCGAATTTCCTGCCCTCTTTTCCAGCAAACACCCACTTAATTTCCAGCCATTTCCAACAACTTTCCAACCCAATTTTACAACTTTACAACTCAAACCACCTCTAAACATCATCACAAATCTTTATTACTCATCATTCCATTATTCCATTTTTTTTATTGTATTTTTATATTATTTTTGGTAGCTTTCTCCACCTATAAATAGGAGTTGATTTCACTTGTTGAAATCACTTCCAAGTAGCACAAAATTGAGCCTCTTTTAGGAGAAATCTTGGCAAAATAGTTCCAATACAATTTTGAGAGTTCAAGTCCGAATTTCCTTGTTTAATCTTCTTCCATCTTCATAAGGTTCCAGCCGCTGTTCGGTGTTCCTTGTGAAAAACAATCCATTGTTCTCATCCAATCTGAAAAGTGTAACATTTGCTCTCCATTCTCTTAAACTCTTTTATTTGTTATTGGTTCTAATTATAATGCAATATATGTATTGGTTTCTCCTTCCTATCTTTTGTGAAAATTGAGTATAATCTCCATGTGTTTTACTTTCTAAAAATCATTCACTTCTTACATTTTAGAGCTTAAACTTCATTTCGAAACTAAATGTTGATCCGCTGTTCGGGGCATTTAGAGTAGATTTGGAGAGATTTAATGTATGACCGCTGTTCGGCGCATTAAATCACAAACTTAAGGTAATTATATTATAAGTAAAAATCCGTTGTTCGGTGCATTTATAATATGAAAAATGTATGAAGAAAAATGAGTTTGTGAAGGTATAATTTCGTGATTAATTCAAATATTTGCAATTATAGTATGTTGTTGAAGTTTGTGTTTACGGGAAGTCTACTTTGTGCATAAGTTAGAATAGAAATAGAATGAGTTTATCTATGCTTTTACTTATTTACATAATTACAAACCTCTTCAAAACCCCCCTTGTTTATTCGTTATTCTTTTATTCTTTGATGCTTTTATTCTTTCATTCCTTTATTATTTAATTTATTGATTCTTTGATTAATTAATTCCTTTATTCTTTGATTAACTAAGTCCTTTATTCTTCTATTATTTCATTCTTTAATTCGTTAATTTATTAATTCTTTGTAATTCATTAATTCATTATTATCTTGTTCATCTATTCTTTAATTTATTAATTCTTTGATTGTTTAATTCTTTTATTATTTAATTCTCTAATTCATTATTCTTTTATTCATACTCCACTAACATATTATTAATGTTCCCTAATTTCCCCGGTTAAGAACGATCCCTATTTATCAATACTACATCTACACAAAAAGGGTTTAAATTGCATAACACTCGAATTACATGTTTAATTTAATGCGTAGTTTGAGCATAGTCAGAACTCAGTTTGGTACTCAGTTTGGTACTCAGTTTGGGTCTTCTGGTACTGGTTTTGGGCTTTCTGATCTGCCTGGGCAGCCTACAAGTCACACTTTTCCCACACTAAGCAACACTGCAACAGATGGTAACAGTGTCTCTTTTGCTAGTAACAATGCAATGGTGGCTTCTAGCAATATCAGTTCCTCTGGCAACCCAACTGTACCCTATTGGCTTGCAGATTCTGGGGCTTCTAGTCACATGACTAGTGACATTCAGCTACTTCATAATGTCACTTCCTACCCTACTACTAACACTGTGACTATTGGAAATGGTGAGAATTTGCCTATTACCCACCGTGGTAACTCTTCTTTGGGGGTTTTAGCCTTGTCCAATATCTTGCTAATTCCTAAACTCAAAGCAAATCTGCTATCTGTTCATCAGCTCTGTAAACACAACAACTGCAGGGTTATCCTTGATGAGTTTGAGTGCATTGTGCAGGAAAAACTGCAGGGCAAGGTTCTGTTCAGAGGGTTGAGTAGAGGAGGGCTCTATCCACTTCCATGCCTTCAACAAAATGCTTCACAGCAGGATAAGCACCAGTTGTAGCATTCTGCTTTCCTTGGGAAACAAGTTCATCATGAACTTTGGCATAAACGATTGGGACATCCGTCTAATGATATTACTAGGTCTATGCTGCAGAAAGCCTGCCTCTTAGACAAAAATAAGTCATGTACACCTTCTCCCTTGTGTCAAGCCTGTATCAAAGGCAAGTTCACCAAGCTTCCTTTTCCAGTGTCTACATCTAGAGCTACTGAACCTTTTGCTTTAGTTCACTCTGATGTTTGGGGTCCTGCACCTCAGGCTTCTATAGAGGGGTTCAGGTATTTTGTACTTTTCATTGATGATTGTACAAGATATACATGGATGTTTCCCATGATCAATAAAAGTGAAGTGTTTAGTCATTTCAAGAATTTTTTTGCCTATGTGTTCAATCAATTTCTTGTCTCTATTAAGTGCTTAAGATCAGACGGTGGTGGAGAATTCATAAGCTTGGCATTTAAGAATTTCCTAAATGAGAAGGGTGTTCTACATCACATTTCTTGTCCTTACACCCCTCAACAGAATGGGATCTCTGAAAGGAAAAACAGGCATATCAGAGAAACAGCAGTAACCATGATTAAGCAAGCTTCCCTACCAGATAAATTTTGGCACCATGCCTGTGCTTTGGCCATTTTTCTGATCAACAGGATGCCTACTGACACACTAAAGATGCAATCTCCCTATGAGAAACTGTATAAGGTCCTTCCTGGTTTAGATGCTATTAGGATATTTGGTTGTGCCTGTTATCCACTTCTAACTCAATACAATTCTCACAAATTGATGGCCAAGTCAGATCAATGTGTTTTTGTGGGATTTGCTCTAGGGTACAAGGGTTTTATCTGCTATCATCCACAATCAGGGAGGCTGATTATTTCGAGGCATGTTGTCTTTGATGAGAACAGTTTCCCTTTTGCTCTTTCATCCTCAAAAACACCCTCTCAAAATCTCAGTTCTGTGGTTCACTCTCAGCCTTCACACTTTGCTCTTTTTCCTCTTCCTTCAATGTTCCCAACACCTACACAGGTTCCTTCTGAAAATTCTGACTCAACACCTTCTGAGGCCCATTCTGATCCTGTTGATGCATCCATTATTGGGATCACTGGAACTACTGGTCCTACACCTATGATGCCTGTTTGCTCCTCCTCTCTTCCTTCCTCTGATGCTTCTGTATCCTTGCCTACTGAGGTCCAGTCTCCTCCTATTATCACCCCATCAGCTGTTTCTGATCATCCTGTTTTTCTTTTTCCTACATCTGAGTCTGGAGTCCCTTCATCTACTGATCATCAGAACATTGATCCTTCACCTGGTGAGCACTTAACTCACTCCCTGACTGGTCTTCCTGGACCAAACTTGGTAGTTGATCTCAGTGCCTTCTCTCCCACAAATCACACTACCATTCATTTTGGGGAATCCACGGGTGATATATCTATTAATACTATCCCAGGAGAGGGTCTCTCTGTTGTTATTGATGCTCCAGGTAACAAGACTCAATTTAACCCTATTTCTGAGTCTAACATTTTGCATCCAGTAGCAGGTCTATCTACTACAGATTCCAACACCCATGCTATGCTTACCAGAGCTAAAAGAGGCATATTCAAACCCAAATGCTTGCTTGCAGTGCATTCTCATCCATCACTTGATCCTGCTCTCACAGAACCTCATTCCTATAAGGATGCTCTTCAATGTCCAGAATGGAATGCAGCAATGCAATGTGAAATGCAGGCCTTAACCTTTCAGAAGACTTGGACATTGGTACCTCTACCTCCCAACAAGAATGTTGTCAGTTGTAAGTGGATCTTTAAGCTTAAGAGACATGCAGATGGCACAATTGCTAGACACAAAGCCAGGTTGGTGGCTAGGGGGTTCAGTCAAACTCAAGGAATCGATTATGATGAGACTTTCTCCCCCGTTGTCAGACATACTACTATTAGATTGGTATTGGGTCTTTCTGCTCATTTTGGGTGGAAATTACACCAGTTGGATGTCAAGAATGCCTTTTTAAATGGATACTTACATGAGGAGGTCTATATGACTCAGCCTGGTGGTTTCACTGATCCAAGTCACCCTACTCATGTCTGTAAGCTTGCCAAGTCTCTCTATGGTTTAAAACAGGCTCCTAGGGCCTGGAATGAACGGTTTACCAGTTTTCTCCCTACTCTGGGGTTTCATACCTCCTATGCTGATCCTAGTCTGTTCATCAAGCCAGTGGCTGGTTCCTTGGTGTACTTGCTGCTTTATGTCGATGACATTATCATCACTGGGAACAATCAGTCCCTAATTCAAGAGGTGAAGTTTGCTCTTCAGTAGGAATTTGAAATGACATACCTAGGTCCCCTTCATTACTTCTTAGGTCTGGAGATCAGGTACCTACCTAATGGAGGTCTGTTTTTGTCTCAGTCCAAATATGCACGGGATGTGGTGGAGAGAGCTGGCCTGGCAGGCTGCAATACTCAGGTTACCCCAAGTCAGGTGGGTGTGAAATTACTTAAGGACACAGGTCAGAGGTTAAATGATGCAGAGGTGTCCTATTTTCGGAGTCTGGTAGGTTGTTTGCAGTACTTGACCTTTACAAGGCCTGACATAGCCTATAGTGTAAACACAGTGTGTCAATTTCTTCAGCAACCAACACAACAACATCTAGTTGATGCTAAGAGAATTATGCAGTATATCCAGGGCACTATTGACCATGGCATAGTTCTACAACGTGCTGCAAGTTCAGAAACCAATCTACAACTCAGTGCTTTCTCTGACACAGGTATTCACCTTAAAGCTTTTTCTGATGCTGACTGGGCTGGTGATCCTAATGACAGACGATCAACTTCTGGTTTTGTTATCCTTCTCAACAAGTCACCTATCTCTTGGTGCAGTAAGAAACAACATTGTGTCAGCCGATCATCCACAGAGGCTGAGTACAGAGCTATGGCTGATACTACTTCTGAGCTACAGTGGCTGAGGCATTTGCTTAAAGATCTGCAGATTGAACTTACTGCCATTCCTTCTCTTCACTGTGACAACATCTCAGCCTTGGCTCTTGCAACTAACCCTGTGCATCATTCCAAACTCAAGCACATTGAGGCAGATGTTCACTTCACCCGTGAGAAAGTCAAGGATGGCTCCATCACATTGAGATTTGTTGCCTCCAAGTTTCAACACGCAGATTTATTTACAAAAGCCTTGTGTTCTCCTCAGCACAATTTTTTCTGCAGCAGCTTGATGTTGTGTCCTCCCCCATCAAGCTGAGGGCGGGTGTTAGGACAGTTAAGTAGTTATGTAGGTTGTTATGGAAGTTAACCAGTTGTAAATGAGCTGTGAAGAAAGGCCACGTGTCATAGGCTCATTTGCTGTGTTTGTTTTTCTGTTTTCTTAGTTTTTCATACGTATGTATATATTGCTCTTCTTTGTAAATCAGTAGAACGATTCATCTTCTTTGGTTCAATACAACAGGGTTCTCTTTTCTTCTTCCCCTAATCTTCTTCTGATTTTCTCTGATTTTCTCTGGTTCTCCCCCTAGGTTTTTAGGTACTACGTACGTACTTACTAAACCCTATATTTGCCAGAAACTCGGAGAGCTAGGGAGAAAAGTGCCATGATCATTTGATATATATAATGCGTGTTTTGAAATAGCAGGTATTCTTTTGTGCCCCCTTCCCTTAATATGGTAACTGTAGTAACATATATATAGCTACTACGTTTTAGTATCCTTTTGTGCCCCCTTCCTTTTTGGTTTCCCACCACAATAACTTTAAAATTATTGTACTTTTCGATGAAATATATAGTAAATAAGGGCATCGAGCTAAATATTTCTGCTATAGCTATGTGCGTTTTAATTTTAACCAAGGATCGATATATGATCGAAGGGATATAAAAGTCGATCAGTTAAAGATGAACAGTAAGTATTTGTTTAATTATTACTGCATGGATGAAGGGGAATTAGGGTAAGAAAGTAAGAATATTGTGGGTACAAGGGTCGGTAGAATCTCTCAAATCTTTGTCAATGTCAAGCCAACTGGCCGTCTGATATAAATATGGGCATGCATGCAGGCCGGGGGGGGGCAGTACGTGACTATCATGCACATTTTTATTCCCCTAGAGATATTGTCTATTTATTATACATATTTTGTTTCCTTCTAAATTGACAGATGGATGGATAGATGACGTGCAACATGTTGATCGATCTCGATCGATGTGTAAATTCGTAGAATCTTTTCACCAGATTATTAGTTGTTATTAATTTATTAACATATATAATGTTCATCTTGTCCCTTCACTCTTCAGACTTCAGAGCGCCCCCCCATGATCCCATCCCAGAAAATTCTTTAATTTTCTTTTTCGATATATAACAATGTAAATTATACAATTGTATGTCACATTGTTACAGCTGTTTAACAATCTCTTAACAAGCTTTGTTAACTTGACTATGACAGGATTGGTCATAATCTAGAGCCTTGATAATCTAACGGAGAGAAAATAAGAGCTGACATATATATATATATATTCACATTTCGGGAATTTTCGGCCTATATATATATACTCTTTGTGGATTTTTTATAATGATAGAATATTTGATTTAATTTGAAGTGAAAATTAAATTTGAGAAAGGATCGGAACAAAAATGAAAATTGTTAAGTTTTGGGGATAAAATAGAGTGACCCTTTAGATGAATAATCTAATGACCAATCAGTACTCCGATCCGTATACGTTGGCAACCTAATTCATGCCAAAAGGACATTCCAATCCCATATACGATCAATCAGTCGATAACCACGTCGCTCTAATTAAACCTTGAATTAATTATACTGTGTCATGCCTTGTTTGACAAGAAATTAAAACCTTAATCTCCTCATCCTAAATCCAAAAAAAAATAGTTATATATCAAGGGAAGCCCTAATTGGAAGTCTGCACTGATTCTCCTTGTAGAGCTAGCAAGCTTTTGTTCTTCTTTTATTTTGTCATAAAAAAATAAAAAGAGAAGATAAAAAGAAGCCCTAGAGTTTTGCTATTTTGAGTTGGGTAATAACCTTTCAATAAGGTTTGACCGAAAGGCATTCTCCAATTCCGTGATGAAAGTATGGGGTAAGGGCTGAGAATGACCTATATATCTAGTTGAAGAAAAATAATTGGGAGTTTCAGACAACTCTAATTACAAACTATATATATACACCAAAAAAAAAATACGGAGAATAATATATTGTGTCCAGACTTCAGTAAAATTTTAACCATTTTGTACTATATATATATATATGCCTCATGTACATATGTCCTCTATTTTTTTACATATATATACTTCAGTTATCTATAAAAAAAAATTAAAAAAAAACATTGCGTTTAATATTCCTTAATATTTCTTGGGTATTACAGTTGTAACCCGATAAATATGTCAATATACGCATCATCTTGCGGACAAATTCTTAACGAGTTTATGATTGTGGCACCAGCTATATTATATTGATTTCAAAACCAAAACTAGTACGTTTATTAATTGTATGCATGGCAAGATAATATTAATAAGAAGCCCGTGAGACTGTGAGAGGTCTATTAATGGAAGCTAATTACATGCACTTTTAATTTTTGAACCCAAGCCATCACGTTGGTACGTACTACAGGAGTACTACCTCTGCTTACTGATATATGATTCTGAAGAGGCAGCAGCTAATCTGAAGCGGCAGCAGATCTCTTTGTTTTGTTGTGGCCGTGAC
Source organism: Prinsepia uniflora (assembly GCA_032719365.1). Lineage (NCBI taxonomy): Eukaryota > Viridiplantae > Streptophyta > Magnoliopsida > Rosales > Rosaceae > Prinsepia > Prinsepia uniflora. The sequence goes on from CM064863.1 coordinate 72,939,653, forward strand.
CTAGCAGCACCAGCAAGCTAGCTTCAACCTACTAAGCTACATATTTTGTTATATGCTAGCTATGTCGACTCTCTGTCTTTAACTTGTCCATCAATTATTATTATTATATATAATATAGATGTGTATATATATATATATATATCAGAAATGCTCAGAGTCAGTATATGTCAGAGTAAGCTTTTGTCCATGACTTATGACCTGAGCTCTCGATCACTGCATTCTGCATGCAAATCGGGAGGGAGACTCAGATAAAAAAAAAAAAAAAAAATCGGGAGGGAGACTTACTATCTAGCTCGCTAGCTAGCCTGACCATCTTTTTTCTCTTAGCAATTTGCTTTTTTAAGTGTCAGAATATAATTGAAGGAAACAAAGTAATGCCGAAAAGAGAATAAACACAGCCTACATCCCTAGCTACGCTATATAGCTATCGATCTGCCCTACTGTCATATATATGGAACTTGGGTTCTTTTCTGCCGACCTTTTCTATGTTTATGTTTTAGTTAACCGGCCTATTGTTATATTTGTGTACAAAGTGAACGGGTTACTTTGATCTTTTACTGAAATTGACACTAAAAATTGAATTTAATTGATTGCAAAATTCAGTATGTAAAAAGAAATGCTCGGGGAAGAGTTTGAAGAAATTTTGGAACATATAATAGGCATTAATCAGACCTATGATATGTCGTTTTGAACGGACAACAAAATAAGTACAATTAAATTACGTATTGTATCTTTGTAACATAAGGGAAAAGTTTGGATAAAAAAACTTTAAAAATTCATTAAAATTAAATAACTTCAAAGTACCAATTTTTTTTTTTTTTAAAAAAAATGCTTAGATACTAAGAAGGATTTGGAAGTAACACCTATGCTTAGTTGTTTTGTTGTGCTTGATCACGTGATGAATGAGATTCCTTGCTAGTTGCTTGCTCTGCTAGTTCCTTAATTACAATCCCTATATCTCATTGATTATAGTAATATAGTACAAATTCTTTGATACATTGAAATATCTCATCCAAACACACTCAAAAGTAATGTTTAGCGAGAATTCTACTATCAAAAATGTTTTGAGGGTTAATTTGGGATTTATTATTTGCTTCCAATTAGGTTCCTTAATTAGCAAAGTTAGTTTGTTTAGTGAATGGATTGAACTGGATTAGACAACTCATCAAATTTAATATATCGTAAATGTAAAAAGGATGTGATCCTTTCATTATAAGGGGAGTAGAAAAATAAGAAAATGTATCTAATCTAATCCCCCAAAATATATAATAGAACTAGAAAAAATAAGTTTCTTTTATATCTAATCACATCTAGACTTATAAGGTAAACACATTCTAAAGCTATTTTCCACTTATTTAACAACAATGAGAACCATGGTAATTGAGTGGTAATGGAGGATTAGGGAGGTCATGTAATGCTAGCTAGGCGCACGTACTCCTAGCTAGAGAAGATTTTTACCTTATTAGTGATGACTCTTATCCAAGGGTACGTACGTATAATATATTGTACTGTATTCACTAACTCTTAGGACCCACCCCGAATCATACTAAACTAAATATGCATCATCCAATGTAAATGTTGGTTTATTTTTAATTTTTAATTTTATGAAGATTATTCTACACTCAATTAATATAAAGTACTTAAATCAAACATCAAGTGTAGGGAAGATGTAACGACCCGTCCCGAATTCCGGGATTAGTTTAGTGATTAATCTTGATTAGTGAGGTTGAACGGTGGTTAGTAGGGCGGAATCGGACAAATTGTGCAAAATGACCATTTTGCCCCTGGTCGTGGGCAAAATGTTGACTTTTTGATCGGGCGGTCAAACGGACTTTGACCGATGACCGTGACGTAGTTCGGGACGTCACGAGTTCATAGACAGGTGGCACGTTCGATTCCGACATTCGTAGTGAAAGTTATGGTGTTCGGAAGTTGAGGGGTATTTTGGTAATTTGGCTTATTAGGGGCCAAATGTTGACTTTTTGATCGGGAGGTCCGATGGGCGAGGGCCAAGGACCGTTACGTAGGTATCGTCAATCCGAATCCAACGACAGGCGGCATGCCGAAATCAGAGTTACGACGACGAAGTTATGGTCACGGACGTAATCGCGATAAACCGAGACTCGGAATAAAATAATAATATTTAAATAGGTGAACAGTAACTGACGAATCTGGACCCTTGGATGTAGTCCACATGTCACTCATCCCCACCTTCCCTAAAATCTGGATCCTTGTTGGCCATTGGATTATTTAATCCATTTTCTCCCCTTAAATCCTCACCATCCATTCAAACCTCAGATTAAATCTGGGCCCTTGATCTCATCTCTTTCTTCCCTTCATCTACTGATCACACTCATCCCTCTCACTCTGTTCTTTCTCCCACCCGAAACACATATGCACACAACCTACATGAACCACCTCACCAATCTCTTCTGTGTTGGTGTGTGAGTGAGATGAGCTGCACGGTGAGGCTTGAGAGACGGCGGGGGGACGACGGAGACGGCGGAGACGACGGCGGAAAAACAAAAACAGAGGAGCAAAAATGCAGAAATTGGAAGATCGTTATGGATTGGCTTTTGATCGTGTTTGAGGGGTGAGAGGAGTTCCTGGAGTCGAACTGGGCATGCTGGTGGCCACGGCGGTAGCCACGGCGGCGAGGTAAGCCTCGAACCCGTGAGTTTGTTTTCGGGTACAAAAATGGTAGGATGGGTTTTAACGTGTTTCGATCGATCTGGTGATTAGGATGATGATCTAGAAGGTGAGACGAGCTTCTGGGGATCGTTTTCGAAAGGAATGGTGGCCGGGATCGTGCAGACACGACGGTTGCAGGTGGCCGGTCTGCACACCTCCACGAACAGGTAGTGAAACGAAGTTGTTTATTAGTTTTTAAAGCATGGATCAACTGGAATTGATGAGACGATCTTGTAGGAACAAACGGATTTGAAAATGGTCGAGTAATGGCTGAGAACCAGTCGGGTTGGGCCGCGGGTCACGGTGACCCGTTTATCAGACAACCGGGTCAAAACGGTGACACTGTTCACGGCGCGTGAGTTTCACGCGCAGCCACTCACGGCGGCGCGTGACGGCGCGTGGGCACGAATCTCGAGGTGAGGTCAACATGACTTTTAATCCTTTCGATGTAACGGACATTTTGGAATTGGTTTCGTGTCGATCGGACACCGTCTCGATATTGTTCGGGATATCCGAAGGTTTTAAATTAAGTTTAAAAATAAGTAACAATTTGGGAAAATTACGGGACTTTGATAGGACGTTAATGATGAGGTTAGTAACCCTCTAATGTAATTTGGACAGGATTGGGAGTCCCGGTGATAGTGGTGTGGCCCGGGAGGGCCGGTGGCACGCGTATCGAGGCACACGGTTAAAACGGTCTGTGAGTGGACTTTGGTTTTATAAATCCTATGCATGCTTAAATGTGTTATATGGTTTATATACATGATTTCTATGATGGTATTTGTGAGCATTGATTTTGGTTATGTTGCACGTATTTCGAGGTGTTTTCCGTATTTCACGTATATCGGGATTAACGGTTTATTTGTGGTTTTGTGTGCTTGTGGTTAAATAAATAATATGATGAAATGGTTTTGAAATTGGAAATATGAACTCGGGCTTGAGGCCCACTTGTTTTGGAAATTTCGGACTTGGAGTCCATTTGAGAATCGGGCCGGGGGCCCAGTTGGTTAATGAAATCGGGCCAGGGGCCCAGTTGGTATGAAATCGGGCTGAGACCCATTTGAGTTATACTATCGGGCCAGGGGCCCAGTTGATTTGTGAATTCGGGCCGTGGGCCCAGTGGGTTTATAAGTCGGGCTGCGGGCCCAGTTGGTTTACAAATCGGGCCGTGGGCCCAGTGGTTTATAAAATCGGGCATGAGGCCCAGTTGGATAATAAATGTGATTTCGGGTCAGGGACCCTATATTTTATAATGGTGATTTTGGGTCAGGGACCCTAAATGGAATTATGTGGTTTTATGGAAATTTCGGGCAGGGCCCAATGGTAATAATGTGATAAAAGGATTTAATAAAATTGTTTTTCCATATACCATCTGGATACAAGGATATATGATGGTCTCCTCCAGATGTCTGGGACACTGGGGAAGTCACGGTGCATTGCCTGCGAGGGGTCATTATACGGAGCAGCCGGACCGTATGATGACTCAGGAGCAGGATTGCTATGATTGACGTCAGGGACGTCAGACATCAGGGATGTCAGATATATGGACCCGGAGAGACCCCGGGCAGCACGCGTAGCTTATGAAACCGTGAGATATGACGTCAGGGACGTCTAGCGTCTGGGACGCTAAGCATCTGGGATGCAGGTGATGGTAATGGTAAAATATGGATTAGTGAATAAAATGGATTATTGGTTATGAAATGGTATGTCGGGTCAGGGACCCTAAATGGTTTCGGATTTTGAATTAATGTTCATTTATGGTAGTGGGTGGTGACCCACATGGTTTTAATATGTATGGTGGTGGTATTCCACGGTTTTGGGCTGAGTTCCCACACTTGGTTTTTGGTTAACGGTTTTTGGGCTAAGGCCCTAATGGCTCGGTTGAACAAACGTTTTGGTTACTGGTTTTTGGTGGCATGCATACGTTTTTATTGGAGGGCATAAATGTCTTATAAATGTATTTGGTAAACTTATTGGTTTTTGTCCACTCACAGCTTTTGGTTTTAATGCCCTTCAGGTTGATTACGGATGCGATTGCAGCAGAGACTGGGACATTGCACACCTCCTCCATCGATCCTTGCGCACTCTGGATGCCCCGTTTGGGCAGTGACTCTTGGTTATCCCTGGTCCGACACCCCTTGTTGGACGGGAGCAGGGCACATTCCACGGTAATCCCGGGGGGATTGGGATGGGTCCTGTCAACTTGGTATCAGAGCACGGTTGCTCTATTTGTGCGCGCAGGTCGAGGGTGTGATGTCTCTTTGGGCTGCAATTCGTTATCAACCTGATAGATAGTGTTTGGGTTTGGATAGTGGATGGAGTGTGATTGGCCCGATACGCCGTGCGTTAATGTGATTCGACCCAAGTGGGGTTGATTGTGGTGAACTGGTATAGTGGGACCGTCGGTTCGGTCATGTGATATTGGATTGTTGTGCTGCTAGGTGCAGCCAGGTTCGGGGAACCTCATGTGAGTAATGGTCTAAAATGTGAACCCTTGTGGTGGTTTCTAGTGTGAGGGATGTTGGTTCATCGGAGTTGGCCGATGACCTAGTGATGGAACCCACGTTGATGGGATGGTAGGATTGGATTTGACGTCTATACGATGTCTAGACCGCGGGGTCTGTCAGGTGGTGGATTTTATATTATGGAAAACTGTTTGGTTCGGTTGAACCATAGGGTGTGATTGTGGAACCCTAATACTAAAAAGGTAAACCTTAATTGTGGTTAGTGGATGAGAACTTGTGCTGCGACGAGTGGCTGAGGTCATGGATGACCATGTGGATGGCTCTGGTGAGTTTAGGCAGAACTATGGGATTCGATGTACGGATACGGTTCTGAGATAAATTATGGAATCCCGTGTTGGATCGGGTATTAGTGTGAGGTATGGATACGGATCTCGATAGCAAGGACAGTTAGTCGGAAGTCATATGGAGATGACTGGCTATCGAGGGTAATCAGTGTGGTCATAATACTTGGGGATCAGGGGACGTTCAGGGAGCGTTCATTTTCCTGATATGGATTGTCAGAATGGTGGTACCCATAGTCGTGAGGTACGGGATCGTCGTTCGGTATGAACGGAGATCCAGGGTTGTCGTATTTGCACACGGTGTGCAAGTATGAATGTTTGTGGGTTGGTACTTTCGTGTTGATGCTAGTATGGATGCCTGTGTGCTGATACTAGTGTTGTTGATAGTGTGTTGGTGCTGGTACTAGCGCTGGTGCTAGTGTCGGTAATGGTGTTGACGATGAGCCACAAGTTGGGGTGTGACTCCGTCATGATGAACATATGTTCGGTCTTTGAGATTCGGTAGTGGTTGAGGGATGGACTGGATGGGATCCAGTTAAGATTGTGCTGTGTTGGGATAAGTTCCAATAGTGGTGAGATAACCAGTAAGGAGTGGATTAAAAAGGGTATAATTGAGACTTGAGTAATCTTGGGATGACGTCCCCTACGTCATGATAATTGGTGGATTTGGGGGTGTTGTTGGAAATGATTAAAACTGGAAAAGACGAGGAAAAACCATTAGTGGTATAAAGGTAGGAATTTGTAATTGAGAACTTGGGAAACCGAGTGTTGAACCTGTAAAGGTCGGGATGTGCGAACGGAACAATAGCGGATTGATTGTGGACACGGGGTTGTCCAAGTGAATTGAGGAGGTAGGAACCTTAGTGTCGAGGAGAGTTGTGATTGGGGAACGAGAGTGGTGCTCGTTTTTGGTGATTGGTATTCCGAAGTTATTGGGGTTGACTTCTTGCTTTCTGCCCTGGCAGACGTTGAGTGTAGTTACCAGTACGTTGAGCGTGTATTGGTTAGTGGGCCCATGTGTGTTTGTGGGTCACTAGGAGGAGCTACGTATTCGAAATTAGGTAAACGAGAATTCTCATTTTCTGCTTGGTGGCAGAGGATGTGGTGAGTGCAGTGAGTTTTGTTGCATCCACGTAGGATGAGTTTTGACGTCATCATTTTGGATCATCCTTGGTTTTCCTAGGTGGAATGACAAGGATTGATACAAGGTAATCCGTGAGAATCCGCAGTCTCGACGTGTCTCGTCGTTGACTGATCTGTCTAGTTGTGGGAGTCGGTTGTCGATCGTTGTGGCGATCTAGGATGTTGACGTTATTGTCAGGGACACAGTGTCTATCTGGGTCGTGACCTTGATGATTCAGATAGGGGGAGAGTATATCACTCTTACCTTGGTACGTGAGTCGTAAATGACGGGATTGAACTTCTTTTCGAAGTGGGGCCCGTATGGTATTCTACTCGGGTGAGTAGGTTTTCAAGGTAGTTGAATTTTGTCAACCTTAGACGTGTGGAGGTTGGATTGGCTTCCCTATGAAGTCAATCAAGTGTATTGAATGGGTAACCGATAGGTTTGGTTTTGGTGTGTCTTGGTAAATGTGAATGAGATTTCGGGATTTGGAATCGAATTTCTGGGTGACGATTCAGGATTCGATTTTGGAACTTGAAAGTATATTTCCGGATTTGGGTACGGAATGGTTATTCCAAATGCTAGCTTACGGAATAATGATTTCGGATTCGGATTTGGAAATGAGTTAAACTGTGATGTCTGGGTTTGGATCCGGGATTTCTTACGAAATTGCGGATTTGGATTCGGAATTGGAACTAGATGTTGGGTGGAGTTTCGTTTTGTCTCATGCTGGATTGGGCAAACGTACTCCATTATTGGAACGCGTTCGGCTATGACCTAGGTGGTTGTAGTCAGGTTATTAGGTAGATGTGTGTACTTCGTACATGGTTCGAGGTACAATACCTTGTAGACTTGTGATGTCTAGCTACGGTATACGGGATATACCCGAGGTGTGTTGGTGAACGTGTTGGTAGTCGGATTGGTTCCGATACCATGGGATTGGTTGTGGACCGGCCATTACTATGCAATGGGTCATGGTAATTCCGATGTGTTTAATTACACACAGGTCGTTTGAAGGGTCGGTAATCGTTTACTAAGTTAAGTACGTTGGTGGCATGTGTAGCCACGAGTGAGTCTAGTGTCAGTTTTCGACTGACAACAACTGTGTGGTGACAGATTGTCAGGATGTGTCAATATAGATCGTTGAGTGGGGTCAGCTGACTCCTAGTGGGAGTGGGAAAGGAACCGTCGAGTTGTTGCGTCAACGAGAGGGTGGATTTGACAAGTGGGGTCAAATTCGAAACAAGTAGTTTCAGTCATTCGACGGGGTCGAATGTAGTCGTTACGTTTTGAGTATTAGTGGTACGTAGAGTGCAGACAAGTTTTGCCTGGTTAGTTGGCGTACGGGTGTACACGTGTTGTGTGGTCGATTCCACTTTCCACGGGGTGTTTGTGGAATCAGGGTAATCGAGTTTCGAGAGCGAAACTTTTTAAGGAGGGAAGTACGTTGAGTTTAGATCGGTTGGAATTTCGAGGACGAAATTTATTAAGGAGGGAAGGTTGTAACGACCCGTCCCGAATTCCGGGATTAGTTTAGTGATTAATCTTGATTAGTGAGGTTGAACGGTGGTTAGTAGGGCGGAATCGGACAAATTGTGCAAAATGACCATTTTGCCCCTGGTCGTGGGCAAAATGTTGACTTTTTGATCGGGCGGTCAAACGGACTTTGACCGATGACCGTGACGTAGTTCGGGACGTCACGAGTTCATAGACAGGTGGCACGTTCGATTCCGACATTCGTAGTGAAAGTTATGGTGTTCGGAAGTTGAGGGGTATTTTGGTAATTTGGCTTATTAGGGGCCAAATGTTGACTTTTTGATCGGGAGGTCCGATGGGCGAGGGCCAAGGACCGTTACGTAGGTATCGTCAATCCGAATCCAACGACAGGCGGCATGCCGAAATCAGAGTTACGACGACGAAGTTATGGTCACGGACGTAATCGCGATAAACCGAGACTCGGAATAAAATAATAATATTTAAATAGGTGAACAGTAACTGACGAATCTGGACCCTTGGATGTAGTCCACATGTCACTCATCCCCACCTTCCCTAAAATCTGGATCCTTGTTGGCCATTGGATTATTTAATCCATTTTCTCCCCTTAAATCCTCACCATCCATTCAAACCTCAGATTAAATCTGGGCCCTTGATCTCATCTCTTTCTTCCCTTCATCTACTGATCACACTCATCCCTCTCACTCTGTTCTTTCTCCCACCCGAAACACATATGCACACAACCTACATGAACCACCTCACCAATCTCTTCTGTGTTGGTGTGTGAGTGAGATGAGCTGCACGGTGAGGCTTGAGAGACGGCGGGGGGACGACGGAGACGGCGGAGACGACGGCGGAAAAACAAAAACAGAGGAGCAAAAATGCAGAAATTGGAAGATCGTTATGGATTGGCTTTTGATCGTGTTTGAGGGGTGAGAGGAGTTCCTGGAGTCGAACTGGGCATGCTGGTGGCCACGGCGGTAGCCACGGCGGCGAGGTAAGCCTCGAACCCGTGAGTTTGTTTTCGGGTACAAAAATGGTAGGATGGGTTTTAACGTGTTTCGATCGATCTGGTGATTAGGATGATGATCTAGAAGGTGAGACGAGCTTCTGGGGATCGTTTTCGAAAGGAATGGTGGCCGGGATCGTGCAGACACGACGGTTGCAGGTGGCCGGTCTGCACACCTCCACGAACAGGTAGTGAAACGAAGTTGTTTATTAGTTTTTAAAGCATGGATCAACTGGAATTGATGAGACGATCTTGTAGGAACAAACGGATTTGAAAATGGTCGAGTAATGGCTGAGAACCAGTCGGGTTGGGCCGCGGGTCACGGTGACCCGTTTATCAGACAACCGGGTCAAAACGGTGACACTGTTCACGGCGCGTGAGTTTCACGCGCAGCCACTCACGGCGGCGCGTGACGGCGCGTGGGCACGAATCTCGAGGTGAGGTCAACATGACTTTTAATCCTTTCGATGTAACGGACATTTTGGAATTGGTTTCGTGTCGATCGGACACCGTCTCGATATTGTTCGGGATATCCGAAGGTTTTAAATTAAGTTTAAAAATAAGTAACAATTTGGGAAAATTACGGGACTTTGATAGGACGTTAATGATGAGGTTAGTAACCCTCTAATGTAATTTGGACAGGATTGGGAGTCCCGGTGATAGTGGTGTGGCCCGGGAGGGCCGGTGGCACGCGTATCGAGGCACACGGTTAAAACGGTCTGTGAGTGGACTTTGGTTTTATAAATCCTATGCATGCTTAAATGTGTTATATGGTTTATATACATGATTTCTATGATGGTATTTGTGAGCATTGATTTTGGTTATGTTGCACGTATTTCGAGGTGTTTTCCGTATTTCACGTATATCGGGATTAACGGTTTATTTGTGGTTTTGTGTGCTTGTGGTTAAATAAATAATATGATGAAATGGTTTTGAAATTGGAAATATGAACTCGGGCTTGAGGCCCACTTGTTTTGGAAATTTCGGACTTGGAGTCCATTTGAGAATCGGGCCGGGGGCCCAGTTGGTTAATGAAATCGGGCCAGGGGCCCAGTTGGTATGAAATCGGGCTGAGACCCATTTGAGTTATACTATCGGGCCAGGGGCCCAGTTGATTTGTGAATTCGGGCCGTGGGCCCAGTGGGTTTATAAGTCGGGCTGCGGGCCCAGTTGGTTTACAAATCGGGCCGTGGGCCCAGTGGTTTATAAAATCGGGCATGAGGCCCAGTTGGATAATAAATGTGATTTCGGGTCAGGGACCCTATATTTTATAATGGTGATTTTGGGTCAGGGACCCTAAATGGAATTATGTGGTTTTATGGAAATTTCGGGCAGGGCCCAATGGTAATAATGTGATAAAAGGATTTAATAAAATTGTTTTTCCATATACCATCTGGATACAAGGATATATGATGGTCTCCTCCAGATGTCTGGGACACTGGGGAAGTCACGGTGCATTGCCTGCGAGGGGTCATTATACGGAGCAGCCGGACCGTATGATGACTCAGGAGCAGGATTGCTATGATTGACGTCAGGGACGTCAGACATCAGGGATGTCAGATATATGGACCCGGAGAGACCCCGGGCAGCACGCGTAGCTTATGAAACCGTGAGATATGACGTCAGGGACGTCTAGCGTCTGGGACGCTAAGCATCTGGGATGCAGGTGATGGTAATGGTAAAATATGGATTAGTGAATAAAATGGATTATTGGTTATGAAATGGTATGTCGGGTCAGGGACCCTAAATGGTTTCGGATTTTGAATTAATGTTCATTTATGGTAGTGGGTGGTGACCCACATGGTTTTAATATGTATGGTGGTGGTATTCCACGGTTTTGGGCTGAGTTCCCACACTTGGTTTTTGGTTAACGGTTTTTGGGCTAAGGCCCTAATGGCTCGGTTGAACAAACGTTTTGGTTACTGGTTTTTGGTGGCATGCATACGTTTTTATTGGAGGGCATAAATGTCTTATAAATGTATTTGGTAAACTTATTGGTTTTTGTCCACTCACAGCTTTTGGTTTTAATGCCCTTCAGGTTGATTACGGATGCGATTGCAGCAGAGACTGGGACATTGCACACCTCCTCCATCGATCCTTGCGCACTCTGGATGCCCCGTTTGGGCAGTGACTCTTGGTTATCCCTGGTCCGACACCCCTTGTTGGACGGGAGCAGGGCACATTCCACGGTAATCCCGGGGGGATTGGGATGGGTCCTGTCAGAAGAGACTGGATTAGGACTTGGGTCGGTTTATAATTAAAGAGAATTTTTGCGAGCAAAGGAGTCGCTGCCCCTTCCTATGAGCTCGGCTCCGCAGCCTGTGGCAGTTGTGGCGGTGTTAAAACAGTGGCAGCGGCCGACCTTTGGGTTTATGAAGCTAAATTGTGACGGATTTTGGGTTACAAGTGTTGAGAGAATCGAAAGGGAGAGAAAGAAGGTACTTGAGAGAATGCAAACTTGAAGAGCAAATGAAATTTCTATTGATTTTCAACACAACCAACATTGATGCACATTACAAGGTTATGTAGCTACATGGATCCAGTAGCTTAGAGCCTAAGTAACACAATTAGACCTCATTTGGTATGCCGTACTGTATTGACGATTTCAATCGGATAGATTAATCTGTCCACCGGATAGACTGATTATTTAGTCGGGTGTTTGGTACTTTTCCGGATTAGAATGCTTACTATATTATACTGACCGGATTATATTATAGTAATTGACGAAATACTTATATCTTAAATATTAATTATGTATGTCATTATTTTTATTATTATTTATTTTAATAATAATTATTATTACTATTTATTACATTTTTATTAATTAATTATTTTTAATTTTATCATTATTATTTATTAAAATATCATTAATTATTAATTATTAATTTATTATTATTAGTATTTATTACTTTATTACTTTTTATTATTAATATTTACTAAATTAATATTTTATTTTTATTATATTACTATTTATTATTATTATTATTATTATATATATTTTTTTTACAAGATTACTAGTTATCTGACTATTTAATACGGACAATTACGAGCGTATTATTTTAGCGTGTCTGGATCGTATAAAAATATTCAACCGTATTAACTTATACAGTGGCTAATTAATACGACTGGTACCAAACACGGGTTTCGGATTATTTAGCCTATACGGAGCGTAATACGGCGAAACAAACACACCCTTAGGGTTAAGTACAAGCTAATAGCAATTCTGTTAGAGTTAGGTATATTAGTTACAAGGATAACAACACACACATCTACTCTAAAACAGTTTCCTAAAATCATGGCGATTGGGACACTTGTGACACTTGTCACAATCACACCTTCACCGTGAGCGGGATCTCTTGATGCTACTGCAATGCTACATTGGATAACCGTGAGCTAAGTCACTTAAGTGCATCACTTATACTGTTAACATCACCATCAGATTGAAAATTGAACATTGAAAATCTTCTCATCAAGGGACTTAATGAACATATCAGTAACTTGATTGTAGGAAGAAACATATTGGACATCTAACTCACCACAAATCACTCTTTTATGAACAAAAGAGGAAAAAATGGGATTGGTAGACATGCTAGGGGCAGATGTACTGTCACAATAAATGAGAATAAACCGTAAGAGGGGAATGTGAATCGCACACAAAAGTTGACGAATCCATGCCAACTCAACTGCAGTGATAGCGAAGGCACGATACTCGGCTTCAGTGCTTGACTTAGAGACTGTTTGTTGTTTCTTAGAAGACCATGAAATGAGATTAGAACCAAGGAAAACAACCTTACATGTAGTATACCTTCTATCATTAGGGTCACTTTCCCAATCATCATCTACATAGTCAGTAAGATCAAGAGTTAGATTCGTACTTGATACCACGATAGGATGTACCTTAAAGGTACCTAATGACAGGACCCACCCCAGTTATCGCCTCGATAATCGGGAATGTAACGACCCATCCCGGAATTCAGGATTAGGTTAGTGGCTAATCATGATTAATGAGGGTTAATCGGTGGTTGGTTGGGTGGAACCGGACGAACGTGGCAAAATGATCGTTTTGCCCCTAGTTGTGGGCAAAACGTTGACTTTTTATTCGGGCGGTCAAATGGACCTTGACCGATGACCGTGACGTAGTCCGGGACGTCACGAGTTCATAGACAGGTGGCACGTTCGATTCCGACGTTCGAGGTGAAAGTTATGACGTTCGGAAGCCCAAGGGCATTATCGTAATTTGGACGAAATAAGGGAAAATGTCGACTTTTTGATCGGGAAGTCCGATGGCCGAGGACCGGGGACCGTTGGGTTCGTCTCGAGGTCCTGAGTACAACGACAGGCGGCACGCGCTAATCGGAGTTCGATTGACCGAGTTACGGGTCAAGGAAGGTGAGGGGCAATTTGGTAATTTTCCAACTGGGGGCATTTTGGTCATTTACACGGTGGTTACTGTTCACCACCGTGAAAAACAGGGCATGCACCACCGTGTTGTGAGTGTTCTGATCGTTGCCATTGTTTAATCAATTGTGGACTGATCAAAGCATTGTTTATTTGAATTGAGGATAGTGGAGACAAGGCGTGGGTTGGGACTGCTTGCCGTGCTCGGGAGGAGTTAAAAATGGCCGTGGCCTCTGTGTTGCGGGAAACAAATTCCAGGGAGATTCAGAGTGTCACCCACGAGTTGTCGTCCATTCTGATCAGTTACTTGAGTGTCTGGTGAGCTGGGGAACCATTCTGCTGAGTGTGAGAGTGTAGAGCTGGGAGAAATCGTGGAGAAATCAATCTCGGGTTTTTGGGGGGAAAATCCAGAGTTTGATTCCTACGGGCTATAGGACCAATCTAGGCACTGAGGGAGTTTTCTGGGAGTGGCTGGAACACAATCGTGCAAGGATTGACGTTGTTTGATCGAGGTTTGCTCAGGGACTCAAGCTCCGGTTCCAGAGAAAAACAGTTTTGGAGGGAAATTCGATTTCTCAATTGGGAGCCGAATTGAGGGTAGCTGAGGATCGTATTAATCCTCTGGGACCACTTGGGAACTAACTGCATCAATTTCGGGGAAAATCCATCACAGACAAGCCCTGAATGGAGGCCCCTGGTTTCAGAGATTTTTGAGCTTGAGGTCGACAACCTCCAGGTAATTTCCCCTCAAATTGACGACGCATAGGTGTTCGTTTTGGTCTCTGGAAACTACTGTCTAAGTTAATTTGGGAATGGGGTTGATTTGGGTGAGTTCCGTACTTCGACCCGTTTGGGTGTTCGAGTTCGAATTGACTGATTTAGGGCTAATGGAAGGTAATGAATGAATGGGATCCTAAATTAACCTGACGAGGAATGATTTAAGTGGAATGAAGGGAGGAATTGAGTGAGTTTTGGTAAGGATTTAACCGAGTTGTGTCGTGGGTTGAACGACCCGTATTGCAGGTTTGGCGGGTGAGAACGATGAACTGTGTAGGGGTACTGTAGCAGGCGCGTGGCTTTCACGCGCAGCCGCTTGCGGCGACGCGTGAGGGCGCGTGGGACGGATTCTCAAGGTGAGTTCAAAACGACTTTTGTCCTACACATCGTAACGAACATTTTAACGCTAGTTTCGAATTTATCGGACACCATTTCGATGTTATTCCGAGGGTCCGAAGGTTTATGTTACGTTGGTAAATAATGATTAATTCCCGGAAAATTATGGGAAATTAGTATGTTGTCATTTAAGCCCTTGGTGACACTAGAGTATGTTTGCGGACAGGATTTGGAATTTCTGGGAAATATCGGAAGTCACGGGCATGCGTGCGGCGCGAAACCGAGCCTTAAGGATGGTGTGTGAGTGGACGTTGCTTTCAAAATTTAATGCATGCATAAATTATTTCTATGATTTTATGATCATGATTATAAGTTGTGGTTGATTTTGATTTCCGTATTTATACGTATTCGATTCCCGTAGTTATACGCATTTTTTTTACTATACATGTGAAATTCCACGTATTTCGAGATTATGGTCACTCGTATGCTTAATGATGGTTTAATGGAAGAAGTTATATGAAATGGGTGAAAAATGATTTAAGAAGGTTGTTTATGATTTGCGAGTGTGACTTACGATTTTGACACGTTTTTCGAGAAAGTTCCGGATTTGCACGTTTTACGAGATTTTGTGTTATTGTGATTTGATCACTGTTGATGTTTGAATTGGGGAATTAAAATGAGACTTGTGATTTTGAGGATTTTAAATGTGGGTTTTGAGTATGTTTTCTCGGATTGTGATTTTGGTAATTACGATTGGGGTCTTGATTTTTAGATAATGAGAATTGAGAAATGAAGTGATTTCAAGAAATTAAAATGGATTTGAAAAAGGGTAATTTCGGGCTTGATGCTCGGGGCATAAAAGAAATTTTAACGGACGAGGTTTCGGTTTTCGGAAATTTAAAGTGGATTCTTGGTTTGGGTTCAGAATGATGCTTCCGGATGCCGGCTTACGGAGTCATTATTGCGAATTCGAATTCGGGAATGAAAAAGGATTTAATAAAGTGATTTGGTCTGATTTTCCATGCCCCGTGTTTCATGATGATTTGATTATGTTTGTAAAGTATGATTTGGGGAAAATGAATGTGGAAATTCGGACCATGGGTCCTGTTGTGAAAAATATGATTTTGGGGATGGATCCCACGTTGTCGTGTTCGACAAATGTTTTGGGGTGTAGAGACCCGCTGAAAATTGCTTTGGGTTGAAGACCCGTTGATGTGTTTGAAAACTATTTTGGGTTTAAGGACCCGGTGCTATTGCTGGAGCACGTTTTGAGTTTAAAGACTCGGTTAATTGATGACGGGGGAGGGCCCTTAATGAGTTTAAAGACTCGTGAGTTTAAAGACTCGATTATTGTGATACCCCCGAAGCCTATTGATTATGTTTTGAGTTTAAAGACTCGTTGAAATCCTGGGAAGGCCTGTTCATGCGCATGGTTTTGAGTTTAAAGACTCGGGCGCACTTGTTATCCAGCAAAATGTTTGACTTGTGATTTATTGATGATTTCTGATGTTTCGGTTGAGTTGGGCAGTGGCCCGGTATATGGTTGTTGGTTTTGGATCATGTTGTACATTTGGTTTTGATTCGTGGTTTTGGGCTGAGGCCCGGTGTTTATGATTGCGAGCTAAGACCCGATGGTTGAGAAAGGAAAATGATTTTGAGGTTCATACGAGTTCTTCCTTATATTGAAATTTTGATACACAGTTTTATTATGTGGAAAATCTTAACCGATGACGAAATGTTTTTGTATGCATGCATTGGTTTGCGCGGAGGGTAGAAACGTTTGTTGTAACTGTTTTGCTAAACTGATTTATTTTTGTCCACTCACACCCTTTTGGTTTTTATTGACCCTCCAGGTCGTGGCGCGTTGTCCGAGGCTGTACGTGGGGCGGAGGCATGAGTAAATACGTGTGGCTATCCCTGGTTTGGCAAGCACTGAGGGTAACTTGGTTTTTTTCAATCTTTTTGCCAGACGGGAGCAGGACCGGGCACGGTTATCGATGCCCCTTTCGGGGGCGGTCCTGTCAATTTGGTATCAGAGCGCTAGGTTGCTGATTCTGTTGCCACATCATGCCTCCGGAGCGTAAGCCTCGTGCGCGACCTGGTAGTGAGACGAGTAGGCGAGGGTGTTTGGGACCTCGTGTTAGATCTCGAGTGAGATTGACCCTGGTTTGAGGGTCAGATGTCGAGTAGTGTACACTGTGAATTGTGATTTGCGCGACTTGCTTGACATAGAATTGTGTGGGTCGCAGGGACGGACGAGACCGGTGGCTGAAAGGCCACATTTTTGGGCAAATTGTACTTTCTCTTAGGCCCTATTGGTCGAATAGAAGGTGGTCGAGCATTGGATATCGCTCGGGGATTGGGTATGTCAGTGGTGACATGATTGGTTTGGTATGAGATTGGACTCAGGAGGAGTCAAGATGTGGATGTGGGACTCACGATGAGTCTGTATTTTGGGTTAGGAACGCGAGATGAGTCATGGTAAGATACCAAGACTCGAGAGGAGCCAGAAAAGCTAAGTGAGGAACGTTTGGCACCTGGGATGCCAAGGACCAGAAAATGGACAAGTATTGAGGAGTTAGAAAATGCAGCTTGGTTTTGTGGGACGGTGGTCTTGTGGAGTTTAGCGGATGGTCTGGGGTACTTGGTGTAGTGGTAGTGGTTGAGGATCAGGGAGCGTTCAGGGAACGTTCATTATTTCTGATGTGGATTGTCAGAATGGTGGTACCCATGGTTGCGGGGTACGGGTGAGGATGCGGGATCGTCGCTCGGAATGAGCGGAGATCCGGGGCTACCCACTTTGCACACGGTGTGCTAGTGTAGATGGTTGTATGTTGGTGCGCTAGCGTTGGTGCTGGTGTCCGTGAGGGAGATTGTGTGAGCCACGATTTGGGGTGTGACTCTATTATGACGGGCACATGCTCGGTATTTGAGATTCAGCAGTAGTCGAGTCATGGACTGGATGGGATCCAGCAGAGATGGTGAGGTGTTGGGATAAGCCCAACAGTGCTGAGTGACGAAAGATAGGTGGATTAAACGGTATTTTTGAGACATGAAGAAAATCATTGGTGATTGGTATTCGGAAGTTATCGGGGTTGACTTTTTACCTTCTGCCCTGGCAGACGATGTTGGATATTCGGTTCGGTGGGTGCAGTGAGTTATGTTGCACTCACAGAGGTTGGGTGTCGATGACATCGTATTGGATCATCCTTGATATCTCATAGGTGGAGTGGCAGGGATCGATATGAGGTTAATGGAGGGGATCCACAGAGTGGATGTGTTACGTTGTTGAATGATTGATTGGAGGAGAAAATAGTTGAGGAGTGTTGGGTGGTTGACAAGAAATCCAGTGGGTGTAAGACCCTATTATCGGGTTCCGGGTGGATTGCCAGCTGTGAGCATGTGCGGATCCTAGGTGGATCTGGTTGTTGAGGTTGTGGGCCTTGGATGTGGCGGCGACCCAGGGTCACGGTGTTACCAGTCGAGTGACGTGGTAACGAATTTGGACTGTGATCGCCTTGATCAGGCTAGGTGAAGAGCTTATCGCTCTGTTGTGAATGTTTGGGTATGGGAATAGTTGGACCGAACTTCTTTTCGAAGTTAATCCGTACTCGAGCGAGTAGGTATGTTTATGTTTTGGAACCGAGGCTTGGCCTGTGGATGAGCGAATACCCAACAGGGTCTAATTGGTCAGTCATAGAGATGGGCGATTGGGATTGGCTTCTTTTCGAAGTCAATCGGATGTGACGTGGTAACCGTTGAGCGAGTATAGATTCGGGGGGTGCGCCTCGGTATTTGTGAGGAAGATTAGATGCCCTTTCGGCATGACTGTACACGCCTTGGCGAGCGTGCTTGGATTGGTACATCTTGGATGACGTGTTTGGGGGTTGATTTTGTGTACTAGTCGGGTGACCATGGGATCTAGAATGGATGATGAGTTAGAATGATCATTTTGTCTAGTATGAGATCGGACAAGAAACCCAGTGTCAGGTTGTGATTGACTGCGGGCCATGCAGTGGACTTATTGAGGAATGGATGTACGTATCTTGTACGGTGTACAAGGATCGGTATTGGACTGGCCGTGTGGTGCATGGTGACAGCACATGTGAGGTACCAGTGGCGCACGGTTATACGTGTTAATGGTCGGCTAAGTTCCGACACCATTGGGTTTAGTGGGGACCGTTTGGCTGGTAGCGTCAGGACGGACTGACGAGTGAGAGTTGGTGACTCCCAGTGGGAGCAGACGTCAAGTGATCATTTTCACTCGAGGTGGTCGAGTGTGGTCGGTACGACATGAGACGGTAATGGGACGTTTGAGTACAGGTGAGTAGCTGGTGTACGGGTGTACACATGTTGTGAGGACAAAATGTTTTCCACAAGGTGGATGCGAATTGAGGGTGATTGGAATTTCGAGAACGAAACTGGTTTCAGGAGGGAGGAACGGTTGAGTCCTGATCGGTTGGAATTTCGGGGACGAAATCCTTTTAGGGGGGAAGATTGTAACGACCCATCCCGGAATTCGGAATTAGGTTAGTGGCTAATCATGATTAATGAGGGTTAATCGGTGGTTGGTTGGGTGGAACCGGACGAACGTGGCAAAATGACCGTTTTGCCCCTAGTTGTGGGCAAAACGTTGACTTTTTATTCGGGCGGTCAAATGGACCTTGACCGATGACCGTGACATAGTTATACGTATTTATACGTATTCGATTCCCGTAGTTATACGCATTTTTTTTACTATACATGTGAAATTCCACGTATTTCGAGACTATGGTCACTCGTATGCTTAATGATGGTTTAATGGAAGAAGTTATATGAAATGGGTGAAAAATGATTTAAGAAGGTTGTTTATGATTTGCCAGTGTGACTTACGATTTTTACACGTTTTTCGAGAAAGTTCCGGATTTGCACGTTTTACGAGATTTTGTGTTATTGTGATTTGATCACCGTTGATGTTTGAATTGGGGAATTAAAATGAGACTTGTGATTTTGAGGATTTTAAATGTGGGTTTTGAGTATGTTTTCTCGGATTGTGATTTTGGTAATTACGATTGGGGTCTTGATTTTTAGATAATGAGAATTGAGAAATGAAGTGATTTCAAGGAATTAAAATGGATTTGAAAAAGGGTAATTTCGGGTTTGATGCTCGGGGCATAAAAGAAATTTTAACGGACGAGGTTTCGGTTTTCGGAAATTTAAAGTGGATTCTTGGTTTGGGTTCGGAATGATGCTTCCGGATGCCGGCTTACGGAGTCATTATTGCGAATTCGAATTCGGGAATGAAAAAGGATTTAATAAAGTGATTTGGTCTGATTTTCCATGCCCCGTGTTTCATGATGATTTGATTATGTTTGTAAAGTATGATTTGGGGAAAATGAATGTGGAAATTCGGACCATGGGTCCTGTTGTGAAAAATATGATTTTGGGGATGGATCCCACGTTGTCGTGTTCGACAAATGTTTTGGGGTGTAGAGACCCGCTGAAAATTGCTTTGGGTTGAAGACCCGTTGATGTGTTTGAAAACTATTTTGGGTTTAAGGACCCGGTGCTATTGCTGGAGCACGTTTTGAGTTTAAAGACTCGGTTAATTGATGACGGGGGAGGGCCCTTAATGAGTTTAAAGACTCGTGAGTTTAAAGACTCGATTATTGTGATACCCCCGAAGCCTATTGATTATGTTTTGAGTTTAAAGACTCGTTGAAATCCCGGGAAGGCCTATTCATGCGCATGGTTTTGAGTTTAAAGACTCGGGCGCACTTGTTATCTAGCAAAATGTTTGACTTGTGATTTATTGATGATTTCTGATGTTTCGGTTGAGTTGGGCAGTGGCCCGGTATATGGTTGTTGGTTTTGGATCATGTTGTACATTTGGTTTTGATTCGTGGTTTTGGGCTGAGGCCCGGTGTTTATGATTGCGGGCTAAGACCCGATGGTTGAGAAAGGAAAATGATTTTGAGGTTCATACGAGTTCTTCCTTATATTGAAATTTTGATACACAGTTTTATTATGTGGAAAATCTTAACCGATGACGAAATGTTTTTGTATGCATGCATTGGTTTGCGCGGAGAGTAGAAACGTTTGTTGTAACTGTTTTGCTAAACTGATTTATTTTTGTCCACTCACACCCTTTTGGTTTTTATTGACCCTCCAGGTCGTGGCGCGTTGTCCGAGGCTGTACGTGGGGCGGAGGCATGAGTAAATACGTGTGGCTATCCCTGATTTGGCAAGCACTGAGGGTAACTTGGTTTTTTTCAGTCTTTTTTCCAGACGGGAGTAGGACCGGGCACGGTTATCGATGCCCCTTTCGGGGGCGGTCCTGTCAGGGAAGCATCCTGCTCCCGTCTGACAATCGAACACAAAAGACTAAAATAACCAAATAAATTACGCCACACCCATTGTCAGACCAGGGAGATTAAACAGTACAACCGATTGGACATCAAGTCCATAGTTTCACAGAGCATAAATTACAAAACAAGATAAGGATAAAATCTTACTCTGTGAACTAACTACACCGCAACGGACGACTTTATACCTCTGCCTCTGCCTCGGTGTTAGCCCCAAAAACTTGTACCACGACCTGGAGGGTATTAAAAACAGAAAAGTGTGAGTGGACTAAAACAAATGTTTCCAGAAAACAATTTCATGAAATCGGGTATCACCCTCCAGTTTTACAACACACATGCATAACTAAATATTTGAAAACAGCATGGCTAAATATTCGAAAATACTTTTACGCATCATACAGAAACCGTTACAATAAACAGCTATAAAATCATGTCAAATAATATAATATTCCCAAAATCCAGAAATCATCACATCGAAACATCAATCATACCATATCATGTAAAACTGAATCAACAATCAAGCCATTAGATCTATCCGAGTCTTTAAACTCATATGTCAGGCCTTCTTGGGATATCAACGAGTCTTTAAACTCAGAACATATCAATAGACCTCGGGGGTATCACAATAACCGAGTCTTTAAACTCACGAGTCTTTAAACTTAACCCGGGTCTTTAAACCCAATCCGGGCCCGCCCCCGTCATCAATTAACCGAGTCCTTAAACCCAAAACCAGATCCAACAATCATACGGGTCTTTAAACCCAAAATCATGCGTAAAATTTTAACAATCCAAGATCCACCAGGTTCCATTTTCCAAAACCATTCCGAAATCACTTTTCGTCATAATAAGACTTATGTCCGAATTTCACATGCAAATCCCAAATCTTACTTCACAAAACATAATCAAATCATCATTAAAACTTGACATGCATAATCATATCAAATCACTTCATCAAACCATCATCATTGCACAGGAGAAAAACGAAATCTTGAAATACATAAAACATGATAATCTCCTCGAAAAACGTGTAATCACGTAAAACTGAAATATCATAATCATCACCATAAAATCATATATGAAATCATAAGACAAGTGAGTAAAACAGTTATGAATGCTTGGTTAGAAATCAAAAGTCCACTCACTGATTTCGGACGCGTCAATCGCGTCCCGTGCGCTCCTCGGTAGCCTCGGGAATGTTTGGGTCTATCAAAGAGTGCAATAAGGGTTACAAACATCCCCAAAAAGCTTGCATTAATTTCCCTAATTTTTCGGGATTTTTTGACGAAATTAACTTAAAGCCCTAAACTTCCGAACCCTCAAAACTATCCTGAACGACATCCGATCGACTTGAAATTTAACTCAAAAATGTTCAATAAACTGAAAGGATGAAATCTCAAGTTGACCGTGATCGAAAATACGACCTCACGCGCAGTCCAAAGTGGCTGTGCGTGAAAGCCACGTGAAAAGCAATGTAGCTACAGTGACGTCTTCCTCGCCCGTATGCCTGCTAAACGGGTCCCCAGACCCGTGACTCGACCCGGACAAATCCCCATCAATTCCCACTCGAAACCCTTCCTTTTTCCACCTAAAACCTTCCTTAACACTTTAATTTAAGTTCCCAATCCTTAATTATCTTCAACAAGCCCTAAATCCCTCATTTGACCCGTGATCAAACAAACGGGTCGACTTCTGAAACTCACTCAACCCAGCTCCATTTTCAAATTAACTTAAACAGAAGCTTAACATGACCTAAACGAACACTAGAACACAACCAATTTCAGGAAAGCTTACCTGGAAGTAGTCGTCTTCAACCTTGAAAATTTTCAGAACCAGTGGCTTCTGTTCTTGGCCAAACCGTGATCAATTCTCTTCACAATCGATACGGTTGAACTCTAAATGGTCCCAGAAGACTATTTCAATCCTTGTTTTTGTCCTTCTCGACTCACAAATCAAAATTTGATTTTCCCTCCAAATTCCAGTTTTTTTCTCCCGTTTGTGTTTCTCTCAGACTCTCAGGCTCTCTTCATCCGAATAACCCTCAAACTCTTCAACCTTCTCTGTTAATCGAACCGTGCAGCAACAACTCGTGGGAATCTCTCAGTCCCACTGAGAATTATGTTTCCCGCAAAATAGACCCAAAATAAATTTTAAACTCCTCCCGTGCACTGGTTTCTGGTTCAGCCATACCAAGGTGCTTCCATTAACCTCAAAACTGTTAAACAATTCCTTGATCAGAGAACCGTTTTAAAAAGTTGCACAGCATTCCCACGGCTATTTCAAACTGGGCCTTGGCAAATTACCATTTTTCCCTTCTGCACAAAATTACCAAAATGCCCCTCATCTTTCTAGACCCGTAACTCAACCGTCCGATGTCTGATTTCAGTGTGCCGCCTGTCTACGGAATCAGGGCATCGAGACCTACCTAACGGTCCTCGAATTGTGTGGAAATCAGTTGTCAATCAAAAAGTAAACATTTTTCCCCTTTTTTCCAAATTACGAAAATGCCCTTGAACTTCTGAACGTCATAACTTTTTCCCTGATCGTCGGAATTAGACGTGCCACCTGTCTATAGACTCGTGACGTCCCAAACTACGTCACCGTCATCGGTCAACGTCTGTTCGACCTACCAATCAAAAAGTCAACAATTGACCGTACAAGGGTAAAAACGTCATTTCATTTATTATTTTACAATTTTACATTCTTCGAAATTCCGGGGCGTTACACCTAAGAATTCTCTTAACCGCCATAAAGTGAGAATCACATGATTCTTGCAAGAACTGGCAGACTTGAATGACAGAAAAGGCTATATCCGGCCTTATGAATGTTAAGTATTGTAATGCTCCCATGATGCTTCTGTAGTTAGATGGATTATGATAAGTTGGACCATCTTTCCTACGAACTCGTATGCCAGGAGCACTTGGTGTGTCAAAGCCATTGCTGTCAAACATAGACATTTTGTTGAGTAGGTCATGAATGTGTTTCTCTTGAGACAAAAATAGACCAAAGGAAGTTTTTGTAATCTGAATTCCAAGAAAGTATTAAAGGTCTCCAAGATCTTTCACGTTGAACTCAGTGGTGAGAGAATTAGTAACAACTTGTACTGCTGACATGGAACTTCTTGTGAGGATGAAATAATCCACATAAAGCAGTAAGACAACCAAGTCAAGTAAGGTATGTTGCATAAACAAAGAGGCATATAACCAGGTGGTTTGAAGCCCCAAGCCAAGTAGGAAACTTGTGAATCATTCATTCCAAGCACATGGAGCTTGCTTGAGTCCATATAGGGACTTATGTAGAAGACATACATGATCCTTCTAATGTGAACTTTCAAAACTAGGAGGTTGTGTCATGAACACTTCTTCCTTGAGGATCCCATGCAGTGCATTCTGGACATCAAGTTGCCTTAATAGCCAATTGAACTGAGCATCCAAGGCCAAGACAAGCCTAGCAACAGTAGGCTTCATCATAGGCCTAAAGGTTTCACCATAACCCCGTCCTAGCTCCTGACTAAAGCCCGTGGCCACCAATTTAGCCTTGTACCTTCCAATGGAGCCATCAGAGTTCTTTTTTATTTTGTAAACCTATTTACAACCAACCAGATTCTTATTAGCTGGAAGGGAGATAAGGGTCCAAGTATTTTGATCATGAAGAGCATCTATTTCCTCCTTCATTGCTAATTGCAAAACAGAAGATGTAGCAACATACTTGATAGAAGGAGGTTCCACTAGGGGAAAATCCGACTCAATTGTAGTAGTATTGAGAACTGAACTAAGAGCCTTTTTTTCTTAAGAATTCCACTTTTTGATCGAGGTTGCATTGAGTGCATGTTTATACCAGAGATAGGAACAATAAATTGTAGAAACTCAGGGTGAAAATCAACGTTCGTATTTAGATAAGCCAACAGAGCTAAAGGCTTAGAATTTGCACTACGCTGAGAATTCAGAATTGCAGATGTAATAGAGATGTCCGATGCTAATGAGGTATTTGTAGGTTGAGAAACTTGTGACATGATAGGTGAACTCTTAATGTGAAGTGAACTCGCTGGAACTGGAACCTCAGGAGCAGAAGGGAAGCTAAATGAAGGTGTTGTATGACTAGGAATATAAGACAAGATATAAGGTGGATAAATAGAAACATGCATTCAAGTAGAACATTGAATGCAAGGTTTAACAGTAAGAGATGGATGGGAGATTCAGATTCATTGAACAAGACATGTCTAGAAATGAAGATTTTTGAAGACACTGGATCAAAACATACATATCCCTTCTATTGATCTGCATACCCTAGAAAAACACATTTAACTATTTTTGGGTTGTAGTATTATAGGGTTTAAGCAGTGGATAACAAGAGAAACCTAAGATTTTTAGAAATCGATAGCACAGAATGTAACGACCTGGACGTTTGAGAAAAGTATAATTTGGAAAATTGAATTGGAAATAACGGCTTTTCCCTTAGAAGGGCAAATGTTGACTTTTTGACCGAGACATCTTTTGGGTATTTTGTAAAGGCCGTTACGAAAGTCTTGGACGACTGAGTTCATAGACAGATAGTTTGTTAAAATCGGTTATCGAATGGGGTCGATACAGATTAGAATGGATTATGGACAATATGGTAATTTTAACAGCATCAGTATTTTGGTAATTTTTCAAAGAGAACCTAGAATATTCTTTATTTTTCTTCCTCCTTATCTTTCCACCGACATAGTGTAATATATATATATATATATATATATATGGACTTTGTGGGATGGTACGAGGGTGTTCGTGTGGTGATGGCTGAAATGGAGAACAACCACCCAAAGCTAACCCGTGAGGTATAGTAAGTCTGAAGAAAGAACAGAGAAAGGGATAAAACGAGAAGGAAAAGAAAGGAATGATAGGTCGTTAATTAAGCATTATTTTATATTATTTTATACCCTTGATGCTTGTGTTTTAATATTAAAATACCAAATAATTGGAGAAAATAATATATTTTGTGGGATTTTTTGCGGAAATAAATAAAGCTTGGAATCTGAACATTTTGGTGAAGGAATTGTCCCAATCGGAGTTCAGACGAAAAAATTATAGACGAAATTCGATGGATTTATATAAGTCCATTTTAAAATTGAATTTCATTTGCAGAAGCCCAAATCCATTAATCAAGCCCAGTCTAATTTTAGTTGCAGCCCAACCCAGCCGCAAGGCCTAAAAATAATCTAGCCCGCGAAGCCAACTTGCGAAGTCGCCGGCCCAAGATCCAGCCTAAGCCCAACGACTCGCGGTACAAACCCATCACGGTAGCCCAGTCTTCGCGCAGTGCTGCCCACCGAAGCGCGAATTTATCATTCGACGTGCGTGTACCTAACGGTGGTCATCAACTTCGGCGTGTATGCTCCGAACACACCTTACGCCTGCCAGCACGGTTCCACTGACTCCCACTTGCTCCTCTGCGCAGCTCCATGTTAAATTTCAGGCTGCCTTTTTAGCCAACTTCCACATAACAGTCCATACCTGTTCCTTTTTTGCAGATTTTCCTGCACAATTCAGCCATTTTTCAGCCCAAACTGTAACAACCCGTCCCGAGAGCCGGGATTAAGATAGTGATTAAGGTGTGATTAGTGAGGGTAATCAAGGGTTAGGTGGTCCCGAGGGGTCCGGGAACCTAGAATGACGATTTTGCCCCTGGGTCGGGCAGAAATGTTGACTTTTTATTTCGGGTGGTCAATTGGGGATTGACCAGTGACCAGGACGTAGTTTAGGACGTCACGAATCCTTAGGCAGGTGGCACGCCCGATTCCGACATCCGAGGAGGAAGTTGTGATGTTCGGAAGGTTGGGGGCTTAACCGTAATTTGGGTAAATTAGGGGGAATAGTTGACTTTTTGTACGGACGAGTTTTGGTACGTTGACCTAGGATGGTTAGATATATCTCGTCGTCCTGAGTTCGATGACAGGCGGCACGTATGCATCGGACTTACGATGAGTGAGATACGGGTCTAGAACGTTAGTGGCGAAACCGTAAAATGAGTTAAAAAGAAGGGTAAATTGGTCTTTCTGCACATTGGGATTTGTGCAGAAAGAAAGAAATGGACGGTTGAGATTGGGCCATGTGGGAGTGTTTGGATGGGGGATGGTGACACATGGCAGGTGTGTAGAGGATTCTGGTGGAATTCTGTACGTGCGCGGTCCTAATTAATTGGGGTGCACCTGTGTGTGCCCGTGTTTTTGTTCTTCGACACAGACAGAAACAGAGGGTGAGGCATTGGGAGAGAGTGATCGATTCTGTGCAAGGGGGAGTGAGGAGTGGTTTTTGAGAGTGACAGAGAGGAGTGTATGAGCTGGTGGTCGTGAATTGGTGGAGGAATCGTGCACGGCGGCACGGTGGAGGTGCGGCAAAATTCTGGGGAAACAGGGAGGCCGTGAGACTGTGGTGGTGGCTACGCCGTGAGGTGGCTCAATCCAAGGTAGGGGGAGCTGTAGGAGGTTGCAGGGGACCCAACGAACACCGTGGCACGCGGCGGTGCGCACGGCGGAGCTGCAATCGAAAGGTGAGGTTTCCTACTCTGTTTTCCCGTGAAATTTCAGTTCGAAAGTCGTGAGTCTAGGCTTAGTGTCGATGGGATTGAAGGTCAGGGTTATGTTCAGGGAGGTCCTAGGTGTCGACTGGGATGGTCGCCGTGACGGGGGGTGTTCACGGCGGAGCTCGGTTGGAGTGGAGTCTCTGTTCCTCTGTATAGCCGTAAACTTCAAACGGTGAGTCGACGAGTTTGGAGGTGAGTCGAAGGTAACGGAGGTGTGGTCTAGGTCCAGTGAAGTCCTAGGATGAGTTTGGTGTAGCCACCGTGAAAGGAGGTGAGCGGGGTGGCTGGATCGTGAAACAGAGGGAAAAGTGGCCGTCTGGTTCGAGCTTGAATCGACGATGACGGGACGGTGTCGAGGTGAACAAAGTTGGGGAATGGATTCGTGGTGTCTGGATGAAGCTGCTGGTGAAAGAAGGGACTGAAATGGTGGCCGGACGGTGGAGAATGCTTCTCGCCGGTCCAAGCCACGGCGGCCGGTTCAGCACAGTACGGGAGGTTGACGATGGTACTGTAGCTGGCGCGTGAGGGCCACGCGCAGCCACTTTGGGCGGCGCGTAGGGGCGCGTGCGGCAGCGGTTGGGAAAACGATCAACTTGACTTTTGGTCTAGGAGTTGTGGTGAGTTCAATGGAGTTGGTTTCGAGTCAATCGGAAGTTGTTTGAGTGTAGTTCCGCGAGGGTGAATGTTTAGGGTCCCGGGTTTTAAGTCTTTGGGTTCGGGGAATTTTAAGGAATTAGGTAGTTGTGTCGTAGACGTATTAGTGATATATTTTGACGGTGTTTGACAGGATCGGGATTTCCCGAGGAAGCCGAGGAACGGGCTGGACATTCGGGACGCGAGTAGGGCTCAGTACTGTGAGTGGACCCTTTCCTTAAACTCGATCATGCATAACTGTTTTTATATACGTTTTTGATGGTTTTACTTAAGACACTATGTTTGTTGCACATGTTATGATGGTTTTACGTGATTGTACGTGATTGAGATGTTTGCACGTTTTTCGAGACGTTTTCGGGATTTTGCACGTTTTTCAAGAAAATGCTGGTTTTCAGATTTTGATGCCACATTTGGGGATTTCCACCTATAAAGGTTTTCTGATAATGATAAATGGGTTATGAAATATGATTTGTGATTACATGTGGTTTTGGTATGAAAATGGATATTTTTCCGGATTTGGGTTCGGAATGACGGTTCTGAACGCCGGAAGGGCATCAGACCAGTAATTTCGGATTCGAGTTTGGATGAGGATTTGGAAAATGGTTTTAAAATAGTTTTGGGATTGGATTTGCTGGATCTGGTTATTGGGTTTAAAGACCCGGATATATGTGACGGGGGACCGGCCGGATTGGGTTTAAAGACCCGGATTGAGTTTAAAGACTCGGGAGTTTAAAGACTCGGATATATTGATTTCCCCCGTAGGCCTTTGAGTTTAAAGACTCGGGAGTTTAAAGACTCGGATATTATTACGGCCTGGATTGAGTTTAAAGACTCAGGAGTTTAAAGACTCGGATAGGTCCAGCAGGTTCGATCGGGAAATGAGGATTCGATACGGGTTTTGATACGCATGTTGTGTCTTTTTTTTTATGATATTTTATAGTGTTTCTGTTTCTTATGAGGTTTTATAATGATTATTGTATAACTGGGTTATGCATGTGGTTTCAAAACGGAGGGTTAAAACTCGGTTTTCTTATAAAATGGTTTTCGAACTTTCCTTTTACTCTTGTCCACTCACACCTTCTGTTTTAAATTGCCCTCCAGGTTGTGGAGCTAGCGCGGGGTCTTAACGTCGAGGCAGTGTTTGAGGCATCGAAGTGACGAGCGGGATTTTCGAGTGCTTAAGTTTTCCTCCGTGTGTGTATATCTTTTATCGGTTTTTAGTTCCTTGTATTTTCGTACTATGCTCCGTAAACGTAAACGTCGGAATATTTTGTTTAATTACTCCTGCGTCTGACTGAGTTGCGTGAGTGTTACTTGGGTGTTGTGTCGGGGAGTCAGACGGGAGCGGGATTTACCTCGGGTTTCGGGGTGAAACCGGGGTGGGTCCTGACACAAACCATCTCCAATTTCATCATTAATCATCATTGTTCATCATTTCATTTTTATATCTTATTTTTGTATTTTATTATTTGAATTTTGGCACTCCCTCTATAAATAAGGAGACCATTTCATGTAACATTGGTCCCCTTTCGAGTAGTTTTTGGTCCCAATTTTAGTCCCCAATTGTCCCCATTTTGTTCATTTCAATTTCATTTTGTTAGTTCATTTTCCTCTTCTTTTAGTTCATCTTTTTTTTTTGTTCTTTATTTTTGGGACCGTTTGTAACTTCTTTTAATTTTATTCTTATGTTTTTTTTATCTTTGTTCTTAAATTTTTCTTTTAACTTCTTTGACTTCTCTTTTAGATACAATTGTATGCCTTCTAAATGTTTGAGAATATGAATACAATCTCCATGTGTTTCACTTTCTAAATTTCATTTCTTTCATAGGTTTTAGTACTTCATACTTCAATTTGATGCTAAGTGTCGGCCGTTGTCGGTGCACTTAGTATTTGATTGAAAAGATTTTAATGTCGGTCGATGTCAGTGCATTTAATTACAAATTTAAGGTGAATCATGTTGTAAGTATTTTATGTATATTAATGTTTGACGCACATTAATAGTTGATGCATTTATAAAATGAAAAATGTATGCATGTACTTGAGATGATGAATGTAATATTTCGTGATTGGTTTAATATGCGCAAAATGTAAAGTGTAGGTAAAAATTGTGTTTGAAAGAAGTTAATTTTAGGAGTAATTTAATTATTGTTATTGTTAATTTTAATTTATTTCTTAGTTAGTGTTAAAATGTAGTTTAGATTACAATGTTTCAAAACCCTCCCATTCATTCTTTTATTCTTTTATTATTTAATTCATTTATTCAATTATTCTTTCATTTATTAATTCATTCATTATTCTTTTATTCATTATTCTTTCTCACTAACACATTATTAATGTTCCCTAATTTCTCCGGTTAAAAACGATCTCTATTTACCAATACTACATATACACAAAAAGGGTTTAAATTGCATAATACTTAAATTACGTGTTTAATTTAATGCGTAGTTTGAGTGTTATCAAAGAACAAGAAATAAAGACAAGAAATAGGGGACCGTGGAATCCCAACATTCGGGATTTCAATTCTAGGCCAAGAAGCTTGGAGCCATGCGTCCGAGAACGTTCCTAAAGGTCATGCGACCCTTCTGAGACAAGAGATAGTTGTTTGGGATGTGGAGAAACTGCTAGGCTGCCCCTGGACGCCATGAATGAAAATTGGGAAGTCCAAATTGTAACTTTTACGTAAGCTTATAGGGTTTTTATTCCTTAGATCGATTCGTGAGATTTAATAGGTGCGTTTAGGTTATTAAAATGTGAAAAATGGGCATAACTACCATATTTTAGAGCCGAGTCGAGGCCAAGGGTTAGGTGATTCGTTTAACAGACAAATGGGTCGTGTCTGGAAGTAGGAAATGACACTACAAGAAAATATGCCATGCTCGGCTAAGGTTTGCCCGGTGCGCCCATATTCGCTGGTAAAGGTGGCTTAGCTCGTCCTCCGCACCGCACCCCTCTCTGCAAAATTCCCTGAACCTTGTTCTCTCGCTCCCTTAATCATATATATATATATATATATATATCTCAATTAATCTCACCCATTCACTCATCTTCATCTCTCACTCACCCCCAAACCGTGAAACAAACCCCCCCTAAACCGTGAACCCAAAGACCACAAACTCTCAAATCAGACCACCTTCTCGCTCCTCTCACTCTCAATCGTTCTCTCTCGAGCTACACTCATCATCTCCTCATTGTAAGCCATCAATTTCAGTTTTTTTTTAAATTTTTTTTTTTTTGGATTAATTTTGAATATTCGATTGTTATTTGTAGTAATTATTAGATTGTTCATTATATTTGAATTTTTGGATTGGTTTATTACTTATTTGTATAGAATGTTATATTAGACTGTTTATTGGATCGTTTATTGTATGTGAATTTTTGGATTGATGTTTGTATAGAATGTTTTATTAGATTGTTTTTTGGATATGAATTATTAGAAATTTTTGTAAATTGTCGAATATTTGGTAATTTTCGGAAATTATTGAAAATTATTTAGTTAGTTAATTATTGGAAGTTTTGGAAATTATCGAATTTTTGCTAATTTTATTTAATTAGTTAACTATTGTAATTTATTGGAAGTTTAGGAAATTATCAATTTTTTTGGTAATTTTTGGAATTTATTGAAAATTATTTAATTAGTTAACTATCGAAAATTATCGATTTTGTGATTTTTTTTGAAAATTATTGAATTTTTTTAAATATTTAATTATTGGAATATAATTGAAATTAAAATATTATTTGCGAAATTAGGGTTTTTTTTTTGAAATTTTCATATTGAAAATTAGTACATTTGATAATTATTTGAAATAATTATATATTTTTGGAAATTCTCCAATTTTCGAAAATTATTGAATTGTATTTAATTATTGCATTATTGGAATTTTTTTGAAATTATTAGAAATTAGTGGATTAATGCATATTTTTGGAAATTATTATAAATCGTAAAACATTATTTGATTATTTGGTTATTCTTTTATTTATTTAATTATTTCATTAGTAATAATTATTAATTACTTTTGTATTTGTAGATGTCTTTACGTAAATTTATTACTTTGCGAGGTCGTCGTAATGCGCCCGCAGAGCAACCATCTCTAAGACTAGTGCCTTCCCCGATTGAGCAGTCATCTTCGGGACCAATTCTTCCTCCGACGGAGCAGTCATCACCTTCTTATGTACCATCATCAACATATCAGTCAGGATATTCCTCAGCACACCCGAGAGTCATTCCTGACGATCGGGTGATATCAGGGCCCCGATCAGCTAAACGTCACACCAGCGGGAAACGAGAAGAACCTCGTACTGCCCTGAGGCAACTAGCGTTGACGTTGCAGAGGGAGGCG
Organism: Prinsepia uniflora; assembly: GCA_032719365.1. NCBI lineage: Eukaryota > Viridiplantae > Streptophyta > Magnoliopsida > Rosales > Rosaceae > Prinsepia > Prinsepia uniflora. The sequence goes on from CM064863.1 coordinate 72,972,180, forward strand.
ATGCACATATCCCATCGGGTAAGTTTAATAGCTTATTGTATTTAAAACTTGTATATATTTTTTTATACCTCTAGATACTAATGTTAATCGTATTTGTAAGGAGTACTATAAAAGTGTGTGGTATTAGCAAGGGGTTAAAGTCTCAGCAGATCTTCCGGTTGATAGGATCGAATATCGAGGTGGAGTGGGTGGATCGACTTTGTGCACCGTACCCCAACGTGTATACTTTGCTGGTGCGAGAAATGTGGACGATTATTCGTAGCAGATCGAAGATGATGGCTGACACGTTCAAAGAACAAGAGCCTGCGGAGCTCGTCATTTGTTGGTCTGGTTTACGGGTATGAAAATTTTTAGTAATTTTTTATTATTTTTTTAGTTTAACATACTTTAATATTGGATTGTAGATTAATTTTGAATGGGATGAGACCAATGTGACGCTAATGGAATATATCAACTTCCATTGGCAGAGGCGGTATTCCGATTGGAAGTTCGAGCTCCATGCCTACTACGAGCACTGGAACTCACATGATCTGACGCTGGCAAATCCTTCTGAAGAGATGCTGGGGGACAAGTTGGAGGGGTGGAAATGGTTATGCGACCATTGGATAAGCAACCAATTTAAAGTAAGTTCATTTTTTTCTTAATTTATTTAATTGAGAATATTAATCTACGTAGTTTTGTATTAATAATAATTGTTTTTCTAATGTCCAGATCAAATCAAAGGCCAATAAGGCGAACCGGGCAGAGAAGAAATTTGAGCACCATAGGGGATCGCGCTCTTTGTTGGCTCGACATAAGGCACGTCGTGCGGCTGCCATGGGGGATCACGTAGTTTTGTATTAATTATGTAATTTTCTAATTAATTTTTTATTCAATTTTGTAGGTCGCCACGGTAGAGGACCTGCAACAAACTCAGGAACAGTTGACCCAGCAATAATCTGAGGTCTCGTTACAAGACCAACTACCGGAACACGGGACGTCGGTTAGCATCCTGGAGCTCCTTCTTGGTCGATGACCCGGGAAAGTTGTCTGGTGCACTGGTGCAGGGCTATTTTGAGATGTCTCGAGCCGATCCTCAAGCTCGTCTTGGGGAGTCAATCCCGAAGAGGTCAATCAGCTGCGGAGCAACTTGGAGGCTCTTCAAGAGGAAAATACCGAGTTTAAGGCTGGACATGCGCGCCTCGAGGCCCAATAGGCACTTATGCAGGCCCAACATACAATGCTATTCAACCAAATGGGTCAGCGTATTCCTGATATCAATGCCTCACAGTCCGAGCTGGATCCTAGTTAGCAGCCTCCCCAGGATGGTGCTCACCCACCACCGAACATTTAGTTTTATTAGGTTTTTTTTAATTATGTAAAATTATTACATTTATTTTTTATATATTAGAATTAATTTTCATTTAATTATATATTTGTTTGTTTTAATATTATTTCCATTTTTATATATAATATTATATAAATTTAATTATTCAAATATTAAAGTAATTTAAAAAAACAAATTAGCATTTCGCCCAGCGCATACGTGTAACGACCCGTCCCGAATTTCATGATTAGATTAGTGACTAATCACGCTTAGTGAGGCTAATCCGTGATAAGTAGAGCGAAATCGGACGAACGATGCGAAATGACCGTTTTGCCCCTAGTGGTGGCAAAACGTTGACTTTTCAATCGGGCGGTCAAATGGACTTTAACCGACGTGACGTAGTTCGTGACGTCACGAGTTCATCGACAGGTGGCACGTTCAATTCCGACATTCGAGGAGAAAGTTATGACGTTCGGAAGTTTAGGGGCATTTTGGTAATTTTGGTTAAATGGGGCAAATAGTTGACTTTTTGACCAGGAGGTCCGATGGTCGAGGGCCAAAAACCGTTACGTAGATGGGGACGATACGAATCCGTAGACAGGCGGCACGTCGAATTCGGACGTTCGACGGCGAAGTTACGGTTCACGGAAGTTCCAGGTTACTATTCACGACGACATGTTTTACGAGACGAAAAGTGCAGTTTTGTCTCTAGTGGGCCCAGATATTTGTATTGATGCCCAATGGATGAGTGACAAGTGTCACCCATCCAATGGACACCATATTTCATTCATGCACCAAACCATTCACCCGTGCATCCATTTTCCATTTTTCCTCCAACCATTACCCGATCCCATTTTCAAATCCAACCCAAACCCTTGAGCCTGAGGCTCATTCCTGAGGGACCAGAGAGTGACAAGAGGACTGAGGAAGGTGGTGGCCGGCCAAGGGCACGCCGCCGTGGACGGTGGAGCCGTGAAGCCCGAAAGGTATCGGTTTTAACCGATTTCAATCCATTTTTCATTTCTGTTGTTATGGGTCGATTTGGATGATTAGGATGGATTATTTAGGTTGCTAGGGGGTGATTAGTGAGGTTTTGGTGGTTGTGGACGGCTGGGAAGCCATGGGGAGAAAAGGAGAAGTTTGAACCGTGAGGTTCAAACTTGGACCGTGTGATTTTGTGGGTTGTGATGGGTTTCGTTAATTGGAATAGATAGGAAACACAAAAATAGGAATTTAGGAATTGGAATGGAAGAAAACGGATGAAAAATGAGGGAGAAGGAGACCTGGACCGGTTACGCCGGTCCAGTTGCAGGGGTTGGACCGGACCGGCCAGCCCGGACCGGTTCGATCGAAGGAAGAAGATGCACTGTAGCGGCGCGTGAAGCCCACGCGCAGCCACTTCAGGCGGCACGTGAGGGCGTGTGGCAGGGAATTTGGGAAATTGTTCAACACGGGAAATCTTCTATTCGATGTAACGAACATTTTGGGACTGGTTTCGTGTCGATCGGACACCGTCTCGATATGTTTCGGGGCAACGAAAGGTTTAGGTTCGGGATTAAAAATAGTTAAAAATATCAGAAAATTACGGGGCTTTGGTAGGAGGTTAATTAAGTAGTTAGTAACCTTCTATTACGATTTGGACAGGTTTGGGAGTCCCGGTGATGGTGATCGGCTCGGGGAGCCGTATGGAACGCAAATCGAGGCGACAGCTCGGACGGTCTGTGAGTGGACCTTGTTTTCTAAATTGGTGAATGCATAAATGTTTATTATATGTTTTATTACTTGTTTGATGATGTCATGGGTGCATTTGTATGTGGTTACGTATAAGTACGTATTTCGAGGTTTCAGCCTTATACGATGCTTATACGGGTCTGTATTTCTTTATTGATTTAAATGAACTGGATTTGGATTTCAAAAGGATAAACTCGGGTATGAGACCTATTTGGTTTTGTCTCGGGCATATGACCTCGAATTTTGGGCACGGTGCCCAGTTGATGTCCTATGTTCGGGCACGAGACCCAGTCACTTTACGGTTTTGATTTCAGGTTAAGGAACCTTAAATGGATTCCCAGGTTCATGACGGTTTATGAGAACCGGCATGAACCTTTGTTATGGTATCGTGATTCATGACGGTTTATGGGAACCGGCATGAACCTTTGTTATGGTATCGTGATTCATGACGGTTTATGGGAACCGGCATGAACCCTTGTTGGTTATTATGGTACATGACGGTTTATGGGAAACGGCATGTTACCTCGGTTATGTTATTACGGTACATGACGGTTTATGGGAACCGGCATGTTACCTGATTATGGATATTATGGATCATGACGGTTCAGGGGAACCGGTCAAGAATGTTTATGTTATGTATATATATGTTCATCTACCTTCCTTTACTTCTATTATCTCCTCCGGGGAGGGTCGTTGGCCTGGGTGGACCCCGGAGTAGTCACGGAGCACCGACTGAGTGGAGTCACCCCCCAGTTGGGTTTCTTACTCTCAGGAAGGCTATGGTTACTATTACCTCGGGTAGGGTCAGTGGTCTGTGGACATTGACCTTGACTTTGAGATGACTCGGATTGAGACCCGGGTAGCACGCGCGTAGCTATGGATACCGTGACAGGATTGGTTGTGTGACTTATATATATGTATGTGATGTATATATAATATATGATATGTGGTGCACACAGGTGTGCACAGGATTTGAACAGTGGCTCGTGTACTTGGTTTCCTTATGGTTTGGGGCCGAGTCCCGTATGGATTTGGGCAGTGGCCCGTATGGTCGTTTTCATTGTGGTCCTTTCGACCTTGGTTTATATCTGCTTTGGACTTAGTCCCACATATGGTTTGTTTTGGATAAATGGTTTTCGAATGCATGCATGCTTTTTAGTGGAGGGTACAAATGTCTTCTTATTAAATGTTTTTATAAACTCTTGTTTTGTCCACTCACAGTTTTTAATGTTTTGACTGCCCTTCAGGTTGACATCGGATGTGGACTGTAGCAGAGACTGAGATATCACATGCCTCCTCCGGATCCTGGCGTACTCTGATAGCCCGGGAGGGCAAAGGTCGGAAATATCCCTTGTCTGACACTTCGTGTCAGATGGGAGCAGGGTCATCCCGCACTAATCCCGGGGGGATTGGGATGGGTCCTGTCAGCGTGGTATCAGAGCGGGGTTGTCTCTATTCGAGCAACCATGTAGCTCTTGGAGTATGTACGCAGGTCGAGGATGTGATATCTCAAGGGGCTGCAGTTCGTGGTCAACCTGATTGTTGGGGTGCCGGTACGATAGTTAGTAGGATTGGCATGTCTTGGTTCGTCACGGTATGACGGGGTTGCCATAGTTCTGTCGTGGTTGACAGTGTGGGACCCTACGGAAGGGATAAACGTATTCTTATAGATTTTGATCGTGAGATGGTTAGTTGGGATCGTCTTCACGATGTCGTAGGATCGGTTCCGACGACTGGTTGGGAATTATGACCATCGATGTTTGGATATTGTTGAGTTAAATGGATTTACTGCTCCTGGTAGTTAGCGGTCGGATTTGTGGAATCCTAGTTGGACTTACGAAAGGATTGGATTGACGTCATTACGATGTCAAGACCGCGGGGTCGGTCAGATTGTTGATTTTACTGCTTTTCGCAGGTGGGTTCAGGGGAACTCTAGGTGTGATCGTGGAACCCTACCGTATGTGTATGGTTCGGAAATGGGAGTTGACAAGTGGTTTGGCTTGGACGACTATTCGGATTTGGATTCGTTAGTCGGTCTAGTCATGTCAGCTTGTGTTGGGATTGCACTTCGCAGTCAGGGTTGTATTTATCGGTTAGACCGAGTTGGTTGTCGTGCTACTTCAGTTGTGATGGACTGTTGATGCAACTAAGGTCGTGGGCGACCTGGTAGACGACATTTGGGTTAGTCGGAGTACGACTGGTTAGAGTTCGGTTGGACAAGTTATCAAGGTTGGTACTTGTCGGTGGAATCCCAGGTTTGGGATACAGGGTAGTTGGTACGAGCGGTTGATTCCGTTGGATGCGAATCTCGATAGCGAGGTCTGGTAGTTAGGTCTGCACGAGGTTGTGGCAGACGCTACTATCGATGGACTTAGTCGAGTCTCATCAGGTCGAGTAGACTCAGGTTGTCGTGACGATGATACGAGGTGCATGAGTAACGCATATGTACGAGCAGTGATTCTGGATTCGACTCGGTTACGGCTGAGTGCGATCGCAGAATGAGACGGGGACGTTCAGGGGACGTTTCCTATTCTCGTATGGGTTGTCAGGGTGACTGTACCTAGAGTTGGGTACGAGGGAGACAGAGTTTCTCCTATTCGAGCAGAGGTACGGGGTCGTCGCTCGGTATGAGCGGAGATCCAGGGTTGTCAGTTTTGCACATGGTGTGCTAGTGTTCCTGTTGATGCTGGTGTGGACACTTTGTGCTGATGCTGATAGGTGATAGTGTTGATACTGGTACTAGTGCTGGTGCTGGTGCCGGTGATTGCGATGACGTTGATGATATAGATGTTGTTGGTTGCCACTAGTACACTGATCGTGTATTGGTTGGTGGACCCGGGATTTGTTCTGGATCATCAGGAGGAGATGAGTATATCGAAGTTAGGTGACTGGGATTTCTCATTTTCTACTTGGTGGCAGACGATGTTGGATTACGTGGCGTGGTGAGTGCAGCAAGTTTTGGTTGCATTCACGTAGGATGAGTTTTGATGTCATCGTGCTGGATCATCTTTGGTTTTCCTAGGTGGAATGACAAGGATCGATACGAGGTAATCAGTGAGAACCCACAGTCTCGGCGTGTCTCGTCGTTGACTAATCTATTTAGATGTGGGAAATGGTTGAGGACTTTGGACGTCGTGACGATCGGGGATCGTGACGTCCATGGTCGGTTGACGTGGTGTTGGATCTGGATCGTGATTTGGATATCCAGATAGGTGGAGAGTTTATTACTCTTACTGGGATGTTTGAGTTGAGGATGATGGGACTGAACTTCTTTTCGAGGTAAATCCCATATGGCTTATTACTCGCCTGAGTAGTTGTCCGATGAGTAGGTGTCTGACGAGGTCGGATTTTGTCTGACCTAGTGTTGTGTTGATTTTGGGATTGACTTCCCTATGAAGTCAATCGATCGTATGGTGGTAATCGGTTGAGCGGGTAACCGATAGGTTTGGTTTTGGTATGTCTCGGTAGACGTGAACGATATTTCAGGTTTCGGAATCAGATTTCTAGATGACGATTTAGGATTTGATTTTGGAACTTGAAAGAGGATTTCTGAAGTTGGGGTTTGGAATCAGATTCTGGGTGACGATTCAGGATTTGATTCTGGAGCTTGACTGTGGATTTTCTTTTTATGGATTTGGGTTCGGAATGGTCATTCCAAATGCTAGCTTACGGAATGATGATTTCGGATTCGAATTTGGACATAGTTATGTATATGAGTTCTGGGTTTTGATTCAGGATTTCTTACGAAATTGCGGATTCGGATTCGGATTTGGAAATAAATAATGGGTTGGAGTTTCGATTTGTCTAATACTGGATTAGATAAATGGACTCCATCGTAGAAACGTGATTGGCTATGACCTAGGTGGTTGTAGTCTGATTGATGGGTAGATGTACGTACCTTGTACGTTGTTCAAGGTACGATACTAGGCAGACTTGTCGTGCCTGGTGACGGTATATAGGAGATACCGGTGGTGCGTTGGAGAGCGTATTGGTAGTCGGATTGGTTCTGATACCATCAGATTAGTTGAGGTCGTGGACTGGACATTGGATACTGTGCAGTGGGTCATGGTATTTCTGATGGGTCTAGTTACACACAGGTCGAGTGAAATGCTTGTGGTTAGTGTAACCACGAGTGTGTGTCATATCAGTTTTTGACTGGCGACTGTCAAGTGGTGACAGTTTGTAGGAGGTGTCAGCGTGGATCGTGGAGTGAGGTCTGATGACTCCCAGTGGGAGCAGACGTCAGGATAGTTAGTGGTTGAGCAAGGAACCGTCTAGTTGGTTGTGTCAGCGAAACGGTAGATCTGACAAGTGGGATCAGTTCGGAGCGTACGACTTCCTCTATTCGACGTGGTCGAATGTAGACGATGCGACGTGAGCGTTAGTAGTACGTCTAGTAGCAGACGAGTATCGTTCTGGTTAGTGGGTGTACGAGTGTACATGAGTTTCGAGGTCGATTCTACTTTCCACGGGGTGGATGTGGAATCAAGATAATTGGAGTTTCGAGAATGAAACAAATTAAGGAGGGAAGAACGGTTAGATTAGGTCGGTTGGAATTTCGAGAACGAAATTAATTAAGGAGGGAAGGTTGTAACGACCCGTCCCGAATTTCATGATTAGATTAGTGACTAATCACGATTAGTGAGGCTAATCCGTGATTAGTAGAGCAAAATCGGACGAACGATGCAAAATGACCGTTTTGCCCCTAGTGGTGGCAAAACGTTGACTTTTCAATCGGGCGGTCAAATGGACTTTGACCGACGTGACGTAGTTCGTGACGTCACGAGTTCATAGACAGGTGGCACGTTCAATTCCGACATTCGAGGAGAAAGTTATGACGTTCGGAAGTTTAGGGGCATTTTGGTAATTTTGGTTAAATGGGGCAAATAGTTGACTTTTTGACCAGGAGGTCCGATGGCCGAGGGCCAAAAACCGTTACGTAGATGGGGACGATACGAATCCGTAGACAAGCGGCACGTCGAATTCGGACGTTCGATGGTGAAGTTACGGTTCACGGAAGTTCCAGGTTACTATTCACGACGACACGTTTTACGAGACGAAAAGTGCAGTTTTGTCTCTAGTGGGCCCAGATATTTGTCCTGATGCCCAATGGATGAGTGACAAGTGTCACCCATCCAATGGACACCATATTTCATTCATGCACCAAACCATTCACCCGTGCATCCATTTTCCATTTTTCCTCCAACCATTACCCGATCCCATTTTCAAATCCAACCCAAACCCTTGAGCCTGAGGCTCATTCCTGAGGGACCAGAGAGTGACAAGAGGACTGAGGAAGGTGGTGGCCGGCCAAGGGCACGCCGCCGTGGACGGTGGAGCCGTGAAGCCCGAAAGGTATCGATTTTAACCGATTTCAATCCATTTTTCATTTTTGTTGTTATGGATCAATTTGGATGATTAGGATGGATTATTTAGGTTGCTAGGGGGTGATTAGTGAGGTTTTGGTGGTTGTGGACGGCGGGGAAGCCATGGGGAGAAAAGGAGAAGTTTGAACCGTGAGGTTCAAACTTGGACCGTGTGATTTTGTGGGTTGTGATGGGTTTCGTTAATTGGAATAGATAGGAAACACAAAAATAGGAATTTAGGAATTGGAATGGAAGAAAACGGATGAAATAAGAAGGTGATGTCAACCAAGGATTTGACTATTTGGTTATAATCATTTAAAGCTATTACCTTAATTTGCTATGGTTGTAACTTATATTGTGTAAGTACAAATTGGATAACAAAGGACTATGCCAAATTGTATTTGGTTATCAATCAAGTAACACTAATTATGAGGAATAGTAGTAAGAAGAAGGATTGTTTTGTGTGAAAATGGGAAGGTTAATATGATCATTTTAATAATTATTTTAAACTTGCGATAATTTATATGTATAATTGAGATGAATAATTTTTAATAATGAATGTAAACCCACAATTAGGATGGTACGTTTTCTTGAGTGGTTGAAGATAAGGATGTTCCTAGATGATTGGTGCTCAAGATAGAAGCGAATGTTTAGTGTTACCATGCACTGTGAGTAATACTCGATTTGAGATTTGAACCAATCTGGTTATGGGGTTGATGTGGCTTAATTTGGGTTATTTTGTACCATTGTGATCGGAACTTGAGATATATTATAATGCATAATTGGTAGTTAATCTCAGTAAATTTATCTGATTATATATATTAATGACAAGAACCTTATGTTACAAGGTAAATAATGGAGACTAGAATAGTAAGTCTTAACCATTGAAATAAGTTTGAATAATAATGGTGAAGTGTGTTACGAGGAGAAGTTAAAGGAAATTAAGACAAATGGCGGATAGCTAAGAAGTTAAATATATATGTGTGATTAGTATAAAAGTAGATTAGTTTTTGGACATTTCTTTTCTTAAGCTTATTACGTACCTAAGATGCATAATGATATTAGATTCATGGGTATATGATAATGTTAATTTGATGATGTTATGATTTAGTGTGATAAAATGCCTGAAGTGGTGAGATATATATGTGTTATGTTACCCAAATATTACAAATTGACTAGGTGATCTACTAATTTTTTTTTTATTTTGACAGTGATGTTTAAGTAAATTTGTGTGACCTGATGAGTACAAAAATTTTATAACTGTTGCGGCCTTATGATCTGTGGTTATGTGATTTAGTTTGTGGAATACGCTCACTGTAGTGACAAGGTTTTTTTTTTCAGACAATGATATTCAGGTACAGGTTTACATATCGTATTATTAATCCGTAGAACATGAATGAATGATCAAATTCTGTGCAGATAGCAGTGATTGTGCCCTGAAAAGCATAATGAGATTTTAGACATGTACGAATGTATGTTCTTAGACATGGTCCGAGCGGTACAGGGTACGATTTCGAGGGCGCTTGTGTGTCATGGAGATAAGACAATCTATTTTCTAGAACTGATTCCTTATTTGGGAACCTAGTGCTGTTACTCGAAACTGTTGAACCACACTAGTAGTTTAAAATTTAGAGGATCAAATTTTTTTAGAGGGTAGGTTATAACGACCCAGACTTTTGAGAGAAGTAAAATTTGGAAAATTGAAATGGAAATGACGGTTTTGCCCTTAGAAGGGCAAATATTGACTTTTTAACCGGGACATCTTTTAGGTATTTCATAAAGGTCGTTACAAAGGTCTTGGACTTCGGAGTCCATAGACAAGAAGTTTGTCGAAATCAGTTATTAAATGGGGTCAATACAAATTAAAATGGATTAGGGGGAATATGGTAATTTTAACATTAAGGGTATTTTGATAACTTTGCAAGGAGAACCTAGAGTATAGAGTATTCTTGATTTTTCTTCCTCCTTATCTTTCCACTGACATAATGTAATATATGTATATATATATATATATGGAAATTGTGGGATGGTATGAGGGTTTTCGGGTGGCGATGGCCGAAATGGAGAACTGCCACCTAAAGCCAACCCCTGAAGAAGAGTAAGTCCGAAGAAAGAAGAGAGAGAGGGATAAAACGAGAAGGAAAAGAAGGGAACATGAGAGAAAGGAAGAAAAACTGTAAGAATTGATGAAGAAAGGAGGAAACAGTGAGGGGAAACTGGGGACTATGGAATCCCTACATTTGGGATTTCAGTTCTAGGCGAAGAAGCTTGGAGCCATGACACGACTCATCTCCAATTCCCCCTGGATTAAGGGATGTGCCATGCTCCCGTCTAACCCACGAGCGACACGAAGGCTAAACACCCGTCTAACCTCCATATAACATGTAGACCCGACAAGAGATTCCAGGTCAACGCTCCAAAAACAACTTCCGGCTTCCCAGAGTGCGCAGAAACAATCGTGGATCATGTGTGATGTCTCAGTCTCACCAACAACAGCCCGCATCCGCATCAACCTGAAGGGCATCGAAAAACCAGAAAAGATTGTGAGTGGACAAATAAATAAGTTTATAAAATACATTTTATCAGAAAAGACATTTATGCCCTCCACGTAAAACCAATCCATGCATTCAAAACCATTTCATTTCCAAGATAAGAAAACCGTTTATGAAAACTAGAAATCATTTCCTTTTCTCAAATCCTGGGCCTTAGCCTAAACCATAAATTAAAATCATATACGGGAACTCAGCCCAAAATCCAAGATCCAAATCACGTGTAAAACCGTAAATCCAACCATCTGGGCCACTACCCAAAACATCTAAAAACCATATGAAAACCATCATGATGTCACGTAAATCCGAAACACATTTCCATCAATCAAATGAACCTTTTGGATCTCATATCAACGAGTCTTTAAACTCAATATCAATCCGAGTCTTTAAACTCAATCAGGCATTCTCGGGTAATCAACGAGTCTTTAAACTCAATAATAGGCCTCGGGGGAAATCATTAACTGAGTCTTTAAACTCATGAGTCTTTAAACTCATGAGTCTTTAAACTCAAATCACATATAGGGCCCTCCCCCATCACAATCAATCACCGGGTCTTTAAACCCAAATCCAGATCCAGCAAATCCAATTCAAAACCATTTTATCAAATCCAAATCCATAAATCCATTTACAAATCCATATCCGAAATCATCATTTTGAAACCAGAATCCAAATCCAGAAATCCACCCAAAATTATATTTAAACCGAAATCCAAAATCATCAAATCATTAACAAAACACAATACGTATAAACCAAATTCTCGAAATACGTATAAATATGATAAATCGCATCGAAATACGTGCATATATGTAAATCATAGATATCGCAATCATAAGCATAGAAATCATATATATAAAACATATAAAACAGTTATGCATGCATTATAATTTAGAAATCAAAATCCACTCACAAACCATCCTCGCTATCGTCTCGATATGCATGTCATACGCCTTTTTCGGCTAATCCACCATTACCGGAACTCTCAGACCTGTCCAAATCACATTCTAAGGTCACTAACCACTTCAATAACCTTCAATTAACTCCCCGTAAATTTTTTCAAATTTTTAAACGTATTTAAACTCGATACTAAACCTTCGGACATCCCGAACTATATCGAAACGATGTCCCATCGACTTGAAACCAATCCAAAAATATTCGTTACATCGAAAACATCAAAACACATGTTGAACACTTCTCCCAGATCGGCCCCACGCGCCGCCCAAAGGCGCCACACGCTGACACTGTTCATCCATGTCCTCCAATGAATCGGGTCCAGATCGGTTCATTGTAATCCGATCCAGTCAAACCAGCATAACCGGTTCTCCGCCATTCCTTCTCTGTTTTCGATCCTTCCGAAGCCTATACCTTCATCCCAACATTCCTAATCGATCTACGGGATCAAAATCACGAAAAACCAACGAATTATACATGTTCGAACATGAAACAGAAAGTCTAGATTCCCGTCGTCCGGTCTTGTGTTTTCGGCCACCTCCGTCCTCAGTTCCAGGCTTAATAGCTTCATATCGACCTCCAGAACTTCATCCCAACAACCAATTGGATCAAACCTTTCCCCTAATCACACATATGAACATGTACTCAGTAGGAAGACCACTTAATGCAAGAATTACAACATCATCATTTTCAAAATGACTGCGTGACTAGCATATCTCTAGCATCCTTAATTCTTTGCAAGTATTGAAGCATATTGTCATGCCCTTTCTTGATACTTTGAAGATCAATTTTCATTTGAAAGATGGGAGCTTTAATGATTGATGCAAACTTATCTTTGAGGTTTTTACATATTTCTTGAGAATTCTTGTAGCCAAGAACATAAGATCGAGCAGCCGTAGACAAGATTTATGTGACCAACTGCATGAGAGCTCTATCATGCAACTTCCAGACTTGAGCACTTTAACTGATTATATCATCAATGGCTTATGGACATGGACTTGAGCCATCAACAAAGCCTCTTAAGTCATGCACACTAAGCAGCAACTCCATCTGATAATTCCATGTCATGTAATTGCGGTCTTCGAGCTTCAGTTCGACTGAATTTCCCATAATGATTGTGAGACATACTGACAGGACACACCTTGATTATCGCCTCGATAATCGGGAAGAATCATGCTCCCGTCTGACAATTGAACACAAACAACCAAAATAACCACACAATAATACATTACACGTACTGTCAGACCAGGGAGAAAGTACGATACAACCAACGGTACAACCAGTCAACAATACCAAAGAGCATGGTTACAAAACAAGATAAGGATAAAACCCTACTTTGTGAACTAACTACACCGCAACGGGAAAACTTTATGCCTCTGCCTCTGCCTCTGCCTCGCGTTAGCCCCCAAAACTTGTACCACGACCTGGAGGGTATTAAAACAGAAAAGTGTGAGTGGACTAAAACAAATGGTTCTGGAAAACAGTCTTAATGAAATCGGGGTTCACCCTCCAGTTTCAAAACAAGCATGCATAACTAAGTATCCGAAAAATACTTATATAAACCGTATGAAAACCGTTACAGTAGATAACTATAAAACCATGTAAAACCGAACGTAACATCAAGGAATTAAATATGTTGGATCCATCCGAGTCTTTAAACTCATATATCAGGCCTTCCCGGGATATCAACGAGTCTTTAAACTTAAAACACAATCAATAGGCCTCGGGGGACATCACAGTAACCGAGTCTTTAAACTCAACATGTCTCAATCAAGGGGCGTCCCCCGTCATAACTTAACCGGGTCTTTAAACTCAAAACCAGATCCAGCAATCGTACAGGGTCTTTAAACCCAAAATCATGTGTACATCATAAAAAATTCAGGATCCATCGTGACCCAAATTCCAAGACCAATTCGAAATCACATTTTATCAAAATAGGACTTATGTCCGAATTTTACGTGCAAGTCCCGAATCTTACTCACAAATCATAATCAAATAATCATAAAAACGTGATACGCACAAATCATATAAAATCACTTATCAAGCCATCATCAAAGCATCAGAGAAACCATAGTCTCGAAATACGTAAAATGCGATAAATCACATCGAAAAATGTGCAATCGCGTAAAGCAGAAATGTCATAATTATAAACATAAACTCATATATAGAAACATAAAACAAGTGAGTAAAAACAGTTATGCATGCTCGGTTAGAAATCAAAAGTCCACTCACGAAGTTCGAACACGTCAATCGCGTCCCATACGCTCCTCGGCTGTCTCGGGAATGTTCTGATCTGTTAAAGATCACAATTTGGGTCACAAACACGTTCATTAAGCTTATATTAATTTCCCCAATTTTTCGGGCTTTTTCAACGTAATTAAATTAAAATCCTAAACCTTCGAACACTCAAAACTATCCCGAACGACGTTCGATCGACTCGAAATTTATCTCAAAATGTTCGTTACATTGAAAGGATCAAATCACATGTTGACTGTGACCGGAGATATGGCCTCACGCGCCCTCACGCGCCGCCCAAAGTGGCTGCTCGTGAAAGCCACGCGCCATGCACAGTAACGCTACAATGTCGTCGTCCCTACCCATTTTCCTGCTAAACGGGTTACAGACCCGCGACACGACCCCTTTCAAACTCCTTCAATTTCAACTTAATTCTTTCAATTCTTCCACTAAAATCCTTTCCTTCTATCCTAATTTAAGTTCTCCATTACCAATTACACACATCAAGCCTTTAATCCATTATTTCTCTCATGATCAAACAAAAGGTTGTAAATTTCGAAACTCGCTCAAATTAATTTAGTTTTTTAATTAAATGATATTGAAGCATCTTAAGACGTAAATGAACATTTTACAATAACCAATTTCACAAATCCTTACCTGTAGGTAGTCGTACTCAACCTCGAATTTTTTCAAGAATTTGAAACTTCTGTTCTTGGCCAAAACACGATCAATCCCCTTTGATTTTTGTGTGGTTGAAGTCGAAATGAGTCCAGAAGACTGTTTCTAACCTCTGTTTAGCTCCTCTCAACTCACAAATTAAATTTCGTATTTTCCCTTCATTTTCCCAGTTTTCACGATTTTGGTTTCTCTCTGGTTTCTCGGTTCTTTCCTCTCCAATTGATCTTCTCGACTCACTCTAACCTCTCTGTTTTCAATTCGTCCTTCACAGCAAACTAAAAGAATCCCTCAGTCCCACTGTGACTCTGTTTCCCACAACTGACCCAAAACAATAACAAATGTGCTCGTGCTCTGCTCTTCACAGTCCACACATCACGCTTGAAAATCCACTCAGCCCAAACTGCCACTAATCCATCCTCTCTTAGTGATAATTGTCACTTAATTAGTTAAACAATTCCCTCAACAAACCACCACGGCTGATTTCAAATTCCACCATCCAAATTACCATTTTACCCTTCCTTCACAAAATTACCAAAATGCCCTTCCTCGTTCTAGAATCATAACTTATCCGTCCGAGGTCCGTTTTCAGCGTGCCGCCTGTCTACGGACTCAGGGCATCGAGACCTACCTAATGGTCCTTGAAGTTCGTGAAAAACATGTGTCACGTAAAAAGTCAACTTTGACCTTACTTTTTACAAGGGTAAAAACGTCATTTCATTTATCATTTTACAAATTTACATCCTTTGAGTTTCTGGGGCGTTACACATACGATAGAAGATTTCAGAATTTGCAATTGTGAAACATTCACCATTTAAGAAATTTTGATTTCCTTGGTTCACTAAGAACTTTTATCAAACACGTAAAGAGTTTCTTGAGCTTCTTGAGTTTTCCTCAAAAACTATGAACCATAGCTATTAAACTAAAAGTCCCTTAGTTGGGACTTTTGAAATGATAGGTCCCTTAAGAGGCGTACACTAGTAAAAAATATAGCTTTGGAGGCAAAAAATATTTGTCGCAAAAAGCCAAAATTTGCCAGCTAAAGTCTACCGAGGCGAAAATATTTGTCGCGAGCTTTGTCAGTAAAAGCTCGCCAGCAAAGACCTCTCGTGACAAATTTTTAACTTTTGCCGTCTAAGAATTTCTTTCGCGGAAAATCTTTCACGGCAAATTATTTGTCAGGAGAAGTTTTCCGGGGCAAAACGAATTCGTCAGGGAAGAAATTCTCTCCTGGCAAATGCATTTGTCGCCTTAACCATTATATCCTGGCAAAACATATTTGCCACCATAGCACATCTATCATGACGAATATATTTGCCACAATAGAATATCTATGAACGCGTAAAAGCCCTATACTGACAAACATCTTTGTCGCAATAGGAACTCTATAATGACAAATGAGATTTGCCGCGATAAAGGATCTATAGCGGCAAATTCTATTTAATTTGTCGCAATAGAGGATCTATGACGACGAATTCTATTTGATTTATCGCAATAAAGAATCTATGATAACTAATTCCATTTGTTGCTGTTCTATGTTGACAAACATCTTTGTCTCCTAAAGCTTATCTAGTAACAGGAATGTACACATCAATTATTACAAGGATGTTTTACTTTTAAATGTCACAATAGGACTTGATTTATTGAAAATTCACAACACAACAATTGTAGAAAAGGTAATATTTATATAAATTAGTAACAGAATATACAAAACGAGTAGTAACTAAATTTCTAAATGTCAAATTAAGTTCTACATAAGCAAGGAAAAAAGACTACCCTAGGGAATAAATGTTGTTGATCCAGAGCTTTCAATCTCACGAACATGTCCATATCCCAAACCACGTATCTGCGTTCCTGGCTTCTTTCCAAGTACATCCATCAAAATATTAAGGCCAACATTAGAATCATCTCTACAGATATCTCATCCAATGGAGTATCCTCAAGATATTCTTTCGCAGCCGCTTGGAGATAATCATTATTTTTGGCTATCATCACATCCTTCAAATGAAACCAACATTAAAAACAACCTGTTATATACACTATACAGTCAAATAACCAAGTTCATATAAGTGAAGGAATGTATTGAATTTATGAAGTAGATATAATGAGATCAGTAACACTAGATTTAGATCAGTGGCAAGGACTCAAGCTTTTCTCACTTTACCATACACACATATGCATAAGTAGCTATATATAATATAAATCATCTTCATCATATTGTCCTTATTCTTATCAATCAAAATAATTATTCAAATCAAGCCACAATAAGAAAATTCAGAATATAAAATACCTACAGTTGTGAAGAAGATTCTGAACCAAGAGACATGTCGGAAGATCCCTGACACGACCGTAGCGACCTGTAGGGATAGGGCAACATCGCCTGCTGCAATAACTCCTCGGTGGTGAAGGACTGTAGCTATAACTTCCACCCTTTATTTTCTTTCACCTATAAGAATATAAGAATCACTAAGAAAAAAATTGGAGCCAGAATTGAAGCCGACGAAAAGCATATTCGAAAAAGAAAAATTGAAGATGAACTACAATTTTATGCAAAATTGAAATGATCAATTATTTATCAAAACTTGAGGATGAACACATACGCCATAAATATATGAATTGATCGAAACGATTGGAAAAGTAAAACAGATAAATCTGAACAATCTAATTAAAGATTCTGCCTTTAAATCATAACCAAAAATCTGTACTTTGTTTGTTCCAGTAGAATCTGTACTTGTGATCCTTCTTCGGTCTCAAGAACAATGCAAAAATCTGTAACATCCAAAAAATATCATCCCAAAACAGATTTATCAACACAAAATTGAATCAAGATGGCATCACACATCCAAGTTTTCACCACCGGATTTAGGCTTTGATTTTGGATCAGGTAAGCGGCTCTTCCCTGGAGACATCGATGGATTTCTTCCCCCCAGGATTGAAATCTTAGAGGGTTTTTTGTCTCCATATAGGGCTATACTTATAGTCTCTACCTTATGCAACAATTTCCTATTACCTAAATCCCCAACCCTCTTCTTTCCACCATCCAAATTTGACAACATCTTCAACTCTTTTGCACATAAATTCCCAAAATTCAAAAAGAACAAAAGAAAAAACAATTAGACTAAGAAAATCCCATTTCCAAAATTCACCTAAAATGAAAATTCTTAAGAATTCAATTCATTTTCCCATAGAAAATGCTAAAACTACAAAATAGAATCGATATTTAAGAAAATGAATCAAAAGGGAAACTTTAATTATCGAAAGGAGCTGGCTGGCAACAAAAACTCTGCTTGTGAATCAGAAACCAAACCCTAAATTCGCAGGGTAGGTTTCAGGTAAGACTTCAATGTTTTTCACATGCAAATCAACTAACAAAATACTTAAAAAAAACATAAATTGTATAAAAATGAATCAAAATATCGAATTACTTTATGAGTTTTCTTGGACCACTTTCTTCTCTATTGGCTGCTTCTCAAAAGGATTATAATTGAAACAAGGATTCAAACAAAACAGTGGGACTGCGGTCAGAGAGCACTCTCACCCAATTCCAGCATCGCCCTAGTCCGTAAAAGAAACATATTACGGGAGGTAAGCTGATTTCTTTTACATGTCCATAAAATAATGACTTACCGTTGTCTGAGGCTTAAGTTCTGTGGAAAGTGAAAATCTTGCGGGAGAGAATGTAAATTGGCAACCTAAGTTACAAAGAAATTATAGATTAAGGGAACACGACACCCAAAGGAAGGAGAAAGCTGAAGAAGACATGTAAAAGAAATCAGCTTACCTCCCAAGGGGTAAAGTATCTAAGACACTGCTCTTTCAATGAAGATGCTTTATCTTTTCCCTCTGGCTGTATATACATCACAAATAACTTGAAAAGTGGTCTAATCTAATAAGTGCATCAGAATGCTCAACAATTAACAATCTAACATGAATTCTATGCTGATCAAATACGTCATATTTTCAGATTTGACACATAACTCAAAATTTATGATCCGAATGTAACTTTTTTCATGTCTAAATTGATAACTTACCTACAGGGTAGCCAAAAGGGATCTCGTGCCCTTCACATATCGAAATAAATTTTTTGTAAAGTAACAGCATCGCCTTGAACCAGTGGGACTGCTTCTCAAATAATTCCAGAGAAAAATCAAGAACCCATAAATGAATTCACATAACCCATACAAAAATTAGTAAAAGCAAAAGTGAATTGAAAAACGAAATCAAAGAATAATGAAAGAAAAAAGGGAAAGGAAAGCACAAACTACAATTATACAAATTCGAGAGAAGAAGAGAGCACTGATTTTGAAAGACAGTCTAAACGGTGAATTAAAGGTATCTTGAAATTTGATTGTTCAAAGTTCTAATATTTTGTTACTAATCTGAAGTGAGATTATACATGTGCAACTTCAACTGAAGTTCCCTACTTAACTTGGAACTTTCCATCACTACTCAAAGCTTATCTTTACTTGGATTCCCGTTGCTTAACTTCCTCATCAATGATAAACCTTGATTTGACATTGCGAACGTTAACTATGTCATGAATCATGATCTGGTTGGCAATTCTAAACTAAACAAAATATAAACTACTCTCTGAAAAATTGCGGTCTTTCAATATAACTCTAATTCTCAAAATATCTCTATAGCTAATAGAATAGGAAAGGGGAAACCTGAAAAGGCAACAACTGCAACTAATTTCCTTGGAACCTAAGATAACTTTGAAGTAAGAGAGAATCAAAAGAAGCAGAATGTAATGACCCGTCCCGAATATCGGGATTGAATATTAATTAATTATGATTTAGAATGACTAATCGGGGATTAGTTGAGTGAAATCGGACGAAACGTGCAAAATGACCGTTTTGCCCCTAGCGTGGGCAAAATGTTGACTTTTAGTTCGGGCGGTCAAATGGACTTTGGCCGATGACTGTGACGTAGTTCGGGACGTCACGAGTTCATAGACAGGTGGCACGTTCGATTCCGACATTCGTAGAGAAAGTTATGATGATCGGAAGTTGAGGGGTATTTTGGTAATTTGGCATAGTAGGGGCCAAATGTTGACTTTTTGATCGGGAGGTCCGATGGACGAGGGCCAAGGACCGTTACGTAGGTCTCGTCGATACGAATCCAACGACAGGCGGCATGCCGAAATCGGAGATTCGACGACGAAGTTATGGTCACGGAATCAGGCTCGATTAACCGAACAAACCGGGAATAAAATAATATTTTAATATGAACAGTACCCGGTGACTGAACACACTTGGATGAGTGACAAGTGTCACTCATCCCTTAAAATCAGGCACAAAACATGGATCCATGATTTTGGGGGAGACCTAATTATTATGTTTTATTATATTAAATTAATTAATTAATCTTAATTTCCATTAAACCTCCCTATTTTCTTAACCCGTGTACAACCATAATCCAATTTTCTTCCTTCCTCCATTTCTCTCCCATTTTTGAACCAGAGACTGAGGAACTGAGAGATTTTCGAAACTGGGTTGAATGGGGAAAACACGAGGGATTGAGGGAAGCTAGAAACTGAGAATCGAAGGTTTGGAAATTTTGGGGGGAAAATCGGATTTTGAACTATGAGCTACGGGGATCGAAATTGAGCTTGTAATTAGCTTCTTGAGGTTGAGACGAGTGGAACCAGATCAAAAACGAGAGGAATCGAGGCCGAATTGGCTCTGAACGGGCCTGGTAACAGAGAGCTTGAGTCGAGGTTGAGTCGTGATCATTGAGGGATCAAACGACTCAATTGATGGAGGGAAACTGTTTATCTTAGTCCATTGATGCTTCTGGGTTCATCAATTGGGAGAATTCAGTGGCCATTGTGGAAATTCCATGATTGCACAGTACCCAGGTGTTCTTCGTGTTCATCATCGAATCGATGGGTTTTAGGTAAGTGATCGTGCAATTGAGTTTACAGACCTTTAATTTAAGTTAAAACGAAGCTAACTGAATGATCAATTGGAAGGTTTAAGGCTGAATTGATGGACATTGAACCGGGTCTGATCGCGGATTGAATGGCCCGTTTTACAGACAAACGGGTTGAGACGACAGCACTGTAGCTGGCGCGTGGGTTTCACGCGCAGCCACTCACGGCGGCGCGTGAGGGCGCGTCCGGCCTAGTCTCAAGGTGAGGTCAACATGTCTTTTGGTCCTCTCAGTGTAACGAACATTTTGACGTTGATTTCGAGGAAATCGGATATTGTTTCGATAATGTTCCGCGTATCCGAAGTTTTGTTTTACGTTTAAAATACGTATTTAAATTCCGGAAAAATTGGGAAAAATTATATGATGTATTTTGAGATGTTAGTAACCCTCTATAATGATTTTGGACAGGAGTTGTGATTTCCAGATTTTACGGAAAAACGTGCAGCTCGGAAACGGACCGTTTTGGACGGTGTGTGTGAGTGGACTTTGTTTTCTAACAGTGATGCATGCATATATGATTTAAATGCCTTATTATATGATTTTATATGCTTGGGCATGATTCGTGTTTGAATCCGGTAATTTCTCGGTTTTATGATTATTATATTATTATTTTGGGCGATTTTCGAGAAATTACGAAATTTGGTAAAAATAATGTTTGGACTTGGTTTATGAGTCCGGGATTGAAATTGATTGAAAATAATGTTTGGACTCGGATTATTGAGTCATGGATTGAAAGATGATGTGGTGACTCGGGAATGAGTCGAGGGTCAATTTCGTGGATTTATGTGAAAATGGCAACGGAGGTTGCAACGCATGGATTTGCGTGATAATGATATGTTGGGCATGATAACCCAAGTGAATAGTGATTTTGACTCGGTTTTCGAGTCACTTGTGAATTTGATGAAATTAATGATTTTTGTGATTTTATGATTATTTTAATCAGTCTTTTCGGGCACGTTTTACGAGGTACGTGCAAATGATGTTTTGGGCTAGGCCCGGAGTCTAAATGATTTCTAAAATGATATTTTGACTTGGTTGGTGAGTCAATGATGATTTCCGGATTATTCCATTGATTTAAATGTGATTTTAACGGTTTATGTGTAAAAGGTATTTTGGGCTTGAGACCCAGTTGAGAATGACCTTGACTTGGTATGAAGTCAAGATTTGATTGAAATGTTTTGGGATGTAATTCCCGGGATGGTTTTCATTGTGATTGTGATATTCCCAGACGGTCGGTGCTTGGGGGGATTACCTAGACGACTGGAGCTTGGGGGATGTGATTGTAGGATCGGGAGTTGATCCTATGGTAATCAGCTTCTCGGATGATACTGAGCCTGGATGTACCACTCGGAGGTGTCTGATCCTGGGGATGTGTTCGCCCAGAGGTGACTGAGCCCGAGGAGGTTGAGCCCAGAGGTGTTTATTCCCGAGAGAGTGACTGGATATTGGCCTACGCGTAGTGCAGCACTTGTGAGTAGTGCAGATGTGATTTGTGATATTTTATGCACTTGTGAGTAGTGCGGATTGATTGGATTGATATATTTCTTGTGCACTGGTGATTAGTGCTGATTGGTATTGATTGTGATGACGTACTGGTATTGAGTACGGGATTTTGGTCTTTGTGGCCAGTGATTATGTTTTCACATGTGTTGGCCTGAGAGCCGGGATTTGAGGTTTTATAACATGAACTGATTTGGTGAACATGAGTTTTATGGACCATGGGAAAATATGTTTTGATTTTATCGGTCACTCATGTTTTACGATATGCATGCAAGTTTGTGAAAACTGGAGGGTAAGAATGTATTTTGATAAATGTTTTTATAAGAGGTCATTTTTGTCCACTCACACCTTTTCTGTTTTATTAACCCTTCAGGTCGTGGCGCGTTGATCGAGGCTATTCCAGAGGTGGAGGTATGAGCGGGCACATGCACAAAATTCCCTTGTCTGGCAGGTACTGAAGGGTAGTTTCGGACTTTCAGTTGACTTGTCAGACGGGAGCAGGACCGGGTACGGTTTTTGACGTCCAGTTGGGACGGGTCCTGTCAAATTGGTATCAGAGCACTAGGTTGCTGATGCTGTTGCCATGCCATACCTCCGGAACGTGAGCCTCGTGCGCGACCTGGTAGTGAGATGGGTATATTAGGGTATTTGAGACCTTGTGATTAATCTCGGAATGTAATTGACCTTGGTTTGTGGGTCAGATATTAATTTGTGTAGCTACGGCTTACTGAGTGTCGAATCAGTATTCTTGTGGGTCCCAGGA
The DNA here is from genome assembly GCA_032719365.1 of Prinsepia uniflora. NCBI lineage: Eukaryota > Viridiplantae > Streptophyta > Magnoliopsida > Rosales > Rosaceae > Prinsepia > Prinsepia uniflora. Next base: position 72,995,187 of record CM064863.1, read on the forward strand.
TTTGTTGGATCCAGAGGCTTGGAAGGTAGCACAATTGGGTAGGTTGGACCCAGGATGATAATATTCTCAGTAAATTCCTTGTGCGGAAATGTGTGCTAGCTAGTGGTTTGACTTTTATTGACTTTTCGAAGTCGAGACCGAGTGACGATTGTGTCAGGTCTAGTCATGTCAGCTTCAGTGGTGGAACTTCAATCCACAGTCGGGGTTGGTACATGTCGATGGAATCTCAGAGTGGGGATACAGAGTAGTTGTACGAGTACATGATTCCATTGGATGTGGAGCCCCGATAGTGATGTCTGGTGGTTAGGTCTGCACAAGTTTGTGGCAGGCACTACTACCGGGAGTGGTTGCTGAGAATTGGGGGACGTTCAGGGGACGTTTCCTTTTCTCACATGAGTTGTCAGGGTGGTTGTATCCAGAGTTGTTGGGTACGAGAGAGGCAGAGTTTCTCCTATTCGATCAGAGGTACGGGGTCGTCGCTTGTTATGAGCGGAGATCCAGAGTTGTCAGTTTTGCACACGGTGTGCTCATACTGATACTGTTGTTTGTATGCTGGTGTTGGTGCCGGTGTTGTGCTGACGATGAGTCACGAGTCGGGTTGTGACTTCGTCGAGTTGGGTATGTGTCAGTAACCAGTCCGAAGGAGACACGTGGTTGGTGTCCGAGTCCGATGGTTCCAACATGGTTGGACCTACGGAATCGTGAGAGGTTGTGTTTGAGGAGGATTGCGGGTTTTCCGCATTGGGACTAGGTAATTCTGAAGTCATCAGGGGTGACTTCTTATTTTCTGCTTGGTGGCAGACGATGTTGGGTTACATGGTGTGGGGAGTGCAGTGAGTTTTGTTTGCATCCACGTAGGATGAGTATTGGTGTCATTGTTTTGGATCATCCTTGGTTTTTCCCTAGGTGGGATGGCAAGGATAGATACAAGGTAATCAGTGAGAACCTACAGTCGCGGCGTGCCTCGTCGTTGACTGAACTGTTTAATTGGGGGCGTTGGTTGTCAAACATTGTGACAGTACGCAAATTAGATGAGGGTGTAAGACCCTATGGTTCCTAGTAGTTAACTGTGTGGATCTTAGGTGGATCGGGTATATGGTGTCGTGGACATTGGGCATTGTGACCTAGGATCGTGATGTTCACGGTCGGCTGACGTCCTAATGGATCTGGGTCGTGATTTCGATGATCCAGATTGGGTGAGAGTTTATCACTCTTACTTCGGTATGTGAGTCATAAATGACGGGACTGAACTTCTTTTCGAGGTGGAGCCCCTTATGGTATGATACTCGAGCGAGTAGGTTTCCGACGAGGTAGAATTTGGTCAGCCTTAGGGTGGTGACTGATGGGATTGGCTTCCTTATGAAGTCAATCTGATGTAATGTGTTGCTCGTTTGAACTGGTAACCGATAGGTTCGGTTTTGATGTGTCTTGGTAGATGTGAACGATATTTCGGGTTTTGGAATCGAATTTCTGGGTGACGATTCAGGATTCGATTTTAGAACTTGAAAGTGGAATACTGGATTTGGGTGCGGAATAATTATTCCAAATGCTAGCTTACGGAATAATGATTTCGGATTCGGATTTGGACATGAATTAAAAATGTGATGTATGGGTTTGGATTCGGGATTTCTTACGAAATTGCGGATTCGGATTTGGAAGTAGAACTAGCTGATTTGTGGAGTATCGATTTGTCTCTTGCTGGTTTGGGAAAAATGGACTCCATTATTGCAACGTGTTTGGCTATGACCTAGGTGGATATGGATTGATGTATGTACTTTGTACATGGTTTGGGGTGCATGATACCTAGTAACGGTACATGGGATGTACCAATGATGTGTCAATAAACGTGTTGGTGCTTGGCTTAGTTCCAATACCATTGGTTTTTGGTTGTGAACGTGAACTGGACATTGAACACGATGCACTGGGCAGAGTAATTCTGATGATTTCAGAGATTGTTTGAGCAGGTGCTCTTAGCCATGGTTGGCTAGTATAACTCTAGTGTTGAGTTGTGTGATCACTGCTAGGCTGGTGTTCAATGTGTTCCAGTTGCACCGTCTGATTGAGTGTGATGACGGTATGCGTATACTCAGGATGAGTGGGTTGGTGGTTAGTGTGACCGCAAGTTGCTTTGCGGCGAGATGTTATCATGTCGTGACCTTACCAGCATCTGGGATCGCTGAGGGGGTGACAGTTGTGGTTACTGCTGTTGGTATTTGTCGCAGGATTGAGTTTGCCCTGCGAGGGGAGATCATGTTGTTGATCTTATGCTACATTGACGGATGTGGTAGTTTGATGTGTTGTCACTAATTTGTTACTGATTGGCGCTTTACTAGGGTGGTAAAGCTTGGTGGTGACAGTTTGGCTTGTGGTGTCAGCATGGACTGACAAGTGAGTTTTGGTGACTCTCTATGAGAGCGGATGTCAGGGCACATTAGTGATTACGTGGGGCCATCAAGCTGAAAGAGTCAGCTTAATGGTGACATTGCCAATTTCTGGTGATCAATTTCACTCGGGGGTGGTCGAGTGTAGATTGTACGACGTGCATCGGTGATGTGACGTCTGAGTGCAGACGAGTTCTGCGTTGGCTAGTGGGTGTACAGGTGTACACATGTTGTGAGGCCCATTTGTTTTCCACGAGGTAGTTGTGGAATACGGATAGTTGAAATTTAGGGGACGAAATTCTTTAAGGAGGGAAGGTTGTAATGACCCGTCCCGAATATCGGGATTGAATATTAATTAATTATGATTTAGAATGACTAATCGGGGATTAGTTGAGTGAAATCGGACGAAACGTGCAAAATGACCGTTTTGCCCCTAGCGTGGGCAAAATGTTGACTTTTAGTTCGGGCGGTCAAATGGACTTTGGCCGATGACTGTGACGTAGTTCGGGACGTCACGAGTTCATAGACAGGTGGTACGTTCGATTCCGACATTCGTAGAGAAAGTTATGATGATCGGAAGTTGAGGGGTATTTTGGTAATTTGGCATAGTAGGGGCCAAATGTTGACTTTTTGATCGGGAGGTCCGATGGACGAGGGCCAAGGACCGTTACGTAGGTCTCGTCGATACGAATCCAACGACAGGCGGCATGCCGAAATCGGAGATTCGACGACGAAGTTATGGTCACAGAATCAGGCTCGATTAACCAAACAAACCGGGAATAAAATAATATTTTAATATGAACAGTACCCGGTGACTGAACACACTTGGATGAGTGACAAGTGTCACTCATCCCTTAAAATCAGGCACAAAACATGGATCCATGATTTTGGGGGAGACCTAATTATTATGTTTTATTATATTAAATTAATTAATTAATCTTAATTTCCATTAAACCTCCCTATTTTCTTAACCCGTGTACAACCATAATCCAATTTTCTTCCTTCCTCCATTTCTCTCCCATTTTTGAACCAGAGACTGAGGAACTGAGAGATTTTCGAAACTGGGTTGAATGGGGAAAACACAAGGGATTGAGGGAAGCTAGAAACTGAGAATCGAAGGTTTGGAAATTTTGGGGGGAAAATCGGATTTTGAACTATGAGCTACGGGGATCGAAATTGAGCTTGTAATTAGCTTCTTGAGGTTGAGACGAGTGGAACCAGATCAAAAACGAGAGGAATCGAGGCCGAATTGGCTCTGAACGGGCCTGGTAACAGAGAGCTTGAGTCGAGGTTGAGTCGTGATCATTGAGGGATCAAACGACTCAATTGATGGAGGGAAACTGTTTATCTTAGTCCATTGATGCTTCTGGGTTCATCAATTGGGAGAATTCAGTGGCCATTGTGGAAATTCCATGATTGCACAGTACCCAGGTGTTCTTCGTGTTCATCATCGAATTTATGGGTTTTAGGTAAGTGATCGTGCAATTGAGTTTACAGACCTTTAATTTAAGTTAAAACGAAGCTAACTGAATGATCAATTGGAAGGTTTAAGGCTGAATTGATGGACATTGAACCGGGTCTGATCGCGGATTGAATGGCCCGTTTTACAGACAAACGGGTTGAGACGACAGCACTGTAGCTGGCGCGTGGGTTTCACGCGCAGCCACTCACGGCGGCGCGTGAGGGCGCGTCCGGCCTAGTCTCAAGGTGAGGTCAACATGACTTTTGGTCCTCTCAGTGTAACGAACATTTTGACGTTGATTTCGAGGAAATCGGATATTGTTTCGATAATGTTCCGCGTATCCGAAGTTTTGTTTTACGTTTAAAATACGTATTTAAATTCCGGAAAAATTGGGAAAAATTATATGATGTATTTTGAGATGTTAGTAACCCTCTATAATGATTTTGGACAGGAGTTGTGATTTCCAGATTTTACGGAAAAACGTGCAGCTCGGAAACGGACCGTTTTGGACGGTGTGTGTGAGTGGACTTTGTTTTCTAACAGTGATGCATGCATATATGATTTAAATGCCTTATTATATGATTTTATATGCTTGGGCATGATTCGTGTTTCAATCCGGTAATTTCTCGGTTTTATGATTATTATATTATTATTTTGGGCGATTTTCGAGAAATTACGAAATTTGGTAAAAATAATGTTTGGACTTGGTTTATGAGTCCGGGATTGAAATTGATTGAAAATAATGTTTGGACTCGGATTATTGAGTCATGGATTGAAAGATGATGTGGTGACTCGGGAATGAGTCGAGGGTCAATTTCGTGGATTTATGTGAAAATGGCAACGGAGGTTGCAACGCATGGATTTGCGTGATAATGATATGTTGGGCATGATAACCCAAGTGAATAGTGATTTTGACTCGGTTTTCGAGTCACTTGTGAATTTGATGAAATTAATGATTTTTGTGATTTTATGATTATTTTAATCAGTCTTTTCGGGCACGTTTTACGAGGTACGTGCAAATGATGTTTTGGGCTAGGCCCGGAGTCTAAATGATTTCTAAAATGATATTTTGACTTGGTTGGTGAGTCAATGATGATTTCCGGATTATTCCATTGATTTAAATGTGATTTTAACGGTTTATGTGTAAAAGGTATTTTGGGCTTGAGACCCAGTTGAGAATGACCTTGACTTGGTATGAAGTCAAGATTTGATTGAAATGTTTTGGGATGTAATTCCCGGGATGGTTTTCATTGTGATTGTGATATTCCCAAACGGTCGGTGCTTGGGGGGATTACCTAGACGACCGGAGCTTGGGGGATGTGATTGTAGGATCGGGAGTTGATCCTATGGTAGTCAGCTTCTCGGATGATACTGAGCCTGGATGTACCACTCGGAGGTATCTGATCCTGGGGATGTGTTCGCCCAGAGGTGACTGAGCCCGAGGAGGTTGAGCCCAGAGGTGTTTATTCCCGAGAGAGTGACTGGATATTGGCCTACGCGTAGTGCAGCACTTGTGAGTAGTGCAGATGTGATTTGTGATATTTTATGCACTTGTGAGTAGTGCGGATTGATTGGATTGATATATTTCTTGTGCACTGGTGATTAGTGCTGATTGGTATTGATTGTGATGACGTACTGGTATTGAGTACGGGATTTTGGTCTTTGTGGCCAGTGATTATGTTTTCACATGTGTTGGCCTGAGAGCCGGGATTTGAGGTTTTATAACATGAACTGATTTGGTGAACATGAGTTTTATGGACCATGGGAAAATATGTTTTGATTTTATCGGTCACTCATGTTTTACGATATGCATGCAAGTTTGTGAAAACTGGAGGGTAAGAATGTATTTTGATAAATGTTTTTATAAGAGGTCATTTTTGTCCACTCACACCTTTTCTGTTTTATTAACCCTTCAGGTCGTGGCGCGTTGATCGAGGCTATTCCAGAGGTGGAGGTATGAGCGGGCACATGCACAAAATTCCCTTGTCTGGCAGGTACTGAAGGGTAGTTTCGGACTTTCAGTTGACTTGTCAGACGGGAGCAGGACCGGGTACGGTTTTTGACGTCCAGTTGGGACGGGTCCTGTCACAGAACCTTGGTTGATTTAAAGCCCCATCATAACCCAACATCTTTGCTTCGTTCCTTGATTTAAAGCATGAAGATTAAAACCTGCACCATCACGGGAAGGAAAGGGATATGTAATAAAAGATTTTTAACTTAAACTTCAGGATTTTTGAACAACCTAGTACTTTTAATGAAAATAAAACCCAAATGCACAATTTTTTTATTCAGAAAAATCATTGAATTAAAACAAAAGGGCAATAGAAAAACATTATTCAGGCAGTCCACACATCTATTAAATTTGTGTTCTGACTCTGTTTTATTCTTGTAAATCCCTGCCAATGCAACCTTCATTAGCACTTTTGCCGTTGCTTAGTTTATTTGCGTTCTTCTTCAGGGCAGAGAGTGAGAGATGCTTGAAGCTTAAAGATAACTGACAGAATCTGATATGGAGAGGGGTAGTCAGATTAGCGAGAGCCTGAGTCCGAGAACCAAGAGAGCATGAGATGCGAGAGGGGAAGTCAAAGTAGCAAAAGCCTCAGAGAAAACCGAGAGAGATTGACGCTGAGAATGATGTCGTACAGATGCTGGGACAAACCTGGGAGAGGAAGCTGAGCGAGAACTCAGAAAGTGAGCGTTACTTTTCTTTCCCTGCTGCGAAAACCCAGGTAGTGAGTGCTGCATTTCTTTCCCTACTGCGAGAACATTTTGATTCAGAAAAAGGCTGGGGAAGAAGAAAAGGGGTCGGGGAAGAAGAAATTGGAGAATTCAGAAACCTGAGCGGCAACTGCAAGATGAGGATTGAGGAGTACTGATCGAATAGGGTTTCGTCCTTGGAAAAAATATGATATATGAAAAGGCTTGTCCAGAACAAAGATCTTAAAACGACGCCGTTTTGACACTTTCTTTAATGCCTATGCCGGCAAATTCTAATTTCGCCAGCAAAGGGTCAAAATTTTCTCTCTTTTATTCGCGGGAATTAATCCCGCTTTTTTTCCTGCGTAAATTGAAAGGAAATAATTCAGGCCGAAATTATTTTTGGGAAAAAAAATGGCAACGAAACAATTTGCCGTCATAGATCTCTTGTTTGTCGCCTAAAATTTCGCACAATGACTGAAATTTCCCACTGAACGTTTCACGGCAAATTATGAATTTTGTCGTGAAAGTGATCCTTTCGAGACAAATTTGTGCTTTGCCACGAAATATTTTTCCGCGAAAGCTATAAATTCTTGTAGTGGTAGGTGGTCACTGCTTTCAGGGTATGATTTGTATGAGGGCATGTGCATCTCATATCAATTCGAAATCTTGGAATTAAACTATTTTCGCAATACTCCACTAATTTCTTGATGAGCTGGGGAGTCTATATTATACATGAATAAAAATATATATATATATATATAATATTATAGTTATAATTGAATATTTTTCTATGAAATTAATAATGAAGTTAGTATTGTCTGGGGTTCAACAGTAAGGTATATAAAAGTTTTGGGAGGGGGTGAGATAGTGGTGGAAAATCATACGACGTAGGGTTTAATTCTTGAATTTTGGTCACAAAATTCAAGGATTAAACCATAAACCATACACAATTAATTAAATTATTAAATATCGGATGATAAAGGATTTCTAATTTTAAAATTGAAAAGTATTTTTGAACAATTCTTACTTCTAATTATCTTGTTTTAAATTTGATGAGATACTCATATTACTCTTAAAATAAACAAGTGAAAAACAATTATAAATCGGAGTAATGTTTTCGATCATAATCCTTAATGTATCTTATAATAAAAAAAATTCAGATTTGAAGTTTAAAAGTATTTTTGAAGAAAAATTGTCAATTTTATTGTTTGACTAATTATTATGATGGTTAGGGACTAGAAAATTTAAAAAATATGGTTGGTAGGTTTTGAATAAATATTGATATTGTTAATGACTAATCAATGAATTGCCCTTCTTTATTTTCCTTTCAAATTAATTTGGGCACATTTGATTAAGGATGAACAATTTAAGGCACATTTTGATGGAGTTTTTTTTTAATTATTATTTTTCTTTAATATATACCAAAAATGGACCTCTATCATGCCACATCGTCATTTAATTATTACTTCAATTGTGAAATTGACGTAAGGAGTATGTAACTTGATATAATCCAAAAATCTTTGTATTTTTTTTCTCACTAGTACAGTGAAACAAGAGCTGATGATTTCTATCTCATTTTCTCTCATTCAGTTGATCATGAGGAGATTCAAAGGTACTGTTAAGCTTTATTTGGCAAGTATTGCTTTTGTAGCTAAAGCTCAGAATCTCCTTTTGGTATTGGATCATATATCCCTTCATCGATCCATCCATTAGGGTTTAGGTTTCAACAGCAAGGAACTCCCCCTCTTTCCTTCTTTTTGGTGCAAAAAAGAAAGAAAAAAAATAGAGAGAGAGAGATCTGATAATTTTGTTATTCATAGGGATTAGGGATGGAGCAAAAAGAAGATACAGTGGCTGGCAGCCCGCAGAAGGTAATGATGGGCAATCGGCATGCAAATATTCACTTAATAGATCGAAAGAGAAAGAGAGGATTAATAAAGAAACAAACAAGATCGAGAAAGCAAATTAATTAAGAAAGGAACTCTCTTTCTTTTCTCTTCTTTTCATTTCTATGGTTTCTTTCACTTTCTTTACTTTCTTTTTGGTCACCCACTTTAATCGGTCTCTTAGATTTCAGTTATAAAAAAAAAAAAAAAAAAAAAGCTTCATCACTCACCCTCTGCAGGGAGGCAGGCAGGCCTCTTTTTTGAGTTTCCTTTACCCTTTTTCATGATTTATTCCATATTGTGATCTGTCTACCTGCGTACTTTGACTGTATTTCAACATTATTCCAACCCCATCTAATTAATTAGTATATAATATACAGTCATCTTCATAAATCATATCAAATATATAATAACTTGATTAACCATGGTTTGTAACCTTAGTTATCATTTTAGTTAGTATTCCTATATATATATTCATATAAATTTTGGGGTATTAATCACCGAAATGACAATATATATATATTCACAATATAATAAATTATCGAATTTAATGAGATTTCGGTCAATGCATGCATTATCAAATGCAGTCATTTTTATCTATGGCTGTGGATTTTGATATATTTTACTCAACTTTCGATTTGGATCTAGCATCATGTTTATCGATTTGGATATAAACCATCTCTCTCTCTCTCTCTCTCTCTCTCTCTCTCTCTCTCTCTCTCTCTCTCTCTCTCTCTCTCTCTCTCTCTCCCTAAATAAAACCACAAGAAATACCTATTATATATATATATAAGTAAAAGGCCAGGGCTTTGAAATAACAAAATTCGGATAACCACGTACGAGATTCAAATAATTAATGAACAAAAATATCACAATGAATTGAAGATATTTGTGTAAGAAAATTGTTACCGGCTCCCCAATATGTTAAATCTTGGTTTCACATATTAACTTTTATATTCTCAACTTAAATCTTGGCTGCCATCAATCAGTAGCCAACCCTACGAGCTGTGTTTTCTTTTTCTTTTTTTAGTTTATAAATCTCATGTCTTATTTCCAGAACTTTTCACCGAATGATTTAGGGTATGATTTGTACATAGATATAGAAATCATGCATGTCGAGTCCGACGTCTTCCCTTTGCTTCTCATGATCCATCAAGTTTAACAATACATGCACACCCCATATATCTATAAAGTGACTAGTACGTACCATGCATGTTATAATTCAGATAAATTAAGGAAAGGTTGGAATAATTATGCAAATTATTCCACACGTGGCTATCAATTATTTCAGTCCCTCTCCAATGCACACGTACCATCAATTCCTGATGTTTTCACATCGCTATGTGCGTACATGCCAAATTTTGTTCTACGAATCTTCGCCGGAAAAAAGTGTAAAATAATTTTTTAAAATATTTTTAATATTTGAATAATTATATATAATTAATATATATTCAAATAAATGCAATTAAAATAATAACAATAAATTTAAAATAATGATAGCTAAATGAAAATTAAAATAATATAAATAAAAATAAATGTAACATTTTTACATAATTAAAAATTAAAATTTAAATTAAAAAAAAAAACTAAATAGTCAACATAGGGTGATCATTGTCTTGGGCGGGCTGTCGACTCAGGTCCTAGAACCGCGAGTCAAGGCCATCCACCACAAACTGACCTATTTGGTTGAACATGAGTGCAAGCTAAGCCTGAATTTGTGTGTTTTGAGTCTGTATTTGCTCGTATTGGGCCTCAAGGCGCGCATAATGGCTTTGAGCTCGGCATTCTCTGCATTGGAGGTTCTCCATGTTGCTCTTCAGGCTTCAGCTAAGGACCTCCTTAGGATGGACTCCCCGGCAAGAACTTGAAGATCAGCTCAAGACATCCCAAACGAGCCCTCCCCCAGCGTAGTGCTCAAATTTCTTCGCTACCCCCGTTCGCCTTGTTGGCCATTGATTTTATCTACACATTAGAAAAACAATCATTACTAATATGAAACTACGTAAAGAAATATTCTAAATACATAAAACGATAAATTACCAGAAATTGTTCGGTTATCCAATGGTCGCATAACTAGATCCACCCGACCAGCACTTGTCCCCCTGCATCTCCTCTAGAGGATTTTCCTTAGTTTCATCATGCGAACTCCAGATCTGGTAGTACACGTAGAACTCGAACTTCCAGTCTGAGTACCACTTCTGCCAATGGTGGTTTATATGGGCCATGAGAGAGGCGTTTGTCTCATTCGACTCAAAATTAATCTGCAATAAAATATTAAGTACGTTAAATTAATAAAAATAATAAAAATAAGGATAATCGTACGAAAAAAAGTCATACCCGTAAAGCAGACCAACACATATCGAGCTCTATCGGGAATTGGGTTTTGAAGGTGTATGTCGTCATCTTCGCTTTGGTAGGAATTATCACACCCCATGTACAACACCAGCAGAGTGTTCAATCTAGGGAACGCTGCCTTTAGTCGTTCCACCCACACAATCGGGATCCTGCTGTTGGTCGTCCTTACAAATCCGCTGGGATGCCAACCCCTTATGAATTTTGGCACCTTTATGTTTCTCCCTAAAAATTCAGTTAACATTAGTATATAATTTGCGTAAAAAAATAAATAGAAAATTTGAAATTTAGTTAGACATTGAACTTACCCCTCAGGAGCTGTCCATCAACGACTTCCTCTTGAATGTCAGCTACAACAGCCCCAGGGTTGGTACGGGGTTGCGTCGTTTCATGCTAGTGCAGTACCTCGTTGATCGCACCTCTGATATCACATGATCGTCAAGAATTACAGGGGGTGTTGAGGAAAAGGTTGGATGCTCTGTCGATGATGGTGCACCAGAAAGAGATGGATGCTCTGTTCGGGAGGGTGCATGCTGATTTAGGATACATTACAGTTTTCACAATACATCACAATTTTCTCAATAAATCACAATTTCCACAATAAATCACAATTTTCTAACATAATTAAATCCAAAATTCTTAGCAAAATTAAAATGAGAGGCAAACACACATACCATTTTATAAGTAATCCTTCAATTCAATCAGAAATTTCCTAAAAAAAAATAGCTTCCAATAACAAATAAAATCGAACAACTAAAACAAAACAAAAAAACTAAAATCATCGAAGCTTAGATGAAGTGATGATGAAGTGATGGTGAAGTGATTATGAAATTATGATGAAATTATGTATGGTAGGTGAGAGTGAGTGAGAGAGATAGAGAGAGTAATGAGAGAGCTATGAGGAAGAAGATGAAAAATTGTAGCTGTGGGTTGCATTTAATCCGTTTAGACGTTTGTCCAACGAAGACTTTGTCGGGAAAAAAGTTAATGACCCAAAAGGCAAAATTTTGGCGCCAAACTTCCTTCGCGTCAACTCAAAACATTTGCCCGGCGAACATAACTCGCCGTTATAAGTAAACTTAAATCATAACTGTGATTATTGGTTTTCTGGGTTTGCAGTGATTATTGAATAAGGTTCTTCACCTGGGCGATCATCGAGTTGAAGGCTTGACCGCTTGAATCACATCACCAAAATAAAAAGTAAAAAAAAAAATTAAATTAATTGTTTGGAGGGGTAGTGCTTATTGGTTTGCTACTTTGCTTATATATCCTGCAACTATAAATTTCGAGCCCAACAGTGCAAAGGAGAATTAAGAAGTTCTAAGATTTATTTTTGTTTTATTATAAGAATATAAGAGATTAAATTTAGAGGCGAGAGAGAAAAAAAATATTTAATTTATTGTTTCAATTTTATTAATTTTATTTATAAATTTTAAAATGTCATGTCATTTTTAATCTTAATCATTAAAAGTTTTTAAATCTAAAGATTAAAAAGTTATTTTAAAAGTATGATGCTATAGATCAATCGCCCTATATACCATACCTGACGAATATCTTTGTCAGGTAATTTTGGTCAACGTTTTACATTATCCGAAGAAGAAAATCTATAATATTTATCAGGTAACTTTGGTCAACGTTTTACATTACTCGGCTAGCATGTTTTTTTCGTTGAGTAACATGGAAAATTTTAGTGCGTAAATTTTTTTTCTTCGTGCCATTAATTTACCTGACTATGGTATTATATTTGTCGGGTAATAGTCATTTCATCGATGAAATTAGCTTCGTTGGATAAAATTCCGTCGGGCCCAGTAATTTTCTTGTAATGTTAATTAGTTAATGTCCTCAAATTGACATGAGTTGATCCTTCTACCACATTTTTTTTTTTTATGAAATTTCATTACTAGAACAAAGATACAAAGCAAGACAAGCTAGACTGCAATAGCTTGACGAAAAAACATGAGCAAATACCTTTAATGGTCAGGTTCGATATTTGTCAAAACAATCTAGAGAAAATAACGCACAGTAATATACTTGAATCCCTGAAACATCATAAATCCATTATTGGCCAAACAATTAATCTTTACAATCTCACAAAAGTGAAAATCTAACACAGCTAACCAGAATTAATAGAAGCCGCTGGACTTATTTGCACAAAGAAAGCTAAAACGAAAATATAAATAATCCAAAAAAAAGGCACAATTGAGTCACTTTTATTGTTGTCATATCCTATCACTTCCGTTATTTCCTTCTCCATGGAATGTTGAAGATGACGAAAATATTGTCCCACCATATCGTAGATGTTTCAACCACCACCATAACGGAGGACCACAATTGCTCGATATAGCAAAACCTACCAAATCGCATCACAAGTCAAAAACCTTATAAAGGCATATCTAGCTCTTGAAGACAAGAGTTTCACCAGTAGTCTGACCGTCAGGATGTCAAACCCCATGACCATGATCGACACCATGAGGACAAACGAGTAAGTAAAGCTTGAAGATGAACAAATTTTGGTGAAGTCAACTCCACTACCAGTTTGATTATCTTATTTATTTACTACATCCCTATGGATACCAAGGGGAAACCTCGTGGACTGGAGGAAAATTAGCCGAAGAAAAAGTTTTTAGAAGAAATAATTTTTTTGTAAGGGAGGCCTGATCTTTGGAGAGGAAAACTCACCGAAACATCATTTTAATTAGCCTTTTCAGTTGCAGGCTTGCTATTCACAAGTGAAAGGATTACTAGATAAGGGATGCTAGTGAGTAGCGATCTCTAAAGGGATGGTTATAAGAACCCATGGATATGAATAGAAATTAGATAGGTATAAATTTACCCACTATCCAATGGATAAGAATTGTAGGATAATGGTTTATTCATGGGTATTAAATACCCATGAAGTTAAAAGCACATTATTTATCTATCCTTCAAATTAATCATGGGTATTCAACACCCATTCTTCCCTCTACTAATTTTATTTTTTATTCTTACTATTATTATTTCCAATATATTTACTTAATTAAACCTCAATTATTTATGCTCTGATAAGAAAAATTTAACTACAATTATAAAAAATAAAATAAAAAATTTGGGGGAAAGCAACTAGAAAAATATTAAGAATTTATATTAACATCAAAGTTTATTTTGGGGATCTTAACTCATTCTTAGTCTCAAAATTATCACAAACCTTTTTAAAATTATTTACCAAAAATCAACATAAACTATAGAAATTTTCAGAATTTCACAATTGTGGTCTTACCATGTGATCGCTTGCATGACCCTAGTTGTGGACCTATGGTTCATCATTTATCCATTATAAACACGTGAGATTTGACTTTTTCTTTCACGATTGGTTCAAGGTTGGCTAGGATGAATTACGTCTGATGATATTTTACCACAAATATAGGTCACACGATTTGATTTTTTTTTTTTAATAATTCCTCCTCTTTTTTTAACTTCGTAAACTTAGCACAATCAAATATTATAGAATCAAACAATTGAATACAATATCATAGCTAATAGGAGTATCCTATTTTATATAAGAATATTGAGGATGAAGGATATATAAATTAAATCAAAAGGATCAGAGGCTTGAGAAAATGATAACACATTCCAAATTAAAATTGGGAGCCTATGTTATGTATTTTCTAAAAGTATTTTAAATAAATATCTCTTCTAAAAAATGAAAATAAAAAAACAAAATGAAAAGTAAGAAAATAGTGAAAAATAAATTAAAATCAATGTATTATAAGAAACTTTAGAAGAAAGTTTGAATAAATGTGTTAGAGGGAATTTTGAAAAACATATAAAAAAGAGCAAAGAATTGAAGATAAATTGAAAGCAGACAAAAAAAGTGAAAAAATGAGAAGCAAAAAACAAAAGATAGCATATGAGGAATCGAAAAGCAAAAAAAAAAAAGCAAAAAAAAAAAGAAGGTAAATTTGGCATGAGTATTTATTATCCTATAGATAGGATAGGAGTAAAACCCTTAAAATTGAAGATATATATATAAATAGGCATAATACCAATTAATAAAAGATAGAAAAATTTGATAAATGGAAAAAAGCAAAGAACAAACTAAAAGGGTCATGTAAATAAATTTTATTTGGGAAAATTGTTACTATAGTCCCTGAACTCTACCCTAATATTAGTTATGGTCCTTGAACTTCATTATTAGTAGTAAAGGTCCCTGAACTATATACCCAAATATATACTAATCATCTTTCCGTTAAAATGTTAACAAAATTCTGTTAAAATTAAGGGTATGATTGTCTTTTTACTGTTCAATATAATTCCTCATTTTTTACTAACTGTTGCTATAGTCCCTCAACTTTACCCTAATGTTAACTATAGTCCCTAAACTTTATTATTAGTAGCAAATATCCATGAACTATACCCAAATATATACTAACTATCTCTCCATTAAAATTAGGCCTCGTCATTGGGCCAGGTCGGGCAAGCCCGGCCAAAATTTTTGGGCTTGGGCCGGGCAGGGCCGGGCCTATTTCATAATTTAAAAAATACCGGGCCGGGTCGGGCGGGCTTGATCATAAATATGAAAGCCCATGCCCTTTGTCGGGCTGGGTTTGGGCCGGGTTTTTATCGGGCTTTACGGGTTGGGCCTACTAAGCCCATTTGTACCTACCTAATTGTAAAAAAAAAAAAGTGAGTTGAGCTTAAATATTATTATCGAATATTGAAATAAGCTTAGGAGGGGTACTATTGGATATGGAGAATTGACTTAACTTTTCGACCATAAAGCCGAGATAGGATAAGGAGGCCGATAACAGAGTCAGAGACCTAGTGAGTTTTTTTGAATTTAGGGTTAGGGTTTGGTTTTGGCATTGGGCTTTTAAATGACACTAGGTTGAGATTTGGTTGGAGTTTTGGATTTTGGCTATGATAGTAATAACAAGATTGGACTGGGTATCAATTCTTAATTTATAATTATTTTATATTTTCAGGCTTATGGGTCGGGTTTACCTGGACGGGTCGGGCTAGGCTTACCGGGCTCGGGCCTAGCGGGCTTGAATACCCTAAGTCTAAGTCCAGCCCGTCAACATGCGGGCCGGGTTGGGCTTTTTGTCATCGGGCTTATCGGGTACCCATAAGCCCGTGGGTTCTGGGCCAAATGATGAGGGATAATTAAAATGTTAACATTTTCTGGTGAATTCAACTTTGAAGTACTCATGTCCACTGTAACGACCCGTCCCGAATATCGGGATTTAATAATATTTAATTGTGATTTACTAATCTGGGATTAGTTGGGCGATTTCGGACGAATTGTGCAAAATGACCGTTTTGCCCCTGGGTGTGGGAAAAACGTTGACTTTTATTTCGGATGGTCAAATGGACTTTGACCGATGGCCGTGACGTAGTTCGGGACGTCACGAGTTCATAGACAGGTGGCACGTTCGTTTCCGACGTTCGTGGTGAAAGTTATGATGTACGGAAGTCCAGGGGCATTTTCGTAATTTGGACGAAAGAAGGGGAAATGTTGACTTTTTGACCGGGATGTCCGATGGCCGAGGGCCAAGGACCGTTACGGAGGTTTCGTCGATGCGAATCCAACGACAGGCGGCACGCCGAAATCGGACTTCGTACGGAGAAGTTATGGTCTAAAACGTGAATTCGGGAAGTTCGTGTCTCGGTTTTCGTGTCGAATATTATATTCAGAATTGGTGGTTGGAGGACACTTGGATGAGTGACAAGTGTCACTCACCCATTGGCTAGATTGGATCTTGATCCACTAATCATAAACTATACTAAAAGCTCCCACTACATAATAATCTAGAATTTAATCCTTGCTTTTGATCTGAACCATCCATTCCACCCCCAGATTGCATCACAGCCGTCCATCTCATTTTCCCTCTTCCATTTCTGATCATTCCTCCCTCACCGTGAACAACAAAATTGAGAGATTGGGTTCTGGCCATTGCCAATCTCTCTTCCACAATTGATTGCACAAATGTTTAATTGGTGAGTTGGGGAAGGTTCTGGCTGAGGGAGAGCACGGGGGACGGTGTGGGGTGGTGTAATTCGAGAATCAAAGTTTCGGGGAATTGGGGGGAATTTCGAATTGGAGTAATTGGGCCGTGTCGATCAAAATGGGGATTAGCTGGAGTCTTCTGGGATCAAAACGTGAAGCTTTGCAGCAAAAACGACGGGAAACCATGTCGGATTGAGGGAGAACTGAGCTTCCATGGCAGCTCGATTTCGAGCTTGGGTTCAGTAAGTTTAAGGTGTGAATTCATCAAATTGTTTGTGCAGAAACATCCCTTACACTCTCACGATGCTTACTATATGATTTAATTTGGAAATCAGGGATGGAATCGGTGAACCCGATTTGAAAACCCGTCGAGGATCCATCGTGAGTCGTGGAGATTTTTACCCTAAATTGTGTAATTCAATCTACAGAACTTAGTTGGTGATTGATTACAAGGGATCAGTGGAAAGAACGGATGGATTTGATGTCGAATTGGGTGAAATTGGACCGGGTCTGTTCGCGGGTTTTTCAACCCGTTTTACAGACAAACGGGTGAGAGGGATGACTGTGCGGGTTACTGTAGCAGGCGCGTGGCTTCCACGCGCAGCCGCTTGCGGTGGCGCGTGGGGGCGCGTGAGTGCGAATCCCGAGGTATGATCAACATGACTTTTATCCTATACATTGTAACGAACATTTTGGGATTGGTTTCGTGTCGATCGGACACCGTCTCGATATTGTTCGGGATGTCCGAAGGTTTTAAATCCAGTTTAAAAATACTTAAAAATTCGGGAAAATTACGGGACTTGAATAGGATGTTAATGATGAGGTTAGTGATCCTCTAAATTGATTTGAACAGGTTTGGGAGTCCCGGTGATAGTGAGGTGGCCCGGGAGGGCCTATGGCACGCGTATCGAGGCGCTCGGTTAAACGGTCTGTGAGTGGACATTGGTTTCATAAATTCGATGCATGCATAACTGTTTTATGATTGTTATAATTATGATTAAATGATTTACTTTGGATATTGGTGAATTTAAAATGATTTCATGCATTTCGAGGTGAATTACGTATTTGCACGTAAACCGAGATTTTCTGGATTTTCACCGATTTCCATAAATGTGGTTGAATATGATTTCATGAAACGGTTACGAACTTGAATAAAGTAAAATCGGGCCAGGGGCCCAGTTGAATTATGAAATCGGGCCAGGGGCCCAGTTAACTTGTGGAATCGGGCCAGGGGCCCAGTTGATTTCTACATGTGATTGCGGGTCGGGGACCCTAAAATGGAATTGAATAAATGTTTCTGGTTTACATTTTATATATGTTCACATGCTGGAATCTATAAATGGTTTTGATGATATTTCGGTTATGGCACGTTTCACGGTATTTGGGCATGAGACCCGTTTGATGAAACGTAACGATCGGTTCGGATTTTATCTATGTATACCTATATGTTTTGCATGTGGATATCAATAAAATGTATTTAGTACTGCACTGTATAAATCCTTCCATATTATATTGTCTCCTCCGGATGAGGTACCCCAGAGAGGTCACGGACGTCTAGTACGTCCAGCGTCTATGACGCTAAGCATCGGGGATGCTGTACCCGAACGGGGTTCGGGGATTGAACTCGGAAATTGAGACCCGAGTGGCACGCGTAGCCTTGTGATTGTGACCTTATTGACGTCAGGGACGTCAGACATCAGGGATGTCGGATTGGAGTGTATAGTGCAGCAACTAAAATTATGGTTATGGTTATTATGATATGCCTTATGGTTTATATTACTGGATTTATGAAATAACTCTTGGATTTACTTTTGGAAATTGAAACTATGCTTTGGTTTCCGGGCTAAGGCCCTATTGGTTATTTCTAAATAAATATGGGATTATTGGTTTTGGTGCATGCATATGATTTTACTGAGGGGCATAAATGTCTTATAAATGTTTTAACAGACTTGTTTATTTTCGTCCACTCACAGCTTTTGTTTTTAATGCCCTTCAGGTTGATTCCGGATACGACTGCAGCAGAGACTTGAGCATCGCACACCTCCTCCATCGATCCTTACGCACTCTGGAAGCCCGGTTGGGCAAAGGCAATCGGTTATCCCTTGTCGGACGCCTCTTGTCCGACGGGAGCACGTCACATTCCTTGGTAATCCCGGGGGGATTGGGATGGGTCGTGTCAAGTGGTATCAGAGCAGGTTTTGCTCTTTTGTGCGCAAAGGACGAGGGTGTGATGTCTCTTTGGGCTGCTGTTCCGTTGTCAACCTGATAGATAGTTTTGGGTTTGTATGGTGAATTGGGTGTGTTTGGCCCGATACGCCGTGCATGGTTGCGATTCAACCCAGGTGGGGTTGTATACGATTAACTGGTAATGTGGGACCGTCGGTTCGGTCATGTGATGAAGGGTTGTTGTGCCACTGGGCACAACTGGGTTCGGGGAACCCCAATTGAATAATGGTTTGGGAATGCGAAACTCAGTTGAGTATTGGTCTATGTTTGGACCCTGGTAGTGTTGGCTAGTGTACGGGGTGTTGGTGCATCGGAGTTAGCCGATGACCTTCGTGGTGGAACCCACGATGGAACCCACGTTGAGTTGACGATGGGATTGGATTGGACGTCTATATGATGTCAGGACCGCGGGGTCGGTCAGGTTGTGGATTTTACTGCAAAAGGCAGTTGGGTTCGGTGGAACCCTAGGGTGTGACCTTGGAACCCTAATTTATAATTGATGGACCGAAAGGTGAACCTTAAGTGAGAACTTGTGCTGCGACGAGCGGCTGAGGTCATGGATGACCATGTGGATGACTCTAGTGAGTCTAGTCTGGATTATGGGATTCGATCCACGGATGCGGTTATGAGATAAAATATGGAATCCTGTTTTGGATCGAATATTAGTATGATGTGTGGATACGGATCTTGACAACGATGACTGTTGGTCGACAGTTGTGTCGAGATGACTGGCTATCGAGGGTATTTTGTGTGGCTTTGATACTTGGGGACGTTCAGGGAACGTTCATTATCCTGATGTGCCAGTGGTCAAATTGGAGGTACCCATAGTCGTGGGGTACGAGTGGTGTTACGGGATCGTCGTTCGTAATGAATGGAGATCCAGGGTAACAACTTTGCACACAGTGTGCTAGCATGGATGTTCGTGTGCTAGCATGGATGTTCGTGTGCTAGCATGGGTGTTCGTGTGCTATGTTTGGATGTTGGTATGGTGATACCTATATGCCAATACTAGTATGGATGCCTGTGTGCTAATACTGGTATTGATGATGGTGCGTGGTGCTGGTACTAGCACTGGTGCTGGTACCGGTGTCGGTGATTGTGATGACGAGGAGCCACCATTTGGGGTGTGACTCTGTCATGATGAACAGATGATTGGTATCTGCGACTCAGTGGTGGTTGAGTCTTGGACTGGATGGGATCCAGTGGAGGTTGTGTCGTGTTGGGATAAGTCCTAACAGATTTATGATGACAAGTGATGAATGGATAAAATGGTATGATTGAAACTTGGGGAATCTAGGGACGATGTTCCCTATGTCATGCGAGTTGGTGGATTTGGGGAGTTGTGGTCAACTCCGAGATTGGTAAGTTTGTGTACTGCTTATATCCCCTGAGAGTACAAGGAAATTATTGGAATTGGAAAAGTCGGGGAAACCATTCGTGGTATTGATGTGGGATTTTGTGATTGTGAATCACTTGGAACCTGAGGATTGAACCTGTTTAGATTGTGATGTGAGACGAAGGCAGTTGGGTATGCACATCCAGGCAGTGTTGTGGATATCCCGTTCGGAATCGGGATGTGTGCATGCATGATTATTGACGGACGTGAGGTCCGAGTAATGAATTGATTTTGGACACGTGGTGGTCCAAGTGAGGTATGGACGTGGGCAGTCCAGCGGTTGGACTTGACATCTCATTGGGAGCATGTCTGTTTCCAACATGGTTGGAACTCCCGATCTGGGGAGAGTTGTGATTGGGGGAACGAGAGGAGTGCTCGTTTCCGCATCAGTGATTGGTATTCCGAAGTCATTAGGGTTGACTTCATATTTTCTGCCGTGGCAGATGATGATTGTTGCTACCAGTACGTTGAGCGTGTATTGGTAGGTGGACCCAGGTTTGGCCTTGGGTCATTGGACACAAGCAGTTGTGTATGATTTTGGATTTGGTGGTGAAATGCGTGGTCATCTTTCCACCATGGGGAATTTGGCAAAGGATTCAATTGAGGGCGTAAGACCCTACGATCAGCTTTCAGATGGTTTGTTAGCTATGTGAGCATGTGTGGATCCCAGGTGGATCTGATTTGTGATGTTGTCGACTTTGGTCGATGTGACGATCTAGGATCGTGATGTTACTTGTCGGGTGACGTAGCGATGGATATGGTTTGTGATCTTGATGATCCAGATGGGTGGAGAGTTATCACTCTTACCTTGGTATGTGAGTCGTAAATGACGGGACTGAACTTCTTTTCGGAGTGAGTCCATATGGTTGTTACTCGGTTGAGTAGGTTTCCGATGTGGTCGGATTTTGTCAACCTTTGACGTGTGGATATTGGGATTGGCTTCCCTATGAAGTCAATCGAGTGTTGAGCGGGTAACCGATAGGGTCGGTTATGTTACGTCTTGATGGACGTAAACGAGATTTTGGGTTTTGGAATCGAATTTCTGGGTGACGATTCAGGATTCGATTGCGAAGCTCGAAAATGGATTACCGGATTTGGGTGCGGAATGATTATTCCAATGCTAGCTTACGGAATAATGATTTCGGATTCGGATTTGGAAATGGGTTAAAATATGATGTTGAGTTCGGGTTCGGGATTTCTTACGAAATTGCGGATTCGGATTCGGAATTGGAACTAGAGGACGGGTGGAGTTCGTTTTGTCTCATGTTGGTTTGGGCAAATGTACTCCATTACTAGAACGTGTTTGGCTATAACCTGGGTGGCTATAGTCAGATTGATGGATTGAGGTACGTACAGGGTACGTTGTACGATTATTGATACTGGTTAGGCTGAGTGGTGCCTAATGGCGGTACATGGGATGTACCAGTGGTGTGTAACTAATGTGTTGGTAATCGGATTGGTTCTGATATCATTTGTTTGGCTGTATTGTGGACTGGACATTGGATACTGTGCGCTGGGCAGATTGATCTTGTCGGGTTCAGTGATTTTATGAGCAGGTGCTCTTAGCCATGGTTGGCTTGTGGAACCCTAGTATTGAGATGTGTGTTCACTGCTGGGCTGGTATTCAATGTGTTCCAGTTACACCACTTGATGGAGTAAGTTGACGGTATACGTACACTCAGGATGAGTGAGTTGGTGGTTTGAGTAACCACGAGTAGCCTTGTGTGACTTGATCACACCGTGATTTCCCAGCGGCTTGGTTCGCTGCGGGAGTCGGCGATTATGGACATTGAGATTTATTTTGTGTCGCAGGATTGGGCTTGCCCTGCGAATTGAGATCATGTGGTTGATCTTGCGCTACATCGAGAGTGATGTAGTACGTGGTGTTGTCACGGATAGACAGATGTTGGGGCTTTATCAGGGTGGTAAAGTTTTGTGATGACAGTTTGACTGGTGGTGTCAGCGTGGACTGACGAATGAGATTTGGTGACTCCCAACGGGAGCAAATGTAAGGATTTATTGGCAATAGAAGGGAACCGTCTAGCTGAAGGAGTCAGCTAAATGGTTAGGCGATTTTATCGCGGATCAGGTGATCATTTCCACTCGAGGTGGTCGAGTGTTGTTGCTATTATGACGTAAGACTTTGATGGGATGTCTGGGTACAAACGACTGGTGTTGTCCCAGTATGTGGGTGTACAAGTGTACACAGATGTGTGGTCGAATTGTTTCCACAAGGTGGTTGTGGAATAAGGTTATTGGTAATTTCGAGGACGAAATTCTTTAAGGAGGGAAGGTTGTAACGACCCGTCCCGAATATCGGGATTTAATAATATTTAATTGTGATTTACTAATCTGGGATTAGTTGGGCGATTTCGGACGAATTGTGCAAAATGACCGTTTTGCCCCTGGGTGTGGGAAAAACGTTGACTTTTATTTCGGATGGTCAAATGGACTTTGACCGATGACCGTGACGTAGTTCGGGACGTCACGAGTTCATAGACAGGTGGCACGTTCGTTTCCGACGTTCGTGGTGAAAGTTATGATGTACGGAAGTCCAGGGGCATTTTCGTAATTTGGACGAAAGAAGGGGAAATGTTGACTTTTTGACCGGGATGTCCGATGGCCGAGGGCCAAGGACCGTTACGGAGGTTTCGTCGATGCGAATCCAACGACAGGCGGCACGCCGAAATCGGACTTCGTACGGAGAAGTTATGGTCTAAAACGTGAATTCGGGAAGTTCGTGTCTCGGTTTTCGTGTCGAATATTATATTCAGAATTGGTGGTTGGAGGACACTTGGATGAGTGACAAGTGTCACTCACCCATTGGCTAGATTGGATCTTGATCCACTAATCATAAACTATACTAAAAGCTCCCACTACATAATAATCTAGAATTTAATCCTTGCTTTTGATCTGAACCATCCATTCCACCCCCAGATTGCATCACAGCCGTCCATCTCATTTTCCCTCTTCCATTTCTGATCATTCCTCCCTCACCGTGAACAACAAAATTGAGAGATTGGGTTCTGGCCATTGCCAATCTCTCTTCCACAATTGATTGCACAAATGTTTAATTGGTGAGTTGGGGAAGGTTCTGGCTGAGGGAGAGCACGGGGGACGGTGTGGGGTGGTGTAATTCGAGAATCAACGTTTCGGGGAATTGGGGGGAATTTCGAATTGGAGTAATTGGGCCGTGTCGATCAAAATGGGGATTAGCTGGAGTCTTCTGGGATCAAAACGTGAAGCTTTGCAGCAAAAACGACGGGAAACCATGTCGGATTGAGGGAGAACTGAGCTTCCATGGCAGCTCGATTTCGAGCTTGGGTTCAGTAAGTTTAAGGTGTGAATTCATCAAATTGTTTGTGCAGAAACATCCCTTACACTCTCACGATGCTTACTATATGATTTAATTTGGAAATCAGGGATGGAATCGGTGAACCCGATTTGAAAACCCGTCGAGGATCCATCGTGAGTCGTGGAGATTTTTACCCTAAATTGTGTAATTCAATCTACAGAACTTAGTTGGTGATTGATTACAAGGGATCAGTGGAAAGAACGGATGGATTTGATGTCGAATTGGGTGAAATTGGACCGGGTCTGTTCGCGGGTTTTTCAACCCGTTTTACAGACAAACGGGTGAGAGGGATGACTGTGCGGGTTACTGTAGCAGGCGCGTGGCTTCCACGCGCAGCCGCTTGCGGTGGCGCGTGGGGGCGCGTGAGTGCGAATCCCGAGGTATGATCAACATGACTTTTATCCTATACATTGTAACGAACATTTTGGGATTGGTTTCGTGTCGATCGGACACCGTCTCGATATTGTTCGGGATGTCCGAAGGTTTTAAATCCAGTTTAAAAATACTTAAAAATTCGGGAAAATTACGGGACTTGAATAGGATGTTAATGATGAGGTTAGTGATCCTCTAAATTGATTTGAACAGGTTTGGGAGTCCCGGTGATAGTGAGGTGGCCCGGGAGGGCCTATGGCACGCGTATCGAGGCGCTCGGTTAAACGGTCTGTGAGTGGACATTGGTTTCATAAATTCGATGCATGCATAACTGTTTTATGATTGTTATAATTATGATTAAATGATTTACTTTGGATATTGGTGAATTTAAAATGATTTCACGCATTTCGAGGTGAATTACGTATTTGCACGTAAACCGAGATTTTCTGGATTTTCACCAATTTCCATAAATGTGGTTGAATATGATTTCATGAAACGGTTACGAACTTGAATAAAGTAAAATCGGGCCAGGGGCCCAGTTGAATTATGAAATCGGGCCAGGGGCCCAGTTAACTTGTGGAATCGGGCCAGGGGCCCAGTTGATTTCTACATGTGATTGCGGGTCGGGGACCCTAAAATGGAATTGAATAAATGTTTCTGGTTTACATTTTATATATGTTCACATGCTGGAATCTATAAATGGTTTTGATGATATTTCGGTTATGGCACGTTTCACGGTATTTGGGCATGAGACCCGTTTGATGAAACGTAACGATCGGTTCGGATTTTATCTATGTATACCTATATGTTTTGCATGTGGATATCAATAAAATGTATTTAGTACTGCACTGTATAAATCCTTCCATATTATATTGTCTCCTCCGGATGAGGTACCCCGGAGAGGTCACGGGCGTCTAGTACGTCCAGCGTCTATGACGCTAAGCATCGGGGATGCTGTACCCGAACGGGGTTCGGGGATTGAACTCGGAAATTGAGACCCGAGTGGCACGCGTAGCCTTGTGATTGTGACCTTATTGACGTCAGGGACGTCAGACATCAGGGATGTCGGATTGGAGTGTATAGTGCAGCAACTAAAATTATGGTTATGGTTATTATGATATGCCTTATGGTTTATATTACTGGATTTATGAAATAACTCTTGGATTTACTTTTGGAAATTGAAACTATGCTTTGGTTTCCGGGCTAAGGCCCTATTGGTTATTTCTAAATAAATATGGGATTATTGGTTTTGGTGCATGCATATGATTTTACTGAGGGGCATAAATGTCTTATAAATATTTTAACAGACTTGTTTATTTTCGTCCACTCACAGCTTTTGTTTTTAATGCCCTTCAGGTTGATTCCGGATACGACTGCAGCAGAGACTTGAGCATCGCACACCTCCTCCATCGATCCTTACGCACTCTGGAAGCCCGGTTGGGAAAAGGCAATCGGTTATCCCTTGTCGGACGCCTCTTGTCCGACGGGAGCACGTCACATTCCTTGGTAATCCCGGGGGGATTGGGATGGGTCGTGTCATCCACTGGGTGGCAATTTGGTAAATACCATAATGGTCCAAATTCATGAAAGTGATTT
This sequence comes from Prinsepia uniflora, assembly GCA_032719365.1. Taxonomy (NCBI): domain Eukaryota; kingdom Viridiplantae; phylum Streptophyta; class Magnoliopsida; order Rosales; family Rosaceae; genus Prinsepia; species Prinsepia uniflora. Next base: position 73,020,899 of record CM064863.1, read on the forward strand.
TGATATTTTCCATTTTTTTCTTCTTCTTCATGTTCACAAGTAGTAGATAAAAGGTTATTTTTAGTTTTTACCCTAAATATTAAATATTGTTCTTGCCACTAAATATTGTGAATGTCAGGACCGGTCCCAAATCGCCCGGAATTAACGTGGGACCCGCCTGATCCCATCTGACACTACGTGTCAGACCAGGAAAAATTCCATCTCTAGCCCTCGCCGGGGCTATCAGAGTGCGTCAGGATCGTAGGAGGAGGGGAGTGATGTCTCATCTCTGCTACAGCCCGCATCCGCGATCAACCTGAAGGGCATCAAAACATTAAAAGTCGTGAGTGGACAAAATAAACATTTCATTAAAAACACATATTGCATAAAGACCTTTATGCCCTTCATAAAAACATACGCATGCATTCCAAAAACCGTTTATCAAACATTCATAAAACCATTTGAAAACGTATCTCAAAACCTTTCGAGGGTGCCCTGCCCCATAAACCGTCATGACCCATAAAAAACCTTTCAAGGGTTCATGCCGGTTCCCATAAACCGTCATGAACCGTAAATCCATTTGGGTCCCCGACCCGAAATCACAAAAGAACCATTAATCAAAACATGGGAACTCAGCCCAAATCAAACACCAGTGGGACTCAGCCCAAATCAATATTCTCAGTGAAATACTAAAACAAGGAACACTTTCCATCAGAATCACATACGTATCAACATACGTATAACCCATCTGAGGCACTTCCGAGAAGATGCCAACTCGGGGCACACAGCCCCTAGGGAACACATCCCCGATAAATGTCACGATATCAATCTCTCTACTAGTGTGCACACTACTTGGGGTCTCACTCCGAGTCTTCTCCCAGGAATCTCCATCTGGGAGGCTAAATCTCTGGATCTAGTCCGAGCTCTCTCTCTGGATCTAGTCCACATATCTCTCCGGAATCTGGTCCGGGACCACAACATAACAAGTAACCACCACTCTTGGAACGGGATCCTTATGGGGATGCCCACTCTGGTCTGTGGATCGTGACTTTCCAGGTCGACGTCTGGAGGAGACCATATAATTATATGGAGGATTTATTCATTTCAAATCTCTTTCTTTCTTTCTCAAATACTTTCTTTCTCAAATCACTTTTCAACTGGGTCTCATACCAGATTCATCTCAATAGGATTTCTCGAATCCGATTCAAATCCATTTCACAGGACAAGGCCTAAATCCACAGTTCAACAGGGTCTCATGCCCGAATACTGGTTTTATAAATCAAACTGGGACTCAAGCCCGATGTTACATTTAACTGGGCCCTAAGCCCGAAATCATGACTTAACAGGACCTCACGTCCGATTTCACAACCAACGGGGCCTTCAGCCCGATATCTCAACTAAATGGGTCTCAGGCCCGATATCATAAATCAAAGGGGCATCAAGCCCGATAGTACCACTAACTGGGCCTCAAACCTGAATAGTAAACCAACTGGACCCTCGGTCCGATCGTATAGCTCAAATGGACCCTAGGTCCGATTCCTCGTCAAATCAAATGGACTCCAAGTCTGAGAGTTCGTAAATCAAATGGGTCTCATGCCCGATTTCATATTTTCAAATCCAAAATCCATTCATTAAACCCTCGTTGAAAACATGGTACGCAAAGGTACGACATAAAGCCAAAAATCTCGAAAAACGTGCAAATATGTCGATCCTAAGCTACCACAAAAAAATTTCACTCATGGAAACACAAAACATATATTAAAACGCTTATAAAACATTTATGCATGCATCAAGTTCGAAAGAAATGTCCACTCATAGACCGTCTGAAGTCGTGCCTCAATACGCATGCCATAAACGTCTCTCGGGTCAATCGTCACCTCCGGGATTCCCGAACCTGTCCAAATTCATTTATAGGGTTACTAATAGCCTCATTAACCTCTCATTGAAGTCCCATAATTTTTCGAATTTTCTAACTATTTTTAAACCCGAACCTAAACCTTCGGACGTCCCGAATTATATCGAAACGATGTCCGATTGACACGAAACCAGTCCCAAAATGTTTGTTACATCGAATAGATGATTTCACATGTTGGAACCACCCCCAAAACAGGGGCCACGCGCCCGTACGCACCCCAAGAGTGGCCTGCTCGTGGGCTTCACGCGCCTGCACTATTCCTACACCACTGAGCTTCAGCCGACCGGTTCACCTGGTTTGGCTGGTCCAGTTGGACCGGCGTGACCGGTTCACGGCTTTAGACTCCCCATTTTTCATCCTACTTCTTCCTTTTTGATTCCTTTCTTCCTATTTTCAAGTTTTCTATCCATTCCAATCCTTAAACGCATCTAAATACACCTAAAACCCATGGTTTGATTTTGAACCACTCGGTTCAAGTTTTTCCCAGCCACCCTCACGGCTGCTCAGCCCCTACCACCACCCAAAACCTTTTTAATACCTTCCTAACAACATAAAAACCATTTCCTAATCATCCAATACAACCTATAATGCACAAATCGAATTAAAAGGGAAATTGGGCCTAACCGTGAAATCTTCTCGGTTCATGGCTCCACCGTCCACAGTGGCGTGCCCTTGGCCGGCCACCAACATCCACACATCCTCTCCTCACTCCCTGGCCTCTCAGTCATGATCAAAGGAAGGTTTGGATTGGTTTAAGGGGGAGGGTGAGATCGGGTTTGTTTGGAATGAAGGAAGAAAAGTGATCGATGAAGATGAAGGGTGAAATCCATGAAGGAAAATGAATGGCCAGTGGATGAGTGACACTTGTCACTCATCCATTGGGCCACTGAAAAATCCCTGGGCCCCACCTAATTTCACTTGCCTCGAAAAACGCGCTATCATGAATAGTATTTTCGTACTTCCGTGAACCGTAACTTCGTCGTCGAATGTCCGAATTCGACGTGCCGCCTGTCTACAGATTCGTATCGTCCCGATCTACGTAACGGTCTTCGTCCCTCAACCATCGGACCTTCGGGGTCAAAAATCAACTTTTGGCCCAAATTACCAAAATGCCCTTGAACTTCCGAACGTCATAACTTCCTCCCCGAACGTCGGAATCGAGCGTGCCACCTGTCTATGAACTGGTGACGTCAAGAACTACGTCACAGTCATTGGTCAAAGTCCAATTGACCGTCCGAATGAAAAGCCAACGATTTGCCCATTCTAGGGGCAAAATCGTCATTTCGCCCGAACGTCCGCTAATCCTCATCTAATTTCGTCATTAACTCTTAATTAATCATGCTAATTCGAGACGGATCGTCACAGTGAATATGAAAAGTTGATACATTTACCTCTTCGTTTTCCGGGTTTTGTGTAACTTGCGTTGAATTTTGTGTTGTGTTATTAATTGTAGGAACTTTAGAAATATTGGTGAAAGATTCGTACCAATGTATGAGTTATAGTTATTAACAATTATATTTGAGTATAATTCAAAGAATTTTACTACTAATAATGAAGTTTATGGACCATAGCTAATATTAGAGTAAATTTCAGGGATTATAACAATAGTTAGTAAAAAATAGAGAATTTTATTAAACAGTAAAAAGTCAATCATACCCTTAATTTTAAAAGAATTTTGTTAACATTTTAACGGAGTAATGATTAGTATATATTTAGGTATATTTCAGGGATCTTTACTATTAATAATGAGGTTTAAGGACTATAGTTAATATTAGAGTAAAATTTAAGGACTATAACAAGAGTTTTCCCATTTTATTTTTACTAGTAAGTGTTTAAGTATTATTAAATTAGACTACACACAGGAAACAAAAAGAATTAATAGTCGTTAGAATGGAAAAAAAATAATAATAATAATAAAGCAGTGTGGCATCGGCAGAGAGCCCGAGGCAAAGGAGTTGGAATGCGAGGACGTAAAAAAGAGCGGGGAATGGGAATTGTAAAAGAAATAAAGAAAGAAAGGGAAAAAGTAAAAGATGAATGAGGGAGGAGGAATTGATGAAAGAGAGAGTGAGGGATGCAGAGACAGCGGGAGGCATAAACATGTCATATGATAGTATGTGTGTCCGAAGGCATTTATTGTATAAAGTTGCATGCTTTCCCTTCATAAATCTCTCTCTCTCTCTTCCCCATTTTTATTTTACTACTTTTTCAGTCAGCCACTCGCCTCTCCTCCTTTGACTGCATTTTCAATTATTATTATTATTATTATTTTTTTGGTCGAATTCGATTATCTAGTGAATCACACATCCATGGAACATGGTCCACCGGCTTATTTAGATGCACAATTTATGAGTGCTACACAAGGATTGAAATATCGATATCGACAGATATATCGCTAATTAAATTTACGGATATCTCGCCCCAAATATCGATATCGATATCGATATCGTTTACGGTCAACAAAAATGACGGAAATTCGGTCTAAAAGTTGGAAATTTGGAATGAAACTTTGGGAAAAACTTAAGTACCTAATGATGGTTATATAGGACTAATAAAAACTATAAAATGACTTTGATATAATAAATATATGATGAATAATATAATACAATAGAGTTTTGTCGATGACTAATAATATTTTTTAACATAAATATAAATTGAAGTGAATTACTTTAATTGAATGTTAATATAATTAAAAACATAACAATAAGTATAAAAAAATGAATAGAAAAAAATTATAAAATGAGTAAATATATTTAAAATTGAAAAAAAAAGATACAATTATAAAATGAGTAAATATATTTAAAATTGAAAAAAAAAAAAAATAGAGTTAATCTTTGTTCAAAAATTGGAAATGATTGATATATTTAAAATTGAAAAAAAATGATAAATATAGTTGAAAATAAAAAAAACAAATGAAAATAAGAAAATAAGAAAAACAAATAAGAAAAATAAATGAGTTAATTTTGGTCTACAAATCACAAATGATAAATAGCAAGCAAAAAAACACGCAGGGAAGGAAAATGGGAAGCAGGGAAGGAAAAAAAAAAAGCAACACTTGCACTTGCACCTACCTGGGATCGAACCCAGGTGGGTTTGATTTAAAACCAAACCAAAACCAACTCCATCAGCAAGCCCAATTGAAAATATTAGTAAGCAAATAATATATAAAGTATACATACGAACATAAAACCAGTCATCCCCTACCTTGAGCGGGTCTGCGATTCGGGTTATTTTGACCCGGCGGCTAGACCCGACTGGTTTAAGCTCATTTTACGTCCGTTTTTCACCCAATTTAAGCCCATCTTGATCGTTTTAAGTAAATAATGAGATCTATCTCCTTAAAACAAGAAAAAAGATCGAAATTTAGTGAGATATCTTCCCCCCCCCCCCCCCCTCTTATATGCCGCCGGCCATTTTTAAAGAAATATCGGCGACATTTCGCCGATATCCACCGATATTTTCATCACTGGTGCTACATCATCGTCGATTTTCACTGGTTTTAAAAGGTGGCTACTCATAGAGATAGTGCCCGACGATTGTGATAAATATTAGAAACTCAAACATAACTTTATCAAATTACATTTTAATTAGTAAATATTGAAAATGTCCAAATAAGAAGAAGATTTATTCTTGATATTAAAGATAGCGAATACGAATTAATTAAAATTATTAACCGATTCGTTTCAAAATGTTATTTGGCGGGATAAAAATCAAATTCATTTTGTTAATCCGTTAAATTCAAACCGGACTACTAAGAAACATATTAAATTTTATTAATTTTTAAATCTATTATTAATACAAAGTAAAAATAATAAAATAAAAGGAGACAAAATATGTAAAATAAGCAAAAATCCAACATCAATAATGAAAAAAAAATCTATGTGATCAACAATTTCGGTGTTGTTGCTATTTGTCACCGGAAAATATTTTGTATCCTTGTTGTTTTTTAAGTGTTTATATTGTTATCAAAATATCAAAGCTAAATACCTAATATTTTCAATCTGGTATTAGGTATTTGATTCTAGCATTTTTAAGTGTTCTTCTTGTTTGTATCTTTACTTTTTTTTTTAATGCATAAACGGTTTCAAACCATATTGATCCAAATCGAACCGTTAGTAACGTTTTGGATTGAAACAGTTTCATTTCTAATTCTAGAAAATCCAAAATCATATCGAACCATTTAGATTTTAACGGTTTGGATTTGGATATTATCAATAACTATATCGAACCGCATCATGCCCACCTCTAATTAAAGGACAAAGATTTATTCTTGATAATGAAGGGAAATTTGACAACTATTTTTATTTTATTTTTAAGTTTCATTTTCCTACACTTTAGATATGAGAAAATGTGAAAAATGAAGAACAATGGAAGCCATGAGAAAGCGAAAAAAAAACCTATTTTTTGTGAGTTTCACATTGATTTATTTTTCTATCTTCTTCTCCATGCCATGCACCGTTCTTCCTTATACCTTCTATCTTTCCTATATTTTCCACATATCTAATACACAAAATGTGAAAAATAGAATAATTATCAAACGGACCCTAAATATGTATATATAAGGATTATATTTCATTATTAATTACTAGTGATACGAAAGTTGCATGTGCACTAAATACTTTGAATATTAAAAATATTTACCTATAATATATAATATGACAACACATAAGATATGTGCATCAATATTTACGTGAATTTGGATTATGAAAGAAGATGAATAAGTAGCTCACGTGAATGAATGGACCACTTACTCTCCTTGTCAAAGACTGTTTAAGTGTGACCCATGCACCAACATTCCCATCTCTCTTTTTCCTCTTTTTTCTCACATTCCCATCTAGAATTCGGAAAGGCAGGGTTTTTAAATTTGTCAATCAGCAGCTATATGCTAGTAGAAGCAGACTATCAAAACCCCATTTAATTCCATGGTGTGTTCCTCGAAATGACCTCTCCATAATCTGCCTGTAACAATTCGCTTGCATCATCCATCCTTTTTCCTAAGGCTAGCTAGTATCCTCTTAGGTGAGCCCCTCCACTTAGGTACTATTAGCTCATCCGCTTGTTTTCGCAAGAAGTTGAGATTCTATCTCAAAACCAATATATTGACAATTAGGGAAGTAGTCTAAGATCATATAAGACACAAATTGTAGTTGTGTTTTTTTCGATGTGGGACATTTTCCTCACATCTCAACACACCCCCTTACGTATGACGGATTTTCCAACCTATCACGTGATGATTTAATGGGTATTTGTGACACGTGTGGCGGTTAAGTTTTCACGTGGGATAACCCCACTCGATACCATGTAAGAAGGCAATTGGCAATGGCGGAAGTAGCCACATATCATATAAGGCACAAATTGTAGTTGTGTTTTTCGGATGTGAAATATTTTCCCCACATCTCAACAGTTTTAAATAGGAATTGGCATAAGTTCGTGTAAATTAGAGATTGATTTGAAATTACTATGGGTCAATAGTATTTTTATCTACACATTATGTAGTAGGTCTCAAGTTTGACTCTCGTAAAAAGCGAGAATAATACCCAATGCATATGATGTAATTTCCCTCCCCTAATTAATATCATTATATCAAAAAAACAAAAAACAAAAATTGATTTGAAACCATTATGTTCATGCTAGTTAAATTTGATTTAATCGGATATAATTCAAAAGGTTAGAAACTTTCAAAATGTAAGGACCCGTCCCGAATATACGGAATTAATTAAGATTAATGATGGATTATCAAAAAGTAATTAAAGACTAATCGAGAGTTAGCAGACAATTTGGGTAAAATGACAATTTTGCCCCGAGAAAGGACAAAATGTTGACTTTTGACCTAGAAGGTCAAATGCACGTAGATCGAGGACCGTTACGTAGATCGAGACGATACGAGTCCGTAGACAGATGACACATCAAAATTGGACATCATACGAGAAAGTTACGGGTCACGGAAGGTTCCAAGAACAATTCATGATTGTACGGGTTTCAGATGGTTTGTTTTTAGTGGGACCCAAATATCTGATTTTGAACCATAGGATGAGTGACACTTGTCACCCACCCTATGGCCCATTTCCATACACACATGCATCATCATCATCATCCTCCATTCATTCATCTTCTTCATTTTCTTCCAAAACCCGTACTTCAACGACTCGTCCCAAATATCAGGATTAAATATTAATTAATTACGAATTAACGTGACTAATTGGGGATTATGTGTAACGACCCGTCCCGGAAGTTGGGATTAATGAAGTGATTAGTGACGGATTAACTAAGTTAAGTGGCAGTTTGGTTACTTTTGGACTTTTGGTGTAGAATGACGATTTTGCCCCTAGATTGGGCAAAATGTTGACTTTTAGTTTGGGCGGTCAATTGGGCATTGACCGATGACCGTGATATAGTTCGGGACGTCACGAGTCCGTAGACAGGTGGCACGCCCAATTCCGACATTCGAGGAGGAAGTTATGATGTTCGAAAGGTTGAGGGTATTTTCGTAATTTGGGTAAAAAGAGGGAAATTGTTGACTTTTTGTTTAACCCTTAGCTTTCATGCAAACCGAGGACCGTTAGATAGATCTCGACGTCCTGAGTATAACGACAGGCGGCATGTGTCGATTGGAGGTCGGACGGTTAAACTACGGGTCTAGGAACTCGAGGGGCAAAATGGTAATTTGTGCAATTAAGGGTAAAATGGTCATTGTGATTCCTTGGGATCTGTGCCCAGTGAGTGTGTGACAAGTGGCTGTTCTGGGGAGTTCTCACCACAGAGGAGTGGACATATGTCCTTATCTGGATGGTGGTAGAACCTTGTGTGTACCAGGTTTAAATTTGTGCACGGGTTGAACCAAAACGGAAAACAGAGAACAGGGGACGAGGGATCGACCGTGTGGGTGAGCTTTCAAACATCTCCAAGTGCCCATGGTGTGTGAAGCAAAGTGAGAATGGGAGATAAGAGGAATCTGGTGGTGACAACGACGGCCCACGACGGCTTGTGACGTTGAAGAATTGGGAGAAAGAACCAGTAAGTCCTCTGGTTTGAGTTTCAAATGTGGACGATGAAGTGAAAGGTTAGGAGCCTAATTTAGGACTAAATCATGACTCTGAGGTGTCTGGAACTTGAGTGGACGCGAATGGGTGGCTCGCCGTGGACGGTGGCCGGCGAGCCCGACACGGTAAGATTTGGGTTCAAAATCGATTATGGATTTTTAGTCTTTGATGATGATTATTAATGACTCAACCGTGATGTGGGGAGGGAAACAAGTCGTTTGGGATGAACTTGGAGGCTGGAGGAAGCCGGAAAAAACCATGGACGTCGAGGTTGCAGAGTGCAGGTTGAACTCTTGAACAGAAAGGTATGATCTCGTGGTTTTTGTTACAAATTGATTAGGTTAGTAGATTAAGAGGAGAAGGAAGAAACTAATGGACTAATCAGGTTTTAAAACGGATTAACAATGGGATAAAACCGCGAATGCCGGTTCAGACCGGTCGACCATTGTTGAAGACGATGAACAGTGACTAGCGCGTGAGGCCCACGCGCAGTCACTTCAGGCGGCGCGTGTGGGCACGTGGCATGCCTTTTGAGGAAGGTTCCAACACGACTTTTAAAGTATTCGATGTAACGAACATTTTGGCACTAGTTTCGAGTCAATCGAATATCGGCTCGATATGTTTCGGGCTGTCCAAAGGTTTTATGGCTCAGTTAAAAATAGTTAAAATACGGGAAAAATTATGGGGCTTGAGTATGACCTTTGTGAAGTAGTTAGTGACCTCGTTATGGGATTTGGACAAGTTCGGGAAAGCCAAGGATAGCAGAATGGCCGGGAACGGTATAAGTGCGCGAGTATCGAGGCGACGTCGGAATAGTCTGTGAGTAGACTTTGTTTTCTAACTCTTGATGCATGAATATATGTTTTATATGTTTTCTATACGTGATTCTATGATTTGATTTATGATCTTGATGGTTTATGATTTTGCACTATTTTCGAGGTATTACAGAATTTCACGTTTTATGAGATTTCGATGGATATTGTGATTTGAACCTGGTTTTAATGCTTTGATATCGGGATTTGAAATACGTTTTGATTTCAATAAAAGTAAAGAGATTTTGGAAAATGACTTCGGGCTTGAAGCCAAGTTCAGAAAAGTGGTTTTGAGAAACGTGATTTCGGGTTTTTGAGTCGGATTTCCGGATTCGATTTGAGACTTGAAAGTGGATTCCGGGTTTGGATTCGGAATAGTTATTCTGGATGTCGGCTTACGGAATGATGGTTGCGGACTCGGATCTGGAAAGGAGATGGATATGAATTCTGGGTTTGGATCCGGGATCCTGATGAGATTGCGGATTCGGATTCGGATATGGATAGTGGTTATGGAATGGATTTGCTGGATTTGGTTATTGGGTTTAGACCCGGATATGATATGACGGGGGCGGGCCCGGATTGAGTTTAAAGACTCGGGAGTTTAAAGACTCGGATATTGATTTCCCCCGTAGGCCTACTGAGTTTAAAGACTTGGGAGTTTAAAGACTTGGGAGTTTAAAGATTCGGATAGATCCAGCAGGTTCCATGAATGAAAATGTGATATGGTTTTCAATAATTGTTTCCGATGGTTTTGGGCTATGCCCGGATGAAATGGTTTTCGATGGTTTTGGACTGAGGCCCGGGATTTGGAAAGGAAATTGTGTTTGGGTTTTCGTATTATGGTTTGTTTAACCGGATTATTGAATGGTGCTTTTATGACATGAATTTGATATGCATGCATTGGTTTTTGAAAGGGAGGGTATAAACGTAATTGTTTTATTGAACTGTTTTTTTTACTTGTATTTTATTTTTGTCCGCTCACAGTCTTTTCGTGTTTTCGATACCCTCCAGGTTGTTGCGGCACGGACTGTTGATCGAGAGAGATGGAGACATCACACCCGCGATCCACAGTAGTGCGGCATACTCTAGGAAGACCGGTTACTTTCGGATGGTTGAATCGAGAATCCCTTGTCTGACCTACGTGTCACATGAAGATTGGACGTCAGTTTAGCCTTCATGTCTTGCGTAAGATAAACGGGATCGGGATTTAGCTCTTAATCCCAGGGGATTAGGGGTGGGTCCTGACATTATGCGAGAGAATTCGGACGGATGGTGTAAAATGATCGTTTTGCCCCTAGAATTGGGCAAAATGTTGACTTTTGACCAGGAAAGTCAAACATACGAGGACCGATGACTGTGACGTAGATCAGGGCATCACGAGTCCGTAGACAGGCGACACGTCGAAATCGAATGTCAAACGGGGAAGTTATGATCACGGGATCAAAATCAATTTAATTAACGTATCGGGATCCAAATTAAATAATCCTAAAATCTGATTGGTTGAAAAATTTATGTGGGGCCTTTGGATGAGTGACAAGTGACAAGTGTCACTCATCCCATTGGCGGGTTTCCTTAAATAGTGAATCTGGTTTTGATTGGGTGCTTGTTATTAAAATATATTTGTTTTCCCTCCTCACATCTCTCCTCCCTTCCCATGCACTCATCTTCATCATTCCTTAATTTTCTTCCTAACACAAACATACGACTAAACACACAAACAACCACACCACCCTATCTTCCACCATTATCTGAGGTTACTTAAGGGACTGAGTAAGAAGGGATTAGGAAGGACGGTAGAGTGAAGGGTTGAGCATGGCGGCGCAACCACGGGTAAGGTAAAACCCGAAACCCAGTTTTTGGCTGAAAATGGAAAACCAAGTTTTGATGTGTGTTGATCGATTTGGTCGATCCTATTATGTTCTAGGGATTGGTACGAGCTCGTGGGTAGTGGTTTCGAAGGAATTGGTGGCCTGTGATGGCTGGAAACAGAGGAGGAACATCACGACCACTGTGCATCGTGAAACAGGTAATTTGTAGATCGATTTTCCTATTTTTGTTTAGATAGAGACGTTAATGAGGATGAGACGAAGCTGTAGGAGGAAACGAGGAGGAGTTTGGTGGTTGGACGACGGAGAACCGGCTGGGTTAGACCGCGGGTCCTATGCGACTTGGTTGCAAGGTCCGACTAAGGTCAGTGATGACATGATGTCAGCGTTGGCTTTTTAAAGTTGACTTTCTAGCGTTGACTTTTGGTTTGACCAGGTGCGTAGGACCAGTGTCATTTTAAAGGTTTCGATAATCTGGACGCAATGGTGGTGGTTTAGGGCTGATCGGAGATCGTTAGGTTAATCAAATTGAGGGTTTTGACCTCGAGAAACGTGACCAGGACATGTTGATTTTTCCGGGAGTTTTGGGGATTTATCCTATAGACTTGTATAGTTGATTAGTGACCTTCGAGTGTGATTTGGACTGGTCTGGATGTTCCGGTGATGCTGATATAGCCTCGAAAGGCTTATGACATGCGTATCGAGGCGGCATCTAAGACAATCTGTGAGTGGACATTGATTTCTAAATTGATGCAAGCATAACTGTTTTATATGCTTTAAATATGTGATTTATGTTGGATTTGATTGTGGTGTTTAGTATTCACGTATTTGCACGTATTTTGAGGTTTACGATTTTATACTATATTTCTACGTGATTATGATTTTAATAATGGTTCAATGGTATGACTTTGGATTTGGAAATATGGAACGGGGCATGATACCCATTTGATTTACAACTATCGGACTTGATGTCCATTTGATTCAATGAGGCATCGAGCCAAAGGCCTAATTGACTTACATGATCGGGCTTCAGGTCCAGTTGGTTTATGAAATGGAATTTCGGGCTGAGTCCCTTGAATTTGAATATTGGATTTGTGGAAATACTTTATGAAAGTTATACTTCGGGCACGAGAACCATTTGTGGATTTACGATGGTTTTATGGAAATCTCGAGCATAGCCCTTTTGAACGGTTTGAGATGATTTATGAAATGTTTTCCATATACCATCCTTATGCGTGGATTGTCTCCTCCAGACGTCTCGTAGTATCCTGGAGTAATCATGACGCACTACCTGAGAAGGGCTACCCGAGGCGAAGCTCAGGATCAGGAGTGCAATTATGGATAAGGCCCCCCCAGGGAGGGTCATTGATCTGCGAGTCATTGATCTGGGTGGACCCTGAGGAGACTCGGAATTGAGACCCCGAGGAGCACGTGTAGCTTGGAAATCGTGACAGTGGTATTGATTAGGCATTTGAGATGCTGAGGATTGGTTAAATTGTATTTCGATAAACTAGATATTTAATATTGATGGTTTTGGGCTTAAATCCCACATGTTCGGTTTTGGGCTGAGTTCCCACATACTTTGGATTTGTGATGTTGGGCTAAGGCCCTAATGATTTAATTAAAGTAAATGGTTTGATTACTAGTTTTCGAATACATGCATACTTTTTAGTGAAGAGCATAAATGTCTTTTTGTGAAATGTTTTTTATTAAATTATTGATTTTTCGTCCACTCACAACTTTTAATGGTTTTTAATGTCCTTTAGGTTGATCGCGAATGCGGGTTGTATCAGAGCCCAAGATGTAACAACCCGTCCCGAGAGCTGGGATTAGTAGTGTGATTAAGGTGGGATTAGTGAGCTAATCGGTGGTTAGGTGGTCCCGATAGGTCCGTAAGCTTAGAATGACGATTTTGCCCCTAGTTCGGGTAAAATGTTGACTTTTAATTCGGGTGGTCAAGTGGGTATTGACCAGTGACCAGGACGTAGTTTAGGACGTCACGAATCCGTAGGCAGGTGGCACGCTTGATTCCGACATCCGAGAAGGGAGTTATGATGTTCGGAAGGTCGAGGATATAACCGTAATTTGGTTAAAAGAAGGGAAAACATTGACTTTTTGGACGATCGGGTTTTGGTACGTTGACTGAGGATGGTTACGTAGATCTCGTTGTCCTGAGTTCGATGACAGGCGGCACGTATTCATCGGACGTACGATGTGAGAGTTACGGGTCTAGGAAGGTAGTGGTAACATCGTAAAATTGGGTTAAAAGGAGGGGCAGTTTGGTCTTTTGGTTGTCTGGAAAGTGTGCAGCAGAGAGGGACAGATGGACGACTGGGATTGAGCCATGTGGGAGAGGATGGAGTGGATGGTGACACGTGATAAAGGTGGAGTGGTTTCTGGTGAGTTCCAGTGTGTGCACGGTCCTAATTAATTGGGTGCAACCGTGTGTGTGTGTTCGTGGGTGTTCGAGTGAAACAGAGGGAGATTGTGAGGGAAATTGAGAGAATTGATCGATGATGGTGTGTGTGCTAGTGAGTTGTAAGTGTGTGCGATTGATTAGAGCATGAGAGGAAGACAGTGAGAGGGTTAGAAGAGGTGATGGTGGTGTGTGGGTGAGTGAGAGTCGCGGGGAAATACCAGAGAAAACAGAGAATACTGAGGGCTTGTGGTGATGTTGTGGCCGTGTGCGGGTGCGATTGACCTCGATAGGAGGTTGAGGCGACGCGGTGGACTCCAGGGAACACGGCGGCGAGCACGGCGGTGGGCGGTTACAGGTAAATTCTAATCTCCGTGTCTGTGCCCTGTTTTTCCGTTGAGTTTTGACTTGTGAGTCGTGAGTCTAGAGGTTAAATCGAAGTTCATAGGGAGGTCTAGGGGACTCAATGGAGGTCTGGGCTTCTATTGGTTGTGCTGCCATGACGGGTGGTGCACGGTGGGGGTTAACATGACGGCGGGTACTCTGGTGCTCTGTTTTGCCGTCGATGTTCGAACCTAAAGTCGTGAAGTTTGGGAGTGAATCGACGGTTAGGGTGAGTTGGGTTAGGTTTAGAAGGGTCCTAGGAACCGTCTAGTGTTGCCACCGTGACGGGAGGTGACCTGGGTGGCTGGGAAGGAAAACAGAGCGGGGATCGGATTTTGTTTCGCGCTTCGGTCGACGGTTTAGGGGCCGTGTCGAGGTCTAAAGAGGATAGGGTTGGACAGAGTAAGTCTGGACGATGAAGATGGGGAAGAAAGGGAAGGAAATTGAGACGGGACGGCAGAGAACCGTTCTCGCCGGTTCGATTTACAGACACTGTGTCGAACCGGGTCTGCTCAAGGTAGCTGATGCACTGTAGCTGGCGTGTGAGGCCCACGCGCAGCCACTTTGGGCGGCGCGTGAGGGCGCGTGCGGCGGCGGTTGGAGAAACGGTGAACTAGGTTTTTGGTCCAGGAGTTGTGTTGAGTCCATTGGAAGTGGTTTCAGGTTAATCGGACGTCGTTTGAGTTTAGTTTCGCGAGGGTGAAGGTTTAGGGTTCCGGTTTAGTACGTTCAGGACCTGGGAATTTTTGAGGGAATTTAGGTGATTACTCGTAGACGTGTTAGTGACGTAATTTGGTGTTTGTTGACAGGATCAGGATTTCCCGAGGAAGCTGAGGAATGTGCAGGACGTTCAGGACGCGATTGAGGGCTCAGTACTGTGAGTGGACCCCTTCTCTAAACTCGAGCATGCATAACTGCTTTTAATTACTTGTTTTATGGTTTTCCTTGTGATTTCATGGTTATTTGCATATGCTATAACTGTTTTACTTAATTGCACGTTTTCCGAGGAAATTACGTATTTGGCACGTTTTACGAGAAAGTCTTGATTTCTGATTATGATGCCATGGTTTTGGGATTTCAAACAATACTTTGTTTTCAATGATTATAAAGGGATTTTGGAACATGATTTCGATGATCAAGGTTTTTGGTTTTAGAATCGGATTTCGGAAAGTGGAATTTGGTTTTAAAGTTGAAAAGTGGATTTCTGGATTTGGGTTCGGAATGACGGTTCGGGATGTCGGAAGGGCATCGGACCAGTGATTTCGGATTCGGGTTTGGATATGGATTTAGAAAAGGTTTTTCAAATGGTTTTGATTGGATTTGCTGGATCTGGTTATTGGGTTTAAAGACCCGGATATTGTGATTGACGGGGGACGGGCCCGTATTGAGTTTAAAGACTCGGGAGTTTAAAGACTCGGATATATTGATATTTCCCCCGTAGGCCTGTTGAGTTTAGAGACTCGAGAGTTTAAAGACTCGGATATGATTGAGGCCTGGATTGAGTTTAAAGACTCGGGAGTTTAAAGACTCGGATAGGTCCAACAGGTTTGATCGGAAAAATAATGATTGGATGTTCATGGTTTCTGATACGGTTTATGATTCATATGCTATGATTTCTATAACTGTTTTATAGTGTTTCTGTTTCTTATGATGTTTTATGATGATCGATTTCTAACTGTTTTAATAACTGGGTTATGCATGTGGTTTGTAAAACGGAGGGTAAAACTCGGTTTTCTTATAAAATGGTTTTAGAACTTTTATTTTATTTACGGTCCACTCACACCTTTTATTTTTAACTGCCCTCCAGGTTGTGGAGATAGCACAGGGTCTTGACGTCGAGGCAGTGTCTGAGGCATAGAAGTGACGAGCGGCATCCTAGAGTGTTTAAGTTTTTCTTCCGCATGCGTGTAATTATCATCGGTTTTTATTTCCTTGTAATTCGTACCATGCTCTGTAAAATTTTAACTTCGGGTGTTATTGGTTGTTTTCTCATGCGTCTGACTGTTTTGTATCGGGGTGTCAGACGGGAGCAGGATTTACCTCGGGTTTCGGGGTGAAACCGGGGTGGGTCCTGACACAAGACATTAGCCTCCTCCATTAATCATGGCGCACTCTAGAAGCCCCGAATGGGCTGAGATTTTGAGTTATCCCTTATTTGACACTTCATGTCAGACGGGAGCATAGCACATCCAGCGTTAATTACGGCGGGGATTGGGATAGGTCGTGTCACGTACCCACCCCATTCTCCCCTTCCACCATCTTCTTCCTTGGTTTTTGAGAGAGACATAGTGAGGGAGTGAGACAGAAAGGATAGAGACGGCGAGGATGGGCAGAGGTCACGGCGGAGGTGGGCGGAGGTCATAACGAAGGTGGCCGGAAAAGGTAAGGCCGTGGGTTTTTGGGGATTTAGGTTTGAGTTTTGGCTGTTTTGGATCGATTCTAAGCCTGTAATCATGTTCTTTGAGCTCATACTAGCTTGTAGGTGCAAGAATGGAAGATTTTGGACGATAGGAGTGGCCGGAATGTTGATTCGAAGTTTGGCCGAAACTTTGGGAGGCCATATCATCAAAATTAGGTACTGTCTTTAATTTCTGGGTTCCAATTTGGATTCCTGGGCTCGAGTAGCATGATTTCCATATATAGAACGTAGGGTTTCGTTGAGAAAGGAGAGAGATATGAAGGTTTGAAAATTGGGGCGAAAATGGGGTTTTCCGGCCATCGAAGACGGCTGCGCAGGTTGTCTTCTCTAGTGAGCCGTTGATCGATTGACATCACCGTTGACTTTGCTGACATCAGTGTTTACTTTGACCATTGACTATGATGTCGTCAGTGTTGACTTTGATCGTTGACCATGACGACGTCAAAGTTGACTTTGCTGATGTTAGCATTGATCGTTGACTTTTGGATCGATCGAACTTTGACCTGCGTGCGGGGGTGCATGGGCATGAATTTCGAGGTCAACCTAGTCTTGTTCAAAAGATTTTGACGATTTGAATTCAATGGTGGTGATTTCAGGTCGACCAGAGATCGTTTGATAGGTCAAATGGAGGGTTTTCTCCTCGGGAAGCTTGTTCGAGACACGTAGACCGTTCTGGGATGTGTGATGGTTTATGATTAGGACTTATATAGGTTGATAGTGACCTTTGGGTATGATTTGGATAGGTCCAGACGTCCCGGGTAGTATGGATTGGCCTAGAGTGGCTTACGGCGCGAGTTGCAGGCACATAACACGAACGGTTTATAAGTGGACATTTGCTTTATAAATATGATGCATGCATAAATTTTTTAAATGTAAAAATGATCATGATTTTAGATGCATTGATTGCATGATGTTTTGGATATGACTGGGCATTTTTGTAGAAAATGTCGTTATATTGCACGTATTTCGTGATTTATGTTTCATATGATGTTTGGGCTTCGGCCAAGAATTCTATGTACATATGTTTTATTTGATTTTGATGGTTTCATGGAGAGGTATGAAACCGAATATTTGATTTACGGTTTTGAAGGATTTTACGGAGATGCGTGAAATCGACATTTCGGGCTTAATACCCAATTGGATATTTACCTTGACTTGGATTGAAGTCAAGGACGATTTTGAAAAGTGTTTTGAATCGTGAAATGGTTTTCGAATTTGGAAATATCTTTCAGGCGTATGACGCAGTTGATTTATAGTTTAACTTAGAGTATAGTCAAACGTGAGATATATTGGGCTATGACCCATTTATGAGATTTATGAAAGATATTTCGGGCATGAGACCCAGTTGTGGATTTGATAGGATTCGAGGAATCCTGAGTTTATGAAGTGTTGATAGACACTGTTTTTGGGCTTGTAACCTATTTGATTATATTTCGGGCTTGTGACCCTATTGATGATAGTCGGACTTGTGTCCCTATGATTTTGAGTTTAAAGACTTAGATTTTATTAGAGGGCATCCGATTGTAAATATGTTTCCCCAGAGAGCACTATGAAGATATTACTCACCTCCGAGGTACGGAGAGGTCACGATGCGCCTGATGTCGAGCAGCTGAGAAAGGCGGCAGCTGGGGGAGGCTCAACCTAAGAGTGCGGTATATGAGATCAGTCGATGATAATTCACGACGATCTAAAGATTGTCGGCCGGTGATGTGTTCACGACGACATGCTCGGGATTAGAGTAGTCCTTGAGCTTATGGGCACGCGTTGCTGGAATTGGAATCGTGACTGATGATATTGATGATGATGGTCTGAGATACCTCATGGTTTTATAGTTGGGTTGAGGTCCCCACATGTTTTATCTTTGGGTTAAGACCCTATGTGATGTGATTTAGGCTGAGACCTTGTGTGATTTGGCTTTGGGATGAGACCCTATTGAGGAAATGGCTTCGATTGAGAAACATTTTTCAATGTGTTTTGTTTTGAAAAGCAATACGTCTTACTTTTGAGAATGTATTTGAAATACTGTTTTTTAATGCATGCATACTTTTACATGAAGGGTATAAACGTATTTTCGATAAATGTTTTTGATAAACTGTTGTTTTTGTCTACTCACAGCTTTTATGTTTTTGATACCCTTTCGATTGATCGCGGATGCGGGCTATAGTAGAGATCGAGACATCACAAGCCACCACAAATCCTAGCGTACTTTGGATAATCCCGAGCGGGTTAATGTGTTATCCTTTGTCTGGTATGCAGTGTCAGACGGGAGCAGACACATCCCATGATAATTCAGAGGAATTGGGATGGGTCCTATCACAAAATTTCTGTTAATTAATGGTTTTCTTTGATTAATGGAATCTTTAACATTGACTAATCCCAATGCATTCTTGCTATACCTTTGAATTTCCTAGGATGTCAAGATATGCTTGTTTGGCATCACGAGAAATCTGGGAACTACACGGTGAAGATAGAGCATGTAATGGCTAAGGAGTTACTACGAAATGGGAAGTTTAAACATAACTAGGGATCAAATGAATCTAGTTTAGTGGTCGGGACGATTTATTATGAGAATCTATCTGGACCTCTGCAGCTCCTTCAAAGCTACAGTTATTCATTTGGAAGCGCTGTAGATATTTTTTGGTAGTCAGACACAATCTAATGAAGCAAATGATCCAGGTGGATAACATATTCCCAACCTGTGGTGAGTCCGAGGAAACCCACATACACTTCTTCTTCCAATGCAAGTATGCTCTGATTTTTTGGTTTGGTGGCCCGTTACAGGCTAATATGAGAGATGTGGTGAAACCAGATTTTCGTGGTTATTGAGAGCACTTTATACTGATTTTTTCTGAATTTTCTCAAAATGTAAAAATATGAGATGGTATAAGAATGTTATGATTGAACCGGGGAATGCTATTGAACATATGCTTAAACAGATGCAAGATTACAAAATGGCATTAGAAACACAGTCTAAATTAATTCAAGTTATCCTTGGTTTAACTCCCCCAACCCCTAAACCATCAAAATGGACCCGTTCGCCACTGGAATATGTGAAGGTTAACTGTGATGGTGACTTCTCAAAAACTGAATAAGTTGGAGGGTTTGGATGAGTCCAATAATGTGAGGACCCGTGCCTTGGAGGCATGGTTAGCAATCTCACATCGCCTGGGGGGATCTGGAGGATGTGCTTTATATGTGTGGGTGCGCATCTATCCAACAACAGGCCTTTTGGGAGCTCATTGACTTTGGATTCCTTGGAAACTCCAAAGTTAAGCGAGTAGGGGTTGGTGCAATCCTATAATGGGTGACCCACTGGGAAGTTGAACGTGAGTTTCCGAGAACAAAACCGTGAGGGTTGGGCCCAAAGCGGACAATATCCTGTTGGAGAAGGTAGGGTCGTGACAATTTGGTATCAGAGCCCAACCACGGCCGGAATTGAGTGTGCCAGCTAGGACGTTGGGTCCCAATGGGGATGGATTGTAAGGACTCGTGCCTTGGAGGCATGGTTAGCAATCCCACATCGCCCGAGGGGATCTGGGGATGTGCCTTATATGTGTGGGCGCACATCTACTCAACAAGATGCTTTTTGGGAGCTCACTAGTTTTGGATTTTTAAGGAACTCCAAAGTTAAGCAAGTAGGGACTGGTGCAATCCCAAAATGGGTGACCCATTGGGAAGTTGCACTTGAGCTCCCGGGAACAAAACAATGAGGGCTGGGCCCAAAACAGACAATATCCTATTGGAGAAGGTCGGGTCATGACAAATAGGCTGCGTGTGGAAATTTTATTGTGATTGGTAAGGAATGTAGATTCACGTGTCCTAGCAGCCTCTATGCAAATGCGTACGTTGGTGATGCATGTAACTCTCTTAGCTTGCACTGAATTTGATTGTAAACAAGTGATCCTAGAATATGATTCTTATGTGCTAGAGAAGAATGTTAAATAAGGTGTGTGTATGGATGCGAGTATATAAGGAGTGGTACATGATATTGTGGCTTTACAACCCGTATTTAAGGTGGTTTTGCTGCGGTTTATCCCAGGAAAACACAATGTTGCTACCTATGAAGTAGCTGTAGTTTGTAAGTATTCTAAATGCTTTTTAAAATGGGAGGATCTTGAACTTTCTTGACTTTTCAATATTCTTGACCTGATATAAACGTTTTTATTCGTCTTTGATACTATGAGGTATTTTCAGAAGAAAAAAAAAAGTTCGAGTTGAATTCTCCTATTAATTTTTTTTTAAAGTGAAATCAAATTCGGACTATTAAGAATTTTATTTATTTATCTTCTCTTTTACTTTATATTTTACGCCCTCTAATTGGTTAGTGGAAGAATGGAAGTGGTTACCAGTTAGCCTTCCTCACTTGGCTCTTATCAAATTCATTTGTCAACGTCGTCTAATATATAAATTTTTTGTGTCTTCTAATTAATATATAAATTTCTTGTGTTTCAAGTTTCGAAGGTTGAAATTATGAAATGTTGATGTGAGATTTTGGAGGATTTCGTATTAGTTTAAACTATCCAAATCCATCAAAACTAAACTATTACTAACAATTTGACTTGTAATCATGTCACTTCTTGTTTACAAAAATTCAAATTGTACCAACAGTTTAGGGAACATTTTACTATGGCGGTAAATTGTCAATTGGTAAATGATTATTACCTAGTTTTTTTTTTCAGGTCTGATTTTTTTTTGTTTAATAAAAAAATTATAAAATATCAGTAAAATTTGCCTCAACAGGAACAAAGAGACAGATCAACAACAGACTCAGAGCTAGAGCCAACCCAACAAATCAAAACACAGAAGGTCACCAAGGATCCCCACAACTAACCTACCTAAATGCTAATATTTCATCTCAGAGATTCCAACACATTAATATTTGAAGTCATAATACTCAAAGTACTTAAATGAGATATAATCATATTACAAATAGACAGAAAGACAGCAGCAGGAGATCTTGGGGGGTGCCAAAACACACGTTGGTTATGTTCTAGCCAGATCTCATAAACAGAAGCAGCAAAATCAAGTTTGCAAGTAATGGCTCTGAAAGACTTACCATCCCACCAACCAACAAGCATCCCACCAACCAACAAGCAAGGGCAATAAGAGAATGCCTCAAAGAGAGCTGCCACGAAAATGTTTCTTACCTAGCTAGGTGTAGTATTATAGTATAGTATTAAATTTTGGTATGTGGGCCAAAATGTTTCATTTCAGGAAGGTTTTAATTTTATACTTTCTTGCTTTGTTGAAAATGTGTTAGGCAAAATGAAAACCAAATCATAAGATGACGCATTCGAAATTTCGCAATCTCAATTAATTCATAAAGGAAAATATGCTTTTCTTCGAACTAGAGTAAACCCTATTCTCATAACTTTGAAGAATAATGTTCCAATGATTTGGGCGCCCCCTTTTATTCAAATAAATCACAATCTCAATTGGAATAGATGATGAAACCCCACAAACATGATGAGCCTACAATTATTACCTAATAAATGCATATTTGCAATGAGAAATTATATAGGTCTAATCCCTGCATCCGAGTTAGCTAGATAAGAGAACGAGTTGAGAGTAGTTGTGAATTTAAAAATGAATCGTTCGATGTTCTTGGTTTTCCCAAATTTTTAATATATCACCGTACGTATTTAGAAAACGAGTTAATATTTTTTCTATTTTAGAATATAACGTTTAAGATTAACTCTTAAAACAATCTTATTACACGTAAATTAATTATTTTCTATATCCAAAATATAAAATTACAAGTAAACCACATGACTTACAAACTACATATATACTAATGCAAGAGACTTTATATATTTATATTAATATGTATTACTTATACTTACGTATGATTTACAAATTATGTTGTCTCTTTAACATTGTCGTATTACAATTAATATACGTAATTGCTCTGGTCAATGAATTAAGTTTGGAAGGGAGTGCTCCTTTTGTCAAAATGTGGGGTGCCAATGTTATACATGCAGACAGTAGTGCCCCAACCTCATCATATCTTATGACATTCATTACTGATCATCACTGTCTTATTAACTTTTTATCTTTATCATCACAGTACGAAAATCTCACATGATGAAGTTTTCAATCATGAGATAGATGGAATTGACAAGAGTCATTAATTAATCATTCGTATTAACAAAAATGCTCTTTATTTAGTTTTTTAAGGCGTCATATATATTTTTTTATTTTTTTATTCCACTTAATTCCAACTTCGGTAGCGAAAATTTCATTTATCCAACTTCGTTTCAACCTTGATATTGAAAATTTCATGTATCTAAAATTCTAAATGGCATTAATTTTGCATGAATATATATGAAGCTGGCTGCTAATGAAGACGATATATATGACTTTGACTGCAAAAGATGTGGTCGCATAATGTTAAAGTTAAACTAAAAGCTCAAAAATTGGACTTCGATCTCCTAAAAATCTCCTCCGATCCATATCTACTATACTTTTTTGACCCGAAAAGTGCTTTTGGGGTATAATCAAGCTCCTCCATATATGTCTCTTACACATTGATCCAATCTTTGATTCTAATTATATTACTGATAATACCATGTTACCAGGAAAACCCTAGCTAGCTAGCTAACATAAAGGGAAGTTCGAATTCTCCCACATGTTCAGTCTTTGAATTGCCACGGACACAACTAGTCTACTGCCCGGTATTATTCCTACTATACTAATTATGTAATGAGTGGTTGCAGAAAACAAAGTCGATATATATATATATTATTCTCTACTATATGTTAGTAAACGTAGTACTAGAAGTCAGGTTGAAGTTGAATACTTTGAAATGAAGCTTGCTGGGCAGCTCTCCTGCAGCTTTGCTAATTGCTAGAATTGATTAGGTAGTTGGCTTGAGCATCAGGTTTTCTTTGGATCCCTTTCATGCAAATACAAATGAACTGGGAAATCGCCCTTGAAAATCTTCCTTTTATCGCCTATTTAGATGCTATTCTTGAAGTCCACGCCTAGTGCTCGACTATGTGTATGTCGACTTCCTTTGTTTTTCTTTTTTCTCTGTGTATAAGCTTCTGCTTTTACTTACCTTTTTTTTTTAAACCCCCATTCTATTTATATTAGAGAAATTCGAAATTCAAACTTCAAACTTATTCTAGCACCAATTCTTCCAATTTATCTTTTACCCTTTTTCTCCTATTTCTTCTTTACAAAATTTTACATGTTGTTTTTTTTTTTTTTATCTTTTTCATTTAATTAAAACAAATGCTTTTTCTTCTTAATTTCATGATTTGCATCTTTTGTCATGTAGTAGTCGGTAAAATTTCAATTGTTAACCCAGCAGGCCATTTTGTCTGTTGCTAGATAATTGAACTACATAACAAAGGAATAATAAAAAAAAGCAGAAAAGAAATCTCAAGCTCATACTACAAGAAAAAATGTTTTACCAGACGAATACAAATTTGTCGGGTAACAATAAAATTTGTCGGGTAACATTAAAATTCGTCGGGTATCAAGCCGTCAGGTTAGAGGTTTTCCCAACAAATTAAGATAGATTCGTCGGACAAAGTCATATCACCTGAAAACGACACGAGATTCGTCGGATAAAGTCATATCACATGAAAACGACTCGAGATTCATCGGGGCAAGATTAAATTTCGTCGAGTAGAGCGAGGCTCGTCGGCTATTCCTTCTGTCGAGAAAAATTCCGTCGGATAAGTGAACTTTTCTTATACTTCATTGTACTTCATAAAAAATTAAAGTAGGGAGTAACGGTAATACTACCGAATTTTGTGCAACATTATATAAAAAGATTGGCAATATTTCTCATAATATATAATTATGAATATATCTATATGAATCATCTAGGCATATTTCTCTAACTTTAAGTATAATGAGGATTCAAAAATGAGAATCTAGTATTGAGTGAGTTTAATAGCTAAGGAGTTTACTTAAACATGTACATATGAGATTAGATTGGGAGGAAGGAAATAAGCATATCGTATGTGGAACAAGTAATTAGTAAAAGCAAGAGGTGAGTAAAAGAGTGGAAAAAGATGATAGGAAAGCAGTCAAAAAAGTGAGTAGTAAAAAGTATAGATAGGTAAAACGTGTTTGCATGTATGTACAGCCACAGGACATGTTTTTTGGTCTGCAAAACATGGCAAATCAACGGTTTGCGAGTTGTGATCCAGTTACCAGTGTCTCTATCTCATCATCCTAATTCCTAAACTAAAAATATGAACACGTTTTCTGGTTTTTATTAAAACTGTAGCTTCCGCTAAACTTAATTAAGCAGATAATGTGTGTGTGTGAGAGAGAGAGAGAGACGCAATAATGGTAAGTTGGATGATAGCAGAGGAGACAGAGAGTTGCTTTTTGGGTACTTGGGGAATAAAATGCTGTCTCTCTACGAGGATTGGCGTGAAGAGAGAGAGAGAGAGAGACGCAATAAAATGCTTTCTGGGCTCTCTTGTCTTTATCTCTTTGCTCTTTGAAGAACAAGCCAATATTTGTACATATCTGTCATGCATGTAAACAACAAAAGATAAACATGAGAATGGAAATTTTTGAACAAATAAATAACACAATCAAATTCATTTTTTGTTGTAATAATGTGGCTTTTTTCCTTTTTTAAAGTTCGTTTTATAAGTTAAATAATATTAAATTCTGTTTTGATATGTGTTTATTTACCACAAATGAAAATAATGTGTGGGGTCTTGATTTTGGTTTTGGTTTGATCATTTATCTTTGATCACAAAGTGTGGGCAGCCCAGCCTCCTTCCACCTTTTCCCCTTTAGCACTGTTTTTGAATTTCTGCTGGCTTTGTCTGTCCATTCAAAGGCGGATGTGTAAAAAGGAGGGAATTCTCTCACTCTCTTTTCTTTCTTTTTGGCACTACAAAAATATTTTGAATTGTGGGTCCCATTCCAGTGGACTCCTTTTCTTGAAATCCCATTATTTGCATCAAAATTAAACTGTTCCTCATCAGAATGGACTTAAATCAGGACTATTACTGTATTACAACATGGTATAAATGCTATGTTTTTAAATTAAGCGGTTATAAATTAAAATTTAGCTGTTAAATATCTTATATGCTTGGACAAATTAATAAATTACATTAATGCTACATGATTGATGTAGAAACAAGAAAAGTAAAGGAGGGATTGAATGTATCCTCTTTTGCAGCTTTTGATAAGGGTGGCAATTTTTGACACGACCCGATACACGACTCGAAACCCACACGAAATTTATGCGGGTCAACCCGCACGATTAAAATTTCGGGTCATTTTCGGGTCAACCCGTTATGACCCGTTTATTAAACGGGTGGGTTTCGGGTCAACCTGTTAACCCGTTTAATAACATGTCAACCCGTTTAATAAATGGGTAGATTTCGGGTTAACAGGTTAACCCGTATATTGGCTTATATATTGACCCATTTAATAAATGTGTCATTACTAACCCATATATCTACCCATTTACTACATAAATATCTATTAAATTTTATAATTTAAATAGGTTAAACATGTTAAATGGGTTAAACGGGTCAAACGGGTCATAGGTTAATTGGGTTTTGAGTATGACCTGTTTATTAAATGGGTTAAACGGGTTAAACGGGTTACACGGGTCATTAACAGGTCGGGTTCGGGTTGGACATTCTTGACACGATTATTAAACGGGTCGGGTTCGGGTTGGGCATAAATGGGTAAAACAGAATTCATGACACGACACGAACCCGACACGACCCGACCCATTGCCACCCCTAGCTTTTGATATCATATACATAATGGAAAAAAGAAAAATGATCTGATAGATTGTATCATGCCACTTAAACTTAACTTGTTTATTGATAATTGCAAGTCCCAACAGATGAAAATGATTATAAAAAGTTACTCTTTTCAATTTTCATACTAATTGTCTGCAAAAACAAAAATCTTAACCACATAAGAGTGGGTGATAAAAAGATGGTGCAGTGCTACTGTGAACACTGTGAGCACAAGAGAGAAGACGGAGTGGAAATAAAAAGCTAACAAAAGCTAATCACAAGAAAAGAAAAAGAACTGTAATAAAATAAACAGAAAATTCGATTGCAAGAACTATAAAGAAGTGCCCTAGTCTGTCTTCCTTCTCCCTAAAGCTCAACTACAAACTAAAATTTCTCTCTCTGTGAGCTGGTGGTGGTGAAACTGTTTGAAAGTTGCAATCCTTGTTCTTGTTCTTGTTCTTGTTGTTGTTCTTCTTCTCAGGTTAACATATCCTGGGTGGGGTGGATTTAAGGAAGGGGGGATTATAAGCTAAGGAAACGAAAAAAAAAGCAAGTAGAGTTGTGATCTTTGCCAGAAGTGTAACAAATTAAGGGGTGGGAAGGGGGGTGGGTTTTGATCAAGTGATGCGCTCAGGAGGCTGTGCAGTTCAGCAGACCCTCACATCAGAGGCTGCTTCAGTTTTGAAGCATTCTCTCAGCCTTGCAAGGAGGAGAGGCCATGCTCAGGTGACTCCTCTCCATGTGGCTGCAACTCTACTGAGTTCAAGAACAAGTCTTTTAAGAAGGGCTTGTCTCAAATCATCTCACCCACATCACCAAACCTCTCATCATCCTCTCCAATGCAGAGCTCTTGAGCTTTGTTTCAATGTGGCTCTCAACAGACTCCCAACAACTCCTGGCCCTCTCCTCCATGGCCAGCCCTCTCTCTCCAATGCCCTCATTGCAGCTCTCAAAAGAGCTCAAGCTCACCAGAGAAGGGGATGCATAGAGCAACAGCAGCAGCAGCCACTTTTAACCATCAAAGTTGAGTTGGAGCAGCTTATTATTTCCATCCTCGATGACCCAAGTGTGAGTAGGGTCATGAGAGAGGCTGGCTTCTCAAGCACAAATGTTAAAGCCAATTTGGAAGATTCGTCAGCCACTTCTGTTTTTCAATGTTATAGCAGCTCTGGTGGGGTTTTTTCTTCTCCTTGCTCACCCTCTCCTCCTTCTCAACATCAAAATACCGTCAACTCTGGTAATTTCTGGCAAACCCATTTCTTGTCTTACCCTTGTGATCAAAACCCTCTTTTTTTTTCACCACAAAAGACAAAGATTTCATTGATCAACAACCCCACCATTGGTGCTGGCTCTGAGCACTTCTCTGTTTGTAAGGAAGATGTGAAGCTTGTGTTTGAGGTGTTGGTGAGGAAGAAGAAGAGGAACACTGTGATAGTTGGTGATTCTGTGTCTATAACTGAAGGCCTTGTTTCTGAGGTCATGGGGAGGATTGAAAGAGGGATACAAGTCCCTGAGGAGCTCAAATCAACACGCTTGATCAAGTTCCAATTTTCACCAGTTTCTTTGAGGTTCATGAAAAGAGAAGATGTGGAGGCAAATATTTCTGAGCTGAAAAGGAAAGTGGAATCTGCTCTTGGATCATCTGATGGAGGAGGTGCAATTATTTACACTGGTGATTTAAAATGGACAGCTGATGATGATCAGGGGTGCTGTAATATTAATGGTTACAGCCCAGTTGAGCATCTGGTTGCAGAAATTGCAAGGTTGGTTTCAGATTCAAACTCAAACTCAAAGCCAAAAGTTTGGCTAATGGCAAGTGCAAGTTATCAGACATACATGAAGTGCCAACTGAGGCAACCACCTCTTGAGATTCAATGGTCTCTTCAAGCTGTTTCTGTTCCTTCTGGTGGCCTTGGTTTGAGCCTCCATGCTTCCAGGTAAATTAATTCATCATCTCTTATTTAATAATATTATTATTTTATGTGTTTCATTATCATAGATGCATATGTTTGTATATTTTGGGGCATTTTGAAGTCCTCCATAGATGGTCACTTCTTGAAGCTTTAATGTTTTGTACTGTTCTCATCTCATCTGTTGGACTGTTGCTGCTTCTGAGGCTACATATTCTGCACTCTGCATGAAACCAGAAACAGCCCTTTTCTTTTGCTCTTTGTTTTATTTGACAGGATATATCCAAATTTTACAGCTTTCTTTTTTCACTGCTACATATATTTAAGATGGAAAAAAAAAAACAAAATTAAGGAATTTTTTTAGTCCTTTAAAAAAATTTAGAAATCCATTTAAAAAAAGAGAGAATAATTTCTGTTTTTTTTTTGGGTTTTATTCCTTTGGTCTTGGACTGTACAAAGTACAACTCAAATAAAAGCATACTATTTAGGAGAAAAGCTTTGATTAAAAGGGTTATGGTTACTTTTTTTATATATACTCGCAATAATCTATTTAATTTAATCCAAGTTACCAAAAGAGAGATTTGAACTCGCCAGCTTGGCTATGTTCGATCTGCAAGGATTATGATTACTTAGACACCGACTCATGTTAATCGATATTGATAAATGAAGTTGGTAATTAATTAATTACAGAAACTGATGTACTGTGTGTTACATGGTTGACAGTGCCCATGACTCAAGAGTACTCTTCTCACAGAGCCCATCTGAAGCGGTGGAAACGAAACCATTGATCATAGGAAAGGATGGAGAACAAGATCATAATAATAAGATCTCTTGCTGTGAGGAATGCACTTCAAATTACGAAAAAGAAGCTCAGCTCTTGAAATCTGGCCAGCAGAAACTGCCTGCCTGGCTTCAACCACATGGCACCGAAGCTCGTCGAAAGGTACCAATTCCCTAATTTTTTGACTCAAAAACAAAAACTTAAGATTGATTTAGTGTTTAAATTCTTATACATTACTTATTTTTCAGGATGAAGAGGCTGAGTTGAAGAGAAAGTGGAACAGGTTATGTTACAGCTTGCATCAAGGAAGGCTTGCAGCTCATCAAGGTAACTTGTACAACAACCAAGCCTTGGTTGGGAAGAACTATTCTTGTGCTTTAACATATCCTTGGTTGTCTACCCGAACCGCGATCTCCCCAAATTTGGATTCAATCTCCTTTGGCAATGATCCAGCTCCAAATCCTCCACAGGGCTCTAATTTCATGCCGCAGTTCAGGAGGCAAAATTCCTGCACAATTGAGTTCAATTTCGACAATGTGGTCCAAAAGAATGATCAAATGATGGAATCAAGTTTGGATTTACTGAAAAGTAATGAAGACAAGGAGGTCAAGATCACACTTGCTCTTGGGAATTCTGTGTTCTCGGATTCGGGGAAAAAAGGTAGTGAAAGAACATTGATGCAGAGAGGTGAGATGTGTAGGTTATTGAAAGAGAATGTGCCATGGCAGTCAGAATCCATTCCTTCAATTGTAGAAGCCATCATTGATTCCAGCTCAGCAAGGCAGGATACTTGCTGGCTTCTGATTCAGGGGAATGATTCAATTGGAAAGAGGAGACTGGGGCTTGCAATCGCAGAGTTGGTTATGGGGTCTGCCGATTCACTCCTCCATTTCAATATGAGCAAAAGAGGCACTCATGGGAAGAACCCGAGAACCGAAATTCTGGCAAGAGCTTTGAGATCCAATGAGAAGCTTGTTGTTTTGGTTGAAGATGTTGACATGGCTGATGACACCGAGTTCTTGAAACTTCTAGCTGATGGTTTTGAAAACCGAAAATTCGGAGAAGTGAGTAGAAGAGAAGGGATCAATGCAGGCCAGGCCATATTCATCTTGGCTAAGAGTGAATCGACAAAATATGAAGATGAGGCAAATAAGAGCCATTTGGATTCTATGCTTCAGATGACATTGAAGGTTGAAGAAAAAATGAGTACCAGTCCTAGTTTCGGGGGACTTAACTTGGATCACAAGCGAAAGGTTGAATGGGAGCTGAATTTAGTCAAGACAAAGACTACAAGAATTGAAGAGAAGGAAGATGTTGAGAATGTGAATAGCGTTAGCAAGAAGGGGCTCTCAATGTCAAGGCAATCAAGCTTCAACAACAACCTTGATCTGAATCTGAAAGCCGGGGAGGAGGCAGGGGATGCGAGCCCTATATCAAGTGACTTGACACGCGACACCAGCACCGACGTCCAAACCCCACAAGGGTTCCTTGAAACCATGGAGAAGGTGTTTGTGTTCAACAGAAGCCCGGCTAGAGATAGAGAGATAAGGGATCTGTTCGTGTCGAAGATGGAAAGGTGTTTTGAGGAGGTATATGGGAATGGGAAACAAAATAATGTGGTTAGTTTTAGTGTGGATAAGAGGGTGTTAGAGGGGGTTTGTAATGGATGTGGTTATTTTCCCAATAGCTTGTTTGAGAAATGGTTAGAAGACATTTTTCAAACAAGGTTGAGGGCGGTTAAACTTAAACTTAGCGGGAAAGGAGGTATACTTGTAAGGCTGTGTTTGGGTGATGACAAACAAGAAGAAGGCATTTTGGAGGGTTTCTTGGGTTCTTGTCTTCCTAAGAAAATCCAAATTTCTTGAGACTTGAGTGAAGGAGGAGAGGAGGGGTCATATTCTAAACATGCTACGCTCTCTCTATCTCTCCCTTTCTCTCTCTCTCTCTCTCTCTCTCTCCCTCTCTCTCTCAAGAATGAAAACTGGCCATATTGTCTGCTTCTGTAACAACTGCTAATTTTCTAAATAGGCTGTGTTTATTTGCTTTAATTATCCTTCTCTTCTTTAAATCAACTATGGCTAGCTGTTTTCTTTGGATTTTGCCTCCATCTTCCATTGCAAATTCATTTTTATTCTCTCCATTCATTTGCGCCGGAAACGTAAACATGCATTGCAATCCATCGATGTTTACTAATTCCTAATCAAAATTGAATGAATTTCCTTTCCATATCAAACGGAAAATGATAATTGTTGTGAAAAGTGAAAAGATTCCCATAATTCACAGAAATCGTGCATTAGAAGTATCCAACTAATTGATGAGTGAAGGAAAGAGAGAAAGTGGGAATGTAAGATTTATGTGTCGGCATTTTTCCAGCACAAAATCGTTTTATGTAATCATTAGGATAAAATCATGAACTGAGGTTTTATTAGAAGTTCAAGATTGAGTAAAGTTCAAATGATGAAGATTTTGAATGGAAACGACCAAGAGAAATCCTAGTTTTGAACCATATGTCACAACTCATAATTACGAAAGGTTAATTTGACTAACAACGTATGGCATGCATGCATTCCTTCATATATATAAGCACCCATGGTTAATTATGCCTTCCAATTTCAATGTTAAGATCTTGGGTGAATATTATCTTTACATTAGTGTTCTATTTATTAAGATCTATTGTGAGTCCTTTACACATATATTTAATTAATTTAGTAAATCTTACTTTTTAATAGAACGATATAAAAAAAATGAAGATTAAACGTATTGAGTATCAATTTATTTTGTTATAAGAACCAAAACCATGAAAGATAAATTACTATTAGTGTTATAATCTTATAGTATTCCTCTTACACACTTTTTGAAGGATATTTCAAATTCGATTATAATATATATATATATATTTCTTCTCAATAAAATTGTATAATAAAAAAAGAGAAAAATAGAGATTAATTTACAAATTTTGTAAAAAAAAAAAAAAAGAAAACAAATATTATGGATTAGTCAAATGACCCATAAATCGATATTCAATACCATTTGAGCAAGCATGCTTATTCTCACAAGCCACAACCACACTACCGTAAGGAACCTTTTTAGGCTTTTGAGATAGAAATTAGTTAATTAATTAAACATATAGAGAAAATTCAAATTTTCCTTTTACAAATGTAATCTCTATAAGTGTATCTAGCTACCCTATCTAATCCTCATTCCCTCACCAGATTTGATTCCTGTGACATTATTCTCTCTTAATTTTTTTTTTTTTGGTAGATACCACAATGTGCCTTCAAATTCGAAGGGTGAGTTTAATCTCGACTCGGGATGTGGCTATTCATGGAAACAAAGTGCCAGCAAGTTTCGAATTCCTGTCAGTCAGACACTAAAAAATTCAGTCCTTAGAGATGAGAATTTGCTAACTACATTACACTCTGTGGTTTAATTAGTTCACGTATGTCTACCGCCTCAACTACCATCTTTAATGGACATTAACAAATTTCAGATTTTTATATAATTTGGGCTTTATTATTAGCACTAGGATCAATTAATATTTCTTTATATTTTTTAAATAGTAAGATATTAAATTTGGCATATATATATATATGCTGAATTTTATTTACACGAATATATAATTTAATTTATTAAAAAAAGACACATAGAATATTGTTGTATAAAATTATATTAGTTTACTACTTTTTGCAAGAAAAAGTTAGTATGGAATACAACCATTCATGTTGTTCATCATTTCATTGCAAAAATAAAGTATTTGTATAATCCTCATGGCATATCAACTAAGTATAAAGAATTTGTTAAGGAAAAGGGAGAAGAAAGAATGCCCATGTCCTTTGAGAACAATGATTACTTTTTGAGACATCAAACAACTCCAATCGATAGTAACAAAAAATTAAACTAATAATTAAGTAGAACTTATTCTAATACAAGTGATGAAAGTGGAAGATTGATTATATATATGGAGAATACCCTCGGGAGGTGAGTTCCACTTCCAATCACTAGTCACACCACGAAGCCTTTCTTCAACTACCTTTTGCTAAATAACACCTTTCCAAATAATGCTATTTTTTTAAAATTATTTTTATGAGGGGAAGAAATTCCCGTAGCTAACTTTATAAAATTTTAATTACCAAATAATTATGTATTGTAAGACCCGTGTCTTGTAGGGAACGGTGAATAATCTCACATTCCTGCGAGGGGGAATGGTCTGGGAGCGGATGGTGGTGTACCTTAAAAATGTAGGCACACACCTATCTAGCACTAGACCTTTTGGGAGCTTAAGTGGCTTTAGGGGGGATTGAAACCCCAAAGTTAAGCGAGTTGAGGCTGGTGCAATTCCATGATGGGTGACCCCCTGGGAAGTTGCACCATGAGCTCCCGAAAACAAAACCGTGAGGGCGAGGCCCAAAGCGGACAATATGGTGCTAGATGAGTCGGGTCTTGACTGAGAAGGGTCAGGTCCTGACAATTTGGTATTAGAGCCAGACCCCGACCGGGAAGTGTGCCTGCAAGGACGCTGGGTCCTATGGGGGGTGGATTATAAGACCCGTGTCTTGGAGGGAACGGTGAACAATCTCACATTCTTTCGAGAGGGAATGGTCTGGGAGAGGATGATGGTGTGCCTTAAAAGTGTAGGCACACACCTATCTAGCACTAGGCCTTTTGAGAGCTCAAGTGGCTTTGGGGGGGATTGGAACCCCAAAGCTAAGAAAGTTGAGGCTAGTGCAATTCTATGATGGGTGACCTCCTGGGAAGTTACACCATGAGCTCCCGAAAACAAAACCGTGAGGGCGAGGCCCAAAGCGGACAATATGGTGCTAGATGAGTCGGGTCCTGATCGAGAAGGGTTGGGTCCTGACAATTTGGTATCAGAGCCAGACCCCCGCCGGGAAGTGTGCTAGCAAGGACGCTGGGCCCTAAGGGGGGTGGATTGTAAGACCCGTGTCTTGGAGGGAACGATGAACAATCTCACATTCCTGCGAGGGGGAATGGTCTGGGAGAGGATGGTGGTGTGTCTTAAAAGTGTAGGAACACATCTATCTAGCACTAGGCTTTTTGGGAGCTCAACTGGCTTTGGGAGGGATTGGAACCCCAAAGTTAAGCGAGTTGAGGCTGGTGCAATTCCATGATGGGTGACCCCCTGGGAAGTTGCACCATGAGCTCCCGAAAACAAAACCGTGAGGGCGAGGCCCAAAGCGGACAATATGGTGTTAGATGAGTCGGGTCCTGACAAAAAAGGGTTGGATCCTGACATGTATGATGGGTTACATGACAATATTTTTCTTTTCTTTTGTTTGTTACCAATTTTTTTTACAAGGAGAATCAATAAGTACTTCAACATCACCTATGCGGAAAGTGTCTTAACCCCCCCCCCCCCCCCCCCCCCTCCCAAAATCAAAATCACACTTTAAAGCATAAAAGTTGAATGAGACTATTCTTCATTAGCATTAGCCTCATCAACCAGTCTGAGAATCCGATTCAAAAATATTAGAAGAAAAGCTAGCATCCCATGTAATGCACAACTCGAATGGTGCTTTAAAGAAATAACGGTACATAGTTGAAATTAAAAGATATAAAATATCTTAAATTTTATTAAAGCATACAAAAGAAACTAACACAAAGAACTACCCATAGGGAAATCACTACAAAAAAAAATCAAACTTCCATGTCAAAGGAGCGGAGTAGAAGATAGTCGAGGTTATTTTGGTGATAAGTAATCATACATATTTCATTGGGCTTCTTCTCAGAACAAAAAATGAGTCTCCAATCTCCACTACAAGCCAATGCAACTTTATTATGATTCAAATTTTATCTTTTATTTTGCATACAATATGATTACTTTGACGCAAAAGGGTCCATAATAGCAAACCATATGATTGTATCCAACGGCGGATGCGGGGCCTGTCTTCCTACAATACAACATTAACATAATTTTTATCTTTGGGAGTTATTATGATCATGATGATTATTAATTTACTTTGTCTTGCTTTAATTAATTTCTTTATTAAGTAAGAGAATGGTCTATTATAGGGGAATGATGAAAATACATATTCATACAATTAGTGGAACATAATAACACTCGCATGACCCATACAATTAGTGGAACATAATTAAGGGAAGAAAGCCAACATGGGTTATAATTATATTGTAACAAAAATTAATAATTTTTAGCCCAAAAGGAAGAGTGAATTATTTAAGGCTTATTATTTACAATGATGCTTGAAAACTTCGTTTCAATTTACTTCTGCAATATTAAATCATTTCAATGTACAATCAGAATACTTTTTATGTTACATCTGTTACTCCAGATCGTTAACTCTTTATTTAGGATGTTTACGTGTCATCACATGATATATTGGATGTTTTATTTATTTTGTAATAAAATATTAAATCTAAATATTAGAAAAGAAAAAAAAAACAAAGATGATGAACATCTGGGTTTCTCATGGGACTTTCTCATGCCCACCGCCGAACATCCCAGCCACCACCATCAAGGTTTTTGGGTTGCCGCAAATATCATCACTCTTCTTAGAGCAATAACGACCTCATCCTTCACCCATCATCCACCACATTCTGTATCTTCTGCACCACCTATGCGTCTAAAGATGGCTTCCGCAAGGATTGCTGAAAAATTTGGGGATGAAAGTTTCTCCAACAACAAAGGTCTGTGTGGGGACGCACCAGAGAAGGGTACTAGGACGGAGCTCTCCCTGTAAGAACCTCCAATAGCAAGATACGAAAACTGTACACATTCGCCGTCTGAGATAGCCTTTTGACCTCAGCCTGCTCTGGAGCTCTGTATCCTCCCAGTCTTGCAATGGCATGAACCGGGTTCAGAAGCATAGATAGACTCAAATCAGAGATGCAGGCCACCATTCTTGTCAAGAAGCACATTGGAAGACTTGACATTCCCATATGGCACTTCTGCTGATCTATACTCTTCATGAATCCGAGCAAGCCTCCGAGCCGCACCCAACACCAAGTGGATCCTTGTAGTCCAATCCAATGTAATCCTCCACCGCTGTTGGCGTACACCTTCTTTTGATAGCCGCCGTAGCTACTCCCACTACTCCTCCTCCACTTCTCATTCTCACCTCCCCTAACTGGGCTGTAGTCTCGACCTCTGGCAGCATAGTAGTGAGCCAAGATGAACGACACAACGACCAACATAGCCACACAATTGGCGATCAAATTGGCGACTATAGCGCTAGTGCTCAGTCCCTTTCTCGATTTCTTCTTGGTCGGTTCGTTTTGACTTGTTGTCTGAGGCAATTGGCTTAGATTAGACGGCATCGTTTGAACGGAGGCCGTTGACAGCAGACTTCTTCTAACGGTAAACGAACAAGTCGGCGAAGGGCTGGGCCTACATAGTCCTTCGTTCTCGGAGAAGCTTTCATCCACAAATTTTTTCAGCAATCCCTGAAGAAGACGTCCTTAGTCACGTAGGCAATGAGAAAGATACAAAATATGGTGGATGATGGGTGAAGGAGGAGGTCATTACTGTTCTAAGAAGAGTGATGATATTTGCGGCAACCTAGAAACCCAGATGATGGTGGTTGAGATGTTCCGCGGTGGGCATGAGAAAGTCCCATGAGAAACCCAGATATTCTTCAATGTTCTTCATCTTTGTTTTTCGTTTCTTCTCAAATATTTAGATTTAATATTTTATTACAAAATAAATAAAACATCCATGTAATGACATGTAAATATTTTAAATAAAGGGTTAATGATTTGGAGCAATGAAAATAATGGAAAAAACATTTTGACTGTACGTTGGAACGATTTAGCATTGTAGGATTAAGACGAAATAGTTGATTCGAGAAATATTTTGAGTAATAAGCCATTATTTAAACCTCAATAATGGCATAAGTTGTTGAAGGAGCCAGCGAGATCACAACATTACCACCGTTCCTTTCTGTGAAAAATTAAAAACGTGGTTACCGTTTTATTGTGCAAATATGTTTTCGACATTCTCTTTTCGCTCTCTCATATATTTCGTTCTCGTCGTACGATGAAGTTGCCTGATCAAAACCATCTTTCTTTTAGGTCGCTCATTAATTAATAGAAAATTATTTAGCCATTTTCAGACGTTTTGTAAAACCAATTGTAATTGGAAGAGAGTAACGTATTGAAATTAGTGTGTAGTGCACTTTTTCTTAAATTAAGTTAAAAAAATTCGGTAAAATTTTAATGAGATTATAATATGATTTTTATTTTTTAATATGAATATCATCTTTAAAAAAACACTGTTTCTCACTACATATATGAAGTCGAATTTTAGTTGAAATTTTACAAGAATGATTCTTAAGATGGAGCTAGAAAGTAAATTTACCCAATTTGAGTAAAATAATTTAATGGATTGAAGCTTAATGCTTTGCAAAGCGTCCTACTTAATTTTGTTGCTATTTGCTAATCTAGCTTTCACCGTTTCCATAAAAGTGTCCAAATGATTATTAGAAGTTGTAGATGAGCATCTCTTGTCACTAATTAGGTTTTGTAATGATGAGTAGTCTCATTTTCCTCTATGGTAGGCCGTTCTTTAGTGCCCTCGCTTTTGTTCAATAATTGCTTCCAAAAGAGACATTAATTATCTTTGATGATCAGATAATTGTCAATTGGAGAAATTTTTTTGATATATATATTTTTTAATTTGAGTTTGAATTTTAGTGTACCAACTACCAAAGCTATTGTGAACTCTAACAATATATTATTGGGGTTTTGATGTAACGCCCCGGAAATTCGAAGAATGTAATATTGTAAAATAATGAATAAAATGACGTTTTTAACCCTGTGAATAGTATGGTCATTTTGTTGACTTTTTGATTGGTAGGTCAAACGGATGTTGACCGATGACCGTGACGTAGTTCGGGACGTCACGTGTACATAGACAGGTGACCCGTCCAATTTCGACGATCAGGGAAGAAGTTATGACGTTCGGAAGTTCAAGGGCATTTTCGTAATTTGGACAAAAAGGGAGAAAATGTTGACTTTTTTATTGACAACTGATTTCCACACAATTTGAGGACCGTTAGGTAGGTCTCGATGCCTTGAGTTCGTAGACAGGCGGCACGCTGAAAATGGACATCGGACGGTTGAGTTACGGGTCTAGAAAGATGAGGGGCATTTTGGTAATTTTGTGCAGAAGGGCAAAATGGTAATTTTGCAGGGAGATCCTGTTTGAAACAGTGGAAAACAAGGCCTGCACCACTGTGCTTGGGTATTCTGATCCAGCAATTGTTTAACCGTTAGCGGCTGGGCAAGGTGATTTGTTTATTGGTTTTGAGGTATTGGAAGCATTGTGGTATGGACTGAAACAAAAACCAGTGCACGGGCAAGATTTTAAAACTGAGTTTTTGGGTCTTTGCGGGAAACAGAATTCTCAGTGGGACTGAGAGATTCCCACGAGTGTTGTCTGAACGGCTCAATTAGCTGAGAGATAGTAGAGGAGAGGGTCATTTCTGCTGATGAGAGCTTGAGAGTTTGAGAGAAAAACAGACGGGAAGAGGAAAGCTGGATTTTGGAGGGAAAATAAATTTTTGAGTTGTGAGTCGAGTTGGACAAAAACAAGGATTGAAATAGTCTTCTAGGACCATTTGGACTTCAACCATATCAATTGTGAAGGAAATCGATCACAGTTTAGCCAAGAACAGAAGCCTCTGGTTCTGGAAATTTCCAAGGTTGAAGACGACTACTTCCAGGTAAGCTTTCCTGAAATTGGTTGTGTTCTAGCGTTCGTTTAGGTCCCATAAAGCTTCTGTCTAAGTTAATTTGGGAATGGAGTTGAGTTGGGTGAGTTTCAGAAGTCGACCCGTTTGTTTGATCACGGGTCGAATGAGTGATTTAGGGCAAATTGAAGATAATTAAGGAATGGGAACTTAAATTAAAATGTTAATGAATGATTTAGGTGGAAAAAGGAAGGGATTCGAGTGAGAATTGATGGAGATTTGGTCGGGTTATGTCGCGGGTCGAACAACCCGTTTGCAGGCTAGTCGGGTGAAGATGGTGACACTATAGCAGTCACTGTAGCAGGCGCGTGGCTTTCACGCGCAGCCACTTTGGGCGGCGCATGAGGCCGTGTCTCCGGTCACGGTCAACAGATTAGTTCATCCTTTCAACTTAACGAACATTTTGAGTTAAATTTCGAGTCGAGCGGACGTCGTTTCAGGTTAGTTCTGAGGGTTCAAGGTTTAGGGCTTTAAGTTAATTACGTCGAAAAATTTCGAAAAATTAGGGAAATTAATGCAAGTTTTTGGGAATGTTTGTAACTCTTATTGTACTTTTTGACAAGCCCGAACATTCCCGAGGCTACCGATGTAACGACCCGTCCCGGGAGCCGGAATTAGCAAAGGGATTAGTAATGGATTAGTGAGTCTAATCGGTGTTTAGTTGGTTACGTTTGGCCCGTTAGCGTAGAATGAAGATTTTTGACAGGACCCGCCCCGATCCCCCTGGGACTACCCGGGACGTGCCCTGCTCCCGTCTGACACCCAACATTAAAATACCAAAAATACCCTTATTGAAGATAAAATGCATAAAGAAAATCCATAGTTAAGTCATACATAGCACGCCACACAAATACTCGAATACAAATAGTGTCAGACAAGGGATAGTTCCCGAATACAGTTTATTGAGCACGACTCTAGACACACTACGTGCCAACCTACCCAGCAGTAGGGTTCAGGTACGCAACGTAAACCTATGCCTCTTCCTCCTCGGGATCCTCCTCCTCCTCCTCGGGATCCTCCTCCTCGATAGCACTACCTGGAGGGGTAGTAAAACAACAAAGGTGAGTGGGCCGAAACTCAAGGTTTACAAAGTAGTTTACCATTTCGAAAACATATAGCTTTTCCCCTCCGTTTTCCGAAAAGACATGCATAGTATCATAAACCACAAAACCATATAATCATAAGCAGAATAATATCAACATAATATAATCTTAGCCACTGCACTATACATCCCAACCCTGACATCCCAGATGCCTGACGTCCCAGACGCCCGATAAGGTCACAGTCTCAAGGCTACGCGTGCCACCCGGGGTCTCAATCCCGAGTCCAAATCCCGAACCTAGTCCGAGCAAGGCATTCTAGATGCCTGACGTCCCAGACGTCCAATAGTAGCAATCCTGCTCCTGAGTCACTCTACGGTCCGGTCCCTCCGTAGAATGACTCCTCACAGGCAATGCGCCGTGACCACTCCGGTGTACCTACATCCGGAGGAGATAGAATCCTAGGGTAGATCCATACAGTGCAGTACCACAGATAATATCGAGATCCATTATACATATATATGACTCTAAACCATTCATAAACAACCAGACGGGTCTCATGCCCAAACATCGTAATACGTGCCATAAATCATACTCAAGGTAAACAGATACTTTTACTTGAATCGCATATAGATATAGTAGAAAGTAAAACAGTTATGCATGCCGAAGTTTAGTGAAATCAAAGGCCCACTCACAGTACAATCCGGCTGCAATCCCGAGCGTAAAGCCCCGTCCAAGGGTTAAAGTACAATTCCTGTCATGCCCAAAACATACGTAAAGGTCACTTTAAGTCCCTACTAAACAACTAAGAAACCCTAGACTGAAACCGGCCCGGGAAAGCCGTCCGAACTCGCTTCCCAAGGCGTCAAACCCTAATTTGACCAACTTAACAATCTCCGATCGACACGAAACCACCACCATTGGATCCGTATCGTCGAGACCTTGAAAATGGCACTGGTCCCACATAAAATACTGTTCACACGCGCCCCCCACGCGCCGGTCAACCCTCTGGTCAATAGTGCTACAGTGATGCTGACGTCAGCATGACGTCACTGCTGACGTCAGCATGACGTCATCACTGACAGTGTCAGAGGACACATGTCAACAGCCCATTGGTCCCTGGTCTGATAATATTCTGACATGATGACGTCATCATGACGTCACTGCTGACGTTAGCATGATGACGTCATTAGCTACAGTACCGGGTCTGAGAACCGGGTCACCGCAGACCCACGGTTCGACCCGATCACAGATCGTGATTCCGACCACCATTTCAGGTGGGATTTGTTCCTATGGACTCGTCTCTACCTCATCAATGGTTCTGTGCAAATAAACTAGATTTTAAGTTCGAGAAACCACCTGAAAATCGACGGGGAACTGGCTGCCGGTTCTGGTTCGTCTTCTCCGGCGAGCCGTCAAGCTTCCAGCCACAAACTCTGGTCCAAAATGCTCGTCTAGTCCCCTAGGTTATGTCTCAAAAGCAACCAAACAATTCTAACGTTAAAAACGGAAGTTTCGAAACAGGGAAGGAAATCGGTGTCTCTCGGGTTTACAGGCTTACCGCCGCCGTGTCGCCGCTGTGGGCTGCCCAGTCCAGTCCTAAGCCGTCCAGAGGTCACACTGATCCTAACCCTACGTTTGTTCGAGCCCAGAAGTCGTGGTTTGGATGGTCGGATGGTTTTGGGCTGCACGGGTTCCTCTCGGGTTTGTGGGTTTTCCGGCCGTGCAGGGTGGCCGTGGTGGCGTTGGCCGGTGTCTGGTGGAGGTGGTGGACGGTCTGGTGCTGTCTGGTGAGGAAGGTTGGGTGGTGAGCTGCTGGTGTGATTGTTTGAAGGGTGAGAGTACACGGTTAAGAGAATGAAAGTGTGGGAGTATGGTTTGATGAGTTTAAAACAGCATAGGCATTCGAAACCAACGGCTAGGATTGAGTCTGACTTAAGGATGAAGGGTGAGGATTTAAGGAAGTTTAATTAATTAATTAATCTAAAGGCAGACATAGATCCAGATTTTTGGGGATGATGTGGATGAGGTAGATGAGTGACATGTGTCACTCATCAAGGGTCCAGATTGATTGGGTTAAAGTAAATCAGATTCTAATATTTTATTATTATTTTAAGTTCCGAGTCTCGGTTAGTTCGGTTACGTTCTTGACCATAACTTTTTCGTCGTAAGTCCGATTTCGGCGTGCCGCCTGTCTACGGATTCGTATCGACGAGACCTACGTAACGGTCATTGGCCCTCGTCCGTTGGACTTCCCGGGTCAAAAGTCAACATTTGGCCCCCAAATGGCCAAATTACCAAAATGCCCCTCGACTTCCGAACGTCACAACTTCTTCCTCGAACGTCGGAATCGAACGTGCCACCTGCCTATGAACTCGTGACGTCCTAAACTACGTCACGGTCACGTGTCAAAGTCCTAAATACTTCCCGAGGTAAAAGTCAACTTTTCCCCCCCTTAGGGGAAAACGGTCATTTTACAATAAAATAAGAATTACGAAAGTTCGGGTCGTTACAATTTTGCCCCTAGGTTGGGCAAAATGTTGACCTTTAGTTCGGGCGGTCAATTGTACATTAACCGATGATCGTGACATATTTCGGGACGTCACGAGTCCGTAGACAGGTGGCACGCCCGATTCTGACATCCGAGGAGGAAGTTATGATGTTCGGAAGGTCGAGGGCATTACCGTAATTTGGATAAACGAAGGGGAAAAGTTGACTTTTTGTGTAACGAAGTTTTGACACGTAGACCGAGGACCGTTAGGTAGATCTCGTCATCCTGAGTACAACGACAGACGACATGCTTTCATCGGACATTGGACGAGTAAAATACGGGTCTAGAATGGCGAAGGGCAAATTGGTAATTTCTGACTCACAGGGGCATTTTGGTCTTTTTGCACATTGGGATTTGTGCAAAAGAGATGAGGACAAGTGTACAGGTACAATTGGATATTTTGAGTTTGGGCCATGGGATTGTGGACACGTGGGGGGTGCTCTAGTGGTTTGTAGTGTTTGTACACGGTTTAAATTAAATTAGGCTGTGTGTGTGGCCGTGCAATCGAAGAAAACAGAGGGTGAGGCAGTGAGAGGAATTGATCAAATTGTAGAGACTAAGTGAGTGTGTGAGTGTTGTGAGGGTCGAAGGAGAGTCAGGAGAGTGAGTGATCGTGGTTGTGAGGTGTAGGCGTGACGGTGTGTGTGTGAGAAGGGCGGAGGAACCAGAGGACAAAGAGCCGAGAACCACCGAGCACGATTGTGCACTTCCAGTGATCAAACCATCAAATTGAACCCGTGGTGGCGTTGAGAGGACTGAGGAGAGGCGAATAGACCCAGCAGAACTCATGGTGGTGGTCGGAGCACAGGTAATTTCTTGAATCCCCTCTGATTGCTCTGTTTTTCCGTTTTGATTCAAACGGTTAGTCGTGAAGTTAGGGGTTGAGTCGAGGTGTCTGGTAGGTTCTAATCGACTCCTTAGGTCCTTAGGAACCTGTAGATGTCAAAGCCGTGATGGGGGGTTGCACTGGTGGTCGGTTAGTTAAACAGGGGTTTTGTTGGTCACGGGTTCGACTTTGGGACGACGGGTTAGAGGTAGGAATGTTGTGTTTGGTTGAGGGGAATAGGTTGCTTAGGACAGGACGAAGCTTCTGGGCTTGGAAGGAAGGAAAATGGTGGACGGACGGCGGAGAACCGGCCACGCCGGTCCAGAACAGTGCACGGTCTTGAGGTAGGAGATGAACAGTGACTGTGTGCAGGCGCGTGAGGCCCACGCGCAGCCACTTTGGGCGGCGCATGGGGGCGCGTGCGGTGGTTTCCGGGGAAGTGTTCAACTAGGTTTTTGGTCTAAATGTTATAACGAATGTTTTGGGATAGGTTTCAGGTTAATCGGACGTCGTTTTAGGTTAGTTCTACGGGATCGAAGGTTTACGATCTCAGTTAGTTACGTTTAACGTTCGGGAGATTTTGTGGGAAATTAGGAGAACCTTAGTGGACGTGTTAGTGACGTATTTTGGTGACTGTTGACAGGATCGGAAATCCCTGAGGCGGACGAGGAACGCACGGGACGTACGGGACGCGAGTGACGTGCCCGGGAACTGTGAGTGGACCCCTTCCCTATAATTGAGCATGCATAACTTCTTTTAATTACTTGTTTTATGGTTTTAAATGTTATTTCATGATGATCGAATATGCTATAACTGTTTTAAAGACCCGGTTAATTGATGACGGGGGCGGGCCCGGATTGGGTTTAAAGACCCGGATTGAGTTTAAAGACTCGTGAATTTAAAAACTCGGTTATTGCGATACCCCCCGAGG
Organism: Prinsepia uniflora; assembly: GCA_032719365.1. Lineage (NCBI taxonomy): Eukaryota > Viridiplantae > Streptophyta > Magnoliopsida > Rosales > Rosaceae > Prinsepia > Prinsepia uniflora. The sequence goes on from CM064863.1 coordinate 73,065,191, forward strand.
CCTATTGACTATGTTTTGAGTTTAAAGACTCGTTGATATCCCGGGAAGGCCTGATATATGAGTTTAAAGACTCGGATAGATCCAAAGGCTTGATTGTGATTGTTGATTCAGTTTTACATGATTTGGTATGATTGATGTTTCGATGTGACGATTTCTGGATTTTAGGAATATTATATTATTTTACATGATTTTATGGCTGTTTACTGTAACGGTTTCCATATGATTCGCAAAAGAGATTTCGAATGTTTAATTATACTGTTTTCGAATATCTAGTTATGCATGCGTGTTGTAAAACTGGAGGGTGAACCCCGATTTCATAAACTGTTTTCTGGGAACTTTTGTTTTAGTCCACTCACACTTTGCTGTTTTTAATACCCTCCAAGTCGTGGTACAAGTTTGGGGGCTAACGCCGGGGCAGAGGCAGATGCAGAGGCATAAAGTTTTCCGTTGCGGTGTAGTTTAGTTCACAGAGTAGGATTTGATCTTTATCTTGCTTTGTAATTTATGCTATGTGAAACTATGGACTTGATATCCAGTCGGTTGTACTGTTTAATCTCCTTGATCTGACAATGGGGGTGATGTAATTTTATTTGGTTATTCTGATTTTTTGTGTTCGATTGTCAGACGGGAGTAGGATGCTTCCCGATTATCGAGGCGATAATCAGGGTGGGTCCTGTCATTTGAAGTTCAAATATTTATTTGTTTCAAAATTTTGGGTTTAGATTTTGGAACACTATGAAGTTGATATAACACTATGCAATTTTTAGCTATAGATGACACTAATTAAATCACGGTTTAGATTAAAACTATCATTTTATTTTAGAAGATAACAATTTTAATTAAAAGTGTCATCCATGCTCATATAAAACTTCTAAAACTGTCACCTAGTTTTTTCAATTTTTTGGGAACAAATAGATAATACTTTTGAATAAGGGTTGTCTATTGGCTTTCATAGAAGAAGAGGGAATTGAAAATTTGCAAAGTTCGTGAAAGCGGCAATCGAAATTTGGTAAGGGCAAAACACGCGTGTTACTGTTCACCGGCGAGAAAAAACACAGCCACAAATTAATTAGGTCGATCTTTGCTCGAACAACGGGAAGCTTTCAAAGTGAAAATCAAGAACAAACCCTTCAGGAGAGTCGCGACAACAGCGACCATGTGACCACCATCAAGGACTACAAGACTTGGATCGAGAACGAGCTCTCCAACATCTGCGATGGCATTCTTAAGCTTCTTGGCTCGAAGCTGGTGCCCTCCGCCAACGTCGGCGATTCCTAGGTGTTTTATCTCCAGATGAAGGGAGATTATCATAGGCATTTGGCTAAATTCAAGTCTGGGAATGAGCGTAAGAAGGCTGCTGAGAATACCCTCAATGCCTACAAGGCTGCGCAGATTTTTTTTTTTTTTTTTTTTTTTTGGTTTGGATTTGATTTCTCTTAGTTCAAATTTTGTTTATTGAGGGTTCTTTTTGGATAATTTTGTGATTTATAGTTAAATTGTAATTGGATTTTGTTTTCTGGTTTGATTAGGATTTCTTTTGGATCTATAAATTGTTTGCACTTTTCAAGGCTTGTTTGAACATTTAGTGCTCCTGTGGCCGGATCTTTCGGGTTTATGGCAGAAGATATATGCATCCATTTGTATATTGGTCCTGGAAAATGTTTGGTTGGGTCAAATTTTATTTTGCGTGGTTGGGCGTGTAAGTAGAAAAATGAGTTCTTTAGGCTGGTTTTTTTGAGAATTTGTTTTTTATAGTTGAGAAAGATCATTTCTGTAATTTTGTTTTTATATCTATGAATTAGTGCGCGGTAAATGGCCCTACATAATTCAGGTAAACTTTTATAATGGTTTTACTCCAGATCACATGTAATATGATTGTGGACATATTTTTTTGGAATAGAGAACCTAATGATATTCTTGATGTTGTGCTTAATATTAATGTTTTTAATTAAGAATAACGGTATTTTGAATAATTTAAGTGCTTTTACAAGTATCCATTTGTGATTCTTGAGTTTACATAGATTAATTCAGATACTTACAGGAAAACTTTCATTTTGGGCCGTTTGAAGATGCGTATGGATTCAGCTCGGTAGTCTTAAAAAAAAATTTGGCAGTCCCATTGTTCTTTTCTATTTTAAACTTCCTAGGTTGGTTCCACCTTTTTGTGACAATGGTTAAATATGGGTCCCTAATATTGTGGTGTTCGATAAGTTTCTATGCAATCCATATGTTTCAAGTATTCTTGAAATTTTTAGCTTATGGAGATCTTGTTTGTGTATTAATAGGACAAGGGGTTTGAAGATGCAAGACCAGTTATTGAAGCTTCGAAAACAAGAGGAATTTCTGCAATAGGGGCTGTGGGATTCTGCTGGGGAGGTGAATTCAATTTTATGGAGTATTTATTTGGATTTTATTGTTCAGTTGAACAAGATTTCTGATATTTAGACAGTGTTTTAGTTTTAGTTTTCATCTAGACAGAATTATAATATTTACTTACAACCCTGCGATTCATTAGTTCAACTAATACAGAATACATTACTACGTTGACATTAAATTATACGTGGTGTTCACTTCGCAGCCAAGATTGTAGTTGAACTTGGAAAGCACCAGTTGATTCAAGCTGTTGTTCTGTGTCATCCTTCATTTGTCACTGTGGATAATATCAAGGGTATGATTTCTGTACTTGACATTCCGAAATACATATCTACTTAGTAATACTTTGTTATCAGAAGTAAGTACAGTCATTCGAGTGCTTCTATTCACAATGCATAGTGTTTTTCCACATGTTCTGACATTGCTTACCAGCCAAGATGTTTTTTTTTCTGCACACCCTACAATCCCATGAATGTACCTAGTTCAAATATAATATTTTTTTTCTTCAAAGAAAAATCAGTCTCACTTTAATCATCTTTTGCTGGAAATACTTTCAGAGGTTAAGGTTCCTATTTCCATACTTGGAGCTGAGATCGATCAGATGTCTCCGCCTAAAGTTGTGAAACAATTTGAGGAGGTTTTGAATGCGAAGCCTGAGCTACGAATATCCTTCATCCAAACAATCTTCAGTCTGGTAATACTTTTATAGGTTTTAATCATGGCGATTCTGTAACGGCCCGGAACGTTGAAAAGGGCAAAAATGTAAATTCGGAAATTTTTATGTAAAAATGACATTATTACCCTTGTGAATAGTGTGATCAAAGTTGACTTTTTATATGACATGTGTTTTTTCACGTAATTCAAGGATCATTAGGTAGGTCTAAATTCCCTGAGTCCGTAGACAGGCGGCACGCTGGAATTAGACTTCAAATGACTAAGTTATCAGTCTAGGACGATGAAGGGCATTTTGGTAATTGTGTTAAGGACGGGTAAAATGGTAATTTGCACAGTCGTGGATTAAGTAGTTATATTACATTGTCCTTAAGTCCCTAAAAGACACATGTCACCAGGAATAACAGGTGAGTGGCTGTCGCCCGTGGGTGAGTGTGCACATGTGTGTGTGCAATTGAAAATAGAGCACCGTTTGCAATTGAAAAATTTATGATTGAATTGATAAGGATCAGACCACCGTGAGGGATTGGGTAAACATAGACGCTAGAGAGAATTAAGAGACTGAGAGAGAAAGGAAAAATAACGAGGGACATGGAGAAAGATAGAACCCAGAATTGAAAAATTGGAAAATAAGGTGAGAATTCGAAGTCAAAGTTGTGAGCCTTGAGGATTCAAATTGAGACTTGAGTTAGCTTCCTGAGACCATTTCGAATCGATCCACATCAAAATAGAAGGAATTAGACATCGTTTCGATCAAGACCTGAAGCTCCCAGTTCTTCGAAAAATTGAGCTTGAGTTCGAACGATTTGAGGTAAGAATTTGTGTAATTAATTATGTAAGAATGTTCATTACAACCTCACGATGCTTCTTGTGTCAATTAATTAGAAAAACTAAGATGAATTGAGTGAGATTAGAATTGAAACCCGTTCGAAGCTCCCTTGAGAAATTGATAGATTTTTGCTCTGATTGATAACTCTAAATATACAGAACTTAAATTAAGATGGATTAGATGTAATCAGGTGAAGAAATTGAAAGAATTAAGGTCGAATTGAAGGAGAAAAAACTGGGTCATGTCGTGGGTTCGTAACCCGTTTAGTAGAGAAACGGGTGAAGGATGTGACACTGTAGTAGTACTGTACATGCAGGTGACTTTCACGCGCAGCCCTTTTGGGTGGCGCGTGAGGGCGCGTGAAGCCGTGTCTCTGGTCAAGGTCAACATATGATTTTATCCTTTCAATGTAACGAATATTTTGAGACAAGTTTCGAGTCGATCAGACGCCATTTCAGGGTAATTTTGAGTGTCTGAAGGTTTCGGGTTTTAATTTAATTACGTTGAAAAATCCCAAAAAATTGGGGAAATTAATGTAAGCTTAATTAAAGTAATTGTGACTCGAAATTATGATATTTGACAGACCAGAACATTCCTATGGAGTCCAGGGAGCGTGCAGGACACGATTGACCCGTTCGGAATTAGTGACTGAACTTTTGTTTTCTAACCGAGCATGCATAACTGTTTTTACTTACCCATTTCATGTTTCCATATATGATTTTATGCTTATGATTATGATATTCCTATTTTACATGATTGCACGCTTTTCGATGTGATTTATCGCATTTTTACATATTTCGAGACTATGGTTTCTGCTATGCTTTGATGATGGTTTGGTGGATGATTTTATATGATTTGTACGTATCATGTTTTGATAATGTTTTGATCATGATTTGTGGGTATGATTTGGGATTTGAAAGTGAAATTCGGACATGAGTACCATTTCGATTAAATATGATTTCGGATTTGGTTTTGGAATTTGGATTACGATGGATTCTAGATTTTTTATAAATTACACATGGTTCTGGGTTTAAAGACCCGGTGCTATTACTAGATCTGATTTTGAGTTTAAAGACCCGGGTGATTGATGACGAGGGAGGGCCCTTGATTGAGATCTGTTGAGTTTAAAGACTCGGTTATTGTGACATCCCCCGAGGCCTATTGATTGTGTTTTGAGTTTAAAGACTCGTTGATATCTCGGGAAGGCCTGACATATGTTGTTTTGAGTTTAAAGACTCGGATAGATCCAGCAGATTCGATTCGTTGATGTTACATTCGGCTTTACATGATTTTATGATTGTTTTCCAAAACGATTTCCACATGGTTCATATATATGTTTTTAGATACTTAGTTATGCATGCGTGTTTGAAAAAGGAGGGTGAACCCTGGTTTTCATTAAAATTGTTTTCTATAACTATTAGTTTTAGTCCACTCACACTTTTATGTTTTTAACACCCTCCAGGTCATGGTGCGAGTTTTGAGGTTAACGCCGAGGCAGAGGCAGATGCATAAAGTTTTCCCGTTGCGTGTGTAGTTAGCTCACAGAGTAGGATTTTATTCTTATCTTGTATTACTATGCTCTGTGATACTGTTGAATTATTGTACAGTATGTTGTATCGTACGTTCTCCCTGGTCTGACAATGTATGCGATGTAGTTCTTATGGTTATTTTGGTCATTTATGTTCGGTTGTTAGACGGGAGCAGGATTCTTCCCGATTATCGAGGTGATAATCAGGATGGGTCCTGTCAATTGGTATCAAAGCATAGGTTGACGGTTTGTGTTTAGCACGTTGATGTGCCTAGGTTGTTGTACTAAATTATGCCTCTTTCAGAGAACGATCGGCCATGCCTCCGAGACATGAGTCCTCTCCACTGCCTGCAGAAGACATTGCTAGAGATGCTAAGAGTGCCACGATCGAGCGAGCCCAGCGCCCTGGGGCTATGATGTTTAGCGGTGGGGCAGATCCTGAGGAAGCCCACTGGTTGATTACTCGGTTTGAGCGGATTTTTACGATGATGCGATGTCCTCCTGAGGATGGAGTCTTGTTGGCCACCTTCTTGTTGGATGGGGCCACATATTAGTGGTGGTATACCCTAGAGTTGTCAGGTTGGGATGCCCATATAGTGACTTAGGAGACTTTTTGCGAGCGGTTTCTTGTTCAGCATTATCCCTGTTCGTTCCACGATGCTAAGGAGGCAGAGTTTCTACAGCTCCGACAGGGGAATTTGTCAGTGGCGGAGTATGAGCAGAAGTTTCAAGTGTTAGCACGTTTTGCCCCTGCATTTGTATCTATTGAGGTCGAGAAATGCCGTAAGTTTGAGCTTGGCCTGTGAGGTGAGATATGTGCTATTGTGACGGCCGGATATTTTACTACCCTCAGAGAGTTATCTGATGCTGTAGTACAGGTGGAGGCTAGTTTGCCGGTACGTCCACAATTCTCAGGTGGTGGACAACGCCGAGAGCGACTGTTTCCTGGATCATCGAGCTAGAGAGCCCAGAAGAGAGGCAGTTATAGTAGAGCTTCATCCGCTGGTAGTGATCGGTTTGGTAGACCTGGCAGTTCTCAGAGTTTCGGGTTCAGAGGATCCAGAGCACAGCCGACCCCGCAGGCGAGTGCGACGTCAGTTGCATCCACAGGAAGACAGAGTGACGGATTCAGTCGAGATGTTTCTAATGTTATTTGTTTCTTCTGTGGAGAGCGGGGCCACTACCGGAGAGATTGTCCATCTTTACCACAGGGTGGTGGCACAGGTCGGGGTACAGTGGAGCAGGGTCTGAGTGCAGCTTCGGTTTATGGGACAACGAGTACTAAATGAGGTGCTAGAGCTAGCAGTGGATTGAGGGGTTGTGGTCGATTTTCAAGACCACATGCCCGAGTGTTTGCAGTTACACAGCAGGAGGCCCGAGCAGCACCTGGCGTGGTGACAGGTACGCTTACAATCTTTGGTCACGATGTGCGTGCTTTGATAGATCCGAGGGCTACTCATTCTTTTATCTCGAAAAGTTGCGGACTGTTAACAAATAGAGAGGTGTCTGCACTAGGTGGTGATATGGGTGTGAGTACACCTACATGTGAAGTGTACGTAGTGAATCAGGTGTTGAGAGAGTGTCCCGTGATGGTAGGTGATGTTGGGCTAGAAGCGGATTTGATACTCCTGGACTTGCATATTTTGATGTTATTCTGGGAATGGATTGGTTGACATTACATCATGCTTCTATCGAGTGTTTCAATAAGAAGGTAAATTTTTGAAGTCCAGGGTTACCAGAAACTATCTTTCAGGGAGAGCAGCAAACATTTCCTATTGGTGTTATTTCGGCTATGACAACGAGCAAGTTGTTGAGGAAAGGGTGCCAAAGATATTTGGCTAATGTTGTTGACACACGTGCTGTACTGTTAAAGGCGGAAGATATTCCGGTTGTGCGGGAGTTTCCAGATGTTTTTCCCGAGGATTTTCCGGGATTACCACCCCATCGAGATATTGAGTTCACTATTGATCTTATTCTAGGTACGCGACCTATTTCCTAGACACCTTACTGCATGGCACTGGTTGAGTTAAAAGAATTGAAGGCACAGTTGTAAGAGCTGGTAGATATGAGGTTTATTCGACCGAGTATGTCTCCGTGGGGAGCTCCGGTCTTGTTTGTAAGGAAGAAGGATAGAAGTTTGAGGTTATGCATTGATTATAGGCAATTAAATAAGGTAACAATCAGGAATAAATACCCCATGCCTTGGATCGATGACCTATTTGATCAGCTGAGAGGAGCTCGATACTTTTCCAAGATCGATCTTTGCTCCATTTATCATCAGTTGCGGGTTAGAGAAGAGAATGTACCCAAAACAGCTTTTAGAACCCGGTATGGTCACTATGAGTTCTTAGTAATGCCATTTGGTTTAACTAATGCACCAGCAGCATTTATGGATTTAATGAACTGAGTGTTTTGGTCATACCTGGATCGTTTTGTCATTGTTTTCATTGATGACATCTTAGTCTACTCGAAGAGTGCGAAGGCGCACGAAAAGCACTTGAGGATGGTGCTTAGTACCCTAAGGAAGAATCAGCTATATGTGAAGCTTAGTAAGTGTCAATTCTGGTTGACTAGTGTTAGTTTCTTGGAACATGTGATTTCAACTGAAGGAATTAGCGTAGATCCCCAAAAGATTGAAGCGGTAGCAAATTGGGAACAGTCAAAGACAGTTACCGAGATTAGAAGTTTCTTGGGCTTAGCTGGTTACTATAGGCGTTTTGTAGAGGAATTTTCTACCATTGCTGCCCCATTGACACGGCTGACTAGGAAGGGAGTCAGATTTGTTTGGGATGAGGATTGTGAGTAAAGTTTTTAGGATTTGAAGAGGCGATTGACATCTGCTCCTGTGTTGGCTCTTCCTGACGATAGTGGAGAATTTGAGGTATATAGTGATGCTTCCTTGCAAGGTTTGGGGTGTGTTTTGATGCAACATGGAAAGGCGATTGCTTATGCTTCCCGATAGTTAAAACCCCACGAATTGAATTACCCTACTCACGATTTGGAGCTTGCAGCAGTCGTATATGCGTTGAAAATTTGGAGACATTATTTATATGGTGAAAAGTGCAGGATCTTCACTGATCATCAGAGTTTAAAGTATCTCTTCACATAGAAGGAACTGAACATGAGACAACGTCGATGGTTGGAGTTGATCAAAGATTATGATTATACCATTGAGTATCATCAAGGGAAGGCTAATGTGGTAGCTGATGCCTTGAGTCGGAAGTTAGCAAATTCAATGGCACATTTGAGAATGTTTCGCTTGCCTTTGTTGGTTGAACTCCGTAAGAGTGGAGTGAGTTTGGCTGTTGATAGTCAGGGAACGTTACTAGAGAGTTTCCATGTAGGACCAGTCCTTATCGATCGAATTATTGATGCTCAATTTCAGGACCCTATTTTAGGTATCATTCGGATTGAGGTTGAAGCTGGGGTGAGACCTGATTTCGGACTTCGTGAAGATGGAGCCTTAGTGAAGGAGGGCCGGTTGTGTGTACCCGATGATGCAGCACTAATGAAAGAGATTCTTGATGAGGCTCATAGTTCAGCATATGCTATGCATCTTGGTGGAACCAAGATGTACCGTACGCTCCGTGAACATTACTGGTGGTCTGGTATGAAGCGTGAGATTGCTGAGTATGTTAGTCGTTGTCTGATATGTCAGTAAGTGAAAGCCAAACGACAGAGATCGTATGGAGCGATGCAACCGTTACCTATCCCTGAATGGAAGTGGGATCATCTGACCATGGATTTTGTGTTTAAACTTCTCAGAACGCCAAAAGGTCATGATGGTGTATGGGTGATTGTGGATAGGCCCACAAAGTCAGCACATTTCTTACCAGTGCGAGAGAAGTTTAGGATGACCCAGTATGCTCAGTTGTTCATTGATGAGATTATACGGTTGCATGGTACTCTAGAATCCATAGTTTCAGACAGAGATCCGAGATTTACATCACTATTTTGGCAGAGTCTGCAGGAAGCATTTGGGACAAATCTACATTTTAGCACTTTTTTCCATCCACAGACCGATGGGCAATCATAACGGACCATTAAAATTTTGGAGGATATGATGCGAGCCTGTGTTTAGCAATTTCAAGATACGTGGGAGTCACACCTAGCACTAATAGAGTTTGCATATAATAACATCTACCAGGCAAGCATTTGAATGACCCCCTATGAAGTTTTGTATGGACGACAGTGTAGAACACCTTTATGTTGGACTGAAGTGGGTAAAAGGAAATTTTCAACCTCGGAACTAGTAGACCTTACCAAGGAAAAGGTTGCACTTATCCGAGACAGACTCAAAGCAGCCCAGGATCGACAGAAGAGCTATGTCGATCGTCGAATTAGAGATCTTGAGTTTGAAGTGGGGGATTGGGTCTTCTTAAAGTTATCCCCTTAGAAGGGTATTGTGCGGTTTGGCAAACGAGGGAAGTTAAGTCCACGATACATAGGACCCTATGAAATTCAGGAGAGGATTGGTCCTATTGCATATCGATTAGCGTTACCTTCAGATCATGCTAAGGTACATAATTTTTTTCATGTGTCTATGCTTCGAAAGTATGTACGGGATGATTCTCATATATTGGAAGCACAACCTATTGAGCTCAGAGAAGATTTAAGTTTTGAAGAACAGCCTGTACAAATTTTGGATCATAAAGACAAGGTGTTTCGACAAAAGACTATTCTCCTGGTAAAGGTACTGTGGAGGAAGCAACCTGGGAACCCGAGGCACGAATGCGTGAGCAATACTCCTATTTGTTTCATTAAATTTCAAGGACGCAATTTTTTCAAGGGGGTAGATTGTAACGTTTACTATTGAAAAATTTATGATTGAATTGATAAGGATCAGACCACCGTGAGGGACTGGGTAAACAAAGACGTTGGAGAGAATTAAGAGACTGAGAGAGAAAGGAAAAACAACGAGGGATAGGGAGAAAGATAGAACCCAGAATTGAAAAATTGGAAAATAAGGTGAGAATTCGAAGTCAAAGTTGTGAGCCTTAAGGATTAAAATTGAGACCTGAGTTAGCATCCTGAGACCATTTTGAATCGATCCACATCAAAATAGAAGGAATTAGACATCGTTTCGATCAAGACCCGAAGATCCCAGTTCTTCGAAAAATTGAGCTTGAGTTCGAACGATTTGAGGTAAGAATTTGTGTAATTAATTATGTAAGAATGTTCATTACAACCTCACGATGCTTCCTGTGTCAATTAACTAGAAAAACTAAGATGAATTGAGTGAGATTAGAATTGAAAACCGTTCAAAGCTCCCTTGAGAAATTGATAGATTTTGCCTCCGATTGATAACTCTAAGTATACAGAACTTAAATTAAGATGAATTAAATGTAATTAGGTGAAGAAATTGAAAGAATTAAGGTCAAATTGAAGGAGAAAAAACCGGGTCATATCGCGGGTTCGTAACCCGTTTAGCAGAGAAACGGGTGAAGGATGTGACACTGTAGCAGTACTGTACAGGCGCAAGACTTTCACGCGCAGCCCCTTTCGGCGGCGCGTGAGGGCTCGTGAAGCCGTGTCTCCGGTCAAGGTCAACATATGATTTTATCTTTTCAATGTAACGAACATTTTGAGACAATTTTCGAGTCGATCGTACGCCGTTTCGGGGTAGTTTTGAGTGTCCGAAGGTTTCGGGTTTTAATTTAATTACGTAGAAAAATCCCGAAAAATTGGGAAAATTAATGTAAGCTTAATTAAAGTAATTGTGACCCGAAATTATGATATTTGACAAGCTAGAACATTCCTGAGGAGTCCAGGGAGCATGCACGACATGATTGACGGGTTCAGACTTAGTGAGTAGACTTTTGATTTCTAACCGAGCAACTGTTTTTACGTACCCATTTCATGTTTCCATATATGATTTTATGCTTATGATTATGATATTCCTATTTTACATGATTGCACGCTTTTCGATGTGATTTATCGCATTTTTACATATTTCGAGACTATGGTTTCTGCTATGCTTTGATGATGGTTTGGTGGATGATTTTATATGATTTGTACGTATCATGTTTTGATAATGTTTTGATCATGATTTGTGGGTATGATTTGGGATTTGAAAGTGAAATTCGGACATGAGTCCCATTTCGATTAAATATGATTTCAGATTTGGTTTTGGAATTTGGTTTACGATGGATTCTAGATTTTCTATGAATTAAACATGGTTTTGGGTTCACAGACCCGGTGCTATTGCTGGATCTGGTTTTGGGTTTAAAGACCTGGCTGATTGATGACGGGGGAGCGCCCTTGATTGAGATCTGTTGAGTTTAAAGACTCGGTTATTGTGATATCCCCCGAGGTCTATTGATTGTGTTTTGAGTTTAAAGACTCGTTGATATCCCCGGGAAGGCCTGACATATGTTGTTTTGAGTTTAAAGACTCGGATAGATCCAACTGGTTCGATTCGTTGATGTTACATTTGGCTTTACATGATTTTATGATTGTTTTCCATAACGGTTCCCACATGGTTCATATATATGTTTTTAGATACTTAGTTATGCATGCGTGTTTGAAAAAGGAGGGTGAACCCTAGTTTTCATTAAAATTGTTTTCCATAACCATTAGTTTTAGTCCACTCACAATTTTATGTTTTTAACACCCTCCAGGTCATGGTGCGAGTTTTGGGGCTAACGTCGAGGCAGAGGCAGATGCATAAATTTTTCCCGTTGCGTGTGTAGTTAGCTCACAAAGTAGGGTTTTATTCTTACCTTGTACTACTATGCTCTGTGATACTGTTGACTTATTGTACAGTATGTTGTATCGTACGTTCTCCCTGGTCTGACAATGTATGTGATGTAGTTCTTATGGTTATTTTGGTCATTTGTATTCGGTTGTCAGACGGGAGCAGAACTCTTCCTGATTATCGAGGTGATAATCGGGGTGGGCCCTGTCAATTGGTATCAGAGCATAGGTTGACGGTTTGTGTAGATGATGGTTTGGTGGATGATTTATCGCATTTTTACGTATTTCGAGACTATGGTTTCTGCAATGCTTTGTTGATGGTTTGGTGGATGATTTTATATGATTTGTACGTTTCATGTTTCGATAATGTTTTGATCATGATTTGTGGGTATGATTTGGGATTTGAAAGTGAAATTCGAACATGAGTCTCATTTCGATTAAATATGATTTCAGATTTGGTTTTGGAATTTGGTTTACGATGGATTCTGGATTTTCTATGAATTAAACATGGTTTTGGGTTTAAAAACCCGGTGCTATTGTTGGATCTGGTTTTTGGGTTTAAAGACCTGGCTGATTGATGACGGGGGAGCGCCCTTGATTGAGAGCTGTTGAGTTTAAAGACTCGGTTATTGTGATATCCCCCGAGGCCTATTGATTGTGTTTTGAGTTTAAAGACTCGTTGATATCCCCGGGAAGGCCTGACATATGTTGTTTTGAGTTTAAAGACTCGGATAGATGCAGCAGGTTCGATTCATTGATGTTACATTCGGCTTTGCATGATTTTATGACTGTTTTCCATAACGGTTCCCACATGGTTCATATATATGTTTTTAGATACTTAGTTATGCATGCGTGTTTGAAAAAGGAGGGTGAACCCTAGTTTTCATTAAAATTGTTTTCCATAACTATTAGTTTTAGTCCACTCACACTTTTATGTTTTTAACACCCTCCAGGTCATGGTGCGAGTTTTGGGGCTAACGCCGAGGCAGAGGCAGAGGCATAAAATTTTCCCGTTGCGTGTGTAGTTAGCTGACGAAGTAGGGTTTTATTCTTATCTTGTACTACTATGCTCTGTGATACTGTTGACTTATTGTACAGTATGTTGTATCGTACGTTCTCCCTGGTCTGACAATGTATGTGATGTAGTTCTTATGGTTATTTTGGTCATTTGTGTTCGGTGTCAGACGGGAGCAGGATTCTTCTCAATTATCGAGGTGATAATCGGGGTGGGTCCTGTCAATTGGTATCAGAGCATAGGTTGACGGTTTGTGTAGATGATGCTTTGGTGGATGATTTATCGCATTTTTACGTATTTCGAGACTATGATTTCTGCTATGCTTTGATGATGGTTTGGTGGATGATTTTGTATGATTTGTACGTATCATGTTTTGTTAATGTTTTGATCATGATTTGTGGGTATGATTTGGGATTTGAAAGTGAAGTTCGGACATGAGTCCCATTTCGATCAAATATTATTTCAGATTTGGTTTTGGAATTTGGATTACGATGAATTCTGGATTTTCTATGAATTACACATGGTTTTGGGTTTAAAGAGCTGGTGCTATTGTTGGATCTAGTTTTGGGTTTAAAGACTCGGTTATTGTGATATCCCCCGAGGCCTATTGATTGTGTTTTGAGTTTAAAGACTCGTTGTTATCCCGGGAAGGCCCGACATATGTTGTTTTGAGTTTAAAGATTCGGATAGATCCAGCAGGTTCGATTCGTTGATGTTACATTCGGTTTTACATGATTTTATGATTGTTTTCCATAACGATTCCCACATGGTTCATATATATGTTTTTAGATACTTAGTTATGCATGCATGTTTGAAAACGGAGGGTGAACCCTGGTTTTCTTTAAAATTGTTTTCCGTAACTATTAGTTTTAGTCCACTCACACTTTTATGTTTTTAACACCCTCCATGTCGTGGTGCGAGTTTTGGGGCTAACACCGAGGCAGAGGCAGAGGCATAAAATTTTCCTGTTGCATAGTTAGCTCACATAGTAGGGTTTTATTCTTATCTTGTACTACTATTCTCTGTGATACTGTTGACTTATTGTACAGTATGTTGTATCGTACGTTCTCCCTCGTCTGACAATGTATGTGATGTAGTTCTTATGGTTATTTTGGTTATTTGTGTTTAGTTGTCAGACAGGAGTAGGATTCTTCCCGATTATCGAGGTGATAATCGGGGTGGGTCCTGTCAGATTCCATCAGTAGTTGAGATGATTTTTAACTTTATCCTTGTTGTTTTTTCATACAATTATCATTGCTTAGAATTATAGGTAGAGCTTGGCCTTACAAAAATAACTTGTAAGGGAAGGTTGCCTAGAGCTTATATACTATCTTACTATTTATCTCCAATGCGAGTTCAATTCGAAAATATATACTATGCTACAAAAATGACTCTGTTTGGGGCCATATACCATTTTTTATGAACTTTGAAAACATTATGAGCTCGTTTGGTGGGCGTAAATGGGTTGGATAACTCATTAGATTCTTTATATCTTGAAGGTAAAAAATGAATATGTTTTCATGGTTAGGGGATTAGATGGGGTAGACATAGATGTAATCCAATCCCCTCAAAATAGAACAGGTAAGTTTTCATCTATGTCCAATCCTATCTAACTCTTTTACAATAGAATCCCTCATATTCATAATACATTGAATTGGATGACTTGTCGAATCCAATTCAATCATACTCATCAAAAATGGCTTACAACTCTTTTTTTAATTCAAGATTGCATTGGGGTTTAGGTGAGCTAAGTTCAAGTCCTTGACGTGGAAAGGAGGGTTTTTCTACTCTGCATAGATGTACTAATAAAAATTCTAATTTGCTGAAATAAATTGTTGGTTTTATTAAACTTCAGGTTAAAGGCCATGTGAAGATATTCCCGAAAGTGGCACATGAGTGGACCGTAAGATGTAATGTTGAAGACGAAAACGATGTTAAGGCTGCCGAGGAAGCTCATCAGAACTTGTTGGAGTAGCTCTTGTTCCATGTCAAGGGAGCTTCATCGGCAGTTTAGTGTTTTAATGTCACTTGAGATAAAGAGTAATGTGGACCCTTAACAACTGCAATTTATTAGGAGTGGTTAGTTGATCTTAGTTATTAATTAATCTTAAGGATCTGTTGGGCAGAGTTTTGGGGAAGATATATTGGGTCCTTGAAGTAGGGCATCCTGTTTCAACCAACCATCTTGCTAGTTTTCCTTTCTTGTTGGATTACTACTCAGCTCTAAACTCATTAGTGCCTTTTTGAGAGTTGGAAACCATTTGGTTCCTGCTAGAGTGGGATGTGGTTTCTGGGGAATAGCGTTGGGTTTATCCAATGGGTGTGGGTGTTTGGTGGCAAAAGTGGTTAGTTTGATTTTGTTGGTTGGGGAGGATGCTTCGATTTCCTCTCACCTGCACGGGGCACTTGGTAGATAACTAATTTTGGGAGGGATTATGGATGTTAGATTTCTATTCTACTTGCAGTTCTCCTGGGTAGTTAGATGGGAACCTTATTCCCCTACCCCTTCGTTGTGTGTGCCTGATGATGATATGAGGTTGTGGTGAGTTTCTTTACTTCCTTTGCTGCCACACTAACCAGTAGTTTAGTGTACTTGAATTCTGATATTTTGTTCCCCCCACAGGCAGAGAAAAATGACGTTGTTGGTTTGCAGGATCAGGTAATTTCATGAACAACGCATCTTGAATTTATGATTTTCTTGAGTGAAAAATGAAAATTAATATGATCGTGCTCCTCAAGTTTTTGTTAGAAAAGTGATTGAGCTGCATGACAAGTACCTAGCCTATGTCAATGATACGAGCTTCATATTGGTAATTATTGACTTTTCTTTATTTAATTTGATAAGTAATTTCCTTACTCAAGTAATGCAAGGCAACTAAGAAATGTCCCGCTCTTGAAATACTTAACCTTGCTTGACCATTTATTTATAACAAGATGTCTAACAGAGCTTTTTGGATTGGCTTGAAGGATTGCGCTAATGAGATATATAAGAGGGTTGAAGACCAAATATTGTGGGATGATCAACATTTTGTTCCAACCAATGCAGGTCATGTCTATTTGAAATTTGGTTATGGCATCTTTTTTAGTTTGTATGGCTTGATTATTTGAAGCTAATTTATGATTCTTCTCCATTGCGTCAGTCTATCTGAGTTATGGAATATCAGAATTTGTTCATTGTTATTTCGTTGTATGGCTTGATTATTTGATATCTATTGGAATTTAAATTTGATTTCAAACAAGTGAATTATAGGAGAAAAGGGTAGATACTAGGGAAAATTGTGTGAATAATATTTGTTGGAATCACTTTTGATATCTGTTTGAATGTATGATAGTTTGTGAGGGCTGCTTTGGTTTCAAATAACTGGTTATAGGATTGTGAATGAAGTAAATGTTTGAGGAGTGCTACTTTGAAGTGATTGCGATTGCAACTGGGGCGGGGGTTTTAGGGTTCGATTTTGTACTTGTTATTTTAGGGTTTTTGTTTATCTAATTTCGCATATTCACATCCCATTATGTAAACTCTTGTGCATATGTGTTAGGACCCACCCTGGTTTCACCTCGAAAACCGAGTTAAATCCTGCTCCCGTCTGACACCCCGACACAACATCAAAGTAAACCACTAAACTACACAGTCAGACGCATGAGAACCTTTAAACATCCCGAAGTCAAAAGTTTACAGAGCATAGTACCAAATACAAAGGAAAGGAAAACGGTAAACTAGACACACGCACACGGAAAATTTAAAACACTCCGGGATCGCTCTCGTGACTTCTATGCCTCAGACGCTGCCTCGACGCTGAAACCCCGCTCTAGCTCTACGACCTGGAGGGCAATTTAAAAACAAAAGGTGTGAGTGGACCATGAATAACAGAAACATTATATAAGAAAACCGGGTTTAGCCCTCCGTTTTGAAATCACATGCATAACTCAGTTACTAAAAACAATTATAAATCACGGAAACCTCATCATAAAGACATTTACAAAATCGTTACAAAAACAGTTATAGAAATCATAAAACCATATCAGAAAATATAAGTACCAAGCCATAACCATCCGATCAAACCTGCTGGATCTATCCGAGTCTTTAAACTCCCGAGTCTTTAAACTCAATCCAGGCCTCAATAATATCCGAGTCTTTAAACTCCTGAGTCTTTAAAATCAATAGGCCTACGGGGGAAATATCAATATATCCGAGTCTTTAAACTCCCGAGTCTTTAAACTCAATCCGGGCCCGTCCCCCGTCAAATATAATTCGGGTCTTTAAACCCAATAACCAGATCCAGCAAATCCAATCCAAAACCGTTCGAAAACTATTTGTAAATCCATATCCAAACCCGAATCCGAAATCATCGGTCTGAAGCCCTTCCGGCGTCCAGAACCGTCATTCCGAACCCATATCCAAAAATCCACTTTTCAACTTTAAAACCAAATTTCGCTTTCCGAAATCCGATTCTAAAACCGAAAACCTCGATCATCGAATCATGTTCCAAAATCCCTTTATAATCATTGAAAATCATTAGCATTTGAAATCCCAAAATCATAGCATCACAGCCTCGTAAAACGTACTAAAAACCGCACTTTCTCGAAAAACGTACAAGTAAAGAAAACCAATATAACATATTCAACAATCATGAAATCACATATAAAACCATAAAACAATTATAGAAAACAGTTATGCATGCTCGAGTTTAGAGAAGGGGTCCACTCACAGTACCGAGCCTTCAATCGCGTCCCGAACGTCTCGTACGTTCCTCAGCTTCCTCGGGAAATCCCGATCCTATCAACAATCACCAAAGAACGTTACTAACACGTCTACAAAGGTCCACCTAATTTTCCCCAAAAACCCCCGGGTCCTAAACGTAACGAACCGAAACCCCAAACCTTCACCCTCGCGAAACTACATTGAATCGACGTCCGATCAACCCGAAACCAATTCCATTAGACTCGTCACAACACCTAAACCAAAACCATGTTGACTGTTTTCCCAACCGTCGTCGCACGCTCCCCCACGCGCCTCCCAAAGTGGCTGCGCGTGGCTTCACGCGCCTGCTACAGTGTCACCAGCAACCTCTGGTCGACCCGGTTCGAACCGACCTCTGCAACTCGAACCGGCGAGAACGGTTCTCCGCCGTCCATCCACCATTTCCCTTCCTTTTTCTTCCCCTAGCTTCGTCCTCTACCCAGTAATCCAGTCCACCATCCCAAACACTTCAACACGACCTCTCAACCAACGTCTCAAGCTCGAAATGAAAACCACCCGTACCCCTGCTTTTCAATCCGGTCACCCGCACACTTCCCCTTCACGGCTTCGACACCAAAAGGTTCCTAAGGACCTAAGAAGTCGACTAGGACCAACCAGATCTCTCGACTCGTACTCAAAACCCACGACTCAACGTTTGAACCCAGATTGAAAAACAGAGAACGCCGTGTATTCCCCGTCGTTCTAGACTCCGCCGTGCACTCCCCCGTCACGGCTGCACAACCAGAAGATACCTAGGACCCTACTGAGTCCCCTAGACCTCACTGGACTCCTCGATTCAACCCCAAAAGCCACGACTTGGCGTCTGAACCTAGACGGCAAAACAGAGCATAGAGGAAAAATTGAGGAATTACCTGCCCTCCGGTCGCCGTCGTGAGCTTAGCCGTGAGGACACGACTCATCCAGTCCACCTCCAGCCTCTAGACACCTCCACCGGCCTCGATTGTTTGAACACGACAGCACCACCACCCAACACTCCTCACTGCTCTCTGTTTTCTCTAATTTTCCCGTGAGCTCACACTTCACACACACACTCACACCTCACCCCCCAACCTTCTCACTGTCTCCCTCTCAATCTCTGAGTCACTCCTCCCACTCCAGAACACACAAACACTCCCGGCCACCATCCAATTTTCCCTCAATCTCCCCCTCTGTTTCGAACAAGCACGAACACTGCCCAAATTATTGGACCCGTGAGAGATCCTAGAAACCTCTAGTCAAGCCCCACGTGTCACCATCCTCCCCCTTTCTCTCACAAGTGGCTCAATCTCAGCCCTCCATTGTCCCTCTCTGTTGCACAAATCCCAATGTGCAAAAGACCAAAATACCCTTCCTTTTAAGTCAAAATTAACGTTGTGCCACTATCTTCCTAGACCTGTAACTCACACATTGTAAGTTCGATGAATACGTGCCGCCTGTCATCGAACTCAGGACGACGAGATCTATCTAACGGTCCTAGGTCAACAAGTCAAAACCCGATCGTACGAAAAGTCAACTTTCCCCCCTACTTTAACCAAATTACGAAAGTGCCCTTAACCTTCCGAACATCATAACTTATTCCTCGGATGTCTGAATCGGGTATGCCACCTGTCTACGGATTCATGACGTCCCGAACTACGTCACAGTCACTGGTCAAAGTCCATTTGACTACCCGAACTAAAAGTCAACATTTTGTCCGAACCAGGGGCAAAATCGTCTTCCTACCCTAGTTTCCGGGACGGGTCGTTACAACCTACCCACCTAAAAATAATTTTGTCCCCGAAATTTCAGAGCTCGTTCCCAACACTAGGGCTCTCCTACCCGGTAATCAACAAAAACCACTCCTGGGTTTCCTGTCTATCATCTCCACCTTGAGTATTCACACCGTCCCGAACTACCAGTTCACCACGTCTAACCCTCTTTCCGTACCTCTAAAACCTTATGGTGTACGCAAGGGAAACTCTATGAACAGAAAACAAAGGTATTTTAAAATACCTAATATGGCATACCCAATAGAATTGATAGAGTACATCCTCACGTACTACCATCGACATTTCCCAGAACCCACTCAAATCCTACCCAGGACAATCTAGGCCAAACAGAAAAACCTACCTACCGGCTCACTCCCTCGGCTACTACTTCGACCACTGGTCGGATAATTCTACAAAGTCCTAAAGGCAAACTCTAGATTGTGGGTTCTCTCCTTCAATAACCTCATATCGATCAGTTATAGTCACTCTTTTCCTATTCCTTCCGTCCTCCTTCAACGGAACTCACCGTAACACTCCAGGTCACCTAGGGAAAATCCTAGACTCTACCCTGGGATCCAACAACAAAGTAGGTACAACACAACCAAAGATAGTAAAATACCTGTCCCCGCACCTGGTACCGACTGAACCTCCTGCTGAGTCATCGAAAACACTCGGGCCTGGGATCCTGAAGATCTACCACGTCCCCTCAAACTACTCGTGGCACCACCACCTCCTCTAGTGCCCGCTGTCCCTGACGCTGTACTCTGTCCGAGCTCCGCCACTCCTCGGTCTACACCACCTTCCTGTGGTAACAGTGGACACTCACGTCGGAAATGACCTCGCTCCCCACAGTAATAACACACATCCCGACTGGTAGTACCAGGTCTCCCTGTGGACGCAACAGACGTCGCACTAGTTTGTGGAGTCGGCTGTGCTCGGTAACCTCGAAATCCTGAACTCTGGAAACTACCAGGTCTACCGAAACGATCATCGCCCGACGACGATGCTCCACTGAAGTTACCTCTCTTTGGTGTCCTCTGACTCGAAGCTCCAGAAAAAGATGACTCCCGGCGTCGCATCGGCAAACTAGCCTCAACCCTCACCGCACCATCTGACAACTCTCGGAGGGTGGTAAATGATCCAGCCGTCACTATGGCTCTAATCTCGCCTCGCAGGCCTAACTCAAACCTACGGCACTTCTCGGCTTCAGTAGCCACAAACGCAGGAGCAAACCGAGTCAACATCTGAAATTTCTGTTAGTACTCAGCCACGCTCAGATTCCCCTGTTGAAGTTGCAGAAACTCAGCCTCCTTGGCATCTCGGAAAGAACGAGGGTAATACTAATCTAAAAACCGCTCCCTAAATGTCTCCCAGGTTACCGTGTGGGCATCCCAGCCAGACAACTCGAGGGTATACCACCACTCGTACGCCGCACTGTCCAGTAAGAACGTAGCCAGTAACACGCGATCCTCCGGTGGGCAATGCATCACTGCAAAGATCCGCTCAAGTCTCGTGATCCACCTCTGAGCTTCCTCAGGATCTGCCCCACCACTAAAAGTAGTAGCCCCGAGCCGCTGGGCTCGCTCAATCGTGGCACTCTCTGTCCCTCTTGCTGCTTCGTCTTTAGGTCGTGGAGAGGGTCTACGTCTCAGAGGCATCGTCAATCGCACGTTGAAAGAGGCATAGAAATAGTCAAACAACCTGAACACAACCTCACAGACCGACAAAACCGATAAACTCGACAAACCTATGATCTGATACCAATTTGTCAGGACCCACCCCGATTTCACCCCAAAATCCGAGGTAAATCCTGCTCCCGTCTAACACCCCAACACAACACCAAAGTAAACCACTAAACTACACAGTTAGACGCAGGAGAACCTTTAAACATCCCGAAGTCAAAAGTTTACAGAGCATAGTACCAAATACAAAGGAAAGGAAAACGGTAAACTAGACACACGCACACGGAAAATTTAAAACACTCCGGGATCGCTCTAGTGACTTCTATGCCTCAGATGCTGCCTCGACGCCGAAACCCCGCTCTAGCTCCACGACCTGGAGGGCAATTTAAAAACAAAAGGTGTGAGTGGACCATGAATAACAGAAACATTATATAAGAAAACCGGGTTTAGCCCTCCGTTTTGAAATCACATGCATAACTCAGTTACTAAAAACAATTATAAATCACGGAAACCTCATCATAAAGACATTTACAGAATCGTTACAAAAACAGTTATAGAAATCATAAAACCATATCAGAAAACATAAGTACCAAGCCATAACCATCCGATCAAACCTCATCAAAGGTTCCTAAGGACCTAAGAAGTCGACTAGGACCAACCAGAACTCTCGACTCGTACTCAAAGCCCACGACTCAACGTTTGAACCCAGACTGAAAAACAGAGAACGCCATGTATTCCCCGTCGTTCTAGACTCCGCCGTGCACTCCCCCGTCACGGCTGCACAACCAGAAGATACCTAGGACCCTACTGAGTCCCCTAGACCTCACTGGACTCCTTGATTCAACCCCAAAAGCCACGACTTGGCGTCTGAACCTAGATGGCAAAACAGAGCATAGAGGAAAAGTTGAGGAATTACCTGCCCTCCGGTCGCCGTCGTGAGCTCAGCCGTGAGGACACGACTCCTCCAGTCCACCTCCAGCCTCTAGACACCTCCATCGGCCTCGATTGTTTGATCACGACAGCACCACCACCCAACACTCCTCACTGCTCTCTGTTTTCTCTGATTTTCCCGTGAGCTCACACTTCGCACACACACTCACACCTCACCCCCCCAACCTTCTCACTGTCTCCCTCTCAATCTCTGAGTCACTCCTCCCACTCCAGAACACACAAACACTCCCGGCCACCATCCAATTTTCCCTCAATCTCCCCCTCTGTTTTCTGTTCTTCTCTCGGGTTCGAACAAGCACGAACACTGCCCAAATTGTTGGACCCGTGAGAGATCCTAGAACCCTCTAGTCAAGCCCCACGTGTCACCATCCTCCCCCTTTCTCTCACAAGTGGCTCAATCTCAGCCCTCCATTGTCCCTCTCTGTTGCACAAATCCCAATGTGCAAAAGACCAAAATACCCTTCCTTTTAAGTTAAAATTACCGTTGTGCCACTACCTTCCTAGACCCGTAACTCACACATCGTAAGTCCGATGAATACGTGCCGCCTGTCATCGAACTCAGGATGACGAGATCTATCTAACGGTCCTAGGTCAACAAGTCAAAAATTGATCGTACGAAAAGTCAACTTTCCCCCTACTTTAACCAAATTACGAAAGTGCCCTTAACCTTCCGAACATCATAACTTATTCCTCGGATGTCGGAATCGGGCATGTCACTTGTCTACGGATTCATGACGTCCCGAACTACGTCACAGTCACCGGTCAAAGTCCATTTGACCACCCAAACTAAAAGTCAATATTTTTCCCGAACCAGGGGCAAAATCGTCTTCCTACCCTAGTTTCCGGGATGGGTCGTTACAATATGTCTATTTATAAGTGAGATGGTTGTGAATGGGTTAATTTGATAGTAGTGCACCACAGGAAGATACCAGCATAGTCGATGAAGGTATTAAATAATTACACATCATTTTAAAGGTGGAGCATTTCTTTTGTATCTTAATGGCTTACCATTTCTTTCGTATCTTGCAGGTGAAGCATGCATTGCCCGAACAACTTGTTCATGTGTACAAGGATAGTCATTTTGAAACCACCAGTGTCTCTCACTCTGCAGGACAGTAATTTGGACTATTTCATTTTTCTGATCAAGTGCCTACACATCTCTTTATTTTGAATCATTTACTTGGAGTTGTTGAGCTGGGAAAACTATGATCCACGTGAAGGATCTATAGAAAGCTTGTTAATGTATTCTTTATTCTGTATTCACGTCAATTTGTTTGCTTATTTTTTTCCAACAATTTTCAGATTTTCCAGTCTTCCTAGCTAATAGAGCTGATTCTTATATTTTTTAGATTGTAATGTACGCATTTTTTTTTTCTTTTAGTTGATTCAATAAAAGAATCACGTTTGATGAATTTGTTATTATTCATTAAGATTTTTTTGTATTTGAATTGACGTCAGGTGCTCGAGGAATTGACACACAAATGTCATTTTCTAATAAGATTATAATTGTCATCTATGTGAGTCATTTATTTGAATAATCTCATATGACATTTATTAACTGTTGTCTATTAGGTTAATAGATGATAGTTTTCAGAAAAACTATTGTCTGATGCACCATCAGACAACAGTTGTTCACATACGTGGACAACAGTTTTTTTGAAAACTGTTGTCTATTAGGCTCTCAGATGATAGTTTGTGTGAAAAATTGTTGTTTGATGATGCATCAAACAACAGTTTTTTCTGAAAATTGTTGTCTATTAGCCTAATAGACGACAGTTAATAAGTGTCGTCTGATATGATTCGAATAGATGACACTCACATAGACAACACTTTTTTTTTTCTTCAATCAGATGACAGTTTTTCGCTGTCATTTTAGACCAAAAATGGCATAGTGTAAACAATAGCATAAGATATTCCGGATTTTTTTTTTTTACTTTCTTTCATTTTGAGTTTTAGTTTTTGCATAAAAAACTTTACAAGAAATCTAACAATATGATGTTGGGGTTTTCAAAGTTCAATTATTTTCTTTCAAAATATTGATTTTTGATTTATAAAGTTTATACTCACTTTAACGTTTGATATTGTGAATGGGAAAAATAATTTTGATATTTTTCTCTCTGATTTTGGGTTTTTTTTTTCAATAAAAAAAGTTCAAATAAACTTTAACACTATACGATTGTAGTTTCAAAGTTTTGCTTTTCGTTTTTCAAAATTTTGACAATGGCTTTGGAATGATAAGTTTATATGAACTCTATCGTTTGATCTTGCACATTGAAAAAATAATTTTAACATTTTTCTATTTTGAGTATGTTTTTTTTAAAAAGTTTTTATGATTTCGAAGTTAAGTTTTAAAATTAATATCTTGGATTATTATAAAGTTTATATGAATTCTAATGTTTGATATTGCGAATTAGAAACTGTTTTTTCACATTTTTCTATTTTGAATTTGTTTTTTTTTAATAAAAGGTTTATATAGACTATCTTTTGAAATTGAAAACTGAAAAATAATTTTGATATTTTTCTCTTTTCAGTTTATTCTTTCAATTGAAAGGTTTATGTGAAGTCTAAAACATATACGATTTGGGTTTCGAAATTAAATTTATTTATTTATTCAAAATTTGGAGTGTAGATTTTAGAATTCTGAAGTTTATATGAACTCTAACATTTGATATTGCGAATTAGAAAAATAATTTTAACATTTTTCTAATTTCGATTTTGGTTTTTTCAAAAGAAAGATTCAAGTGAACTCTAAGAACATTCGATTGGAGTTTCGAAATTTTTTTTTTCCCTTCAAAATTTCTAGTTTGGATTTTGGAATTGTAAAGTTTATGCGATCTATCTATCGTTTGTTATTGCATATTGAAAAATTAATTTTGACATTTTTTTTCTTTATTTTGAGTTTGGTTTGCTCAATAGAGAGGCTTATATGAACTTTAGCAATATATTATTGGGGTTTCAAAGTTTAATTTTTTTTTTCTTTCAAACTTCGAGTTCTAATTTTGAAATTATAAAGGTTATATGAAATCTAACATTTGATATTGCGGGTTGGAAAATAATTTTAACATTTTTTTTCAATATACGATTGGGATTCCAAAGTTGAATTTTTTTTTCTTCCGAATTTCGATTTTGAATTTTGGAATTATAAATGTTATATGGACTCTAGTATTTGATATTGTGTATTGGAAAGTAACTTTAATATTTTTCTATTTTTCAGTGTTTTTTAATAGAAAAGTTCAAGTGAACTCTAACAGTATATCATTGGGATCTCGAAGTTAAATTATTATTTTTTTCAAAATTTTGAGTTTGATGTGGAATTATAAAGTTTATAGGAACATGCTTTGGAATAGCCTTTTATGGTAATTTTGTAGCTTGATAATGCAGATTGAATTTTTTTTTTTGAGGTTTGTCTATGTTGAGTTTGGTTTTTTCAATAAAAATGTTTATGTGAACTCTAACAACATATATGATTGAGGTTTCAAAATTAAATATATATTTTTTTCAAAAATTTTGAGTTTAAATTTTTAATTATATAGTTTATATGAACTCTAGTGTTTAATATAGCAGACTGGAAAAAGAATTTTGGTTTTTTTCCATTTTCAATTTGATTTTCTCAATAAAAATCATTATGTGAACACTCTAATAATATGATATTTGGCTTTTGAAGTTCTATCTTTTTCTTCAAAGTTCGAGTTTGGATTATGATATTATAAAATTTATATGAACCTTGACGTCTGATATTACGAATCATTGTTCAAAACGCCGAACGCCTAATCCACCTAGGCGCCGCCTAGATACTCGAAGGTGAGAAACCACCCCGCATAATGGCTATGTGCCTAGGTGAATTTTCGTGTACACCTTTATATATATATATAGTTATATATGTTCTTATATATATTTAGTTATATAAGTTATTTTATTTGTTAAATACTTAGGCAATAATAAAAGTATTAATTAAAATAAAGATAATAAATTAAAAAAACATATAATATTGTATAATAGAATTAATAAAAATCTTACATTTTCAACATTTATGATTTCCTACTCAATTTATTTATATAGGTAATTATTTTTTGTTATGGAATTATTTGATAATATTCAATATATTATTAATTTGTTGAATTTTGTCTTAAAAAAAACCGCCTAGGCCCCTATCGACTTTACTAAGAGCGCCTAGTGCCGTTTTGAACATAACGAATTGATGAATGATTTTTTTTTAAAATAAAAAATATCAAACTTAAAATTTTGAAAAAAATATATTGAATTTTGAAACTCCAATCTCATATTATTTGAGTTTACGTAAAGCTTTAATTGAAAAAAAAAAACCAGACCCAAAATGAAAAAGTCAAAATTCTTTCCCTAATCCAAAATATCAAAAGCAAGAATTCATATAAACCTTTCTATTGAAAAAACCAAACTCAAATTAGAAAATATTTTAAATTATTTTTTCTATTCACAATATATCAAAAGATAGAGTTCTTATAAATTTTATAATTCCTAATTCAAACTCAAAATTATAAAGAAAATAAAAATTTCACTTTGGAAGCCCATTCATATATTGTTAGAATGGCTTATTATATTAAGTGCACCCTAAGCTCGCATAGTTTTCACATTTTGCACTCAGAACTGGTTATTCGTGCACTTAACACCCTGAAATGGCCGAGTTGACCCACTCAGTTCTATTTCCGTTACATCCGTTCCTTTTGACGTCACAGTGTCTATGTGGCGCTTATATGGATTAAAATACATTAAATTAACGAAGGGTAATTGTGGAAATGATGGAATTTCAACAGTTTTCATTTCTCTTCCTCCTATCCTCGTCTCTCCTCCTCCCCCGCTGTCCTTGCTAATTCCCACTTTGAAAGGTTAAATGAGAAGATTGAGGAGACCAGGGCCTAGAAACCATGAAAACTAGAGGCCACAACGGGGATTGAGGAGTCCAGAGCCACTTCATCTTTGAAGCTTCGTAAAATCCAACAATGGCCACACCACTGCTCCTTTTCATCCTCCATTTTTCAGTCATCTACGTCTCCTCTGTCGTCCTCTCACAGGACATTTTCGACGCCGCCGGCCTTGTCTCGTAGTCTCTCATTGCGTAGTCACCTTCCATCACCATCTTTGCTCCACGCGACGCCGCCTTCATCCAATCGGGTCAACCACCTCTCTCTCTATTGCAAATGCACTTCTGCCCTCTCGATCTTGTCTCGCACTCACTCGTCGTCACCACCCATTCCTTCGATGCTCCAATTTCAGTCAACAATGTCCTTATTTCTGGAATAAAATTCCAATTCCAATTTCAAACCCCAATTTAGATCTTTGTCATAGATCTGAGATAAAATTAGGGACAAATAAGGACAATGTATGAGATTTAGTGAGCAAAATTTCAAAATTGAAGTGGGCATTGATTAAAAAACTGATCTTGACAATGTGGGTCTTCAGATTCTAATTGGAACCAACAAATAACCACACATAACAACAAAAATTTTAGGTTTTGAGGATGCAGAAGGTTGTTATATTTGAATGTGTAGCTCACCAATCATCATCCGCATCGTCGACATCGTCAAGTTCATCCAACCCTTTGAAGTGAGGAGGAGAGATGGGAGAGGAGGAAGAGAAATGAAAACTGTTGAAATTCCATCATTTCCACAATTATCCTTCGTTAATTTAATGTATTTTAATCCAAATAAGCGCCACATAGATACTTTGACGTCAAAAGGAACGGCTGTAATGGAAATAGAGCTGAGTGGGTCAACTCGGCCATTTCAGGGTGTTATGTACACAAATAATCAGTTCAATATGTAAAATGTGATAATTATGCGAGTTCAGGGTGCACTTAATATAATAAGCCTCGTTAGAATTCACTTGAACATTATGATGCACAAATTTTGCCATCAAACCTATTCTACAATGATGCTTCAATCAAGCTCCAAATTATTCCGAAAGTTTTATAATTTTTTCATCAATTTTACTATAAATTTCTTCCTTGTCAATTGTATTAGACTTTTTTTCCATGCATGAATGTGAGTTATCGAGCCAAATTTTGTACCTCATCATCTTATCTTGTTTGATTCACTAAATTCTCAAACCAGAATCGTAATTAATTTTAATAGAACCAAACGGTGGCAAGGTCGAGTAATTAACTTTAAGAAATGAAAGAGTTAATATTCAGATATCACCTTATTGGCATAGAAGTATTTGGTGCAGGAAGAGGTGATAAAGGTTGAATTAAACTTGAAAAATAAAGGAATTTCGTCATCAAAATGGTTTTTTTTTTTTTTGAAAAACTACATAAAAGACCCTAAATTATATGGGTCAAAACAGACTCATATTCAAACTATTAAAATTTTCAAATAACTACCTAATCTATGTGACCACCCACATTGAACTACCTTCGTCAGATTTTTCATCTATCTAACCGTTAAAGTGACACGCATAAAAAAAATTGCCCAGTCTGCAACTGATGGGGCAAAAAACAAAGGACATTTTTGAAATTTCAAAAAACCAATTAAGTCAAATGAAACTCCACTCCTTCCAATTTAAGTTCCCAGCCCCTCATACTCCCAAATCAAAATTTTCCCAGAAACCCTAAGTCCCAAATCCAATTCGCAGCCCCTCATGTTCGGTGTTCGCCTTCACCTTGAATTCCCTGTCGATGGTCGAGGGGCACGAATGGACTGCGAGGCTGAAGTCTGAGAAAATACATCGCCCTATCTGCTGCCCCATGCATGCATTGCCGCTAGTTCTTCCAGGAAATTCGCAGAGCCCCGGATATCAAGATCCTAATAACCTGAGCAAAAGCCAGAGACGATAATTCCAAGTAGACCACTTCAACCTGCTTCTGTAGCTACTCCCCCACTGATTCGGACAAGAAGACCTCCTCAGGAAAGAAGTGTCGCTGCTCCTACAACAACACCAAATTGGGTTGTCGTTTGTGAGCGAAACCGAGTTTATTGGTCGCTAACAAGTCCCAATTCAAACCCTCTAGTGCCTTACATTGTCGGCGACAATGACGACTATGATAAACTCGTGGGTGTGTTTTTAGTGGAAAAAGATGATGTCTTGATTAAACAAGTCTTCCAATCCATTTCTCTGAAGGTTGATTTCCAAGTTTTTCACTACAGTTCGGGTTCAAATGCATCCATAAAGTTGATAATGAGAAATAACAATGGCGATGTCTATTTTGAAGCCTAAAAAGACTTACCAGTTGACGCAAGCGGCGAAGACATACCGCCACCAGTGGACACCTTTCAAAAGATCGATTTGGGCGAGTGCTTGAACAACAACATCAAGGGATGCAAGTACGTTAAGCCCACGCCTGTTCAATGCCACGCCATACCAATAGCCATGG
This sequence comes from Prinsepia uniflora, assembly GCA_032719365.1. Taxonomy (NCBI): domain Eukaryota; kingdom Viridiplantae; phylum Streptophyta; class Magnoliopsida; order Rosales; family Rosaceae; genus Prinsepia; species Prinsepia uniflora. Next base: position 73,094,771 of record CM064863.1, read on the forward strand.
CTAGCCGTGACTTAATGACGTGATATTTCGTGTGGTACATATATTCATGGGTTTTTGGTGTTGATTAGGAATCAACGAAATGTTTTAGATTGGAGTGATATAGAAAGTTGTAGAGAAGAGAGGTTGAGGAAGAAGAAAATAGGGTTTCTGGGTAGACTTAATTGGTTTTTTTGAAATTCCAAAAATGCCCCTCTATTTTTTTCCATATCAGTCGCTGATTGGAAATTTTTTTTTTGACACGTGGCACTTTAACAGTTAAATTGATGATACACCTGACGAAGGTAGTTAAATGTGGGTGGTCACATAGATTAGGTAGTTATTTGAAAATTTTAATAGTTTGAATATGAGTCTGTTTTGATCCTTATAATTTGGAGTCTTTTATATAGTTTTTCTTCTTTTTTTTTTGCCAAACATAAAAAATGGTGTTAGAGATCTATTGATTGAAGGAACGTTTTTTTTTCCAAGTTTTTGTTTTTGTTTTTTTTTTTTGAAGGGAAGTAGTAATTCTTATTGATTGAAGGAAAGAAATACAAGGGTGCACATGTATGACCTCATAAAAATCTTTCCAGGACTTTCAATCTGATGAAGGAAAAATAGTGCCACGTACCAAACAACTTTACACAAGTCAATAATAAAACCAACAAAAGAAAACCTTGGAACATAAAACAGGATAACCAAAGAAATTGAAAACAAATTGATTTTTATAGTAGAATAGAATCTCTTCATTCCAAAGTTGAGTCTGTAGCCAACATAGCTGATAGCCAAACTGGGCTTTCCTTTATCCATGTCATTGGTTCATAAATGTTGAGGGCATGGCGGGCTAGCTGGTATGTAGCTTGGTTGCTATTCCGGGAGCGAAACTAGCAAGAAACACGAGTAAAAGAGCTTGTGATTTGTCCGATTTCCTAAATTATAACCCTCTCCACTCAAAGACTCTCAATTGGGTCATTTACTACTTGACTTCCGCCACTGAGTTCGATTCAATCATTACATTACAACACCCAAGGTCAAGAGCAAAGAGATGTTTATGACATATAGCATAAAGTTCCATGGCTGCTGGAGTGAAATTCCCTAGCATAGGCATAGCTGCAGTGACAATCACACATCCCCTTTACTATCCCAAATGATTATTCCCACCACCCTTGTTAGATTGTTCTGGTTTATGGCTCCATACACATTCATTTTGAAGAAGTGTTGCGGTGGTGCCTCCCATTTGGAATGCATCTAGGTTCTGTTCCCTGCCTATCTCAGATTAAGATGCATCTGAGAGGCATCATTAGCCATTATAAGCCACTTCAGTAGTAGGTCAGTGGCAGATGAGAGTGTTTGTTGGAATAGCTATGAGTTTTGGTGGTTCCATAGTCCCTAGCAGATGTATACATAGCGAAGCAGCTCCTCCTCATATAGGGTGGCAGAAACATAGCACCACAAGTCAGCAAAAGTCCCATGTGACCAATTCATCCATACACTTAGCATTAGAAACTTTTTCCAGATCTACTTAGCTGCTTTGCAACTTAATAACAGAATGAAATAGGTTTCTACACCCTGATTGTATTGCCTTTACACTGGAGTTGGGATGATTCTCTATTAGAAAAGCTACTCATTACATGGTAGAATATTATGCATACATTGACAAATAAAAAGCTTTATATTTGGGGCTACTTTCATTTTCTAAAATTTTAGCCACAATATGAGGATCTGTGCCTTAAGAGCATAGTTACCAATCCCACATTGCTCGGAGGATCTGGGGGATGCGCCTTATATGTGTGAGTACGCATTTATCTAACAGGAGGCCTTTTGGGAGCTCACTAGCTTTGAATTTCTAGGGAACTCCAAAGTTAAGCGAGTAAAGGCTGATGCAATCCTAAGATGGGTGACCCACTGGGAAGTTGCACTTGAGCTCCCGAGAACAAAACCTTGAGAGCTAGACCCAAAGAGGAAAATATCCTGTTGGAAAAGGTCGGATCGTGACACACAAATTGTCACCTCCAAGTATGGAAGATCATGTGTTCCCATTGTCTCTGTCTCTGATGATTCTTGCTAGCTAGTAACCATTTCAGACATTGTAGTAGGCGTGTGTTCGAAGTGCCATATCATAATATCCATAATTCCAACATGAGTCCTCAGTGGGAATCCAAGGATTGCATATGCTACATGTGGCCAGAAGGACTGCATTATTAGGTTATGATTCCAATGCCCCGAGTAATTGATTATGTCATGACCTGACCCTCTGCCAACATAATATTGTCCTCTTTGGACTCACTGGTCCAACCAGCTCCGCCTGTAGGGTTTTATTCCTGAGAACTCATGCACAACTTCCCAAGGGGTCACCCATCCTAGGAGTGCTCTAGCACTAACCTCCTTAACTTTGGAGTTCCTACCAACTCCAAAGCTAGTAAGCTCCCAAAACTCGTAATGTTGGATAGAGGCGTGCCCACACGTATAAGGCATATCCCCTAGATCCCCTAGGCAATGTGGGATTACTAACCAAGCCTCCAAGGCACGGGTCCTCACAATCCACCCCTCTTGGGGCTTAGCATTCTCGCTGGCACACTCAATTTTGGCTGGAGTTGGGCTCTGATACCAAATTGTCACGACCTGGCCCTCTTCCAACTACATATTGTCCTCTTTGGACTCGCTGGCCCAACCAGCTCCGTCTGCATGGTTTTTTTCCCGGGAGCTCACATGCAACTTCCTAGTGGGTCACCCATCCTAAGAGTGCTCCAACACCAACCTTCTTAACTTTGGAGTTCCTACCAACTCCAACTTCAATGAGCTCCCAAAACACGTCCTGTTGGATAGAGGGGTGCCCACACATATAAAGCGCATCCCCCAGACCCCCCCGGTGATGTGGGATTACTAACCAAGCATCCAAGGCACGGGCCCTCACAGATTAGGTCACACACATATGAGTCCTTAGGAATTTGTGGTGGCGAAATTACTTGGTATAGGCGAGGAATTGGCATCCACTGATCCCTATATTGTTTGATCATTTCTCCATTGCCTACTCTTTATCATAGCCCTTCAACCAGTAGATATTTTCCCCATAGTAATGAGTTAAAGATGCCCTAGAGCCCAACTCAGCATCGAGAGCGGTGCTATTAGGATGGTATTAGGCCTTCAACACTCTACCAATAAGGGAGTTTGGTTGGTTGCAAACCGATTTTCTTGGCCATGTGAGCATGATTGAACCCCTCAATGTATAGGAATGCTAGTCCTCCAAACTTCATTGAGAGACATAGTGGGTCCTACTTTTTCCAATGGATGACGTTGCCCTTTTTTTGCTTGTCCTACCTTTCCATCCCTTTGTTAGATGCTTTAATTTTTCAATAACAATAGTAAATAGAGACCTTGTGCTACGTCTAATATAAAGACCCGTCCCTAATTTAAGGATTAATTAAGACTAACTAAGGATTAGCGAGGCTAATCAGAGACTAGCCGAGGATTAACAGACGTTCGGGGCGAAATCACGATTTTGCCCCTAAACGAGGGTGAAAAGTTGAATTTTGACCCGGGAGGTCTGACAACCGAGGGCTGTTGACCGTGACATAGATCGAGACGTCACGAGTCTGTAGACAGGCGGCATGCCGAAATCGAATATTCGACGTAAAAGTTACGGTTCACGGAAGTTTCGGGTCACTATTGCACGTCTTACGAAACGGGGAGCTTTTGTACTCAAGTGGGCCCAGATATTTTGGGCAGGCTCAATGGATGAGTGACAAGTGTCACTCATCCATTGCCCACCATTTCCCATACATGCATCTCCCTTTCCTGTTCGATACATCGACCAAACCCGAAACCATCCCCCATTCTGAACAGCCCACACATACCACCTTCCCTAGTCTTTCACCCTCTGCGTTTGGAACATGAATGAAAGAGAGAGAATGGAAGGAGACGATGATATTGGTGGTCGGATCGAGCGTCATCATGGACGGCGGATCGAGAAACCAAAAATGGTAAGGTTTGAAGTTTGAATTTAAAAAATAGGTTTTTAGGGGTTGCTTATCGATCCCATTAATTGAAAAGGGTCTCTGGTGATCCTAGGAATGGATGGAGATTGGAACCATGACCAGAGGTGCTCGGAGACGGCCGGGAGACGAGGGAGAAAACCGGTCGATGTTTCTTCGATCCAAAGGTAGGATCTTTAGCCCGTTTTATTTGTTTTAAATTGGTAGGAGGTTAGGAATTGAAAAGAGGAAGAGAATGGGATTGAAAGGATCGAAATCGGGATAAAAATGAGGGATAAATGAGCTGGATCGGCCTCACCGGTCGGACCGAACTGAAAATCAGGCGGACCGGTCGGACCCTGTCTGTCGAAGGTAGAGGATGCTACTGTGCACTAGCCCGTGGGCCACACGCGCAGCCCCTTTGGGCGGCGCATGGAGGCGCATGAAGCATTTTTTAGGGGTGCTTCCAACACACGAAATCATCTATTCGATGTAACGAACATTTTGGTATTGGTTTCGAGTCAATCAGATATCGTCTCGATATAGTTTGGGTTGTCCGAAGGTTTCGGATCACGTTTAAAAATAGTTAAAAATTCCCGAAAATTAAGGGGCTTTAATGAGGGGTTATTTAAGTAGTTAGTAACCCTCTAAATTAATTTGGACAAGTTCAGGAGCCCGGAGAAGACGATTGGATCGGGAAAGGCGTATGACGCTCGTATCGAGGCGCGGCTTCGGACGGTCTGTGAGTGGACCTTGATTTCTAAATTGATGAATGCATAAATTTTTTATATTTGTTTTAAATACATGAATTGAGATGACTTGAGTTCATTTGTTTGTGGTAGCTAGTATTTACGTATTTGCACGTATTTTGAGATTTTCGGTTTTATACGATACTTATACGTGCTATGTTTTCTGTGGGGGTTTGATGAATGGGTTTTGGACTGGAAAACATGAAATCGGGCATGAGACCCATTTTATTGGAAACCCTCGGACTTGGAGTCCATTTGATCTCACGAGAAATCGGGTTGGAGGCCCATTTGAGTTATATGATCGGGCTTCAGGCCCTGTTGGTTTACCATTCGGGCTTCAGGCCCAGTTTGTTGTGATATCGGGCTTGAGGCCCCTTTGATTTATGGTATTGGGCTTGAGGTCCTGTTGGTTCTGATATCGGGCTTGAGGCCCAAGATTGTGAAATCGGGCTTGAGTCCCAGTTATGGTTTATGAAATGGAAACTCGGGTTCAAGACCCTATTGAAATGTGAATTTGGGCTTAAGTCCCAGGGAGATTTGGATTTGAATCAGATTCGAGTAATCCTATTGAGATGAATCGGGTATGAGACCCAGTTGAAAAATGTTTTGAGAAAGAAAGTATTTGATATGTATATACCCTCCTATGTGATTAGTCTTCTTTAGACGTCGTAGATCCTGAAGTGTCACGATCCACTGCATGCGATGAGTGACTCCAAGAGGGAGCACATGCCCAAGAGTGTGAGATATGGTATAGTCACGGACTTGGTCCGGGGACAGTCCTCCAGACATCGTAGATCCTGGATTTTGGACAATCCTCCAGACGTCGTAGATCCTGGGAGAGGACTTAGAGATGAGACCCTGAGTAGTATGCATAATTAGATATATCGTGATGGGTTGTAGATTGGGCATATGAGATGCCGAGGACGGGTTATATATATATATATATGTATGTATGAGGTTTTACGGGGATTGATTGGGGGCTGAGACTCCATGTTTATGATTGGTATTTCACTGAGATAGTTGTGGGGCCGAGACCCCGTGTTTTATGATTTCAGAAATGAGTTTTGGACTGAGTTACCATGTGACTGGTTTTGGGCTGAGACCCACTTGGTTTGATTTGGGCAGAGTCCCTATGTTATACGGTTTTGGGCTAAGGCCCTAATAGTTTTGTGAATGTTTTGATAAATAGTTTTCGAATGCATGCATGCTTTTAGTGAAGGGCATAAATGATCTTTGTGAAAATGTTTTTATAAATTCTTTCTTTTGTCCACTCACGGCTTTTGATGTTTTGAATGCCCTTCAGGTTGATCGCGGATGCGGGCTATAGTAGAGACTGAGACATCACACTTCTCCTTCTACTATCCTGGCGTATTCTGGAAGCCCCGGTGAGGGTTAGAGTCAGAACTTTCCCTGGTCTGACACGCGATGTCAGACGGGATCAGTCACCCCACGTTAATCCCGAGGGATTCGGAACGGGTCCTGGCATCTAACTATGATGGGAAGGCCCAATTATTTTGTTTGGCATCACCACAAGCATTTGAAGGATTATAATGAACTCGTGAATTTGGTTGTAGGTTTCTCCCAAGCTGTATGAGATTGCAGACTTCAAATAGTTTATTTTTTGCTCTAAGACCTCTTCACATACCTTAAAAATGTGCTTGACAGCTTCATTAACATATGCTGATGCATTTAAAAAAATGAATCGTCAACCAAAAATAAGCGCAAAATTGTTGATGTCAAAGGAGCTACCTATATTCTTGTAACGACCCGAACCCTTGAGGAAAGTAAAATTTGAAAAATCGGGTGAAATTAACCATTTGACCTTGAAAGTCAAATAGTTGACTTATTTTTTATTTTTTTATAGAGATCTCTTTTAGGAAATCCAAGAGGACCATGATGAAAGTCTTGGGATCCTGAGTAACGTATGAGATCGATTCGGGTTAAAAACCCTTAGGGGTATTGTGGTAATTTATTCATTAAGGTATAATGGTCATGTGGCAATTAAATCTTGTTGGATGGTGCCAAGTGTCAATTTCCAGAAAAGGTATGATATTTCACCCCTTCCGCCTACTTACCTCTCTATATAATTGTGTATGTGGGTGTGTTGTATAATGTTTCGGTGGCCATAGGCCGAAATCCATGAAAGCCACCCCTAATCATTAAACCGTGAGGAAACCAAGAAGCTGGAAGGGGAAGAATCAGTATGGAGATGGGGAAAAAACATGAGAGGGAAGGAAAATGGATGAGAGGATATGCAGAGTGTTAGCTGGTGAACTTGGACCCAAAACTTGCAAACCAAGTTTTCGTTAATGGTTGCCTACAGACGTCCTGATTTGTCATCAGAGACGAAAATGTGATATTTGAGTCCCTAACAGAAGTTTGAGATAGATAGAGCGAAGGTTCGAAGGCAAGAGGCAGTAGAGGAGTTGCTGCAAATTTCACCGTGAAGTCGAGATTAATCACCACGATTTCGAGGAGTTGATGTTCTCAGATTTTACGGGGAAGCATACAATGCGGTTCGACCGCGCGTACGATACATCTGAGTGGACTTTCTTTTCCCTAAACCCTATGCATGCATTTTTATGTGATTTTCCATGATTCAAGATGTGTTTTTCTTGATTATGATTAAGTATAATTTAATATAATTTTTATAGACTTTTGGTGATTTTATGGAAATTACAACCTTACACATTTTACGAGGAAATTGGTATATTGTGTTCTAGTTTATTACCGAGTTTTGGGAAATGGTTTTATACTCGATATGACTTTGACTATATGATTTCAATGTTCTTTGATGGATTGGGAATTTTATATGATTTTATGGAATATTTTATCAGCACGGTTTATGAGGCTTTGATAAAATGTATGTTTTGGGCTTAGGCCCGGGTTATGAGATTTGGTTTTGGTTTTTGAGTATTAGTTTTGAATATGAAATGGATATATGATATGGCTATTTGACTACTAAGTATGTGTGGTGAGTGGGTGTGGATTTTGGATATATGTAGTTGTGATTTGATTGGACAACCCTCCTTGGATTTCTGGGTTACGTCCAGATGTTGTATCCCTGGACGGTCACTCAGATGTTGTATCCCTATACGACCACTCAGATGATATATCCCTGAGTGGTTGAGTTATACTGTTGACACCCAGATGTTGTATCCCTAGGTGGCCACTCGAACGTAGAGCTGGGCCTCGTAGTTCTTGAGTGGTTATATGTTGTGATACTTGGACTAGCACCCATACATCTAGAGTTAGGCTCTATTTTCCTGGGATTGGTCCACATCCAGACGTCCAGAGCTGGGCTTCGTTTCCTTGTGTGATACCCAGATGTCTAGACCTGGGCTCTGTTTTGTCAAGTGATATTGGCCTACCAGTAGTGCATAGTTGATATGATGATTCAGTTTGCAAGCATCGAGGATGGGTCGATATGGCTGGTTTAGTGTGACTAGTATGGTCATGTAGTGGTATAATCATATATGTGTTGGTATGTCGATATGGTTGGTTCACTATGTTTGTTATGTATGCGCTCTGTCTTGATCGTACATGCATTGGTACTTTGATATGAGTTTATATTGGACAAATTTCTAGAAATACTGGATTCTCTTATTACTGCACGTACTTCGAGATAATTGCTTTATTGGTAAATGCATGTATTTTGAGATAATTGAACTATTGGTAAACGTGATAAATGCATAGTTTTATAAAACGGAGGGAAATTAGTACATTTCGAACTATGTTTTAAAAACGTTTATTTTTGTCCACTCATACTTTTTCTTAATTTTAGAACCCTTTAAGGCCTCTGTACGAGAGTCGAGGTTGCTTGTGGAGCGGAGGCATGAGTCCACGAATGTACAAGTATCCTTTATCTGATAAGGTTTCGAGGGTACATTTGGTACTTTAGGTTACCTATCAAACAGAAGTCGAACCCGGGTTTGTTATATGTGGTATTTTTCTGGTTGGGTCCTGTCGATTCTTGTTAGCATGCCATTTAATTCTGCATGTATTAGTAAGCTAGTAAAGCGTTCAACGCAAATGAGAAACAGAAACGGAAAGAGAGGGAAGCCTTGACGCAATCCTCGCTAAGGTTTGATCATCCTTAAAGGGCTACCTTGCCAAAGTACTGAGAAGGTGACTGTGGAGATGCAATCCATGATCATACTCACCCAGGATCATCCATAGTGAGTCCCACTTTTTCCAATGGATGACGTTGCCCCCCTTTCGCTTCTCCTACAGAATTTCGCATAAATACCATGAAGCTCACGAGTTAGAGTCTTTAATAGTTGAAAACAGTTAAGAGAGTAGGTATAAATAGCTTGGGCCACCACTTTTATCAATATCTCCTTATTAGCGTTCGATAGAAATTACTCCTTCCACCCGTCTGTTAGATGCTTTAATTTTTCAATAACTATAGTAAATAGAGACCTTGTGGGTGGGAAGGCCCAAGTATTTTACGTGGCATCACAAGCATTTGAATTATTATAATGACCTCCTGAATTAGGTTCTAAGTTACTCTCGGGCTGAATGAGATTGCAGACTTCGAATAGTTTATTTTCTGCCCTAAGACCTTTTCACATGCCTTAAAAATGTGCTTGACAGCTTCACTGACATAGGGTGATGCAGCCACAAATAAAAATGAGTCGTCAACAAAAAATAAGTGGGAAATTTCTGGTGTCAAGGGAGCTATCTATATTCTTATTAGCATGCCATTTAATTTTGCATGTTTTAGTAAGCTAGTGAAGCGTTCAGCACAAAAGAGAAAGAGAAAGGGAGAGAAAATGCAGCCTTGATGCAATCCTGGTTGAGGTTTGACCATTCTTAAGGGGCTACCTTGCCAAAGTACTGAGAAGGTAACTGTGGAGATGCAATCCATGATACTGTGGAGATGCAATCCATGATCATACTCACCCACGCTTCCATAGTGAGTCCCACTTTTTCCAATGGATGACGTTGGCCCCCCTTTTTGATCTTCACCTACAAAATTTCGTACAAATTACATGAAGCTCACAAATGTGGGTCTTTAGTAGTTGAAAATAGTTAAGAGAGTAAGTAGGAATAGCTTGGACCACAACTTCTATTAGTATCTCCTTGCTAGCGTTCGATAGAAATTGCTCCTTCCATCCCTCTATTAGATGCTGTAATTTGTCAATGACTACAGTAAATAAAGACCTTGTGCCATGTCAGACCATGGTGGGAAGGCCCAAGTATTTTGCGTTGCATTGCCACAAGAATTTCAAGGATTACAATGACCTTATGAATTTGGTTCCAGGTTGTTCCCAGGCTAAATGAGATTGTAGACTTCGAATAGTTTATTTCTGCCGTAAGACCTCTTCACATACCTCAAAAATGTGCTTGACAGTTTCATTGACATATGGTGATGCATCCAAAAATAAAGATGAATCGTCAACAAAAAATAAGTGGGAAATTTCTGGTGCCAAATGAGCTACCTATATTCTTGTTAGCATGCCATTCAATTCTGCATGTTTTAGTAACCTAGTGAGGCCTTCAGCGCAACAGAGAAAGAGAAAGGGCGAGAGAAGGCAGTCTTGACACAATCCCCGCTAAGGTTTGATCATCCTTAGGAGACTACCTTGTCAAAGTACTTAAAAGGTAACTGTGGAGATGCAATCCATGATCATACTTAACCAGGGGCATCCAAAACTCAATTTGATCATCATTGCCCCTAGGAAAAACCATTCTACTCGATCGTAAGCCTTGGACATGTCAAGTTTTATGGCCATCTATGAGGCCCCCTAAGTCCTTAACCCCTTCATGTGATGAAGGTATTCAAAGCTATTGAAACATTATCTAGCATGTATCGTCCAAGCACAAAAGAGCTTTGAGATTCAAAGACCGTCTCAAGAAGCACAAGTTTGAGTTTGTTTACCAAGGTTTTCGGTTCAAACTTATAAAGAACAGTGCATAGGCTAATAAGCCGAAACTCAATCACTCTAGTATGCATTTGAACCTTGGGGACGAGCATAATGAGGGTGTGATTGAAATCTTTGACACTTTCATTCCCATTGAGGACATTCATAAGCTTTTCAATGATGTTGTCCTCAACAATGTGCTAGTATTTTTGGTAAAAATTAATGACCTTTCATCATACCCTGGTGCTTTTGTTGGAAACATTTGTTTGAGGGCCTGCTCCAACTCCAGTTGTGATAAAGGCTTCGATAAAACCTCATTTGTATCCATTGTGACTTTGGAGTTATAGCTTCCAAAATTCGATGCATGTCTTGAGATCTTGTTTTAAAGAATAAATTAGCAAAGTAACAACAAATATGTTACCAGTATTTTATGGGCCAATATTCCAGACTTGATCATCATCAAAGAGGCCCCATATTTGATTATGATGACCTCTAGTATCTACCCTCTCATGAAAAAAAAGGTGTTGCGACCACCCTCTTTGAGCCAATCCATCCTTGATCGTTGTTTCCAGATAGTTTCCTCAGTTTTCAGCAGCTCATCATCGAACTTTTCAATTTCTTTCTTTTGAACAATACTATGGTTGGTCCCTGACCTCTATATAACCCTTAGCTCCTCATGGGCAGCAGCAAGTTGGCGGAAGGCACTGCCAAAATGATTCTTGCTCCAATTCCGTAACTTGGTCGCACTTGTGCTCAGCCTCTGTATCGTTGGTATACTGTTGCGTTGTTGGCCCATGCATTTTAATGACTTCCTCACACAATTCCTCTAATTTCACACTTGTGATCAATGCTGCTTAGCTACCCACTTATATGTTGACTCATTTAAACCTAGCTAGTTAACAAAAACCTTGTGGGACGAAAATAATCCTGGTCGAAGAAAAAAAAAATGCAGCGTGCGTGGATTGTGATTGCATCGGGATCTCTGAAGGTAGTTGAAGTCGTCTCTTCTGAAATATTGGTAGATAGTACGTCTTTAAGATAATATGCATTAGAGTTGCTACGCCAAAACCTTACTCACCTAGTGTGAAAAACCTGTGGTCGAAAGGAAAAAATGAGAAAATTATTCATATGAGTCGAATCATGAAATCTTCAGGATCCATTATTAATAGGGTAAGCATACAAAAAGTGTGCCTCGTTAAAACCCAATCAGGTAACAAAACCCAATGGGACAAAATAACCATAGTTGTAGGACAAAAGAGTACACGTTGGTCATGTGAATATACTTCTGTATCCTTAATCCACTACACGAGCAACCTCTTACTAGTAAGCAACTTTGTGTTTAATGAAACACTATGCCAAGTTTTCTCGTTAGTAAAAATCGAGTATTAGACCATTATATGCAAAGATAAGTCAAGACTTTACCCTTTCTTGTACAAAATATAAAGGGAAATCTGTGGACTTTCCAACCACCATGCGGACCATTTGAAAAATTTCATAGTTCTGGTTGAGATACCGAAAAAGTGGTCACATGCTATCCTATTGTCCACACATATATTGTGTTATCATTAAATTGAGGGTCGCACCACTCGGATTCTCTTATATAGTCTATAAGACTCGGTATTATCAGAGACTTTACATCATAATCATTCGATGACTATTGCATGCCCCTTAGGATTGATGACGAACATTTTTTTTTCCATGTTCACACCTTTAATGGTCTCGCAAAAACATTAATTAACCTTGGTAATGGACACCAAGCTTCTAGTTGGGGCCATGCAATTTTGGTCCGGTTGAGGTCCACTGTCATCCACCATAGTCTGCGTTATAGCTCGTGACTGGGTATGAAGTAGAAGTTTCGTACTTACGCATTTTTGGATGTGTAGTTACATGCCAATTGTGCTGCGACAACGTACAAATAGGACCTCAACAAAGGAATGGCATATATGTCAGTTATTAATTCCCGTTCATTATATGCTATTTAGAGTCCTTTATAGGCGATCTTATTATCGCTATCTTTACGGATAGTCATTTTGATGTGACATTCTTCCCGTCGTTATGGGGAGATAAGAACATCAAACATTCCTGAAGAACGACGTGAATTGACGTGGAACATCCCCATTATGTCTTATCTTGATCCTTGAATCGCACAAAATAAGAATGAAGTGCAGAGAATTCTAGATTTATAGAGTGTAACTGATAATATGCCAGACGCTTCCTCTGATCTAGCTAAAGTAGTGAGATCACATATACCTGCTGCAAACGTGCCTGCAAGGATAGACGCCCTACTAGGATGCATCGTCCCAGATGGACGAGGGATGACCATGGCGGTTAACCAGTCTTATATCCCTAACTAGAAGTGAGGTAAATTAATAGGTTTGAAGGATTCTCAACCCTAGAAGAGGATATTTGGCGCAATCGAATCCATTAGATATCTAAATATCAACTGATCCATCTCATGAGATAATGGCGTACAATTTTCTCAACGCCCTGAGATTGATTACGAGAAGACGTATTCTCTTAGAATGAACGTCATAACGTCCCACTACCTTACCAGTTTGGTAGCTTTTCGAAAAACTGAATATACAGCTTATGGACATGGTTACTGCTTATCTCTCTGTAGATTTGGACAAAGAGATATATTTGAAAGATCCTATAGGACTTAAAATTCCTAATTCAAATAGTTCCAGACCACGAAACACGCTCTCTAATTGTTTGAGGCGTTCACTTTACGGATTGAGATAATTTGGATGAATGTGGTATAACCATCTAAGTGAGTATTTGATCAAAGTGGGATAATAAAGAACACCCATGTGTGTTTATTAAGAAAACAAGTTCCAAATTTGCTATTAATTGGCATTCCAGAAGAAACCAAAGAAATTGCTAAACACCTGAAGTTGGATTTTGAAAGGAAGGATCTTGGGAGAACGAAGTTCTGTCTCGGCTTGGAGCTCGAGTATCATGCAAATGAAATTTTAGTCTATCGACCGAAATATATCCAGAAGATGATATTACATCCAGATGATGTTGAGACATTTTAATGAAAATAAAGTGAAACCTTCAAGCACTTCCATGATCATCCGTAATCTAGATCCTAAAAAGGACCCATTTCGTCTAGCAGATGATAACAAAGAGATATTCAAACCAGAAGTTCCATATCTAAGTGCAATAAGAGCATTATTGTACTTGATTCAAATGCACTAGACCAAACAGTTCACCCGCTGTGAACTTGTTAACTACATTTAGTTCTACGCCAACACGCCGCCACTAGAGTGGCATAAAAGACATTTTTTAATACCTCAAAGGTATGTGAGATATGAACTTATTTTATCCCTATGCATCGAGGAATGAATAAAACCATCTTGGTCCTCGGAATGATGCATTGCGTTATTTGGTATACTGTTGCAGTTTACCTATCACACCCACACAAGGCACATTCCCAGACTAGTTATGTCTTTACCTTTGGGAATACAAAAATATCTTTGAGGTCTAAGAAACAGGCCATTATTGCTATGTCTTAGAATCACACATAGATTCTAACTCTTCACAAAGCAGCTCGTAAATATATGTGGCCAAGAGCCATTATGAGGCATATTCAAAGTACTTGTAAACTGCATTCTGATAACACCCAAACTGCGCATTAAATTAAATACATAATTCGAGTATTATGCAATTTAAACACTTTTTTTGTAGATGTAGTATTGGTAAATAGGGATCGTTTTTAACTGGGGAAATTAGGGAATGTTAATAATATGTTAGTTAAATAGAATAATGAATAATCAAAGAATAAAGAATTAAATAATTAAATAATTAAATAACAAAGAAGTAAAGAATAAAAGAATTAATGAATAAGAGAATCAATGAATTAATGAAATAAAGAATAAAAGAATAAAGATGAGGGGTTTTTAGGGATTGTAATCAAACAAAACAAGTAAAAATATAAATAAACTAATTTTATTCTTATTTTAACCTATATACAAGTGAACTTTTCTTAAACACAAAATTCACCAACACACTAGCATTTGTAAATATTCGAACCAATCACGAAATTTTACGTTCACAAACTCATACTTCTTCAAACATTTTTCATATTATAAATGCACCGAACAACGAAATTTTACTTATGATACGATTTACCTTAAGTTTGTGATTTAATGCGTCAAACAACGGTCATACATTAAATCTCTTCAACTCTATTCTAAATGCCCCGAACAGCGGATCAACATTTAGTTTCGAAATGAAGATTAAGTTCTAAAATGTAAGAAGTAAATGATTTTTAGAAAGTAAAACACATGGAGATTATATTCAATTTTCACAAAAGATAAAAAGAAAAAACCAACACATCTGTTGCATTATAAATAAAACCAATAACAAATAAAAGAGTTTAAGAAGATGGAAAGCAAAGGTTACACTTTCGGAATGGATGAAAACAATGGATTGTTTTTCACAAGGAACACCGAACAACGGCTGGAACCTTGTGATGGAAAGGATAAAACAAAGGACATGTGGAACTTGAACTCTTAGAATTTGTATTGGAAATATTTTTCCAAAGTTTCTCCTAAGGAAGACTCACAATGTGTCTCAAAACTAAGTCCCCTAAACAAGTGAAATGAACCCCTATTTATAAGGAGAAAAAACTACTAAAAAAAATAAAATAAAGTAAATAAAAATTACAATAAAAATTAAATAAAAATGAAATGATGAATAATGATGAACAATGATGATTAATGATGAAGCTAGGCATGGTTTGGAGCTGATTTTGCTGATTTTCTAATGCAAAAAGGGAGTGGTTGGGGTAGTTTTGTGCAGGAAAATTGATTGAAGAGGCTGACAGGTGAGTTCGGTAGGGGAAAGCTGAATGGGACTGCAGAGGGTTGGTGAGCTGCTGCTGGGCTGCCGTATAGGAGTTCAGCGCACGCGCGCTGACTTGGCCTGAGGATACTCGGGACGCACACGCCGAAAACAGAAGAGCGTTTTCGGTAAGGTTCTGCTGGGCTGCCGAGTCGTTGGGCCGCGGGCTTTGGGCTAGATTCAGATCAATTTGAGCTTGGATTGCGCATAAAATGGCTGCAACTGGGCCTCACCATGGATTTTGGGCTGGGATTGCTTCTGGGCTGCACAATAAACAAACTGGGCTCTAATTAAATATGAATTTGGGCTTACAAAATTAAGAATAATTAATATATATATAATTCAATCGAATTTCGTCCATAATTTCTTCGTTATA
Organism: Prinsepia uniflora; assembly: GCA_032719365.1. Lineage (NCBI taxonomy): Eukaryota > Viridiplantae > Streptophyta > Magnoliopsida > Rosales > Rosaceae > Prinsepia > Prinsepia uniflora. Next base: position 73,110,558 of record CM064863.1, read on the forward strand.
ATTCCAATTGGGGCGATTCTTTCGCCAAAATGCTCCAAATTACAAGCCTTATTTATTAAAACAAAAATATCACAAAATATATTATCCAATTATTTAATATTTTAATATTAAAAGTCAAGTATAAAGGGTATAAAATAATGCTTAATTAACGACCTATCAAATACCCCCACACTTAAACTTTGCTAGTCCCTAGCAAATACTGAATTTACACTACGAAATCAAAACAAGTAAACCCTTAACTATTTGTCTCAAAATTTCATCAATATTATGGCATAAAAGATTTTCACTATAAGGCATTTAAGCATATGGAATTCAAGAGTTAATAAATGGTAACAAAATGTTTCAACAAATAAGATAATGAGTAAATATGATGAAATGGATCTCAACATGAATAAGACAAGTATGAATCAACTCACAAGGATATGCACTCATAAATTCACTCAATTTGTAAGGGTTTGTGTTTGCACTCAAATATGTGAGAAAAATGCTCACATAATAGAAGTAAATTAAGTACTTTTGCAAAATCTCAAACAAACACCTCAAGATAAAGATTAAACATACTTGCACAAATGAACCAAAACTATAAGCTTACTCAAGTGATAAACTCAACTAATCAAATTTTACCATCTTAAGGATCATAAGGTCTTTATGAAGGTTGTAATGAGGCTAAACTTAGAGGCAAGGAAAATATTGGACAAGTGGTGCTCAAATTTGTTTCAAGACTAAATAGATTCCCAAAACATAACATAACTTCCCGACCTCAATGATATCATGAATTCATCCCTTCAAATATAGGCCAAATTTCAACATGTTCAATCATTCAGATTACAAATGTAAAGGACTTAACTCAAATATAATCAAATCTTATTACTTTGATAGAAAATCAATACTTATTATTATTATTATTATTATTATTATTATTTAATTTTTTTATATATCAAGGTAATAACATAATACAACAAAGTTTGAGTAAGTAAATCCATATACATAAAAGTCTTCAAAACATCATCAATTTCTCTTCACACCAATTTTATGTCTTCAATCAAGTCTTTGGAACAAGGGTGAAAGATGTCTATACTAAGCTCAAGTGTTTAGATAATCATGGTGATGAAAGAAAGGTTTAATATGGGCTCAAAGGGGTTAAAACTAAGAGGGTCGCAACTTGTGCGCACAAAATAGGGAACATGGATGTTTGAATTTATGGTGTTAATCCTAATGCCTTAATCATATCCAAAATCAGAGAGTTTAATGACTTAAAAGCTTTGAAAATCACATAGAATAAGTTCTAGTACTTTAGAGTTCATTAAGATCTATTGCAAGCAGTTATGAGGCATATATATATATATATATCAATTTAAACAAAGAACATATGAATCACTCATCAAAGATGTATGTATAGTTCTAAAGCTCACATAAGGTTCAAATGATTCATACTTATCTTAACATGCTCGTTTATGTACCAATTTACATGCATTATCTTAAAGTTATAACATTTAATCACAAAGTTTTAACAAACGAATTCAAGTTATAGTGATCATCTTTATAGTCATAGCATAGTTATTCCCTGCATTATTATCATTGACAGGTTAAGGGGCACTTAAGACTCGTAAAAAAATGAAAAGACTCAAGAAATCCGATTTTTTTTGGGAAACTTAATAAAACATTTTAATTGCAAAATAAAAAATGTAAACCATTCCCCCACACTTAAATTCTGCATTGTCCTCAATGTAAGCAATTTAGAAAGTAATTTGAACATAGAATTAAAGGAAGGAAGATGATTTACGAAAATGAAATAAGAAAATCATGAAATAAACAAAGTAAAAGAGAGTGAAGGGTTGCAAGAAAGAAAATCTGCGTTGATGACTCCTTTACAACTCGGTAACACATTGGGTTGCCTCCCAACAAGCGCTTGAAGTTTAACGTCCATCCAACCTAGACCAAGTGCTTCATGTTGTTCATCCGATGGGACGTCACAGTACTCTTTCTAACTCCACATCGTGTTCTCCAATTGCCTCAATGTAAGGCTTCAATCTGTGGCCATTGACCTTGAACTATTTTCCAGTTCCGACATGTTTGATCTGTATGGCTCCATGGGCAAACACATTAGTAACAACAAAAGGCCCTACCCATCTAGAACATAACTTACCAGGAAAGAGTCTAAATCGGGAATTGAATAACAAAACTTTTTGTCCAATGTCAAACGTTTTACTCTTGATCTGCTTGTCATGAAATGCCTTAGTCTTCTCCTTGTAGATCAGAGTGTTTTCGAATGCATCATTCGTGATTTCCTCAAGCTCACTCAGCTGGAGCTTTTGATGCAAACTGGCGTCATCCAGCTTGATGTTGAAAGTCTTGACAGCCTATCATGCTTTGTGCTCCCGTTACACCTGAAGGTGGCATGCTTTTTCATAGACCAACCTATAGGGTGACATCCCTATAGGAGTTTTGTAGGCCGTCCTATAGGCCCAAAGTGCATCATCTAATCGCTGGCTCCAATCCTTATCAGGACCCGTGGGATCCCAAACTTGGAAAGAATGTTAGTTCTGAGGAAATCTGCAACAGTTTTAGAGTCATTAGTCCTGGTGGCTTTAGCTTCCACCCATTTTGAGACATAATCAACAACAAGTAAGATATAGAGATAGCCATTAGATTGTGGAAATGGACCCATAAAATCAATACCCCAAACATCAAATATTTCAACAGTTAAAACATAATGTTGTGGAATTTCATCCCTTCGTCCTAAGTTTCCTGATCTCTGACATTTATCACAGGCTAAACAGAACGAATGTGCATCTTTAAAAAGTGTGGGCCAATATAATCCAGATTCTAAAATTTTAAGTGCAGTTTTCCTAGATCCAAAGTGACCTCCACAAGCATGGTTATGGCAGAATTCTAGGACTGACCTATGTTCAATATCAGGGACACATCTCCTAATCAATAAATCTGCACAGTGTTTCCATAAATAAGGTTCATCCCAAACATAGTACCTAGCATGCTTCTTAAGTTTATCTTTTTGTGCACGAGTGAGAGTGGAAGGTAACTGCTTGGTGACTAAGTAATTTACGATATCAGCATACCAAGAAGTACTTACCTGAATTCCGAAGAGTTGTTCATTTGGAAACGTCTCCTGAATCTCCACGGGATCTCGTTCATGTGCTATGCGACTTAAATGGTCTGCCACCACGTTTCTACACATTTCTTGTCTTTAATCTCGATGTCAAACTCTTGAAGAAGAAGGATCCATCAGATTAGCCTTGGTTTAGCTTCCTTCTTGGCTAGGAGATACTTCAGTGCTGCATGATCAGTATAAATAACGACTTTAGTTCGAAGTGAATAAGAGTGAAATTTATCTAAAACAAACACAACACCAAGGAACTCCTTCTCGGTAGTGGTGTAGTTCATTTGGGCATCATTCAAAGTTCTGGATGCATAGTAGATGGCGCAGGGCTTCTTGTCCCACCTTTGTCCGAGTACAGCACCAATTGCATAATCAGAGGCATCACACATTAGTTCAAAGGGTAAGGACCAATCCGGGGCACAAAGAATGGGTGGAGTGGTTAAAAGATTTTTAAGCTTCTCAAAAGCTTCCTGACAGTCTGCATCAAAGACGAAGGGTGTCTCCTTCTGAAGCAATCGGCACAAGGGCCTTGAAATGTGGGAGAAGTCTTTGATAAATTTTCTGTAAAAACCTGCGTGACCAAGAAATGAACGGATCTCTCTCACAGAAGTGGGAGAGGGTAAGTGGCGCACAATATCAATTTTAGATTTATCAACTTAAATTCCACTTTCAGAGACAATATGGCCTAAGACTATTCCTTGTCTAACCATGAAATGACATTTTTCCCAGTTAAGTACTAGATTAGTTCCGACACACCTTTGTAAGATAAGTTCTAAATGTTCTAAGCATGCATCAAAACTATCCCCAAAGACACTGAAATCGTCCATAAATACTTCAATTATTTTTTCGACATATTCAGAGAAAATAGAAAGTATGCATCTTTGGAAAGTACCTGGGGCATTGCATAAACTGAAGGGCATTCTTCGATAGGCAAAAGTGCCAAAAGGACAAGTAAAAGTCGTTTTGTCTTGGTCATTTTGAGCGATATAGATTTGATTGTACCCGGAATAACCATCAAGAAAATAGTAATAGGAGTGACCTGCTAACCTTTCAAGCATTTGATCAATGAAGGGCAAAGGGAAGTTATCCTTCCTAGTTGATTTGTTTAGGCGTCGATAATCTATGCAGACTCTGTATCTGGTCATTGTTCCCTAGGGCACGAGCTCACCTTCACTGTTCGCAACAACTGTGACTCCACTTTTCTTCGGGACTACTTAGACTGGTGAGACCCATTTGCTGTCTGAAATTGGGTAGATGACATCACAGTCTAAGAGTTTGATGACCTCTTGTTTCACGACCTCCATCATCGGATGATGGAGGCGACGTTGAGCTTCACGAGAGGGTTTTGTATCATCTTCTAGCAAGATTCGATGCACACAGGTTGAGGGTTGATTCCCTTGATGTCTGAAAAAGTCCATCCAAGGGTTGTCTTGTACTTCGTCAAGACACGTACCAATCTATCTTCCTATGATTCAATTAGTGCAGAAGACACTATCACAGGTAGAGTGTTGTCCGGGCCGAGATGGGCATACTTCAGGTGGTCAGGAAGAACCTTGAGCTCGAGAATGGGGGCCTAAACCACTGAAGGAGGAGTGGCATTAGTGCTAACTGAAAGTGAAAAGGGTACATGAGGATTTACCATTCTAGGGGCCTCATTGAGGGTCATGACTTCTTCCCAAATTCGAGGCTCTAGTTCATAATCCGTGTTGTCAACCAAGGCATCCCCTGATTGAGTTAGGCCAACTCCTTCCTGGATTATCATATTGAGTGTGTCTTCTTGAATTGATTCAAGATGCTTCTCTGCAAAAGAAGTGCACGCATCAATAGAAAAAGTAGTTTGAGTTGTGAAACTAGGGTACCTCATGTCATCGAAAATGTTGAAGCCAATTTCCTCTCCATCGACTTCCATAGTTAATGTACCATTGAATACATCAATCTTCGTTTTGGTAGTTCTCATGAATGGTCTTCCCAACAACAATAGTGGAGCTTGATTCGTAAGGGAATCCTCCATGTCTAGGACATAAAAATCCGCCGGGAAGATGAGCTGGTTAACTTGCACAAGAAAATCTTCGACGTATCCCTTGGGATACACATTAGAACGATCGGCTAATTGAATAATCACATCATCATGTTGTAGTTTACCTAAACCTAGGGCAACATATAATGGATATGGAATAACATTAATGGATGCACCTAAGTCTAGCATGACTTTATCAAAAGACTTGTTACCAATCACGTAGGGAACATAGAAACTCCCTAGATCCTTCAACTTTAGGGGTAGCCGACGTTGGAATACAGCAGAAACTGTTTCACTCACCATCACAACCTTCTTCTCCCTTGTTTGGCGCCTTGGAGTGCATAACTCTTTTAGAAATTTTTCATATTTTGGCACTTGTTTGATGCACTCGATCAAGGGCATGTTGATTTGCACCCTTTTGAAGATTTCCAAGATTTCCTCATTGGATTCATCCTTCTTAGATTTGGCAAGCCTACTTGGAAATGGTGCACGCACAAACGGGGAATTAGTAACAACCGAACTTGAAGGGATATGGTCATTACCTTGTGTGTGGGTAGGTTGAACTGGCGGTTGTGTCGTGGTGGTCTTAGTTGCCACCTTGTGCTTTTCAGCCTCAGAAACGGCGGGATCTGGTTCTATTTCACCGAGACCTTACCACTTCGAGTGATAATCGCATTGGCTTTAGGTCTTGCATTCGAGTTGGGGGTAGGTTGAGGTGGAAGCACCCCGCTAGCTTGGATCTTACCCATGAAGTCCACGACCTTGCCCATTTGATCCTTGAGGTTAGCGATGTCTTTTTGTTGATTTTGCTGACCTGTGATAAGAGCATGAGTCGAAGCCATTAGTGTTTGCTGTCCTTGGGAAAGAGTAGCCAGCATTTTATCATAATCAGGATTAGAAGATGAAGAGACATGATTATTTGCATGATTATGTGAAAAGTTAGAAAATTGAACAGGGGGCCTTGGTTGCCATGTGGGCCTTTGGAAATGCTGAGGGTTCGGGGCACGGTTTGGGCCTGTCGACATGTGTTGAGGGTTTAAGATATTGTTCGGATCTCTCCAACTATAACCTTGGGTCCTTGGCCCTCCTTGAAATTCTCCAATGGCATGTGCCATTTCAGTCCCGGGGTCTTCCTCCCTTGAGGTGTAAGGGCATTGGTCCTCAAGATGGCCTTGGGAGCATATGGAACACACCGGGGCTACCAGCTTCTTTAGTTCCAACATATTCGAAAGCATAGAAGTGATCTTATCTAACTTAGAATTATTAATAATATGGGAACTCACATCATGTACCTTTCTTGGAATAGGCTTGGCACCTTCGTATTGTGCATCATTGAGTGCACGGCTTTCAAGTAATGCACGACCGTCTACTAAACTTCGAGCTAAGAAACTTCTGTTAGCTGCAACATCAAGTAGTCCTCGATCCTAACCTTTGCGTCCTTCGTAGAAGTAGGTTAAGAGATAGCCTTCAGTGATTTCGTGAGTTGGGTATGAAGCACAAAGTTCCTTAAACCTCTCATAGTACTGGATGAAATTCTCATTCTCTTTTCTTAAAACTGTAATCTTTGAGGCAGGAAAGTACTTGGTAAGAAATTCCTGAACCAACTTCTCCCAAGAGTCAATATGATTGGGTGGGAGATCCAAAAACCACACCCGTGCTCTATCTTCCAAGGACAATGGGAAAGCTTTCAGCTTCATGATTTCCAAGTCCGCATCATTGGGACACATACTGCCAATAATGAATTGGAACTCCGTTAAGAGTTTGTGTGGATTTTCATTTCTGATTTCATGGAACTTGGGTAGCTGATGAAGGACTCTACTCTTAAGCTCAATATCTTTCTTGTTGGTTCTTGGCTCGGGATACTGGATGCAAAATTTTGCAGTACCACTTGTGTTTGCACATGTTTGCTCCCTGATACTCAGATTTCTTTCCACGACTACTGGTGTTCCGAAAGTTTGTTCCTCATCTGAATTACTCTTCTCACTTATTGTGACAGGACCCACCCCCAATCCCCCGGGATTAAGGGCTAAGTCCTACTCCTGTCTAACTTACACATGACACAAAGGCTAAACCGACGTCCAACCTCCATGTGACATGTAAGTCGGACAAGGGATTTTCGATCCGACCGTCCAAAAGCTTCCAGACTTCCCAGAGTGTACGAAAAACTACTGTGGATCTCATGTGTGATGTCTCCGTGTCTCTCGACCAACAGCCCGCACCGCTATAACCTGGAGGGTATCGAAAACATGAAAAGACTGTGAGTGGACAAAAATAAAATATAAGCTCACAAAAACAGTTTCCAGAAAACAAGTACAGTTATACCCTCCATTTAAAAACCAATGCATGCATATCAGAAGTCATGTCACAAAACCATTCTATACTCAAGTTGTTCAAACCATTTAAGAAAAACCGAATTCGTTTCCTTTTTCTCAAAATCTCGGGCCTCAGCCCAAAACCATCAGAAAACCATGATCGAAAACCATCATCATCAATCTCAGTAAAATCCAAGCATATTTGAAACCACATTCCCATCCATCGAACCTGCTGGATCTATCCGAGTCTTTAAAATTCCGAGTCTTTAAACTCAATCCAGGCCTCAATATAATCCGAGTCTTTAAACTCCCGAGTCTTTAAACTCAATAGGCCTATGGAGGAAAATATCAATATCCGAGTCTTTAAACTCAATCCGGGTCTTTAAACCCAATCCGGGCCCGCCCTCGTCATATCATATCCGGGTCTTTAAACTCAATCCAGATCCAGCAAATCCAATTCATAACCACTATCCATATCCGAATCCGAATCCGCAATCTCATCAGAATCCCGGATCCAAACCCAGAACTCATATCCATTTCCATTTCCAAATCCGAGTACGAAACCATCATTCCGTAAGCCGGCATCTGGAATAACCATTCCGAACCCAAACCCGGAATTCCACTTTCAAGTTCTCAATCGAATCCAGAATCGTCATCCTGGAATTCGATTCCAAAACCCAAAAACACATTTCTTAAAACCACTTTTTGAACTGGGCCTCTAAGCCCGAAGTCATTTTTCCGTAGTTCATTTTTAAATCATTGATATTAAATCGTATTTCAAATCCCAAAACCACATCATTAAAACCATGGTCAAATCCCAAAACCTTACAACATTATTCGGAATATCGTAAAACGCGCAAAATCGTAAATACCTCAAAAACCGTGCAAAATTGTAAACTATCAAGATCATAAATCAAATCATAGAATCACGTATAGAAAACGTATGAAAACATATATGCATGCATCAAGAGTTAGAAAAAAAAGTCCACTCACATACCATTTCATCGCTGCCTCGATACGTACACCGTTCCCGGCCGATCCACTATCCTCGGCTTTCCCGAACTTGTCCAAATCCCATAATAAGGTCACTAATTACTTCATTAAGCTTCTACTAAGTCCCCGTAATTTTCCCGAATTTTTAACTATTTTTAACCGAGGTCCAAAACCTTCGGACATCCCGAAACATATCGAGACGATGTCCGATCGACTCGAAACCAGTGCCAAAATGTTCGCTACATCGAGTACTTTAAAAGTCATAATGGAACCTTCCTCGAAATCTGTACCACACGCCCACACGCACCACCCAAAGGGGCTACGCGTGGGCCTCATGCGCTTCAGCAGGTCATCTTCAACCTCACGCCGAACTGGGTCCAGACCGGTTCGGTTCAGGCCGGTCCAGTTGAACCGACGAGGGTATTCAGGTCTACTTTCAGTCCTATTTACTCCCTTAGGTTCGTCTAAGGCTAAGTGATCGATCTAGATAATAAAAACATGAAACCATGGTCGATGCTTACCTTCCTGATTCGAAGAAACAAAAACCCTCAATACTTCTCCTCTGTCTCAACCCTCACCGTCGTTCTCCAGCCACCACAAGTTCCTCCAGCCACTGCTTGAATCCCTGAGTCCAAAAAGAAGCTAACCAAGTACCTAAACAAAGTATTTCCCGATTGAAACCGAAACAACTCATTCTGTCCAAAACAGAGGAACAAAGGTCTTACCTTCACTTCCTTCCTCCTTTCTGTGGGCACCACCAAACTCCCAACGTCATCAAAGGCCGTTTTTACTTCACTGGTAACCACCACGGACAAGTTTTAAGCTGATTGCTCAATCGAACCCACGACTGTGCACGGTGATGGTTCTCTTTTTTTCCCTGGGTATTTATTACCCTCTCACATCCGTTCTTCCTTAACTCCTTCACTAAACACATTCACCGTCTGTCTCTTACGTCCTTGATCTCTCACACATTACCTCTGGCTCACACCTGACTCACTTACCTGAGAATTGTTCATTTGTACATTGCCTCTGTTTGTTCTTCACCGTGCACGATTAAGTTTAAAACCGATTTAGTGAGGCGGCAGGGAGGTTCTACAACCATCCAAGTAAGGCCACGCGTCAAAGTCTCTGTGGGCATTATTTCCAACAGCAGCAAGGTGTCCCTTTCTGAGTAGGCATAGATCCCAATGCAGGAATTGTCCAAATTACCCTTTCGCCCTTCGTCATCCCTGACCTATAACTCTATTTCCCGAACTCCAAATGGCACATGCCACCTGTCGTTGGAATCCGGGACTCGAGACCTACCTAACGGTCCTCGAATTACGTGAAAATGTCATGTCGTTTGCAAAGTCAACAAAATGCCCCATTTTAACTAAATTACCAAATTGCCCTTGAACTTCCGAACATCATAACTTCCTCCTCGGATGTCGGAATCGAACGTGCCACCTGTCTATACACTCGTGACGTCCCGAACTACGTCACATTCATCGGTCAATGTCCATTTGACCACCCGAACAAAAAGTCAACATTTTTTCCCATTCTATGGGCAAAATTGTCATTTCGCACCGTCCGTCCGAAATTATCTAACTAATCACCGATTACCTTCACTAATCTGTCATTAACCACTAATCTAATCCCGATTTACGGGACGGGTCGTTACATATTGACTCACCGAGTATTGGAGATGGTGGTCCGGATGAGCCAGTTTGCATAAGTGTGTCTCTGAATGTTGCGTTGCTTGGTGAGATGTCAAGTTGCTTTCTCAACTGATCAAGCTTAGATTGATGAGCACGCATTCATAAGTACGTACCTATATTAAAAGTAAACACTAAGTTAGAAGGTAAGTATACACAAGTGAATTAGCTAGTGATAGTTAATTAAAACAAGATAGTTGCTACAAAAGTTAGGGTTAATGTTAAGAATTTAAGTTAAGAAAATCACAATTTGCAAGAAAATGTGAGGTATAAACAAGTATGACCACATAAATTTAAGCCAGAATTAACATATACACAAGAAGAGATAATAAGAGTATTAGAGTGTAGATTGCATAAAGTATGTCATAAATAAAAGCTAGAATTAACAAAAAGTCACGGTAATAGCAAGAAAATGCACAAGTTCCAAATGCATCTAAACTAATGCAACACAAAAGTATCTACATGAAGAATGGTGTGAATGCATAAGAGAGGAATTATTAGAACCTGCATAAGACATAAGAGTTACATGAAAATTCACGAAAGAATGGCCTGCACTTTCGATCTCACTTCCCTAGATTCACTTAGTCTAGGGGGCCCGGTGATGAAATCCGAGCATCATGAAATCTCAGGGAGGGTATGCAACTATTAATGCAATAAGTAGAGCTTTAGAGTGTCATGAATAACTTTCCCCTTCTACTTCTCATAATACTTTCATGGGCGTACGACCTGTGCGTACTGATAACCACCCTTCCACCATTCAACGTTAATCATGGCCAGTTGGGATAGATGTAACGCCAGAAGCAAGGATAATTTCGAGAGCACCCCGAGGCTAGCTTGGTATATACTCCATTGGTGTTCCCTTTCTTAATTCAAAACTTGTCACTAGTCATAACCTTTCTAGACACCATAACCAACCGATGGAAGATTTGGTGAATTACCAAACCCGAATGTTTACAAACTCCGCCCCAACCTCATGCCCATAGATTCAAGTCTATGATGTGTGGTGATGAAATCCACACATCATGAAGGGTTAAGGAGAAAATAAACACAATGGGCGCTACCTGTTCCCGAAAGTAAAATTTTGAAGAAAAATGGGCCTTGTGATTCATGCAACTCTAAAACATTTAATAAGAAACAATATTTACACTTTAGGAAAGTCACATATATATAGTTCCTTAATTTTTCTTCTTATATATATATATTATATAATAACAAATAAATAATTAAATAGAAAATACAATAGAATAAAATGAACTAACATAATATACAATTCATGAACTAACACAATATAGGCTTTAAATACAATTTTTGAAAAGGTGTATTATGAGCATTGTGAATTAATATAATATGGCAAGCATAAAACATAAAACTTATGAACAAAAATGTATATACAAGTATGAATAATATAACTCAAGTATGTAAAATTATAAACAAAATACGAACAAGTATAAAAATTATGAACAAGTATAACAATTATGAACAAGTATGAAGAATAACAAGTAACATGATACAACATTTTTATGCTAACAAAAGAAAAGGTATGAACACTTTTATGTATAGGTAATTATAAACAAGTAGGAACATTTTATAAACATAGTAAAAATGTATATTTAAAACACATTCTTAAATCAAGTATGTAACATTATAAACAAATTAAATCAAGCATAATATATATATATATACATACATATTTTCTTTTCGTTTTTTTTTTCTCGAATTTAATTGTTTATTTATTTATTATTATTATAATAAATATATATATTTATATTTTTTTCCGAATTTTTTAGAGTTTAATCAAAATAATAAATAGACAAATAAATAAAAATAAAATAAAGTAATTGTGAACAAGTAATATACATGCAATACTATGAAAGTAAACAAATAAAATATGAACAAGTAGCATGGCATCAAGTGTACTCATAAATAAACAAAAGTTAAGAATATGTACACTTTATTAAAAAATATGAACATTTCAAATATAAACAATTTTATACATACTAACACATTAATAATGATTTTTAATTTCCCCGGCAACGGCGCCAAAAATTGGTAACGTCCAAACTACGCATTAAATTAAATACGTAATTCGAGTATTATGCAATTTAAACCCTTTTTGTGTAGATGTAGTATTGGTAAATAAAGATCGTTCTTAACTGGGGAAATTATGGAATATTAATAATATGTTAGTTAAATAGAATAATGAATAATCAAAGAATAATGAATTAAATAATTAAATAACAAAGAAGTAAAGAATAAAAGAATTAATAAATAAGAGAATCAATGAATTAATGAAATAAAGAATAAAAGAATAAAGATGGGGGGTTTTAGGGATTGTAATCATACAAAACAAGTAAAAATATAAATAAACTAATTCTATTCTTATTTTAACTTATATACAAGTGGACTTTTCTTAAACACAAAATTCACCAACACACTAGCATTTGTAAATATTCGAATCAATCACGAAATTTTACCTTCACTAACTCATACTTCTTCAAACAATTTTCATATTATAAATGCACCGAACAGCGAAATTTTACTTATGATACGATTTACCTTAAGTTTGTGATTTAATGTGCCGAATAGCGGCCATACATTAAATCTCTTCAACTCTATTCTAAATGCCCCGAACAGCGGATCAACATTTAGTTTCGAAATGAAGATTAAGTTCTAAAATGTAAGAAGTAAATGATTTTTAGAAAGTAAAACACATGGAGATTATATTCAATTTTCACAAAAGATAGAAAGGAAAAACCAACACATATATTGCATTATAAATAGAACCAATAACAAATAAAAGAGTTTAAGAAGATGGAAAGCAAATGTTACACTTTCGGAATGGATGAAAACAATGGATTGTTTTTCACAAAGAACACCGAACAACGGCTGGAACCTTGTGAAGATGGAAAGGATAAAATAAAGGAAATGTGGAACTTGAACTCTTAGCATTTGGATTGGAAATATTTTGTCATAGTTTCTCCTAAAGAAGACTCACAATGTGTCTCAAAACTAAGTCCCCTAAACAAGTGAAATGAACCATTATTTATAGGGTGAAAAAACTTCTAAAAAAATAAAATAAAGTAAATAAAAATTACAATAAAAATTAAATAAAAATGAAATGATGAATAATGATGAACAATGATGATTAATGATGAAGTTAGACATGGTTTGGAGCTGATTTTGCTGATTTTCTGATGCAAAAAGGGAGTGGTTGGGGTAGTTGTGTGCAAGAAAATTGATTGAAGAGGGCTGGCAGGTGAGTTCGGTAGGGGAAAGCTGAATGGGAGTGCAGAGGGTTGGTGAGCTGCTGCTCGGCTGCCGTACAGGAGTTCAGCGCACGCGCACTGACTTGGACTGTGGATGCTCGGGACGCGCGCGCCGAAAACAGAAAAGCGTTTTCGGTAAGGTTCTGCTGGGCTGGCGAGTCGCTGGGCCGCGGGCTTTGGGCTGGATTCGGATCAATTTACGCTTCGATTGCGCAGAAAATGGCTACAGCTAGGCCTCGCCATGGATTTTGGGTTGGGATTGCTTCTGGGCTGCACAATAAACAATAAACAAATTGGGCTCAAATTAAATATGAATTTGGGCTTACAAAATTAATAATAATTAATATATATAATTCAATCGAATTTCGTCCATAACTTCTTCGTTATAATTCCAATCGGGACGATTCTTTCGCCAAAACGCTCCAAATTACAAGCCTTATTTATTAAAACAAAAATATCACAAAAATATATTATTTTATCCAATTATTTAATATTTTAATATTAAAAGTCAAGTATAAAGGGTATAAAATAATATAAAATAATGTTTAATTAACGACCTATCACATTCCACAAATAATGAACCGACAATTATCTACTAAGATAATGTTACTTTCATCGAGTAGATGAGAACCAGTTTCATTATAGGAGACAACAACAAGTCATCACCCAATGTAGCATTTCAAAAGTATGTTCATGGTATTGGCTTGTGTAGACTGGTTGATCTACTTAATTCTTAATATCAAGGGGAGCCGATATCATGGGAATTATTCTGAAGCGTATTAAGTATCCTGAAACATACTAAATTTTCTGAAGCATACTGAGTATCCTGAAGTATGTCTAGTATTCGGGAGTGTACTGAGTATCCAGAAATATATTCACATGATCTTCGTGTACTCTTTTGTCCTACAACTAGGGTTATTTTGTCTCATTGGGTTTTTGTTACCTGACTAAGTATAAATGAGGCACACTTTTTAAATGTTTACCCTATTAATAATGGGTCTTAAAGATGCCATGATTCCAGGGCCAGCCAATAGGGAGGGCAGGAGGGACATAGGCCTTGGGCCCAAAAATGTTAGTGGGCCCAAAATTAAGTTTTTTTATGTTTAAAAAAATAGGAAGCTGAATGATAATTTAGACGGGGGATACGAGTGAGCGGGGAATGGAAGGAGAGTCTCCTTCAAAGTTCCAAGAAGAAGGCGCAATGTTTTAATGTTTCAATATTAAATATCAATCTCATTCAATCTCAAATTTTCAATTGTTCTAAATTTTTAATTTCTTACAATCTCATTCAAACTCTCAAACCCTAATCTCAAGTTCTCAAGAATTGACTTTTCTAGTTGAAGACATCCAGGCATTTTCACCTCCCCTCTGAAAGCCCTAACTGAAATATTCTTAAGTTAAAAACTTCAAAAAGAGTTCATTTAATTTAATTACAGTTTCCCTACTTGAACACTTTCATTTGACAACTTTCACTTATCGATGTTGTAGTTATTGACGATGGAAAGAGCTCTTCATATAATCAAAAGACCAATGTTATGGGTTTAAACCACGAATCTAACATTACAAATGGCAGGTCAGTTCTTCCTCTGTTAGAAATTAGAAATTGTGCCTCTTTAGTTTTTTTTGTGTGCCTTTGAATCCTTAATTACATTTTTTTCACATGTCAGAGGGACTTCAAGAAACTCACATAAACTGAAAAGGTCACTGTTACAAAGGTTCTTAGTTTACCAATCTTTAATTACATTCTTGTATTGAATATGAAAGTTTGTATCAAGTTGAAAATTGTTTACTGGTTTCACCAAAAAAGTATAAGATTTTAAAAAATAATAATTAAATGTAGTGTTTTGAACATGAGGTACTCCTTTTCCTTTATTTGAGGTTTTGTCCCAATGATTTTTCCCTTAACAAAAATTTTAACGATGCCTCATAATATAAATACAATATAATCCATTTATAAAATTTATATTTTCAATAATTAATTATGCAAACTGAGAGCCTATTTGTTTTTAACATAGGCCTCTATATATTTGAACCGGCTCTTCATGATTCAATTCATATGCATTTGCTCATTTTTTTCCCTTCGACCACGGTTATTTCTCATTGGGTATACCGAGTAAGGTTTTGGTGTAGCAATTCTAATGCATACTATCTTAAAGACGTACTATCTACCAATATTCCAGAAGCAACGACTTCAACTACCTTCAGCGATTCCAATGCAATCACGATCCACGCGCGGTTCACTTTTTTCCTTCGATTATAATTATTTTTATCTTACCGAGTTTTTGTTAATTGACAAAGTTTAAACAAGACAACATATAAACGCATAGCCAAATAACACTGATTAAATGGAATACCCACCACTCATCACTATTCGACGAACAACGGCGTCAATTATTCGATATGAATAGGAACGCCCATCATTATAGTCGTTCGAAGATGGGTATGGGAGCGAAGACAGATTTGGGAACAGAGATGGGCACTATGCGGAGCTGTAAGGGAACTGGAGACGAAAATCAAAAGGCAAAAGGCACTATGCGGAGCTCTAGTGGAAGAATGGATGCAGTCAATGGGATCCCATAATGAAAAGTGACTCGCGGATCCCATAGTGTAACCCTTCCCTAAGGGTACTGTGGTGATAATTTGTTGAGGAGCTTAGCGATAAACATAGTAATTCAACGACGAGGTTGGGTTGAGATTTGGCAGTTTGTATTTCTTCGTCCCCTTGTACTGAAAATTAAGGGGAAAAAAATTTAGATTTTCATTCGGCCCTTCTCTTTCTGTTTAAGGTGCAGTTTTCAAAGGTCAACAATTTCGCCTCTTTCTGAAATCCATGCCTCTGGTTTTTCAGGTTTTGTTGTATGGGCAAAAAATGACGATAAAGGATTTTTGACCAATTTCCTCTTCATGAGGAAGGAAAATGGGAGGCAAAATAAGAGGCCTAGTAATCTCTAGAATTTTATATTGATAACGTGTTGCATCTCATTAATTAGCTTAACTAATCTTTATCTATATATCTATATATATATAAAGTTAATTCCTTAAAATAGTTAAATTTTCAATAATCACTAAAATGTCCTTACTTAACAGATTTTTTAAAAGAAAGCATGATTTAATAACTTAGGCTAAATTAGTAAAAGGAAAACCTGATTCCTAAAACAACCTTATCATATATAAACACATCAACTATGAAAAAGATTTTAAACGAGGATATAATAGTCAACATTCTATCTAAAATTCTTATTGGCTCAGAATTAAAGAACGAACTTCCATAACTACCTCATATTCTGGGGAACACGAACGATTCATACTACAGACTGTCAGATTCTCATGAAGAAGATCGCGATCTGGTGAAGCGGGTGATGACTTTCGGTGGTGCGATTCGTGGACGGAGGGATCGAGACGCCGGCGGATTTCGATTGTTGGGTGAGTCGTCTTCACGAGCGGAGCGGCCAAGGAATTCACCCACAGTTTCCCTCCCGTTTCCCGTTTCTTTTGCTTATAATTTTCTGCCATTGTTGTGTTCTTGGGTTACGATTTCATCTGTTTTGGTTTCAGGAATTGCAACTGTTGATGCAAGAAATGGATCAACCTACTCCTGCCTCGCTAAGCTTCCTTCGCGATCCCCCTCGAAATATTGTGGCCTGCACAGGAAGAGGGTAAATGCAAAGGGACACCGGTGTGATGCCGGCCGAACAGTCTCCGATGCCTAAGTCAGTTAGATAGAAGGGTACTGTTGTAATTTAGACAGCATGAGGGCAAGATTGTCATTACCTTTTGGAGGGGGATGCCCTTGTATTTATAGTAGCATTGAATGTGTTTGTTGGTATTTGTCAATGTGGGATAAATGTTGCTGCCTCTAGGAGTTTGACAGGTGTCCTGTGGTGGTCCCAGATAGCATTTATGACTTGTCAGTAAGCCTTGCCGACCAGATTTGGTCTTCCTATGTCGTTCTTGGCTTTGTTAGCGTAATCTGAGACTTGCCTGGGACTGGTGGAGCAGGTCAGATTGGTTCGGGATTTTGACCAGACCGACCAGTTTAGGTACGAACAGCAACATTAACTTCTTGGATAAACCTTTCTATTCCGACTTTGGGAAGTGATTGTATTTTGCGGGTTCAATTGAGGAGAGGGGTTGAGAGATGGAGAGGGAGAACACGGGCATGACGGTCAAGGACACAACTTCCCTTCCATAATCAGGTACTCTCAAATTTTAAAATTTTCTCTGCAATTCTGTCTGAATTTTCGTTTTAAAATAAAAAATGTAGATCGGTGTCCGTCTCGGCTCTAGGCATGCCCGCTTGAAATTCGCTCTTGATTTTGTTGTTTATATGCTGTTTTTTTATCTTTGCTTTCAAAATGTTGATGGTAATTTGGACGATATGATAGAGTTTTGCAAGAATAATTTCAAATATGGTGAATATAGGGATTATGGGTAAAAGAAGTGAATCAAGAGTAGTAATAGTTTGTCTATAATAGTTTTATGTTGGTTTTTGGGTTGGAAGCTCTTGGTCTACTTATTTTGGGGGTTTTGGTATACTATTCATATCTATCTGTGAGCCAGAGGTGGGGGGTGCTTGGACCATTTTCCATGTACTTTGTCTATAATAGTTTTATGTTGGTTTTTGGGTTGGAAGCTCTTGGTCTACTTATTTTGGGGGTTTTGGTATACTATTCATATCTATCTGTGAGCCAGAGGTGGGGGGTGCTTGGACCATTTTCCATGTACAGACGTAAAGAGTACAATTGCTACCCTGCTGCCTTGGTTTTGTCTCAAGTAGTTGAGTTGAAAGGAAAAAACGGGGATATCTAATATATACAGACATAAAGAGTACAATTGTGTTGCCTTTCCCTTTTAAGGCTTTTGGACACGGGAATAAGAGATGGCATAGTCACCCATTATGCTAAAAGGTATGAGCAGTTTTTATTGAGAGGAAGGAAGATGTCGGGCTTGGCTTCAACTTGGAGAAATATTGAAGTTTCCTCTTTTAATATGAAAAACTGCATATCGATTAATTACTGGGTTCATATATTGAAGGGAGAATTCCAACAAATATCTACGTTTCAAATAGGTTTTTGTCATAGATTTTGTTGGTTGATTTGCATACTTAAATTCGATAATTTTTTCTTCACAATCCATGAAAGTACCATTTGTGTTGATAATTTATTTTTTCCTTCTAAGCTGATTCATTAGTTACTCAATTTTGGTGATGGGTTTATTGATGTTTGATGGTATGTGTATCCCTGGTACAAGAATTGTAAATAGAAACTATTGCATTAGGTTCTCAGTTAAAATGTGTTTCCTATCTTGGTGATATCATTTTGGTTATAGACCTGTTAAAATCTTGCTCATGGTTTGGTATTCTTTTGGATTTTTATTCATTAGCAGGATTAACTTCAGTCATTAGAAGGATTTTTTTGTTAAAATCGTGGTCATGTGGTTTTGTAAACGTTTGCTATGCATATTTGTATGCTGTTAAATGGAATCTTTAATCTGACCTATATTGGCAATTATTGCATTAGGTTCTCAGTTAAAATGTGTTTTCTATCTTGGTAATATCATTTTGGTTATTGACCTGTTAAAATCTTGTTCATGGTTTGGTATTCTTTCGGATTTTTATTCATTAGCAGGGTTAGCTTCGGTCATTAGCAGTATTTTTTGTTAAAATCGTGTTCATGTGGTTTTGTAAACGTTTGCTATGCATATTTGTTTTCTGTTAAATGGAATCTCTAATCTGAGCTATATTGTCCAATAGAGTTCAATTACAACAGTTTCATTATATTATTTTTACTACAATTCTATTGCTTTTTCCAGTTTGGTTGGGCAGAAACAGAGCTCTTTTCCATGGCAGCACTGGTAACTCTATCTTTTCTCGCCTGTAGCATTTTGAATATTTGTTTGTTTGTATGTTCATTTTCATTTGAATTTTGTGTGAATGGTAGTTGGTTTATTCAGTTATTTGTATGTTTTTTTGAATTTGAATTTTGGATGAACGGTAGGTAGTAGATTTGATATATTTTTTTCCTTCTTTCAGGAAATATTGAGTGAAAACAGTAGTTATCTAACTTGGAAGATAATGTGAGGTTAGATTTGCTATGTAAGATGTTGGTAATTTGTTTTTATTTATTTTCTTCCCAATCTGAATTCGGCATGTTTTTTTTTTTTTGGACCAGCATGTTTTGATGGGTTACGGCTTGGTTGTGCTTCGCCTTTTATCTATGTATGGGTTCAGATGTTGTATTTGATCCCCACCCTTTCTAGGTTTAATAACGAACTTTGGCGGAAAAAAGAAATTGCAAGCGTCGAAAACGAGCAACCCACGCCTTTCAATGTAAAGAGAGAACTGCCCTATTTCTCATTTCTATCTGAATTTCCCAATATATGTATTTGTTTTCCCTGTAATTTGATTTATGTAACTTTTATGTTGTAGACTGACCTGTTCAGTGATGTAATTTCAGAGTGTAGCCAACACTCTGCTGAGTTTCAGTCCTTGATAAGGTAACATAATTTGAATTTTTTCCTATGATTTTCATTTTATTTTACATCCAACTCCGTCGCAGAAAATCATGCTTAATAGAGTAATTGTGCGAGAGGTTTCTGAATATTAGTTGCTGAGTTAAATTAAGTTTGAGGCCACCTTAGTTATGCACTGCCAAGGCTTCAGAAACATAGTTCATATGAGTTTTGTACCATATGCTGCTGCTATTGTCCAGGTATTGCATGCTGGTCGTGTTGGTGCTATCAATAAGAGGACTTTGGATTGTGTTTAATTGGTTTCGTATATCATTTTCATTCTTCTACTTGGGCAAACATGGTTCATATAAGAGAAGGAATATTGTAGTATATTTTTTGAAATATTAATTTGTACTCTTATTATCGAATTATTCGCATCATACAAAGAGGAAACATGTAAATACATGCAACCTATTAAGTAAGCTTTTAGTTCTTGCTTGAAATCTACCTCTGATTGAGCACTTTGCTCACATGTCTCATCCCTGTAAATATTTGTTTTACATAATTTAATCTGCCTATGACATTTCATTATGTTCAATTTATCAATTAAAATTTAGCGCACTCTTTGCCAAAATAGGCCATTATATCCCTTCGTTTCTAAAACCTCCACGTGTCAAGAGTGGCTTGCACGTTTTTTTAATCAAGAATTAAGTGGCTCCTACTATTTGATTTTTGTACCAATTTCCTTTTAGGATATCGTGTTGAGAGATTTCTATGAAAATAATGAAAATAGGAAGTGGTTATTAGGTAATTTTTTTGTTCACATAATAAGTATACTAGCCTCATTGCGGGCGTCCGCGTATAAAAATGACCAAGTCATATAATAAAAATGATTATTGTAGGCATATAAGAAAATTAACTATTGTAGGCATATAAGAAAATTAACTATTGTAGGCATACAATCCTCAAGTATAAAAATGACCAAATCATATAATAAAATTGACTATTGTACAAACTAAATTTACATCACAAATATGCACTTAGAAAAATTTTGAATTTTCTTTTACATAAAAAAAAAAATACCTACATCACAAAATGAAAATTCAAAATCTCTCTAGTTAGGTATATTTGTGACGTAAATTTAGTTTGTACAATAGTCAATTTTATTATATGATTTGGTCATTTTTATACTTGAAAATTGTAAATAGGAAATAACGCAATCTCAGGTAACGAAAGATGACGTGCGGAACGCGCCGAAGAGCCTCGCGCAGGCGCGGAGCCCCCTGTTGTGAGGCTAGTATATAAATAAGATTAGAGTTCGTATAATAACCTATCTATTATTTCATTAATAACTAACTACCTTCGTACCCTTACATAAATAGCCACATATCCTATGCTATTTACAACACAACCATATTAATTTATAAGCAACTAATAATATGAGTAATATCAAATACTAGTTTGCTATCATACAAATGTCCTATAAACCAAGATGTTTCTCACTTAAATCTCCTATTGGAGCTTCCGGCAAAACTTTGGCCCAAAACTTTGCCCCAATTCCGTTAAATACATCAACAAATCGTCAAGTGCATGAACATTTTTGTCAATTCATACCATGTCGCATGTGAAACACACCCACCCTCCTGTTCTCCATCTCTCTCACTCCACCCCACCAAAGTCCAGAAACCCCAAATCACATTAGATTTCAAACATAAAAATACACAAGGAATTGATAAAAGTGAATTATGGGATTGACATAATAAAAAGGCTTACTGCCCAGTACCCATAGCTTACTGATTTGTTTTATTTTGTGAAAAACCAGATTTGGTTCATATACAAAAACCAGATTTATTCATTCCTGTGAAACAGAAGCACAAAAACCCTTCACTATAGAATCGCCTCATATCTGATAAAAAAAAATGGAATCGCCTCATTTATACAACGTTGCTGTTACACGGATAACAAATCGAGTAAAAGAAAAAGAACCTAAGGTTAGAGTGAGATGCTAAAGAATGAGAAGAAAAAGCTGATAAAATAAAAATCAGGACAAAAACCTGCTACTATACAGAGAATGGTACAAAAATGCCCGTGCTACTCTACATTTCTAGTACGCCTAAGGTTATTTGACCCATATACAAAGGGCGGCGACCACGACAACATTTTCTCGCCCCCATAAAAAACTCACTTCCTGGTCTTCGACCCGCTCAGCCACTACCAACATACATACACAACCAGTGCAATGGGATGTATCGATCTACATATCATGACCTCGAAATAGGGGTAGGTTTGAAAGAGGATCTTAATGTGTGAGTATAGCAAACTATTATTGCGACAATCAAGCAATTTGGAGACCTAAACAGAACTGGAAAGGTTTGGATAAGAAGAGGAAGCCTTGGGACGACCTAGAGAAGATTTTGAAGATTCTACAATAATGCTTTCAAGGTCAAGTAAAGGTTTTAGTCTTCCATCTACCTCATTGCTTTGTAGGTTCATCTCCTCCAAAATCATGGATACAGCAGATTTGCAGGATTCTTCATCCTTGAATGCTAGGGTCCATCTCCCATCAACCAAAGCTTTCGTCTTCGCTTTCCCATAGGCACCATATCTAGCTGGCTCCACAAAGGGCAAAGTAGATGGACGGATACGCAAGTGTAACCATCTTGAATGCTTATCATCAACTTTTGGCTGAAGGCAATGAGAGGAAAAGATTAGATACGTGTCAAACTATTGCATCCTGGAAAAATTCAAATTAACGAAGTCATAATAAGAAATCATCAACGCAAAGCATCTGATACTGCTTACAAATATGAATTGCGAAGAGAGTATCACAATAGTAGTATACATATTGAACGTAAAGTACGTCTCATAAAACTAGAAGATTGAATACGAATAAAAGTAAAGCAACTACTGATTTTATAAAATGCTTCACAAAATCAATGTAGGAAAAAAACAAATTAGAAAATACTGCAGCTGTAACATACATTGGTACCGGCCAAAGGTGCAACCATACGAACGACTCCATAAGGCTCCTTCAAGGGTAATTGTTCAGCTAAAATAACCCACCCAGATGTACCCAAAGAGATTGCCAGAAAGCAAAAATGACGCTCTTTCCCCCTCTCAAACGCAATTCTACAAGGCACGGAATCAACTGCACATGGAAGCAACAGAAAATTACTCAAGGAAATAATACATCCAGGGTTTTAGTAATCGATACAATTATAAAGAAAAGCGCTACATTTGGTGTTACAAGACTTCATCAAATTCTTCAGATAAAAAATGCCTCTAGCAGAAGAAGTTCTGAACAATATAAAGGTATACATGCTAATATTATCAGACATTTACTTAACAGTTGAGCTTTAAATTTAGGTGGATGATGACATTGCAGGGAATGTCATCATACACATGACTTACAGTCTTACACAAGCTTTAAATTTCAAATTTAGATACATATATCAACAGATGTCCAATAGACAAAAGTCACTTGATAAATACAAACTGTGAAAAATAAAAAAATCTTTGGGACATGCAAAGTGTGCGTGATAAAAGATAAGTTGGGTACAAAATCGACTTCTGTAAAATAAGACGTCCATGTAAAAAACAAAAAAGGGTATGATGGCTATGCAATGAAAATTATAATTTTGTACAGGTACAGATATCTACAGGATAGAGAACTAACCAAGTCTTAGCTCAGTGCCCAGCTTTGGACCTGAAGCATCTAAGCCAGCACTTTGTGCACGGGAATTTTCAAAAACATCAGCAGGAGGGTTAATAGGAGGTCTCTCAGGCAATGCTCTACCTAGGGAGAAAATTTGTAGTTGATGTAGAAGTACAAATACCTGAGGCATGATAAACATTAGCACTACAAGGTTTTAGTTACCACCACAAACGGCTACGAAAGACAAATGCATGAGATGTGTTGATGTATTTTGATATAAGACTCTACAAAATCCTCTTTTTACTTCTTTTTTCACTGACCAAAGAATTGGTCAACAAATATTGTGCTTCATGATTGCTACAGTAAAAACATCCAAAGAATCAGAATTTTCATATTGTACCAACACAAACCTTGACCAACTCACACATCCTTTCGCCAGAAACAAATGATGAATCACTTGTGATACCATCTGTCAGAAAAAACAGAGACATTAACTCTCAAAACAAACTTGGAAGTTTCAAATTACTTCAATTAAATATCATCAGCAGGCCTCAATCATACCTTCAGAAGAGAACTTCTGAGACGGTAACAGAATGCACTTGGGCTCTTTCCGAGGGCAGGAGGCCTCTATTGCTACAAGTTTCCAAAAATGCATCACCAAAACATTTCAAAAAAAAAAAAAATCATCATTCAAGACAAAACATGACACGATGTACCTCTCTTGCACCTTTTCCATTCATCGCAGAGGACTGTTATAAGTAGATCTGGCCAGGCTCCACTAGTCTCTTTGAGAAGAGCACTAGCACAGTTCTCATACGAATCCTGTACAAGAGAAAGAAAATATGTTAAGATTATATTGTTTTAAGTGTTATATCTAATATTGGAAAATATGACCTCTATTGGATTCAATAAGGACCAAAGATGAGCTCTATTATGTTGTTTCCTTGTCGCAGACGCTTGAAAAAAACAGAGTCCATGCCACCAAAAAACATAGATTGATGGTCATATTCATTCAAACAAAGTATAAGACGCTAGGATCACAGCCAAATTTCCTACTACCTAAATTCATATCCAATAAGAGAATAATTTTACTCGATTTTTAAAACAACGAGATAATATAGCAGTCGAAGTACCACACAACTAATACCCGGTCCTTTTTAAACCCTATATAACCGTGCACAGCAATTTAAGATGTGATTACCAATTACTACTACTAACCAGTCCACGAAAGCAAAAACATACCTGGAAAAGAACAGAAGATAATGCGTTATTCTTATATTATTCTGTCATAAGAACTGAAACTTACATTCAGCATCTTGAGATGATGACTGTTAAATTCTGCCTCACTATAGGGAAGTAACTGCCGCAAAAGCCAACCACCATCCCATAATGTCTCTGCAGATATATTTGAACGGCAAAAAAGACTGACCAATGCATCAAGTACCTAAGCAACATACCCAGGAATAGAATATGGTTAAAATTTTAAAACAGAAAATAAATGGAGGCTGTTCCATCTCAGTTGGAATGATACAGCAGCGAGAAAAAGGAAGCTCTGTGTGAGTGAGTGAGAGAGAGAGAGAGACAGAGAGACAGAGAGACAGAGAGAGACAGAGACAGAGACAGGAACTTTTGGGAATAAGGGTTAACCAGAAATAATATTAAAATAAGAATTTACGAGTCCAAATCTCACCAAATATGTATCAAAAAAAAAATCTTACCAAATATAGCCTCACAATTTCTGTTCAATTTAATACCACTATCTAGTGATGAAAACAGGCCTTCGCATAATTAGTGTGTTAGAATGCAAAACAATAGTTGGCCCACATCCTAACAGATTAAGCTTGTGGCAACAGCAAAATCAACTCGTTTTATATTCTAATACTGTGCCTTGCATGTGGCCCTCTCCTCCATTACAAAGTTCCTACGTGGCACTTAAAAAAGATTGGCAGGGATTTGACACAAAAAATTTCTCCTGTTTAAGTTTTCATTGTTAACCAGTGTTTCCCAAAAATTTTAGCTGTCAGAGTGTTGGCTATTTATCACTTTATGGTCTAACTATGCCTAGAGGTAAGAGACCTTAAGAGAATATATTAACTTACTGGACACAAGTAGAATAGAGGCAATATTGCTTGCTTGTGTGCTTTTGCGTGTGTGAGAGACAATTAAATAAATCGTTAAAATTCATAAAGTGGTATCAAAGAAATGAAACTGAAATCAAAATCAAAATTCCATATTTGAGGATAGTTTGCTTAAATTTTTAGCAGAAGCTGTAAACTCACCACTAGTGACAACAGATGACTGAGCATTATTTAACATGAAATGGTCTCGAACCAATTTGGTTTTGCATTGGGGGCCCACATTTTTGGTGCTTAATCTTATTTCGCTTACCACAGTTAACCTTAAGCAGGCCAAACTTCTACCAAGTAGATTCAAAGAGGCCAGCGTATTGACAAACCTGTTCTAAAGATTCAGTTTAATAAAAGTCAAATTTTTTTTCCCAAATTACCTGTAATCTATGTACACGAGGGCTAGGTCTCACATCAAGAAAAGAACATGACACTCCATACTTGTCCTGTAAGTTACCAAAAAAGAAAAAAGTTAACCAACGAATGAAAAAAAATTAATAAGGTATACAACAGCTAACAATGGGAACAAACTATAACCTGAAAGTGGTACATTCTAGAACTCGAAACCTCAGAAAAATTTGTTAATTATGAAATTGAAAAAGATCCATAACTACTTAATAAAAGTGAAATAAAATAGTGATTTAACAGGATTGTTGATAAATTGAAACAACGTGAAATCTTGGAACCCATTGAATAAAATAATGGCAACTAAGTTTTATATACTGTATTATAGAATTAAAACACAGCTTATTCAACCTGAACACAGTTGAAACACAGTTTTATGAGCTGCAACAAACTGTATTATAGAATTAAAATACAGTTTATTCAAACAGTTGAAATTCATACGTTTAAGCTGCACCATATTTACAAAGTTAGTGTCCCTGCATAAAATAGTCTTCAATTATATGGTATACGGACAAGATAGCACATCGACTCTAAAAGGATACATTATGAAGTCAGGCAGAAAACTAAGTGAATTATTTGTTAAGCAGAAAACTAAGTGAATTATTTGTTAAGCAGAAAACAGGAGCATGGCAGAAGAAAATGAGAGCAGCGAAGAGAATTACCACCTTAAGCTTTCGTAGACAGCGATCAAGTTCACTGCCAAATTCAATACTATCTCTAGTTGGGCCACTTTCTGAAGAAAAAAGTTGCTCTTCACCTGAGCTTTCACCAACCAAAGCTTGCTGCAAGAATAAAATAAGAAATGCATTAAATCGAAGACTAATCAATGCAACAAACGTTTTCAAATATATAATTCAGCAGAATAGTGCAGTTTAAAGTTTAGAGCAATGCTAGGAGTATTGTTGTTTGAATTCCTCGGTTGGAAATAGGTCAGAGCCATAGCATCTATGGACGAAAAAATAGAATCATTGATTACAAAATGGAGGGGGGCAGACCGTGGTCGGAACAATGCCAATACAGGAAACACAAAGTACAGGCATATGACTGCACAAACAATGCCAAAATCTCAAGGATGTCTTAGCGTAATGTGGGAAAACTAATGGGTGTACCTACGTAAGCCCACTTTATATGCTTTTGGAAAATGTATGTGTGTGTATAACACACATATATATACTTAAAGGGTGTGTCAACACCAAAATCAACGGCTGTTACAAACCAAAATGACCAGGTTGGTTCTGTTTCCAGATTTTATTAGGTTTCATTTGGTAGGTTTCTTTTGGTCATTCAAATTCCAAAACTCGGTCCAGTTTTGGTTTTTAAAAACCTAAACTATATAATCAACCGACTTGAAGGATGCTATGGCAGATCTATCAAATTAAGCGCAAGAATCACTCCTACGATCCTACATTGGCATTACATCGTACTCACCTAACCAAACTCAACAGTGCCTTCACCTCCCAAAAGTCATCTACGTAATTTTGTCACGAGACTCAGAATGGGACACGTCATCTAAGTTACTAGGTAGCAAAGATACCAGTTATTCTACTTCTCTTGTTCTTTAGGATTTTGGTTATATAACTCATATCTCACACAGAAAACACCAAAACACATACCAGTAGGAATTTCTTATGCTGTTTCCGCTGAGGTAGAATTCCTAGAGCATCTAGCATCGCTTCATCTAATTCTTCAGAAGCAGACATTTTGTAAGAAACAGTAACAATAAGCACTTGTGTTAATTTCACAGAAGTGGATTTTGGTCAGTAGACAGTGATAAGCAGCAATTGCAATGAAATCAGGATTTGAGCAGTATAACCTTTTGTCTGCAACAAAGTAGCTAGTACACTCAATGAACCCGCAACTTGTACATCATCCCCATTCATAATGTAAGAAATCAAAGCGTCTCTACACCAGATGACAAGCATCATGATGATTAATAAACAACACAATTAGAAACAGAAATTACCCTTACCAACAAGGGAAACCAAGTTAAACCTAAAACAAAATTCTGCACATGGCTAGTAGAAGTCCAAATATGAAATAACCCAAAGTGTTTTTGTCCTTCAAACTCAACCTTTGTCCTCTATTTAGTATGCTGAGGCAGAGCCCAAGCATGGCATTGCTAGGAATGTATAAGAATAATATTTCTGCAAAAGGTCTTGTGAAATGCATAGCACTAGATAGGCTTGAGTGGTGAAAGAAAATCATTAGCAGATCCCAATTATATATGAATAAGGATGCATGTAGCTGACTCCCAGGATCTCAGATTAGGTCAAGTTAGTTAAGTCATAGATTGTTTCACAGAATTACATGTGCATGATTTGAACTTCATAAATGACGAAAAGAGGATAACACTTGACTTCAACGGACGGTTCTTAGCCTCAACAAAGTATTTCTAACTATAAGGATCAAGAGTTCTTAACAAGTTAAAGAAACGGAATTAAATTTTTAACCAAAAGCACGGTTTTCAACTTCAAAATAACAGCAATATCCCTTCAGGAAGCAGAACTTACCACAAGCATGTTTTAAAACTTACAAATCTCTGCTCACATCAGAAATCAGACATGCATACCAAAATTGATTTTCATTTTTTTTTTTTTAAATTTCCCATACTTCCATTTCATACATCTAATTTACAATTTACCAACATAGAGAACAGTTTACTTTCAATAGATAAATTCCAACATACGATAGTATAACATAGGCCAAATTTGAAGATCATGGATGCAAGTAAGACACAAATAATCTCCTCATTTATCTTCTTTTTTTTTTTTTTGTCAATCACCATACCAAAGTACAAAACTAGAAAACACAATATAATTTTTCTTTTCCAGGAAAGAGATAAAGAGGTTTCATTAAGCAATCTTATCTGATGCAGGAGAAAGAGAAGACTAAAATTATGTAGTTAGCCGTAATCAATGTCATCATCTTACCTCAAAGATGAATGAAAATCACAGTAATTATTTTCTCCTGTGACATCCATTGGGTGAGTTGGGGCAAAGGTTGACAAGTTTGGCACATCAACTCTTAATGTTCCAACATCTTCTTTGGTCACATTATTACTTCCTGAAGGTTGACTTTCATGTGCAGGATCATGAAAAGATGTATAGCCATTGGGTTTAGCTTCAGATTTTGGTAAGAAGGCATCTAACGGATAGAAAAGGGCAGCAGAAATCGTATTTGCCAAATCCTTGATTTTCACTATGCGCAGGATGCAACAAACTAAATACAAAGCAGTGGCAGCACCAATTTGTATTCCCTGGATTTACAAGCTACCAAAGGTTAAATAAGAGTGTGCTGCATTCTTATACATATGGAAGAAGCGAAAAAGGGTGTGGTTCCATACATCAACATCCTTTACTGTAAGAGAAGGAAGAAGCAATGGAAGTATCAAAATCTGCAATATGCTATCTGTAATTAAGCGCCCAACATCAGGAATTCCTGCAGAAATAACATCACTAAAATAGTAGAGATTGTCCTCAATCTCATCCACAGCAGCAGAAATTAATGCAGTTGTGTCTGGAGACTCTGCACCCAGGTTTCTGTGTCAATATTCAAATAAAACTTTTTAGAGAAAATAAATGCATTCTGCTAATTAATTTTCAGAAAACTACTCTTACTCTTACATCATAACATCAGAAACCAATGCATTTAGATTGATACACTGCTTTCGGAAAAATGTAACCACGTTGGAAAAGTAATCTGCATGAGGGGCACTGGTGATATATCTATTCACACTTTCATCTCCCACTGAAAAATCAGAACAAGTTTACATGCAGCGAAATAAGTTGCACTAAAAATACTAAAACAAGGAGGAGGGAACGGGGGGGGGGGGGGGGGGGGGGGAGGGGTGGGGTGGGTTGGTGGTGGGAGGTGCGGGGGGAGTGGAAAAGAGGGAGGGAGAGAGGGAGGAACAATCGAAACTAACCATGATAAAC
Organism: Prinsepia uniflora; assembly: GCA_032719365.1. Lineage (NCBI taxonomy): Eukaryota > Viridiplantae > Streptophyta > Magnoliopsida > Rosales > Rosaceae > Prinsepia > Prinsepia uniflora. The sequence goes on from CM064863.1 coordinate 73,140,529, forward strand.
ATTAAGAGTCAAAGCCCGTATTGCAGTTCGGACCATGCTCTCCTCATGAAAAGCAAATTGTATTGCCTCAACATAGAGTGGAAATGAAATCACTTCATCCTAGAGGCACAAAAAGAGACAAATGTAAAGGTATCATTCACTCAGAATTAGAAAATAAATGCATTAAGCAACCAGTGTAGCCTTTACATGCAAAATCTAGAAGTTATAGCCGAAGAGAGAAGCAATGTGCACAATTTAAGGCAGCACGAGTATGTCCAAAGCCCCTTTAAAACTAGAGCCTATTGTTTAAGGATCTAGCCAATTTTAATGTGTAGCTCATTTGTAACGACACTTATTGCATGAAGGCCACGAACAATGTCTGACTATAACAATGCAGGTCATTAGGAATCTAGGGTAATAAACAATTAGTTACTACTTCATGATTCAAGATTTTTAGAGACATTTTTCCATCTGGTGGCAGAATTCCAGACATCTGTTCAGAACCTTATTGATATCATTTCTGAGGTTTTTTTTTAACTAATGTTGGTCTAGAGCTTCCTAAGAGGTACTCGAACTTAAATGTTGTTTAATGGGTGCAATGGAAACTTTTTGGCTGAGGTTGAGGGTTCAAGTCCCTGTTCCCAGTTCTCAAACATTCCGTTGCACCGAGCATGGTTGAACCATCTACGATGGGGAACATGAATGCACAAGGAAGAAGCTTAGATAAGAGAACACGTTCTTGCATCGCTTTTTTTTGTAGAAAACTTGTGTCTATCATAGTTTCTGTTTGTCAAATTCACTTTTGGAGTTACAATATCGGGAGCCTTCCAGTCAGAAAATATAACCAATTGTGACAATTGAAAAATAAAAAATAAACAACTCAAACTTTGATAATGAACATTGAGATTTAAGGCAAATTGAGTAGCTCTCTTTCTCTCCCAAACATCAAATTTCTATGTGTATAGTTCTTAATTCCCTGCACTTTACACTACAAATCCACAAACAGAAGCCCACCCCCACCCCACAGCTTTATTCTTAGCATAAACTCTTCAGAATTCAGGAAACAATATTCTCCCTTCCAGAAACTTGTCACCAATCGCATTTTCTCCTAATTAATTTTAAACATGAGTCCACCTTTCCTCTGAGCATAAAAATAGAAAGTACGTAAACCCTTCTATATTATTAACACTTTATAAGATCTTTTTAAACTGCTAATGTTGAGGACATGCCTTTGGCACAGACTTGAAGAAGATAACACACATACCATTAAAATGCCTTATAGTACTCCCATCCTTATAGGACTTCCATCCTCAATTTTTAGTGTTTTAATTTTGTATTTTCCGAAGTCTGGGACACAAATAATATACATACCAACTGTCATCTAACAGCCAAGTTACATGATAAAGAGTCTATTTATGACCTAGACAGGTGGTATTCCAAGTCTGTCTTAGATGTTATATGAAACTGCAATCAGGTAAATGACTACAAATCCATATACTCGAGAGGAAAAAAAAATAGAATTAAATTTCAATTGAGAGATGTAGAGTGTTATTAACAGAATAAAAAGATAAATAGACATTACTTACATCTTGAGTCTTTACGAGCAGAGAAATTGTATTCCTATCTAGCTTTCCACTTATTGCTCTTCAAAGACCATAAGGAACAATTAAACAATATAACCAATCAAACATGTCAGAAAAAGGTACTGGTGCACATAACTTGCAATGGTATAGAGTAATCATCAATTAAGATAAGGAAAACAAAGAAACCAAAAACAAACCTTAAGAAGGATATATAGTACGAAAGGAGCTCTTCATTTTGAAAATCAAACGAATAAGTTATCAAGAAGTTCATATGTTCATTACTGAACATATAATCTGCAAAAGAATTTAATTAGTCAAGCCATCAAGCTCGAGCCACTAGAGCAACTGTCCTCAGAAGCAACTTACATATAGCATGTTCATTTTTTAGGTTCTGGACCATAATGCTGATTGTCTGCAGCAACTGAACTGACACAGTCACAGTTCTGCTAACCTTCAATATACGCACAAATTCTCCCATGACTTGCTTCTCCATGAAAAATCTGGAAAATTGATTGGACGATATCAAAAGCTTAAAGTAAAACATGTATATCAAGTAACACTAAGAATTAGGAAGTCGTACTCGAAAAAGGTCAAGTCATGCTGGTCGCCATATGTTATTAACTCCGCAATTGATCTCAGAGCCTCAATGACGAAATCCTTTATAACAGACTAAATGTTGGTATATTGATCAAACAATTAAAATTACAGATTCAGCTGAAAGCAGAAGAAAATGAAGTCCAGTTACCTTGTTTACTTCATTCACAATTTGAACTTTTACCAGCTGATCAGTTAAATACCTGCTCCAATAAAACATGTATTTATTAAAAGAGCATAATAGTAAAAAATATTTACCATCGAAACATGTATTTACCATCGCAACAAAATTATGTACCCATAGAACTTCAGGTTTGATAAACCACTGAAAGGAAAAACTGTGACTGAACAAAAAAAAATATCTTTCTTGCAAGAGGCTGAAAAAGGGACCTTTCTCATAAGAGACTTAAAAATAGATCTTAGGATGTATGATTGATGCCATATGTGGATTCATAAAACACTAGTATTGCAGCCAGAAATATACAGAGGGATTCTTAAGAATTTAAAAACAGAGTTTTTGATATTACAAGGACAGGTTAACGACCTATTTTATGGGAGAATTCCTACTAAATGATATTCTAACTTTTTGAGATCCAGGTGTCGGTACCTTTTTCTTCCTAATCCAACAATCATCCCAATTGATTTTTTAGAATGAGGCCTTGGTTCCCAACCATTGGATAAGCCGTGGAAGAGATAAATGTTTAAGGAAGATTTGTTTCTGAAAAAAGAGGCTTGATTCTCATTTAAGGACATCATTCTTCCATGTTTGAGCTAGTGGGGTAAGAAAATGAACACAGGAAAGAATCTCAGCCATTTCATCAAATATAGGATATGGGGTACGTATTAAGGAACCATTAGAGAAGGATTCAACAAGGAAAACTGGTCATCAAATTGCTCTACAAGGAAAATAATAACCTCTGCTCCATTCCAGATTTGTAGACATTTAGTTTCAAGCTCTAGTCACTTAATTTTTCACCATTTGTAAATCATCATAGAACCCCTATCAAATCAAGATTCACCTTCATCATTATACAGCAAACAGATCTTCTTTGCGGGTCTTTAAAAATTAGATATGTAATATCATATATCGTGTTTAACAAGCTTGCTATCATAACTTAACAGCCCCAGATGATTAAAATGCTTGCTATCCAGAATTCAATTTTCCTTTCTAAGGAACATTCTGGAAGTTACAGCATGCCCTTCATCTACACAAGATGATTCCACAACCTTGACTGAAACATCTATATTACTGTATAGATGAACACATTCCGGTATGGATTTCGAAGATCGAAGATGTAACGCATCGTCTTCTGCAGCATCAAGTTTGTGTTTGATTTTGATCAGGAGAAGGACAGAAACAGAAATTTTGCCAGAAAGGCAAAATGCTTGGGAACTGACCGTAAACCCAATTTCGAGTATTTGGCATCTATATTACCCCATAGCAACAACACCAACGATGAAAAAGTCAAACTCACTAACCAAACTATAAAACAAAACAAAATAGCTGAAACCGGCAATGTAAAGGTTCTAAACTAAATTTTTTGCTCTTCGCACTAGTTTACTTCTGGGAATGCTAAAATAAGAATATCCAATTTCCTAATCATTCCCACCACTTTCTCACAAACCAAAAGGACAATAAAACAGAACAAAAAGAATCGAAATTTCCCCATTGTTGGCACCTCTAAAAATAAATAAACTCTGCACTCCAAATTATAATCTAGAATTCAAAATTTTCAGTACAATATAACCAAATTCATCAACCCTAATTAAGCATGGACATCAACTTATTTGTAAGAAAACCAAATAAAAAATTCAAAGTGGAGTTAAATTGAGCTTGAATTCAATTATGGAATACAAACCTGAGCTCGTCTAAGGAGAATCGATCCCTAGACTTCCAGAACGAAAGCCACATAATTTGTGTCGTATTTTTTGTCTTTTGCTTTGGTCTTCCGAATTAATTAGAGCTCGCTATTTGAACACATTCCGGTATGGATTTCGAAGATCGAAGATGTAACGCATCGTCTTCTGCAGCATCAAGTTTGTGTTTGATTTTGATCAGGAGAAGGACAGAAACAGAAATTTTGCCAGAAAGGCAAAATGCTTGTGGAGCTGGCAAGAAGTGGGCCACGGCACGGGATTTTGGGCCGGGTTGAAATTTTGTTTGGGCCAGAAACAAAAAAACAAAAACAAAACAACTATCAGAGCGTAGAATTTAGCTATATCACAATCACATCATATAACAACTACTAAGTAAGTACGAAGTTTCATATAAATATAATCTTGTTATTTATATCAATCTAATTTAGGAATTCTGAAATTTCATATAAACATAATCATGTTATTTACATCAGTCTAATTTGAGACTTATCATTTATGCTTCATATAATTATTGTGTTGGACTATTTATTTTAGACCAAATCATGGCAAAACCCGTGTCTATTGTCTCGTCAACAATCTAATTGGTCTTATTTTATTTAAAATTAAAAATTTGTTATGGTTAAATTTTCTTATTTTTAGTATTGCCGTTTAGTGGCATTCATCTTCATTGCATGATGGATAAATTGGGTCAAATTTTTATAAAAATTGAAGTCAATACTCAGTATATCTGTATATATACTTATATATGTATGTACTTTTCTCTCTTGTTTTTCTCATAATCTAATTAGCTACTAAATTAAATCTATAAAAGCGACAACAAATATTTGGTAAGATGAAAATATGAGAAATGTGGTAACTTAGACAAATATTGTAACAACCCGAAAATTCGAAAAACGCAAATTTGGAAAATTTGAGGAAAATGACGATTTTGCCCCTAGTTATAAGGGCCGAAAGTTGACTTTTAAATCGAGACATTGTTTGGACTTTCCGGAAGTTCCGTTGGATAGGCCTCGGGACGCTGAATCCGTAGACAGGAGGCATGCGTCAATCGGAATCCGAATGAAAAAGTTACGGGTCTGACAATTGTGAGGGGCATTTTGGTAATTAACCAAGGAAGGGTAAAATGATAATTGTGAGTAGTAAAGTAATTAAATGGTGAAATTGGCTGAATCAGCCATAGGGATGACTCAGGAGTTGCTTTTAGTGACATGTGTCACTTGTTAATGTCAATTAGTGGCACTTAGTTGCCTTTTACATAATTAAATGATTAATTCAAACGGTTATAGTATCATATGATGGTAATTATCAGTATTCGACCAAAAACAAAAACAGAGAACACCAAAACCCCTCCCTTTGATCGATTTGAAGCAACACAAGGAGACAAGAAGAAATTGAGTGAACAATTGAGTGAAAAAACGAGAGGGATATTGAATACATTGAACTGAGATCAACTGAGAACCATATTGAGAAAAACCCGAAAAACAATTCAAGAACGCAAATATCGAATTCGATTATTTATACGGTTTGGAGTAAAATTGCCTGGATATTTAGCCTTCTGAGAGCTAAACGAAGCGAACCAAATGAACTGGGAACGAAATTGGTGGAGAATTGACAAAGAACAGGCCCTGTGACATCCGTGCATTTTGGAGATTGAGTTAGAGTACTTGGAGGTAAGCAATCGTGAAATTGGTTTCGAAATTGTGTCTAGAATAGAGCTAGGATACTCTCTGTGTGATCAATTTAACGAAACAACATGAAATGGGGTGGAATCCGATTCAAGACCCGTCGAGTTTTCACTTTGAGTTGACTGGTTTGAGGCCTTTTGTCATGAAATTGAGCATACAGATCGTTAATTAAGATTGAATAGGTAAACATAAGTGAAAGCAATGGAGAAATTTGGGTCGAATTGATAGAGAACAGATCGGGTTGCACCGCGGGTTGCAGACCCGTATCACAGGTAGTCGGGTTACAGGAACGACATTGTTCACGCGCTTGGCTTTCAAGCGCAGCCGCTTGCGGCGGAGCGTGAGGGCGCGTGGTGAGGTTTCTGGGGAAGTGTCCAACAGTTGTTTTATTCTATGTAATGTAACGAACATTTTGGCGATGGTTTCGAGGAAATCGGACACCGTCTCGATAATGTTTCGAGGGTCCGAAGGTTTATGTTACGTATTTAACTAATATTAAATTTCCGAAAAATTATGGGGAATTGATATGATGTAAATTGAGTTGTTAGTAACCCTGCATAATGATTTTGGACAGGATTCAAGGTTCCTGGCAAGTGTCGGAAATTACGGAAACGCGTGCAGCTCGGGAAGCGAGCAGTTTGGACGGCCGTGGCAAGACGCTCGGGGATGATCGAGAGGCGGAGGCATGACCAGAAGTCAGTGCAGTTATCCCTGGTCTAACAGGTGCTGAAGTGTAACGACCCATCCCGAAATTCGGGATTAGATTAGTAACTAATCATGATTAATAGGGGGTTAATCGGTGATTAGTTGGATGGAATCGGACGAACGATGTAACGACCCGTCCCGAATATCAGGATTTAATAATATTTAATTATGATTTACTAATCTGGGATTAGTTGGGCGATTTCGGACGAATTGTGCAAAATGACCGTTTTGCCCCTAGGCGTGGGCAAAATGTTGACTTTTAATTCGGATGGTCAAATGGACTTTGACCGATGACCGTGACGTAGTTCGTGACGTCACGAGTTCATAGACAGGTGGCACGTTCGATTCCGAGGTTCGTGGTGAAAGTTATGATGAACGGAAGTTCAAGGGCATTTTCGTAATTTGGACGAAAGAAGGGGAAATATTGACTTTTTGGCCGGGATGTCCGATGGCCGAGGGCCAAGGACCGTTACGTAGGTATCGTCGATACGAGTCCGTAGACAGGCGGCACGCATCAATCGGAGTCCGTATGACCGGGTTACGGGTCAGGATGCGTGAGGGGCATTTTGGTAATTTTCTGCACAAGGGCAGAATGGTAATTTGGACTGTTGATTTTTGAACAGCCGTGAGTTGGAGCCATGTTTGAACTTGGTGGATGTCTAGTGCGATCTATCCCTGAATTGTTTAGTATGATTAGTAACATGGGGGAACATTATGATTATGTTTTATTAATTAATTAACTTAATTATTGTTTATTTCCTCCATTAATCTCTTCAGACTTCTTCAACCGTGTGCAACCAAACTTCAATTTTCTTCTACCCTTAATCTCCTCCCTATCCACTGAATTTGTGAACGAATATTGGAGAGAATTGAATTTGATTCGAACTGAGATTACACGGGGGATTGACTGAGTGAGGGAGACTGAGAAATCGAAAATTTGGTTTTTTTTTTTGGGGGGGGGGGGGGGGGGGCGAATTCGAATTGGAGGAATTGGGCCGTGACGATCAAAATGGAGTTTAGTTTGAGTCTTCTGGGATTGCCACGATCATTTACATCGAAAGAACGAAGAGAATTGAGGCCCGTTTGAGGAAGAACAGAATTACTGTAGCTGCAGAAATTTCGAGCTTGAGTCGTGGGATTTGAGGCTTGGATTGATGCAATTGGACTGGGGATTGAGTTAATTATGACCTCACGATGCTAACGGATGCATCAATTGAAGGAATCGATTGACATGGGAGGATTTCGGATGATGAACAGTGATCGGATTGTTCTTCGTGTGATCATCCTTGATCTTAAGGTTTGAGGTAAGATTGTTTGTAATTTAGTCCATAGATCTCTAATTGAAACTAATTCGATGCTAATGGACATTTGAATTGTTGGAATCGATGTCGAATTGCTAGGATTTGAACCGGGTCTGTTCGTGGGTTTTTCAACCCGTTTTACAGACAAACGGGTGAGAGGGATGACTATGCGGGTACTGTAGCTGGCGCGTGGCTTCCACGCGCAGCCGCTTGCGGTGGCGCGTGGGGGCGCGTGAGTGTGAATCCCGAGGTATGATCAACATGACTTTTGTCCTATACAATGTAACGAACATTTTGGGATTGGTTTCGTGTCAATCGGACACCGTCTCGACATTGTTCGGAATGTCCGAAAGTTTTAAATCGAGTTTAAAAGTACTTAAAAATTCGGAAAAATTACGGAACTTTAATGGGATGTTAATGTGGAGGTTAGTGACCCTCTAATGTGATTTGGACAGGATTGGGAGTCCCGGTGTTAGTGGTGTGGCCCAAGAAGGCCTATGGCACGCGTATCGAGGCGCTCGGTTAAACGGTCTGTGAGTGGACATTGGTTTTATAAATTCGATGCATGCATAACTGTTTCATGATTGTTATAATTGTGATTATATGATTTATTTTGGATATCAGTGAATTTATATGTTTTCACGCATTTCGAGGTGATTTACGTGTTTGCACGTGAATCGAGGTTTTTTGGATTTGCACTGATTTCCATAAATAGGGATGGATATGATTTCATGAAACGGTTACGGATTTGATAAAGTAAAATCGGGCCAGGGGTCCAGTTAACTTGTGAAATCGGGCCAGTGGCCCAGTTGACTTATGAAATCGGGTCAGGGGCCCAGTTGATTTATATATGCGATTTCGGGTCGGGGACCCTAAAATGGAATTGAATAAATGATTTTGGATTTAAATCAACTATTTGGACTTATGACGGTTTTATGGAAATTCGGGGCAGGGCCCTTGTGATATTTTGGAAATGAATAATAAAATGTGTTCCATAAAACCATCTCGATATGAGGATATATATATATATATCCTGGTCTCCTCCAAGTGTCGGGGACACTGGAGAAATCAAGGTGCATTGCCTGTGAGGGCTCATTGTACGGAGCTACCGGACCGTATAGTGATCCAGGAGCAGGATTGCTAGACGTCATGGACGTCAGACATCGAGGATGTCAGAGATATGGACCCGGTAAGACCCCGAGCAGCACGCGTTGCTTAATACCATGAGATATGACGTCTGGAACGTCAAGTGTCTAGGACGCTAGGCATCAGGGATGCCGGAGATGGAAAAATAATAAATGAATATTACTGGATTGATGAAATAACTCTTGGATTGACTTTTGGAAATTGAAACTATGCTTTGGTTTCCGGGCTAAGGCCCTAATGGTTATTTCTAAATAAATGTGTGATCATTGGTTTTTGGCGCATGCATATGTTTTTACTGAGGGGCATAAATGTCTTATAAATGTTTTAAACAGACTTGTTTATTTTCGTCCACTCACAGCTTTTGTTTTTAATGCCCTTCAGGTTGATTCCGGATGCGACTGCAGCAGAGACTTGAGCATCGCACACCTCCTCCATCGATCCTTACGCACTCTGGAATCCCATTTGGGCAGTGGCAATAGGTTATCCCTTGTCCGACATCTCTTGTCAGACGGGAGCATGACACATCCCATGGTAATCCCGGAGGGGATTGGGATGGGTCGTGTCAAGTGGTATCAGAGCAGGTTTTGCTCTTTTGTGCGTGAAGGTCGAGGGTGTGATGTCTCTTTGGGCTGCAGATTTGTTGTCAACCTGATAGATAGTTTTGGGTTTGAATGGTGGATTAGGTCTGTTTGGCCCAATACGCCGTGCATTGATGCGATTCAACCCAAGTGGGGTTGTATACGATTAACTGGTAATGTGGGACCGTCAGTTCGGTCATGTGATGATGGATTGTTGTGCCACTCAGCACAGCTGGGTTCAGGGAACCCCATTGGAATAATGATATGGAAATGCGAAACTCAGTTGAGTATTGGTCTATGTTTTGGACCCTGGTAGTGTTGGCTAGTGTACGGGGTGTTGGTGCATCGGAGTTAGCCGATGACCTTCGTGGTGGAACCCACGATGGAACCCACGTTGAGTTGACGATTGGATTGGATTGGACGTCTATGCGATGTCAGGACCGCGGAGTCGGTCAGGTTGTGGATTTTACTGCAGAAGGCAGTTGGGTTCAGTGAAACCCTAGGGTGTGATATTGGAACCCTGATTCATAATGGATGGACAGGAAAAGTGTACTTTAAATGAGAACTTGTGATGCGGCGAGCGGCGAGCGGCTGACGTCGTGGATGACCATGTGGATGACACTAGTGAGTCTAGTCGGGATTATGGGTTTCGATCCACGGACGCGGTTATGAGGTATGATGTGGACTTTCGTGTGGGATCGAACGGTAGTGTGATGTGTGGATACGGATCTTGACAACGATGACTGTTGGTCGACAGTTGTGTCGAGATAACTGGTTATCGAGGGTATTTAGTGTGGTTTTGACACTTGGGGATCAGGGGATGTTCAGGGAACGTCCATTATCCTGATGTGCTGATGGCAAAAATTGGAGGTACCTATAGTCGTGGGGTGTGAGTGGTGTTACGGGATCGTCGTTCGGAATGAACGGAGATCCAGGGTAACAACTTTGCACACGGTGTGCTAGCATGAATGTTCGTGTGCTAGTGTGGATGTTCGTGTGCTATGTATGGATGTTGGTATGTTGGTGCCTTTATGCCAATACTAGTATGGATGCCAGTGTGCTGATACTAGTGTTGATGATGGTGCGATGGTATTGGTACTAGCACTGGTGCAGGTGTCAGTGATTGTGATGACGATGAGCCACCAATTGGGGTGTGACTCTGTCATGATGGACATGCGATTGGTATATGCGACTCAGAGGTGGTTGAGTCTTGGACTGGATGGGTTCCAGTGGAGGTTGTGATGTGTTGGGATAAGACCCAACAGATTTATGATGACAAGTGATGAATGGATATTAAGGTATGTTTGAGACTTGAGAAATCTAGGGACGATGTTCCCTACGCCATGAGAATCAGTGGATTTGCCGACGGATCAACCGTAATTTGAAGGTAAAACGGGGGAGTTGTTGTCAACTCCGAGATTGGTAAGATTGTTTACCTCTAATATCCTCAGAGGGTGCAAGGAAGTATTGAAATTGGAAAAGTCGGGAAACCATTCGTGGTATTGAGGTGTGATTGTGAATCACTTGGAACCTGAGGATTGAACCTGTAAAGGTTGAGATGTGAGACAAAGGCAGTATGGTATGCACATCCAGGCAAAGTTGTGGATATCCCGTTCGGAATCGGGGTGTGTGCTTACGTAATTATTGGCGGACGTGAGGTCCGAGTAATGAATTGATTTTGGACACGTGGTGGTCCAAGTGAGGTATGGACGTGGGCAGTCCAGTGGTTGTACTTGACATCTCATTGGGAGCATGTCTGTTTCCAACATGGTTGGAACAGCCGATTCGGGGAGAGTTGTGATTGGGAGACGAGAGGAGTGCTCGTTTCCACATCGGTGATTGGTATTCCGAAGTCTTTGGGGGTTGACTTCTTATTTCCTGCCGTGGCAGATGATGATTGTCACTACCAGTACGTTGAGCATGTATTGGTGGGTGGACCCATGTTTGGCTTGGGGTCATTGGACACAAGCAGTTGTGTATGATTTTGGATTTGGTGGTGAAATGCGAGGTCATCTTTCCACCAAGGGAAATTTGGCGAATGATTCAATGAGGGTGTAAGACCCTACGATCAGCTTTCAGATGGATTGTTAGCTATGTGAGCATGTGTGGATCCTAGGTGGATCTGATTTGTGATGTTGTTGACTTTGGTCGATGTGACGATCTAGGATCGTGATGTTACTTGTCGGATGACGTAGTGATGGATCTGGATCGTGATCTTGATGATCCAGATGGGTGGAGAGTTTATCACTCTTACCTTGGTATGTGAGTCGTAGATGGCGGGACTGAACTTCTTTTCGGAGTGGAGTCCATATGGTTGTTACTCGGTTGAGTAGGTTTCCGATGTGGTCGGATTTTGTCAACCTTTGACGTGTGAATATTGGGATTGGCTTCCCTATGAAGACAATCGAGTGTTTTGGACAGGCAACCAATAGGTTCGGTTTTGTTACGTCTTGGTGGACGTAAACGAGATTTTGGGTTTTGGAATTGAATTTCTGGGTGACGATTCAGGATTCGATTGCGAAGCTCGAAAATGGATTACTGGATTTGGGTGCGGAATGATTATTCCAATGCTAGCTTACGGAATAATGATTTCGGATTCGGGATTTCTTACGAAATGGCGGATTCGGATTCGGAATTGAAACTGGATGACGGGTGGAGTTCGTTTTGTCTCATGTTGGTTGGGGCAAATGTACTCCATTACTAGAACGTGTGTGGCCACAACCTGGGTGGTTGTAGGCGGATTTATGGATAGATGTACGTACAGGGTATGTTGTACGAGGATTGATACTGGTTAGGCAGAGTGGTGCCTAATGGCGGTACATGGGATGTACTCGTGGTGTGTGATCAAACGTGTTGGCAATCGGCTTGGTTCCGATATCATTTGTTGGTTGTGATTGTGGATTGGACATTGGATATTGTGCGCTGTGCAGAGTGATTTTGTCGGGTTCAGTGATTGTATGAGTAGGTGCTCTTAGCCAAGGTTGGCTAGTGGAACCCTAGTATCGAGATGTGTGATCACTGCTAGGCTGGTATTCATTGTGTTCCAGTTACACCACTTGATTGAGTAAGTTGACGGTATACGTACACTCAGGATGAGTGAATTGGTGGTCAGAGTAACCACGAGTAGCCTGTGTGACTTGATCACACCGTGATTTCCCAGCGTCCTCGTTCGCTGAGGGAGTCGGCGATTATGGACATTGAGATTTATTTATGTCGCAAGAATGGGCTTGCCCTGCAAACTGAGATCATGTGGTTGATCTTACGCTACATCGAGAATGATGTAGTACGTGGTGTTGTCACTGACTGGCGGATGGTTGGGGCTTTACTAGGGTGGTAAAGCTTAGCGGTGACAGTTTGACTGATGGTGTCAGCATGGACTGACGAGTGGGATTTGGTGACTCCCAGTGGCAGTAGACGTCATGTGTTTGACAATGGAAAGGAACCGTCTAGCTGAAGGAGTCAGCTAAATGGTTAAGCGATTTTATCGCGGATCAGGTGATCAATTCCACTCGAGATGGTCGAGTGTTGTTGTTGTGACGTATGACTGTGATGGGATGTCTGGGTACAGACGAGGCTGGTGTTGTCCCAGCAAGTGGGTGTACAGGTGTACACATGTTATGAGGTCGAATTGTTTTCCACGAGGTGGTTGTGGAATAAGGATGTTGGTAATTTCGAGGACGAAATTCTTTAAGGAGGGAAGGTTGTAACGACCCGTCCCGAATATCGGGATTTAATAATATTTAATTATGATTTACTAATCTGGGATTAGTTGGGCGATTTCGGACGAATTGTGCAAAATGACCGTTTTGCCCCTGTGCGTGGGCAAAACGTTGACTTTTAATTCGGATGGTCAAATGGACTTTGACCGATGACCGTGACGTAGTTCGGGACGTCACGAGTTCATAGACAGGTGGCACGTTCGATTCCGAGGTTCGTGGTGAAAGTTATGATGAACGGAAGTTCAAGGGCATTTTCGTAATTTGGACGAAAGAAGGGGAAATGTTGACTTTTTGGACGGGATGTCCGATGGCCGAGGGCCAAGGACCGTTACGTAGGTATCGTCGATACGAGTCCGTAGACAGGCGGCACACATCAATCGGAGTCCGTATGACCGGGTTACGGGTCAGGATGCGTGAGGGGCATTTTGGTAATTTTCTGCACAAGGGCAGAATGGTAATTTGGACTGTTGATTTTTGAACAGCCGTGAGTTGGAGCCATGATTGAACTTGGTGGATGTCTAGTGCGATCTATCCCTGAATTGTTTAGTATGATTAGTAACATGGGGGAACATTATGATTATGTTTTATTAATTAATTAACTTAATTATTGTTTATTTCCTCCATTAATCTCTTCAGACTTCTTCAACCGTGTGCAACCAAACTTCAATTTTCTTCTACCCTTAATCTCCTCCCTATCCACTGAATTTGTGAACGAATATTGGAGAGAATTGAATTTGATTCGAACTGAGATTACACGGGGGATTGACTGAGTGAGGGAGACTGAGAAATCGAAAATTTGGTTTTTTTTTTGGGGGGGGGGGGGGGGGGGGAATTCGAATTGGAGGAATTGGGCCGTGACGATCAAAATGGAGTTTAGTTTGAGTCTTCTGGGATTGCCACGATCATTTACATCGAAAGAACGAAGAGAATTGAGGCCCGTTTGAGGAAGAACAGAACTACTGTAGCTGCAGAAATTTCGAGCTTGAGTCGTGGGATTTGAGGCTTGGATTGATGCAATTGGACTGGGGATTGAGTTAATTATGACCTCACGATGCTAACGGATGCATCAATTGAAGGAATCGATTGACATGGTAGGATTTCGGATGATGAACAGTGATCGGATTGTTCTTCGTGTGATCATCCTTGATCTTAAGGTTTGAGGTAAGATTGTTTGTAATTTAGTCCATAGATCTCTAATTGAAACTAATTCGATGCTAATGGACATTTGAATTGTTGGAATCGATGTCGAATTGCTAGGATTTGAACCGGGTCTGTTCGTGGGTTTTTCAACCCGTTTTACAGACAAACGGGTGAGAGGGATGACTATGCGGGTACTGTAGCTGGCGCGTGGCTTCCATGCGCAGCCGCTTACGGTGGCGCGTGGGGGCCCGTGAGTGTGAATCCCGAGGTATGATCAACATGACTTTTGTCCTATACAATGTAACGAACATTTTGGGATTGGTTTCGTGTCGATCGGAAGGCCTGGTGTTAGTGGTGTGGCCCAGGAAGGCCTATGGCACGCGTATCGAGGCGCTCGGTTAAACGGTCTGTGAGTGGACATTGGTTTTATAAATTCAATGCATGCATAACTGTTTCATGATTGTTATAATTGTGATTATATGATTTATTTTGGATATCAGTGAATTTATATGTTTTCACGCATTTCGAGGCGATTTACGTGTTTGCACGTGAATCGAGGTTTTTTGGATTTGCACTGATTTCCGTAAATAGGGATGGATATGATTTCACGAAACGGTTACGGATTTGATAAAGTAAAATCGGGCTCGGGGTCCAGTTAACTTGTGAAACCGGGCCAGGAGCCCAGTTGACTTATGAAATCGGGTCAGGGGCCCAGTTGATTTATATATGTGATTTCGGGTCGGGGACCCTAAAATGGAATTGAATAAATGATTTTGGATTTAAATCAACTATTTGGACTTATGACGGTTTTATGGAAATTCGGGGCAGGGCCCTTGTGATATTTTGGAAATGAATAATAAAATGTGTTCCATAAAACCATCTCGATATGAGGATATATATATATATATATATATATCCTGGTCTCCTCCAAGTGTCGGGGACACTGGAGAAGTAACGGTGCATTGCCTGCGAGGGCTCATTGTACGGAGCTACCGGACCGTATAGTGATCTAGGAGCAGGATTGCTAGACGTCATGGGCGTCAGACATCGGAGATGTCAGAGATATGGACTCGGTGAGACCCCGGGCAGCACGCGTTGCTTAATACCGTGAGATATGACGTCTGGAACGTCAAGCGTCTAGGACGCTAGGCATCGGGGATGCCGGAGATGGAAAAATAATAAATGAATATTACTGGATTGATGAAATAACTCTTGGATTGAATTTTGGAAATTGAAACTATGCTTTGGTTTCCGGGCTAAGGCCCTAATGGTTATTTCTAAATAAATGTGTGATCATTGGTTTTTGGCGCATGCATATGTTTTTACTGAGGGGCATAAATGTCTTATAAATGTTTTAAACAAACTTGTTTATTTTCGTCCACTCACAGCTTTTGTTTTTAATGCCCTTCAGGTTGATTCCGGATGCGACTGCAGCAGAGACTTGAGCATCGCACACCTCCTCCATCGATCCTTACGCACTCTGGAAGCCCATTTGGGCAGTGGCAATAGGTTATCCCTTATCCGACACCTCTTGTCAGACGGGAGCATGGCACATCCCAAGGTAATCCCGGGGGGGATTGGGATGGGTCGTGTCAAACGATGCAAAATGACCGTTTTGCCCCTAGTTGTGGGTAAAATGTTGACTTTTAATTCGGGCGGTCAAATGGACTTTGACCGATGACCGTGACGTAGTTTGGGACGTCACGAGTTCATAGACAGGTGGCCCGTTCGATTCCGATGTTCGTGGTGAAAGTTATGACGTTCAGAAGCCCAGGGGCATTATCGTAATTGGGACGATATAGGGGCAAAAGTTGATTTTTTGTTTGACAATTGATTTTCATATGACTCGAAGACCGTTAGGTTCGTCTCGAAGCCCCGAGTACGACGACAGGCGGCACGCGTGAAACGGACATCGGATGACCGAATTGCGGGTCACGGAAGTTGGAGGGCATTTTGGTAATTATTGCCCTGAGGGCATTTTGGTCATTTGCACGGCGGGTGATGTTCACCACCGTGAAAAACAGAGTCTGATGCCCATACCATGAGTGACTGCTCCAATTGATTTGTCCTATGAATTGTTTAACAAACTAACTTAGAAAATTGGGTTAGTGACAGTTGAGTGGGGAACTGGCGTGTTGGGTGATCAGCACGGGCACCATTGTTAATGGTTCTGGGCTCTGGTGGGGGACAGTGAGCTCTGGGCTGGTAATTTTGTTTATGCAATTGGGAGTGTTGAACAAGGCACGGGGGGCTTTGTTTATGTTTGAATGGGATTGAAACAGGTGCACTGAGCGGGTGTTGGTGCTCTGGGGCGGTGCTGGAGCTCTTGAGGTGAAAAAAAAAACAGAGACATTGTGGGAGACGTGATCTACCTTCCCAAGGCCAAATTGAGAGAAGTGATGAACGAGAAGGGATCAAGGGAGAATTAGTAGTGCGTTGAGAGGGACAGAGAGAGCTAGTGGGAATTAGAGAGTCGAACTGGGAGGAGAAATTATACCCAGAAACCCGAAACTATGTTTAATCAAATTCAAAAGTCCAAATCGAAATGTAGGCCAACCCAAGACATTTTAAGGCTCAATTCAGCCTTCTGGGACCTCACTTAGTCGATCCAGATCGATTGGACGAAGCTGGAAGGCCCTGGGAGCCATGGACAGGGACAATGAAGTTCAGGAAAATCGACCTTGGAGTCGTGGTCTTGGAGGTAAGTTCTCGTGAAATTGGTTGTACAATCATCATTAGAGTGAGTCTACGATGCTCCCTAACTAATCAATTAAAGGAATCAGTGACATCGTGTTGAACTGGGACGATGAACTTCAATTTCGGTTTGAGTTCAATTGAGTTGGTTTTAGACCGTGTCGATTTGAATTAGGATTACAGACCCCTAATTGAGTGTATTGCGAGTCTACTTGTGGGATCAATTGAAGAAATTAGATGGGTTCTCGTAGGAATTAGGCCGGGTCGTCACGCGGGTTAAATGACCCGTTTAGCTGCTGAACGGGTGAAGGAGGAGATGAACAGTGCATGTCACTGTAGCAGTGTGTGAGTGTCACGCGCAGCCGCTTGCGGCGGCGCGTGACGGAGCATGGGTCCGATTTTCGAGGTAAGTCCAACATGACTTTTGTCCTATACACTGTAACGAACATTTTAGCGTTGGTTTCGAATTAATCGGACACTGTTTCGATATTATTCCGAGGGTCCGAAGGTTTAGGTTACGTTTTTAATTAACGAATAATTCCAGGAAAATTATGGGGAATTGGTATGTTGTTATTTGAGACCTTAATGACCCTGGAATATGTTTTCGGACAGGATTCGAGTTTTCTGGAAAATGCCGGAAGTTACGGGAATACGTGCAGCGCAAAACCGAGCCTTAAGAATGGTGTGTGAGTGGACGTTGCTTTCAAAATTTAATGCATGCATAAGTATTTCTATGATTTCCATGATTATGATTATGAATGGTGATTGATTTCGATTTCCGTATTTTTACGTATTTTGATATGCACACGAAACTGCACGTATTTCGAGATATGGTTTCCCGTATGTTTTGGATGGTGATTTAACGAATGATTTTATATGCTTGGTGCGTATTACGTTTTTAAGATGTTTGATTTCGGTTGTGAATATGGTTTACGGTTTTGACACGTATTTCGAGAATGACACGGAATTGTACGTTTTACAAGACTTCGTGTATGTTTTGATTGGACCGTGACTTTGGTAATTATGGTTGTGGTTTTGATGTTTTGATAATGAAATTTGAGAAACAAGGTGATTTCAAGAAAATAAAAAAAATGGGTTTTGAAAAAGGTGGTGTCGGGCATGATGCTCGGGGCATAAAAGTAACTTTGATTAACGAGATATCGATTTTTGGAAATTGAAAGTGGATTCTTGGTTTGGGTTCGGGATGATGCTTCCGGATGCCGGCTTACGGAATCATTATTGCGAATTCGAATTCGGGAATGAAAAAGGATTTAATAAAGTGATTTGGTATGATTGTACATGCCCCGTGTGCAATGATGATTTGTAAATGATTTGTGAAGTAAGATTTGGGGATTTGAATATGGAAATTCGGACTATGAGTCTTGTTGTGAAAAATGTGATTTCGGGATGGATCCCACATTGTTGTGATTGAAAAATGTTTTGGGTGTAAGGACTCGCTGAAAACCGTTTTGGGTTTAAAGACCCGGGTCCTATTGCTGGAGCACGTTTTGAGTTTAAAGACTCGGTTGATTGATGACGGGGGCGAGCCCGAAGATTGGGTTTAAAGACCCGGATTGAGTTTAAAGACTCGGATATTGTGATACCCCCGAGGCCTATGTTGAGTTTAAAGACTCGTTGATATCCCGGGAAGGCCTGATTATGCGCATGGGTTTGAGTTTAAAGACTCGGGCGCACTTGATATCCAGCAAAATGATTGACTTGTGATTCATTGTTAATTTCTGATGTTTCGGATGTGTGGGGCAGTGGCCCGGTTATGTGGTTGATGGTTTTGGATTATGTTGTGTACTTGGTTTTGATTTGTGGTTTTGGGCTGAGGCCCGGTGTTTATGAGTGCGGGCTAAGACCCGAAGATTTAGAGATGGAAAATGTTTTTGATTTCCATATACGGATTTCTTGCGTTGAAAATGTAACGGTTTGCTAAACGATTTTTGTATGCATGCATTCATTTTTACGTGGAAGGTAAAAATGTCTTTTGCAACGGCTTTTATAAACTGATTTATTTTGTGTCCACTCATACCTTTTGGTTTTTTATTGACCCTCCAGGTCGTGGCGCGTTGGTCGAGGCTGATCGGGAGGCGGAGGCATGAGTAAGCACGTGTGACTATCCCTGGTCTGGCAAGTAGTGAGGGTAACTTGGGAATTTCAGTCGTCTTGCCAGGCGGGAGCAGGACCTGGCACGGTGATCAATGCCCCTTTCGGGGGCGGTCCTGTCATGAAGGGTAGTTTCGGGACTTCAGTTGACCTGTCAGACGGGAGCAGGACCAGGCATGGTTATCAAGGTCCAGTTGGGACGAGTCCTGTCAAATTGGTATCAGAGCATTTGGTTACTGATTTATGTTGTTACGTCATGCCTCTGAGACGTGCGCCCCGTGCACGGCTTGAAGATGAGAGGGACAAGGATAGGGTTAGAGAAGGCCCAGATATTGAGAGAGCTCAATGGTTGGGAGCCACTGTGTTTTGTGGTGATTCGGGCCCGGATGGCGCCGATGATTGGATCACTTGTTTGGAAACGATTTTTGAAGTCATGTGGTGTCCCCCGTAGGACATGGTGTTATTAGCCACTTTTCTTTTAGATGGCTATGCGTATAGGTGGTGGCATGGTTTACAGTTGACTGGATGGGATGCCCGTACGTTAGCATGAGAAACATTCCGAGATCGATTTTTGGATCAGTTTTACCCCCGCTCCTTTCGGAATGCCAAAGAGGTTGAATTCCTCCAATTGCAGCAGGGAAATCTGTCAGTGGTCGACTATGAACAGAAATTCTTGCACTTATCTAGTTTTGCTGCTCTGTATATGGCAAATGAGGAGGATAAGTGTCGAAGATTTAAGCAGGGATTGAGGAATGCAATACGAGGCGCTGTGACCGTAGGCTCGTATTCTACCCTGAGAGAATTATCAGATGCTGCTATCCGAGTGGAGGCTAGTTTACCTGTGCAAGAACAATCTTTGAGCTCTGGACGACGCCGAGAGCAGGATACTGAACCAATAAGTCAGGAAACATCAAAGAAAGTTAGTCTTCACTCCCTTGTATCGCAACCCCAGACAGTGGTTCAGTCGAGTGGGACGTCAACCCAGTCAACGGGTAAACGGCGTGGTGGAGCAAATCGCCTTAGTACTGCCCTCTGTCACTGTTGTAGGGAACTTAGGCATTTGCGAAGGAACTGCCCCTATCGACTTAAAAGTAGTTGAAAGTAATTGTAATGTTACATGATTTCGCGATACCTTGTAAATATTTTGTGTTATATACTTGTGTTGTAATATTGTATCATGTGTTTTGATTGTGTCGAACTTGTATTTGCTCCGGATGGTTGATTACGATGATGATATAGTATATGGATGGGCATGTTGAATCCAGGATAAACTTGACCCAAGGCTAAGGGGGTCGGATGAGTGACTTTTGGATTTTGGATTTCGAATGGGACTCCGAGGGAGTTCGGAAATGGTTTAGTGTGTGTTGAGAAATCCTGAATAGGATGTGGTTCGCCTAGGGATGTTTGCTAGGTGACCGGATATGCCAATGGTGGCATTGATGTTAGCAAATGTTGATTTTGGACTCGAGAGGAGTCGAGACCTTGAATTTGGACTCAAAAGGGATCAAGAATTGGTTTAGGACTCGGGATGAGTCATGATGTGCTATGAGGGCTCTGGATGAGCCAGGAAAGATAGAAAAAGTGGTCATGGTTGCATATAACGAATAACGGTTTATGTGGGAACCTGAGATGTGACAATGGATGTGAATTCAATTTCCATAATTGTTGTTGGAGAGGTTGTTTGAATTTCGGGGACGAAATTCTTTAAGGGGGGAAGGTTGTAACGACCCGGAAATTCGAAAAACGCAAATTTGGAAAATTTGAGGAAAATGACGATTTTGCCCCTGGTTATAAGGGCCAAAAGTTGACGTTTAATGTCAGGACTCGACCCTCCTCGGCCAGGACCCGACTCATCTAGCACCATATTGTCCGCTTTGGGCCTCACCCTCACGGTTTTGTTTTCGGGAGCTCATGGTGCAACTTCCCAGGGGGTCACCCATCATGGGATTGCACCAGCCTCCACTCGCTTAACTTTGGAGTTCCCCCGGAATCCAAAGACAGTGAGCTCCCAGAAGGCCTAGTACTAGATAGGTGTGTGCCTACACCTTTAAGGCACACCACCATCCTCTCCCAGACCATTCTCCCTCGCAGGAATGTGGGATTGTTCACCGTTCCCTCCAGGACACGGGTCTTACAATCCACCCCCCTTAGGGCCCAGCGTCCTCGCTGGCACACTTCCCGGTCGGGGTCTGGCTCTGATACCAAATCAGGACCCGACCCTCCTCGGCCAGGACCCTACTCATCTAGCACTATATTGTCCGCTTTGGGCCTCGCCCTCACGGTTTTGTTTTCGGGAGCTCATGGTGCAACTTCCCAGGGGGTCACCCATCATGGAATTGCACCAACCTCAACTCGCTTAACTTTGGGGTTCCAATCCCCCCCAAAGCCACTTGAGCTCTCAAAAGGCCTAGTTTAGATCAGAGTTGCGCAGCGACACCCTCTATCTAACCCTATATTGTCCTCTTTAGGCACACCTGCGCCCGCAAAGTTTTGTTCCTGGGAGCTCACAATGCAACTTCCTAGTGGGTCACCCATCATGGGATTGCACCAGCCTCCACTCGCTCAACTTTGGAGTTCCCCCGGAATCCAAAGCCAGTGAGCTCCCAGAAGGCCTAGTACTAGATAGGTGTGTGCCTACACCTTTAAGGCACACCACCATCCTCTCCCAGACCATTCCCCCTCGCAGGAATGTGGGATTGTTCACCGTTCCCTCTAGGACACGGGTCTTACATTTAAATCGAGACATTGTTTGGACTTTCCGGAAATGCCGTTGGATAGGCCTCGGGATTCTGAATCCGTAGACAGGAGGCATGCGTCAATCGAAGTCCGAATGAAAAAGTTACGGGTCTGACAATTGTGAGGGGCATTTTGGTAATTAACCAAGGAAGGGTAAAATGGTAATTGTGAGCAGTAAAGTAATTAAATGGTGTAATTGGTTGAATCAGCCATAGGGATGACTCAGGAGTTGCTTTTAGTGACATGTGTCACTTGTTAATGTCAATTAGTGGCACTTAGTTGCCTTTTACATAATTAAATGATTAATTCAAACGGTTATAGTATCATATGATGGTAATTATCAGTATTCGACCAAAAACAAAAACAGAGAACACCAAAACCCCTCCCTTTGATCGATTTGCAGCAACACAAGGAGACAAGAAGAAATTGAGTGAACAATTGAGTGAAAAACCGAGAGGGATATTGAATACATTGAACTGAGATCAACTGAGAACCATATTGAGAAAAACCCGAAAAACAATTCAAGAACGCAAATATTGAATTCGATTATTTAGACGGTTTGGAGTAAAATTGACTGGATATTTATCCTTCTGGGAGCTAAACGAAGCGAACCAAATCAACTGGAAACGAAATTGGTGGAGAATTGACAAAGAACAGACCCTGTGACATCCGTGCATTTTGGAGATTGAGTTAGAGTACTTGTAGGTAAGCAATCGTGAAATTGGTTTTGAAATTGTGTCTAGAATAGAGCTAGGATACTCTCTGTGTGATCAATTTAACGAAACAACATGAAATGGGGTGGAACCCGATTCAAGACCCGTCGAGTTTTCACTTTGAGTCGACTGATTTGAGGCCTTTTGTCATGAAATTGAGCATACAGATCATTAATTAAGATTGAATAGGTAAACATATGTGAAAGCAATGGAGAAATTGGGGTCGAATCCTGAATCGTCACCCAGAAATTCGATTCCAAAACCCAAAATCTCGTTTACGTCCATCAAGACGTAACATAACCGAATCTATCGGTTGCCTGTACAAAACACTCGATTGACTTCATAGGGAAGCCAATCCCAATATTCATACGTCAAAGTTTGACAAAATCCGACCACTTCGGAAACCTACTCAACCGAGTAACAACCATATGGACTCCGCTCCGAAAAGAAGTTCAGTCCCGTCATTACGACTCACATATCAAGGTAAGAGTGATAAACTCTCCACCCATCTGGATCATCAAGATCACAATCCATATCCATCGCTACGTCACCCGACAAGTAACATCACGATCCTAGATCGTCACATCGACCAAAGTCGACAACATCACAAATCAGATCCACCTAGGATTCACACATGCTCACATAACTAACAGTCCATCCGAAAGCTGATCGTAGGGTCTTACACCCTCAATTGAATCCTTCGCCAAATTTCCCTTGGTGGAAAGATGACCTCGCATTTCCCACCAAATCCACAATCATACACAACTTCTTGTGTCCAATGACCCCAAGCCAAACATGGGTCCACCAACCAATACACGCTCAACGTACTGGTAGCAAAAATCATCATCTGCCACGGCAGGAAATATGAAGTCAACCCTAATGACTTCGGAATACCAATCACCGATGCGGAAACGAGCACTCCTCTCGTCTCCCAATTACAACTCTCCCCGAAACGGGAGTTCCAACCATGCTGGAAACAGACATGCTCCCAAATGAGATGTCAAGTCCAACCACTGGACTGCCCATGTCCATACCTTACTTGGTCCACCACGTGTCCAAGATCGATTCATTACTCGGACCTCACGTCCGTCAATAATCATGTATGCACACACCCCGATTCCGAACGGAATATCCACAATTTTGCCTGAATGTGCATACCATATTGCCTTCGTTTCACATCTCAACCTAAACAGGTTCAATCCTCAGGTTCCAGGTGATTCACAATCACAAAATCCCACATCCATACCACGAATGGTTTTCCCCGACTTTTCCAATCTCAATAATTTCCTTGTACTCTCAGGGGATATAAGCAGTACACAAACTTACCAATCTCGGAGTTGACCACAACTCCCCAAATCCATCAATTCTCATGACGTAGGGAACAGCATCCCGAGATTCCCCAAATTTTCAATCATACCTTTTGATCCATTCATCACTTGTCATCATAAATCTGTCGGAACTCATCCCAACACGACTCAACCTCCACTGGATCCCATCCAGTCCAAGACTCAACCACCACTGAGTCGCAGATACCAATCATCTGTTCATCATGACAGAGTCACACCCCAACTGGTGGCTCAACGTCATCACAATTACCGTCCCCAGCACCAGCGCTAGTACCAGCACCAACATACCATCATCAACACTAGTATCGGCACACAGGCCTCCATACTAGCACACGAACATCCATGCTAGCACACGAACATCCATGCTAGCACACAGTGTGCAAGGTTGTTACCCTGGATCTCCGTTCATTCCGAACGACGATCCCGTAACACCACTCGTTCCCCACGACTATGGGTACCTCCAACTTTTGCCATCGGCACATCAGGATAATGGACGTTCCCTAAACATCCCCTGATCCCCAAGTGTAAAAGCCACACTGAATACTCTCGATAGCCAGTCATCTCGACACAACTGTCGACCAACAGTCATCGTTGTCAAGATCCGTAACCACACCTCACACTAATATTCGATCCAACACGGGATTCCATATTTTATCTCATAACCGTATCCGTAGATCGAAACCCATAAGACTCACTAGAGTCATCCACATGGTCATCCATGACCTCAGCCGCTCGCCGCAGCACAAATCCTCAAATAACGTTCACTTTTCCAGCCCATCAATTACAAGTTAGGGTTCCAAAATCACACCCTAGGGTTCCACCGAACCCGACTGCCTTCTGCAGTAGAATCCACAACCTGACCGACTCCGCGGTCCTGACATCGTATAGACGTCCAATCCAATCCAATTGTCAACTCAACGTGGGTTCCATCGTGGGTTCCACCACGAAGGTCATCGGCTAACTCCGATGCACCAACACCCCGCACACTAGTCAACACTACTAGGGTCCAAAACATAGACCAATACTCAACTGAGTTTCGTTTTTCCATAACATTATTCGAATGGGGTTCCCTGAACCCAGCTGTGCCCAGTGGCACAACAATCCATCATCACATGACCGAACTGACGGTCCCACATTACCAGTTAATCGTATACAACACCACTTGGGTTGAATCGCAACAATGCACGGCGTATCGGGCCAAACATACCCAATTCACCATACAAACCCAAAACTCTCTATCAGGTTGACAACGGAACAGCAGCCCAAAGAGACATCACACCCTCGTCCTTCGCGCACAAAAGAGCAAAACCTGCTCTGATACCACTTGACACGACCCATCCCAATCCCCCCGGGATTACCATGGAATGTGACGTGCTCCCGTCTGACAAGAGGCGCCAGACAAGGGATAACCGATTGCCATTGCCCAAAAGGGCTTCCAGAGTGCGTAAGGATCGATGGAGGAGGTGTGCGATGCTCAAGTCTCTGCTGCAGTCGTATCCGGAATCAACCTGAAGGGCATTGAAAACAAAAGCTGTGAGTGGACGAAAATAAACAAGTCTGTTTAAAACATTTATAAGACATTTATGCCCCTCAGTAAAATCATATGCATGCACCAAAACCAATAATTCCATAATTATTTAGAAATAACCATTAGGGCCTTAGCCCGGAAACCAAAGCATAGTTTCAATTTCCAAAAGTAAATCCAAGAGTTATTTCATAAATCCAGTAATATAAACCATAAGGCATATAATAATAACCATAACCATAATTTTAGTTGCTGCACTATACACTCCAATCCGACATCCCTGATGTCTGACGTCCCTGACGTCAATAAGGTCACAATCACAAGGCTACGCGTGCCACTCGGGTCTCAATTTCCGAGTTCAATCCCCGAACCCCGTTCGGGTACAGCATCCCCGATGCTTAGCGTCATAGACGCTGGACGTACTAGACGTCCGTGACCTCTCCGGGGTACCTCGCCGGAGGAGACAATATAATATGGAAGGATCTATACAGTGCAGTACCAAATACATTTTATTGATATCCACATGCAAAACATATAGGTATACATAGATAAAATCCGAACCAATCGTTACGTTTCATCAAACGGGTCTCATGCCCAAATACCGTGAAACGTGCCATAACCGAAATATCATCAAAACCATTTATAGATTCCAGCATGTGAACATATATAAAATGTAAACCAGGAACATTTATTCAATTCCATTTTAGGGTCCCCGACCCGCAATCACGTGTAGAAATCAACTGGGCCCCTGGCCCGATTCCACAAGTTAACTGGGCCCCTGGCCCGATCCACATGTTAACTGGGCCCCTGGCCCGATTTCATAGTTCAACTGGGCCCCTGGCCCGATTTTACATTATTCAAGTTCGTAACCGTTTCTTGAAATCATATCCAACCACATTTATGGAAATCGGTGAAAATCCAGAAAATCTCGGTTTACGTGCAAATACGTAATTCACCTCGAAATGCGTGAAATCATTTTAAATTCACCGATATCCAAAGTAAATCATTTAATCATAATTATAACAATCATAAAACAGTTATGCATGCATCGAATTTATGAAACCAATGTCCACTCACAGACCGTTTAACCGAGCGCCTCGATACGCGTGCCATAGGCCTTCCCGGGCCACATCACTATCACCGGGACTCCCAATCCTGTTCAAATCAATTTAGAGGATCACTAACCTCATCAATAACATCCTATTCAAGTCCCGTAATTTTCCCGAATTTTTAAGTATTTTTAAACTGGATTTAAAACCTTCGGACATCCCGAACAATAACGAAACGGGATCCGATCGACACGAAACCAATCCCAAAATGTTCGTTACAATGTATAGGATAAAAGTCATGTTGACCTCACCTCGAGATTCGTGTCCACGCGCCGTCACGCGCCGCCGTGAGTGGCTGCGCGTGAAAGCCACGCGCCTGCTACAGTGACTGGTACAGTGTTCCTTCTTCACCCGAATGACTGGTAAACGGGTCTGATTACCCGCGATCTGACCCGGCCAGAAACCTGTCAATTCCCACTTAATTTCATTAATTCAATCAGCCAAAAGGATCGTCCTGTGTCTAATTGTGGTTCTGTAAACTTAATTACACCCATAAATCCTTAATCCAACAATTCTCTCGAATTCAAACTCACGGTCATAACATTCGAAACTCACACAAATCATCCTGGTTTTCAAATTAAAAGATATAGAAGCTTCGTATGACCCAACCAATCATTAATCCGTAACTAATTTCAGGAATTCTTACCCGTAGATGGTCGCCCTCAAGCTCCAAATTCCCCAGAAACTGGAACCTGCGTTCATGGCCAAACCGTGATCGATACCTTTGCCAATCGATACGGTTGAGTTCGTAATGAACCCAGAAGAGTATTACAGCCCTTGGTTTCATCCAAAACACCACACATTTTAAATTCTGATTTTCCCTCAATTTTTCCAGATTTCTCCAATCTCTGTTTCTCTCCAATTCG
Source organism: Prinsepia uniflora (assembly GCA_032719365.1). Lineage (NCBI taxonomy): Eukaryota > Viridiplantae > Streptophyta > Magnoliopsida > Rosales > Rosaceae > Prinsepia > Prinsepia uniflora. Next base: position 73,167,938 of record CM064863.1, read on the forward strand.
ACAGTCCTCACTTGCCCAGAATGAATCCTCACGACTCACTCACAATTATTTAATCCAAATCAGTTGTTTAAAGCACCCCAATCATTCTTCAATCCTCTGTGTAAAGTTTCCCGCACTGGCCCGAAACCATTAAACAAAACCAGTCCATGTTGTGCAATCAATTGCCAGCTCCCCACATGTGCGATCACACATCAAAGCTGCTCCAAAACAGTCCACTAATTGATAAACAATCCCTGGAACCGATCGCACAAAACATCCATCCACGGCTGCTCGATCAAACAGTGCCCATGAGAAATTACCATTCTGCCCCTGTGCAGAAAATTACCAAAATGCCCCTCACGCATCCTGACTCGTAACTCGGTCATACGGACTCCGATTGATGCGTGCCGCCTGTCATTGGATTCGTATCGACGATACCTACGTATCGGTCCTTGGCCCTCGGCCATCGGACATCCCAGTCAAAAAGTCAACATTTGCCCCTATTTCGTCCAAATTACGAAAATGCCCCTGGACTTCCGTACATCATAACTTTCACCACGAACGTCGGAATCGAACGTGCCACCTGTCTATGAACTCGTGACGTCCCGAACTACGTCACGGTCATTGGTCAAAGTCCATTTGACCATCCGAATTAAAAGTCAACGTTTTGCCCACGCCCAGGGGCAAAACGGTCATTTTGCACAATTTGTCCGAAATCGCCCAACTAATCCCAGATTAGTAAATCACAATTAAATAATATTAAATCCCGATATTCGGGACGGGTCGTTACAATATATATGTTGGTATTCTCTTTCTAATGTTTGTAAATATTAAATACAATCTCCATGTGTTTTACTTTCTGAATTTTAATTATTTCATATGTTTTAGTGCTTGATATTTCAATTTAACGTTAAGTGTTTTATTCGTTGTTCGGTACACTTAGAATAAGATTGAAGAGTTTTAATGTTGATCGTTGTTCGGTGCATTCAGTCAAAAACTTAAGGTGAATCATATTGTAAGTGTTTATCTGTTGTTCGGTGCATTTATAATATCAAAAAAAATGTATGAAGGAAATTGAGATGATAAAGGTAAGATTTCGTGATTGGTTTAATATATGCAGATGTTAGAGTGTTGACAAGATAAGTGTTTGAAGTAAGTCCATTGTACAAAGGTTAATTAAGAGTAGATTTAATTTAATAATTATTTATACTTGTGTTTTTATGACTACACTATTGTTCAAAACTCCCTCGTTTTATTCTTTAACTCTTTTAACTAACCATTATAAAATTTCCCTCAATTCTCCGGTCCAGAACGATCCCCACTTATTGAATACTAAAATCTACAAAAAAAAAAAGTGTTTTAAGTTGAGCATTGCATGAATTGTGTGTTTATTTAAATTCATAGTTTGACCATATCAATTTTTGGCGCCGTTTCCAGGGAAATGAAAATCGTTCATAATGTGTTAGTTTATATATAACTTGAACTTATTATACTTGTATATAAATTGTTCATATGTAATTCGTCGTATTATACTTGTTTATTTTTGTTCATAAATGTTTGTTTTTCATAAAACTAGTCTCGGCTATATGTGGATTACTTGTGCTTCGAAATTTAGATTTTGATCTTTAATGGAATAAGTGAAGTCTCGTTTGTTAACTCTCACTTAAACCCTTCTTGGATCTACGAAACCATGAGGTTGAGAGCGGTGATTGTTAACACTTAAGTTATCTTTGAACGAATACTTGTTCATCTTGAGTAAGAAATTTTAAAGGGTGATGTCTAGGACAAAAGACGATATTCGTAACAAGTTTTGGGCCTAAGAAAGAGACATCAATGGAGTTGAAGCCTCGTGATGTCTTGAAATTAATCTTGCCTCTTATGTTTATTCATTTTAACCTGATCACTTTTGAACTTGCCCACAATGATGAATAATGGTTCGAAATCGAGATATACACTTGGACTGCACAGACGTAGAAGTCTCCACTAAACTTTGAAACTATGTGGACCATATATATCCTTGACTTCGCCAACATGTAAATATTATTTCCTATTAAATGTTTTAGAGTTATATGAATCTCTCGACCCTTTTCTTCAAATCTTGCTTTTCAGAAATAAGTAGTGCCCCTTTTGGTTACTTACTCCTTAACCCTTCATGATGTGTGGATTTCATCACCACACACTATAGACTAAGTGAATATATGGACATGAGGTTGTGGGCGGAGTTTGTAAACACATGGGTTTGGTAAGACAAATTTTGAAAACTTTCATCAATTGGTCATGATGTCTAGAAGGGTTATGACTCGTAATAAGTTTGGATTAAGAAAGAGAACATCAATAAAGTATATGCCCTAGCTAAGCTAGCCTCGGGTTGTTCTCAAAATTAATCCTTACTTCTCGCGTTACATCTATCCCAACTAGCCATGATCAACGTTGAATAGTTGAGTGGATTGAGTTTTGGTTTATCAGTACGTGCGTGCCATAAGTCCGGAAGGTACTACGAGAAGGGGAATGGAAGGTGATTCGTGTAATCTATTGCATTTGTCAATTGTCTTAGGGTTTTGGTTACAACACGAGAATTAAAACCATTTCAGATTTTGATACCTCATATTGCAATTTCAGTTGAGTAAAGTATACATATGTTAATTTTTTTTTTTTTCAAGGTCTCACAGCTGGTCTTTTGTTGAACACCATGGGCTTCTATTACTTGGAGTTTTCATCATTGCTCAATTGGTAAGCACTGTACCTACTGATTACCTTGTATAGAATTATTTACCTATTGATTACCTTTAGTTTGCCTCAAAATGATATGGACTATATATGCCATCACAAAACAATTGAGAAGAAATTATTTACTAGTAGAATGAAGAATTTTAGTAGTAGAATGAAGTATTCCTTAGCTATGAGATCATAATGTGTTTATTCCCTATTATTACCTTGTAACATTCAGGAGAAAACAATAAGATGATTAATGTTTTACGTTATATGAATTGATTTTTGCCGAAATCTGATTGCTAGTTGTTCTTTTATGATGCAATGTTATTCTCAATTGGTAAGTTTTTTTATTCTCTTTACCTAATATTCATCTGATTTGATGCCTCTTTATTGATTTGTCATTATGGATTGTGTGGGCATGGCAAACGGTTGAGTTATGGTGCTGCATTGTGCTGCAGATGGTTCTGGTCCTTGGAAAGCATTTGCATTGTACTGCAGGTGGTTGTGGTGCTTGGAATTTAGCAACAAAGGAGTGTGATCAGTTGTATACTTGTTCCTTGTACAAATTAGGTTGCTGGTTCCTTATATTTGGTCTTCTTTGTGTTGCAGAATATTATGTATTATATTAGTTACAATTGAATTCACGTACTTCCATACATATATATATATATAACATTTGATGAATTTGATTCAAAGATTTTTCTTAGTTCGAAAGAATTTATATATGTGACTCAAGTAATTTATTATACAAATCGAATTATGAAATACAACAATAGGTTCAAAATTAGCCTTATCACAAGTAACATAAACAACACTTAAAAAAAAAGTGTTGTCTAATTGCATTATAGACAACAATTTTTTTTATTTCAGACGACAGTTTTATAAATTAGGTGACACTAAAAAACCGCCGTCTATGATATAATCAGACGACAGTTCTTGTATTTTAGACGACAATGAAAAATGGTTGTTGAACGCTTAATTAAAAAACTATCGTCTGATTGGACTTTAGACGACACAAAAAAAGAATGTCGTCTGATGCATTTCAAATAAACATCACTCACATAGACGTCGCTTTTCAGGGCATTCAGACGACACTTTTTTGCTGTCGTCTAGAGGTTTTTTTGGTATAGTGATTTGTAGAACCTGAAGAGATGCTTATACAAAGTTTTAAAACTTAATGGGGTGTTTGTGAAAGCACAAAAATTGTTTGTGTAACTAATCGTGATTTAACTCATCCTTTAGTTAATTAGTACACTAATTTACGAAACAATATTAATATAGTTAGGATCTAATGATTATAAATTTATAAAAAAGTTAATTTTTAGGAACATTATTAGTAAAGAGAATAAAACTAAACTTTTTTTTTATCTCTAATGTGAATAATATAAATTAAAAAATAAAATACATTTTAAGTTAAATACTTAATATTTAATTTATTACGCGATGAAAGATTTTAAGTATAAAATTTGACGTTCGTAGAAAATAATATTATTCTCTCGTTTTAAATATAGTTATAGGTATTTCATCAAATTTCTCGGTCTCTCTTCTTTTTTTGCTTTAGGATTTCAGGAGTTGTAAAACATGCAAGAATTGAAGAGAAAACGAAGATCTCTTTGCCGCCTTCAATCTCTACAACAAAATCCTTATTATTCGATATTTCCATTTTTTATTGGATGCTTTTGTTCTCGAACTTCTCACTATTCGATATTTCCATTTTTATAGTCATCAGAATCCTAATTTCTCTCTATTTCTCTGGGTTACCAGTTTTGATTGAGGCGATGCCTTCGTGCTTGAAGTCTCCATCGTGACTCTCTATGTCTCTAAGTTTTAATCTGATGAGATTCCCCTATGAACCATAAACCATAAGTACGGAAATCCTCTCTATAAAGGCTGTACTCTTCAAAATTCAGAGTTCACTGAGCTTCTTCGTCTGTTCCAACTTTTTGAATTAAACATGCAACAGGTCAGTCTAAGCCCTAATATTTCGTTTACATGAATTCTTTAATTAATTCTTATTATACCATGCGAAAGGGTTCTCTTTTCTCTAATTTAGTTTTAATTTGTTTTGTGGGAAAAAGGTGGAGGATCCGAGACGGAAGTGACATAGGAGGACCAACAGTGGGTTCGTTTTGAATATTTCAATATCGCATTTATGAAATACCATATATCATTGGACACCATTATCAACTGTAAATAGTCTTACCTCTGAAAAATATTTCCATCAGTGGGTTCGTTTTGAATATTTCAATATTGCATTTATGAAATACATTATATCATTGGACATCATTATCAACTGTAAATATTGTTACCTCTGATATTACTTCAAATCGAAGATCTTTTTTCTGCCTTCAATCTCTACAACAAAATCCTTATTCGATATTTCCATTGTTCATTGGATGCTATTGTTCTCGTACTTCTCAATATTCGATATTTCCATTTTCATCGTCATCAAAATCCCTAATTTCTCTCTGTTTCTCTGGGTTACTGGTTTCGATTGACAGCAACGCCTTCATGCTTGAAATCTCCATTGCGACTCCCTGTTTCTCTGAGTTTTAATCTGATGAGATTCCACTACCCGTCCCAATTCATCACGAAAACCGAATCGGTGCTACTCCCATTTGACATCCTCTTGTCAGATAATGGATCCTACAATTTTTACTCGTCTCATAACCTTATTAAGTAAACTAAAATAATGACACCTGGTGTGGTTACCGCCAAGGATGAAAATATCGATATCGACGGATATATTGCTCGCCGAATTTACGGATATCTCGCCCCAAATATCGATATCGTTTACGGTCAACAAAAATGACGAAAATTGGGTTCAAATGACGAAATTTGGAATGAAACTTTGGAAAAAACTTAAGTAGCCAATAATGGTTATATAGGACTAATAAAAACTATAAAAGGACTTTGATATGATAAATATATGATAAATCATATGATAGAATATAGATCTGCCGACCACTAACAGTATAAAATCTTAAAGATGAATCATATGGCACCGTTTTTATTTCCAGGAATTGCAATGGCATATTTCCATGCTAGGTCAACTCGTCCAGGTCTTGAGCGGCTTTCACTTGCACTTCCACTAGCCATTTTATCAAATCTAAGTTACATGAAAAATAATTAGAATTTGATAATAACAAATAATAATAAAATTATTCCAATTAGAACATATATTCTAAGTTAGACTTTGATGATGAAAAAAAAATTAAGTAGTAAAAACACATATATTCATAATTCTAATATATATTCTAAAATAAAACATAAATTAAAAATTAAAACAAATATTACCAAATATATGAATTACCCCATATTTTATATTAAAACATACATTACTAAATGATTAAAACATATTTTAGTAATAAATGATTACTAAATATATTACCAAACATACATTACCAATTAGCCATTTTATTAAAACATATTTTAGTAATAAATGATTACCAAATATATGAATTAAGTCATATTATTTACCTAATAATAAAGTTTGAATTTTGAAAAAAAAAGTTTAAGACTTAATCTATTTTTGATATTTGGGGTTAAAAAAAAGTAAATAATAATAAGAAAAATAAAAATAGTAATAATAAAAATACAAATAGTAATAATAAAAAATTAAATATGATATAATTTAATTTATATAAAAAAAAAGTAATAATATATGATATATGATATATTTTGAATTTTGGAAAAAAAAGTTTAAGGCTTAATTTATTTTTGATATTTGGGGTTAAAAAAAGTAAATAATAATAATAAAAATGCAAATAATAATAATAATAATACAATAATATATGATATAATTTAATTTATAAAAAATACAAATATAAAAAATATATTTGGGCTTAATCTATTTTTTATATTTATTATAAAAAAAAGTAAATAATAAATGTTATAATTTAATTTGATAAATAATTAAATAATATATGTAAATTTAAAAAAATAAATGAAAGGAAACGAAACGGAGCGTTTCGTTTCATTCCTCTCTCTTTAATCGATCGATCGATTTCATTTTCACATAACCAGACCACCAGAGACTTCGGGGAAATCGCACTTCTCCTGGTTCTTCGAGGGAGGGGGAGGCGGCGTGAGGCCGATGACTGAGGGGCGACTTCGAGGGAGGGAGGAGACGAGACGGCCGGCGTGGAGGTTCGAGACTTCGAGCAGAGCTGCAGAGGTGGTTGAGGTTGACTGAGAGTTTGAGACTGCGTTCGGGACTTCGAGGATCGATCGATTTCGACCGGCGGCAAGCGATTGGTTGGAGCCTTGGAGGTTTTCTTGGTTGCCCCCCCCCCCCCCCCCTCCGCGCTCCTATTTATGCTTGGTGACTGAGATTGAGACTGGTAAGTCCGTGAGACAATTTTGGTTTTTCCCCTTTCAATTTTGTTCGTCCATTCACGATGATTGAATTGATGAATCTCAATTTTTTTTTGTTGCCGAACCAATATCGGTAATATCAGCGAATATCGACCGAAATCGTCGATATTGTTCGATATTCGACGATATTCCCGATATTGGGGGAAGAACAACCTTCACCCCCTCCTTACCTATCGCTGGCCGGAAATCACGATATATCGAGTGTCAGGACCCGTCCCAAATATCACCTCGATACTCGGGATGAACCCTGCTCCCGTCTGACAATCACACTTACAATACCAAAAAAAAAATAAACTTAAAACAACTATAAGCATAACTATCAGACGAAGGAGTAAATATATACAACAGTAAGCCAGAGCATAGTTCTACAAAATGGGCACCAAAAGTCCTACAAGTCTAAGTCCGCAACGGAAGAACGTCGGAAGCCCTATGCCTCGATATCTGCCTCAACGTTCACCCCAGCGCTATCACCACGACCTGGAGGGAAATTAAAAACAAAAGGTGTGAGTGGACCAAAAGGAATAAAAGTGTTAAAATCGTTTACCAGCGAATCAAAGTAAGGAAATAAAATCATTTGTTCCCTCCGGTTTAAAACCAGGCATGCTCAACGAAGTATTAGAAAAACCATAATATGAAACATCATAAGAAACAGAAACACTATAAAACATCTATAGAAACCAGAGTATAACCCGATCAAACCTGCTGGACCTATCCGAGTCTTTAAACTCAACCAGGCCTCACATATAAATCCGAGTCTTTAAACTCCCGAGTCTTTAAACTCAATAGGCCTATGGGGGTAATATCGTAATATCCGAGTCTTTAAACTCCCGAGTCTTTAAACTCAATCCGGGCCCGTCCCCCGTCAATCAATATCTGGGTCTTTAAACCCAATATCCAGATCCAGCAAATCCAATCCATATCCAGTGTAAAACCAATTCAAAATCCATCGCCAAATTCGAATTCGAAATCCCCGGTTCGAAGCCCTTCCGGCATTCGGAACCGACATTCCGAACCCAAATCCGGAAAAGATCCATGTTCATAACAAAACCATAGGAAAATCCCAAATCATATTCCACAACCTATTTACCATCATCAGAAAACGTTTTTAGGTTAAATTTCTGAATTATAACATCAAACTCTGAAAACCCGCTTTTTCTCGAAAAACGTACAAAATCCCAAAAACGTCTCGAAAAACGTGCAAACATCTCAATCACATATAAACACACATAAAAGCATAAAACATTAATAAAAACAGTTAGGCATGCTCGGAAGTAAGAAAAAGTCCACTCACAGTTCACAACACGTCACTCGCGCTCCGTGCGCTCCTCAACCGTCTCTGGTGTCTCCCGTCCTGTCAATAGATACCAAATAGGGTCACAATTATATCACGGATACCTTCCCTATTTTCCCCAATTTTTCGGGAATTTAATCATATTTTAATCCTAAACCCTAAACCTGACGGATTCCCGAATCATCCCGTAACACCGTCCGATTAACCCGAAAACTATACCATTAGATTCGTTAGAACATTTAGGACTAAACTCATGTTGGAAGCTTGACCGGATTCTTCCCCACGCGCCCCCACGCGCCGCCCAAAGTGGCTGCGCGTGGGCCTCACGCGCCTGCTACAGTGCCACCGTCTTCCTTGCTCGAACCCGGTTCGCACCAGACGGCAACCCGGACCGGCGAGAACCGTTCTCCGCCGTCCGGCCACCATTTCCTCTCCTATCTTCACCTAAAGCTTCGTCCATTCTCAGGGAATTCATCCCCCTCACTCTCTTGGCTCGATTCAACCCATAGCTTCACAACTGAAGCTCGAAAGAAAAACCAACCAACCTCTGTTTTCCTTTCCGGCCACCCAGCACGTCCCCCTTCACGGTGGTCATTCCAAACTCCTTCCACGACTTCACTGAACCACACACAACTCACGAAATCCCTCGATTCATCCTCCAACTCCACGATTTTCCGTTTGAAAATCACGGCTAAACAGGGTACAGAGTACCCGCCGTCGAACCACCTCCCACCGTGAACTTCCCGTCACGGCAACCACCACAAACGACTCCTAGGACCTCCCTAAACCTCCCTTCACTCACCAAACCCTTCGATTCTAGCTCTAGGTCCACGACTTTTGAAATGAAAATCCACGAAAAACAGAGCAAAAGAGGTTACCTTCGATTCCGGCGCCGCCGTGAGAACCGTCACCCACCACGGTGCTCGTGGGACTCCCCGTAGCCTCCTGAATCTCCTAGTGACTTGAATCGGTCCACCACACAACACAACAGTCACCACCGTCCACTGCCTCCTCTGTTTCTTCCAAATATCCAGCCGTCCACCACGTCGCCTCCATGCACGGTTGCAACTCCAGACCACGATCACCAGCTCCTCTTTACCTCACTGTCTCTCTCTCGACTCACACTTCACTCTCCCTAGCATCAAAATCGATCACCGCCTCACCCAATTCTTCTCTCTGTTTTCTGTTTCCTTCGAAGGTGTGCACGGTTCAAATGGGGATAACGTGTGGCCGTGCACACTTGAGAATGTAGTGGAACCATCCAGTCCCCTGCACGTGTCCACTAACCATAGGCCAGCCCAAAAAAATCTCTGCCACCTGCCCTTATCTGATTGGGCTGAGAGAAAATGACCAAAATGCCCCTCCTGCACAAATTACCATTTTGCCCTCAGACTTTCCAGACCCGTATCTTTTCCGTCCGACGTCCGATGACAGCGTGCCGCCTGTCGTTGAACTCAGGACGTCGAGACCTATCCAACGGTCCTCGGTCTACGTGAAAATCACAAATCCTCCAAAAAGTCAACATTTCCCCTATTAACTCAAAATTACGGTAACGCCCCCAACCTTCCGTACATCATAACTTTTCCTCCGGTTGTCCGAATCGAACCTGCCGCCTGTCTACGGACTCGTGACGTCCTAACCTACGTCACGGTCAAGGGCTAACACTCATCCAATCGATAGTACAAAAAGTCAACTTTTTGTTTACTATTCACAAGGGCAAAATCGTCCTTTTTACAAAACTTCACAAAAATTACATTTTTACCCTTCCCGTAGGTACGGGTTGTTACATCGAGCGATATATCGTCGATTCCGGCGATTTTTCAATCCCTGGTTACCGCCCTCGTCCAACTCGGCCTCTTCCCCAATAGGTAATGGAATTTTGCCGAGTTCGTCATATTTTACTTTTGTCGTCATAAGGATCCCACTTTGGAACCCCCAAATTATAAACTAATAAAATGCTTTATTTCAAATATAACTACACCTCTTACTCATAAAATGTTACCAAAGGGCTATATAAATCAATATCCAACTTTATTAATGGAATGTGTGGACTAAAGTAACTGGATCAAATCCATAATTAATTATATAATAGTCTCTTAAAATCCTTATGCCATATAAATCATGTAATCTATCCTTTAATTTCCTTGCAACATGTAGTCATTATTTTATGGATTCTTATAAACATATAAGTTCACATACGAAGTCCAATATAGTTGATTACTTTGAAAATTCTTAACTTTATTGAGGATCCTTTAATCATATTTAAATTTTCAACTTTTATTCATTACCAAAATATAGTTGATTACTTTGAAAATTCATAATTTTCTCATACGAAGTCCAATTAATCCCAAATTTGAACCATTGGATTCATAAAATTATCTACCAAAATTTTCACGTTTCACATTCCTCCAAAATCGATGGCACGCGCCCTCACATGCCGCCTGAAATGGCTGCGCGTGAAGCCCACGCGCCAGCTACAATACCATCGTCTTCCTTGCGACGGGTCGACCCGTTTTACAGGTTTTGGGTTTTCCGACCCGAAGGGTCATATCCTCATCTCATGTTAATTGTTATCGATTCCTTCATCAAACCTGCTAGTATTATACCCAAAAATAGATGTATGGAATCATGATCACGAAAACTTACCTCGACGTCGTGACTAAAGCTCCCTGGTTCACGGACAAAGCGGCCAGGTTTGTTCCTCGTCCATCCAGCCTCTATTTGTGAGGACCCGTTCCTTTGAGGCATAGTTAGGAATCCCACATCGTCCGAGGGGATCTGAGGGATGCGCCTTATATGTGTGGGTGCACGTCTATCCAACATGAGACTTTTTGGGAGTTCATTGGCGTTGGATTATAAAGGAACTCCAAAATTAAGCGAGTAGGGGCTGGTGCAATCTCATGATGGGTGACCTATTGAGAAGTAGCATGTGAGCTCTTGAGAACAAGATCGTGAGGGCTGGGCCCAAAGAGGACAATATCTTGTTGGAGAAGGTCGGGTCGTGACAATTTGGTATCAGAGCCCAACCCTAGTCAAAATTGAGTGTGCCAGCGAGAATGCTGGGACCCAAGAGAGGTGGATTATGAGGACCCGTGCCTTTGAGGCATGGTTAGCAATCCCACATCGCCCAGGGGGATTTGAGGGATGCGCCTTATATGTGTGGGCGCACATCTATCCAACAGTAGGCCTTTTGGGAGCTCACTAGCATTGGATTCCTAGGGAACTCCAAAGTTAAGCGAGTAGGAGCTGGAGCAATCCCATGATGGGTGACCTACTGGGAAGTTGCACGTGAGCTCCCTTGAACAAAACCGTGAGGGCTAGGCCCAAAACGGACATATCATGTTGGAAAAGGTCGGGTTGTGATAATATTCCCTCGTTTTCTTGATCACATAGGGGCCACACGACCTTGGTCATCTCTCTGGAACTAGTGTTTGGACGTGAAACCATCTATTTCAAGCTTCACGACCTTCAGCCCAAACTTGGCTCACGGGTCCTCTCTGGTTTCCTTGTGTTTCCTCTCCTCATTCTCCTCTTTTTCTTTCTCTTTTCCTTAATCTTTTCTTTCCCATCCTTTCTCTTCTCTCCTTCCCCCTCACTGGTGTGCTTTCTCTCTCTTTAAGTGGCATGATGCTTTTTGGCGCCATAGCCATAGTTTTCGGCCATGGCTAACTGAATGCCGACCAACACGACAGCACACACACACACACACACATATATATATATATATATATATATATATGTATTTACATAGGTCGGTGCTAAAAGGGATGGAATATTTCAATAATTTTCTAGAATTTTTCCCACATTTTTCCCATGTAAATTTACAAAATTACCAATTTACCCTTTTTGGATAATTTTACCAAAATGCCCTTATACATCTTTTACCCATAACAAACTCATACGGCCTCCGATTTTTGGCATGCCGTCTGTCTATAAATTTAGAATCTCGAGACCTACTTAGCGGTCTTCTCAGAATTCTCAAAAGATGTTTACAGCAGAAAGTCAACTATTTGACTTCTTAAGGGCAAAATGGTAATTTTTGTTTTCTTGAATATTTGGGGCGTTACAATGAACCATAAGCCATAACTACGAAAACCCTCTCTATAGAGGTTGTACTCTTCAGACTTCAGAGTTCATTGAGCTTCTTCATCTGTTCCAACTTTTTGAATGAAACATGCAACGGGTCAGTCTAAGCCTTAATATTTCGTTTGCATGATTTCTTTCATTCTGATTATATCATGCGAAAGGGTTCTCTTTTCTCTAATTTAGTTTTAATGTTTTTTTGTGGGCAAAAAGTGGAGGATCCGAGACGGAGGTGACATAGAAGGACCAACAGAATATCAACACCTTTGGCTTTGGCACGAATAAAGGGTCTCATACTAATATAGTATGAAAAATATTTCCATAAGTGGGTTCGTTTTGAATATTTCAATATCGCATTTATGAAATACTGTATATCATTGGACACCATTATCAACTGTAAATATGTTACCTCTGATATTACTTCAATGCTACATTATTTTTCCTTTTTCCAGAAATATACGAAAAGCCTGTAAAATTTATAATCTAGATTTTGTTTGTTGTCAAGAATCATATTCCGATTTCCGTTTTCTCAATTTGTGTTGTGAATCTCATTTTTGATGTCATCACCTTATACTACACAAGGTAAAAGTATCTCCATTCTGGTTTGAGTTGATGTTTGTACTTGACTTAAATTAGGCCATGTGTTGGCTTCCTAGGCCGAATTGCATTCTTAATTGAATATAAAAAATTCCTAAACCTTTGGCCTTTTAATATGTCCCTCTTCTTTTTATCTCTATTGGTTCTGCATCAATAACTTATATATACGAGACACAAAACATCTTATATGTATTTAGTTCTAAATATCGGCTTCTACATCTATTTCTGCAATGTGTATTTGAATAATGAAAAAATATTTTGAGGTATCTCAACCTACTGCAGTACAATTATTGCAATTGTGTATCCTTCACTTTGGTGCATGCATTTTTATGCATTGCTAAATATGTGGTACATCTACTGGTTATGCAGAGGACATGAAGGATTGAAGAAGAGATTGGAATGCTTTAATCCAAATTGAAACACATTGATGAAGGTATGACTTCTGGTGGAAGGAAGACAAATGCTGCAAGGTCTCAGGGAAAGAACGTTCAAAATAATGTTGAACAAGGGAGAGAGAACAAGGTGAGTTAAACAGTTGTTCGAATTCTTTTTAGTATTTTGACCACAAAGTTCTAGATAACTTTACGACTTGGGTTCCCTGCCATTGTAGAAGGCCAGGAAACTTGGCCTGGGCTTACTTGCGACAAAGTAATTACAAAACTCTGGAGGAATATTACATGTAAGTTTCCTTACATCCTTCTTTATACACCTAAATATGAAATCATATTTTCGTAATATGTATATGATTTGTTCTATTGAAACATTTTATCTCAGGAAAGCTCTGTCATTGGAGCCGGATAACAACAAGCAGTGTAATTTAGCAATCTGCTTGATGCACATGAACTGAATTCCAGAAGCAAAATCTCTGCTTCAAGCTGTGAAGAATTCCCAATTTACCATCCTCTATAAAAGATAAAATTCCCATTTGTTTATGGGCTGTAAAGAATTTGCCTTTTTGCTTTTCTTTGTAGTTTGTTTAGTCCTCGTGTAGGAGACAGAAAATGGTAAAATATTTGCTCTTCGGTGATTTTTGTGCTGTTTGTTGAAATGGGTTTTTTGGACTTTGGATTTTGATTTATGGTAATGTGATTGTTTTTCAAATGTTTTTTTTTGGCTATCCGATTTTCGGTTATCTTCTACTCCTTCTAAGTGCTTAGATTATAGCTTAGTTTATATTATTCTTCTCCTTTTTGTTCTAACTAAACTTCAAGAATCTGAATTTCTTGGTTTCAATTTTTGTCAGCTTATTGAATTTGGCTTCAATTCATATGGAAGCGGCATCTCCAACCAGCGAGCGAGCACTGCAACTAAAAATTAGAGGTGAAATTGATGATTACTCGCAAGAATGAATATGTGTTTACAATAGGTAATTTTCGGTCTACTTTGAATGAATATGTGTTCTTTGAATATTGAATGAATATGTGTTCATATTCAAAGATTTTTATGTAGATCATTACTTGAATTGTTTTGGAATTTGATATTGATATTGGTATTCAAAAATAAATTATTTTTCTTTACTTTTTGATTGTACTAGAATGTACACAAACGATTTCACATACCTGCAGCATCACACAGGTTACCTTGCTAGCTATATACTAAAGCCCGTGTGTTGGTGATACTATTACATGAATAGTCGACGAACAGTGAATTTCCCATATTGCCCTTTATATTATTAAATTTCCAAATTTTTCCTCCATTTAGTTTTCCTTCTTTACTTTGTATAGGTTCTTAGCCACTTCCCTTTTTTTGCAATCTACTCGATGATGATGATCAACGAAGTCGATTAGATTGTTGATGCAAAAATTGTATCAACGAGACTGTAAAGACACACACGCTACCAAGACACAAGAAAGTACGTAGTTCACCCAAATTGGGCTACGTCCACGGTGTTGCCTCACTCTCATTAATAATATGATATTTTGTACATATACATGAGGCTATGAGCGTTTGAGAGATACTAGAGAGAAGGGAGAGAGAGGTCCCTATTTATAGAATTTGTCTAGGATTTAGGTTAGGGGAATAGTAATGGGCTTTTGAGGCATGAGCCTTGTGTGATCTTTGAGGTTTTTTAGTAGGCCTATCATGTGGTCTAATGTAGTATTTTAACAGGTCCGTTGTTTGGTCAGATGTCACGTCGATAATGATGATGATGATGGTCGGTGAGGATGATGATGATGATTTTGATGAAGGTATGCATTTTTTATTTGAAAGTAAAGTTTTAGATTTTCATTTAATTGATTTATGATTGAGTCATAAGCTTTTGGGTTTGTTATGTTTTTATTAGTTTATTACTATAGATTTTCTGATTTTATTTTGAATGCATGTTGATTTTGTTTGAGAAATAGGAAGAGAATTGAAATGGGGTGCATTGTAGGACTATTTCTAGGTATGTGTTTTTTTTATGATTTTTAATGTTTTCATAGTTAATTGAGTTTGTATTTTTTGAAATGCTAGTTAAGCTCTTTGGTGGTATTTTAATTTAAATGATGATTAAACTCTTGATGACAGTTTTATACGGATTGAAAATGTGTTTTTGTTCGAATTTCGATGAGTTTGTATTGCCCAAGTTTATGTATGAGTGAATGAGAGTATATGTATAAGACTTGAGTATAGTTTTTTCCCTCCATTTTGTTAGCACCTTTCATTTGATTTGCAAGAAAATTTTAGGAATTTTTTCACTTATAAATTTAGAGAGCAGGTCAAGAATTGCTTTTAAATATTAAACGATACCACGACATCGTGTGGGTGTTATTGCTAGTATGTTACTAAATAGAGTGAGTGCTACATACAATTTTTGTTTGCAGAGTATATAACATATCAACCAACTAGTTAGTAATATGTTTCGTATCGTTTGGTATGCGATACTATACTAATTATTTCAATCAGATAGACTAATATATTTATCATATAGACAGATTATGTATCATCCATTTGGAGCTTTACTAGATAAAAATGTCAGTTTTGTCATACTAGTCGAATTATATTATACTAGCTAGTTAGTCATAAATATCTTTATATTATAAATATTAATTATGTATGTTGTTATTATTATTATTATCATTGTTGATGCAAGGAATGGATCAACTTAATCTCACCTCGCTGAGCTTCCCTCGTGACTCCTCTTGAGATGTTGTGGTCTGCACAGGAAGAGAGTGAATACAAAGGGACACGGGTGTGGTGCCGGCCTAACAGTCTCCGATGCCTAAGTCAGTTAAGCGGGAGGATACTGTAGTAATTTAGACAGCGTGAGGGCAAGATTTTCATTACCTTTTGGAGGGGGATGCCCTTGTATTTATAGTAGCATTGAATGTGTTTGTTGGTGTTTGTCAATGTGGGATAAATGTTGCTGCCTTTAGGAGTTGCCAAGTGTCTTGTGGTGGTCCCGGATAGCATTTATGACTTGTCAGTAAGCCTGACCAACCAAATTTGTTCTTCTTAGGTCGTTCTGGGCTTTGTTGGCATGATCTGAGGCTTGCCTGGGACTGGTATAGCAGAGACAGGCCAGATCAGTTTGGACCTTTGACCAGGCCGACCAGATTGGGTATGAACAGAAGCCCCCCAAGTCGTTGACTGAGGTGGATTGCCTCAGTTGAGGGCTTGTATTGTGATTGTCAGCCTGTTCTGGTGTACAGTATGTCAGTCCCCAGTCCCCCAAGCCCTTAAAGGAGGAAAAAGGGGTCGAAGGAGTGGAGTTAAAATCTGGTCTTGAACGGGTTACAAGTGGGTGGCCGATCGGCCTAGGAGGTATCCTGAAGGCCGATCACATGGCCCTTGGGTACCATGGTGAAGGATGTCACCTTGGTCGGCCAGCTTGCGGGGGACCTTGCACGATGAGGTGGCCGATCGGCCCAAGTGGTATCCTGAAGGCCGATCACATGGCACTTGGGTGCCAAGGTGAGGGGATATCACCTTGGTCGATCGGCTTGCGCGGGACCTCGCACGATGAGGTGGCCGATCGGCCTAGAAGGTATCCTGAAAGCCGATCACATGGCACTTGGGTGCCAAGGTGAAGGATATCACCTTGGTCGGTCAGCTTGCGCGGGACCTCGCACGATGAGGTGACTGATCGGCCTAGGAGGTACCCTGGAGGCTGATCACAAGCCACTTGGGTGCCAAGGTGGAGGATATCACCTGGGTCGGTCAGCTTGCGCGGGACCTCGCACGATGAGGTGACCGATCGGCCTAGGAGGTATCCTGAAGGCCGATCACAAGCCACTTGGGTGCCAAGGTGAATGATGTCACCTTGGTCGGTCAGCTTGCGCGGGACCTCGCACGATGAGGTGACCGATCGGCTTAGGAGGTATCCTGAAGGCCGATCACATGGCACTGGGTGCTAAGGTAAATGATGTCACCTTGGTCGGTCAGCTTGCGTGGGACCTCGCACGATGAGGTGACCGATCGGCCTAGGAGGTATCCTGAAGGCCGATCACAAGCCACTTGGGTGCCAAGGTGAAGGATGTCACCTTGATCGTCCAGCTTCCGCGGGACCTCACACGATGAGGTGACCGATCGGCCTAGGAGGTATCCTGAAGGCTGATCACAAGCCACTTGGGTGCCAAGGTGAAGGATGTCACCTTGATCGTCCAGCTTGCGCGGGACCTCGTACGATGAGGTGACTGATCGGCCTAGGAGGTATCCTGAAGGCCGATCACAAGACACTTGGGTTCCAAGGTGAAGGATGTCACCTTGATCGTCCAGCTTGCGCGGGACCTCGCACGATGAGGTGACCGATCGGCCTAGGAGGTATCCTGAAGACTGATCACAAGCCACTTGGGTGCCAAGGTGAAGGATGTCACCTTGAATGCGTAGTGCGTTTGTAAATGCTCGTGTTTATCGAGGTGACTTTTCCGCTACTCGATGTTGAAGTGACGGTTGGGCTGGCCGACCATGGTTATAACAGCTAGTTTTTTTAACCATAGTTAGAATCTGATAGTATAAAAGGATTGGAGAAAAAATTCACTTTTTACTTTTGCATCCAAGTGAATTGAGAGTGTGAGAAGAAAAAAGGCTAGGCGATTTCCGGTGAATTGAAAAGCGATTTTCAACCATATCATACGGCGGTGCTCACGATGTTCATCGGAGAAAAAAAACAAGGTATGCAGATTTTGAACTGATGATTTTGGATTCAAAGTTGGTTTTGGCAAGAATATGGGATGAACACGTATGCATGTTTGTCCTTTTGTTTCTTGATTGCATAGGTCGGTCAAAGAAGGGGGTGGAGTTGTTTTCCATTCTTAGGAGTCTTTTTTTTTTATTTGTAGATGTCGTCTGAAGATTCTCAAGGCATGGACACTCAGTCTGGAAATTCCTTTGAGGATGATTCTACGGCCTCGGCCGCTTCAGACACCAGGTTGAGGACGAGTGGATCGGCTTCCATTTCAGGGACATCTCGGCCAGAGGTGAATCTGAGGTCGCAGACCGAGGAGGAGAGAGATCTGGAGGAAGAGCTTGAAAAAGATTTTGCCCAGATGCCAGATGAGGCTGTTTTGGCCATTGGTGAGGCCGAGCAGTTGGTTGTCGATGTGGACTCGGTTGGGCAGACCGATGTTTTTGAAGGCATACCACTTGTGTCAGGTCGATCTAGAGAAAAAGAAAAGGTTGGGACAAGCGATCAAAATGCAACATCCAGACCGATGTTGATTGAGATTGACGTGGATGAAGCAATGAAGCAGGTGACTGTTGCAACGTCCGTGTACCACATTGATCGTCAGCTGAGTACGATCAAATAGGACGACATTCAGGCTTACCGAGAGGCGTTTCACGTGCCCGATTCGGTGGTGATGAGGCTAATCGGGGATAGGGACATGTCGAGTGATCCTCCGGAGCCCTGGACTACCTTTCACCCAGATGTATTCACGCATGGGGTCGGCCTGCCCCTGCACCCCTGGGTCCAGAAGATGGTGGCAAACATGGGAGTGGCCATCGGCCATGTTAATCCAAATACCTATATTGCCCTAACTGGTGTGTACACGGCCTTTAGATTAGCTGGGATGGGGGAGCCGACGTGGGGACACATCAACTGTCTGTACCAGTTCAGGAGAGATAAGACGGGCTGGGTCTATGTAGAGGTTAAGGATAGGAAGGTCAGAAGCTAAGGAGAGACAACACATCATTATTTATTTTAATTAACTATTTATATTAATAACATTGCCATTTATTATTATTATTATTATTATCATTATTATTATTATTATCATCATCTTTATTTTTTTTTAATTTTACTATTCATTGTCATTATTATCATTATCATTACTAATTTTTAAGATTGCTCATTATTTGATTCTTTAATACAAATAATTTCGCAAGTATTATTTTAAAAGGTGTAGACCGTTTAAAGGTATTTAATTATATTAATTTATTCGGTGACTAATTAATACGAATGATATTAAACATTAATTTTGAACTATATTATCCTATCTTATTCCTTATATAGCGTACCAAACATAATCTTAGAAGATTTCTCAAAATTTAAGGAACACAAATTCTACAATAGCTATTTCCTCAAAAGACTATTTAAACTAAACTTCATTTTTATATATTTATCCAAATGGCTCAATTATATATACAAAGGAAAAAAAAACTCAGCCACCTCATAGCCCCATCATTTCATTTGGTAAAAAAACCGGAACTTCTTATTCCTTTTTCAAGCTCCTTGTTCTTCGGGCTTATTTTGTTGAGTTCATCTGAAAGTTCCTCAGAAAACCTCAAATCCCTTTTTGATTCTCTGGTCTCACAGTCTTCGCTAAAGGGTTTTTTTCTCAATCACTTCTAGTGAAGGTCAAAAAGGAAATATCAAAATGTTTTAGCAAAAATCCACAACAAAACCCCCAAATCCTGCACCTTACCAGTTGCAATTTCCCCCTCATTTTCCTCGTCTTTGTTCTCTTTCCTAACATTAACCCTAATTGCAAAATCATGTTCTTCTTGTTCACTTTAACCCCTAAACAAGAATCCCAATTTTGATTCTAGAATTTCTCTCTTCGGCGACGCTCAGTTCACATACGCTGGCTCCTATGTTAATCTCAACCATTCGTCAATCTCAAGCTCGAGTCTTCTCTTTCGCCATAAACCATTCAAATTTCTAGACGTAACTCCGACATCGTTTTCAACCTAATTCACCTTCTTGATGACGCCTGACAATGACGAAGGCCTTTTACTCATTTTAGCTCCCAGAGATTTTGGGTCTAAATTCTCTAGGTTCTTGCCTTTGGTGCTAAAAGGTTCTACCTTTGATGTCAAAGTGGACCAAAATGGTAACCCCTTTTGTCATAATTTTCTGGATTTTGGTTGCTTGATTCGTGAGAAAATCCAAAACATTAATGTAAAACAAGTAATAGGAAAGAATTAAGCTTCGAAACATGAACAAAATTATTCAACACAGAAAAAAATACAAAGAGAGATCAACATGAAATTGGTAGAAATGAGTGCAAATGAGCTCCTAAAATTCACAAAAAAAAAAAATCATCTCGACATTTTAGGAAAAAGATTGAAGACAGCACAAAAAGATCTAAGAACCAAAATAAAATACATAAATGAAGAAGATTAATACTTCTTGAGTTTGACAATTTCAAAAGCACAAAAAGATCAACTGTAAGACTCGTGTCTTGGGAAAAACTGTGAATAATCTCACATCACTCGGGGAGGGAAAGGTGAAATGTCTTATATGTGTGGACGATGTCATCCTAGAAATGAGGCCTTTTGGGAGCTCACTGATTTTGAATTCCTTTGGAACTCCAAAGTTAAGCGAGATTGGGTTGGAGCAATCTCAAGATAGGTGACCTATTGGAAAGTTGCGCGTGAGTTCCCATAAACAAAACTGTGAGGTTGGGCCCAAAACGGATAATATCGTGCTAGGGAGGCGGGTCATGATAGAATGGTATCAAAGTTGGACCTTAACCGAAAGTGTGTCAGCGAGGAAGCTAGGCCCCAAGGTGGGTGGATTGTACGACCCATGAGCTTGGGAAGTAAGACCGGTGAGCAAGACTCGTGAGCTTGGGAAAGCAAGACCAGTGAGCAATTCCACATTACTCCAGGAGGGAAAGATGAAGTGTCTTATATGTGTGAACGATGTCATCCTAACATCAAGACCTTTTAGGAGCTCACTACTTTAGATTACTTGGGAACTCCAAAGTTAAGCGAGATTGGGTTGGACCAATCCCAGGATGGGTTGACACGACCCATCCCAATCCCCCGGGGATTACCGTGGAATGTGTCATGCTCCCGTCTGATACGAAGTGTTAGACAAGGGATAACCCGATGCCACTGCCCAAATGGGCTTCTAGAGTGCGCAAGGATCGATGGAGGAGGTATGCGATGTCCTAGTCTCTACTGCAGTCGCATCAGGAATCAACCTGAAGGGCATTAAAAATAAAAACTGTGAGTGGACGAAAATAAATAAGTTCATCAACACATTTCATAAGACATTTATGCCCTCCAATAAAAACGTATGCATGCCACGAAAACCAGTAACCAAAACGTTTACTTAACCAAGCTATTAGGGTCTTAGCCCGAAACCGTAAACCAAAACCAAGTGTGAGAACTCAGCCCAAAACTGTAGGATGCCAAATCCATAAATACAAAATCACGTGGGCCACCGCCCAAATCCATAACCATAAATCCAACCGAAAAACCATTTCATAGATCCAATAGTTCATATTTACCACATTACCATAATCGACATCCCAGATGCCTAGCGTCCCAGACGCTTGACGTCCCAGACGTCATATTTTATGGTATAACCATAAGCTACGCGTGCTTCCCGGGGTCTCAATCCTGAGTCCAATCCCTGAACCCAGTCCGGGTACAGCATCCCAGATGCCTAGCGTCCAGACGCTCGACGTCCCAGACGCCCAATCATAGCAATCCTGTTCCTGAGTCACTATACGGTCCGGTAGCTCCGCACAATGACCCCTCGCAGGCAATGCACCGTGATTTCCCCAGTGTCCCAGACACCTGGAGGAGACCTTCACATATTCTCTTATCAAGATGGTATATGGAAAATAGTTTTATTAAATCATTTCACAACATCTCAATGGGCCCTGCCCAAAATCTCCATAAAACATCACAATTCCATTTAGGGTCCCCGACCTGAAATCACATTTATAACCCAACTGGGCCTCATGCCCGATTCTGTAAATCACTGGGCCCACGGCCCAAATTCATAAATCAATTGGGCCCCTGGCCCGATAATATAACTCAAATGGGTCTCAGCCCGATTTCGTAAATAACTGGGCCCCTGGCCCGATTTCGTAACTCAATTGAACTCCAAGTCCAAGGTTTCCAAAACAATTGGGCCTCATGCCCGAGTTTCTCTTTCCAATTTCAAAACCATTTCATGAAATCATATCCAAGGTTTTAAGTATGGAAAATCAGTGTAAAATCGGAAAAACCTCGATTTACGTGCAAGCACGTAAATCGCCTCAAAATGCGTGAAACCGTATAATTCACAATCATCCAAACCAATATCATAAAATTATACTCATAATCCATATAAAACATTTAGGCATGCATAGAATTTATAAAACCAAAGTCCACTCACAGACCGTCCAAACGCTGCGCCTCGATTTGCGTGCCATAGGCTCTCCCAAGCCAATCGCTATCACCGGGACTCCCAAACCTGTCCAAATTTAATAGAAGGTTACTAACTACTTAATTAACCTCCTACCAAAGCCCCGTGATTTTCCCAAACTTTTAACTATTTTTAAACCGATCCTAAACCTTCTGATGCCCCAAAACATATCGAGACGGTGTCCGATTGACACGAAACCAGTACCAAAATCTTCGTTACATCGAATAGGATATTTCATATGTTGAACACTTTCCCAAATTACTGTTCACACGCCCTAGAAGGCTCAGATCACTGTTCATCGTCTCCTACATCAGGTGAACCGGGTTTACTGTTCACACGTCTTCAACCTCGATTTTCTCTGGTTTTTGGACCGATTTAGGGTCCATTTCATCTCCGTTTAATCCTAATATGTTCCTAATCTCATTTCTAACCTTTCTAGCTAATTAAAACGGAACAAAATGTTCAAAACCGTACCTTCATCCGTCATCAATGGAGGCCGGAGTTTCCCCCGCCGTTCACGGCCATTTCCGGCCATTCCAACCTTCAAAAACAATCCTATTAGACTCCTAGAGTGCCCAGAAATATTTCTCAATTCTTAGAATTAGCTAAAAACTTACAAAACCGAAACTTGAATTTTTGAATATTTTCTTACCTCACGGGTCAACTCCTCCGTCGTCGACCACCATCACGTCGTCGTCCTCCTGTCACCGTCCCGCTCTCATCATCACACACGGTTACACTCAGCTCACACTCATTGATGATTATGGTGGTGATATGTGAGTTTGGGTTTTTGGAGAAAAAATGGAGAAATGAAGAAAAATGGTGCATGGGTGGTTTCGGGTTTGTAGAAGAACAAAGATAAAGTGATGATATTTGATCTGATGAGAGAAAGAGATGGAGGTGATGACTGATGTAATGGAGGGATGAGATGGAAAGGTTGTGATGAGATGGACGACTGAGGATAAAAGGAGGATTTAAATCATATGTTAATTATTTAGTGGAACAAGATCCAATCTAGCCAATGGATGAGTGACACTTGTCACTCATCCAAGTGTCCCCTAACCACTTTCCCACTACTTCAGAAATGATTAAATAATTGACACGATTTCCGAGACGTAAACTTCACCGATTTCACGTTCCAGACCATAACTTCCTCGTACGAAGTCCGATTTTGGCGTGCCGCCTATCTATAGATTCGTATCGACTCGCTCTACGTAACGGTCCTTGGCCCTCGTCCATTGGACCTCCCAGGTCAAAAGTCAACATTTGACCCCTTTTAACCAAAATTACCAAAATGCCCCTCAACTTCCGAACGTCATAACTTCTTCCTCGAATGTCGGAATCGAACGTGTCACCTGTCTATGAACTCGTGACGTCCCGAACTACGTCACGGTCATTGGTCAAAGTCCGTTTGACCGGCCAATCAAAAAGTCAACATTTTGCCCACGCCTAGGGGAAAAACGGTCATTTTGCACAATTCGTCCGATTTTACTCAACTAATCCCAGATTAGTCATTCTAAATCATAATTAAATAATATTAAATTCCGATACTCGGGACGGGTCGTTACATGGGTGACCTACTGGGAAGTTGCGCATGACTTCCCAAAAACAAAACTGTGAAGACTAGGCCCAAAGCGGATAATATCGTGCTAGGAAAGGCGGGCTCCGACATCAACCCTTCTATCTATTGATGAGTTGGGGCTCGGGACCCATTTAAGAGGAGCAATTCTTCGACGACAAACTTTCTCCTCCACATGGACTTTCGATTCTTCTTGCGCTCAAAGATTTCCCATATGAGCTCCTTTCTCCTCCACGCAAACTTTCACATCTTCGATGACGGCACGTAGATAAACGATTTTGATACATCGGTGCGGCAGCGTCGTGAGAGAAGAAACAAAAACAAGGAGATAAAGAAATCAAGAAGGTGTGGACCAAGAGGAGAACCATTCTTAGGGTTTTGAAGGAGTGGTACTATACAATTGCGTTTCCCTTGCCATCAGGTTCGAATTTAAACCGACATCCAGGTTCAAAGGCTCCATGAAAATTGGTCAAAGTCAGACCCGACTTTGGAAACCAAATTTCTGGGGATAGAGAGGACATCGAGGAAAATCAAAACGACATCACTACATTGCTCAATTCGTCTCTGGATTTTAGGAAGGATTGAATTGATGGATACATGGAAAAGGAAGAGGACAAAATAGATGAGAAGAAAGATAGGGGAAGAATTTCGTCCAAATGAAACGATGAGAATATGAAAAGGGCTGTGATTTTTTTCTCTATATATATGATTGGGCCATTTTTATAAATATATAAAATTAGAGTGCAATTTAGATAGTCTTTTTAGAAAAGATACATTTTGAAAATGCACTACCCTAAAAGGGTTTATTCCCCCAAAAGTAAAAGAATCAATTTCACATTGTGTTTGTGTTCTATAAAATTATACTTTAATAAGCACTATTATCTTTTGAATTTTTTTCGTTTTTCGTTTTTTTTTTGTTTTTTCGTTTTTTATTTTTTTCCCTTCCTTTCTCTTTTGATTTTCCTTTATTTTTCCTATACACACTATTATCTTTTCCTTTTTCCTTTTTTTTCATTTTTTTTCTATTTTCCTAAATCAACCAAATATGTTTTCCTAACTCAAACCAAATAATTTTTCATGTTGCATTTTGTTAAATAATAACCTAACTTCCTCTATTATATTTAATTTAATTTTTAAATCCTAAACACTCTCTCCCCTCTTCTCAAATTTTAAAAAAATTAAAGAAACAAATTTAATTCAAAGGGATATTTTTTTTTTTTGCGTCTCAAAACGCAATAAGTACAATATTTAAGTAATGTTTCCTTATATTTATTAAGTATATATATATTTTGAGAATTATTAATTAAGAAATTTAAATACTTAATTATTTGATTACATTGTTCGGTAATTGTTTCTTGTCCTAATTTTAATTTTGTGAATTATGATATAAAAGATAGTTTTTAAAAGTGTTTATATATATATATATATATGTGTATACACATAAACTTTCAAGATTGAAGAATGTGAGGGCCCCAATTTGAAGGTTCGCTTTGGACCCCCAATATATTATAGGGCCGCCCTTGGATGGACACGATATGATTCGATGCGGATATAATAATATTCAAATTCAAACTGTTGAAACCTTAATGGTTTGGTTTGGATCGATACATATAGTTTATGCATAATAAAACAATATGTAATATATAGATGATATATTCATATCGACTCAAATAATCACATTTCCAATCAAAAAACCTTAAAATTCCTTCATCCATACATTCACAATTTATATTCGTGGGCATTATACTTTTCAAACAAGTTTCCTTTATTTATACATTCACAATCTTAAATATCTTTTATCCATACATTCCGACTAAAATATAAAAACTAAAACATAAAAAATGTCTAGCACATCCAATTTAGGGGTAGATATAAAAATTAATAAAAATCAATGTATTATTTGATGGTTTGGTTTGGATTTAACGGATTTTTAAAATGAAAATTTAAAACCAAATTATTACTAACATAACGATTCAGATTATTAAATCGTTTGACTTTTTTCCGATCAAAATTAAACTGTTAGATAAATAATAATTTAAAATATTTCAATTAATAATTTTAATGAAATTTGGTTACCCCTATTTCTAACCAAACTCTCCTAATTTATAACGAGGAAAGACAAATTGGGATCTAGTACTGGTCCCCGCCCACGTTACCATTGTAATTGAGGTAATAGTACTCATTTCTGTATACCAACATAACATGCATGAGAGTACGAGACCAAAACAACCGTACATTAAAGACAAACAATTTACTAGCGGAATGGGCGTGAGTTTCCAATTAAACAATGTGCTAACAAAAAAAAAAAAAAGTAATTATTGGTCTTAACGTTATTCACTTTACAAGTGTTTCTATACATGCTATTATGTGTAGAGCGCTTTGAAGATCGATATTTAAATTTCTAATTAATCATATTATTTGCTAAATTTGATGTGCCAGTTAATATGACATTTCTTTTGCTTATAAAATATAAAATATAATAAAAATGATTTAATTTATTTACACGTCATCGCACATTAAGTAGCTTCCACGTCAAATGTATAAGTTGATTAAGTGTTCAAATATCAAATATCATCACTCATGTTTTAATTGTTCAATTTTTTTATAGTAACTTTTCAAAACTAATAAAAGGCATTATTTATTTGGAAAAATAAATAATAAAAACATTGTTAATTATGAAAATAAAAATAAAACAATTTGTGAATGACTGATCTAGTAATATTTTTATTTAATGTGCAATGAGAGTTCTTGGATTCTACTTTTATAAAAACCAAGATGTCGATGAAAACGTGCCAAAGATTTTTTAGTATCAAATTGTGTGTAATATATCCATGAATTGAAATATCGGTTATCTCTATTTTGGTCGATATTTCGCCAAAATGAGGAGGCAACATCACAATAATTGGGTGGGGGGGGGGGGGGGGGGGGGGGGGGGAGGGAGAGAAGAAATTTCTTTCCCCAATTTCCAAGTTTTCGTCCGATGTCGAAGAATATCACCGATATCAATTGAGATCAACTAACTGCCCAACCAATTTCACGGAAACTTCGCTAAAAACTTCGATTCAACAACCTAACTCATTTATGGACTTCTATGAACTCGAATCCAAGTTTAGATTGTTGAGATTTTACCTAGATTTCTCAGAAAGGCCGAGAAGCCTCGAACGCCATCGTACACTCGTACTCTTATCCTCGATTCGTGCGATTCGAGCGTTGACGATGGAAAGGGAAGGTATGAACCTCTTCGCTTTGTGCATACAAGTCAAATAGTGGTGATTTCACGGCGTGGGTCCACCAGAATCTCAAACGATGTCGTCGAGGTTCTCTGAGTTCGTAGCTCTAATTCGTTCAATCCAGTGGGCTTTGGAGGCTGACGAATATATGGAGGAGTTCATCTGGATAAGAGACTTCGTTTAGTGGAGTGACGAGTCTGGTCTTGATCGCAGTCAAGGATGGTGGTGATGGTGAATGATGGCTTCTAGTCGCAAGAAGCAAGGAAAACGGTGAAAGATTGAGAATGGTAATCTGGGGGAGAGAGTATAGAATGAGTGGGTTTAGATATTTACAGTAAAGTGTAATAACTAGGGGTGGCAATGCATCGTATCGTGTCGGGTTCGTGTCGGGTCATGAATTCTGTTTTACCCATTTATGCTCAACCCGAATCCGACCCATTTAATAATCGTGTCAAAAATTTCTAACCCGAACCCGACATGTTAATGACCCGTGTAACCCGTTTAACCCATTTAATAAACAGGTTATACTTAAAATCCAATTAACCTATGACTCGTTTGACCCGTTTACCCCTTTTAACATGTTTAATCTATTTAAATTATAAGAGATAAGATTTAATAGATATTTAGGTAGGTAAATGAGTAGATATATGAGTTAGTAATGACACGTTTATTAAATGGGTGAATATATAAGCCAATATACGGGTTAACCTGTTAACCCAAAATCTACCCATTTATTAAACGGGTTAACAGATCATTATACGGGTTAATAGATCATTATACGGGTTAATAGGTTGACCCGAAACCCACCCGTTTGATAAACGAGTCATAACGAGTTGACCCGAAAATGACCCGAAATTTTAATCGTGCGGGTTAACCCGGATAAATTTCGTGCGGATTTCGAGTTGTGTATCGAGTCGTGTCAAAAATTACTACCCTTAGTAATAACTATTATGGGCATTTATTTGAGTGGGTTTAGAAATTTAGAATAAGATATAATAATTATTTATTACAATTTAACTAATACTAATATGTCCAAAATTTTCAAAACAATTCTAACAAACACGATTCTATCATCATGAATTTATCCCTAAAAATTATTATTTTTATTATTATTATTATTCTAATTCATGTTTTCACAACTTCACCTCTTCATTTATAATCGTTAATTTATCAATAGAAAGATAACCATTGTATTTACATGTTAATTATAAACCATTTGTATTACTAGTTACTTAGTAAACCTTTTCTTACATATATTATAATTTTTTTATCGATTCATATGTGCCCTAAATGAAATTTTATTTTAATTTATATTTATATTTAAGGTTTTATATTATTAGTCATCATCAAACTATATTATATCATATTATATATCATATATTTATTATATCAAAGTCATTTTATAATTTTTATTAATCAATATAACAATTATTGGATTCTTAAATTTTCCCCAAAATTTTATTACCTATCGATATGAATATTTTCATTTTTAAATATATCTCACTTCTCCGATACAATTATAAATATTCACAATATTGTTGTGGTAAAAAAATTTGCACTACTCTTAAAATAACTTTAGAAAGATGATAAATTGAAACCGGGGTAAATCATACGTCCATAGTAAAAAAAATAAAAAAATAAAAAACCACAGGAGATAAAGTTTAGCTGTTTAGGTGGTGTTTCTCTCGTGGATACTTTAAGAAGCGTCTGAAACAGGGTTCAGCGTCTTTCTTTTATTATATTCAGATTGAGCTACTCTCCAATTACAACTCCAACCCCAACTCTCAACTCTCCATTACACCCAAACCAACCCAAAACCCAAAACCCAAATCCAAATCCAAAGCAATCAAATTCATTTTTGAGGAAAGAGTTGCATCATGTGCAGGAGAAAAATGTGGCTGGTTTATGGGGAGGAGAAGGAGCTGGGAAGGCAGCCAGCCCCTGGATCATGCCCTCACTGTGGAGGTAAAGTTGAAGCTGTGGATGTTGAGGTCCAATGGAAGTTCTGCTGCCTCCCTATGTGCCTCAAGATCAAGCGAAAGTATTTCTGCACTCTCTGTTCTAGGCGCTTGGTCTTGTACTACTAGATTCAACTCCCAATTGGGTTTTTTTTTCTTTTTTTTTGGTTGTTGTACAAATCATTGATATGGTTCTTGATTTCAATGCCAAATTGCCTAATAATTTTGTTTAGTTTTCCTATTTATTTCTCGGATTTTTTTCCCCTGTTATTGGTAATTTGATATTTGCTTAATTTGTTTAATTGAAGGGTTTAATCATATTGTGTGCAAAACGTTTAGGGGCGCTTGGCAAAATTATTTCTTCCGCATCACATGAATCAATTAAAACATGTGCGTTCGTGACTTTTTACCGTCAGCTAGTTCAATTCTTTTTTTGTTTTTCACTTTTGACCGCTACCAACTTTATTCTACACTTACATATCTTATGTCTTTTCGTGGTCAATCTGCGGGAAATAGTTCAGCATAGAATGATGTTTTCAATTTTCTGGGTGGAGCTGGAAACAGAAGAGCTTTGGGGGTTTTTTTTTTTTTTTTCCTTTTTTCATTTGTTTTTATGGTCGACTGGAAATTATTCATTTGAACTGACGCTAATAGTTTGATTGAATTATAATTTTTGAATAATTTTTATACAATATGTTATTGAGATTCAAGTCTGAGACTAATTGTTTACAAGTCAATATTAAAATCAACTAACTAAATATACTTGATATTAATTATATTACTGTTCAGTCCTATACAAAATTAAATTTTCAAAAAAATCGGAATGTAATAAACCGAACCGGCCTCGCCCATCACCAAAATTAAAAACCGGACCGTCTATTTGGCCGGTTCGAACCGCTTTTTCGCACTCTAATTCAATCATATCTTTGGAATTTGAACTTATGGATGGTTTACGAAATTAAATACGTACACCAGCTTCTGTTAATTATGATTCGATGAAGTTATAAACGCATCTAATTGAGACATGAAAAATAAAAATTATAGACTTTAACATTGGCTTCAAATATTATTCATTATTATTCCTTCTTCAGTCGATATTTCACTACCGACATTTCTCTTTGTTTTCAAGGACTCCATTAGGTGGATAATTACTCAATCAGTACCGATGATAATGATACTCAAGAAAAACCAAATTTGAAGATACGCTTGAGAGAGATTTAATAAATATAAATTATTGTTTGATATTGTTTTTTTTTTTTACACAAAAGAATTAAAACAAATTGTAGCTGAAATAGGAAATTTACGTCAAGACAACTCATAGCGTTATCTTGTATAATTTCGACCTGATTATTGAGTTTGTCGACCACTTTTTAATTATGAAATTGCTTTATATATCATCATCGCATACTTTGGTTGAGAGATTCAGATCATCCTTATCCATCGATTTCTTATTACTACAATGCAGTACTAAGATTATTTATTTATTTTTATACCCATTATTTATTTATTTTCTGAGATATGGGACTCTTCTGTCTCAATATTATCCAATGGGATTGTTAAATCTTAAAACCTAATAAGAGATTCCAATATTGCAATATCACAAGAGCCCAAAAATCTAAATCATATAAAAGTCTCACCTCAAAGACTTCATCAAATAACTTCAAATTAAACTATATATAAATAGTAATAATAAGCTAGGAAATATGAATTAGTGACCAACTGAGTAATAAATTTGATTTTTTGGGGGTGAAAATCAAAGTATCTCTCGTACGTAGGTAGAGACTAATCTTTGAGCCACGTAGAATCCCGATATAGGAGGAGCTCTCCCTAATGTTAGTTACTCCATTCACAAGGCTCAAAGTCGAGACCATACTTAAGGAGAACAAGGTTCATTCCACTTGAACCACCAATCATTGGTCTAATTAAAATCGATACTCATTAATGAGATTCCCCATTAAATATAGGACAAATTACATAAAAGTACATAAATTATAGAGTTGATTTCAAAAAGTATCCGAACTATAAAAAGTTACATTTTCATACCCAAACTATAATGTCGATTTCAAAAGAGTGCCTCAGTTAGATTTTCCATCCAAACCCAATTAACTGCCTATGTGACAAATAATAAATGCACTCAACATTTATGTGGAAAATTTTCACAAGGCATTTTGGGAACAATTTTAATTCAACTCCCTTCTTCCTCTTCACCAATTCATCATCTTCATCTCCCCCAATTACTTCATTAATTATATTATCCATATTTATATTATACCCGTTGCGGCTTCGCATGAGTTAACAGTGATTTGAAAATGAGGGATCTTTTCATACCAAAAGTACCATACAACAAATGAAAAAAAAAAAAAAAAAAAAAAAAAAAACTGGTTAACCTTGCCTCTTGAATGGATGATTGGGTGGTGAACTTGGAATTCAAATCTAAGTTTGTTCTTCTTTCTAAAAGTAGCCAAGACCGAAAATAAACGTAGGCACCTTGATTTCATGAACCAACGATAAGATCTTAATTAGTCCGCTAAACATTAATTAGTCCACTAAACATTTGCCAAGAATGTAACTTTTTGATAAGATTTTTTCAAATGAATTAATTAAAAGAAATCATTTTGAGGCCAGAATGAGTGCGAGAGTGAGCAAAGGGACAGAGAGGGTGAGGTGGTTCCGATTCAGACCAGCCATCAGGAGATTGATGAATTTTGTCGTGTATTTGCAGTAGTTCATTATATTTCATTTTCCTTTTTCAATCTTCACCATGTTTGAGCATGCATTCAAATGAAGGGGCCAAACTTCTTTTATTACACTTCCAGTAACCACTCATTCTTTTTCGGTTTTTGGATATTATCATTCTTGGACGCTGCCTACTAATACTATCCAATATAAACCTGCTAGATTCCCTTTGCTAAGGCTTTGTGAAGTTTCTTCTTACTTTAATTTATATAAATAACCACAACGATATATATATATATATATATATATGTTTGTATTAAATTTGATACAGTAAATACAATATATAGCTAGCTAGTTCATTGTATAGTGCATTAGTGCTAATTAGTCTAAATTCATTGACGTCCAGTATTATTCTATCCAAGGAAACATGGATCAATCATGAAGTGACAAAGAGAAGAGATAATTGAGAGAGTATTCTTCTGTGTAAAAACTTAATTTCATTCAATGCAACTCAACACATTACACACACTACACTTGCTCTTAATATCTCCAACAACTAACTTACTTGGACAACTAATTGTGGGAGCTGTCAGCAGCTGGCATAGCAGCCTAAAAAACTCAACCGTCTAACAAACTCTAACAAACTCATCTGCTATCATGCCCACTCAATCTTATATCATGCCTACTCAATCTTATGCGAGATCGACGAAGCATGAGATTGTTATGGATTAACTCAAATTGAGGCGTGTGCAAGCCATGCGTCATAACATCAGCAAGCTGCTCATTGGATGGGACATAAGCAATTCAATGAGTGCGATCTTGAACCCTCTCACGGATGAAGTGAACATCTATTTCAACATGTTTTTCTACCGCCATGAAAGACAGGGTTGTGAGCCATCTGGATCACACCAAAGAAGGAGAGGTTTAGGCAAAGGGATACGCAAGTCACGAAGAAGATAGGAGATCCAAAGTATCTCACAAGCAACATTGTCCAGAGATCGATACTCAGCCCCAGCAGAAGATCTAGAGATAGTGGTTTGCTTGTTGGCACCCCAAGAGATAGGGTTGGAGCCAAGGAACACAATGTGACTAGAGGTGAAACGACGAGTATGCATAAGAGAAAGTGTCACGACCCGACTCGCCTAACATGATATTGTTCGCTTTGGGCCCACGCTCTCACGACTTTGTTTTTGGGAACTCACGCGCAACTTCCCAATTGGTCACCCATCCGGAGATTTCTCTAGCCTAACATCTCTTAATTTTGGAGTTCCCAAGGAATCAAAAGTAAATGAGCTTCCAAAAGGCCTTGTGCTAGGAAGATATGTGCCCACACATATAAGACACTTCACTTTTCGCTTCACAAGCGATGTGGGATTGCTCACCGGTCTTACTTCCCAAACTCACGGGTCTTACTCATTGCTCTTACTTTCTAAGTTCACGGGTCTTACAATCCACCTACCTTGGGGCCCAACGTCCATGCTGGCACACTTCCGGTCGAGGCCCAACTCTAGTACTATTCTGTCACGGCCAGACTCTCCTAGCATGATATTGTTTGCTTTGGGCCCACGCCCTCACGATTTTATTTTTGGGAACTCACGTGTAACATCCCAGAGAGTCACCCATCTTGGGAACTCACGCAAAACTTTTCAGTGGGTCACCAATCCTGAAATTGCTCCTGCCCAACCTCACTTAACATTGGAGTTCCCAAGGAATCCAAAGCCAATGAGCTCCCAAAAGGCCTTGTGCTAGGAAGATACGTGCCTACCTATAACGAACCGTCCAGTAAACCGGGATTAGATTAGTGGTTAATGATGGATTAGTGAAGATAATAGGTGATTAGTTGGATAATTTCTGACGGACGGTGCGGCATGACGATTTTGCCCCTGGAATGGGCAAAAATGTTGACTTTTCGTTCGGGCGGTCAAATGGACTTTGACCGATGACCGTGACGTATTTCGAGACGTCACAAGTTTATAAACAGGTGGCACGTCTGATTCCGACATCCGGGGAAAAAGTTATGATGTTCGGAAGTTCAAGGGTAATTTGATTGAAAATGGGCAATTTGTTGACTTTTCCAACGACATGGACTTTTCACGTAATTTGAGGACCGTTAGGAAGGTCTTGATTCCTTGAGTACAACGACAGGCGGCACGCCGTCATCGGATGTCGGACGGTTTAGTTACGAGTTTAAACGTGTGAGGGGTAAAATGGTAATTTGCGCATTAGGGGTAAAATTGTCTTTGTCTGCCTATGTCTACAGTCTGATCAGTGGGCTGAGGACACCTGTCTCTAGTGGGATATTTTCACTTGGAATCAGTAAAACATGGATACTTGTCCATTCTCCAATGGCTTCTAGCCAATTCTCACGGTTAAGTCATTTTAAACTGGTTTAATCGATCAAAGGGAAAACAGAGACAGAAAGCATCGACCATTTTTCATTTGAGGGAGTTGGGTGTGAGCTCAGAGGTAGTGTGTGAGAGATCAAAGATGTGTGTGACTTGTGTGATTGTTTCTAAGGGAAAGACTGAGTGAAGATCGGCTGTGAGAGGTAAGAAAAACCCAGAAAATAGAGAAGAAATCGTGAGCAATCGTGAAGGTCCAATACTGTTGTGAAGCTATCTGTGGTGGTTACCAGTGAGTGCATGACAGGACCCATCCCAATCCCCCATGGATTAACGCGGGATAACCCTGCTCCCGTCTGACACCAAGGGATATTTCCGACCTTTGCCCTTCCGGGCTATCAGAGTACGCCAGGATCCGGAGGAGGTATGTGATATCTCGGTCTCTGCTATAGTCCACATCCGCTGTCAACCTGAAGGGTAGTCAAAACATTAAAAGCTGTGAGTGGACAAAACATTAATTTATAAAAACATTTCATAAGAAGACATTTGTACCCTTCACTAAAAAGCATGCATGCATTCGAAAACCATTTAACCAAATGGACCACATGTGGGAACTAAGCCCAAATCAGAAATAAACCAAGGTCGAAAGGACCACCATGAAATCGACCATACGGGCCACTGCCCAAATCCATAAGAAACCAATAAGGGACTCTGCCCATAACCATAAACAGACATGAGCCACTGCTCAATCTTGTGCACACCACATATCAAATACCATATATCATATATACATATAAGTCACAAAACCAATCCTGTCACGGTATCCAAAGCTACGCTCGTGCTACCCGGGTCTCAATCCGAGTCTTCTCAAAGTCAAGGTCAATGTCCACAGACCACTGATCCTATTCGAGGTAATAGTAACCATACTTCCTGAGAGTAAGGAACCCAACTGGGGGGTGACTCCACTCAGTCGGCGCTCCGTGACTACTCCAGGGTCCACCCAGGCCAACGACCCTCCCTGGAGGAGATAATAGAAGTAAAGGAAGGTATATGAACATATATATACATAGCACAAATATCCATGCCCGGTTCCCCTGAACTGTCATGATCCATAATATCTATTCCATTCATATATATATATATATATCATCCTCCATGCCCGGTTCCCATAAACTGTCATGTACCATCATAACATAACCAGGGTTCATGCCGGTTCCCATAAAACGTCATGTACCATCATAACATAACCAGGGTTCATGCCGGTTCCCATAAACCGTCATGTACCATAATAACATAATCAGGGTTCATGCCGGTTCCCATAAACCGTCATGTATCATAACATAACCAGGGTTCATGCCGGTCCCTATAATCCGTCATGAATCACGATACCATAACAAGGGTTCATGTCGGTTCCCATAAACCGTCATGAACCGGGAAATCCATTTAAGGTTCCCTGACCTGAAATCAAAACCGTATAGTAACCTGGGTCTCGTGCCCGAACATAGGACATCAGCTGGGCACCATGCCCGATATCTGAGGTCATATGCCCGAGACAAAACCAAATGGGTCTCATACCCGAGTTTATCCTTTTGGAAATCCAAAACCATTTCATTTAGACCAGTAAAGAAATACAGACCCGTATAGGCACCGTATAGGGCCGATACCTCGAAATACGTGCCTATACGTAACCACACATCCAAATGCACTCATGGCATCACAAACAAATATTTAAAACATATAATAAATATTTATGCATGCACCAATTTAGAAAACAAGGTCCACTCACAGACCGTCCGAGCTGCCGCCTCGATTTACGTGCCATAGGCTCTCCCGAGCTAATCGCTATCACCGGGACTCCCAAACCTGTCCAAATTGTAATAGAAGGTTACTAACTACTTAATTAACCTCCCATTAAAGCCCCGTAATTTTCCCAAACTTTTAACTATTTTTAAACCGATCCTAAACCTTCCGATGCCCCGAAACATATCGAGACGGTGTCCGATTAACACGAAACCAGTCCCAAAATGTTCGTTACATCGAATAGAAGATTTCACGTGTTGAACACTTTCCCAAATTACTATTCACACGCCCTCACGCGCCCCTAGAAGGCTCAGAATACTATTCATCATCTTCTACATCAGGTGAACCGGGTTTACTGTTCACAGGTACTGTTCACCCGTCTTCAACCTGGGTTTTCTCTGGTTTTTGGACCGATTCAGGGTCCATTTTAGGTCCATTTCATCCCATTTTAATCCTAATATGTTCCTAATCTCATTTCTAACTTTTCTAGCTAATTAAAACGAAACAAAACGCCCAAAGCCGTACCTTCATCCGTCATCAATGGCGGCCTGACCTTCCCCCGCCGTTCACGGCTGTTCTAGGCCATCCCAAGCCACGAAAACAATCCCATTAGCTTCCTAGAGTGCCCAGAAATATTCCCCAATCCTTAGAATCGAATAAAAACCAACGAAACCGAAGTTTGGATTTTGAATATTTACCCGTGAGTTTCGGTTTTCCCCCGCCGTGTCCTCCGCCGTCTCAGCCCTCTCAGTCCTCCCGCACATTCTCACACGGTCACACTTAGCTCACATGAGGAATGGTGGTATGTGTGGGTTGTGTGTTTGTAGAAAAATGAAGAATGAAGAATATGGGGTTATGGGGTTTTCGGGTGTGAAGAAGAAATGAGAAGATAGTGATGGTTGATGAGAGAAGAGAGAATAGATGATTAGATGAGTGGTGAGGATTGAGTGTTTGATTGAAATGAATGGCTAGGATTGAGTGAAGAAAAGATTAATTATATAATAATAGATATAATAATATTTAATTAAGAGAGATCCCTTTTTTAGGGGAATTGACCAATAGGATGAGTGACATCCATGGGACCCACCTAAAATATCTAGCCCAATCAGATTTTGCCAAATCATCACCGTCTCAAAGTACGTGCATAGTGAAATCGAACTTCCGTGACCTATAACTTCCCCATTTGAAGTCCGATTTCAGCGTGCTGCCAGTCTATGGATTTGTATCGTCTCGATCTACGTAACAGTTCTCGGTCCTCGACCATCGGAGTTCCCGGTCAAAAAGTCAACTATTTGCCCCATTTAAGCAAAATTACCAAAATGCCCCTAAACTTCCGAACGTCATAACTTCCTCCTCGAACGTCGGAATTGAACGTGCCACTTGTCTATGAACTTGTGACGTCACGAACTACATCACGGTCATCGGTCAAAGTCTATTTGACTGCCCGGATGAAAAATCAACATTTTGCCCACGCCCAAGGGTAAAATGGTCATTTTGCATCGTTCGTCCGATTTTGCCTAACTAATCATGGATTAACCTCACTAATCGTGATTAGTCACTAATCTAATCTAGGAATTTGGGACGGGTCGTTACAACCTTCCCTCCTTAATTAATTTCGTCCTCGAAATTCCAACCGACCTAATTCTAACCGTTCTTCCCTCCTTAATTAGTTCCGTTCTCGAAACTCCAACTATTCTGATTCCACATCCACCTCGTGGAAATCAATCTTAACCTCACAACACGTGTACGCTAGTACACCCACTAGTCAACATAAAACTTGTCTGCAACCAGACGTACCACTAACACCCAAGTCGTATCGACTACGCTCGACCACGTCGAATAACAGTAGTCATACGTTCCGAACTGACACTACTTGTCAATCTACCATCTCGTTGACACAAACAACTAGACGGTTCATTTCTCAATCACCAAACTATTCTGATATCTGCTCCCACCGGGAGTCATCAGACCTCACTCAACGATCCACGTTGACACCTTCGACAATCTGTCACCATTTGACAGTCGTCAGTCGAAAACTGACACGACACACACTCGTGGTTACACTAACCACAAGCACACTTAACCTGAGTATACGTATACCAACCAAGAATTTCACTCGACCTGTGGGTAGCTAGACCCATCAGAATACCATGACCCACTGCACAGTATCCAACGTCTAGTTCACAACCTCGACTAATCCAATGGTATCGGAACCAATCCGACTACCAACACGCTCACCATCATACCACTGGTATAACCTATATCCCATCACCAGGCACCACAAGTCTGCCCAATATCGTACCTCGAACCACGTACAAGGTACATACAACTACCCGTCAATCAGCCTACAACCACCTAGGTTGTAGCCAATCACGTTTCAATTATGGAGTTCACTTGTCCAATCCAGCATTAGACAAATCGAAATTCCAACCCAACAACCATTTTCAATTCCGAATCCGAATCCGCAATTTCGTAAGAAATCCCG
Organism: Prinsepia uniflora; assembly: GCA_032719365.1. NCBI lineage: Eukaryota > Viridiplantae > Streptophyta > Magnoliopsida > Rosales > Rosaceae > Prinsepia > Prinsepia uniflora. The sequence continues at coordinate 73,206,615 of CM064863.1, forward strand.
AATCCAAATCCAGAAATCATATCCATAATCATGTCCAAATTCGAATCCAAAATCATCATTCCATAAGCTAGCATTAGAAATGACCATTCCGAACCTAAATCCATAAAAGGAAATCCATTCTCAAGCTCCAGAATCAAATCCTGAATCGTCATCCAAAAATCTAATTCCAAAACCCAAATCCAGAAATCCACTTTCATGTTCCAAAATCAAATCCTGAATCGTCATCCAGAAATCTGATTTCAAAACCTGAAATCTCGTTCTCGTCTACCGAGACGCACCATAACCGAACCTATTGGATATCTGTTTAATTGATTACCACCAAACATTCGATTGACTTCATAGAAAAGCCAATCACAATACTAACACATCCAGGGACGACTAAATCCGACCTCGTCGGACACTTACTCCCCCGAGTAATATACCACGCGGGATTCACTTCGAAAAGAAGTTCAGACCCAACATCCTCAACTCAAACTATCCAAGTAAGAGTGATAAACTCTCCACCTGTCTGGATCATCAAGATCACGATCCAAATCAATCTCTACGTCAACTGACCATAGACGTCACGATCCCCGATCGTCACGACGTCCAAAGTCCTCAACCATTTCCCACATCTTAAATACATCAGTCAACGACGAGATACGCCGAGACTGTGGGTTCTCACTGGTTACCTCGTATCAATCCTTGTCATTCCACCGAGGAAAATCAAGGATGATCCAACATGATGACATCAAAACCCAACCTACGTGAATGCAAACAAAACTCGCTGCACTCACCACGCCATGTAACCCAACATCGTCTGCCACCAAGCAGAAAATGAGAAATCTCAGTCACCTAACTTCGATATACTCAACTCCTCTTGATGACCCAAGACAAATCACAATTCCACCAACCAATACACGATCAGCGTACTGGTGACAAAACCATCATCAACCGTCATCTGCCATCATATGCCATAATCTACCGTCATCTACCATGGTAGAACCTGAGAAGTCACCCAAAATGACTTCGAAACACCCAATGCCAATGCGGCAAACTCGCATTCCACTAGTCACCTCAATCGCAACCTCTCGCGATTCCGAAGTTCCAACAAGATTGGAAACAACATACCCGGACATCAACCACGTGTCCCTTAACCAATTTAACTCTATCTGAGTTCCATTATGGGACTATAGATACGAACATATGCCTATCACGACGGATGTGACTCAACGTCATCACAATCACCAGTACCAGCACCAACGCACTATCACCTGCACTAGTATCAGCATACTAACACCTGTCAGTATCAACACAAAGTGTGCAAATCAGAAAACCCTGGATCTCCGCTCATACCGAGTGATGATCCCGTACCTCTGCTCGAATAGGAGAAACTCTGCCTCCCTCGTACCTAAAAACTCTGGGTACAGTCACCCTGACAACTCAACCAAGAAAAGTAAATGTCCCCTGAACGTCCCCGTCTCATTCTGCGATCGCACTCAGCTGTAACTCAGTCGAATCCAGAATCACTGCTCGTACATATGCGTTACTCACGCACCTCGTATCATCGTCACGACTGACAATCCCATCGTCACAATCGTCACGGCAACTTGAGTCTACTCGACCTGATAAGACTCGACTACGTCCATCGATAGTAGCGTCTTCCACAACCTCGTGCAAACCTAACTACCAGGCATCTCGATATCCAGACTCCGCATCCCACGGAATCAATCGCTTGTACCAACTACTCCGTATCCCACTTAGGGATTCCATCGACAAGTACCAACCCTAGTAACCTGTCCAACCAAACTCTCACCAGTCGTAACTCGACTAAACCAATGTCGTCTACCAGGTCACCCATGACCTTAGTTGCACCAACAATCCATCACAGCTAAAGTAGCACGATAACCAACTAGGTCTAACCGATAAGTACAACCTCGACTACGAAGTGCAGTCCCAACGATAATATGACATGACTAGACCGACTAATGAACCCAAATCCGAATAGTCGTCAAAGTCACACCACTTGTCAACTCACATTTCTGAACCATACACCCAAGGTAGGGTTCCACGATCACACCTAGAGTTCCACTGAACCCAACTGCATAAGGCAGTATAATCCATAATCTGACCGACCCCGCGGTCCCGACATTGTAAAGACTTCAATCCAATCCTATCGTCAATCCAACTAGGATTCCACGAATCTGGCTGCTCACAGCAGTAAATCCATCTAACTCAACAATATCTGACCATCGAATGGCCACAACATCCAACCAGTTGTAGGAACCGATCCTACGACATATTGAAAGACGATCCCAACTAACCGTCTCACGATCAAAATGCTAACGTACGAATACGTTCATCCTTCCATAGGGTTCCACACTGTCAACCACGATAGAACTATGGCAACCCCGACATCAAGTGCCGAACTAAGAAATTTCTCGATATAATCCTACTACCTATCGTATCGGCATCCCACTATCAGGTTGACCACGAACTGTAGCCCCTTGAGATATCACATCCTTGACCTTCGTACATTCCAAGAGCTACACGGTTGCTCGCATAGAGACAACCATGCTCTGATATGAGCTAACTGAGCTCTGATAAGCCAGCCTCGCTCTGATACCAAGTTGATACGACCCATCCCAATCCCCTCGGGATTAACGCGGGATGACCCTGCTCCCGTCTGACACGAAGTGTCAGACAAGGGATATTTCCGACCTTTTCCCTCCTGGGCTATCAGTGTACGCCAGGATCCAGAGGAGGCATGTGATATCTCGGTCTCTGCTACAGTCCACATCCGATGTCAACCTGAAGGGCAGTCAAAACATTAAAAGTTGTGAGTGGACAAAACAAAAGTTTATAAAAACATTTCAATAAGAAGACATTTGTACCCTTCACTAAAAAGCATGCATGCATTCGAAAACCGTTTAACCAAAGAAACCATATAAGGGAACTAAGCCCAAAACCAAGATTGAAAGAACCATAATGAAAACGACCATACGGGCCACTGCCCAAATCCATAAGGGACTCGGCCCAAATCATAAGAAACCAACCATATGGGCCACTACCCAAAACCTATGTAACCACACATATGACATAACATATATATATATATATCATATATACATATAATTCACACAACCAATCCTGTCACTATTTCCAAAGCTATGCGCATGCTACCTGGGGTCTCAAACCCAAGTCTTCTCAAAGTCAAAGTCAATGTCCGCAGACCACTGACCCTACCTGAGGTTATAGTAACCAGCCTTCCTGAGAGTAAGGAACCCAACTGGGGTGACTCCCACTCAGTCAGTGCTCCGTGACTACTCCGGGGTCCACCCAGGCCAACGACCCTCCCCGGAGGAGATAATAGAACAAGTAAAGGAAGGTATATGAACATATATATACATAACATAAACATTCATGCCCGGTTCCCCTGAACCGTCATGATCCATAATATCCATTAACTAGGGTTCATGCTCGTTCCCATAAACCGTCATGAACTAGAATGACCTGACAAAGGTTCATGCCGGTTCCCATAAGCCGTCATGAACCACAATGACTTTTCCAGAGTTCATGCTGGTTCCCATAAACCGTCATGAACTTGGAAATCCATCTAGGGTCCCTGACACGAAATCATCAGTGTAAAACAACTGGGTCTCGTGCCCGAACATATGATTCAACTGGGCACCGTGCCCGATATCTAAGGGTCAGTCACGACTCTGATCATAGTGATGCGTGCAACCATCCATCCAGGACCGTCCTCAATCCTGGTATGTCTCTGTGAACGTATCAACCGACGCGACCACCACAAGATCATGGTGCATTCATCACCGATCGATATCCTGAACCGTCAGCACACCAAAGTCGAGCCTCCCCAGGCTGCCCGTATAACGACCCGTCCCAAATTCCTAGATTAGCTTAGTGACTAATCACGATTAATGAGGTTAATCGGTGATTAGTAGAGCGAAATCCGACGAACGGTGCGAAATGACCGTTTTGCCCCTAATCGTGGCAAAACGTTGACTTTTCAATCGGGCGTTCAAATGGACTTTGACCGATGACCGTGACGTAGTTCGTGACGTCACGAGTTCATAGACAAGTGGCACGTTCAATTCCGACGTTCGAGGAAGAAGTTGTGACGTGCGGAAGTTTAGGGGCATTTTGGTAATTTTAGTTAAATAGGGCCAAATAGTTGACTTTTGACCGGGATGTCCGATGGCCGAGGGCCGAAGACCATTACGTAGATAAGCACGATACGAATCCATAGGCAGGCGGCACACTGAAATCGGACTTCGAACGGGAGAGTTATGGGTCACGGAAGTTCGATTTCACTATGCACGAACTTCGAGCCGGGGACGATTTGGCGAAATCTGATTTGGGCAGATATTTTGGTGGGTCCCATGGATGAGTGACAAGTGTCACTCATCCTATTGGCTAACTCCCCCAAATTGTGGATCTAATAATAAAATAATATTATTTAATTAATTTTTTTAATCAAATCTTAACAACTATTAATCCTAACCATCCATTACCAATTAACCTTTAAATCCACACCCTCCATCCCATCTCCCTCTCATCAGCCATCACTCTTCTTTGTTCATCCTCAAACCCGAACCCCATAACCCATAATCCTCCATTTTCTTCATTTTCTTCAAAAACCCAAAACACACACACACCATCACCATTTATTGCTTGTGCGAGCTGAACATGACCGTGAGGTGGTGGAAAGAGGCTGGGGATGGCAGGCCACGGCCAGCCACGGCGGAGGACACGGCGGGGAGAGAGAACCCGTGGGTGAGTTTTCTTGCAAAAATTGAAAATTGATGTTTGTTGTGTTGTAATCAAATCTAGGGATTGGGAAATGTTCCTAGAGGTCTTAGGGTTCTTTTAGGATTGTTTTCGAAGGCTTAGATGGCCTATAAGGGCCATGAAGGGCGGAGGTAGTCACGGCCGCCATTGATGAACTTGGAAGGTATAGTTTTTGAGGGTGTTCTTAGTTTTTAAGGCCATAGAACTCTAGGTTAGGGAGAGACGAAGAGAATGGGACAAACGGGAAAGGTTTTGGTGGCCGGACGGCGGAGAACCGGCTGGGTCAAGCCGCGGGTCACGGCGACCCGGTTACTGGTATTCGGGTCGACCCGTGGGAGGACAGAGATGACAGGTGACGTCATCCTGCTGACGTCATCATGTCAGGGATGACGTCAGCATTGTCAGATCTGACAATGTCAGCTGACATGTCAGAAAATGGGCCAATAGGAGTGCGACACGTTACATGTCAGTGCACAGTCAGCACTGACATGTCAGTGACTTGGCCCAATCAGGGGCTGACACGTGTCACTGACGTGGACCAGTGCCGTGATGACACGTGGCACATGTCAGATGGCCACGTGGCACTGACAGAGCAGTGACCTGGATTAATGGGAGCTTGACACGTGGCACCTATCAGAGTCTGACATGTCAGACCTGACAGCTGTCAGATGACGTCATGCTAACGTCAGCATGTACTGTAGCTGGCGCGTGAAGCCCACGTGCAGCCACTTCAGGCGGCGCGTGTGGGCGCGTGGGGGAGAATTTGGGGATGTGTTCAACATGTGAAATCATCTATTCGATGTAACGAACATTTTGGGACTGGTTTCGTGTCAATCGGACACCGTCTCGATATGTTTCGGGGCATCGGAAGGTTTAGGTTCGGTTTTAAAAATAGTTAAAAATATCAAAAAATTACGGGGCTTTGGTAGGAGGTTAATTAAGTAGTTAGTAACCTTCTATTACGATTTGGACAGGTTTGGGAGTCCCGGTGACGGTGATCGGCTCGGGGAGCCGTATGGCACGCAAATCGAGGCGGCATGCATAAATGTCATTATATGTTTTAATTTCTTGTTTGATGATGCAATGGGTGCATTTGTATGTGGTTACGTATAAGCACGTATTTCGAGGTTTCGAACTTATACGGTGCTTATACGGGTCTGTATTTCTTTATTGATTTAAATGAACTGGATTTGGATTTCAAAAGGATAAACTCGGGTATGAGACCCATTTGGTTTTGTCTCGGGCATATGACCTCAGATTTCGGGCACGGTGCCCAGCTGATGTCCTATGTTCGGGCACGAGACCCAGTCACTTTACGGTTTTCATTTCAGGTCAGGGAACCTTAAATAGATTCCCAGGTTCATGACGGTTTATGGGAACCGGCATGAACCCTTGTTATGGTATCGTGGTTCATGACGGTTTATGGGAACCGGCATGAACCCTTGTTGGTTATGTTATTACGGTACATGACGGTTTATGGGAACCGGCTTGTTACCTTGGTTATGGATATTATGGATCATGACGGTTCAGGGGAACCGGTCATGAACGTTTATGTTATGTATATATATGTTCATCTACCTTCCTTTCCATGTTCTACTATCTCCTCCGGGGAGGGTATTTGGCCTGGGTGGACCCCGGAGTAGTCACGGAGCACCGACTGAGTGGAGTCACCCCCCATTTGGGTTCCTTACTCTCAGGAAGGCTATGATTACTATTACCTCGGGTAGTGTCAGTGGTCTACAGACATTGATCTTGACTTTGAGAAGACTCAGATTGAGGCCTGGGTAGCACGCGCGTAGCTTTGGAAACCGTGACAGGATTGGTTGTGTGAATTATATGTATATATGGTGTATGGTATATGAGATATATTATATATGTATGTGATATATTATGTGTGTTTACATAGGTTTTAGGCAATGACCCGTATGGTCGATTTCATTGTGGTCCTTCGACCTTGGTTTATATCTGATTTGGGCTTAGTTCCCACATATGGTTTCTTGGGTTAAATGGTGTTCGAACGCATGCACGCTTTTTAGTGGAGGGTACAAATGTCTTCTTCTGAAATGTTTTATAAACTCTTTATTTTTGTCCACTCACAGTTTTTAATGTTCTGACTGCCCTTCAGGTTGACAGCGGATGTGGACTGTAGCAGAGACCGAGATATCACATGCCCCCTCCGGATCCTGGCGTACGCTAATAGCCCGGGAAGGCAAAGATCGGAAATATCCCTTGTCTGACACTTCGTGTCAGACGGGAGCAAGGTCATCCCACACTAATCCCGGGGGGATTAGGATGGGTCCTGTAACCGTGGTATCAGAGCATAGGATTGCTTATCAGAGCATGGTTGCTCATGTTACTCTGAATTCCAGAGTATATTTTGCACGATACTCCGTACGCAGGTCGAGGATGTGATATCTCAATGGGCTGCAGTTCGTGGTCAACCTGATTGTTGGGGTGCCGGTACGATAGTTAGTAGGACTGTATCGTGGAATGTCTTGGTTCGGCACTAGATGCCGGGGTTGCCATAGTTCTGTCGTGGATGACAGTGTGGGACCCTACAAAGGGATAAACGTATTCTTATAGATTTGGATAGTGAGACGGTTAGTTGGGATCGTCTTCACGATGTCGTAGGATCAATTCCGATGACTGGTTAGGAATAGTGACAATCAGATGGTCGGATATTGTTGAGTTCGATGATCAGATATTGGTGAGTTAGATGGATTTACTGCTGTGAGCAGCCGGATTCGGGGAATCCTAGTTAATTGACGGTAGGATTGGATTGACGTCCTTACGATGTCAAGACTGTGGAATCGGTCAGATTGTTGATTTTACTACTTTTCGCAGTTGGGTTTAGGGAACTCTAGGTGTGATCGTGGAATCCTATGGTAAGATGTGTATGGTTCGGAAAGGTAAGTTGGCGAGTGGTGTGACTTTGACGACTATTCGGATTTGGATTCTTTAGTCGGTCTAGTCATGTCAGCTTGTGTTGGGACTGCACTTCGCAGTCGAGGTTGTACTTATCGGTTAAACCTATTTGGTTGTCGTGCTACTTTGGTAGTGATGGACAGTTGGTACAACTAAGGTCATGGGTGACCTGGAAGACGATAGTGGTTGAGTCGAGTTGCGACTGGTTCGTGTTTGGTTGGACAAGTTACCAGGGTTGGTACTTGTCGATGGAATCCCGGATACTGAGTAGTTGGTACAGGCAGTTGATTCCGTTGGATGCGGAGTCTGGATATCGAGATGTCTGGTAGTTAGGTCTGCACGAGGTTGTGGCAGACGCTACTATCGATAGACGTAGTCGAATTTTATCCGGTCGAGTAGACTCAGGTTGTCGTGACGATTGTGACGATGGGATTGTCAGTCGTGATGATGGTACGAGGTGCGTGAATAACGCATATGTATGAGTTGTCAGGGTGACTGTACCCAGAGTTGTTGGGTACGACGGAGGCAGAGTTTCTCCTATTCGAGCAGAGGTATGGGATCGTCGCTCGGTATGAGCAGAGATCCAGGGTTGTCAATTTTGCACATGGTGTGCCGATACTGGTGCTGGTGCCGGTGATTGCGACGACGATGAGTTACGAGTCGGGATGCGACTCCGTCGTGATGGGCATATGTTCAGTATATGTGGTCCCAGAGTGGATCTCAGATAGAGTTAAATTGGTTAGGGGACACGTGGTTGATGTCCGGGTATGTTGTTTCCAATCTTGTTGGAACTTCGGAATCGCGAGAGGTTGCAATTGAGGTGACGAGAGGAATGCGGGTTTTCCGCATTGATATTGGGTATTTCGAAGTCATTTTGGGTGACTTCTCAGTTTCTACCACGGTAGATGATGGTAGATGATGGTTGTATCACTGGTACACTGATCGTGACGTTATGGTCGGGTGACGTAGTGATGGATCTGGATCGTGATCTTGATGATCCAGATAGGTGGAGAGTTTGTCAATCTTACTTGGATGTTTGAGTTAAGGATGTTGGGACTGAACTTCTTTTCGAAGTGAATCCCGTATGGTATATTACTCAGGTGAGTAGGTGTCTGACGAGGTCGGATTTTGTCTGACCTAGTGTTGTGTTGATGTTGGGATTGACTTCCCTATGAAGTCAATCGATTGTATTGTGGTAATCGGTTGAGCGGGTAACCGATAGGTTTGGTTTTGGTACGTCTCGGTAGACGTGAACAATATTTCAGGTTTTGGAATCAGATTTCTAGATGACGATTTAGGATTTGATTTTGGAACTTGAAAGAGGATTTCTGGAGTTGGGGTTTGGAATCGGATTCTGGGTGACGATTCAGGATTTGATTCTAGAGCTTGACTGTGGATTTTCTTTTTATGGATTTGGGTTCGGAATGGTTATTCCAAATGCTAGCTTACGGAATAATGATTTCGGATTCAGATTTGGACATGGCTATGGATATGATTTCTGGTTTTGAAATTGGGATTTCTTACGAAATTGCGGATTCGGATTCAGATTTGGAAATAGATGATGGGTTGGAGTTTTGATTTGTCTAGTACTGGATTGGACAGATGGACTCCAAATTGGAACGTGATTGGCTACAACCTAGGTGGTTGTAGGCTGATTGATGGGTAGTTGTATGTACCTTGTACGTTGTTCGAGGTATGATACCAGGTAGACTGGTGATGTTTGGTGACGATATATAGGTTATACCAGTGGTACATTGGAGAGCGTATTGGTAGTCGGCTTAGTTCCAGTACCATTGGATTAGTTGAGGTCTTGTACGTGGACTAGACATTGGATACTGTGCATTGGGTCATGGTATTTCTAATGGGTCTAGTTACACACAGGTCGAGTGCTTTGTGGGTAAGTGTTTACCCATGGTTGAGTGAGTTGGTGGTTAGTGTAACCACGAGTGAGTATAGTGACAGTTTTCGATTGACGGCTGTCAAGTGGTGACAGTTTGTCGGGGATGTCAACGTAGATCGTTGAGTGCAGTTTGGTGACTCCCAGTGGGAGCAGACGTCAGGATAGGTTAGAGATTGAGGAAGGAACCGTAGAGTTTTTTATGTCAGCGAAAGGGTAGATTTGACAAGTGGGTCGATCATAGGATACTTGGGCTACTCTGATACTGACAGGTGGTGTCAGTTCGGAGCGTACGACTTCTCCTATTCGACGTGGTCGAATGTAGACGATGCGACGTGAGCGTTAGTGGTACGTCTAGTAGCAGACGAGTATCGTTCTGGTTAGTGGGTGTACGAGTGTACACGAGTTTCGAGGTCAATTCTACTTTCCACGGGGTGGATGTGGAATCAAGATAATTGGAGTTTCGAGAAAGGAACTAATTAAGGAGGGAAGAACGGGTAGAATTAGGTCGGTTGGAATTTCGAGGACGAAATTAATTAAGGAGGGAAGGTTGTAACGATCCGTCCTAAATTCCTAGATTAGCTTAGTGACTAATCACGATTAATGAGGTTAATCGGTGATTAGTAGAGCGAAATCGGACGAACGGTGCGAAATGACCGTTTTGACCCTAATCGTGGCAAAACGTTGACTTTTAATCGGGCGTTCAAATGGACTTTGACCGATGACCATGACGTAGTTTGTGACGTCACGAGTTCATAGACAAGTGGCACGTTCAATTCCGACGTTCGAGGAAGAAGTTGTGACGTGCGGAAGTTTAGGGGCATTTTGGTAATTTTAGTTAAAAAGGGCCAAATAGTTGACTTTTTGACCGGGATGTCCGATGGCCGAGGGCCGAAGACCATTACGTAGATAAGGACGATACGAATCCATAGGCAGGCGGCACACTGAAATCGGACTTCGAACTGGAGAGTTATGGGTCATGGAAGTTCGATTTCACTATACACGAACTTCGAGACGGGGACGGGAGCAGGGTCATCCCACACTAATCCCGGGGGGATTGGGATGGGTCCTGTCAACCCGACCATGTATCGTACATCTTGACCTCTCCGGAAGGAACACATTCCAATCTGAAGACGAGCGTCGTATCGTCGATCGCCGTGCAAATAGCACCCGTCGCGACCACGATTTAGACCCGATGGTCGTAAATAGCGTCATATGCCCGAGACAAAACCAAATGGGTCTCATACCCGAGTTTATCCTTTTAGAAATCCAAAACCATTTCATTTAGACCAGTAAAGAAATACAGACCCGTATAGGCACCGTATAGGGTCGATACCTCAAAATACGTGCATATACGTAACCACACATCCAAATGCACTCATGGCATCACAAACAATATTTAAAACATATAATAAACATTTATGCATGCACCAATTTGAAAACAAGGTCCACTCACAGACCGTCCGAGCTGCCGCCTCGATTTGCGTGCCATAGGTTCTTCCGAGCCAATCCCTATCATCGGGACTCCCAAACCTGTCCAAATTGTAATATAAGGTTACTAACTACATAATTAACCTCCCATTAAAGTCCCGTAATTTTCCAGAACTTTTAACTATTTTTAAACTGATCCTAAACCTTCCGATGCCCCGAAACATATCGAGACGGTGTCCGATTAACACGAAACCAGTCCCAAAATGTTCGTTACATCGTATAGAAGATTTCACGTGTTGAACACTTTCCCAAATTAAAACGGAACAAAATGGAACAAAACGCCCAAAGGCCAAAGCCGGAACAAAACGGAACAAAATGCCCAAAGCCGTACCTTCATCCGTCATCAATGGCGGCCGGACCTTCCCCCACCGTTCACGGCTGTTCCAGGCCATCCCAAGCCACGAAAACAATCCCATTAGCTTCCTAGAGTGCCCAGAAATATTTCCCAATCCTTAGAATCGAATAAAAACCAACGAAACCGAAGTTTGGATTTTGAATATTTACCCGTGAGTTTCGGTTTTCCCCCGCCGTGTCCTCCGTCGTCACAGCCCTCTCAGTCCTCCCTCACATTCTCACACGGTCACACTCAGCTCACATGAGGAATGGTGGTATGTGTGGGTTGTGTGTTTGTAGAAAAATGAAGAATGAAGAATATGGGGTTATGGGGTTTTCGGGTGTGAAGAAGAAATGAGAAGATAGTGATGGCTGATGAGAGAAGAGAGAATAGATGATTAGATGAGTGGTGAGGATTGAGTGTTTAATTGAAATGAATGGCTAGGATTGAGTGAAGAAAAGATTAATTATATAATAATAGATATAATAATATTTAATTAAGTGAGATCCCCTTTTTAGGGGAATTGACCAATAAGATGAGTGACACTTGTCACTCATCCATGGGACCCACCTAAAATATCTAGCCCAATCAGATTTTGCCAAATCATCACCGTCTCAAAGTACGTGCATAGTGAAATCGAACTTCCGTGACCTATAACTTCCCCGTTCGAAATCCGATTTCAGCGTGCCGCCTGTCTATGGATTCATATCGTCTCGATCTACGTAACGGTCCTCGGCCCTCGGCCATCGGACCTCCCGATCAAAAAGTCAACTATTTACCCCATTTAACCAAAATTACCAAAATGCCCCTAAACTTCCGAACGTCATAACTTCCTCCTCGAACTTCGGAATTGAACGTGCCACCTGTCTATGAACTCGTGACGTCACGAACTACGTCACAGTCATCGGTCAAAGTCCATTTGACCGCCCGAATGAAAAGTCAACATTTTGCCCACATCCAAGGGCAAAACGGTCATTTTGCATCGTTCGTCCGATTTTGCCTAACTAATCACGGATTAACCGCACTAATCGTGATTAGTCACTAATCTAATCTAGGAATTTGGGATGGGTCGTTACAATGCAGACTACCTCTGACCACGTGAGGAGTGTGGTGGTGCCCACGGGGGAGAAAGGAAAAGTAGGTAAGCAATTTCAAACTTCGTTCCTCTGTTCTGAACAGAATAAGTCGTTTAGGTTTTAATCGATGACTACTTCGTTTGGGTGTTTGGTTTAGCTTCTAAAGGTTGCTATTGGACTTAGAGACTTGAAGCCGTGGCTGGAAGAACTCGCAATGGCCGGGAACAGGGAGCTGAATTTTCTGCAATTCGTCCTTCGAATTGGGAGGTAAGTTCCAAGGTTTAGATTCATGTGTTTAGGTGATAAATCAATTAGAGACAAAGAGAAAAACACGTAGGAATTAAAAAGGAGGAAAATCATATTTGAAAATGTTGAAAATAGCCGTGAACCGCCTGCACCGGTTCAAACTAGCCTGGACCGAGTCGGCGAGAGGAAGGAGACGATGAACAGTGCAGGCGCGTGGCTCCCACGTGCAGCCCCTTTGGGCAGCTCATGGCTCCCACGTGCAGTCCCTTTGGGTGGCACGTGGGGCCCCTTTTAAGGAAGTTTCCAACACGACTTTTAAAGTATTCGATGTAACGAATATTTTGACACTGATTTCGAGTTGATCAGACATCGTCTCGATATGTTTCGGGAAGTCCGAAGGTTTTAGGACTCGATTAAAAATAGTTAAAAATACGGAAAAATTATGGGGCTTTAGTAGAAGCTTTGTGAAGTAGTTAGTGACCTTATTATGGGATTTGGACAGGTTCGGGAAAACCGGTGATAGTGGATTAGCCGGGAACAGAGTAAGTGCACGCGTATCGAGGCGGCGACGCTAATGGTCTGTGAGTGGACTTTGCTTTCGAACTTATGATGCATGCATATATGTTTTTATATATTATCTATAAGTGATTTCTATATTTGTGAATTGATATTGATGATTTACGATGATTTACGGTTTTGCACGGATTTCGAGATCAGTACGTATTTACACGTTTTACGAGCTTACGGTTTATACTATGATTTGATCAGGGTTTTAATGATTTGATTTTGGGATTTGAAATAAGATTTGATTCCAATGATTTCAAATGGATTTTGGAAAGTGATTTTGGGCTTGAAGCCCAGTTTATAAAAGTGGTTTCGATAAACGTGATTTCGGGTTTTGGAATCAGATTTCAGGATGACGATTCTGGATTCAATTTTGGAGCTTGAAAGTGGATTTCCGGATTTGGGTTCGGAATGGTTGTTCTGGATGCCGGCTTACAGAATGATGGTTTCGGATTCGGATTTGAAAATGGATGATGGGTATGATTCTGGATGCTGATTTCGGATTCGACTTGGAATTCGAAATGGTGATTTCGAATTCAGATTTGGAAATGGTTTTTAAATGGTTTTGGATTGGATTTGCTGGATCTGGTTATTGGGTTTAAAGACCCGGATGTGATATATGACGAGGGCGGGCCCAGATTGGGTTTAAAGACCCGGATTGAGTTTAAAGACTCGGATATTGTGATTTCCCCCGTTGGACTATTGAGTTTAAAGACTCGGATTATATTGAGACCTGGATTGAGTTTAAAGACTCGGATAGATCCCGCAGGTTCGATGGTTTGCAAAGGATTTCAATGTGTTTTGCATTTCGATGATAATGATGGTTTTCAGAAATGGTTTTTCCACTGTTTTAGGCTATGCCCGGATGATACGAATTTTGATGGTTTTGGGCCGAGGCCCGGGAATTGAAAAAAGGCAATGAGTAAATGATTTGAATAACTTGAATATAGAATGGTTTTGTTAATTGGTTTGTATATGCATGCATTGGTTTTTAAACGGAGGATATAAATGTACTTTTCTGATAAACTGTTTTATAAACATATCCTTTATTTTTGTCTACTCACAGACTTTTGTATTTTCGATACCCTCCAGGTTGATGCGGTACGGGCTGGGGTTAAAGAGACGGAGACATCACACACGCAATCCACAGTAGATTCTGCGCGCTCTGGGAAGTCTGGTACTTGTGGACGGTTCATTTTGGGAATCCCTTGTCCGACTTACGTGTTACGTGGAGGCTAGACGCCGGTTTAGCCTTCGTGTCACGCATAAGTTAGACGGGAGCATGACTTAGCCCTTAATCCCGGGGGATTGAGGGTGAGTCGTGTCAAATTGGTATCAGAGCTAGGTTTTGTGCGCTTTGTGCGAGGTTTGGTTCTCAGAGTCGTTGGTTCATCGACTTGGGTGTTGTGATGCTACTGTGGATGTGATGTCTCGACGCAGAACATCCAGTCATCAACCTGGACGCGATAGTGACAGTACGTTCGTTAGTGGTTAGTTAGCGGCGATTGTTAGTGCCATGGTGATAGTCGCTCGATACGCGGTGTGAGGTATGACATATGTCGGCTTAGGGCCGGAATAGTTATTGTTTTTGGCGTTGGATTTTCTCAATGGTTGGACCATAAGGTCGGAGATATGCCAGCGGGATTAACCTGGATGGTAGCCGATGAGCTACGATTGAACAGGCTGGTCGGCCTGTGGGGCTCGATAGTAGCCTGTTGAGCTGGTGGTATACGTGGGCCGAGGAGGCCGGTTGACAGTGACCTGTTGGGCCGAATGGTGATTGAATGACGAAAGTATGGAATTGTGACCATTTGGTCAGATTGTTCGAGCTTGGACTTGTACGGCTACGAGTAGCCGGATGCCTCAGGTGACGGGGTATAGGAAACTACTTTAAGGAATTGAGGGATTTCCCCCTAGTATGGGCCACTGGTGGACGTTGGTGTGTAAACTTTACGATAAGGGATAGTATTAACCGGGTGTGACGACCCGAGTGGTAAGGTTGTGGTGAATTAGTGGCTGTCGCGAGTTTGGATAACCCGTATGACGAGGATGATTTGAGGAACCCCGTGGGATAACTTGACACGACCCATCCCAATCCCTCCGGGATTACCGTGGAATGTGCCATGCTACTGTCTGACACAAAGTGTTAGACAAGGGATAACCTAATGCCACTGCCCATTCGGGGCTTCCAGAGTGTGCAAGGATCGATGGAGGAGGCATACGATGTCCTAGTTTCTACTGCAGTTGCATCCGTGATCAACTTGAAAGGCATTAAAAACAACCAAAAGCTTTGAGTGGACAAAAATAATTAAGTTGAAAAAACACATTTCACAAAGACATTTATGCCCTTCATTAAAATGTATACATGCCTCGAAAACCAGTAATCAAAACATTTACTCAAACAGCCATTAGGGCCTTAGCCCAAAAGCCGTAACTCAAAACCAAGTGTGGGAACTCAGCCCAAAACTGTAGAATACCAAATCCGTAAATACAAAATCTGCCCAAATCCATAAACACAAATCCAACCGAAAAACCATTTCATAGATCCAATAGTCCATATTTACCACATTACCATCTCCGGCATCCCAGATGCCTAGCGTCCCAGACGCTTGACATCGCAGACGTCATATCTCGCGGTAATAAGCAACGCGTGCCGCCCGGGGTCTCTCCGGGTCAATATCTTTGACATCCCAGATGTCTGACGTCCCAGACGTCTAATTATAGCAATCCTGCTCCTGAGTCACTATAAGGTCCGGTAGCTCCGTATAATGACCCCTCGCAGGTAATGCACCGTGACTTCCCCAGTGTCCCAGACACCTAGAGGAGACCATCACATATCCTCGTATCAAGATGGTATATGGAAAACAGTTTTACAAAGCCATTTCAAAACATCTCAATGGGCCCTACCAGGAATCTCCATAAAATATCACAATTTCATTTAGGGTCCCCGACCCGAAATCACGTTTATTAAACATAGGGTCCCAGACCCGAAATCACATTTATGAAACATAGGGTTCCAAACCCGAAATCACATTTATAACCCAACTGGGCCTCATGCCTGATTCTATAAACCACTGGGCCCACGACCCGAATTTGTAAATCAACTGGGCCCTCGGACCGATTACGTAAATCAACTGGGCGCCCGGCCCGATAATATAACTCAAATGGGTCTCGGCTCGATTTCGTAAACAACTGGGCCCTTGACCCGATTTCATAAAGCAACTAAGCCCCCGACCCGATTACGTAACTCAAATGGACTCCAAGTCCGAGGTTTCCAAAACAATTGGGCCTCATGCCCGAGTTCATCTTTCTCATTTCAAAACCATTTCATCACATTATTCATGAAACCACAAGCACGTAAAACCACAAAAAAACCGTCAGCCTCGATATAGGTGCAATACGAAAAATATCTCGAAATACGTGTAACATACGTAAAATCAAAAATCACAATCATCATAGAAATCACGTATATAAAACATATAACACAGTTAGGCATGCATAGTATTGATAAAACCGAAGTCCACTCACAGATTGTCCAACGCTGCCGCCTCGATACGCGTGTCATAAGCCTTTCCGGGCTAATCCGACCTCTCCGGGCCATCCCGACCTATCCAAATCATACCCAAAGGTTACTACTAACCTGTACAAGTCCATATTAAGAACCCTAAACTTTCTAGGAAAAGTCAACGTGTCCCGTACACGTTTCCCGAGATGAAAAACCTTGATTTGACCAACTTAACAATCTCTGATCGACGCGAAACCACTGCCATTGAATCCGGATTGTCAAAACCTTTAAAATGGCCCTAGTCCCACCTAAAAATACGCTCACACGCGCCCCCACGCTCAGGTCAAAGTTCTAGTCAAACGTTGACCAAAAAATCAACGCTGACCTCATCATGAACTTCAACGGTCAAAAAGGTCAACGAGTCAACTCGCCGGCGACCAAGTCAACTCGGCGGCGACTCGATGGAATTTCTCGCTGGAAAACTCAATTGATGCCCCAAACTTCAAACTTCGATATCTCACTCGTTTCTCAACCAAATTCGACGTTCTACCTATGTAAATCCATCTACTTGAGCCAAGGATTCCAAAAATCAACCCAGAAATTTTAGAAAGTATCTGGTCTGAAAGTTATGGCCATTCAAAGTTTCGCCCAGAATTCCGATCATCATTTCGGCCACCTCTGACGTCCAAATCAGTCCCAAATTGAACCTACAAGGTCAAGGGAGCTCTAGGAACATAATCCTAGGCTTAGAATCGATCAAAAACCACTAAAACCAAGTCCACCTTTTTTTAACTAAAACCATACCTCACGGGTTTTTGGTTCCCAGCCGCCGTACACGACGGTCGGCAATGATGCCACCAACATCATGTCCTGCCTTCACACTCCAATTTTCATTCACTGGGTATAGTCATTAGGTGAGTTTTAGAGGTTCAATGGGTGATGGGTTTTTGTGTTCTTCATGGTTCAAAGAAGAACAAGGAAGATGTTTGATAATGGAGGAAGAAAATGATGATTAAGGATGATAATGATGATTAAAATGGATCAACGGGAAACATGATCCACAACTTAGGGTCCTCAAAACATGGGATGAGTGACACTTGTCACTCATCCAAGTGTCCACAATCATTGATCACTGTTCAATATTTTATTATTATTTTAATCGAAAACCCAGGACGTAAGTTTAACCCATCTCAATCCCGTGACCATAACTTTCCCGTTCGATGTTCGATTTCTACGTGCCGCCTGTCTACGGACTCGTATCTACTCGATCTACGTAACGGTCCTTGGCCCTCAGACATTGGACCTCCCGGGTCAAAAATCAACGTTTTGCCCCTTTTCAACCAAATTACCAAAATATCCCTCGACTTCCAAACGTCATGACTTACTCCTCGAATGTCAGGATCGGACGTACCACCTGTCTATGAACTCGTGATGTCTCGAACTAAGTCACAGTCATCGGTTAAGGTCCATTTGACAGCTCAAACTAAAAGTCAATATTTTGCCCATGCCTATGGGCAAAACGGTCATTTTGCACATTATTCTGATTTCCTTCAACTAATCCCAGATTAGTCATTCTAAACCATAATTAATTAATATTTAATCCCGGTATTCGGGACGGGTCGTTACATGACTGGTCTAGAAACCGTGAGTTGGGGTTTGTGGTTAGGTAGTTGTTGTGGTTGGGCCGATTTACGACCAGATTGGCGATGGTGCTGCTAGGTGCAGCCAAGGTAGGGAATGGTTGGTGGACGACTCTGGACGAGTCTAGTGTTGGGTGCTCAGAGTATTGGACTACGAGGGAGGTTAGTTCCCCTGACTCGAGCGTAGATTGAGAGTTTTTGGCTAGGTAAGAGTAGAGGCTCGGGACTGGTGTGTGGTGAGCACTAGATCAGAATGATGTGCCACAAGTTGGGATGATTGTAAATGGTCGGATGGGCACATTGAGTCGAGGTTGTGGCCAGTTGTGAGGTGCCGGTGTCTAGTAGGAACCATTAATCGAGCGAGGATATATGATGACCATTGGTAAGTCATGTTTCAGTACGAACGGTCAGGATACCATTAGTTTGATCAGAGTAGTGCAGCGGAAGCGCGGTGGACCTATGCTTTGTGTTGGATCGGGCTAGGTTGGTATGGTCGGGTTTGACCATCCGTGAGGTTGATCTCGTGGACTCATCCTGATGTGTTAGAAATGCCAAGGTTGGCATTTGGGTGATGCCGAGGCCCGTGCTTGGTGATTTCCCGAGAGTTGGTTACGAGTATGATGGTGGTGCTCAAGGTTGAACCTCAGAAAGGTTGAGATGCGATCATCAGAAGAAGTAATGATTGACATCCTTTTGGATGTGCATAAAAGGGGATAACCGACAGGGGTGTGGTCGGTGAGTTGATTTGATTACGGATACGTGGTTATGATCCGGAGGAGTTGTGGACTTCCTCAGTGTAGTAAAGTAAGATGACGTTTGGGCAGTTAGTCCGGAGGTGGTATACTTGAGGATGAAGTACCGAGATTGGAATATCGAAGTCAGAAGATATTGTGGTTTAGACGTTGAGCTGATGTGTTGATTCCGAGTTGGTGTTACATGTTAAGGGATGGATACTCTGAAGACGAATTGGGAGACTTATTGAAGGAACTTCAGGAACTAGGATGACAGGACCCGTCCCAACTGGACGTCAAAAACCGTGCCCGGTCCTGCTCCCGTCTGACAAGTCAACTAAAGGTCCGAAACTCCCCTTCAGTGCTTGCCAGACAAGGGATGTTCGCGCGGATTTCTGCTGCTGTCACTGCCTCACGATCAATCCCGAGCGTCGTACCACGGCCTGGAGGGTCACAAAACAGAAAAGGTGTGAGTGGACAAAAATGACCTCTTATAAAAACATTTATCAAAATACAATCTTACCCTCCAATTTTCACAAACTTGCATGCATATCGTAAAACATGAGTGACCGATAAAATCAAAACATATTTTCCCATGGTCCATTAGACTCATGTTCACCAAATCAGTTCATGTTATAAAACATCAAATCCCGGCTCTCAGGCCAAGCCATATGAAAACATAATCACTGGCCACAAAGACCAAAAACCCGTACTCAATACCAGTACATCATCACAATCAATACCAATCAGCACTAATCACCAGTGCACAAGAAATATGTCAATTCAATCAATCCGCACTACTCACAAGTGCATAAAATATCACAAATCACATCTGCACTGCTCACAAGTGCAAGTGCAAAATCAATCAAACTGCACTACTCACAAGTGCTGCACTACGCGTAGGCCAATATCCAGTCACTCTCTCGGGAATAAACACCTCTGGGCTCAACCTCCTCGGGCTCAGTCACCTCTGGGCGAACACATCCCCAGGATCAGACACCTCCGAGTGGTACATCCAGGCTCAGTATCATCCGAGAAGCTGACTACCATAGGATCAACTCCCGATCCTACAATCACATCCCCCAAGCTCCGGTCGTCTAGGTAATCCCCCCAAGCACCGACCGTCTGGGAATATCACAATCACAATGAAAACCATCCCGGGAATTACATCCCAAAACATTTCAATCAAATCTTGACTTCATACCAAGTCAAGATCATTCTCAACTGGGTCTCAAGCCCAAAATACCTTTTACACATAAACCGTTAAAATCACATTTAAATCAATAGAATAATCCGAAAATCATCATTGACTCACCAACCAAGTCAAAACATCATTTTAGAAATCATTTAAACTCCGGGCCTAACCCAAAACATCATTTGCACATTCCTCGTAAAACGTGCCCGAAAGACTGATTAAAATAATCATAAAATCCCAATAAATCATTAATTGCACAATTTCACAAATGACTCCAATTCCGAGTCAAAATCACTATTCACTTGGGTTCTCATGCCCAAAATAACATTATCACGCAAATCCATGCGTTGCAACCTCCGTTGCCATTTTCACGTAAATCCACGAAATTGACCCTCGACTCATTCCCGAGTCACCACATCATCTTTCAATCCATGACTCAATAATCCGAGTCCAAACATTATTTTTACTCAATTTCAATCCCGGACTCATAAACCAAGTCCAAACATTATTTTTACCAAATTTCGTAATTTCTCGAAAATCGCCCAAAATAATAATATAATAATCATAAAACCGAGAAATTACCGGATTGAAACACAAATCATGCCCAAGCATATAAAATCATATAATAAGGCATTAGAAATCATACATGCATGCATCACGGTTAGAAAACAAAGTCCACTCACACACACCGTCCAAAACGGTCCGTTTCCGAGCTGCACGTTTTTCCGTAAAATCTGGAAATCACAACTCCTGTCCAAAATCATTATAGAGGGTTACTAACATCTCAAAATACAACATATAATTTTCCCCAATTTTTCCGGGATTTAAATACGTATTTTTAACGTAATACAAAACTTCGGATACGCGGAACATTATCGAATCAATATCCGATTTCCCCGAAATCAACGTCAAAATGTTCGTTACAATGAGAGGATCAAAAGTCATGTTGACCTCACCTTGAAACTAGGCCGGACGCGCCCCCACGCGCCGCCGTGAGTGGCTGCGCGTGAAATCCACGCGCCTGCTACAGTACCCTCGTCCTCACCTGTTTGTCTGTAAAACGGGCCATTTAACCCGCGAGACGACCCGATTAATTTCCTACCAATTCGACGTTGTTTCCATCAATTGAACATTCAGTCAGTTTCGAATTAAGTGCAATTAAAGATCCGTGGACTCAATTACGAACAACATTACCTATAACCCCACGATCACAGATGATCAATCGAAGGTCCTCCGGCCATTGTTCAACATTCCAAAACCTTCACCGTCACACGATTTCCCCAAATTGATTAATCCAGCAGCATCAAGGGACTCAGGTAAGCATTTTCCCCAACTCAATTGCATCCAATCACAGCTCAAACTCCACGACTCAAGCTCGAACTCTCTGCGACTACAGTGCTTTTGTTCTACCTCAATTGGACCTCAATTGCCTTCGTTCTTTCGATGAAACAGGTCGTGGTAATCCCAGAAGACTAGAAATGAACTCAATTTCGATCAACACGGCTCCAAACTTCCAATTCGAATTTCCCCCCTATTTTCAAGATTTTTCGATTCGAAATTAACCCAGGGGCCTCACTGTCACTCGAGTCTCTCTCTCAATTCGACTTCCTCAGTCTCCCAATTGCACAATGAGACCGAAACAATAGGTTATCAGCTGTTAATGGACAATCATTAAGACAACCCACAATTTAGGGAATTTGTGTCTAAAGTGGTATAATTGTGTTTCCCATGATTCCCGTTTCAATGTTAGCAGCTGGGGTAGGGAAGATGACAAAGTGACAAATGTCACAATCTGGTAGCAAGAATCAATGGTAAAAGACCATTTTGCCCTCCGTTCGACAAATTACCATTTTACCCCTAGACATCCTTGACCCGTAACTTGGTCACCCGAACTCCGTTTTCGACGTGCCGCCTGTCGTTGGATTCGTATCGACGAGACCTAGGTAATGGTCCTTGGCCCTCGTCCATCGGACCTCCCGATCAAAAAGTCAACATTTGGCCCCTAATATGCCAAATTACCAAAATACCCCTCAACTTCCGAACATCATAACTTTCTCTACGAATGTCGGAATCGAACGTGCCATCTGTCTATGAACTCGTGACGTCCCGAACTACGTCACAGTCATCGGTCAAAGTCCATTTGACCGCCCGAACTAAAAGTCAACATTTTGCCCACGCTAGGGGCAAAACGGTCATTTTGCACGTTTCGTCCGATTTCAATCAACTAATCCCCGATTAGTCATTCTAAATCATGATTAATTAATATTCAATCCCGATATTCGGGACGGGTCATTACAACCTTCCCTCCTTAAAGAATTTCGTCCCCGAAATTCCAACTACTTGTATTCCACATCTGCCTCGTGGAAAACAAATGGGCCTCACAACACGTGTACACCTGTACACCCACTAGCCAATGCAGAACTCGTCTGCACTCAGACGTCACATCACCGATGCACGTCGTACTGACTACACTCGACCACCCCGAGTGAAAATGAATCACCAGAAATTGGCAATGTCGTCACTAAGCTGACTCCTTCAGCCTGACGGCCCCACGTAATCACTAATGTGCCCTGACATCCGCTCTCATAGAGAGTCACCAAAACTCACCTGTCAGTCCATGCTGACACCACAAGCCAAACTGTCACCACCAAGCTTTACCACCCTAGTAAAGCGCCAATCAGTAACAAATCAGTGACAACACATCATACCACCACGTCCGTCAATGTAGCACAAGATCAACAACACGATCTCCCCTCGCAGGGCAAACTCAATCCTGCGACAAATACCAACAGCAGTATCCACAACTGTCACCCCCTCAGCGATCCCAGATGCTGGTAGGGTCACGACAAGGTAACATCTCGCCGCAAAGCAACTTACGGTCACACTAACCACCAACTCACTCATCCTGAGTATATGCATACCGTCATCACACTCAAACAGACGGTGTAACTGGAACACATTGAACACCAGCCTAGCAGTGATCACACACTCAACACTAGAGTTATACTAGCCAACCATGGCTAAGAGCACCTGCTCAATCAATCACTGAAATCATTAGAATCACTCTACCCAGTGCATCGTGTTCAATGTCCAGTTCACGTTCACAACCCATCCAATGGTATCAGGATTAAGCCGACTACTAACACGTTCACCAACGTACTACTGGTATAACCCGTATATCGTCACCCGACACCACAAGTCTGCAAAGTATCATACCCCAAACCATAAACGAGGTACACCCATCTATCCCTTGACAAGACTACAACCACCTAGGTCATAGCCAAACACGTTCCAATAATGGAGTCCATTCGCCCAAACCAACAAGAGACAAATCGAAACTCCACCCATTAACTAGTTCCAATTCCAAATTCGAATCCGCAATTTCGTAAGAAATCCCGAATCCGAACCCACACATCACATTTTTAATTCATATCCAAATCCGAATCCGAAATCATTATTCCGTAAGCTAGCATTTGGAATAATCATTCCGCACCCAAATCCAGTATTCCACTTTCAAGTTCTAAAATCGAATCCTGAATCGTCACCCAGAAATTCGATTCCAAAACCCGAAATCTCGTTCACGTCCACTCGGACGCACCAAAACCGAACCTATCGGTTACCCACTCATTATACTCGGTTGACTTCATAAGGAAGCCAATCCAACAACACAACGGTTAAGGTTGACAAAATCCGATCACTTCGGAAACCTACTCACTTGAGTAACATACCACAAAAGGGCTCCACTTCGAAAAGAAGTTCAGTCCCGTCATTTATGACTCACATACCGGAGTAAGAGTGACAAACTCTCTACCCAACTGGATCATCAGGATTACGGTCCAGATCTATCACGACGCCAGCTGACCATGAACATCACGATCCTAGATCGTCACAATGCCCAATGTCCATGACATCACAAACCCGATCCACCTAGGGAAAACCAAGGATGATCCCAAAACGATAACACCAATATTCATCACCAGGTCAAGTTTATTCTGGGCCCAACACGCCCATCTACAAACCAGACCGTTAACAAAAACAACCATCCGGACCCACAGTAGTCCGACACACCCAAAACACCTGATACAATATTACAACACAAATGGACAATACAAACCATTTACAAGGTATCACGAAAACATGTATCAATACAATTATTCTGACCTACGGTCAAGTCGATCGGGGCAGTTCCTTCGCAAATGTCCAAGTTTCCTACAAAAGTGACAAGTGGCAGTGCTGAGGCGACTTGCCCCACCACGCCGCTTACTTATCGACTGGGTTGAAGTTCCACCCGAATGAACGCCTACCGAGGATTGCGACACAAGATGATGAAGGCTAACTCGCTTCGTTGTTTCCTGACTCATCTGTTCAGTATCCTGACGCTCTCGGCGTCGTCCAGAGCCCAAAGATTGTTCTGGCACAGGTAAAATAGTAGCCTCCACTCGGATAGCAGCATCCGATAATTCCCTCAGGGTGGAATACGAGCCAACAGTTACAGCTCCTCGTAACTCATTCCTCAATCCCTGCTCAAACCTTCGACACTTATCCTCCTCAGTAGCCACATACAGAGGAGCGAAACTAGATAAGTGCAAAAATTGCTGTTCATAATCGACCACTGACCGATTCCCTTCCTGCAATTGGAGAAACTCAACCTCCCTAGCGTTCCGAAATGAGCGAGGATAAAACTGATCCAAAAATCGCTCTCGGAATGCATCCCATGCCAAGGTACGGGCATCCCAGCCAGTCAACTGTAAACTATGCCACCACCTGTAAGCATAGCCATCCAAAAGAAAAGTGGCCAGGGGAACCATGTCCTCCAGGGGACATATCATAACCTCTAAAATCCTTTCCAATCGAGTAAGCCAATCTTCGGCACCATCCGGTCCCGAATCACCACGAAACACAGTGGCTCCCAACCGTCGAGCTCGCTCAATATCTGGGCCTTTACTAACACTACTCTCGCCCCTCCTATCTTCAGACCGTGTACGGGACGCACGACTCGGAGGCATGACGTATCAACAGAAATCAAGAACCAAATGCTCTGATACCAATTTGACAGGACCCGTCCCAACTGGACGTCAAAAACCGTGCCCGGTCCTGCCCCCGTCTGACAAATCAACTAAAGGTCCGAAACTCCCCTTCAGTGCTTGCCAGACAAGGGATGTTCGCGCGGATTTCTGCTGCTGTCACTGCCTCACGATCAATCCCGAGCGTCGTACCACGGCCTGGAGGGTCACAAAACAGAAAAGGTGTGAGTGGACAAAAATGACCTCTTATAAAAACATTTATCAAAATACAATCTTACCCTCCAGTTTTCACAAACTTGCATGCATATCGTAAAACATGAGTGACCGATAAAATCAAAACATATTTTCCCATGGTCCATTAGACTCATGTTCACCAAATCAGTTCATGTTATAAAACATCAAATCCCGGCTCTCAGGCCAAGCCATATGAAAACATAATCACTGGCCACAAAGACCAAAAACCCGTACTCAATACCAGTACATCATCACAATCAATACCAATCAGCACTAATCACCAGTGCACAAGAAATATATCAATTCAATCAATCCGCACTACTCACAAGTGCATAAAATATCACAAATCACATCTGCACTACTCACAAGTGCAAGTGCAAAATCAATCAAACTGCACTACTCACAAGTGCTGCACTACGCGTAGGCCAATATCCAGTCACTCTCTCGGGAATAAACACCTCTGGGCTCAACCTCCTCGGGCTCAGTCACCTCTGGGCGAACACATCCCCAGGATCAGACACCTCCGAGTGGTACATCCAGGCTCAGTATCATCCGAGAAGCTGACTACCATAGGATCAACTCCCGATCCTACAATCACATCCCCCAAGCTCCGGTCGTCTGGGTAATCCCCCCAAGCACCGACCGTCTGGGAATATCACAATCACAATGAAAACCATCCCGGGAATTACATCCCAAAACATTTCAATCAAATCTTGACTTCATACCAAGTCAAGATCATTCTCAACTGGGTCTCAAGCCCAAAATACCTTTTACACATAAACCGTTAAAATCACATTTAAATCAATAGAATAATCCGAAAATCATCATTGACTCACCAACCAAGTCAAAACATCATTTTAGAAATCATTTAAACTCCGGGCCTAGCCCAAAACATCATTTGCACATTCCTCGTAAAACGTGCCCGAAAGACTGATTAAAATAATCATAAAATCCCAATAAATCATTAATTGCACAATTTCACAAATGACTCCAATTCCGAGTCAAAATCACTATTCACTTGGGTTCTCATGCCCAAAATAACATTATCACGCAAATCCATGCGTTGCAACCTCCGTTGCCATTTTCACGTAAATCCACGAAATTGACCCTCGACTCATTCCCGAGTCACCACATCATCTTTCAATCCATGACTCAATAATCCGAGTCCAAACATTATTTTTACTCAATTTCAATCCCGGACTCATAAACCAAGTCCAAACATTATTTTTACCAAATTTCGTAATTTCTCGAAAATCGCCCAAAATAATAATATAATAATCATAAAACCGAGAAATTACCGGATTGAAACACAAATCATGCCCAAGCATATAAAATCATATAATAAGGCATTAGAAATCATATATGCATGCATCACGGTTAGAAAACAAAGTCCACTCACACACACCGTCCAAAACGGTCCGTTTCCGAGCTGCACGTTTTTCCGTAAAATCTGGAAATCACAACTCCTGTCCAAAATCATTATAGAGGGTTACTAACATCTCAAAATACAACATATAATTTTCCCCAATTTTTCCGGGATTTAAATACGTATTTTTAACGTAATACAAAACTTCGGATACGCGGAACATTATCGAATCAATATCCGATTTCCCCGAAATCAACGTCAAAATGTTCGTTACAATGAGAGGATCAAAAGTCATGTTGACCTCACCTTGAAACTAGGCCGGACGCGCCCCCACGCGCCACCGTGAGTGGCTGCGCGTGAAATCCACGCGCCTGCTACAGTACCTCGTCCTCACCCGTTTGTCTGTAAAACGGGCCATTTAACCCGCGAGGCGACCCGGTTAATTTCCTACCAATTCGACGTTGTTTCCATCAATTGAACATTCAGTCAGTTTCGAATTAAGTGCAATTAAAGATCCGTGGACTCAATTACGAACAACATTACCTATAACCCCACGATCACAGATGATCAATCGAAGGTCCTCCGGCCATTGTTCAACATTCCAAAACCTTCACCGTCACACGATTTCCCCAAATTGATTAATCCAGCAGCATCAAGGGACTCAGGTAAGCATTTTCCCCAACTCAATTGCATCCAATCACAGCTCAAACTCCACGACTCAAGCTCGAACTCTCTGCGACTACAGTGCTTCTGTTCTACCTCAATTGGACCTCAATTGCCTTCGTTCTTTCGATGAAACAGGTCGTGGTAATCCCAGAAGACTAGAAATGAACTCAATTTCGATCAACACGGCTCCAAACTTCCAATTCGAATTTCCCCCCTATTTTCAAGATTTTTCGATTCGAAATTAACCCAGGGGCCTCACTGTCACTCGAGTCTCTCTCTCAATTCGACTTCCTCAGTCTCCCAATTGCACAATGAGACCGAAACAATAGGTTATCAGCTGTTAATGGACAATCATTAAGACAACCCACAATTTAGGGAATTTGTGTCTAAAGTGGTATAATTGTGTTTCCCATGATTCCCGTTTCAATGTTAGCAGCTGGGGTAGGGAAGATGACAAAGTGACAAATGTCACAATCTGGTAGCAAGAATCAATGGTAAAAGACCATTTTGCCCTCCGTTCGACAAATTACCATTTTACCCCTAGACATCCGTGACCCGTAACTTGGTCACCCGAACTCCGTTTTCGACGTGCCGCCTGTCGTTGGATTCGTATCGACGAGACCTAGGTAATGGTCCTTGGCCCTCGTCCATCGGACCTCCCGATCAAAAAGTCAACATTTGGCCCCTAATATGCCAAATTACCAAAATACCCCTCAACTTCCGAACATCATAACTTTCTCTACGAATGTCGGAATCGAACGTGCCACCTGTCTATGAACTCGTGACGTCCCGAACTACGTCACAGTCATCGGTCAAAGTCCATTTGACCGCCCGAACTAAAAGTCAACATTTTGCCCATGCTAGGGGCAAAACGGTCATTTTGCACGTTTCGTCCGATTTCAATCAACTAATCCCCGATTAGTCATTCTAAATCATGATTAATTAATATTCAATCCCAATATTCGGGACGGGTCATTACATAGGAACCCCTATAAATTGTGGACACATGTGGTTGTGTTCAGGAGTAGAGAAAGGACTTGGTGACGTCGAGAGTGGCTTGTGTGGCGAGTGTCAGGGGATGATGTCAAGGGATGGCTCACTTCCTCACGACTTTGTTTCTAGGAACTCACACAAAACTTCCAAATGTGTCACCCATTCTGGGATTGCTTCAGCTCAATCTCACTTAACTTTGAAGTTCTCCAGGAATCCAAAGCTAATGAGCTCCCAAAAGGCCTCGTGCTAGGAAAATACGTACCCACCCATATAAGGCACTTCACATTTCGCTCCCCGAGCGATGTGTGATTGCTTACTGGTCTTGCTTTCCAAGCTTACAGGTCTTATTCACTATTCCTACTTCCAAAGCTCATGGGTCTAACAATCCACCTACCTTGGGGCCCAGCATCCCCACTGGCACACTTCCAATTGCGGTCCAGCTCTAATACCATTCTTTCACGGCCCGACTCCCCTAGCACAATATTGTCTGCTTTTAGCCCACGTCTTCACAACTTTGTTTCTAGAAACTCATACACAACTTTTCAGTGGGTCGCCCAACCTGGGATTGCTTTAGCCCAATCTCGATTAACTTTGGAGTTCTCAAGGAATCCAAAACCAATGAGCTCTCAAAAAGCCTCGTGCTAGGAAGATACATGCACATACATATAAAACATTTCACCTTTCCCTCCCTGAGCGATGTGGGATTGCTCACTGATCTTGCTTCCCAAACTCACAGGTCTTGCTCACCGTTATTACTTCCCAAACTCACGGGTCTTACAAAAAGCTTGAAGTTACAAAAAGCCTGAGGTATAATGAAAGCCAAAGTCAAGTGTGCCTTGAACATAGGGTAGAATTTTCTTAACAACAACTATATGTGCATCAGTGGGCACATGCATAAATTGACACACGATATTGAGATAAAATGTAAGGCCATGTCGAGTGAAAGTATAGTATTGAAGAGCAACTACAAGACTTCAATACAAAGAAGGATCATGGAGTAGAACTCCATCATTGACGACAAACTTGGAATCTGGAACCATAGGCGTAGTCACTAAACTACAAGAGGATATGCCAAATTTGGCCAGCAGATCAGAAGTATACTTTTCTTCATTGATAAAGACACCATCACTGAAGTACTCAACATGTAATCCAAGGAAATAGGACAAAGGACCAAGGTCCTTCATGTCAATTTCAGCCCCTAAATCAGAGATCAATTGAGACAGCCAGTGGAGTATTACCAGTGACAATGATGTCATCCACATAGAGTAACACAAACAACAACTTTGAGCCTCAATGAGAAGTGAACAAGGAAAAATCAGCCAAGGATTGAATGAAACCCAATTTGAGCATATGAGATGTGAAACGGGAAGCACGAGGAGCCTACTTCAAACTATAAGGGGATTTCTGAAGCTTACACACAAGGTAAGGATGATGGGGATCAGGGAGCACTGGTGGCTGATCCATGTACACCTCATCTGTAAAGTAACCATGAGGGAAAGCATTTTTCACATCCAACAGCCTTAAGGTACAAACAAATTGAGTTGCAAGAGCTAAGACAAAAGGCACAGTGGTATGCTTCATGATAGGACTGAATGTTTCCTCATAGTCAATTTTAGCCCTCTGAAAATATCGGTTGGCAACTAGATATGCCTTGTGTCGAGAAACCGTGCCATATGTATGCTTTTTCAACTTAAAAACCCACTTGTAACCAATAACACTCCTGTGTGCTGGAAGAGAAACCAAGGACTAGGTCTGTTGTTTCTTAAGAGTAGTGAGTTCATTAAGCATAGCCTGATGCCACTCAGATATTTGTAAAGCTTAATTATAGGAGGCAGGTTCAACTAGAGAACTAAGGGCACACAGTAGTAACGTGGAGTGCAAGGTAATCTTTCCAACTTGGTTTGAAAACACCATTCTTTGACCTAGTTCCCATGGGATGTAGAGAAGTGGGGTGAGCATGCCGTGATGAAGAGTTAGTCCTAGGTATGGCAACAACAAGGTACATGGAAGAAGTATTGGTAAAATCAGTAAGAGGATAATACACTAGAAGAAGTGATGGACACTAGAGTCGAACTATTTTACAGAGCTGTAGTGGGGACAAGAGAGCCCTGAGTTGAGGAGGAGACGGCATCTAAGTCTGGATGGCCAAAAGAGAGCCCAGAAGAGACCACATATGAATTAGTAGGAGATAATGGAGTATAGGTAGAAATAGTTACATTGCCAAAAGCTGTGAAAAAAGAGAGAATGATGAATGAGGGGGAGACACTGAGGAAAAGAATGAATGAAAGGGAAAAAGTGTTTCGTCAAAGACAACATGGCAAGAGATATATGTTTTCTTGCTAGACAAGTCATAACATAAGAAGCCTTTGTAATCCAAGGTATAGCCAATAAAGACACACTGAACAGTTCTGGGATCAAGCTTGGTATGAGTGTAAGGGGGAAGGTAAAGATAACAAGCACAACCAAAAATCCTGAGAGAGGCAAGGTTAAGAGGATCACCAAACAAATAAGAAAAAAGGGATTACATATGAAGGAATAAATAAGGCATTCGATTGATTAGATAATTGGGTATGAAGAAGCATGAAACCAAAAAAAATTAGGCATGGATGCAGCCTTTAACAAAGCAATAGTGGTTTTTATTAGATGTCTATGCTTCTTTTCAACAAGGCCATTTTTTTGGGGTAAGGACAAGATTTCTAATACTGAATACTCTCAAAGTCCATGAACTCCATCATGGCCTTACTAATAAACTCACCACCCTCATCACTCTGAAATATTTTGATAAACTGAGCAAAATAGTTGAGAACATGGTTGTAGACTTTAACAAACACTGTGTACACATCTGATTTATGCACTAAGGGAAAAGGCCAGCAGAAACGTGTAAAATCATCAACAAAGACTACATAGTACCTATATCCAATAACTAAAGGATAAGGACTAGGTCCCCAAACATTAGAGTGGATTTTAAATAAAGGCACATTTACCTTAGTATCTGAAATAGGAAAAGGTAGTCTAGATAGACACCTTTCCTTGAAGACAAGAAATGCAAACATGTGGAGAAGCATCAAGTGAGTAAGGGATCTGAGCGTGATGCAACATAGAACCAAAGTGATGATGCCAGAGGGAAGACTTGAGCTTTTGCCCCAAACAACCAGTACCAAAGTGGTGAAATGTAGTGGGAGAGGGAAATGAAGTTGGTATAGGATACAGACCAGCAACACTAGGGGTTCCATCTTGTCCTGAATGTGAAGAGAACATGCATCAAATGCCATTTGACAATTATTATGTTGATAGAACTTGTGCACGTAAAGTAAATTGTGCACTAATTAGGGAATATGAAGAACATCATTTAGTCCAAACACATTATTAGAGAATGGCAACGTAACAGAACTAATACTAGCTATAAGCAAAAAATCTCCATGATCTACTGAATTACTTGAGTTGGTTGGACCTGGTTTAACCTGTGGAACTGAGAACCATCATAATTCGTATGGTTGGTGGCACCAGTGTCAGTAATCCAGAAGTTAGGATCACTGAACTCAAAGTTGGTAGTAGCTGAGTATGCTTGAGGTTGTTACATGGAAGAGAAAATGCCTCTTAGAGAACATTGGAGGGCTTCATGGCTAAGGAGCTTGCAGAGCTGGCACAAAGGTTGAGAGGAAGATCCAAGCACACCAAGACACGAGATAGAGCAACTGAAAACTATGGAGTAGCTGGATTGTAACCGTGAGAGAAACTACCATAACCAGTGCCCTGGGGAGGACCATTGTGATATACATAACCTCCATTGTTGTAAACATAGCCATTATTATATCCTTAACCATTGTGTTAGCCTGCATTGTTGATGTTATAGCCATTCTTATAATCATGTTGATTATTGTAGTACTGATTATTTCTTCCTCCTTGATAGTAGTCGTTGTTCATGCCTCAATAGCCATTGTTCCTACCCCCTATCACGATAATTATTTCTTCTATACCAATTGTTCTAATAGTTATTCCTTAACTACCAAGTAGACTCTTACCATTGAGGTTTATTATTATTGGACATACCAGAAGATTGAGAATGAGTACTTGAACTATCCGTAGTGGCAACCATAGCAGTAATCACAGAGGATTGAGTCTGAAGCTAAATAGTAACTCTGGCAAGATCAACTTCCTCAACTAAGAGTAAGGTGTGAAGCTCAGACAAGGTTAGAGAGACATACCGTGCTTGAATATAGGATTTGAAAGAGTGGTAGTTAGTGGATAATCCATTAAGGGTGATTAATATCACATCCTTATCTGAAACAATGAAGCCAGCACTAGCTAAACGTTGCCTAGCTGATCTGATCTTATTCAAGAACACCTCGAGCAAATCAGCTCATTTCTGTAGAGTCTGGAGGTTTTTCTTTAAGTGCATGAGGTTTGATTCTGATAAAGAGAAGGAACGTTCTTGTAAAGTGAGCCAAGCCTCCCTAGATGATTCACACGCCATGATCTCAGTGAATGCATCCTCAAATATTGTGGCAATCAGCATGTTGAGCAAGGTGGCATCCATGTCAATTCATTGTGGATAGGCTTGATTAGATGAATCAGAGCAAGGTGTCAAGCCATCTAAGTAACTAAACAGATGAAGCTCTTTCAAAAACCTATGAACTTTAACACTCCATGAGATGTAATATGTATCATCAAGCTTAATAACAGCAAGTTCTATGGCATATTTCAGCAAATCCATTGAGGAAGTCATCAGTTGATAAGAAGTTCAATATAAAACCAAGAATACGAGGGTTTTGACAGAAAAGAAAGAGATTGATCAGCGATCAAAGGAAACAATACAATCGAAGTCTAGAAAAAACAAGACTTAGAGGAAAAAAAAAAGATCTCAAAAGAATTCAAAGAATCGACATGTTAACCTATGCATGTAAGCTACTCGATTTATAAGAAAGGATCAAGAAGGAATCAAAAGAAAGTTGAGGAAACAAACAAGATTGTGTAAAGAGAACTTCAAGAAATTGGAGGATTCGAAGAGGCTAATACACCTTTCAACATCTTGTACATAAATACAGAAGCCATAGTACCTGAGCTTGCGGGAAGAAGAAATAGGTTCGTGAGCTACAAGCTTAGTAGCTTTGATACCATGAAAGGAAACATGGATCAATCATGAAGTGACGAAGAGAATAGAGAATTGAGAGAGTATTCTTCTGCATATAAACTTAATTTCATTCAATGCAACTGATAACGCCCAAACTACACATTAAATTAAACACGTAATTTGAGTATTATGCAATTTAAACCTTTTTTGTGTAGATGTAGTATTGGTAAATATGGATCGTTATTAACCGGGGAAATTAGGGAACAGTAATAATTTGTTAGTGAGAAAGAATAATGAATAAAATAATTATTTAATAAAATAATTAATTAATAAATGAATTAATGAATAAGAGAATTAATGAAATAATGAAATAAAGAATAAAAGAATAAAAGAATAAAGAATTAAATGGGAGTTTGAAAAGATTGTAATTATAGAATAAAGAAAATAAGTAAAAATAATTAAGAACTTAATTCTACTTCTACTTTAACTTTTGTACAAGTGAACTTTCTTCAAACACATATTTTTACCAACACTCTAATATCATGCTCGTATTGAACCAATCACGAAATCCTACCTTAATCATCTCAAATACATGCATACATTTTTCATATTATAAATGTCCGAACAACGGATTATCTACAATATGATTCACCTTAAGTTTGTGATTTAATGCGCCGAACAGCGGTCAAACATTAAATCTCTTCAACTCTATTCTAAATGCCCGAACAGCGGATCAACATTTAGCTTCGAATTGAAGTTTAAGCACTAAAATATATGAAGTAAAAGAGATTCAGAAAGTAAAACACATGGAGATTGCATTCATACTTACAAAAGTTTAGAAAGAAATTACCATCACATGTATTGAATTATAAGTAAACTGAAACAATAACAATAATTTAAGTAAAGGGAATAAAGTTACACTTTCGGAACCCAAGAACAGCTTGTGATTCCGAAAGTGGATGGAAATAATGGAATGTTATTCATGAAATTCTCTGAACAGCAGAATGAACCTTATGAAGATGGAGGATAAAACATAAGAATTCGGACTTAAATTCTAGAATTATTTCGGAAATACTCGGCCTAGGTATTTCTTAAGGAAAGCATAAAAATGTGTTTAAGAGATCTCAAAGAAAAATCACAAGAACAAAGTAAAGAAGAAATGAAATTAAGAACTAACATAAAAATAACATAAATTAAGAACAAGAATTAAAAGAAAGCTAATTAATAAGAAAATCTACAAGAAATTAAAATGGTCCCCAAAATAAAGAACAAAATAGAAAGAAGATGAACTTAAATGAAGAGTGAAAAAGAGAGAAAAATTAGAATCTAAACTACTAAAAAGAGAACCAAAATGGGGACCTTTTTATAAATGAAATGACTTCACTATTTATAGAAGGAGTGCCAAAATTCAAATAAAAAAATACTAAAATAAAATAATGAAATGATGAACAATGATGAAAAATGATGAAATTGAGGATGGTTTGGGCTGAAAAGTGACTGATTTTCGTGCAAAAGTGGAGCAGGTTTGGTGTGGTTTGGTGCAGGAAATGACTTGGCAGGAAGCAGCTAAAAAGAAGACCCAGAATTCGGTAGGTGAATGCTGACAAAGAGTGGGTGAGTTGGTGAGCTGCTACTGACAATAAGTCAGAGGACTCAGAAGGCGTACGTTGAGTTGGAAAGGGGAGGTCAGTACACGCGCACCAAAAGTGGGATGTGGGCTTCGGTAGCTATCTGCTGGCGCGAGATCTGTGCAGGCGCGCGTTCGGCGAGCTTGGATTGGATTTCCGATTGGACTTGGGCCCGGCGTCTGGGCTACTGGGCTGGAACGAAATTGGATTTGGGCTTTTGGATTCTTAGGCTGTAGCTGGGCTGATCAAATGGATTAGGCTGCAGCTGAATTTTTAATTTAAAAATTAATTAATATAATTTCACGAAATTTCATCTATAATTTCTTCGTTATAACTCCGATTGGGACGATTTTTTCGCCAAAACACTCCAAATTCCAAACTTTATTTATTTCTACAAAAATATCACAAAATATATTATTTTCTCTAATTGTTTACTATTTTAATATTAAAATTTAAGTATAAAGAGCATAAAATAATACTTAATTAACGACCTATCAGCAACCCAATACATTATACACATTACATTTGCTTTTTATATCTCTAACAACTAACTTACTTGGACAGCCAACCCTAACCCTAACTAACTTAACTAATTGTGGGAGCTATCAACAACTAACCTAACAGCCTAACAAACTCAACCGTTTAACAAACTCATCTGCCATCATCACGAACTTATAAATTAAAAATAAGGTAAGCTAAATTTTAGTTATGGAAATTTTTTTTGAACAAATTTCTATGGTATTAAGTGAATTTCAATGATTAAAAAAATATATCTAGAAAGAATACAAACTATATGCAAATAAATAACAAATAATCTTCTTTTACGTAATAAAATATCATACGATCTCCAAAAACATCATCATCCATTTTATTTAAGTGTAAAATAAATTAAGGGTAAATTACATTTTACTACCATGTGGTTTACACCTAATAACATATTCATACGTAAGTTCTGAAATGTTACAATTTTCACCCTTAACTATTTAAATTGGTACACTTTGACCCCTTTATAAAAAAATTTGTCAAATCTGAAATGGGACTCACAATTTTAAATAATAAAATATTGATTTAAATTTATAAAAAATATTTATTTTAAACAATCCAAAAAATAATAAAAATTAAAAAATTTACAAATGTGCAAAAATTAAAAAATTTATAAAAAAATCTAAAAAAATTATTTATGTACGAAAGTAATTTGTCTCTCTTTATCATCTTTATTTTTTTTACTAAGGTCTTATTTCAATAAAACAAAATTAAAAAAATTATTTATGGAGAGAGAAAATTTACTTTCATAAATAAATAATTTTTTTTAAAATTATTTAAATTTTTGATTTATTATAATTTTTCTTATTTTTATTATATGAAAGTAAAAAAATTTGGATATTTTTCAAAATAAATCATTTTTATAAATTAAAATTAAAATTTTATTGTTTAAAGTTGTGGGTCCCATTTTAGATTTGACAAAAAATTTAACCAAAGAATCAAATTGTAACGATTTGAAGAGTTCAGGGTAGAAATTGTAACATTTGAAAATTTAGGTATGAATCTGTTATAAGGTATAAACTGCAACGTAGTAAAGTGTAATTTGTGCTACTTATATAATATGAAAAATGTAATAATAACGGTATAATTGGAGATAAATAGAATTAAGCCTATTGATGGACTAAGCTTGTTTACTATTTATAATCTGAATTAAGCCTAATTATGGACTAAGCCTTTCTAAATACCCGCGTGATTAAAATTTTGGGTTATTTTTAGGTCAACCCGTTATGACATATTTAATAAATGAGTGAATTATGGGTCAATTTGTTAACTCGTATAATGACCTATTAACCCGTTTAATAAACAGACAGATTTCAGATCAATCTGTTAACCCGTATAATTACTTATACATATTAGATTTTGAACATGACTTATTTATTAAATGGGTTAAACGGATTACCCAAGTTCGATGGTTCATTAACATGTCAGGTTTGAGTTGGATATCTTTGATATGATTATTAAACGGGTCAGCTTCGAGTCTGGCATATTTAGGTAAAACAGTGTTCATGGCACAATACGAACCCAACATGATACAATCCATTGCTAACCTCACACCTAGCCCGAGGCATCAGAGGATCCCGTTAGAAGAAGAATGAGATTTACAATATTATTTCTCATTTAGGTTATTTAGAGGTTATATGTATGTATGTATGTAAGTACATATATATATATATATATATATATATATATGCAGAGCCATAGTGGGACTAGGGGTCCTGGCCCCCACTGATTTTTATACATTTTAATATAATATGTATATATTATATATATTACCATATATTTTAATTAATTAAAAAATTATTAATAAATAAGAACTATTATATAATTATAGTCAATTATACATTTTGGAATTCCCATTAATTTGGAAATAAAATTTCAAGTTACATAATATATGGATACAATATATCATTATCATATATGATTCATAAAAATTCTAGAGATATTTTGACATAGAAATATATAGGTTCGTATTATAGTTAATTTTTCTTTTCAATTTTCAAAATTTTACACTATCTATTTTATTTTAATATTTTAATTATAATATATTTTGAGCATGCGATGATTCAAACTGAGAATCTATCGAAGACAACTATACATGATTATAGTGAATTAGTAGCATGATATAATTTTTTTTTATCTATAATTTGGTTAATTTGACATAGATTATGATGAGTTGAATTATATATTTTTAAAAAGTATTTAGAAAAGGCCCCTACACAGATGAAAATCTGACTGCATCATTGTATAAATATAACTCTCACTGCATCATCGAGTTTTGCACCACATGATGTAGGCATGATAAATCAGAAAAAAAAAATGGCACACACACACACACACACGCACACGCACATGCACACGCACACACTGTTAGGATCTGACCCTCCTCGGCCAGGACCCGACTCTAACACGATATTATCCGCTTTGAGCCTTCTCGCCCTCACAGTTTTGTTTTCGGGAGCTCATGGTGCAACTTCTCAGAGGGTCACTCATCATGGAATTGCACCAACCTCAACTCGTTTAACTTTAGAGTTCCAACCGAACCCAAAGTCAATGAGCTCTTAAAAGGTCTCGTGCTAGATAGGTGTGTGTCTACACCTTTAAGGCACACCACTATTCCCCTCCCAGACCATTCCCTCATCGCAGGAATGTGGGATCGTTCACCGTTCCTCCAGGACACGGGTCTTATACACACACACACACACACACACACACACACACACACACACACACACACACATATGGGTGGGCATGAATCCGTTAAAACCGCTAACTGATTCGCTTCAAATTGTTATTTATTCAATGGTTTAGACGTCAAACGGTTTGAGAATCCAAACTGCTCCGTTAGTAATAGTTTGAATTTGGATTTTCATTTTGGAAATCCGTTAAATCCAAATCGAACCGTTAATGAATATATTTGTAAAACCCGTGTGTAAGACCCGTGAGTTTAGAAAGCAAGACCAGTTAGTAAGACCCGTAAACTTGAGAAGCAAGAATAATGAGTAAGACCCGTGAGTTTGGGAAAGCAAGACCGGCGAGCAATCTCACATCGCTCGGGGAGGGAAATGTGAAGTGTCTTATGTGTGTAGGCACATATCTATTTAGCACGAAACCTTTTGGGAGCTTATTGACTTTGGATTTAGTTGGAACTCCAAAGTTAAGCGAAATTGGGCTAGAGTAATCCCAGAATGGGTGACCTACTGGGAAGTTGAGCGTGAGTTCCCATAAATAAAACTATAAGGGTTGGGCCCAAAACAGACAATATCGTGCTACGTGAGACGAGTCGTGACAGAATGGTATCAGAGATGGACTCCGACCGGAAGTGTGCTAGCGAAGACGCTAGGCTCTACGGTGAGTGGATTGTAAGACCCGTAAACTTGGAAAGCAAGAACAGTGAGTAAGACCTATGAGACCTTTTGGGAGGGAAAGGTGAATTGTTTTATATTTGTGAGCACATATCTATCTAGCATGAGACCTTTTGGGAGCTCATTGACTTTGGATTTGGTTGAAACTCCAAAGTTAAGTAAGATTGTGCTAGAGTAATCCCACGATATGTAACCTACTAGGAAGTTGAATGTGAGTTCCTTGAAATTAAGCCGTGAGGAGTGGGCCCAAAGCGGACAATATTGTACTAAGGGAGTCAGGTCGTGATACCGTGTCTTGGGAAGAACGGTGAACAATCTCATATCGCTCGGGAAGAGAAAAGTGAAGTGTCTTATATGTGTAGGCACATATCTTCCTAACATGAGCCATAAATGTGCGGGCACATATCTTTCTAACATGAGCCCTATTGGGAGCCTAGGATGGGTGACCCACTGGAAAGTTCCGCACGAGTTCTCAGAAATAAAGCCGTGTGAACTGGGCCCAAAACGGAAAATATCGTGTTAGGAGAGTTGGGTCATGACAATATTAATTTTTAAATCTATTATTAATACAAAATAAAAATAATAAGGATAAAAAGATACCCAGATATACCAAAATAAATATATGTATATCCAGATAAAAGTATAATAAAATATTATTAAATGGTAATATTTCTTTGATAAATTTTAATAGAGTAGTAATGCTTGCAATTCAATTTTGCACAAACTTAATATACAAAAAATTTGAGTATTGATTATTCTGTTATTCTTTGTATCCTTAATTTTTTTTATATCTTCCTTTTTTAATGACTAAACGGTTTCAAGCCGTTTCGATCCAAACTATATTAACAACGGTTTGGATGGAAACAATTTAATTTCTAAAAAAAACAAAACTGTATTGAACCGTTAAGATTTTAACAGTTTAAATTTAGATATTGCTAATATTTATATCGAACTGCACCGTATCCACCTATATATATTATATGTGGCAACCAATACAACCTTGAGTTAATTATTAACTTTAATGTAGAGCATGTGTGGTTAGGAACCTAGGAGTAATTTTGAAATTTCAAAAATTATTGTATTAAGGAAAAGAAAATACAATATACTAATTATAAATTAAGTCCGACTAATCATAACGAATGAAAGTGGGCTAGCCCTCGGCATTGGGCCGGGCCGGGCAAATTTTTTGGGTTTGGGCCGGGCCTATTAAATAATTTTTAAATTTGCGGGTCGGACCGGGCGGACTTAATGACATAAAAAAGAGCCCACGGGCTTTTATCGGGCAGGATTTATATCGGGTTTTTTGGGTCGGGCCTATTAAGCCCACATGGATCGGGTTTACGTGGGTTTTTGTAATAAATTATGTCTCAAATTTTAAAATTCCAAAAAAATATATGCATAAAAAAAAGTATTAATAATGAAAAAAATACTCAAGGGTGTAAAAACGTGGTCTCGTTAAAATAAAATACTCAAAGATGCAAAAACGTTGGGCCTATTAAGTAGATGGAGGAGTGGTTAAGGTTTGTATTGGATATTGGGTATTGGGCTTTTTAAAATAAATTAGGTGGGTTTGAGGCTGAGATTTGGGTTTGGGTTGAAATATTAGTATTAAGAATGAGTTGAGTATTAATTTTTAAATAATAAGTATTTTATATTTTCGGGCTTATGAGCCGGATTTATCACGGGCTGGTCGGGCTGGGCTTACCGGACTTTATCGGGTTAGGGCCTATCGGGTTTGAACACCATAAGCCCAATCTAGCCCG
This sequence comes from Prinsepia uniflora, assembly GCA_032719365.1. Lineage (NCBI taxonomy): Eukaryota > Viridiplantae > Streptophyta > Magnoliopsida > Rosales > Rosaceae > Prinsepia > Prinsepia uniflora. The sequence goes on from CM064863.1 coordinate 73,247,660, forward strand.
CTAACTCTCGGGCCGGACCGGCCCACGACCCATAAGGGGTTGGGCCAGACTTTTGTCCATCGGGCTTATCGGGCCCATATAAGTTTATGGGCTTTTGGGCCAAATGTTGAGGGCTAAAGTGGGCGACGATTTTAGAAGGTCGGAATTGAAGAAATCAAGAAATGGAGTACGTACGTAAACTATCTGAGGCCACTTTTTAGTTCGTTATGAGTACGTAGCTGCTATTTTATTATAGTTCTATAGGTCCACAAGACAAATAAGAATGGTCTATTTTTAATTCCGCTCAAATTTAAGGGCTATTTGATAATTAATTCCGCTCAAATTCTTAAGTATTTCTATGTTCAACTTTACCAATATTTTAATAAATTGTTGCTTTTTGGATGGTAACTCATTTTCTAATAATAATTTAAGGGGATATCAAGTTGGATTTCTCCTTCAATAAAAATATAATTTTAGGATATTATTGTTTTGGGTCAAATATAATACCTAGTATATATATTAGTCCCACACCCTTCAACTCAACCTTTCCCATGTATAGACACCTCCTCCTCTTCTGATCAAAAAAAAAAAAAAGACACCTCCTCCTCTTTCTACTTCTCCAGATTATATTTCCTTGACTTCCAAATTTGAAATCACCGCTAGCGTATCTTGTATTGACCTAATTGATATAATTAAAAGGAAATCACCCTAATTTTTGAGACGTACGTTATTGGTGGTTCTTTACTACCGAAATCAAGGAAAAGAAGTTTCTGGGTACCAAATAATTTTGTTTTTGTCCCATAACTCACTGTCCCTGCAAGAAAAAGATGGAACTTTATTATGCCTCACATGGAAGAACTCTTGTTAATTATGCTTTTTTCTTTTCTTTTTCTTTTTCTTTTTCTATTTTTATTATTAATTATTCATGCCTTTGCTATACCATATATACCATTGGAAAATGGCCAATAATTTTTATTATTCTCTCAATTATCTGATGAAAAAGCTCCATTTTTATATATTATCCTAACAAAATAAAAATAAATATAATATTCAAACATCGGACACGTTTACTTATTACGAATAAAAATAGTGGGCAATAAAAAAAGTACGTGATCGGACATGTTTACATCAAATATCCCATTGAGTTGTTACTAATTATATGGAATTAAAACAATAATGAAGTTGATTTTTATTGTTATTATTTACCAACTTTTATGAACCGGAATAAAAACTAACTTAATTACAAAAATATCTTTGCTTTATATTTTTTATTTTATTTTTTTTAAATCGAGGTTGAGACTTACATAGCCAATTAATAACAAATCCAAAATATCATATATTTTATTGTGATTATTCACTAATAAAATATGAGAAAATACACATGATTTAGCCATATATAACTCATTGATAAATAATATCAAAATAATAATAAAAAAAAGTAATGAGAATCATTAACATTATTTCTCAAATTTCTGAGATTATCTGATGTATAATAAAATTATCTATTTTCAATGATTATCTAATCGAAAGTAATTAGTTTTAGATCAGATTTACGTGTGGATATCTATATGAGGGACGTGTGGTTCATGGGGTCAATTTATTAAAAATATTAATTTGTTTATTTCTTTTCACACCAGCCAGTCAGCCACGCATTGTTGTTTTTAATTGGACAAAGTCGATATCATTGTAATTATTGTTATAATTGATTTGATTAAAGTTAAAACGAATCTGAAGTTTTCAGGACATGCCACGATGTGTTGCTCGACATCATTTGCTACTTTCAAAAATACATTATTTCACACATCCATTCAAATTTTTTCTATGTTATATAATTTACTTATTACTTTCTTGAACAATAATAGAAAATTATCAACCGGACATCTTTATCACACAAAAAATTCACTCATACTCCTTTATCACACAAGAAATTCACTCGTACTCTTGTTTTTTTCCTTTACAATCCGAAGTAAGAGCTTTGTGATATTTTCACATTCGGCTCAAGTATATAAACCAAACAAAATCCCTTCAATTCTTAAGTATATAAACCAAACAAAATCCCTTCAATTCTTACTTAGTCACTTTTTTCATACTACTCTCTATCTTTCTCCCTCTTCCCTCTTTTTTTTTTTTTTTTTTTATCTCTTCCTTCAATAAAGATGAAGAAGATAAATCTCCATATGAAGATGAAAGGGACGAGAGGAGCGATCCTCTCCCATCCAAACACTTTTCATTTATCTGTATCTCTTCTCAAATCCAAAACGCTCTCTCATTCAAACCCAAAAATCATTTCCCATCCAAACCTATAATGTAACGGCTCGAACATTCTGGACATGTAATTCTAGAAATTTTAATTCTAAATTGACGTTTTTTTCCCATGTGTATATTTGTTGAAGCAGAAAACAAACCCGTCGCGAAAAGTCCTCACATTTCTTGCAAACAGCAAACAATTAGCTATCGTTGCCTCGATCGATTACTCGGGGGGTTGTTCGACCAACAACACTCTGATGCCTAAGTTAGTTTTGCGAGAGGAAAATGATATACTTCGAAGCGAAGAATCGACTTACTTTGGAAATGAAATGTGCTCCGCTATTTATAGGAAAATCTTGAGAGCCTCGGAGTGTTCTAATTGGTCGGTTGAATTTTTAATTAATAAATAATATATTATTAATAAAATATATTATTTAATAATTATAATAATGGCTCATTATGATAATAATGATAATTATTGTGATTTAATATCAATATTTAATTGTCCGTTATTAAGAATAATGAAAATTAACTCTCGGGGAGAATATTAATATTACCGAGACTTTCAACCCGATCAAATAACGTATTTAGCTGGTAAATAGATTATTTAAATGTGTTGGTGTCTAGAAGCCATTTGTATTATTGACAGGGCAATTTGGTCATTTTTGGAATTATGGGCCACGTGGCAGCTCCACAATTTTTGAGTGATTTATGGTTCCACAAATGCCCCCACTTAGCTTAGGAATTCAGGGAATCGTAAGGGAAGTAAGTTTTTGGTAGCCCCAGTAAATCTTGTTTGTATTGTTGGTGTTGATGTTGAAGTCTCGCTAAGTCTGGGATCAAGTGAGCATGTACTTAACCCAAATTATGTATTTGTACAAGGTATATACTTGCCCCAAAACATAATAAGTGCTAACATCAGCTTTTCAACTCATAACTCTCTTTTTTAAGAAATAAATCCCTCTTAATGGTGATTAATTTCATTTAATTGAAATTAACTCCATTTTTTTCCTTTTGAGACTTGTTTTCTTACTTAAAGTGATTTGGCTGCAAAGAATGAGAAATCCCTTAACTTCAGACTGCTGGTTCGAAAAAAGAAAGTGGTGAGGTTGGCTCATTTGGAGGTGGGAAGGACAGGTGCTCACGTCAATTCTCCAAAAAATTGTGGGTAAGACCAATTGTCATGTTTTGTTTTATTATATTTGTTGTGTGGATTTTGGTGTTTGGTTTTTGGGTCAAGAATGAAGTGAAGTGGGAAGTGTGAGAAATGGAAAAGTCTGGTCTGTTTGGAGATCGGTTGTACAACAGATGGGACCAAGCAGACTGCGTGGCGAGTGAGGAATTGTAACGACCCGTCCCTGGAGTCGGGATTAGCTTAGTGATTAGTGACGGATTAGCTAGGTTAATCGGTGTTTAGTTGGTTACTTTTGGACGATCGGCGCAGAATGACGATTTTGCCCCTAGATTGGGAAAAATGTTGACTTTTGGTTCGGACGGTCAATTGGGCATTGACCATTGATCGTGATGTAGTTCGGGACGTCACGAGTCCGTAGACAGGTGGCACGCCCGATTCCGACATCCGAGGAGGAAGTTATGATGTTCGGAAGGTTGAGGGCATTACCGTAATTTGGTTAAAATAGGGGAATTTGTTGACTTTTTGAACGATAAGGTTTCTTCATGCAAACCGAGGACCGTTAGATAGATCTCGATGTCCTGAGTACAACGACAGGTGGCATGCCTGTATCGGACATCGGACGAGTGAGCTACGGGTTTAGAAAGTGAAGGGTAAAATCGTAATTTGAACAAGTAGGGGTATTTTGGTCTTTTGTACCTTGGGAAGCGTGCCAATCAAATGAGGACAGGTGTACATGGTTTATTGGATATTTTGGGATGGGACCACCAGGTGTTTGACACCTGGCTGGATTCCAGTGGGTTCTAGCCTACGGTATAATTGTTTAAACGGTTGTGTAACCGTGCATTTTGGGAGAAACACAGAGACAGAGACCGGGGAAAAATCGATTGGGTTGCAGGGTGAGTGAGCCTTTGGGATTGTGTGTGTGTGACCAGAGAAAAGCTGAGAGTGTAGGGAGTGTTTTGGGAGCAGCAGGAGAGTCGAGTGAGTGTGTTAGTGAGGGGAAACCCAGGGAACAGAACCGGGAACACCGTGCACGGCTGTGCACCTCGACTGATCGACCTATCGGAATTTGGGCACACGGTAGTGTTTAGCAACCTGAGAAGGGCCTTGTGGACCCAGAGGAGCATGACGGAGCTCACGGTGGTGGTCAGAGAACAGGTGAGTCCCTCGGTTTCCCCTGTTTTCTCTGTTTTTCCAGTTTGGTTTTAAAACTAAAGTCGTGAAGTTTGGTGATTTGTTAACTCGATTTATTGGTTCTAGTAGCTTTAGAAGGTTGTGTTTGAGCTTAGGAATCGAACCAGAGCTTAGTGGTGGCCATGGGTGGCCGGAATTCGAACTAGTATTCTTCTGGGTTTTACGTCGAGTTTGAGAGGTAGTTGTTAGTTTTTCGTGTTTTTAGATAGTGGATTAGGTTGCTAGGAGTAGGACGAAGCTTTTGGGATCGATTGGACTGAAAATAGACTGGATTTGAGGGAGAATCGGTCACGCTGGTTCGGTTCGACCAGAGCGGTCTGGACCGGCTGGACGAAGGTTGAAGACAATGAACAGTGCAGGAGCGTGAGACCCACGCGTAGCCCCTTTGGGCGGCGCGTGAAGGCGTGTGGGGTAGGATCTAGGGAAGTGTCCAACATGGTTTTTACTCTAATCGATGTAACGAACATTTTGGGACAAGTTTCGAGACAATCGGACATCGTTTCGGGTTAGTTTTGAGGGTCCGAAGGTTTTAGGGCTCGTTTAAAAATAGTTAAAAATTTGAGAAAATTACGGGACTTTAATATAAGCTTAATGAAGTAGTTAGTGACCTCGTTATGGGATTTGGACAGGTTCGGGAAAGCCGAGAATAGCGGAATGGCCAGGAACGGCGTAAGTGCGCGCGTATCGAGGCGATGTCGGAATGGTCTGTGAGTGGAATTTGCTTTCTAACTTATGATGCATGCATATATGTTTTTATATGTTTTCTATACTTGATTCTATGATTTGATTTATGATCTCGATGATTTTTGAGTTTGCACATATTTTGAGGTATTTTACGGAATTTCACGTTTTACGAGTTTTCGAACGATCTTGAGATTTGACTGTGGTTTTAATGATTTGGTTTCGGGAATTGAAATATGATTTGATTTCACGAATTTGAAATGGATTTTGGAAAAGAGATTTCAGGCTTGGAGCCCTGTTTAGAAGCATTCGGTTTTGAAACTGGATTTCGGATTTGGTTTTGATTTTTGGAAAGGGAATCTGGATTTGGGTTCGAGATGATGGTTCCGGATGCTAGCTTACGGAATCATTGTTGCGAATTCGGAGATGGATTTTCTATGATTTTCACTGATTGGATGAAAACTGGTTTTGGGTTTAAAGACCTGGAAAAGAAAAGAAAAACCCACTGGATCTGGTTTTGAGTTTAAAGACTCGGATGATTGACGAGGGAAGGGCCCTGGATTGATATGTTTTGAGTTTAAAGACTTGGTATATGTTTTGAGTTTAAAGACTCGGATATGATACCCCCCGAGGCCTGTGATTGTGTTTAGAGTTTAAAGACTCGGATATCCCGGGAAGGCCTGACTATATGCGCATTGTGTTTTGAGTTTAAAGACTCGGGCGCACTTGAGATCCAGTAAACTTGTATGAATTGATATTTTCACTGGTTTTCTGATGCTTTGGGCAGTGGCCAGGATGAATTGGATTTGACGAGTTTTGGGACTGAGTTCTCGGATTTGAGATTGATTTGTGATTTGAGGCTGAGGCCTGGGTTTGAATAACGGTTTTTCTTGGATGGTTTTTGGTATGAGTGGTTTCATGACTTGAAATGATATGCATGCATTGGTTTTTACGCGGAGGGTATAAATGTCATTGTTTTATTAAACTGTTTTTAAATTTATACTTTATTTTGTCCACTCACAGTCTTTTCGTGTTTTCGATACCGTCCAGGTTGTTGCGGCACAGGCTGTTGATCGAGAGAGATGGAGACATCAGGCCCGCGATCCACGGTAGATTCAGCACACTCTAGGAACTTCGGTTGCTGTTAGGCGGTCGAATCGAGAATCCCTTGTCCGACTTACGTGTCACATGGGGGTTGGACGTCAGTTTAGCCTTCGTGTCATGCGTGAATTAGACGGGATCGGGATTTAGCCCTTAATCCCGGGGGATTAGGGGTGGGTCCTGTCAGGAATGGCAAGCTGTTTTTTAGGCGGACAGATGGCGTCGTCAGACGCGTGGAGGGTGAAGCTCCACGTGAAGGATGCTGGCTGGAGCGCAGAAAATGGGTGGCCTGCATCTGACATTGGCGCATTGAAGGTGTGCCTGAAGACCCCGTGTGGCGGGCGTTGGTTGGCGTTGAAGCTGACGGGCCAAGCAGAGGCCAGATGTCACAATTTGGCAGGTCGAGCCGCATGCACTGGCCACTGGGAAATCGACACATGCGGGGTTTTTGTCTGGTCGGAGCTGCAAAAACAGCATACGCACTGCAGCGCGTCTCGAGTAGGCAAACAGCAGCGTGTCTTCGACACATGACAGGTTATGCTGCGAGTTCGAGTAGGCCATGCGTCTCGCTTCGATTGACGACTCGGACCGGCGTGGGCAAAGGCTGTCAGGCGCGTCTGGACTGCCGCCGGAGGCGAGGCGCCACGTGGTGGTTGCTAACTGGAGACCCAGGAAAGTGGGCCCCATGCTGTCGGTGACTCTGATCGCATGGTGGTCGTCATGCCGCTTGGAGGAGACCGATGGGGCTGTCTTTTCCCTTTCGTGACAGGCGCATGAGGATAGGCTGGCCTGTTTTTGATTTTGGCTTCCCTCTAATTGACACGTACTTGCATTGCACTTAATATATATTTATATACTAAATATTTATATTTACGTGTGTTTAATACGTATATTTGAAAAATATTTTGTCGTTTTTTGTAGGTATACTTATATGCGTATTTATTACGTATATAGTTACAATAATATATTAAAATATGTATTTAATATATTAATATTATTAAAGTGTTTGATAATAGCATACGCATTTTGTATAATCATATGCGTATATATTCAAGTGCGCATATACTTGATATATATTTATTTCATAAACTAATAAATTTGTTCCTTTATTGTAGGTGAACGTGTTTGCTAATTCTGGGAGTTCACGACATCCGTTGGCCACGATTCAAGCGGCGAACTTTTGATTTGTTCGAATCAGTAATTTCAAGATGCGTCAAGGTGCACTTCTGGAGAGACCTAGCAGGCTCGCATTGTGGGAGCATGGTGGCTCGCGTAGTCAGATTCCATTCCGAGGGAAGGACAAGGACTTTGAAGGATCCGAAGATTTCCAGGCGTGGAAGATCCGCTACAAACATGCGTTTCCAGAAGGGGTACTTGCAGAGCTTTACGACAGATGTTCCTCCTAGAAAGCTCCCAAAAATAGCAGAGGAAGAAATCTGAAGTCCAACAGATGGACCAAATTCCACCATTTGATCGTCAGCTGGGGATTCAAATTCCCATTTTCGAAGTTTTTCTCCGGGATTCTTAGTCAGACAGGTTGCTCGCCTGCTCAGCTGGACGTTGACTCTTACAGACACGTCATGTGTTTTGAGAAGCTGAACAAATTTTTCAAATGGGAGCTTACTGGCGAGGAATTCTGGCACTGCTACACCATAGTGCACGATGGGCTCTCTGGTGGATGTCTCACGCAGGTCGTCCCCAAAGTTGAGTTGTTCGTGAACATTGTATTCACCGACGGGGCATACAGGCAGAGCTGATTTGAGGTGGGTGTCACATGGGATCGCAAATGTAGTGGAAATGTGAGGATTGCATCTCGCTTCCGTACTCGCGATGAACTGTACTCAGATTTCGAGAGCCATCCTGACCTTACGAAGATTGACAGAGCCCTAAAGATTCCTCCTGAGTTTCGCAAGATGAGCTAACTGCTTTGCCCATCCAGAGACGCTGATGACGGAAGACCTCCTGCTAGCATAGTCAAGGAGTGGTTAAGTGCTCCACTACATCTGAAGAAAGCAGTCATCCAGAAGAAGAATCATAGCGAAAGACCTGATGCACCCCCAAAAAGGAAATCAGGTCCTGAAATGCATTCACAAAATGTCTCGGACCCCACACCCTGTCAAGCTAGTCCAGCAGGATCATCCAGCAAATGTAGAGCCTCAGGTGGTCCTTCAGAGCAAGCGGCGGATCCTTCCAAGAAGTTGAAGGTTGTCTCTACTTTCCCTGAAATGATTGAAGCTCTTCGGGATGATGGTTCGGAACGTCTAGTGGAAAGAGCACAACCAACTTCTAGGGCTGTGGATACAGAGACTGCCCCTGAGATTGTGGAAATGGAGAAGGTTGTGCCACAGGCTGCGTATGATAAATTTTCTAGAGACCTCAGGATCGCAAAGGCGGGGGCCCACAAGCTGGTTGACAAACGTCGTGGACAAATGGGGCTAGAAGAGGAGAACAAACGAATGAAATCAGAGTGCATCCGCCTTCAAGAGGGTCGCGACCAACCCAAACGAAACAACACTGCCTTGGTGGGGAAAATTCATTCATTAGAGAACAAAATGCTCGAGCTGGAGACAAGCCACGCAGAAAAGTTGTTGGTAGAGAGTGAACGCGACACTGCCCTTAACGAGTCTGCTTTTCTGCGTGGGCGTTTGCATGAGTCGGAAGAGAAAGTCAAACTCCTGGCAACTGAAATAGAAAATCTGAAAGTTGATTGCTCGTTACCACCACATGCCCCCACAACTTTTCCCTTCAAGGAAAGTGAAGTGCAAAAGTTGGGTACGGAGAGCCGGAGCAGGATCACTACCAAAGAGCAAGAGCTTGAACTAGAGGTGGAGTCCGAGGCTGAACCTGAGCCTGAGGACGAGGCTAAGAAAGCAGATGTTCCTGAAACCGACGAGTCACTTTTTGACGACATTTCCCTACTTTCCGTAAAAGAGTGGGCAGAGTTTCGAAGAACCATAGGCTGTGAAGACTTGCATCCATTGTTTCTTTACATGTATATGTTGAATATTGAATTTTCATTTTTTTATTGAATAACTTGTTTGAGCAATCGAGATGTGATTAGCCAACCATTCTTCAAATGAATAAATGAAAATAATATTTATGAAGAATTTTGTTCTTCCGGTTCTTTGTCAAATTCTTCCAACTATTCCATGTATCCCAAACTTATTTGTTCATCAAATACCCCCCGTTGTAGCCGTGGGCATCCAATGTTGGGGTTTAATTAACTTTGTTAGCATTTGCATTGGTGTTTCCTTCAAGGAAGGACTTGTGCTTCTTATGGGAATGCTTGAAGTGCTTCCATGAGGAAGACTTAGGGTGCTTCCAAGAGGAAGGCTTCGGGTGCTTACTGGTGGAAGGCTTCAAGTGCTTCCTGGCGGAAGGCTTTGAGGGCTTCTTAGTGGAAGGTTTTGTGTGCTTCTTGGTGGAAAGCTTTGAGTGCTTCTCGGAAGAAGGCTTTGGATGCTTCCCGGAGGAAGGCTTTGAGTGCTTCGCAAAGCAAAGAATTGTATGCTTCGCATGGCGAAGGCTTGGGTGCTTCACATGGCGAAGGCTTGGATGCTTTGCAGGGCGAAGGCTTAGATGCTTCGCAGGGCGAAGGCTTTTGGATTCTTTGATGACGAAGGCTTTGATGCTCGAGGGTATAAGTTTTGAAAATTGTACAAACTTGTTGGTATGAATTCAGAATAATTTTTCAATCTTATTGATAATTCAAATGCACGATACTTGAATTTAAACGGCAAATTGAAAAGAAAAATTGAAAGCTTCATAGACTTCTATGTCTCTCTAATTTTGTCATGCAGCTAGTTGATGCGGATCACTTTTGACGTTGGCTCCTTAGGCTCATTGCTCTCCATGTGATATGTAGTCTTGTTCTTGATGTAGTTTGTGCAATGCCCCTCCTTCATGAGATTTTGGAGATATCTTTCGAAAGATATACATGTGTTGATATTGTGCCCATAACATTCATGATATGCGCACCATTTTGTTTTATCAGCTTTTTCCTGATCGCCCTTGACGGATCCTAGTTTTTTTAACCAAGTCTTGTCCTTGATCTCATTATGAATCTGGTGGACTGGTATTGAGAATTGAATTTTAGGCTTCTCGATGGTTGAGTCATTAGGAGTTTGGTTCGCCTTGCGCTTGTTAAACCCCCCATGTGAAAATTTGCCACTAATGTCCTCTTTACGTTGTGGTGTCAATGCAAAGGTTTTCTCGCTCGCCTCGGCATGATCTAGCGCATGTGCAGCACCTTTTTCATCCTCCTAGTATGCATGTCGCTCAGTTAGAGAGAGCATCTTGGTGAGACTTCGTGCATTGCCCATGAAAATGTCTCCGTAGATCTGGTTGTCCCGAGGGAGTCCTTGTTTAAATGCCATCGCTGCAACAAGGTCGCTACAGCCGACAATTCGAGACTTCTCCCTAAAAAAGCTTCGTATGTATTGTCACATAGTCTCTTTTGCTCTTTTTCGGACAGAGAAAAGATGGTCATCCTTCACCTCGATTGTCCGAAGTTGTGCGTACTCCTTCACAAATGCCAGGGCCAGCTCTTCAAAGGACACAATCGACCTCCGGGGGAGATGATTGAACCAAGTCATGACTTGGCCTTGAAGTGAAGCTTGGAAAACTTTGCACATGAGGGCATCGTTATGTCTGTGGGGGACCATGACTCCCCAGTAGTAATCTATGTGTTTTACCGGGTCAGAAGCTCCTTTGAATGGCGTGAAGTTTGGCGTTGCAAATCTTTGAGGGAATGGCTCCTCCTCAATATCCCTTACAAAAGGCGTGGATAGTTGTATCTAGCGATGTAGATCGTCCTCTAGATTGCCAACTCGTTGAACACGAAGGTGCCTGTACAACATCATTTGTACATCATTAGCCCGCAGCTCATCTTGCTGAGGCGGTGAGTCATTTCGTACTAATCGCCGAGAATGTAACGACCCTTTCCAGAAACCGGGATTAGATTAGTGGTTAATGACGGATTAGTGAAGTTAATTGGTGATTAGTTGGATGTTTTTGGACGGACGGTGCGAAATGACGGTTTTGCCCCTGGAATTGGGCGAACGGTTGATTTTGGTTCGAGCAGTTAACTGGACTTTGACCAGTGACTGTGACCTAGTTCGGGACGTCACGAGCTCATAGACAGGTGGCACGTCCGATTCCAACATCCAAGGAAAAATTTATGATGTTCGGAAGTTCGAAGGTAAGTTGGTAATTTGGTTGAATAAGGGCCAATGGTTGACTTTTTGGATGACAAGTTCGTTTCACGTAATTCGAGGACCATTAGGTAGATCTCAATCTCCTGAATATAATGACAGGTGGCACGTGTCAATTGGAGTTTGGATGACAACGTTATGGTTCTAGGAACACAAAGGGCAAAATGGTAATTTTGGAAGGCATGGGTAAAATGGTCTTTTATTGTCTTGGGATCGGTGCCCAGCAATTAGGACTTATGTCCCTACTATAGTGGATATTTTGCACCAGATATTGGGAGATTGGGACACGTGGGGAGGTTCTAGTTGGTTCCAGCCTTTTCTCACATGTTTGATCAATTAACATAAAACTGGGCAGAGTGAATCGTGCATTTTGGTTCAGTGGTGTGAGCTCAGTGCTAGTTGTGTGTGTCTGAGTGAAACCCAGAGAAACTAGGGGTGAAGAGTGAAGGAAAATGGAGAAAACAGAGATAGGGGTTGCACGGGTTTATTGAAAACAGAGAGTGGAAAACAAAGTGAACAAAGTGAGCATGAACCTAACCCTTCAATCTATCCTTTCTGTGATGTATGAAGAAGAATGAAGGGAGGTTAAGACGAGTGGTGAGGTTGGTGGAGTGCACCGTCATGCACGGTGGTAGACGGCTAGAGGTAAGCAGAGTACTCTGTTTTGAAATTCGACAGTGGGGTCTTCATTTAAGCACGTAATAACCTGTTCTAATCACTTGGTTGTTGAGTTTGACGGTGAAACAAGTTCGAAGAGCAGAGATTGGAGGGCTGCCGTGGTGGGTAGCCGTGAAAACGGTGGAAGGTACGTATTATTGTAAAAATGGTAAATCATGATTAAGGGACGGTTGAGCATTTCTAACATTTGGAAACTGTTTCTCAAGGTGCCAGAGGTTGTTTGGGCTCAAAGGCAGGGCTGGAGAAGGCCTGAATTTCGAAACAGAGGTAGGAGGAAATTCGAAGTTCACCTTGATGTTGGAAGGTAAGAAATACGCTCTAAGTTCTTGATTTTAGAATCAAGATCGATTATTTAGAAGGGGACGAAACTACTGGGCTACAAAAGGTTTGAAAACGGGCTGAAAATGGAGGGAACCGTGGACGCCGATTCAGTTGAACCGGCTGAACATTGGACCGAACCGAACCTGGTTCATGCAAGGAAGGAGATGAACAGCAGACAGCGCGTGGCTCCCACGCGCAGCCCCTTTAGGCAACGCGTGAGGGCGCGTGGCACTGTTTATAGGGAAGTTGTCAACACGACTTTTTATCGTATCGATGTATCGAACATTTTAAGACTGGTTTCGAGTCGATCGGACATCGTCTCGATATGTTTCGGGATGTCCGAAGATTTTAGGGCTCAGTTAAAAATAGTTAAAAATTCGAGAAAATTACGGGGTTTTAGTAGAAACTTAATGAAGTAGTGAGTGACCTTATTATGGGATTTGGACAGGTTCGAGAAAGTCGGTGCTAGTGGATTAGTCGGGAAAGCATAAATGTGCGCGTATCGAGGCGGCGACGCTAATGGTCTGTGAGTGGACTTTGCTTTCGAACTTATGATGCATGCATATATGTTTATATGTTTTCTATATGTGATTTCTATATTTGTGAATTGATATTGATGATTTACGATTTTGCACGGATTTCGAGATAAGTACGTATTTGCACGTTTTACTAGTTTTCGATTTCTCCTGTGATTTGATCCGGGTTTTGATGATTTGATTTCGGGATTTGGAATATGATTTGATTTCAATGGTTTATGATGGATTTTGGAAGTGATTTCGGGCTTGCAGCCCTGTTCATGAGATTTCGATAAACGAGATTTCGGTTTTGGAATCGGATTTTGAAAAGATGATTCTGGATTCGGTTTTGAAACTTGAAAGAGGATTTCTGGATTTGGGTTCGGGATGATGGTTCCGGATGCCGGCTTACGGAATAATTATTGCGAATTCGGATATGGATTTTCTGTGGTTTTCACTGTTGATTGAAAAAGGGTTTTGGGTTTAAAGACCCAGAAAAAGAAAAACGGCTGGATCTGTTTTTGAGTTTAAAGACTCGGTTGATTGACGGGGAAGGGCCCTGGATTGATTTGTTTTGAGTTTAAAGACTCAGTATATGTTTTGAGTTTAAAGATTCGGTTATGATATCCCCCGGGGCCTGTTCATTGTGTTTTGAGTTTAAAAACTCGTTGATATTCCGGGAAAGCCTGATTATGCGCATGGTTTTGAGTTTAAAGACTCGAGCGCACTTGAGATCCAGCAACTAAATTGATTGATGTTTTTCACTGGTTTTCAGATGTTTTTGTGCAGTGGCCCGGAAGATTTGGATTTGATGAGTTTTGGGGCTGAGTTCCCGTGCTTTGATGTTTGATTTATGATTTTGGGCTAAGGCCCTAGATTTGCATTGCAGATTTGAGGAAAGGAAATTATTCTGGTTTTCAATGATGGTTTTGGATATGAAATGGTTTTGTGAATTAGTTGTATATGCATGCATTGGTTTTTAAATGGAGGGTATAAATGTCTTCTAATAACTGTTTTCTAAACTTGCTATTTATTTTTGTCCACTCACAGTCTTTTTGTGTTTTCGATACCCTCCAGTTTGTCGCGGTACGGGCTGTTGGTCGAGAGAGACGGAGACATCACACACGCGATCCACAGTAGATTTTGCGCGCTTTGGGAAGTCCGGAAGTTTTAAATGGTTCGTTTGGAAATCCCTTGTCCGACTGACGTGTCACACGGAGGTTGGACGTCGGTTTAGCCTTCGTGTCACGCGTAAGTTAAACGGAAGCATGACTTAGCCCTTAATCCCGAGGGATTGAGGGTGGGTCGTGTCAGGGGACCTCCTTGAGCCTCTCCCCTTGATCTCTGGGTTCATGCAGTGGATTAGGCTTCATCCTCCCTCTCACGGCCTTAGGCAGATCGTCTTGGGGCTTTATGTGTAGTCTGTTGCCCCCTGCTTCTGTGTGAACGCACTACCCGTGAAGTTGCCCCGATCCTACTTCCAAGCATTTCATGTACTGATGGCCTTGGGAATTGAGGGCTCATTTCCTTACGGGGGTGATTTTCCTCACATGAGTCGCTTAGAGAGGTGTCTCGTGACATTGTTCGGCAGTGGACCGGTTCTTTCCCAGGTCGCCTTAGAGCCTTCTCTTGTCTTCCATACGATGTGGAACGTCTGTCTAGCTCTTGGACTACTCTTTCTGCCAAGAGTCGCTACAAGAGTTCTGTCTGAAGTTGAACTTAGCTGCTCAACCTTCCAACTTGTTGCGCCAAGTTGTCCTGAGGAGGTTGGTGGTGACTTCTGCCTGAGAGGTCGTGACGCCCTTCCAGAAAGTCCCTTAGATCCATGTTTATTGTGGGCTAATCGTGTCGTGATGCACCTCCCATCAATAGCCCGCTTGCTTGTTACAAAGCCGAAGTTCCTTCCCCTAGCGCGGGCATTTGGTTAACTGGAGAGGGGAATGCTCCGAAACTTAAGGTTGGTCTCCCTCCGAGTGTCTCTATGGGCGATTCTATGAACACACGCCTGGGTCTAATTGGCCGCTCCTCCGAAGTCTCTATGCGAGCCTCATTCCTCGTCTAAGCAGTTGAGGCAGAAACACCTTCTCCAGCTTATCGAACGGATCGACGAGCCCTAGCCATGCCGAATCAAAGAATCTTGAACAGGAAAGTTGTTGATGGATGATTTGAACAACGTTCAAAATCTTCGAACAATGTCGATGAACGACGAACGAAGAAAGATGAACGATGAACAATTTCCTGAAGAACAATGAACAACCGAGAGAGTTCTTCTGATTATTCCTCAATTGCTCTCAATGAAAGCACCAATTGTTGAAGCAGAAATCGAACCCGCCGCAAAAAGTCCTCACATTTCCTGCAAATAGAAAACAATTAGCTATCGTTGCCTCAATCGATTACCCGGGAGGTTGTTCGACCAAGAACACTCCGATGCCTAAGTTAGCTTTGAGAGAGGAAAAAGATATACTTCAAAGCGAAGAATTGACTTACTTTGGAAATGAAATGTGCTTCGCTATTTATAGGAAAATCTTGAGAGTCTCGAAGTGTTTTTTGATTGGTTGGTTGAATTTGCAATTAATAAATAATATATTATTAATAAAATATATTATTTAATAATTATAATAATGGCTCATTATGATAATAATGATAATTATTGTGATTTAATATCAATATTTAATTGTCCATTATTAAGAATAATGACAATTAACTCTCGGTGAGAATATTAATATTGCGGAGATTTTCAACCCGATCAAATAACGTATTTAGCTGGTAAATAGATTATTTAATGTGTGAGTGTCTAGGAGTCATTTGTATTATTGCCAAGGGCAATTTGGTCATTTTTAGAATTATGGGCCACGTGGCAGTTACGCAATTTTTGAGTGATTTATGGTTCCACAGTATTAGAGGTTAAAATTGGACTTTTTGATTGGAGTAATTTTTACATAGTTTTTGGAAACCATTACGTAGGTCACGGAATTATGAGTCCGTAGATAGGTGGCATGTCGAAATCGAAGTTCGAACGAGATCGTTATGGGCCAAAGACATTTTACATGATGTTCGGAAGTATGAAAAAATAGTTTATGGGTTTACGTGCAAGAAGATGTTGAGTCATCACTTGGGTTGTGGTAAGATGACATGTGTCACTATCTAGTTTAGATTATTGGAACCTCCTTATTTCGAAGCACTTGTCTTTATTGTGATTTTTAGGACTTTGCAGCAAAACAATGTAAATGGAAGGGAGAACGTGAGAGAGAAAAATCAGAGAGAAGGGAAAGAAAAAAAAATAGAGAGGAAGAGAAGAATGAGAGAACCAACCCAAAGACAAAAATTTAAAACACACACACCTGCGTACCCTTGAAGTTGATCTTTATTATAAAACGAAAAACCAACAAACCAAGGTCACCACCATCACTCTTGGATCCTCACGACTGAAACCAAGTTAGAATTCGAAAAAAAAAAGCACACGGGAAAAACCCATATCTGTGTAGGCAACCAATTTCCCTGGAAAATCAACGTTAGTTTCTAGGCTTTGACCTCATAGGATTGTTTTTGGGGAAACTTTAGAGTAGTTTGGTTAAATTCGATTTGGAAATTGGATGGGAAAACGATGAAACGGAACCAAATTAGGTCATTCGGGTGGAAACTTGATTGGAGACACATGGATCGGCCCGACGAGAGGTAGGGGATGACATTGACATGGCACGGTGACGTGGTGCCACATGGAGCAACGTGGCAGACCACGTCAACACCCAGTCAGCGCGTGCACAAATGCACGTGGGAGCACATGTGAGGCGCGTGGTAGTGTGTGGGAAGGTTGTCGGCCTTCTGCTGGCGCGTGGCAGCGCGTGAGGTTGTTTCATGGCCTACAACGATGCATGTTCTCATGTTTTCACATGTGCTCATCGTCTTGAGGTAGTTTTGGGCATTTAAAGTGACGATGTTTATGTTTAAAACACGTGTTATCCCAGGGTTTAGGGAATTTAAATACGAGGCTATGATTATTTTTAGTGGCCCTCTATTGATATTTTTGACAGGCTAGACTGCTCCTGAGACCCCACAGGAGTGTACAGCTCGGGATTGAGCTACTTAGATAAAATGTGAGTGGACATTTATTTTATAAATTGTGATGCATACATAATTAAGTGTTTGAATTGTTTTATAAACTGTGATGCATGTATGATTTGGATTGCAATGGTATGAATAAATGATTCTAAATGTTTATTTGAGGATTTTTGAATTTCGAATATTTATTCAGGATATGGTTGGACATGGATTTTTACGATTTTTTTTTTTTGGAAATAGTATTTTGAGTTTATGCCCGATTTGGAAATACTTTGACTTGATTTTGAGTTAAGGATTTATCTATTCCTAGGGATACTAGTACAGTCCGAATGTGAGAAGTTCTTGGGTTACTACCCAAATGTTGACTATGTTCCCAAAAGATGGCTCGGATGATGCCAGAGTTGTTTTTACTCTGTTGGATTTCCCGAGGTTTCCTATACGTAGTGCTAATTGATTATCATGACTGATAGCCGAGTATTACTGATGTTTGTGCCTAGATTTTACCAGTGATGTTAGAAACGAGGATCTTTGGGAAATGTGGGCCACTGGTTTTTTTATATAAATGTTATGATTTTATGGGTCCACGACTTATGATTTGATTTTATCAAAAATCCGGTTGTTTATGTTTTATTATGTACATACACCTTTTTTTTTACTAGAGGGTAAATGATTTTTTTCCTTAGCAATGTATTTTCAAATGATTGTTTTTTTCTACTCACACTTTTTACTGGGTTTGTATTTTCAAATGATTTGGGACAGAGGTATAAAATCACCACTGTGCACTCGTTGACTTTTTCAGAGTAGAATTTGGGTACTTTTATTGTATTGTTACCTATACTCTATATTGCCATTTACTGATTGATCTTGATAGTTTAATGGTTAAGAGCAGGGTATTTATTTTCGAGACTTGAGTTTAGCTGTCGAACAGGAGCAGGGTATTTCACGATTATCAAAGTGTTTTTGGGAAGGGACTTGTCATATAAATATGCTCCAATCCAAATCCAGAAATCCACTCCTATCCAAACCCGGATATCCTATGCGTCTTCGTCCTCTGCATTCCCTTTTTTCTCATCTTCATCTTTATCTTCATGGGTTTCTGATTATATAACTATTGGTTATTAACTCGTATATAACTGAGAAATAATTGGTAACTAACTGCAAAACTTAGATACCCAAAAACCCATGTCTTCATTGATTTCTGGGTGTTTGAATTTCGCAGTTAGTTTTCAATTAGTTTCCACTTATATATCGATTAGTAACCATTTTGCTAAATAAATAGAAACCCAGAAACATATGAAGATGAAGAACTCCATATGAATATGAAGATGATGGGGGAGGCCGCGTTTTCTTTCTCAGCAGCCTCTCTTCTATCCTCCCCCCTTCATATTCAGCTGGAGATCTTCATCTTCATGGGTTTATGTGTTTCTGGGTTTCGATATTAGTTTCTGATTAGTTCTCACTTATATACTAGTTAGTAATCAATTTGTTATATAACTAGAAACTCAGAAACCCATTAAGATAAAGATGAAGAAGAGAGAAAATGATGCAGAGGAAGAAGGCTAATAGGATTTCTGGGTTTGGATGAGAGTGGATTTCTTAGTTTGGATGAGAGAAGGTTTATGGGTTTGGATGGAAAAGGATTTTTGGGTTTGGATTGGAGATGGTTTCGAATTTGAGAAGAGACGAAGATGAATGAAAAGTGCTTGGATGGGAGAAGATCTCTCCTCTTTTCCTTTCATCTTCATGAGGAGATTCATCTTCTTCATCTTCATCGGAGGAAGTAAACGGGGGGGGGGGGGGGGGGGGGGGGAGAGAGAGAGAGAGATATATATATATATATATATATATATGTGTGTGTGTGTTTTGTTGTGTGTGTGTAAAAAGTGACTAAGTTGTTTGGTTTATATGCTGAGGCCAAATTTGCAAATACCACAAAGTTCTTACTTGGATTGTAAAGAGGAAGAAAAAAAAAGTATGAGTGATTTTTTTTTTTTTTGTGACAGAAGTGTATGACTAATAATTTCCCAAAAAAAATTTACCTACTGTGAATAATGAACCTACTTTTTATGTTCAAATGATGTTGATATGCTTCTCATTCAAATTAATATGCATGTTTTAATACACCTTTCTGACTGATCACTAGGGAATGATCAACAGCCACCAATATCAACGCATATCTGTTGGGATGTGAGGATAAGAGTCCCACATCGGAAAAGATGAAATAAAATGTGTGCCTTATATAGCCTTGGGCAACTCCCCCTATCACCAATTGGTTTTAGGGCCGAACTCCCGAGTCTATATAATGGCCGGAATCCCGAACTCTAACATGGTATCAGAGCGGGTTATCCCACGTGGATAGTTTAATCGCCACACGTGCCACATGTCGCCCATTCACTCGCCGCCACACGGATAGGGGGCGTAGTGATGACGAAAGAAAAAAAAAGAGAAAAAGAAAAGAGTTGAGTTGAGAGAGGATGTGGGACAATGGGCTCACATCATCACGTGTTGGCTGGAAGAGCCGCCACACGTGAGGGGGCGTGTTGGGATGTGAGGATAAGAGTCCCACATCGGAAAAGAGGAAATAGAATGTGTGCCTTATATAGCCTTGGGCAACTCCCCCTATCACCAATTGGTTTTAGGGTCGAACTCCCGAGTCTATATAATGGCCGGAATCCCGATCTCTAACAATATCTACCGATCGAACATGTGAATTTCGGTCAGCCCATATAGACTAGTTGGTCTCGCACCATACTTTACCACCATGACCCCATGCAGTCGGCACCTTCTGATTGGTACCGTTACCTACGCATGAATAGAACTACCTCGACCCACAAACGAATCACCATCGCTCATCTAGCATCCTAGATTTCTCAGGACACGTGATCTTGTAAGGTAACTTGAAGCCTACATTTATTACCATTATAAATACATGGCGCGTGCCCTAGGAAACATTAAGCATCTGTTACCCTCACATTGCCGAGTTCTTGTTTGATCTCCCACTCACTTACTAGCTTAAGCAATCAGAGTCCATTAGGCTGATACTTGATCAATGTCAAGCACCCTTCTTATTGTTTCGCAGGTCTGCCACTGGATGAAAAGAAGACGTCTCAACGTTAAGCTAGACTACATTCTGTTAGATCCATTTTCGGATCAAAGAAAAACCATTTTGTTGTAGTAACCCGAATACTCTTTCTCAAGGGATTAAAGCCATATGGAATTTATACAATGTGATAAATGGCAAACCCCTTAAATGGCAATCAAGATTGGTGAAGAATCGATTCTACAGGTCTTCAAACGGATGGCTAATATTTGTTGATAAGAATCATGTTAATTATATCTCTAATAAAATCTTTTTTGAGGATTAAAACAAGAAAAGAGGAAGGGAGTTCAATCATTCTGCTTCCTCCACTAACACATTTGAGCAGTGGAAGTATCATGAAAGAAGACTTTGGTTATTTTGTTTACAAGATTACAATTTCAAGAGATCTAATATTAAATGCCATTGCATCTTTGTAGTTATATTTGAACCGAATCATCAATTGGCTTTTATTAGGCTCAGTAAGGACGTAAAATATACATACTGTGAACTAAGTGTAACGGTAGGCGTGCAATTAAAGACGTTGTTCAACTTGAAGATAAATGTTATTTTGTTGAATGGAGGAGGAAACTTTGTTCTTTTGATATCACTACCATTCCCATCTCCAATATAAATTTGGTTGTACCGGGCTCTACTCTAGACGAAGACAACTTTTACTCTTCAAGGAAATATCTTGTGGTTTCACGTGAGAACACATTATGGATGATTAACGGGTACATGATTTATCTTGAGGACAAACGTGAGACAATGAAATTTAGAGTATCCGAACTGAATTGCAACAAGCTCGGGTGGACTGAGAAAACCACTTTAGATGGTGCAGGTCTCTTTGTGGTAGATAATTCTACGATATCTATCTTGGCTACAAAATCAAGATATCAACCGAATTGTATATACTTCAATTATGATAATCACCGTATCATTTTTAGGTATGAAATGTATGGGCCTCATGATCATGATTATGGCGTTTACAACTAGAACCTTACAATAAAGATCTGAAGGCGATGAAGAAAACCAGACAACCTACAATGTTGGTAGTTCCAACTTATCATCTATAAAATGCTTCTTTTCCTCTGCTTGCTTGGTAATATTCCAGTTTTCACTTTGCTGTTTAATACTATGATCTAATGAGCTATATAAGAGGTCTTGGATTTGATTTTCGTAAAGAGTGATGTCAATATTCAATGTATATAATATAATCTGCAGTCTCCATTTGTTTCTATAAAAAATAAATAAATTATAATTTCAATATTTAGTACTGGTTGATAATTAAATCTTTTTATATTAAAATCGATTTGATAATCGTTTTTCCACCATTCTTATTATGCTTCATTATTTTTTTTCTACACTTATTTCATATCTCAAATACAAAAAGATAGAACGGTAAGAAATAATGTGATGTTGATTGAATTAACTACATAAACCTAAGCAAAAACTTGAAATGCAAGGCTAGTCATTGGAGGAAAATGAAATGGAATTTTGAATTCAAACTGGACGGTTACAAATGTAAAACTGTCATTTAGAAACCAATATGTCAAGTAATAGGTCAGTTTTTGGGATTGACATATATAATGAAATTGGTCCCTCTTCTCATATCTCTGATCTAGAAGTTCGAAACCTCTCCTATTAAGGTTGATCATACTTGATATAGAGAAGAGATTATCGATCTCTTTGGTTCAAGGCACTGCAAATTTGTCATCGTTCATCAAGTCAAACACCTTCTCCATCGATGGATTCTCTCACAAGTAAGCCTATCTCCTGATGTTTCTTCCCTGATTAAATCTGTAGATATATGATTGAATGTGATTTAAGGATTGATTGTTTGATCTTGGTATGTCTGCATATTCAGCAAAAATCTTTCATTTGGTATCAGAGCTTTACAATCATACCTTAAGTTCATTCGTATGACAGTTTTCACGGATTTCCTTTTGTGTATAATTGACTGTTATTGATATTATTGTATGATTCTTGATGATATAAACAATAATATACACTGTCAGTACACTAATCAAAGAAATTGATTCACTTGACACAATCATGACTCTTAATCAAATAAATGCTTAACTGTCATAACAGTCAATTGTCAATCTTGTTTAATTGAATGCAATATTGGTGGTTAATCGTTTCTAGTGCCAAATTCAGTATATAGAATTCGATAATCACGGTTATGGTATGATATGATTGTGTATTGAAGATTCAAGCATCTGTCTTGGATCTAGAATGGAATTTTGTTGACAGTTGGTTGTTATGCCTGAGGATTCTTTCTGTAAAAGACCAAAGTTTTTGACAGGAAATCTTGAACCACAATATAACGTATGAAACTTGCAAGTGGATTAATGGATTTTACAAGTAGTCTAGCTCTCAAAGGAATGGATTACTAGGTATTCCATTCTTTCAATGTATAGAGAGTTATGGATGACTTGTTCAAAATTTTGTGAATTTTTGCCAAAGCCGATATAATGACCCTCTTTTTTTTTAACAAGATGTTTATACTTTGGATGTTTATACTTTGCTATGCAAAACTGAAATTCATATCATCGATATGGAAATCACTGGCCCAAAGGTGTGATGGTTCTATTGAATTTTGTAGTGACATAAAATGTTGAGTTCTTCATAAGAAAAATGTCACTGATATAAATTTCAGACCCTCATTGTTTTTCCCTTGTAGACATGAATCGATTGAATTTTGTCAACATTGAAAAGCTGAATGGGACAAATTTTAAGGACTGGAAGCAGAAACTCATGATGCATTTGGGAATGATGCAGTTTGACATTGCATTTAGAATTCCCAAACCTGCTGAGTTGTCTGATCTGAGCAGTAAGGATGAAAGGGACTTATTTGAAAAATGGGAGACGGCACATTCTATGTCCTTGTGCACAATGCAAAATGCAATGGAGGACAACATAAGGGGAGGATTTGAGGATTATGGACTGGCTAAGGATTACCTAGCTGCTGTTGAGGAGAAATACAAGAAATCCAACAAGGCGGAAGCAAGTGCTTGTCTCAGTACATTAATCAGTGCCAAGCACGATGACACTAGCAGCATAAGGGAATACCTTTTGAAGATTCTGAATACTGGAAATCGACTCAATGCCATGAAAATTGGAATCTCATAGCAGTTTCTGGTTCATATGGGATTACATTCATTGTCTGATGAATATGATCAGATCAAAGTGAATTATAAAACTCAGAAGGAGACTTGGACTTTCAATGAATTTATAGAAATATGTGTTGATGAGGAAGAAAATAGGAAGAACAAGATGCAATCTGCTGCAATCAATCTTGCTTACACTGGAAAGGGCAAAGGGAAAGCCACTGCATTTTTCAAACCTCAGAATTCAACTGTTGTGAAGAGGTCTGGTTTCAGGCCTGGCATAAGTTCAGGACCAAGAAAGAATGCCAATTACTCTGGTGTCTGTTAGAAGGACAATCCATCCACTAGCTCAAGTCTTAAACCTCACTCTAATAACTTCAAAAAAATGCTTCTTCTATCAATCCACTGAACATGTGAGGAAAAACTGCCTTGGTTTTCAAGCATGGCTGATTAAGAAAGGTAAAGAATTTCACAATGTTTTTGTAAAGTTGAGTCAAATATGGTATATATTCCTCAAAACACGTGGTGGTTTGATACTGGTTGTTCAATTCATATAACAAACTCCTTGCAGGGTTTTCAAAACCAGAAGGGAACAAATAAGGAGTTTTTCAATGTTTTTGATGGAAATGGAAACAAGGTTACAGTGGAATCTGTTGGATTTGTAATGCTAAAATTATCTACTGGTTATATTTTAATTTTGAACAATGTCCTTTATGTACCTTCTATGAGAAGGAATTTGTTTTCTGTAAGTTAGTTTGTGAAAGATGGTTTTTCCTATGTTAGAGACAATGAATGTATTGAATTTTATTTTAAAAACAGATTTGATAATCTATTGGGTTATGCTTTGCCAAATGGAGATCTATGGAAAATTCAGTGCACCTATTATGAAGAATGTTTGAATGTTGATCACATTGCCTCAAAAAGGATGATCACTAATGAAAAGCAGTCTATGCTATGGCATAGAAGACTTGGACATATATCAAAAGACAGAATGATGAGGCTGATCAAAACTGGTGTATTACCAAACCTCAAATTTGATGATTATCAAACCTGCATAAGTTGTCACACAGGAAAAACAAACAACTTTTCAAATAAAACAAAATCAAAACAAAGTACAGAACCGGTTCTTTACAGATTATACATACAGATGTATGTGGTCCATTTTCAATCAAAACAATATGTGGAAACTCCTATTATGTTCTCTTCATCGATGATTTTTCAAGATATTTCAATCTTTACTTGATTTCTGAAAAATTACAAGTTCTTCAATGTTTTAAAATTTTCAAACTGGAAGTTGAAAACCAACTTGATAAAAGAATCAAGATTGTAAGATCTGATCGTGGAGGGGAGTACTACGGTAGATACACAGAGTTCGGGCAAAACAAGGGTTATTTTGCCTTGTTCCTTGAAACAGAAGGTATTGCTGCCCAGTATACCACACCAGAAACACCCTCACAGAATGGTGTTGCAGAAAGAAGGAATAGAACACTTAGGGAAATGGTGGTAAGCATGATGTCCACATCTGGATTGCCTGATTTTTTATGGGGGGGAAGCTGTGAAGACAGCAAATTACATTCTGAATAGAGTTCCTTCAAAGTCAGTCATCTCCACACCTTATGAACTTTGGACAGGTAGGAAACCAAGCTTACATCATTTCCATACCTGGGGTTGCAGAAGTGAGGCTAGATTTTATAATCCAAATTCCAAAAAGTATGAAGAGAAGACAACCAGCTGCTACTTTTTAGGATATCCAAAAAAATCTAAAGGGTATAGATTTTACTATCCTAACTGTCACACCAGAATAGCAGAAATCCAAACAGCAAAATTCATTGAGGATTTTGAAACAAATCATTCCACGGAAAGATCAACCTTTTTTTTTATGAACTTGAACCTGAGAATAGAAGTGATGTCTTTTGTTTTTGATTAACTTGAACCTGATAATAGAAGTGATGTCTTTTGTTTTTGATGAACTTGAACCTGAGAATAGAAGTGATGTTCCATCTTCCAGCAGTAATGTTCCATTGACAATCCATATTTCATACCTAAATTTTGATTCCACCACTGCTGTCACAAGTCAGCAGTTTATCCCAAATGTGATATAAGTGATAAATGAAGAAACCACAGGACCATCTGAACTAGAAACACAGCAAACTACAGATTTAGTTCAGGTTCCAGCAGATTTCCCTAATAGAAGATCTCAAAGAACAAGAAAACTAGCAATATCCAGTGCTTATGTGGTTTACTTGTAGGAACTAGAATATGATATTGGGGATGATTCTGATCCAATTTCTTACTTAGAGGCAATGAAGACTAAAAATGAAAGTTCATGGTTTAATGCAATGCAAGATGAGATGGACTCAATGTACAAGAACAAAGTTTGGACTTTGGTGAATGCATCTGATGACAAAACAACAATTGGATGCAAAAAGATTTATAAAACTAAACGAAATGCAAATGGGTAAGTGGAGAGGTTAAAGGATAGACTTGTTGCAAAGGGTTTCAATCAAAAACATGGTTTGGATTACAATGACACATTTTCACCAGTATCAAGTAAAGATTCATTCATAATCATAATGGCCTTAACGGCTCATTTTGATCTTGAATTGCACCAGATGGATGTCAAAACGGATTTTTTGAATGGGAACTTACAAGAAACCATCTATATGAGGCAATCTCCAGGATTTGTTGAAAGGGGGAAAGAGAACTGGGTTTGCAAATTGAATAGATCCATTTATGGACTTAAACAAGCATCAAGGCAATGGTATCTTAAATTTGATGAAATAGTCACATCCCATGGTTTTATGGAAAACAGATTTGACAACTGCATTTACATGAAAGTTGTTAAGTCCAATTTCATATTCATGGTCCTATATGTAGACGACATCCTCCTTGCCTCTTCCAATCAGCAACTTCTAAACGACACTAAAAGGATGCTATCTGATAGCTTTGACATGAAGTATTTGGGAATTGCTCATTTTTTTCTAGAGATCGAAATTGTGAGAAACAGATCAAGAAAGATATAGGGACTATCTCAAAAATACTATGTCGACAGAGTTCTCAAAATATTCAATATGGAAAACTGCAATGGCAATGATGTGCCAATAACAAAAGGTAGCAAACTTTCTCACAATCAATGCCCTAAAATTGATTTTGAGATCAACATCATGAAGGACAAGCCTTATGAATCACTTGTTGGCAGCTTGATGTATGCACAAGTGTGCACTCGACCTGATCTTGCATTTTCTTTAAGTGTCCTTGGAAGGTTTCAATCAAATCCTGGAATTGCACACTAGAATGCCAGCAAGAAATTGCTCAGGTACTTGAAGAAAACAAGCTCCCATGTTCTGACCTTTTAGCAGGTGGAAAATTTGGAGTTGCAGTGTTACATTGTTGCAGATCTTGGAGGATGTGTTGATGATCGTATGTCGACTAGTGGATATGTGTTTATGCTTGCAAGAGGAGCAGTGTCATGGAGAAGCAAGAAACGGACGATAAGGTCAACTTCCACCATGGAATCTGAATATATTAGCTGTTTTGAAGCAACCAGACAAGCATTGTGGATCATAAATCTGATCCTTAGTATGAAGATTGTTCACAGCATATAAGAGGCCCTTAAAGCTATACTATGATAATACATATGCAATATTATTTGCTAAGAACAACAAACGAACTGAATCATCAAGATTCATGGATATCAAGTATCTTGTCGTTCAGGATAAAGTGAGAGAGGGGATCATTCATATAGAACACCTCAGCAACTTCAAAATGATTGTAGATCCACTTACTAAAGTACTACACGTCACTTCCTTTCATAGACTTATTGCTGGGTTTACAGAACTCTATTGATGTTTAAATGTGGGAATGAAGTTTTGATGTTCTGATATCCATCAGTAATGTTGAAAATGGATAAGAATCTGCTTGAAATTTGTTTCAGCAGATTCACTCATAAGGTAATGCTTGACGAAACAATAGACTTATATGTTGAAATTATCCACTTAAGTTGTTATTCAGTTATGAACAATGTCATTGTTGAATTAAAGAACAATTCCTGTTCTAGGACCAAATTATGTGGGAAGGTTGTCTTGGTACGAACAACCTTGATAAACCAGATTTCCAATTATGACAACAAACATTGCTAGTGTGAGTTATATGTGAATTTGGAATGCTAATGTGGAAAACCTTCATATGTCATCTGATGTTCTATAATTTGATACATAATGTTGATGCTGGAATTCTGATATTGATGCATTTATACTAATATGTGTTCACATGTTTGATTAGCTTTATGTAGCTAGTCCAATCAAACTCATGTGGGAAATTGTGAGAAATAATGTGAGGTTGATTGAATTAACTACATAAACATAAGCAAAAACTTGAAATGCAAGGCTAGTCGTTGGAGGGAAATGAAATGGAATTTTGAATTCAAACTGGACGGTTACAAATGTAAAACTGTCATTTAGAAACCAATCTGTCAAGTAATAGGTTTGACAGTTTTTGGGATCTCATATCATCTGATCTAGAAGTCTGAAACCTCTCCTATTATGATTGATCATACTGGATATAGAGAAGAGATTATCAATCTCTTTGGTTCAAGGCACTGCAAATCTGTCATCGTTCATCAAGTCGAACACCTTCTCCATCGATGGCTTCTCTCACAAGTAAGCCTATCTCCTGATGTTCTTCCCTGATTAAATTTGTAGATATATGATTGAATGTGATTTAAGGATTAATTGTTTGATCTTGTTATGTCTGCATATTCAGCAAAAATCTTTCAAGAACTAAATACAAAAGCATAATGATCATCAAACAAGCCTTCAATGTTCTTTATTCTTTGTCTTTTTACGTTTGAATTCTATGTTTTTTTTTGGTTAGAGATATTTCTATTATAATAACAGGAAGGTGGAGATTTTGTTATCAACCTGGGTATTGGTAAGGTTTTGGATGCTAAGTTATGGGCTATCTAGCATGTGGCTGAAGTACGCTTGGGATCTGGGGCATTGAATTTGGACGGTCTCTGTAGAGACTGACTCTGCTATTGCTGTTAATCTGCTGCAAAAAGAGGTGGAGCAGAACTACCACCCTTCTAGTACCCCCGGGGTATGTCAGAGCTTTTGGCATACATAATGGTCTTGTTTCTTAAGCCATACTGATCGTGAATGCAACTGTGTGGCTGATAAACTAGCTGAGTCCGAGATCGGTAGTCCGGGCCCTCTGGCTTTATTGGATCTTGTCTTCCAGTGTATGTGCCTACCAAGGATTGAAATATCGATATCGACGGATATATCGCTCGTCAAATTTACGGATATCTCGCCCCAAATATCGGTATCGATATCAATATCGTTTACGGTCAACAAAAATGACGGAAATTCGATCTAAAAGTTGAAAATTTAGAATGAAATTTTGGGAAAAACTTAAATACCCAATAATAGTTATATATGACTAATAAAAACTATAAAATAACTTTGATATAATAAATATATGATGTAATATGATTCTGACGATGACTGATAATATAAAATCTTAAATATAAACATAAATTAAAGTGAGTTACTATAATTGAATGTTAATATATTAAAAACATAACAATAAACATACAAAAATTTAATATAAGAAAAATGATAAAATAAGTTTAAATATATTTTAAATTGGAAAAAAAAATGAAAAAATAGGATCAAACTTTGTTTAAAAATTGGAAGTAATTGATATATTTAAAATTGGATAAAAAATGAAAAAGAAAAAAACCCAAACTTTGTTGAAAAGTGGAAAAAATGAATTCAAATGGATAAAAAAGGAAAAAAAGAAATGAATTCAAATGGATAAAAAAGGGGAAAAAATGAATTCAAATGGATAAAAAAGGAAAAAAAGAAATGAATTCAAATGGATAAAAAAAGAAAAAAGAAATGAATTTAAATGGATAAAAAAGGAAAAAAAGAAATGAATTTAAATGGATAAAAAGGAAAAAAAAAAAAAAAAAAAGGTAACTTGGCTTGAGAGGGGTTGAACCTAACGCCAATCAACGCTGTTAGCCAGCAAGTTTGCAAAACGCACACCAACGCTGTTAGCCAGCAGGTTTGCAAATTAACTAACGCCAATCATATAAATATAAACAATAGAAGTCATCCCCTACCTGCAGACCCGGGTTTCCCGACCCGACGGTAAGACCCGACTCAATCTTCTTCGTTTTACGTCCGATTTTCACGATTTAATTGTGCATCTTCATCGTTTTGATCCTAGAAAAGAATCGGTGGGCTCAAAACAAGAAATCATGTCGAAATTTCGGCCAATTTCTTCCCCCCCCTTCTTATATGCCGCCGGTCGGAAATACCGATATATCCGGCGATAGTGACGATTTTTCAATCCATGGTGCCTACACAAAATAACAAGATACTACCAATAGGTCACCACTAAAATACGATTGCAAAGATCCAAAACGCCTACTCCAACGACATGTATTGTTTACCAAATTGAACCAAAGATTCAAAATGCCTACTCCAACGACATATTTAGTTTACCAATTTGAAATGACTAGATTGGGAATCAACTGCTTTGAAAATTGTATTCCACGCTATTTTAGGGTAAGCAAAAGCAGTAGCACCGCCAAACAGACCATATTTGTAAAGACATCACCATTGAAGACCTTAATTTCATAAAGCAAAAAATTTCGCAAAAACTAATTCATCCTCCTAATGAGCTCATTGATGTAGTCTTCACGATTTCCAGCATCTCCACCTTCGACATAATGGTTTCTCTTCTTTAGGCCGCCCAGGGGTGCCTTGAGCTTAAATGGCCAGAGGAAGTTGTTTGCCTCCTTGAAGTGAGGTCCAACAGTCAAGATCTCATGGATAACATCCTCCACACAGATAATTCCAAACTTACCCAAAGCCTGTGATCGAGTTCACACAACGTACATGTTAGTGAATGAATGACAATGTATTAACGAAACAATTGATCCAATTATTGTTCACTTAAACTGATCACTCTGTCCACAAACCTGTTCAACAATGGAATTGTCAGTCAATGCAGTTCTCTGTTTGTTGAGTTTCCCATAACCCCTCTTGTAGATGAGTTCCTTAACGCTCTTCAAATTAGGATACCTGAGGCCCAATACATTATATTAACACACAAGATAATCTACTGGAAATAACCATCACAAAACTGGGGCTCAAATTGAAAAAGCAGCATACCCATAGGTGACATAGGGTTCAACCCTGTGGAGCATGTTCAATGTGGCCTTGTTAACTTTCAAGAAAACACCATTGAATATCTACAACATTACAACAACCAGACAAGGCAACAAAATTCAGAGATATGAAACTCGATCACATGCATTTCATAACTCCATTGTGATTAAACTATTTCAGAAATATGAAACTCGATCGAGGTTTTACCTGTCTCAAACGTAGAAGCTGCAAAATCTTCTTAGTTTTTGGGTCGATGGCATTGATTCTGAAAGTTTCAAAAAGGACAAAACGAACACCACAAAATTCAAAATCAACAAACACTCAATCAAAGACATAGCAAACAAACAGAACTCATGGCCAATGCCACAAAAGAATACGTACCCACGAATCCTGATAATGAACAAAAGCTTGGCCTCTGGCTCGACATAAAACCCACCCTTCAATTTCGCCTCACGCTTCAAACGAATCAACTCCTTTTGCTGAAAATTATATGGGAAAATCAGAGCCCAATTGAAATAACAAGATAAAGTTCAAGTCTGAGAACATAAATGGAACTATTCAACCATGCTATCTTGGATAGTGGAATACGTACCTGCTCATCATACTCCTTAGCATATCGCTTAGCTCGGTTGTAAATCAGCTTGCGGTTGTCGGAGTTCTTCTTCCTTGCGGATTCAAGGTCCTGCTTTTTGGTAAGCGCCCATTGCTCTTCTCTCTTTCTCTTCTTCAACACGGATTCTGGAACGACCGGGACTGGCTTGACTTCTTCGCCCATCTCTTTGAAAGAATGGGATGAAGAGGAGGAGAAGAAGTGTTAGAAGACGGAGAAGCTGGTGTGGCTGCAGGTAAAGAGAAATGTAAGAAATATAATTTAGGGTTTTAGGTGGCTGCAATTAGGGCTCAGCATTAAGCCGGCCCAACATTCATGGGCGTATACCCCGACTAGCTGTGTTTGTTTCATATTTTCAATATCGTGCTCGGCGGGTCTAATCCAATATACGAAAGCCCAAACGATTTAACGGGTCAGGCTTTTTTGCACGCTTCACGGGCCCTGTCGGATAAGTACATGAGCCTGGCTTAATTAGGCTTTTTAAAATTAAAATTTTTATTTTATTTTTAAGGATATTGGCTTATATGACTTCTTAGGGAACATAAATTCTAAAATAACAATTCTTTAAAAAGACTATCAAAATTGAACTTCATTTTCATATATTTATCCAATGACTCAATTTTAAATACAATGGAAAAAAAATACAGCCACCTCATAACTCAATCATTTCATTTGGACAAGAAAAAACCAGCTTTATTTTTCTTCCCTTTTCACGACCAAACCAACGAAAATCTAAGAGAATGGAAAAAACCACCCCATCCCTTCACGATGTGAACCCCAAAAAACTTGCAGACCTTTGTTCTTCCTCACCTTTCGCGACCAAAACATCAAAAACCACTAAGTTCATCACATCGCAATCTGCTCTCAAACAGAACCCGAGCATCAACGTTGGGTTTCTAGCTGACGACCAAAACCCAAAAAACCTACAGAAGCAAAGCTCAAATATAGACGTTTGAGCCGTGAAATTATTTCTCTACTTCTCCAAGTAATCATTTGCTCTTAGTTGCTAGAAATTGTTAGAAATTAAGGATTTGTTGTTGAAATTTTGTGGTAAAACAATTTGGGGATATTTATGCTTCTTATATCTTCTTGATTAATGATGCTCATTTTTCCAACTATTGATATGAATTACGAATTCAATATCACTGAATGAGATTGAGGCTGAAATTTATTTTGATCCACATATGTGTTTGCTTGTGTTCACTAAGTTTTTTGCATAGAATTTCATTGTTTCTCCATGGTTCTATTTGGGTGCCTAGAAACTTTTATAAAGAAATGTCATTTTAGTTCTAAATTTAGAGTCATTTTGAACCCTAACTGATCTTAAATTACAAATTCAAGATCACTGAATGTGATCATGGCTGAAATTTTTTTGATCCACATATGTGTTGGCTGGTGTTCACTAAGTTTTTTACTTAGAATTTTATTGTTCTTTTCATGGTTTTGTTTGGCTGCCCAGAAAATTTCATAACGAAGTGTCATTTTTAGTTTTGAATTTAGAGTCATTTTGAACCCAAACTGATCTTATTGGATCACTATTTGATCTATAGGATAACAGTGAAGGCGAAACAAAAATATTGCATCACCATTTGTTTTACAAGGACAATATTGTTTCTCCATGGTTTTGTTTTCATATGTTCATTATTTGTTCAACTAGGAAAATACTATGTTGATCATCCAAAGGTCAATCTGGCCAATATGCTTACTGGAAACATACGACAACATACTGTCTCCAACCTTAAACTCAAAAAATTTCACAAAAAATGACAAGTTACAATTTCAATAAAAGACAATTTGTTCTGATAAAAAAACATTGTTGCTTGCAAGTTTAGCATAACACTATTAATAATGCAAGATTGAATATTGAATCTTTAAGACTTTAAATACTATCAGTAATTCATAAGGAAACAAACATGTAATTTGTAACGACCCGTCCCGAATTTCGGGGTTAGGTTAGTAAGTAATTGTGAATTAGCGGGACTAATCGGGGATTAGTCGGAGAATCGCGGACGGACAGTGTAAAATGACGGTTTTACCGCTGGGAATGGGTAAAAAGTTTACTTTTGACCACCCGAGTCAAACGAACTTGGACCGGTGACCGTGATGTAGATCGCGTCATTACGAGTCCGTAGACATGTGGCATGTCGAAATCGGACATTCGACGGGAAAGTTAAGAGTCTAGAACGCTTTACGGTACTATTGCACACAAACTGAGAAAAGGACATGTGGCAGGTTTGGATTGGGGGGGAAAGTTCTGGAGGGACCCACCAGATGATTGGCCCATATCCCCACACGGTGGGATATTTTCTTTCCCCGTTGATCAATCATCTTCTCCCATTTTCCCCACAATTGTGGAATCTTCTCGACCCCGTGCAAACTCATCCCATATAACCCCTTCAACCCTCATCTATTGTGTCTAGTGTTTGAATGAAAAGGAGAGAGTGAAGTGAGACGATGATGATGGTACTAACGGCATCGACCGTCGTGTACGGTGGTGGAAGCTAGAAGGTAAGACCCGTGAGCCCTGTTTTTGTATTCGAAAATGGGTTTTTAGTTTGGGCCACTATTGATCGTTCTAATTGATTGGACGAGGACCCTGGAGGTGAGACGAACTCAGTGGGCTAGGATTCGAGGGTTGCGGTGGCCTGAGGCGGCTAGACACCGAAAGGATGAGTTTTGGTTCAAATTTGAAAATTGGTTTTCGGTGTTTGTTGATCGATTCTAACAATTGGAAATGGTTTGTGAGGGTCAAACGAGTTTGTGGGACTTGGAATCAAAGCCAACGGTGGCTGGGATCAGGAGAAATCGAAGAATGAACTGGGCTGACTGTTCATCGATTCAGGAGGTAAGATTGAGGTTTGATTTCATGTTTTTGAGTCCATAAATCGATTCAGGGAGGTTGGACGATCAGGTAGGAACTAACGGGAAAACGGATTGAAATTGAAGGTTTCTAGGCTGGGTCGGGTCGTAGGTATTGTACGACCTGGTTCAGACAGTGGGGTTGACCCGGCTGGAGGTCAAGGGTGACCTGACGTCAACGATGACGTCATTAGGGTGACATCATCATGTCAGGTTTGTCAATGTCAAACTGACATGTCAGACAGGGGACCAATGGCAGGCCGACACATGGCACTATCAGTGCTGACGTCAGCATGTACTATTCATGCATTGACCGAGCATTGACCAGGTACATGGAGGCGCGTGGGCTTAAATTTTGAGGTGGGCCCAATGTCATCCGAAAGGTTTTGACGATTAATATCCAATGGTGGTAGTTTCGGGTCGATCGGAGATCATTAAGTAGGTCAACTTGTAGTTTTTCACCTTGGGAAACATGTCTGGGACATGTGGACTTAGCCGGGAGTTTTAGGGTTTTGTCCTATAGATTTATTTGGATGATTAGTGACCTTCGGGTATGGATTGGACAGGTTTGGAAGTTCCGATGATGGTGGATTAGTCTCGGCGAGACTTATGGCATGCTATCGAGGCAGCAGTTAGGACGGTCTTTGAGTGGACTTTTGTTTTATAAAGATAGTACATGCATAACTGTTTTATATGCTTTCTATATGTGTTTTGTGATGATATGATTGTGATGTTTGGTTTTACGTATTTGCACGTATATCTATGTTTATGGTTTTATATTGTGGTCATACGTGCTTGTGCTTTCGGTGATGGTTTGATGAAATGGTTTTGGATTTGAAAAGATGAACTCGGGTATGAGACCCATTTGATTTAATGAAATATCGGGCTGGGACCCATTTGATTTATATTATCGGCTTGGGGACCCAGTTGGTTTACGAAATCGGGCATGAGGCCTAATTATGGTTTATAAAAGAGATTTCGGGTCGGGGACCCTAAATAGATTTTTATTTATGGATTTATGATGGTTTTATGGAAATTTCGGGCATGGCCCCTTTGAGATGTTTTGGAAATGATTTTAAACAGATGTTTTCCATATACCATCCTTAGATGAGGATATGTGGATGGTCTCCTCCAGATGTTTGGAACACTGGGGAAGTCACGGCGCATTGCTTGCGAGGGGTCATTGCACGGAGCGACCGGACCGTATAGTGACCCGGGAGCAGGATTGCTATGATTAGACGTCTGGGACGTCAGACATCTGAGATGTCAGAGATTAACCCGGAGAGACCTCGGGCAGCACGCGTTGCTTAGACCGTGAGATGTGACGTCTGGGACATCAAGCATTTGGGACGCTAGGCATCTGGGATGTCGAGGATATGTATTTGGTAAACATGATTTATTGAATTTATGAAATGTTATTTTTGTGTTTATGGATTTGGGCAGTGGCCCACATGGATTTGGATTTAAGGATTTCGGTGTTTCGTAGTTTTGGGCTGAGTTCCCACATTTGGTTGATTTTATGGTTTTGGACTAAGACCCTAATGATTTGAGAAAATGAAATGATTTTGGTTTTCTAAATGGTTTTTATTTTGTTTGAATTAACTAGTTTTCGAATGCATGCATAGTTTTACGTGAAAGGCATAAATGTCTTTTGTAAAATGAGTTTTATTAAATTAATTATTTTCGTCCATTCACAGCTTTTAATGGTTTTAATGCCCTTCAAATTGATAGCGGATGCGGGCTGTAGCAGAGACCAAGACCTCACATTCCTCGATTGATCCTAGCGCACTCTGGGAGCCAATTGGGCTCAGGATTTCGAATTATCCCTTGTCTGGCCTTCATGTTACCTCGTGTGGCACGTGAGTTAGACAGTAGCATGGCACATCCCACGTTAATCCCGAGGGGATTGGGATGGATCGTGTTATAATTATGTAATAAACATACAGATGTAGATTTAAGAAATCTCGTACCAGAAACATACAAATCAAACCAGCCAGCAAACAAACTGCAAACCCGGACATTCTCTGATCAAATCAAAACCCAGAAACCTATAAAATATGTGAAGCTAAACAAAAGAACATAGCAAAATAAAACATGCCCACAACTAAAAATTGAAACTTTAAATTTTATAGAACCTGTGTGGCAGACAGAGAACATAAGCCCTCAGATTCTTCATCCAATAAGCTATCTTCTGGCTCTTTATTGTTTACTAGACAAAGAAAATATTTCATCACTTTCAGATATCCGTAACTCGTTATGGTATTGGGTGTTTGATGACTTTATCTTGATGGTTGCCCATGTGTTTTCCAAAGGTAACTTGGATTTGAATTTGATTTCATTACTTTCTTTCCATATGTTCTCCATTAATACTCAAAAATGTGACATGAAGTTTTGAATAAATCTAAATTGTGTATAAGTTTTGTGTTGCAATGGACAGTAGTGTTCCAATACTACTATGATATAATGGGAAATGGGTTGAGAAGAGGAAAAAGATGTCATATGAAAGTGGAGAATCAAAAGGCATAGTAATTTCACCTAATCTCACATTGGAAGAAATTGTTGCTCATGTTGCGAAAATTTGCAAGGTTGATAAAAATAAATTCAAGGTTGAGCTAACGTAATTTGTCCTTATTTCAAGTGTAGAAACTAAACACTTGAGTATTGAAGATGGTGATGACTTGAAGTTTTTCATCAACTACAACACACAATTGATCGCATCAAGAGTTTTTCCTTTCATTGTGAGTCTAAAACTGTTCAAATGGATAATATAAGCAAGTTTACTGGCACTATCGTAATGGGTTAGCAGTCAGACAATGTTGGAATTGACGGAATCAATGCAAAAAATGTGTGTGGTAGATGGATGTCCAATCATATTTCACAAGGCGTTGGTATGGGGGACATTGGTGTAGTGAGTCCTTTGGGCGTGGCTCATATGCAAGAATCGAATGAACTAGATCAGCAAGGTCCTCCAACATTTTTTCAAACATCTCCAACTACCGCTGAAGGGTTCGTTGATGTAGATGGAGCATTTGCCCTAGAACTTGAATCAGGCATGAAGAAACATAGGTGGCTAGTTATTTATCATGGTGAAAACAGTTCCCAACACCAATGTGAACATTATCAAAGAGGGCTCCAGAGTATAAATTAGACACCAAATTTCAGAAAAAGGAAAGTTTGTGCTACAAAAATTGCACTTTTGAGAACCATACAGTTAGCTTCCATTAGGTGGCACTTTCAAATTAGGATAAGGAAATAAAATAAATTGTATGTTGTAGTCAAATGCAGGGACGGAGATTGCCCTTGGATTGTTAGGTGGCGTAGAATAAGATCTAAGAATTTTAGAATCATGCATTATAGTGGCACATATTAACGTGATATGAGGTCTCTCAAAAATCCTCGCTCTTGTAGAGTTAAGGGTGTTCTTTCAGATGCTTTATCGTATAGGTATGCAGATGCTCGTACGTTATTCACACCTAAGGAAATCATTAAAGGCATAAATCATCGATTTAGTATGAAGATTAGCTATGCTACAGCTTGGAGAAGCAAGGAATTAGCATTACAAACACTTAGAGGGTCGACTCATAATTCATATGACATGCTTGCTGCTTATTGCTATGAGTTGAAGAAAGCAAATTTAGGTATGTTGGCTTTAATTCGCAAATCGCCAGGAGACCATTTAATTTTTTTTTTGTTGCTTTTGGTCCTTGGGTTTAAGTTGTCCATGTGGCTTGTCCTAGCTGTGGATGCGACTCATTTAAAGTCCAAGCATAAGGAAGTCCTTTTTATGGCAACCACATTTGATGGCAATTAGAATATTTATCTTGTTTCTTTTGGCGTTGGGGATTTAGAGATTGAAGGTTCATGGTCTTGGTTTTTGAGTAAAGTAAATGACACAATTGGACATTTCCCAAATCTGGTTGTCATTAGTGACTAGAACTTGAGCATCGGCAAAGTCGTTCAAAATGTAATACCTGGTGCACGTCATGGTGTGTGTTTTTATCCCCTTATGTGTAACATGAAAAGTAAGTGCAGAGTAAAGTAAGGAAGTCATAGATTATTTCACTTTGAGCTTGCTTCCAAATCTTACTGACTTACAAAGTTTGAAATTGAATATAGGAAGATAGATTGTGCAGGAGTGTACAAATATCTTGAAGACATTGGTTTTTCGAAGTAGTCTAGGGCTCATTGTGATGGTAGGGGGTATAATGTTATGACGACCAATATTGTTGAATCATTGAACTCGATTTTGAGGTTTGCTAGGACACTTTTAGTTATCCACCTAGTTGAACATATTTCGAAAGTGGCTTTCTACAAGGAGAGATAGAGTCTCCAAATGTAAGTCAATTTTGTACCCCGATTTTGGTGAGAAAAAATTGGAAAAATGGGTGATTGGTGCATCTAGGATTAATGTTGATAAACTTAATTATTAGGGGTACAATGTCATTGATGGGTTCTTGAACGAGCTTGTACACTTGGGGAACAAAACATGTTCTTGTATGAAGTTTTACCTTGATCAATTACCATGTAAGCATGTAATTGTTGTTTGTGTCCATCTCAATCTCTCGGTGTATGAGTTTGTGTCTCCTTATTACACAAGGTTTGCTTAGGATGCAGTTTATACCCAATTCATTTATCTCGTACCGCCTCTTACTGCATGGAATATTCATGTAGAAATTCGTAACTTTGGTCTTCTACCTCCCGTTGGCAAAATTATGCCGGGTAGACCAAAGAATAAATGCATACCATCATAAGGAGAGATAACAAAGAAAAATTGCGCTCCAGATGCGTTGTATATGTCCATTACTGGATAACTTGCCGAAACATAATCCCCTTAATAACTTAAGATTTGCAAGAGGTAAATTGTTCATTATAATGTGCTATTGATCGAGGTTTTTGCATGTTTTGGGTTAGCTAACTAATTTTATGGATTTACTACTTCGCTGACAAAATCAGGTGTTTTGGAATAGTACCAAATGATGTTCGCAATGATTTCATGATGTATTGGTAGTTGTAGGTTACAAAGGATTATTTTTCAATGTTATGCAATATGTGGCTTGCTGCCAAGACTATGGGATATGATGAGACTATTAAGGGGATATGATGTAAGGGATATCATAGGGATATGAAGGTAATATGAGAAATGTAACCTTCAAACCACTCATCTATTTGTAATCATCTAAGGATTTTTTTTTTATCAAATATGTTTTGAGACAGTCAAGCAGCAGTTCATTCTTATAAATCTTGTCAAGTTTTCTAATATATAAAAAGAGCCAGCAATTTATGGAAAAAATTTGATAACACAACTAGCACAAAATTGATGTTTCTAGGAGTCGAAATCAAGAATTTTGGTGCATGTCACATTCACCTTATGACCTTACTTATTCTCATGAACTAGCAAAGATTCACATTAAAAATTAGATACAATTTCCAAATGCCAACAACCCTTAACTAATCCATACACAAAATATAAGCAAGAAAGCCTTCAAAACATGGAAAACAAAACAAAACAGAGCAACAAATTTCAGAAATTTTCCAAACATATCACACTTCTTTGT
Organism: Prinsepia uniflora; assembly: GCA_032719365.1. Taxonomy (NCBI): domain Eukaryota; kingdom Viridiplantae; phylum Streptophyta; class Magnoliopsida; order Rosales; family Rosaceae; genus Prinsepia; species Prinsepia uniflora. The sequence goes on from CM064863.1 coordinate 73,287,177, forward strand.
TGATCAAACATACCAATTTTTTTACAAAAAGAAAGCTACTAAAATGTTGCAACCATGTCCATTCCAACAACTAGGTGGATTGTCAGGACTCGTCCCAATCCCCCCGGGATTAACGCGGGATGACCCTGATCCCGTCTGACACGGAGTGTCACACAAGGGAATTTCCGACATTAGCCCTCTCGGGCTTCAGAGTACGCTAGGATCCGGAGAAGGTATGTGATATCTTGGTCTCTGCTACAGTCCACATCCGCGATCAACCTGAAGGGCAGTCAAAACATTTAAAAGCTGTGAGTGAACAAAACAATAATTTATAAAAAAAACATTTACATAAAGACATTTGTACCCTTCACTAAAATGCATGCATGCATTCAAAACCATTTATCCAAAAGAACCATATGTGGAAACTAAACCCAAAACCATAACCGAAACCAAGTACACGGGCCACTGCCCAAATCCATGTGGGACTCAGCCCAAAACCTGTACACATCACATATCATATAACATATATACATAAATCACATAACCCATCCTGTCACGATTTCTAAAGCTACGCGCGTGCTACCCGGGGTCTCAAGCCCAAGTCTCTCAGGGTCCACCCAGGTCAATGTCTGTAGATCAATGAACCTCCCTGAGGTTAAAATCCAAGCCCTCCTGAGATTAAGGTACCCAACGGGGGTGACTCCACTCAGTTAGTTCTCCGTGACTACTTCGGGGTCCACCCAGGCCAACGACCCTCCCCGGAAGAGACATTCCAAATAAGGAAGGTATATGAATATATATATATATAACAAAAACATCCTTAAAACCTTTAAACGGATTCATGTCTGGTCCCCATAAACCGTCATGAATCATAAAAACCTTTCAAGGTTTCATACCGGTCCCCATAAACCGTCATGAATCTGGAAATCCATTTAGGGTCCCCGATCCGAAATCACAAACGTAAAGTAACTGGGCCTCGTGCCGAACTCATGACTCAACTGGGCATCGTGCCTGATATCTCAGGGTCATTCACGACTCCAATCGTAGTGATGCGTGCAACCATCCGTCCAGGACCGTCCCCAATCCTGGTATGTCACCGTGAACGTATCAACTCACGCGACCACCACTAGATCATGGTGCACTCATCACCGATCGATATCCTGAACCGTTAGCACTCCGAAGTCGAGCCTTTATCGGCTGCCTGACAACAGATCGTGCATCGTGACCTCTCCGGAAGGAACATATCCCAATTTGGAGGCGAGCGTCGTGACCTCTCACGGTGAATAATCCCACATTCCTGCAAGGGGCAATGGTCTGGGAGAGGATGGTGGTGTGCCTTAAAGGTGTAGGCACACACCTATCTAGCACTAGGCCTTTTTGGAGCTCAAGTGGCTTTGTAGGGGATTAGAATCCCAAAGTTAAGCGAGTTGAGGTTGGTGCAATTCCATGATGGGTGACCCCCTGGGAAGTTGCACCATGAGCTCCCGAAAACAAAATCGTGAGGGCGAGGCCCAAATCGGACAATATGGTGCTAGATGAGTCGGGTCCTGACCGAGGAGGGTCGGGTTTTGATAATTTGGTATCAGTGCCAGACCCCGACCGGGAAGTGTGCTAGCGAGGACGCTAGGCCCTAAGGGGGGTGGATTGTAAGACCCATGTCCTAGAGGGAACGGTGAACAATCCCACATTCTTGCGAGGGGGAATGGTCTGGGAGAGGATGATGGTGTACCTTAAAGGTGTAGTCACACACCTATCTAGCACTAGGCCTTTTGGGAGCTCAAGTGGCTTGGGGGGGAGGGGATTGGAACCCCAAAGTTAAGCGAGTTGAGATTGGTGCAATTCCATGATGGGTGACCGCCTGGGAAGTTGCACCATGAGCTCCCGAAAACAAAATCGTGAGGGCGAGGCCCAAAGCGGACAATATGGTGCTAGATGAGTCGGGTCCTGACCGAGGAGGTTCGGGTCCTAACAACCTATACTTGTGATTAAAACCACGAAAAACACATAAAACCATACCTTCTCGATCGAGCAAAGTTTTCCCATTTTCCACAGCCGTGTTCTCCCATCTCCAGCCACCCCCAGCCTTGGCTTAGGTCCCAACTCGAATCATTTGACCCTCAGAAACCATTTCCTTTTGTTTGAAACGTCCAACACAAGCTAGAACCAAAACTGCCATTTATGAACAAAAACAGGGCACCATATTGTTCTTACCTCTCTCGTCGCCGTGGGCCCTGCTGTGGCCACCGTCACGGTCGTCCCGACCTCAAGAGAAACCTCCACAACCCAGAAATGGTCGACAGCCCTCCTTCATGCCTTTCCATTTTGAATTTTTCCAAAAACTGGCATTCGGTGCCCGGCATTCGAATCGGGCCACCGTGTACCTTCGTCCCATCCACTTGCACCGTCGTGCTCGCCTTATTCCATTGGTCACAAAAACCAGTTCACTGAGACAGATAGGGGTCATGGTTTGAGGGTTGTGGGGTGGTATGTGTGTGTTTGTTCTCGGTTTGAAGAAAAACAGAAGTGAAGGAGATTAAGATATTTTGCACGGGTTGAAGGGGGCAAAGTGAGTTTGGTGTGATGATCAGGTGAGTGGACGATGAGGATGAGGAGTGTGAGGAAAATGTATGGCTGAGATTGAGAGAGAGTGGTTAAGGATATTATAAAATAATCTCAAAACCCTTATTATAATAATAAACCCACCAATCACCTTTTAGCTCCATAATTTGGGGTTAATGACCAATAGGATGAGTGACAAGTCCAAGGGTCCCACACTAAAAAGTGAACCAATCAGATTTAGCCAAGTGTCTCCGCCTCGTAATGGGTGCATAGTTAAATCGAACTTCCGTGAACCATAACTTTCTCGTCCGACGTCCGATTTTGGTGTGCCACTTGTCTACGGATTTGTATCGACCCGATCTATGTAACGGTCTTTGGCACTTGGCCATCAGACATCCTGGGTCAAAAGTCAACATTTTACCCATGACTAGGGGCAAAACGACCATTTTGCGTCGTCCGTCCGATTTCGCTCAACTAATCACCGATTCAACTCACTAATCCTTGATTAGTCACTAATCTAATCCCGAAATTCGGGACGAGTCGTTACACTGCTACAACCCGCATCCGCGATCAACTTGAAGGGCATTAAAACCATTAAAAACTGTGAGTGGACAAAAAATTAATAGTTTAATAAAAACACATTTCATAAGAAGACATTTATGCCCTTCACTAAAAAGCATGCATGCATTTGAAAACCAATAATCAAACCATTTATTTTAATTAAATCATTAGGGCCTTAGCCCCAAACCATATATGCAAGTATGTGGGAACTCAGCCAAAAACCGTAAATCCAATCATGTGGGCCACTACCCAAAATCACCAACACTGAAATATCATTTCATAAATCCTGTCAAGACCCGACCCTCCTCTGTTAGGTCCCGACTCATCTAGCACGATATTTTCCGTTTTGGGCCTCCTTGCCCTTGCCCTCACGGTTTGTTTTTGGGAGCTCACGGTGCAACTTACCAGGGGGTCACCCATCATGGAATTGCACCAGCCTCAACTCGCTTCACTTTAGGGTTCCAATCCCCTACAAATCCACTGAGCTCCCAAGGCCTCTTGCTAGATAGGTGTATGCCTACACCTTTAAGGCACACCACCATCCTCTCCCAGACCATTCCCCCTCGCAGGAATGTGGGATCGTTCACCGTTCCCTCCAGAACACGGGTCTTACAATCCACCCCCCTTAGGGCCCAGCGTCCTTGCTGGCACACTTCCCGGTCAGGGTCTGGTTTTGATACCATTCTTTCAAGACCCGACCCTCCTCTGTCAGGTCCCGACTCATCTAGCACGATATTGTCCGCTTTGGGCCTCCTTGCCCTTGCCCTCACGGTTTTGTTTTTGGGAGCTCACGGTGCAACTTCCCAGGGGGTCACCCATCATGGAATTGCACCAGCCTCAACTCGCTTAACTTTGGGGTTCCAATCCCCCCCAAAGCCACTGAGCTCCTAAAAGGTCTCGTGCTAGATAGGTGTGTGCCTACACCTTTAAGGCACACCACCATCCTCTCCCAGACCATTCCACCCTCGCAGGAATGTGGGATCGTTCACCGTTCCCTCAAGGACACGGGTCTTACAAATCCAATAAATCTGAAATCCAAATACACAATCCAGTAAATCCATAAAGCACAATCCAATCAAACACCGTTATATACCATTCATCGGCATCCCAAATGCCTAGCGTCCCTGATGCTTGCGCCCCAGACGTCATATCACGGTCCAAGCTACGTGTGCTACCTGGGGTCTTAACCCGAGTCAATCTCTGACATCCCAGATGTCTGACGTCCCAAACGTCTAATCATAGCAATCCTGCTCCTAAATCATTATACGGTCCGATCGCTCCGTCCAGTGACCCCTTGCAGGCAATGCATCGTGACTACTCCAGCGTCCCAGAAGACTGGAGGAGACAATCCATAGATATAAGGATGGTATATGGAAAACATTTCATAAATCTTTTTAAAACCTTCCAAATGGGCCTATGTCCGGGATTTCCATAAAACCATCGTAAATCCAGAAATCCAAGTACTCAAATCCAAATCCGTTTTAAGGTCTCCGAACCCGAAAGCACATTCATAAACAATAAATGAGACTCATGCCTGATATCATAATCAACTGGGCCTCTAGCTCGATCATGCAAACCAATTGGGCCCCCAGCCCGATGCCTTATTAAATCAAATGGACTTCAAGTCTGAGGGTTCGAAAATCAAATGGGTCTCAAGCCAGGTTCCATATTTCAAAATCCAAAATTATACCATTGAACCATTATTAAAATCACAATCACATAGAAATACAGTATAAAATCGTAAATCTTGAAATATGTGCAAATACAAAAAATCACCTCGAAATACGTGCAAATATGAAAATCACCAATACCACAATCATCATCATAGAAATCACATATGTAAAACAAATAAAACAGTTAAGCATACATCACAGTTTAGAAAACAAGGTCCACTCACAGACCGTCCTAGCTGTCGTCTCGATACGTGTGTCATAAGCCTCACTGGCTAAATCATCATCACCGGAACATCCGGACCTGTCCAAATAACACTCGAGGGTCACTAACTACTTCAAATAGGCTAACATTGAATCCCCCAATTTTCCGGGATTTTTAAACGTATTTAAAATAAACCCTAAACCTTCGGACACTCAAAACTACCCCAAAACGGTGTCCGATCGACTCGAAACTTGTCCCAAAATATTTGTTACATCGAAAGGATGAAATTACATGTTGACCTTGTTTGGAAACTAGGCCCAACGCGCCCTCACGTGTCACCCAAAGGTGCTGCGTGTGAAAGCCACACGCTATGAACAGTGTCGTCGTCAACCTTGGGTGAACCCGGTTCACCTGGTTTTCCCAGTTCGACCGGACCGACGAACCGACCCAGATGGTTCTCCCTTGAATCTCAGCCATTTTCGATCCTGATAATTCCTAAAGCTTTGTCTAATCCCTCCCTATCGATCTATAACCTCAAAAACATGAACTCGAGCCCAAGAATTACCTATTCGAAGATGAATAGTGACTATGACCTACAACCGCACTCCGTCGTCGATTTCGGCCACCGTTACCTTTCCAAAAAGGTCCCCTGTGTTCGTATGATCCCCCAGAACCTCGCCCAAGCCATTAAAACCGTCAATAATAATCCCAACTCAAAACTCCATTTTTAAACTAAAAATCGTACCTCACGGGTTTCCTGGCCACCCATCACGACGGTCCATCGCGATGCCACCGTCCAGCTCATCTCAGTCTCCCCTTCATTCTCACATTTACACCAACAACAATGAGTGAGGTTTGGTCAGTTGAGGATGTGGGTTTGGGGTGTTTGTTCTCACGGTTTGAGGGAATGAAAACAAAGAAATGAGAGATGAAGATGGTCGATGATGAAGAAGATGAAGGGTGAGGATGAGATAATTGAGGGAGAGATGGATGGAGAGGGAATGAGAGATGTATGAGGGATTTTTAAAATATAAAAGTGACCAATGGGATATGGATCTACTTTTTAGGGAATTTGGGCCATGGGATGAGTAACACTTGTCACTCATCCAGGGGTCCATTTGTCACTCATCAGTCCCTCATTAATTTACTAATATTTTAATCTAATTTTTGGAACGTAAGTTTAACCGATCTCGATTCCGTGACCATAAATTTCTCGTTCAACGTCTGATTTCGATGTGCCGCCTGTCTACGGACTCGTGACGTCCCGATCTACGTTACGGTCATCGGTCCTTGTACATTTGACTCCTCGATCTACGTGACATCCCGATTCATGTTGAACTTCAACGGTGCCCATCGATCATCAATTCTTTGACCCCTTCAACAGTTGAACTTCCCCATGTCTCATTCTTATCAACTGCTCTAGAAAATTTCATAAAAAAATTAAATCCTACTTCGACGTATCGAAGTCTCATCGTCACCATCTTATCAGACTATTCGAACTTCCAAACCGAAGTTTCAACCACAGTTTTGAGTTTTATCTTCATCTCCTTAATAACCTGAAGATTGCGCCTAGCAAGGTACCTTTTATGATTCCTCTCTCCCTCACTTATTTGAGATGTTGTCAAGCATGATGAAGAGATTTTTGTGTTTACCTATAGAATGACAGATTCAGGAGAAGACAAATTCAAAGTGGGAGGAGGTAGCAGGAAGGCATATGTTTTTGTGTCTTGCTTATCTTCGGATAGTGGCTTGAGCGGAAGTTTTTTCATGAACAACTCAGGACAGTTCATCATTTTTTCAAAACTAGAAGTACTTTGAGGTGAGGAGCTAGTCATATCTACAAATATAGAGATTGAAGAGCCGTGATGGTGGAAAGATTGAGCCACTATTAAAATACATGCACTATGTAAGTTTTATGATAGAATGGTTTTGGCGGGCATGTCCTATGCATTTAAAAACCTTTTATTTCTCCAAATCTTCATGATTTGGCGGTGAACTTGCCACTGCTAATTCTTATTGCAGATAAAGGGGTAATTGGTTAGGGGTTTACATGTGTAAATAAAATATTAAAGTTTAGGAAGTTAAGTTAGAAGCTGCAGCAATTGGTTAGTGATGAATCTCCAAATCTTCGACATGTTTTAGACTCACCCATGAAATGGAAGATATAGAGATAACTTACAAAAGGATATTGTGATTTGAAGAATAAGAGGTTTGGTATAAAAAAGATCACTTCATTCTTTGGGCATATCATTGCTAGGTCTCGTACTTTTGTTTAAAGTGTCATAGTAGGTCTCTTCATTCTTTGGGGTGTGGCCGTGTGGCATTTGAGTTTTTGTGAAAGCATTTCCTAGTTCATTTTGTAATAAAGGTGTAGATACATCTTAATGATTTCTAAGCAATTTTCAATTTGGAATTTGGATACTATTTTATTTTGTTGTCAATTTTGTATGGAAAAATAATTTACAAATAATAAATAATTAATTAAAAAAAACCAAAAATGCAATACAATGGGATATACTTGAAGAAGAAATTTGATAAAGATAATAGAAGATTCTTGAAATGTTTATGGGGCTTATCACATTAAGAGGCTTCTACAGATTTGAATCATTTTTTAAATCCATCCACCAATACAAGCGTCCATAATCATTATACATACTCATAGGTCGCGGAAGCAAAGAATTAGAAGATTTTGAGTTCCCGGGACGAGGTAACAGAGCGATGCAAATCGATGGCTACGATACATTTTGTGATGATCAGACGACTTTAACAACTAACAAACTTATGATATTCGATGGTTGAGGTCTAGGGGCAAAACACCACGATCTGAACGGTCAAGATCTTCTAATTATATGTAATAGGATAGATTGTCATATACCCACTGATAAGCACGTATTTCATCACCTTTTTATCTCAATTTCTTTTTCATTTTACTTTGTTATATCCTTAATCTTACAATTTCTAACTTGTTTTAATGTTTTTAGGTACCAATCTAAGAATGTGGAGCAAATAGGTTAAATTGGAGGAAAACCACATAAGCTGTCAAGAATGGGTCAAGATTTATAAAGATTGGATCAAGATTCATCAAGGTGGGTCAATACTATGTCCATGTGTGCAAGAAGGCTCAAGATTATGCCAAGGTTCGTTCTTGGAGAAACCCAAAAGAAGAAGTGGATTAAAAGTTACAAAGCAGAAATCTGCTTGTGCAAATCAGCCCACTTCCATGGACCATTTTGAACGACTCAGATAGAATCAGAATGTGAGTAAGGTATGGTTGGAAAGCTCTAGAAGTCTAGTTTCCATTGGTTCAAGAATTACCAAAATTGGAGTCCTACATCCACGAAAATTCCTGTTTTGGTGAGACATATTCAGTATGCCCAGGTAGGATTATTTGTTCTACTAGGAATTGAAGCCTTGCGCATTTTCCAACTGTTCAAGATCAAATTCTCATGCTTCTAGGAAATATTTAATGTATTAATTAAAGGAAGGTTGCATGAAAATAGCAAGGGTCTTGTGTCATTCCCAAAAATAATTCTTTGCAGCACAAGGATGCAAATTGCCGCTAACAAGGATTCTTTCTAGTTTAGGATTTGTTTTTCCTTCTTAATTAGCATTGAGTTAGGGTTATGTCCTATGCCTATTAATACTTTAGTTTTATTATTAGTTAAGGGTCGCTCATTATTTACACCAAAATTTTGCTTAAACCAATTTTCACTTTTCAATAAACTCGAGATTTCTTGTGCAAAAGTAAACTACATCATCCTCCATAATTCACCATACTCCATTGACATATAAGGCGAATTCCTGAGTGTCTCACCAAGAGTGTCGAACCACCTAACATCTATAGGGCGTATTATCAACGATTCAAAGTGTAACTCATCCTCTTAACCCCGTAGTTTTCTCTTTGTACTTGAATATCGTGTTTATTTGATTAATCATTAATTTTACTATGGTTCTATAATTTGTATTGATTTCAATAATCCTCCATACTATGTTTATGCTTAATGCTTGATTAGATATAAGGCGTATTCCCGAGTCTAGATCATTGAAAGTGTATAGGACGTATTCCCGAGCACGTACTTAAGATAATGTACATATATTTCATTAAACTAAGGTTTTGGAATTTCGTTAATTATGGAAATTGGTATGATTTATGAATGAGTTAGGTTAAAGATGAGTTGACCATGTAAATATTAGATTAGGTTAGTTTAGATTAGTTTAATTACTTAGGAATTTTAAATCAATCTCTTTGCTTCCCCCCACCCCCCGCCCTTCACCCTCCTATTAGCTAATCAAACGATAATCATGCTTAGGTACCCTCAATCCCTAGTTAAGGAGTATCCCTATTTACCAATACTACATCTACCAAAAAGGGTTTTTAATTGCATGCGTTTCCTTAAGTGTTGAGTGTGACTTTGTGTTTACTTTAATACTTAGATTTTGCGCATCACCCACCACAGGTGGTATGGTATTTCATTGTCCATTTGCAATAATCTCACTCCTCCAAATTATATTTGTATTATTTCGGTGGTAATGTAGTCTTATGGCTTAATACTTATTCAAATGGCTAACTATGTTGTGTAACCGTATTCGCTATTGGTAATTGACCCATGAGTCGACATACAAACCAAAGTAAAATACTACTGAAATTCAACTTAAGAAGACAAAATGTGTAACGACCCATCCCGGAATTCGGGATTAGATCAGTAACAAATCATGATTAATGAGGGTTAATCGGTGATTAGTTGGGTGGAATCGGACGAACAATGCAAAATGACCGTTTTGCCCCTAGTTGTGGGTAAAATGTTGACTTTTAATTCGGGCGGTCAAATGGATTTTGACCGATGACCGTGACGTAGTTTGGGACGTCACGAGTTCATAGACAGGTGGCACGTCCGATTCGGACGCTCGAGGTGAAAGTTATGACGTTCAAAAGTGCAGGGGTATTTCCGTAATTTGGACGATTTGGGGGAAAATGTTGACTTTTAGAAATACAATTGATTTTCACTTGACTCAAAGACCGTTAGGTTCGTCTCGAAGCCCCGAGTACAACGACGGGCGGCACGCTTGAAACGGACATCAGATGACCAAGTTACGGGTCACGGAAGGTGAGGGGCAATTTGGTAATTTGCCAACTGAGGGCATTTTGGTCATTTGAACGGCGGTTACTGTTCACCACCGTGAAAAAACAGAGACTGCACAACCGTGCTGTGAGTGCTCTGATCATTTCCATTATTTAATCAATAGTGGACTGTCTCAGGGGGATTGTTTAAGTGTTTTGAGGATGTGGAAACATCCAGTCATGGACTGGGCAGGAACTCAGAGAACGGGAGAGTTTTAAATTTGGCTATGGTCTCTGTGTTGCGGGAAACAAATTCCAAGGAGTTTCAGAGTGTCACCCACGAGTTGTCGTCCATTCTGATCGATTACTTGAGTGTCTGGTGAGCTGGAGAGCTATTCTGTTGAGTGTGAGAGTGGAGAGCTGGAGAGAAACCGTGGAGAAAACCATTTCGGGTTTTTGGGGAGAAAATCCAGAGTTTGATTTCTACGGGTTATGAGACCAATCTAGACACTGAGGGAGTTTTCTGGGTGTGACTGGAACACAACCGTGCAAGGATTGAAGAGGTTGGATCAAGGTTTGCTCAGGAACTCAAGCTCCAGTTTCAGAGAAAAACAGTTTTGGAGGGAAATTCGATTTCTCAACTAGGAGTTGAGTTGAAAGAAAATGAGGATCGTATTAATCCTCTGGGATCATTTGGAAACCAACCGCATCAATTTCCGGGAAAATCCATCACAGACAGGCCATGAATGGAGGCCCTTGGTTTCAGCAATTTTCGAGTTTGAAGTCGACAACCTCCAGGTATTATTTCCTGCAATTGACAGTGCTAAAGTATTCGCATTGGCTCCTTAAAACTCATGTCTAAGTTAATTTGGGAATGGGTTTGTTCTGGGTGAGTTCCGGACTTCGACCCGATTAGAGGTTCAAGTTTGGGCTGATCGACTTAGGGCTAATTCAAGATAATTAATGTATGGGATCTTAAATTAACTTGATAAAGAACAATTATGTGGAATAAAGGAAGGTTTAGAGTGAGAATTGAAGGCTAATTGGCCGGGTCGAGACGCGGGTGGAGGATCCGGATTGCAGGCTAGTCGGGTGAAGGTGGTGACACTGTAGCGTGTCACTGTAGCAGGCGCGTGGCCTACACGCGCAGCCACTTTGGGTGGCGCGTGTGGGATATTTTCCGATTACGGTCAACATGAAACTTATTCCTTTCAGCCTAATTAACATTTTATCTTTAGAGTTCGAGTTGATCGGGGGTCATTCGGGATAGTTTCGAGGGCTCGGAAGTTAAGTCCTTAAGTTTAATTATGTTGAAAAATCCCGGAAAATTATGGAAAATTAGTTTGTTGTTAATTGAGACCTTAGTAACCCTGAGAAGTGATTTTGGACAGGATTCGGGATTTCTGGAAAAGGGCGGAAATTACGGAAACGCGTGCGGCACGAAACCGAGCACTACGGACGGTGTGTGAGTGGACGTTGCTTTCAAAATTTAATGCATGCATAAATATTTCCATGATTTTTATGATTATGATTATAAGTTGTGATTGATTTCGATTCCCGTATTTATACATATTTTGTTATACATACGAAATTACACATATTTCGAGACTATGGTCACTCTTATGCTTGATGATGGTTTAACGAAAGAATTTGCGTAATTTGTGGGTATAATGTTTTATGAATGTTGTTTATGATTGTGAGTGTGACTCACGGTGTTGACACGGTTTTCGAGATTTTGTGTATTGTGATTTGACCCAACATGAATTGTACGTGTCATGTTTTAATAATGTTTTGAATATGAATGGGAGTATGATTTACGATGTTGACACGTATTTCGAGAATGTCACGGTTTTGCACGTTTTACGAGATTTTGAGTATGTCGTGATTCGATCGTGATTTTGGTGATTTGATTGTGGTTTTGATGCTTTGACCTTGGGATTTGAAAAATGATGTGATTTCAAGGATTTAAAATGGATTTTGAAAAAGGTGATTTCCGGTTTGATGCTCGGGGCATAAAAGTAAATTTGATGAACGAGATTTCAATTTTCGGAAATTTGAAAAATCGAATTCTTGGTTTGGGTTCGGGATGATGCTTCCGAATGCCGGCTTACGGAATCATTATTGCGAATTCGAATTCGGGAATGAAAAAGGATTTAATAAAGTGATTTGGTATGATTGTACATGCCCCGTGTGTAATGATGATTTGAATATGATTTGTGAAGTAAGACTTGGGGATTTGAATGTGGAAATTCGGACCATGAGTCCTGTTGTGAAAAAAAATGTGATTTCGGGATGGATCTCGCGTTGTTGTGATTGTCAAATGTTTTGGGGTTTAAAGACCCGTTGAAAACTGTTTGGGTTTAAAGACCCGGGTGCTATTGCTGGAGCACGTTTTGAGTTTAAAGACTCGGTTAATTGATGACGGGGGAGGGCCCTTAATGAGTTTAAAGACTCGTGAGCTTAAAGACTCGGTTACTGTGATACCCCTGAGGCCTATTGATTATGTTCTGAGTTTAAAGACTCGTTGATATCCCGGGAAGGCCTGTTTATGCGCATAGTTTTGAGTTTAAAGACTCGGGCGCACTTGATATCCAGCAAAATGATTGACTTGTGATTTATTGATGATTTCTGATGTTTCGGTTGAGTTGGGCAATGGCCCAGTATGTGGTTGATGGTTTTGGATCATGTTGTGCATTTGGTTTTGATTCGTGGTTGTGGGCTGAGGCCCGGTGTTTATGATTGCGGGCTAAGACCCGATGGTTGAGAAAGGAAAAAATGATTTTGAGTTTCATACGAGTTTTCCTTATGTTGAAATTTGATACACGGTTTTTCTTATGTGGAAAATGTTAACCGATTGCGAAATGATTTTTTTGTATGCATGCATTGGTTTTACGCGGAGGGTAAAAACGTCTTTTTGTAACTGTTTTTACAAACTGATTTATTTTTGTCCACTCACACCGTTTGGTTTTTATTGACCCTCCAGGTTGTGGCGCGTTGATCGAGGCTGATCATGAGGCGGAGGTATGAGTAAGCACATGTGGCTATCCCTGGTCTGGCACGTACTGAGGGTAATTTGGGGATTTTAGTCGTCTTGCTAGGCGGGAGCAAGACCGGGCACGGTTAATAATGCCCTTTCCGGGGGCGGTCCTGTCAAAATGAGTAACTTTTGAACATAATATTTAGACTTACATAGTTGCCACTTTTTGTTGGGTAGTCAAGGTTCCAACATTTTGAAGTAGCTCATCCTGTTGTTTGCACAATTCAACTACACTGCTTTCATCTCCAAAATTACTTTCAACTTCATTAGTCGAAGATGATTCGCATGTTTCCATTCACGGAGTCGGAGCAGACATTCTGGTAGCATTGAAATACCAATGATAAGCCTCAATACGTTCCTCTTGTGTTTTATAAGATTTATGGATAGAGTTGCTATATTGATGCACTTGTTTTTTAGCTTCCTCCCAACTATCATACATCTCAGGAACTCGACCCCTAAATACACCCAAAATTTCCCCATCGATTGAAACCCTCTGAAGACGTATAGAAGCCTTTTTTATCTGAAAGTATGAAAGCCTATGCATACACATTATATAGGGGACTTGTCTAGAGCTACAACTAAATGACAAGATAATGAAATATACTTGAAGTGTTATCAATGTTATCAATTAGATGAAAACATCAAGTATCCATCCTTATCACATTTAGACTTCCTCTTTATCTTCGTTTTTATAATTACCACCCTTAGACTTGTTTAACTGAAAACATGAACCTTTTAATTTTGAATCGCAATATATGACATAATGAGTTTCCATCAATTTCCACGAAAATTCTCACCCAGATCTTAAATTAAAAAGTTGTTGTAGCTCCCTTGTTCAGGCACCAATGACGCTATAAGAAAGTTGAGCTGACATGACCCATCCCTAATTTACTTTGATAATCGTGTTGAATGTATTCGACCTCCGATTTTGACATACCACATGTCTATAGACTCAGGATTTCGAGACCTTTACAACGGTCTTTTCAAAACGCCCAGAAAGTGTCCAGGGTAAAAAATCAACCTTTGACCTTACAAGGGCAAAATTGTCATTTCTGTTAATCTGTTTATAATTTCACTTTTCTCTACATTTTGGGTCGTTACACGAGCTGACACATTTGGCTTTTCACTGAAGATTTGTTGGTTCTTTGTCATGGCATATGGTTTTAGCTAAGGTTATTATGGAGGGGATCTCTCATTTTTCGAAGCTCTCTAGGCTATTGTCTTCACTTGCCAAAATTGCATTTATTTTGCCGGTATTGAGGAAGTGGAGGCTAAGGCCATTACTAATTGTTTAAGGTTGTATGTGGGTACTAATCTTTTTCGATACCTTGGAGCTTCTCTTGTTACCACCAAACTTGGGTTGAATGAGTGTGCTCCACTTATTGAGAAAGTGGAAGGGCGTTTTGGTTCTAGGGACCATCGATCATTGTCTTTTGCTAGAAGACTTCAACTTATTTCGTTGTTGCTTGGCATTAGCCAAGTGTTTTTGTCTGCCAGCCTTTTCCTTCCTAAAAAAGTGTTCTAGGTTATTGAAAAAAGGTTTTGAATTTTTTTCTAGTCGGGTAAATTAGTTGGGTCTTATAGAGTAAAGTTTTCTTGCTGTGAAGTGTGCCAGCCCAAGGAAAAGGGGGGTTGGGTCTTAGATGTCTCCATCATTGGAATAATGCTCTCATGGCGCGGTATATTTGGAAATTTTTCCCTGACCATCAGAATAATCTTTGGGTTGTTTGGGTTAAAAATTGCTTCATAAGGCAGCAATAATTTTGGTGTATTGACCCCATGCCTTTTTTTTTTTTATCTTGGAGCTGTAAAAAGCTTCTAAAGATTGGGTCCTTGGTGCGACCTTTCATCTCGATGGTTGTTGGTAATAGGTCTAAAATTTTCTTTTGGTGTGATGATTAGTCAAGGTTTTGGATGCTTACTGATTGGGGTGGTTCCGTGGTTGGTTCTAATTCTAGGTTCCATCGGCATGGAAAATTGAGTGAGGTGATTGTTGATTTTGCTAGTAGTTGGCTTGTACCTCCCTCTTCTTGCAATTGTTTCCTTCAAGCTGCAACCTCCAGCATCCAGGTTTCTTGCTCCCCTGATTCTTTCTCTTGGAATATCAAAGCCAAAGGCTCTTTCTCTGCTATATCTATGTGGAAGTCTTTGATTCCCGTTGGTCCCGCTTCACTTGGTTCGTACTTGTTTGGTTTAAGGGTCGCACTCCTAGTATAGTTTTATTCTTTGATTGGCTATGAGGGAGAAGTTTTCTACTCTTGAAAAGTTGTATACTTATAGTTGTATACGCGACTGCTGCCTCGTATTGGAATGTCCCTTCTGTGTAATCTCCCTTGTTGAGGCAGAAATCGTCTAGCTCTGTTAAGTTCCTTCTCGATCCCTACACACAATAACAAAAATCAAACGAGGTTAAGGTTGAATCCCCGGGGGGGAGGGGGTGGTGGTTCAACCGAAAACGCTCTGATGCTTAAGTCAGTTTTCCGAGAGAGAATAATCTGACAGAGTGTTTGCATAAATTTTTGATTACCTTTAGAAGTGAGATGAGCTCTTCTATTTATAGTGAAGCCTTGAGAATCACCGGAGCGTCTAATTGGTTGAAGGATAAAGTATTAAATAAGCGATGGTACCGAGTGTAATCACTTATTTATTAATGAATAAATAATTCGCTGGGAAGTTATTTATTATTCGCATTGATCTGATTAATTAATATATTTATCTGGTAAATATGTTGAATTAATGTGGAGATCGTAACGTGTCAATGTCAATTTTACCAAGGGTAATATTGGCATTATGTGAATTGTCGGCCACGTGGCGGCTCCAGGATATTCTGGTAATTTATGGTTCCACAAATACCCCCACATCACTTAGGAATTCAAAGAATCCTAAGAGATGTAGTCTCCTTGTGGTTCCAGTAAATCACGTCTTAATATTTTATACAGGAGTATGACTTCTTTCTCGGATGTAGTTGGAGATTAACCTCGATCTTGTCCCAAAAGGAATTCTTTGGACTTGTAATCCTGCTTTGAGTTGACTTTACGAGCCCAATTAACCACTAGGGTTTGCCTAATTTTCTTTATTTAAATGAGAGTATGTGACTCTTATTTTTATAAAGAAAAACAAACCCTAATACTGTTTTATTGTTGAGGGAGGTTGGTTGATGTCGTTAGCTGTTGTGGTGAAACAAATTCTGCTCCGCCGTTCGTCAAGGTAGAGCCTCCTTTTCATTTTTTTTATCTCTGTCATTTTTTTTTTGGTCAAGAGTGTGTGTTTCGCCAAGAGAGAAAATTGCACAGCAAAGGAAAATTGCAGGCTGCTTGCGATGCATGGGTGTGCAAAAGATGGGCTGCTTGCGTGGGCGATGGCGGCTGGCATGTGGGGCTTCATGCGCGTCCCTTGAAATTTTGAAGTGGGTTACACCTGGTCTGCACCTTCCCGCTCGCGGTCATCTGGAGGGCGCAGAAGGAGACTTGGCACATGAATGGCTGTAGGGGACAGCGGAAAGTTCAAGCTTTTTACAGAATTTTTTTTACTGTTGTCACAAGTTCCCAGGCATTGAATTTTTTTCCTTTGTTGTACCTTTGAACAAAAGCTATAGCATTTTATGTATAATACATATATATATTATTTCAATATATATATTATTTTAATATATATGTTATATATATATATATATATTTTTTTTGTTCAGCTTCGATCTTTTGTAGATTCTGAGAGCTGTGGATGTCCGATTGCAATGATTCAAGCGGCGGTGCGCTCTACTCTTCGAAGCAATCATTTCAAGATGTATGAAGACATATTTTTGGAGAAGTCTTGAAGAAATCATTTTGTGGAGCTACATGTCGTGAAACCACCTAGTGGTGTGTCCCGGACTTACTGGAGCTTCCGACTTCAAAAGACGATGGTCTTAACATCAAGACGTTCCTCCAGTTGACATGTTTGAGGTGCTTTGCGAACAGAAGAGCTTGGCGTAATAACAAACTTGTCATCTTCAAGTGCGGGTGGAGCCAATGTCAAGGCCTCCAACGAGGGAGGTGCAGCAAAGTGACAAGCGAGGTGCAGTAGAGTGCAAGATGAGCTGCAGCATAGTATAATGCGAGGTGCAGCAGAGGTGCATCAAAATGCCAAGCGAGGTGCAACAGAGTGCAAGGCGAGGTGCAGTAGAGTAAAATGCGAGGTACAACAGAGGTGCAGCAAAATGTCAGGCGAGGTACAGCAGAGTGCCTAGCGAGGTGCAGCAGAGGTGCATCAAAATGCCAGGCGAGGTGTAGCAGAGTGCCAAGCGGGGTGCAGCAGAGTGCACCAAAATGCTAGGTGAGGTGCAGCAGAGTGTCAAGTGGGGTGCAGTAGAGTGTAAGTCGATGTGCACTAGAGTGCAAGACGATGCATGGTGCAACTACAAGGCGAGGCTTGCTACAAGTGTGAGGCGATGCATGGTGCAACTACAAGGCGATGCATGGTGCAAATCACAAGGCGATGCATGCTACAAGTGCGAGGCGATGTGTCCCATCACTTGGAATGCGACGGGTCACAATCCAACAGAGTGCAAGACGAGGTTAGAGCAGAAAGTGATGCACTAGACGGAACGAGGCTCTCTTTCCAAAGACTATACTCCTAGTGCTTGGTGGGTAGAAGAGCTCAGCGCATGGACGGACTCGTCATCTTCAAGTGCGGGTGGAGCCAATTCGAGACCTTCAACGGGGGAGGCGCAAAGCTCCATGACTTGAAGTGCGGCGTGTCAAGGCGAGGCGTGCTCCATCCTCAAAGCAAGGCGCCCATGACGTTAGGCGAAGTGCATGTGGTGTCATGAAGTAACTGAAACTTTCCAAGGAGTTGCTTTGAATGACAGATGGCCTTCCAGAGACTTGATCTTCAAGGCCTTACTGAGCTCAAAATGGGGTGGTAACAAGGTGGAACATAGAATGAAGGATCGATCATAACCCCTGCAAAGCTTGAAACATCGTACATCATCGCCTAATTGAAGGAAGAGAGCTTGGAGATGCCATCATCTAGACGCTGAAGCTAAACGGCATGAAGACACATGACACCAAACCATTATTTCGTCTTGGAGTTGAAAGTCAAGCTGCTTTGTAGCCGTTATCGAGTCAAGCAGTGGTGAAGTTGCTTTTGTGAAGCCAACTATGCCAAGTAGGCGATGTTGAGGAGGTTACCCCCATTGTTTGAAGAACGTCATGGACGATGTGTCACTGGAAGTCCACGATGGGATGATTGAAGGCCTCCAAGGCTTGTTCATGGGTTGACGGAGAGACTCTGAGGTCGTGCCGTTCCTGGTGATGAGCTTCATGATCCTTCTTGGCTCATAACTTGATCTTAGCATTGAATACATGTGTGAGCATTTAACTTGTGAATTTCCAATTTCATTAATTTTCATTAATAGAAGCCTTCCATTTTTTTTTAATGTTTTGTGATTTTCTGCAGATTTGACCTTTGTGTAGTAAATTTGGTCTTCTGACTTCGTTTTAGCTCCGAATTGAGTGCTATTGGTGGGGTTAGAAAGATAAGTTCCATACCTTTCTACTTCCTTCAAGCATGTTCCAAGACAATCCAAATTGAGCCTTGTAAGATTGGTCGAATCTTGTGCTCGTGCGCTAGTTCATGCAGTTGACCTTTGTGTTTAAAAATGTTCGCGGGGAACTCTTCACAACTTGGAATTGAGTGAGATCAATGGAGTTGGAAAGCTGACTTCCATAGATTTCTAAATCCGTTGACCTCATGTTAGGGTGATCAAAATTCAGTGGTCTATGACTGAATGAATCTCGTACTAGTGCGCTGGTATGTGCAGTTGACCTTCGTGTACAAAAATGTTCGCTGGGTACTCGTCACAACTCGGAATTGAGTGAGGTCAACGGCGTTGGAAATATGACTTCCATATATCTCTAAATCCGTTGACCTCATGTCAGGGTGACCAGAATTCAGTGGCCTATGACTGAATGAATCTCGTACTAGTGCGCTGGTACGTGCAGTTGACCTTCGTGTACAAAAACGTTCGCTGGGAACTCGTCACAACTCGGAATTGAGTGAGGTCAACGGAGTTGGAAAGCCGACTTCCGTATATTTTTAGGGCCATTAAGCTTATGTCAGGGTGACCACAATTGAGCAATATATGATCGAATGAATCTCGATCCCATGCACTGAAATGCAGAATTGGACTTCGCATGTTAAAACATTTGCCCACTGTTTGTCACGGCCTGGTAGTTGCCCCTATTGGTGGGGTTGGAAGCATTTGTTTAGTAGCTTTCCAACTCCAACAAGTCAAGTTCTTGGATGGTTTCATGTGCCTCGCTAGGACGAGCCTTGAGAGCTTCGTGTGGCGAAGTCGTGGCGTGGTTCGCATGGTGAAGACTTGTTGTGCTTTACGTGGCAAAAACTTTGAGTTCTTCTTATGGTGAAGGCTTAGAGTGTTTCGTATGGCGAAGGCTTGGAATGCTTCACATGAAGAAGGCTTGGAGTGCTTCACAGGGTGAAGACTTAGAGTGCTTCACGTGGTGAAGGCTTAGTGTGCTTCGTGTGGCGAAGGCTTGGAGTGCTTTGCATGGCGAAGGCTTGGAGTGCTTCACATGGCGAAGACTCGGGTGCTTTACGTGGCAAAGGCTTGGAGTGCTTCGCGTGGCGAAGACTTGGGGTGTTTCGCGGGGCGAAGGCTTGGAGTAGTTCGCATGACGAAGGATTAGAGTGTTTTGCATTGCGAAGTCTTAGGAGCTTTGCGTGGCAAAGACTTAGAGTGCTTCGCATGGTGAAGGCTTAGGTGATTTGTGTGGCAAAGGCTTAGATTGCTTCACATGGCGAAGACTTAGAGTGCTTTGCGTGATGAAGACTTTGAAGTGTTTCTGGTGGTGAAGGCCTAGTGCTTTCTAAACAAAAGCGTAGGCGATAAGACAATTTCATTAGACGTTGAAACGAAACATCTTTAGTCTTATTGAAAGATGCTATGTGAGCAAAGTAGGCACTGAGTCGAATTTTAACCACAAAATTTGTGTCTTTGATGATGACTTGGTCACTGATTCAATTTCTTGGTTGTTCCTTGCAACTCGGACTCGACAATGATGGTGTCCACACGGATCATCTTTTGTGCGGGTTCTTGGGGGTTTTTGTTTCTGAGACGATCCGTTGCCTTTTTTCTGACGTACTTGGTGCAGTGTCCTTCCTTCAAGAGATCTCGGAGGTATCTTTCGAAAGTCTGGCAAGAGTTTATGTCGTACCCATAACAATTGTGATAGGCACACCATTTTGTCTTGTCGGCTCTCTCCTGGTCGCTTTTGATAGAAGCTGGTCTTTCGAACCACTGTTTTTCCTTTATCTGATTATATATTTGGAGGAAATGTATAGAAAACTGTGTGTTTAGCTTCGCACCCGCGAACGTGTTGGATGACGGGTTCTCTTTGCGCTTGTTGGCTTGCTTGACTGAGTTCCCTCGGTGAGCATCATCCTTTGGATGCGCAAACGCCTTTGTGGGATGTCCATCTTCCTCAACGTGGTTGGCGGCATGTGTGGCTTTTTTCTCGTCCTCCCGGTATGCATGTCGCTCTGCTAAGGACAGTATCTTGGTGAGACTTCGGGCGTTGCGCATGACGATGTCTCCGTAGAGCTAGCTCTCTCGCGGTAGGCCTTACTTAAATGCCATGGCTGCAACGAGATCACTGCAACCTACGATGCGGGACTTCTCTTTGCAAAACCTCCGGATGTATTGCCGCAAGGTTTCCTTAGACCTCTTTTAGATGGTGAAGAGGTGGTCATCCTTAGTACTCCTTCACGAAGGCCAGGGCCAACTCTTCGAAGGAGGCAATTGATCTCTTGGGGAGATGGTTGAACCATGTCGTCACTTGACCTTGCAGTAAGGCTTGGAAATGTCAGGACCCGTCCCAATCCCCCCGGGATTAACGCGAGACGCTCCTGATCCCGTCTGACATGGAGTGTCAGACAAGGGAAATTCCAACTTTAGCCCATTCCGGGCTTCAAAGTACGCCAGGATCCGGAGGAGGTATGTGATGTCTCGGTCTCTGCTACAACCTGCATCCACTGTCAACCTGAAGGGTAGTTAAAACATTAAAAGCTGTGAGTGGACAAAACAAAGAGTTATAAAAATATTTTCATAAAGACATTTGTACCCTTCACTAAAAAGCATGCATACATTCGAAAACCATTTATCCAAAAGAATTATAAAGAAACCAACCATACGGGCCACTACCCAAATACATGTGGGGCTCAGCCCAAAACCTGTACACATCACATATCATATAGTATATACATATAAATCATGCTACCAATCCTGTCACGATTTCTAAAGCTAGGCGCGTGCTACCCGGGGTCTCAAAGCCCAAGTCTCTCAGGGTCCACCCAGGTCAATGTCCATAGATCAATGACCCTCCCTGAGGTTATAATCCAAGCCTTCCTGAGAGTAAGGTACCCAACAGAGGCGACTCCACTCAGTTAGTGCTCCGTGACTACTCTAGGGTCCAGCCTGACCAACGACCCTCCCCTGAGGAGACATTCCAAATAAGGAAGGTATATGAATATATATATATATATATATATAGAAAACATCCTTAAAACACTTTAAGGGATTCATGCCCGGTCCCCATAAACCGTCATGAATCCATTTAGGCTCCCCGACCCGAAATCATAAATGTAAAGTAACTGGGCCTCGTGCCCGAACACATGACTCAACTGGGCATCGTGACTGATATCTCAAGGTCAGTCACGACTCTGATTGTAGTGATGCATACAACCATCCGTCCTGGACCGCTCGCAATCCCGGTATGTCGCCGTGAACATATCAACTGACGCAACCACCTCTAGATCATGGTGCACCCATCACCAATCGATACCTTAATCCGTCAACACTCCGAAGTCGAGCCTCCAGTGGCTGCTCGATGACAGTACGTGCATTGTGACCTCTCCGGAGGGAACGCATCCCAGTCTGGAGGCGAGTGTCGTATCGTCCGTCACCATGCACATAGCACTCGCCGCGACCACGACTCAGACTTGTAGGTCACCAATAGGGCTACATGCCCGAGATAAAACTAAATAGGTCTCATGCCCAAGTTTATCCTTTTGAAAACCAAAACCATTTCATTTAAACCAACGTAGAAATATAAACCCGTATAGGCACCGTATAAGGCCGAAACCTCAAAATACGTGCTAATACGTAACCACACACAAATGCACTAATGGCATCACAAAACAAGTATTAAAACATATAATAAACATTTATGCATGCATCAATTTAGAAAATATGGTCCACTCACAAACCGTCCGAGCTGCCGCTTCGATACACGTGTCATTCGGCTCTCCCGGACCAATCAGCGTCACCGGGACTCCCAAACCTTGAAGATCCAAGCTTGAACCGGCCACCTGCAACCGATCATCTCCGTGGCCTCCAACCGTCCTAGCCCTCGAAATCGATCCACCTCGACTCCCCTAGGTCTCTAGATTGTGTTAGGATCAATGGGAACTCGAAACTGTCCTTTAAAACTAAATTTCCAAATTTGAAATTAAAAGGGTTCACGGGTGAATTCACCTCCGCCGTGTCCACCACCGTGGTTCGCCGTCCATCACCGTGCCGTCCTAGCCTCCCTCAGTCTCTCATGAACCCTCACTGAATCGTATGGATGTAAGTGGGGTGGTAAGCCGTGTGTTTGTGTGTTTGCTCCAAAAGAAAATTGAGGATGGAGGGGTCGGGTTTGGGTTGTTTGAAGAAACAGAGAAGGTGATGATCAGGTGAGAGAGAGAAAGGGAAAATGGATGGTGAGGATTGAGGGAAGAAACATAGATGAAGGGTCAGGATTAAAAGATGGGATGAGTGAGAAATATAAAATAATAAAATAATATTATTTTAATGGTTAGATCCACTTTTTAGGTAATTGAACAATGGGATGAGTGACACTTGTCACTTATCCATGGGTCCCACTAAAATATATGCCCAATCAGATATCGCCACGTCATCCCCGTCTTGTAATGCATGTATAGTGAAATCGAACTTCCGTGACCCATAACTTTCCCGTTCGAAGTCCGATTTCGGCGTGCCACTTGTCTATGGATTCGTATCGACCCGATCTACGTAACGGTCTTTGGCCCTCGACCATCGAACATCTCGGGTTAAAAGTCAACATTTTACCCACGACTAAGGGCATAACGGTCATTTTGCGTCGTCCTTCCGATTTCACTCAACTAATCATCGATTAACCTCACTAATCCTTGATTAGTCACTAATCTAATTCCAAAATTCGGGACGGGTCGTTATAGGAAAACTTTGCACATGAGCGCGTCATTGTGCCTGTGAGGTACCATGACCCCCAATAGTAATTTATGTGCTTTACTGGATCGGATGTTCTTTTGTACTGATTGAAGTTTGGTGTTGAAAATCGCTGCAGGAATGGCTCCTCCTCAATGTCCCTCATGAACGGTGAAGATAATGACGTCTGTATTTGGTGCCAAAGGTCATCCTCCAAGTCTCTGTGGCGTTGAACTCCCTGGAGGTGTCGATCTAGCATCCTTCGGACGTCTTCAGCGTGCAATGGTCCTTCGTGACGGGGGTTCCCACGCCGGGTCAAATGGCGTCGACTCCCTCGAGTTGCAGCGGGCTTGGCTCTCGAGCATGCTGGCGAGTAAGTCTCGTCTTCCTCGCTGTGATCATCCGAGTGGGTGCGTGACGCACGGGAGACTGCTTGCTTCCGTCGGCTATCGCGTGGGTACTCAATGCTTGAAAGTGCTCCGGGGAGTCCTCCGAGTCATTCTCGGGCCGATATCCTCGGTTGATCTTGTCTTCTTGCTCTGGGGGTGCAGCTTTCTTCCTTTGATTCGTTCAGCGACGTGTCTCGGGACATTGTCTAGCAGCGGACATGCTCTTTACCGGCGCGTTTCGGGACGTCCCCTGATGTCTTGCGAGGTTCATTGCCTCTTTCGAAGGTTCTGGATGTCCCGATGTCCCCCAACAGCTGTTGCAAAAGCTCTGATTGGGCCCGAACTTGGTTGCTCAGTTGCTCGACCTGTTGTGTCAGTCCAAGTTGCGGAGGTGATCCCCTAGGTGCTTGCTCGTGATGAGTAGCATGTCGGGGCGCACGTCGCGCGCCTTCAGAAGATGCGACGAACCATGTCTCCCTGGTACCTGGGTGTCGGCCTGCGAGTTGCGTAAGGCGTCCAAGTGCCTCCTTAGGTCCCAGCTGGAAGGGGGCTGATTCGAGACTCTTAGAGATGATTCTCCTGCCAGCAGCCCATCTGTTTGTTGAAAAATGCCGCACCTTCCCCCGTCGCAGGTGGGGGGTTCACAGTAGCAACGACCATGGGGAACGTTCCAAAATTGAACGTAGGTGTCCAATCCAGAATTTCGTACGGTAGGTGAATTGATGCGTAACGCGAGCCGTGCAAGAGACATGAAAATGGATCCTCTGCAATCTCAGGCAGTGGTTCACTCACAGCAGCGATCGCAACGACGGATGTGTCAGCCTCGGAGGCTCGCGTGGATCGGCGTGTTCTGGCCATGTGAAGAACAGTAAGTGTCGAAAGTGTGATGATGGTGTTTTTTCAAGGAAAAACTGAAGAGCACACTTTGAGTATTTCTCAAATCGGCTTTCAATGAAAGCACCAGTTGTTGAGGCAGAAATCATCCAGCTCTGTGAAGTTATTTCTCGATCCCTACACATAATAATGAAAATCAAACGGGGTTAAGGTTGAATCCCAAGGGGGTGGTTCAATCGAAAACGCTCTGATACTTAAGTCAGTTTTCTGAGAGAGAATAATCTGACAAGGTGTTTACAGAAGTTTTTTATTACCTTTAGAAGTGAAATGAGTTCTTCTATTTATAGTGAAACCTTGAGAATCACCGGAGCGTCTGATTGGTTGAAGGAGAAAGTATTAAATAAGTAATGGCACCGAGTGCAATCACTTATTTATTAATGAATAAATAATTCGCTGGGAAGTTATTTATTATTCGCATTGATCTGATTAATTAATATATTTATCTGGTAAATATATTGAATTAATGCGGAGATCGTAACGTGTCAATGTCAATTTTACCAAGGGTAATATTGACATTATGTGAATTGTCGGCCACGTGGCGGCTCCAGGATATTCTGGTAATTTATGGTTTTACATCCCTTTTCCTGGGGTTTTGAGCCTTTTGTCTCTATGTTTTGCTAGGTTCCCACGTTCCTTCATGGTATAAAATCTTACTTATCCCAAAAACATAAAAGTGCATTATAAATTTACGTAATCTTGTATTGTGAAGCATATTCATAATAAATTCCATAGCTAATGTATGATTGAATTAGATTTTGGGTAGTATCTAATATATTTGCAATGGTCATAAAATCCAAGAATTAAACCCTAAACTCTAAGTAGATCATAAGCTCTTCCACCACCACCTCTACCTAAACACCCTCACCCCCTTCCAAAACTTTCTATATCTTATCGCTAAACCCCAGATAATACAGATTTCGTTATTGGCTTCAAATATATATATATATATATAATTATATATTTGAATATATATATATATACACACACACACTTGAGTTCAGTTTTAGGTTAGGAGAGGTCTTTATATAGATAATAGTGTGTGCTTTTTAGCCAAAATGCTTCAAATATTAGTGTTCTAATTCCACTCTGAAATAAGTCAATGTTCGAAGAAGCACATTATGAAATCTTAAGAGGGGTATTCGATTGAGATTTTAATTAATTGATTTAGAATCGTAATGGGTTTTAATTGATTTCTCTTGATTTTATATGATTTAATTTGATTCATATCAGATTTCAATAGATTTCAACTTAAATTTTTAAGAATTTTGAAGTGTTTTAAAGTGTTTCACTTATTATACACGACTTTCAATCTTGACATTTAAAAAAAATCTAAAGACGGAAAATTATCCAAATCACTTACTTATTTTTTTAATAAGGCATATGTGCTACTGTTTCTAGACATGTTGCGTTCCTCCCTCTAATCTCTTTCCTCAACCTTTTCAATTCTTTTCTCCTAGTTTTCTTTTAATGAATAGGTGAGCAAAGTTCTTCTATACATGTTTGGCAATGGGAAGCTTGGGTGTTATTTGTGAATGAAAAGAAAAGCTTTTATTGTTCGAAGAAAATAAGATAGCGCTTATTAGAATGAAGAGCTTAAGAGAGGGGAGGGTTTCTTGAATTAGAGTCAAACATAGGAATTGGAGGATTGGAAGCTGGTTGTTGTAATAAAAGCCTCCACCATCGTACTTCTATACATGATCCTTTTAGCAAAACTCTACACTTCTATACATGGTTCTTTTAGAAAAATTCTACACGTATATGTATATACATATTACAACATCAAGAATTGGATTTTTTTTCCTTTTGGTTTGCTCTTTTCACTGTTCTTTGCTTTTCGTTTGATTCTCTTTGCTTTGAATCAACAATGACCAAAAGAAAAAAATAGTACAACATCAGGAATTGGATGGATGGATTTGATGGTAGATAAGTGATAGATGAGGAGGACAACAGTAATATAGGTTGGGTGGAGGTGGACTCGAGATTGGGTATAGGTTGACCGACGATGGAGAAATATTTGGAGGGAGATTTTTTTTTTTCCAAATCCAATGAAATTTTAGGGTGAAGTGTGACGATTTGGTGGATGATTGATATGTATATTTTTCATCCTAAAACCCTTCAAAATCCATCTTTATGAAGTCATTTAAAATTATGAAATTTTTTAATACACTTGTATTTTAACATTATATTTTAGAATCCTAATTGAATATACTTATTTTTTAAATAATTTTAAACAAATCTATAAAAAATTAGATTGAATACACCGAAAATTGTGTAGAACCCATTAAAATCTTAATTGAATACCCCTGAATTTTAAAAACCTCTTAAATCATTTAAAATCTACAATTAGATACACCCCTAAATACCAAAACTAATGACAAGGAATGAGAGAATATAGGCTTATGTTATTCGTTGGTCAATATGATATATCTTAAATGCAAAAAAAAAAAAAATGCAAAATAAAACCGCCATACTCACATTTCAATCCTTTTAAATGTAAGTAATAGTGATATTATAATGTTAAGGGAAAAATAGAAAGTAATAAGCAAATAAAATATATTATATATATGCATCATATACTTCAAAAAAATTAACAATACTAATATAAGTAGCATGTAAATATATAAGTAGAGATGAGGGGCATGGAACCCCTTTGGTCCCATTGGCTCCACCCTTAGTGACGATGCTCATGTTTGTTGTCCGTGGGGTTTTGAGAGGTGTGTCGTTGCATTCGAGCTACTGATCTTGTATCCATCACGTAGATATTTAACACCTAATTAACTAGAGCCTAAGGGCTAAGGCCTTTCATATTAGACCGGAAAATATGAGTTTGATTCCTATTGATAGGAATCAAGCTCCCACATTTAATAGGGTTGATTTTTATGTTTTTTAAGTATTATGTCCTTTTTTTGTGTTTGATTTCTATGTTGTGTGCCACATAATTTATACAAAGAAAGAAATATAAACAAAGAATAAAATTGTAATGGTCATAAAAAATAAATAGGCCTTACGATATAAAGTATTGAAACCCTTAATTCAAGGAGTTATTAGAATCCTTAATTGAAGGAGTTGTTGTCACCTCCCTTAATTGAAGGAGTTGTTGTCACCTCCCTTAATTAAAGGATTTGTTGTCAACTCCCTTAATTCAAAGAGTTGTTCCTTTATTGGAACCCTTAATTCAAGGAGTTGTTGTCAACTCCCTTAATTCAAGGAGTTATTGTCATCTCCCTTAATTCAATGGAGTTGTTCCTTAATTCAAGGAATTGTTGTCAATTCCCTTAATTCAAGGAGTTGTTAATTAGGTTCCCTAAGCCTATATATAGTTGTACAAATTGTAAGGATCATATGAGAGAAATACAATTTAACCTTTGAAATTCAATATGGTATCAGAGCAGGGAAATTAACCTGCTTCTACTATACTACTATCCGAGAGTATTCACTCTCCAAAATGTCTGAAGACAATCCTTTAGCATTAGAAGCTGAAAGTTCCCAGGAGCTTTCCTCCGTGAATGCGCATGAGGTGGACGTCAACCCAAATCAAAGGTTAAGCTCAGTCGTACTGAATGAGTTTAATTACTTGTCGTGGTCAAGAGCTGTATCTTTGGCGCTGGGTGGGAGATCCAAGTTAGGGTTCATAAATGGAAGCATCAAAGTACCTGATGCTTCCTCACCAAACTATGAATCTTGGCTTAGCAAGGATCAGCTAGTTATGTCATAGCTTTTGAATTCCATGGAACGAAAGTTAGCTGAAATATTCAGCTACTCAGATTCCTCGTACCAGCTATGGGAAGCGGTCAAGGAAATGTATGGCAACCAGAATAATGTTGCCCGGGTTTTCCAATTAAAGAAGGACATCTCTGATCTGCAACAAGATGGCAAGCCGTTTGTGCAACTCCTAGGAAGCATGAAAAACATGTGGAATGAGTTGGAAATTTATCGTCCTCATACAACTGATGCAGCGCTGCTACAAAAGAGAGCAGAAGAAGACAAGATATTTCAACTCTTGTCCAATCTTGACTCAACATATGAAGATCTACGATGTCACATACTCATGAACACTGAACTTCCTTCCTTCACCAGTGTGTGTGCAACGATTCAACGTGAAGAAGTAAGGAGGAAAGTCATGAACTTGAGTACAATGACTAACGTACCTAAGGCTAGGGCATATATAACCAACGAGAGAAAGTACAAAGGAAAGCATCCGCACTTGAAGTGTCAACACTGCAACAATACAGGTCATGTTAAAGACACATGCTGGATTTTACATCCAGAGTTAAAGCCTAACTTCATGAAGGACAACAAGGGCGTACAAAAGGTGAACCATACTCCACATCGAGCAAATCATGCATCTACCTCCATCTCCAATAGGTCAGATCCATTCAAGAACTTCACAGCAAACCCAACAGAGCTCATGATTGAGTTTATGTCTTACCTGCAAGGCAAGAAAGGAGGGGCTGGAATTGACCGTGCAGATAGCATGGAAGAAGGGACCTCGACAGCATTGCTCGGCAAGTTTGCAGGTTTCTTGGCAGACACGAAACCTGTATCCCAAGAGGATATGCAAGGTATCATGAAAGCCTTTAAAACTGCTCTTAAATTAAATATGTTGCATGATTTTTGGGTTGTAGATTCAGGTGCCACAGATCATATGACCAACCATGTGTCTAAATCTCAAAATTTTGAAAAATTGGCAAAACCTTCTCAAGTTCCAATTGCAAATGGAGAGCATGTAAAAGTTTTAGGAAAAGAAAAGATAAAGTTGATGTCTAATGAAATTGAATCAATAGCTTTATATGTTCCTTTCGTTCCATTTCAACTTCTATCTGTGGGAAGGATCACAAATACCTTGAATTGCATCACAAAGTGATCTTTTAGGATTGTGTCACCAAGAAGACGATTGGTGAAAGGTTTTATTTAGATGGTCTCTATTACATGTCAAAGAGCAATCCCAGAGGGTGTCAAGCCAAGTTCAACCCCATTCAAGATAATCAATTGTGGCATCAACGTTTAGCTCACCCTTCCTCACCCATTTTGTCATCTTTATTTCCAAAATTAGGTAAGGATGCTATTTTTTGTGAAACATGTCACTTGTCTAAAGCCACTAGATTACCTTTTAACTCTTCTTTGTCTAGGACTAGTAAGTGTTTTGAACTAGTTCATTCAGATGTATGGGGACCAACTAGGGAATCTTTTGATGGCTACAAGTATTTTGTGATTTTTGTGGATGATTTATCTCGAGTCACATGGTTGTATCTTCTAAAGTCTAAGAATGAAATGATAGAAGTGTTTAAGGATTTCCATAACCTTGTTAAAAACCATTTCTCATCTCAAATTCAAACCTTACGATCTGACAATGGCACTGAATACATGTCCCATATCATGAAACAATATTTGAGCACTCATGGCATCATGCATCAAACAAGTTGCGTTGGAACCCCTCAACAAAATGGGGTAGCCGAACGTAAAAACCGTGACCTACTTGAGAAAACAAGAGCATTAATGCTGCAAATGAATGTACCAAAGAGATTTAGGTCCCAAGGTGTTATGACAGCTGCTTATATCATCAATAGGTTACCTAGCCGAGTCTTGGAATTCAAGTCTCCCCTAGAGGTCATGAAAGGAAGGAAAATTGATCTCTCACATCTTAGAGTGTTTGGTTGCATCTGTTTTGTTCATGTTCAATCTCATCACCGAGATAAATTAGACCCTAGAGGTACTAAATGCATCTTCCTTGGTTACTCCTCTACTCAAAAGGGATATAAGTGTTATAATTCCCAACTAAGGAGATTGATTGTGTCCAAAGATGTTCGATTTCATGAGACTAACCCTTTTTTTGGCAAGACAAGTGAATTCACAGATAAAGGGGATGACATCTTGGACTTGTTCCCATTACCAAGAATTGAACCCGAGGGTCCGCAACAACGTGAGCTCAATCATGCCAACACTGATGCTTCTCTCAATGAAGATAACCATGAAGGCACTCATCCTGATGGTTCTATGCATGATGATGGTAGCGGCAACCAAGAAAACCTTCAAAGTGTGGCTGATAATTTGAACGAGAGTGAGCCAACTCTCCCAAAACCTCGACGCAATCCTCAACGTGATAGGCAGCCTCCCACAAGGTTTCAAGATTTTGAAACATATAAATCGAGGCATCTAATATCAAATTATGTGTCGTATCAAAAGATGACTCCATCTCATGCTGCCTTCCTTAACACCATCTCCAGTTACAGTGAGCCCCAAAACTTCCATGAGGTTAATAACTATGTTGTGTGGCAAAAAGCAATGCAAGATGAACTCAAAGCTCTAGACCAACACAACACCTGGAGCATCACCAAACTTCCAAAAGGAAAAAAGGCAGTGGGTTGCAAATGGATCTATAAGATCAAGTTTAATTCAGATGGTTCAATTGAGAGGTATAAAGCCAGGCTAGTGGCTCGCGGATTCACTCAAACATTTGAGGTGGACAACAAAGAAAAATTTGCTCCTATTGCAAAAATGAACTCAGTTAGGGTTTTATTGTCCGTGGCTGTCAATAAGGGTTGGTCCCTGTACCAAATGGACGTGAAGAACGCCTTTCTACATGGTGATCTTGAAGAAGAAGTCTACATGCGCTTGCCTCCTGGACTTCCTCAAAGCCAGGACCCTGATTTGGTGTGTAAGTTACATAAGTCAATTTATGGACTGAAGCAATCGCCTCGTGCTTGGTATGCTAAACTAAGTTCAGTTCTTCATAGTGTTGGTTTCAAAAGGAGTGGTGTCGATTCATCATTATTCGTTCGTACTGGAGCTGGTGGGAAATTAGTTGTGTTGATAAATGTGGATGACTTAATAATTACAAGTGATAATGCTGCAGAGATCTCCAAACTCAAATAGTCACTTCAACAAAGATTTGCGATTAAAGACCTTGGGGTGTTAAAGTATTTTCTTGGGATCGAAATGGCATCTTCTCATAAGGGTTTATTTCTTAATCAACGGAAATACGTCATGGACTTCCTCCAGGATGCTAATATGAGTGATGCTAAGCCTGCCCTTACTCCTCTCGATAGCAAGCTCAAACTTGACTTGGGAGGCACTCCACTCTCGGATATCAGCTCCTATCAGAGGCTTGTTGGTAAATTGATCTACCTAACGATCACCAGACCAGACATCTCATATTCAGTGAGTATTGCCAGTCAATTCATGCATTCTCCCACCATCGAGCATTTGAACCTTGTAAAAAGGATCTTACGTTACTTAAAAGGGTCTGTTGGTCGTGGCATTCTCATGACGAAGAACGACCACACTCACATCATGGGGTACTGCGATGTAGATTGGGCAGGAAATGTTATCGATCGAAAGTCCAAAAGTGGCTACTGCACCTTTGTTGGTGGAAACTTGATCACCTGGAGAAGTAAGAAGCAAACTGTCATCGCCAGATCCAGTGCCGAAGATGAGTACCGTGCAATGGCTTCAACAACGTGTGAGTTGATCTGGTTCAAGGGTTTTCTGTGTGATTTAGGGTTTCCTGCAACCCTTTCTATATCCCTATTCTGTGACAACCAGGCCGCCATGCATATAACATCCAACCCCGTGTTTCACGAGCGAACGAAACATATTGAGGTTGACTGTCATTACGTTCGTGAACAGGTGCAGTCGCAAGTAATTCAGACACACTACACAAGAAGTTCCGACCAATTGGCCGACATTTTCACAAAGCCCTTAGCTTCTCATCAGTTTCAACGACTTCTGTCCAAGCTTGGATCCATCAACCTTCTGGATCCAGCTTGAGGGGGAGTATTGGAACCCTTAATTCAATGAGTTATTGGAACCCTTAATTCAAGCAGTTGTTGTCACCTCCCTTAATTCAAGGAGTTGTTCCTTTATTGGAACCCTTAATTCGAGGAGTTGTTGTCAACTCCCTTAATTCAAGGAGTTGTTGTCAACTCCCTTAATTCAAGGGAGTTGTTCCTTAATTCAAGGAATTATTGTCAATTCCCTTAATTCAAGGAGTTGTTAATTAGATTCCCTAAGCCTATATATAGTTGTACAAATTGTAAGAATCATATGAGAGAAATACAATTCAACTTTTGAATTCAATATAAAGTTTATATATATTACACTTACTAGTATAGAACTTCACTCGAGTGATATAATTCTTAATGGAAAGCCTAATCAGTGCAAATTTTATAAATAGGTTGAGTACTTATCTGAAATGTTTAAAAAAAGTTAAGACCAATTTGAAATTAGCAATAAATTGGGGTTTTAAGAAGATAAAAATAAAATAAAATTAGAAAACAAAGGAACTTGGTAAGAAAACGATAAACAAACCAGCAAGTCAGCAACCCGCGTTTAAACCCTCAAAATAAATAAAATAAAAAGAAGAAGAAGAAAGCAGCGCAAGAGAACTAGACTACGGCAAAGTTTCCTCACAATGACGTTGTAATTTGTAAAGCCCAAAATAAACCCTAATTCCTCCTAAACCGTTCTTTCTTTTGGAGAGCCTTCTCCTTCCTCCAAATAAAGCTGAAGAGCTTGGAAGTCTCTCTCGCATGCCCAAGCCCCGAACCACCACGCAGGACACTATCAACCCCACTCTTCTCGCATTCAAACCTCGCCAAGTTCAGCTCTCAAACCTGGATATGAAGCTCAGTAACTCCAATATATCTACCCAGCGAACCCAAACTCTAACTCCCGACCAGAAGGGTCCACTCCTCCATGCTGTAGCTCGCTTCCTGGAGAGCAATAGCTTCTCCAAAACCTTAAAAAAGTTTCGATCCGAAGCTGAAATCGAGGTAAGCAGCTGTCAATTTATGTTTGGTTGCCTAGAAAACAGCGGAAACTCTGAATGTTTTCCTAAAAGACAATTTTGAAACTCGTATATGCTAATGCAGTAATGCTTTTGTTATATTTGTTCCAGAACAGTAATCCTTTTTCCTGTTTGTTTTGGGTTCCATTGAGAATGTTTAAGATACCAATCTTGTAAAACTAGGCTGCTATCTTTTTTATCACTCGCAACTTTGTTGTGCAGCATGATTTTTATAACTTGTTTCATAATTATCTGGTCTGGTTCGTAACTTATACTATTGGATTGTAATGGGTTGTAAATTGAGGAGTTTGGAAATTTCTTAACATTTCTTAACTAAGTATTAAAGACTATAAATATACAATCGATTCATACTACAAAATTGGTTTTTGACCCATTTTCAGAAAAGTGGACTTTTGAAGGACGTAATGGATTTAGAAGAAATGTATTGCAAGTACTCTGAGATGTGGTAAGCTGATAAATTCTCTAACTTCCTCTTATAAAAGAAGAAATTCTTTAGCTCTAACTTCCTCTTATCAAAGAAGAAATTCTTTTGCCCTTCTTTCTTCTTTCAACGAACTTAGTCATCAATTGTAATGTCTTCCAAAACGTTATCTTAGACAATCTTTTTTCTTCCATTCCATGTCTTATTGGGAGTCAGATCTTATTGTTTTCTGTTTTCTAAATTAGGATTAACACTCAAATAATTTGGCTTCTTATGGATGTTCTGCATTTTTTATTTAACTACTAGCTTAAGTTTGTGGGAGTTTAGTATATATGACGGATTAAGTGGGAAAATAAATTACTATGACTTTTGTTTTCTAACTTTTGCGAGTTCAACGATGTGGAGGTAGCAACAAGGATACTGTCATGCCAATCTTTCCCTATATACATATGTAGATTCGGTGGTTATGTAGTATTCTCTATAGAATGGCGTCGCTGTTATCACTACTGCAATATAATTTGTTTCAATGCACTAAGTAGTTGTAAATTACAGGATAACTTCAAAACACTAGTTTTGAGGTCTCAGGGTTTTAGAGGATTTTTTTTGGGGGGTCAATTTTTATACGATTATTAGGTTTATTGTTCAAATTCCGGGAATTGAATTGGGCTAATGATAATCACTGGCATGAAATCCGATGGAAATAGTCCAGATGCTATGACAGGCTGCCATAATGCTCAAGGCATTTGGTGATTCATGCTATTTAGTTAAACGTTAACTTTCAGTTTCCTTTTTAATTTTACTTGTGCTTTTCCGGTTATGTAGTAATAATGGAGGCACAAATGTCAACAGCCGGAAGGAGAAAGGTATGGATGAATTCTTAATTATGGTTGGTTTCTGTCATGCATGTTCTGTTTAGCATGTTAATTTCTCTCATATGTGTTTGTGTGTATGTAATCTTATCTTCATTATTGTTTATATTAGACCATATGTTAGACCTGACAAAGGAGGCTGATAAGATTTGCAAGGAGAAAAAGAAAAAGAAGTCCAAGATAGCATCTGATTCAGTTGTTGGTACTGCAAAACCTCAGTTAGAGTCAGTTATTGATGTTGCACCTGTAAAGGGAAAAGATGTCAATGATTCGGAGACAACGAAGAAACCTAAGGATAAGAAGAAGAAGAAGAAGAAGAAGTCAAATTCTGATTCTGTTGGTGCTAATGTTGAGAAGCATGCCGTGGAGGGGATAAAAGATGATAATGGAATTGATAAAGGTTCCAAAAAAAGAAAAAGATTAGCTTCTGAAGGAAATGATTCACAACCTGTTGACAATAGAGAAGATGAAGAATTCAAGCGTAGAAAGGTAGAAGGTTTAAAAGCATCCAAGGGAAGTGCGCAACAAGAAAATGGTGATGCATCCCTAGGAAGAGCTGAAAATGTGGAAAATGGCCAAGTTGGTCCAGATGGATCTGAAAAAACTCCTGTTAAACAGCTGGATGGGCAATTAAATGGGTACTTAGATAAAAATGCAGAAAATTCGATAAAGAAGAGGATGAAGAAGGAGCACAACGATTCAGCTGAGGTACTTCCTTGATCTTTATGTGTATTAGGAAGCATGCTGGTGAGCTTGATATTGAAAGCTATATCCCCTCTGTATGGATTTGATCTGCTCCTTAGTAACTAAACTTCTAAATGAATCATATGTTAAGCACCATTTGTTTATATTAAAGAAATCCTTCATGTTCCTAACATACAAAATGCCAACATGACTGGTTAGTAAGATCTGATGTAATGTTATGATTTGTAAAATTTGTGCAAGGTTAGATTTTTGACTAATCATTATTGCATTGAGAAAGTACACCCATCTTTATTCAAGACACCTCATGGTCAGAAAAAAATAGTACTTGTATTTGACACTTGTCATTTGAATGTGTCCATTGATTCACATCAACCTATTATTACCTTTATATATGTTCAGTATCTCCCATTGGGAGTGGCTGTTGGCCCTTGATCCCTTCAGAGCTGAATAGGCGCGACTACTTAATTATGTAACAAGTAACATAAAAACAAATACCTGTTGGTGTATTATTTAGGTGTTTTACAAGTAACACTCGGTTATGTTATTAGGTACGATGGTTAGGTCACAAGGTTTAGAATGACATTTTTTTAACGATTAACCATTTAGGATCTGAGTTGTTCAT
Source organism: Prinsepia uniflora (assembly GCA_032719365.1). Classification (NCBI taxonomy): domain Eukaryota; kingdom Viridiplantae; phylum Streptophyta; class Magnoliopsida; order Rosales; family Rosaceae; genus Prinsepia; species Prinsepia uniflora. The sequence continues at coordinate 73,323,202 of CM064863.1, forward strand.
GTGTCATCTCTTGATATTCTCTACCTGCTATAGGTCTAATTTTTCTTCATGTTGTTAGTTTCTAATCAATGGCAAACTTTTGTAATACTGAACTCGTTATCTTCATGTGTTATGACACTTTCAAGCTCTTGTAGTATTTGTATCCAATTTACTGATATCAGAGGTGAGTTGAAGCCATTCAGTTTCGATTTTTCACTAAGCCATTTCAAAGGAGACTTTTATCATGAAACTTTCTTCTCAAGTATTAATGTGTTTTTTATATATGCATGGGCCTTATGTTTGTTGCTTGATGATGTTGTAGGGTTGATGGTTTGGTGTTCTTTCTTTATTCTCTCTTGTGCACAATACTGATGTATCTTAATGGTTGAATTTTGTTGATAAAATTGCTGTTATTGCAGCCAAAGACTGTTACAGCATTTCAAAGGGTAAAGGTTGATGAGGTGGAATTCGTTGATGACAAGCTTCGGGATAATTCTTACTGGGCAAAGGTTTGAGACTGGTTTGCTTCTGTATTTTTCCGTCCACCTCCATATTCACTTGTGCCCACTAATTTTCTTGCTCTGAAATCTGTGCAGGATGGTGCAGAGATTGGCTACGGTGCAAAAGCACAGGAAATTCTCGGGCAAGTCAGAGGAAGGTGTGTATGCTGACTGCTACTTGTTTATTAACGTTAACTAAAGACTTATTTCGAAATATTTTCATGCCCTTTCAAAATTATGAGGCTTTTCCTTTTGTATTGTTAAATCTTATACCGGATGGGGTGGATAACCCCTTTGTCCTACTGGAGCCTGGATGGAGAAAGGGTTTTAAGAACACCCAGTGTACAGCAAGTGCTGAACGGTTTACAGATAAAGAAAAATTTCCCCAGGGAAAAAAAAAAGTTCAGTCTCTTTTTTGTTACCATTGAGCTGCTTGTGATGCCTTTTTTGAGAACTTTGAGATAATTTAAGATAGGGTTCTTTTTTCACACGCACTGCATGCATGTGCATGCACACGATAGATTGCCTTATTTTGTTTAATCACGTGTCTCTTAGTTATGCTAACCATTGAATGAATAGAGCTAAATCTCTTTATCTCTTCTTATGCAGGGATTTTCGGCATGAAAAGACCAAGAAGAAGCGTGGGACATACAGAGGAGGGCAGATTGATCTGCAGTCACACTCAGTCAAGTTCAATTATTCTGATGAAGAGTAACTGCGGAGCTTTTCTTAAGACACAGGTTTACAAAAATGTTGCTTGCAGAAACATTATTCGTCTTGGAACGCCACAGAACTTTTTGTGCTTTCGTTCCGTTTTTGACGCTGATGAGCCATTTTAATACCTTCTTAATATGGAAGGCTGGCTCCAGTCCTTGATTAGTTGATTGTATTTTTCTCTTAAAAACTTATTGGGATTCCAAGGAATGTATGGTAAATTATTTCATTAGTCTCCGATGACTGAAACCAAGCATGCTTGTAAACTCATGCAAAAGACATTCTCTTCCTTTAGTTTTATAATTTTTCCAAATTAGAATCATAAACTATTTTACACAACTTTATATCAGATTATATCTTCTTGACATTTAATACTGGATGAGACATTTCTTGCCTGTTTAAGCCATAAGCCAGTCGGGGTATCAAATTCTATACACGCTAAGAAAATCTAGACGCCATGCTTGAGCATTCATGCTAGTATAAAACTAATTTTTTGTTTTGTTTTGGGAAGAAAGCGTTATCGATGTCAAGTTTGGAGAACCATTTATTGGGGTTGTGTTAATATAGGCCCTTTAACCTACTATTGGAAGGAATTGTGGAGGGGAGCCTGTTCGCCATATGTGAGTTCGGGTTTCGCGATTTGAACATGCGTGAATAAAGCATCAATAGGATAGCTTTCTTCTTCAAAGTTATTTGGTGTTTTTATATGACATCCGCAATTCCTCTTGATTTGTAATTCAATACACAAATTAACTGCTTTTGTTATGTTAGCTATATGCTGCGTATTATCAATGATTTTCACAAAAGATGGTAAAATAATGTTTTAAGCAATTATATATACATAATCCTTGACCTAAATAGACGTGTTAACGAATATAGTAGAATATTTATATGGTATTTTCTTAATTTTTGTGCATGTGACACGTGTTTCTATTTCTCAAAGCAAAGCTCTTCAGTATACAATGCTTATTATATTGCCTTGACCTCCGTAACGAATTTTGAATTGCTAATAAAATAATAAAATAAAAAACTGTAATTTGGAAGCCATGGCCCAAAGTGGAGATCCCTGTGCCTAAATTTGGTAGGCTTTTTTTTTTTTTTTTTTTTTTTTAAATCAATGCTGAAAACAACAAGAAGGAAAGAAAAAGGCTAGAAAAACAGAACAACAAATGTAAAAAGAAACTGAAGAACAACAGCAGGGGCACGCAACCAAGCTACGGTAAGTCACGTGGCGGAGGGCAGGGAAGTCCATCACTGGTAAGTACGTGCACTAAGGACGATAGAGGTCGGTCAAGCTAGACTTCTCTGCGCATCGCCCGCCGAGCACGGCTCGCTAGGGCATCAGCTGCCATATTTGAAGATCGGTGAGTCCAGGAAAAACTCACAGAATCAAAGTGTCTTTCAGCATCCTTAATTCTCGCCAAGATAGGGAAAATGCTCCACCGACCACGCCTAATGGATCCACGAGTTGCCTTGATCAGTTCAAGAGAGTCCGATTCAAAAACCACCAATTTATACCCTCGGCTGACAGCAAAGTCAACACCCTCCAACATGGCCTAAGCTTCTGCCTCAATTACCGATCCAGAGGACCTACCAACACAACATCCAGCCACAAAATCACCGTCAGTATTCCGAACCACAATTCCGAGCCCATATAGGTTAGAAGTGAGGTCCCAAGATGCATCAATGTTGATTTTTAGAAAATAGGGATCCGGTGACAGGACCCATCCCAATCCCCCCGGGATTAGTGCGGGATGACCCTGCTCCCGTCTGACACGAAGTGTCAAACAAGGGATATTTTCGTCCTTTGCCCTCCCGGGCTATCAGAGTACGCCAGGATCCGGAGGAGGCATGTGATATCTCGATCTCTGCTACAGTCCACATCAGATGTCAACCTGAAGGGCAGTCAAAACATTAAAAACTGTGAGTGGACAAAACAAAGAGTTTATAAAAACATTTAATAAGGAAGACATTTGTACCCTCCACTAAAAAGCATGCATGCATTCAAAAACCATTTATCCAAAACAAACCATATGTGGGACTAAGCCCAAAGCAGATATAAACTAAGGTCGAAAGGACCACCATAAAAACGACCATACGGGCCACTGCCCAAATCCTGTGCACACCTGTACACACCACATATCATATATCATATATCCATCACATACATATATATAAGTCACACAACCAATCCCGTCACGGTATCCAAAGCCACGCGCGCGCTACCCGGGTCTCAATCCGAGTCATCTCAAAGTCAAGATCAATGTCCGTAGACCACTGACCCTACCCGAGGTAATAGTAATCATAGCCTTCCTAAGAGTAAGGAACCCAACTGGGGGGTGACTCCACTCAGTCGGTGCTCCGTGACTACTCCGGGGTCCACCCAGGCCAACGACCCTCCCCGGAGGAGATAATAGAAGTAAAGGAAGGTAGACGAACATATATATACATAACATAAACATTCATGACCGGTTCCCCTGAACCGTCATGATCCATAATATCCGTAATCAGGTAACATGCCGGTTCCCATAAACCGTCATGTACCGTAATAATATAACCAGGTAACATGCCGGTTCCCATAAACCGTCATGTACCGTAATAATATAACCAACAAGGGTTCATGCCGGTTCCCATAAACCGTCATGAACCACGATACCATAACAAGGGTTCATGCCGGTTCCCATAAACCGTCATGAACCTGGGAATCCATTTAAGGTTCCCTGACCTGAAATCAAAACCGTAAAGTGACTGGGTCTCGTACCCGAACATAGGACACCAACTGGGCACCGTGCCCGGAATCTGAGGTCATATGCCCGAGACAAAACCAAATGGGTCTCATACCCGAGTTTATCATTTTGAAATCCAAATTCAGTTCATTTAAATCAATAAAGAAATACAGACCCGTATAAGCACCGTATAAGGCCGAAACCTCGAAATACGTGCTTATACGTAACCACATACAAATGCACCCATGGCATCATCAAACAAGTAATAAAACATATAATAAACATTTATGCATGCACCAATTTAGAAAACAAGGTCCACTCACAGACCGTCCGAGCTGCCGCCTCGATTTGCGTGCCATTCGGCTCCCCGAGCCGATCACCATCACCGGGACTCCCAAACCTGTCCAAATTTTAATAGAAGGTTACTAACTACTTAATTAACCTCCTACCAAAGCCCCGAAATTTTCCCGAACTTTTAACTATTTTTAAACCGACCCTAAACCTTCCGACACCCCGAAAACTATCGAAACGATGTCCGATTGACACGAGACCAGTCCCAAAATCTTCGTTACATCGAATAGAAGATTTCGTATGTTGAACACATCCCCAGAAACCCTAGCACGCGCCCGCACGCGCCGCCTGAAGTGGCTGCGCGTGGGAGCCACGCGCCGCTACAGTGCATCCTCTTCCTTCGATCGAACCGGTCCGGCCGGGCCGGTCCGGTCCAACCTCTGCAACTGGACCGGCGTAACCGGTCCAGGTCTCCGACGCCCTCATTTCTCATCCGTTTTCCTCCATTTCAATCCCTAAATTCATCTTTTAATCTTTCCTATCATTCCCAATTAACCAAACTAGCTAAAACACCCAAAATCCTAACGGTTCAAAATGGACCTCACGGTCCCTGTTTTTCCGATCATCCCACACGGCTGCTCAGCCGTCAACCCCCGTTCAAACTCATCTCTATACACCCTAAACAATCTAACAAACATTCCCTAAGCAACCAAAACGATCCATAATGTAAAACACAAATTAAAAATCGAATTTGGGCAAACCGAGTACCTCTCGGGTTTCATGGCCGCCGCCCACGGCGGCGTGGCTTCCAGCCGGCCACCAGCGTCCAGCCTTCATCCTCTCCACCTCTGGGCTTCTCGGTTCATGATCGAACAAGGTTGGATGTTTGGGTCGCACAGATGAGAGGAATGGGATCGGGAAATGGTTGGAGGAAAATGGAAAACTGGATGCACGGTTGAGTGTTTTGGTGCATGAGTGGGTGAGGTTGGCCAGTGGATGGGTGACAAGTGTCACTCATCCATTGGTTGCTGAAAAGTAACTGGACCCACTAAAGACAAACTGCACTTTTTGTCTCGTAAAACGTGCCGTCGTGAATAGTAACCGGGAACTTCTGTGAACCGTAACTTCGTCGTCGAACGTCCGAATTCGACGTGCCGCCTGTCTACGGATTCGTATCGTCCTTATCTACATAACGGTCTTCGGCCCTCGGCCATCGGACCTCCCGGTCAAAAAGTCAACTTTTGACCTCCTATTCACCCAAATTACCAAAATGCCCTTGGGCTTCCGAACGTCATAACTTCTTCTACGAACGTCGGAATTGAACGTGCCACCTGTCTATGAACTCGTGACGTCACGAACTACGTCACGGTCATCGGTCAAAGTCCATTTGACCACCCGATTGAAAAGTCAACGTTTTGCCACCATCAGGGGCAAAACGGTCATTTCGCACCGTTCGTCCGATTTCGCTCTACTAATCACGGATTAGCCTCACTAATCGTGATTAGTCACTAATCTAATCATGGAATTTGGGACGGGTCGTTACAACCTTCCCTCCTTAATTAATTTCGTCCCCGAAATTCCAACCGACCTAATCCAACCGTTCTTCCCTCCTTAATTAGTTTCGTTCTCGAAACGCCAACTATTCTGATTCCACATCCACCTCGTGGAAAGTAGAATCGACCTCGAAATACGTGTACCCTCGTACACCAACCAACTAGAACAATACTTACTCGTCTGCAACCAGACGTACCACTAACGCTCATGTCGCCTCGTCTACATTCGACCACGTCGAATAGCAGAAGTCGTACGCTCCGAACTGACACCACCTGTCAGTATCAGAGGAGCCCAAGTATCCTATGATCGACCCACTTGTCAAATCTACCCTTTCGCTGACATAAACAACTCTACGGTTCCTTACTCACTCACTAAGATACCCTGACCTCTGCTCCCACTGGGAGTCATCAGACCTCACTCAACGATCCACGCTGACACCTCCGACAGACCGTCACCACTTAACAGTCGTCAGTCGAAAACTAACACTATACTCCCTTGTGGTTATACTAACCACCAACTCACTCAACCGGAGTATATGCATACTAACAAAACACTCGACCTGTGTGTAACCAAGCCCATCAGAACTACTATGACCCAATGCACAGTATCTAATGTCCAGTCCACGACCTCAACTAATCCGATGGTATCAGAACCAATCCGACTACCAATAAGCTCTCCAACGCACTACCGGTATCTCCTATATACCGTCACCAGGCACGATAAGTCTGTCTAGTATCGTACCTTGAACAACGTACAAGGTACGTACATCTACCCATCAATCAGACTACAACCACCTAGGTCATAGCCAATCACGTTTCTACGATGGAGTCCATTTATCCAATCCAGTATTAGACAAATCGAAACTCCGACCCATTATCTATCTCCAAATCCGAATCCGAATCCGCAATTTCGTAAGAAATCCAGAATCCAAACCCAGAAATCATATCCATATCCATGTTCAAATTCAAATCCGAAATCATCATTCCGTAAACTAGTATTAGGAATAACCATTCCGAACCCAAATCCATAAAAGAAAATCTATAGTCAAGCTCTAGAATCAAATCCTGAATCGTCACCCAGAATCCGATTCCAAAACCCAAATACAGAAATCCTCTTTCAAGTTCCAAAATCAAATCCTGAATCGTCATCCAGAAATCTGATTCCAAAACCTGAAATATCGTTCACGTCTACCGAGACGTACCAAAACCAAACCTATCGGTTACCCACTCAACCGATTACTACCATACGATCGATTGACTTCATAGGGAAGTCAATCCCAACATCTACACAACACTAGGTCAGACAAAATCCGACCTCGTCAGACACCTACTCATCGGACAACTACTCAGGCGAGTAATAAGCCATATGGGATTTACCTCGAAAAGAAGTTCAGTCCCATCATGCTCCACTCAACATCCAAGTAAGAGTGATAAACTCTCCACCTATCTGGATCATCAAGATCACGATCCAGATCCACCACTACGTCAAACGACTATAGACGTCACGATCGAGGATCGTCACGCCAACCAAAGTCCTAGACCATTTCCCACATCTTAAATAGATTAGTCTACGACGAGACACACCGAGACTGTGGGTTCTCACTGATTACCTCGTATCGATCCTTGTCATTCCACCAAGGCAAAACAAGAATGATCGAATAATCCATCCTACGTGAATGCAAACAACACTCGATGCACTCACCACGTCAGGTAACCTGACATCGTCTGCCACCAAGCAGAAAATGAGAAATCTCAGTCACCTAACTTCGATATACTCAACTCCTCCTGATGATTCAGAACAAATCCCGGGTCCACCAACCAATACACGATCAGTGTACTAGTGGCAACCAACAACACCTATATCATCAACGTCATCTACCACCATCAATTATGGTAGAACCTGAGAAGTCACCCAAAACGACTTCGACATACCCGTTACCAATGCGGAAAACCCGCATTCCTCTCGTCACCTCAACCACGTGTCCCCGTTAGACTGGTTATGGACACATGCCCATTTACGACCGTATATGTACATCCAAAAGGATGTCAATTCATCCTAATCTGATGTACCACTCTACTGAAAAGTCACAACAGCCCCCTGCTGTGATCCGCAGTCAAATCTCTGCAACCCACCATCTCGAACCAATCCTGACTAATTCTGACCAACTGGTCGCTAAACCCCGTGACAGAACGAGTCTGACCAACCGGTCACTAATCCGTCATGATAATACTCGATCCTCACTCCTCAACTACCGCTGGATCCTATCCAGTCCGTCACTATCCGTGATTCACTCCCGAACCACAGATACCAATCATAAGCCCATCACGTCGGAGTAACATCCTGACTCGTAACTCACGTCATCACAATCACCGGCACCAGCACCAGTACCACGCACTATCACCAAAACTAGTGTCAGTATCAACACGCCGTGTGCAAAACTGACACCCTGGATCTCCGCTCATACCGAGCGACGATCCCGTACCTCTGCTCGAATAGGAGAAACTCTGCCTCCCTCGTACCCGACAACTCTGGGTACAGTCACCCTGACAACTCATACGAGAAAAGGAAAACGTTCCCCGAACGTCCCCGATCCCCAACAATCGTAACTATAACCACTCTCGGTAGTAGCGCATGCCCCACACTCGTGTAGACCTAACTACCAGACATCGCTATATCCAGACTCCGTATCCAACGGAATCAATCGCCCGTACTAACTACTCTGTATCCCACTCAGGGATTCCATCGACAAGTATCAACCCTGGTAACCTGTCCAACCAAACACTAACCAGTCGTAACTCGACTAAACCATTGTCGTCTACCAGGTCACCCACGACCTTAGTTGCACCAACCCACAACTGAAGTAGCACGACAACCAACTCGGTTTAACCGATACGTACAACCCTGACTGCGAAGTGCAGTCCCAACACAAGCTAACATGACTAGACCGACTAACGAATCCAAATCCGAATAGTCGTCCAAGTCAAACCACCAGTCAACTCACATTTCCGAACCATACACATAAGGTAGGGTTCCACAATCAAGCCCTAGGGTCACTCTGAACCCAACTGCGAAAAGTAGTAAAATCAACAATCTGACCGACTCCGCGGTCTTGACATCGTAATGACGTCAATCCAATCCTAGCGTAAGTCCAATCAGGATCCTCGAATCTGGCTGCCAACTACCATAAGTTCAACCAGAGTTCCCCGAAATCGACTACTAACCGCCAACAGCAGTAAACCCATCTAACTCAACCAATCCGACCATCGGATGGTCACAACACCAAATCAGTCGTCGAAACCGATCCTATGGCATCGTGAAGACGATCCCAACTAACCGTCTCACGATCCAAAACTCTAACGTAATACTACGTTAAGCCTTCCGTAGGGTTCCACACTGCCAACCCTGACAGAACCAAGGAAACCTCGGCATCGAGTGCCGAACCAAGGCTTGCCCATCCTACTAACTATCGTACCGGCACCACGACAATCAGGTTGACCACGAACTGCAGCCCAATGAGATATCACATCCTCGACCAGCATACATACTCCAAGAGCTCCGCGGTTGCTCGAATAGAGACAACCCCGCTCTGATACCACGTTGACAGGACCCATCCCAATCCCCCCGGGATTAGTGCGGGATGACCCTGCTCCCGTCTGACACGAAGTGTCAAACAAGGGATATTTTCGTCCTTTGCCCTCCCGGGCTATCAGAGTACGCCAGGATCCGGAGGAGGCATGTGATATCTCGATCTCTGCTACAGTCCACATCAGATGTCAACCTGAAGGGCAGTCAAAACATTAAAAACTGTGAGTGGACAAAACAAAGAGTTTATAAAAACATTTAATAAGGAAGACATTTGTACCCTCCACTAAAAAGCATGCATGCATTCGAAAACCATTTATCCAAGACAAACCATATGTGGGACTAAGCCCAAAGCAGATATAAACTAAGGTCGAGAGGACCACCATAAAAACGACCATACGGGCCACTGCCCAAATCCTGTGCACACCTGTACACACCACATATCATATATCATATATCCATCACATACATATATATAAGTCACACAACCAATCCCGTCACGGTATCCAAAGCCACGCGCGCGCTACCCGGGTCTCAATCCGAGTCATCTCAAAGTCAAGATCAATGTCCGTAGACCACTGACCCTACCCGAGGTAATAGTAATCATAGCCTTCCTGAGAGTAAGGAACCCAACTGGGGGGTGACTCCACTCAGTCGGTGCTCCGTGACTACTCCGGGGTCCACCCAGGCCAACGACCCTCCCCGGAGGAGATAATAGAAGTAAAGGAAGGTAGACGAACATATATATACATAACATAAACATTCATGACCGGTTCCCCTGAACCGTCATGATCCATAATATCCGTAATCAGGTAACATGCCGGTTCCCATAAACCGTCATGTACCGTAATAATATAACCAGGTAACATGCCGGTTCCCATAAACCGTCATGTACCGTAATAATATAACCAACAAGGGTTCATGCCGGTTCCCATAAACCGTCATGAACCACGATACCATAACAAGGGTTCATGCCGGTTCCCATAAACCGTCATGAACCTGGGAATCCATTTAAGGTTCCCTGACCTGAAATCAAAACCGTAAAGTGACTGGGTCTCGTACCCGAACATAGGACACCAACTGGGCACCGTGCCCGGAATCTGAGGTCATATGCCCGAGACAAAACCAAATGGGTCTCATACCCGAGTTTATCATTTTGAAATCCAAATTCAGTTCATTTAAATCAATAAAGAAATACAGACCCGTATAAGCACCGTATAAGGCCGAAACCTCGAAATACGTGCTTATACGTAACCACATACAAATGCACCCATGGCATCATCAAACAAGTAATAAAACATATAATAAACATTTATGCATGCACCAATTTAGAAAACAAGGTCCACTCACAGACCGTCCGAGCTGCCGCCTCGATTTGCGTGCCATTCGGCTCCCCGAGCCGATCACCATCACCGGGACTCCCAAACCTGTCCAAATTTTAATAGAAGGTTACTAACTACTTAATTAACCTCCTACCAAAGCCCCGAAATTTTCCCGAACTTTTAACTATTTTTAAACCGACCCTAAACCTTCCGACACCCCGAAAACTATCGAAACGATGTCCGATTGACACGAGACCAGTCCCAAAATCTTCGTTACATCGAATAGAAGATTTCGTATGTTGAACACATCCCCAGAAACCCTAGCACGCGCCCGCACGCGCCGCCTGAAGTGGCTGCGCGTGGGAGCCACGCGCCGCTACAGTGCATCCTCTTCCTTCGATCGAACCGGTCCGGCCGGGCCGGTCCGGTCCAACCTCTGCAACTGGACCGGCGTAACCGGTCCAGGTCTCCGACGCCCTCATTTCTCATCCGTTTTCCTCCATTTCAATCCCTAAATTCATCTTTTAATCTTTCCTATCATTCCCAATTAACCAAACTAGCTAAAACACCCAAAATCCTAACGGTTCAAAATGGACCTCACGGTCCCTGTTTTTCCGATCATCCCACACGGCTGCTCAGCCGTCAACCCCCGTTCAAACTCATCTCTATACACCCTAAACAATCTAACAAACATTCCCTAAGCAACCAAAACGATCCATAATGTAAAACACAAATTAAAAATCGAATTTGGGCAAACCGAGTACCTCTCGGGTTTCATGGCCGCCGCCCACGGCGGCGTGGCTTCCAGCCGGCCACCAGCGTCCAGCCTTCATCCTCTCCACCTCTGGGCTTCTCGGTTCATGATCGAACAAGGTTGGATGTTTGGGTCGCACAGATGAGAGGAATGGGATCGGGAAATGGTTGGAGGAAAATGGAAAACTGGATGCACGGTTGAGTGTTTTGGTGCATGAGTGGGTGAGGTTGGCCAGTGGATGGGTGACAAGTGTCACTCATCCATTGGTTGCTGAAAAGTAACTGGACCCACTAAAGACAAACTGCACTTTTTGTCTCGTAAAACGTGCCGTCGTGAATAGTAACCGGGAACTTCTGTGAACCGTAACTTCGTCGTCGAACGTCCGAATTCGACGTGCCGCCTGTCTACGGATTCGTATCGTCCTTATCTACATAACGGTCTTCGGCCCTCGGCCATCGGACCTCCCGGTCAAAAAGTCAACTTTTGACCTCCTATTCACCCAAATTACCAAAATGCCCTTGGGCTTCCGAACGTCATAACTTCTTCTACGAACGTCGGAATTGAACGTGCCACCTGTCTATGAACTCGTGACGTCACGAACTACGTCACGGTCATCGGTCAAAGTCCATTTGACCACCCGATTGAAAAGTCAACGTTTTGCCACCATCAGGGGCAAAACGGTCATTTCGCACCGTTCGTCCGATTTCGCTCTACTAATCACGAATTAGCCTCACTAATCGTGATTAGTCACTAATCTAATCATGGAATTTGGGACGGGTCGTTACATCCGGTGGCACCCAGTGAGGGATGATGGTTGACAGGTTCACATCACTGTCCAAAGGGAAGACGGACATGACAGCATCCCAGAACCCACGCAGTAAAAGCTTCCCTTCTTCAATTGCCCGGGAGGGACGGAAGTGGCACTCCTCAATGGTTAAGCGACACCTTTCCTTCCATATGGACCAACAGGTTACTGCAATTGCCGGCGTACCCACTTCTTATCACAACTAGCCAGAAAACTTTGAGAGGATACCCCCGCAAGCCAATCACAGAAGGTAGTAACACGGGTCGGGTCAATAGAATAATTAAGGGCACAGCCAAACCACACACTCTTAGCCCCGCTACATTGAAGCAGAACATGCTCCTCAGTTTCCATTTCCTCCCGAAAAATTGGACAGAGGGGAGATGTACCCAGATGTCGCCGAAATAGGCTTGCACGAGTTGGAATATAGCGCTTCAAGACCTTCCATAAGAACGTTCTGATTTTGGGGATAGTCTTAATGCCCCAAATGAGATTCCAGATTTCACTAGGGATGCTATACGAGGTAGAAGGTCGAGACCACATAGGACTCGTGGCATGGGACCTTAGCCAATAATACCCAGACTTCACTGAATATACTCCATCTTTTGAGGCTGGCCAAATGAGTCTGTCTTGCAAGCAATCTACTCCCACGGCCATCTCAGAAATAAGCTTCAATTCTGTCTCGGGCAGTACCCCCTCTAGAGCATTCAAATTCCAATTTCCTAAACGAACGTCCATGTATGAAGCAACTACCTCCTCAAGATTTGCCCCAACAGGAGCCTGTAATCTGGGTTGGGATTCAGGGAGGCTAATAACCCAATTGTCAGTCCAGAATTTAACAGTTTTCCCATCAAGAACTTTCCATCTAGCTCCCTGTGTGATCACATCTCATCCCTCAAGAATACTGGACCAAGCCCAAGAGGCACGAGATCCCCGTTTTGCATTGAGGAAGTTGTCGTTTGGGAAGTACCTATTCTTCAGAATCCTAGCCCAAAAGGAATTCGGCTCACAAATTAGTCTCCAACATTTTTTGGCCAAGAGTGCATCATTGTAATCCTCCATATTTCTGAACCCCATACCACCATCAGCCTTAGGAAGCCCCAATTCCTTCCAACTCACCCAATGTAATTTGTTGCGATCCTGAGAATGCCCCCACCAGAAGTTGGAAAGACATGCATCAATTTGAGCGCACATTGTCTTGGGAAATTTGAAGACGGACATAGGGTAGGTAGGGATTGCATGGCCAACAGCTTTTATGAGCACTTCTTTGCCAGCCTGTGACAATAGGCTTTGTTTCCAACCGTGAACTTTCCTCAAAATTCTTTCCTTCACATAGATCAGGGCCTCATTTTTTGACCTACCCCACAAGGTAGGGAGTCCCAGGTAGAGCCCAGGGTTATCGGATAGTTGAACTCCCAAAATTTCGCAGAGTGCCCGTCTATGCTCCATTGGGGTGTTTGGACTGCAATAGAGATTTGACTTATCATAGTTGACCACCTGCCCAGAACCTGGAAATACATATCAAGTAGCTTTCTAATGGACCTGCAGTTCTGGGCAGTTGCCTTCGTGAATAATAAAGAGTCATCTGCAAAAAAGAGGTGAGAGAGAGTGGGTCCACAAGTGCTGAATTTTATGCCTTCCACCAAGCCCCTGTTAACCGCACAATTAATCATCTTTGAGAGAACATCACAAACTAAAATGAAGAGATAAGGGGAGATGGGGTCTCCCTGTCTCAAGCCTCTTGATGGAGCAAAGCTTCTCCCAGGTTGCCCATTTATCAACACTGCCATTTTTACGGACGTAACACACCACATTACCAACCGAATCCACCGATCAGCAAAGCCCATATTCACTAGAACAGCCTCAAGGAAATCCCATTCAATGCGATCATAAGCTTTGTTCATATCGAGTTTCAACCCCATTTCATATTTCTTTGTGGTCTTCCCGAGTTTGAGAACATGAAAAACTTCATGGGCTATACATATATTGTCTTGGATTTGTCTTCCCGAGACAAAGGCACTTTGTTGAGGGGTGGTCAGACTATCCAGATGGGGTTTGAGCTTATTAGAGAGGATTTTTGAAATGATCTTGTAGGAGTAGTTACATAAAGCAATAGGTCTGTATTGATTCACCGTTTCAGGATGGTGGACTTTGGGGACCAAAGTGATATTCGTGGAATTCAGCATATGAACTGGCAGCTCATCGGCAAAGAAACTCTGAATAGTCTTCATCAGCTCACACTTAACAGTCTCCCAGTAGCTTTGATAAAAGACTCCTGAAAAGCCATCGGGGCCAGGTGCCTTCAGAGGACCCATTTGGAAGGTGGCCAACTTAACTTCCTCCTCCGTAATTTTTGCAATAAGATCATCATTAACTTCCGGAGTTACAACTGTATCAACGAAGGACATGATATCCCCCCAGTCCCTACGACCTACGGTTTTGAAAATGTCCCAAAAATAGGAGTCCACAGTTTTCCTAACATCAGCCTCCACCTCAACCCAGCTCTCATCAGGATTTTTTAATTTTGTGATCAGATTGTGTCTCCTCCTTTGGATGGTGGAATGGTGAAAGAAACTATTATTGGCATCCCCCGCAGACAACCAGCGAATTCGGGATCGCTGATGCCAATAGCTCTCCTCTAGGTTCCATAATCTTCCAAGCTCCAAATTTACACATTCAATCCTCTCCTGGTTTTCAATCCAATTTCTTTGGAGGGTACCCAACTCTTCAGACAGGACCTCAACATGATTGAGACTTTTGAAGGCCCCAGTTGTTCCTTAGTTCATATTAATTTTTCCAAATTTTCCCCGCCTAGCATTTGTTTGATCACCAACAGCCTTCTTTCCCGCCCCCCTGGGTTTATTGTCCACCGGACCATCCTCATTTTTAGCCCTTTTATATCTCACAACCACTTCAGAATCAGGGGGGCAGGCCTCACGTTTAAGTCCAATTGAAATAAAGGCCATGTCCACAGCCGTCCCTAGTGAAGTCCCTGTCCCTTCTTTTTTATTTAGCCTAATTGGATCGGTTACACCTAGCAGCACATGGTTTGGGCCCAAACACCCAGCAGCCCAAATACCTTTTGCTTTCTCCGTTGCCAGATCAGAACCTCTTCCATGTACTTTTTCTTCACTTTTGTGCATCAACTCCCTCTATTCACAATCAACACTGACAACCAATTTTGTAGTTCGACCCAGCACATCATCGTTTGTCAGGTGAGGGCTGTAAGGACCCGTCCCGGAAGTCAATATTAGTGAAGTGATTAGTGTCGGATTAGCTGAGCTAATCGGTGGGTTAGGTGGTTACTTTTGGACCTTGGGCGTAGAAGGACGATTTTGCCCCTAGTTGGACAAAATGTTGACTTTGAGTTCGGGTGGTCGATTGGACATTGACCGATGACCGTGATGTAGTTTGGGATGTCACGAGTCCGTAGACGGGTGACACGCCCGATTCCGATATCCGATGAGGTAGTTATGATGTTCGGAAGGTTGAGGGCATTACCGTAATTTAGTTAAAATAGGGGGAAACGTTGACTTTTTGCTAGACTGGCCATTTTCACGTAGACCGAGGACCGTTGGATAGATCTCGTCGTCCTGAGTTCAACGATAGGCGGCATGCGTTAATCGGACGACGGACGATCGAGATACGGGTCTAGAACGGAGAAGGGTATAATCGTAATTTTAACTCACAAGTAGGGTCATTTTGGTCTTTTGGTGCATTGGGAATTGGGCCAATCTGATAAGGCCAAGTGTACAGTGTGATTGGGATATTTTGTGAGAGGGCTGAGGGGATGGTGACACGTGCAGTGTGTGTAGTGGTTTCTAGGGAGTGCACGGTGTGTGTTCAAATTGTGCAGGTGTGTAGTCGTGTTCGACTAAGAAAACAGAGAGTGAGATTGGGAGAGGGATTAATCGATTGCAGAGGGTGTTGTGAGTTCTGATGATCAGGAGAGTGACAGAGAGAATGGAGGAAAGTGGTGAGTGACTTGTGAGTGAGGACTGTGAAAGAAATCAGGGTAGTGGGAGGTTTGAGTTCTCAGGGAAACAGAGAGGTGTCGAGGGAGTTTGGAGGTGGAGCTTCCGTACTTGGATCAATCCTTGCTGCTGGTGGTGTTCAGAAACGGGAGTGGAGCCTTAGGAACCCCGTGGACACGGCGGAGCTCACGGTGGAGAGCAGGACGCATGTAATTTCTCTTCTTTCCTCTGTGTGCTCTGTTTTTCCGTCTAGGTCCAGACGTAAAGTTGTGGCTTTTGGGGCTGAGTCGAGGAGTCTAATGAGGTCTAAGGGACTCAGTAGGGCCCTAGGTAGCTGCTGGTTGTGCAGCCGTGATGGGGGATTTCACGGCGGAGTCCAGAACGACGATGAGTACACGACGTTCTCTGTTTTTCAGTTTAGGTTCAAACTTAAAGTCGTGGCTTTTGAGTACGAGTCGAGGGGTCAAGTAGGTGCTAAAAGATTCCTTAGATCCTTAGGAACCTTTTGGTGTCGAAGCTGTGAAGGGGAAGTGTGCGGGTGACCGGATTGGAAAACAGGGGTACATGTGGTTTTTGTTTCGAGCTTGAGACGATGGTTGAAAGGTCGTGTTGAAGTGTTTGGAGTGGGGGACTGGATTACTGGGTAGAGGACGAAGCTAGGGGAGGAAAAAGGAAGGGAAATGGTGGATGGACGGCGGAGAACCGGCCACGCCGGTCCGGAACAGTGCACGGGTCGAGAGGTTGAAGATGAACAGTGACTGTGCAGGCGCGTGAAGCCCACGCGCAGCCACTTTGGGCGGCGCGTGGGGGTGTGTGGGGCATTTTCTAAGGAAAGTTCCAACTAGGTTTTTGGTCTAGAAGTTGTAACGGATCTTTTAAGCTAGGTTTCGGTTTAATCGGACGTCGTTTTGAGTTAGTTCTGCGGGATTAAAGGTTTAGGGTTTCGGTTCGTTACGTTCGAAGTTCAGAAAATTTGTGGGGAATTAGGAGAACCTTCGTGGATGTGTTAGTGACTCGTTTGGTGATTTGTGTGATTTTTTACAGGATCGGGAAACCCCGAAGCGGACGAGGAACGTACGGGATGTACGAGACGCGAGTGACGTGCCCGGGAACTGTGAGTGGACTGTTTGTTTTCTAACCGAGCATGCATAACTGTTTTACTTATTTACTTATGTTTCGATCATGTTTTTGTGCTTTCGATATATGATTTCATGAATTATGTTTCTATATCCTGCTTTATATCACTGATCGGATTTGCACGTATTTCGAGAATAATGTTTTCTATGATGCTTTTGAGTATGGTTTTGGATGAATGATTATATTTATACGCATTCTGTTTTATTACGATTTATGGTTTCGGATTTATGATGAATGCTTATATTGATTGAGGTTGGAAGTGAAAAGTCGGGAGGAAGTTCCCTTTTTAAGTAAATGTGATGTCGGTTTTCGAAGAATTCTGGTTTGGCGTTAGTTTTCGGTTTTGACGGATTTCCTTATACATGAAAAATGGTTTTGATTTTAAAGACTTGGAAAACCCACTGGATCTGGTTTTGAGTTTAAAGACTCGGATTGATTTACAGGGGGAGGGCCCTGGACTGATGGTTTGAGTTTAAAGACTCGGTATGACTTTGAGTTTAAAGACTAGGTGATAATGATACCCCCCCGAGGCCTGTGATTGTGTTTTGAGTTTAAAGACTCGTTGATATCCCGGGAAGGCCTGGCTATTGCACATTGTGTTTTGAGTTTAAAGACTCGGGCGCACTTGAGATCCAGTAACTATATGATTGATGTTTTTCACTGGTTTTCGAATGTTTTGGGCTGTGACTCGAATAACTTGGTTCTATGGCTTTAAGGCCGAGTGCATGAACTTTGGTTTTGATTTTTGGTGATTTCTGCATGTTGTTTCATTTCGTACTACTATTATTTTACGTTACTTGGTTATGCATGCATGTTTTCAAAACGGAGGGTGTAACCCTGGTTTATTTTCATAAACGGTTTTATAACTCTTTATTTTTAGTCCACTCACATTTTTAATGTTTTTAACACCCTCCAGGTTGTGGTGCGAGCGTTGGGGCTACCGTTGAGGCAGAAGTCGAGGCATAAAGTCATCCGTCATCCGTTGCGCGCTTAGCTTACAGTAGGGCTTGTTTTGTTTTGTACTATGCTCTGTATAATGCTTGACTCTAGGATGCTTTAAATTCTCCTTCGTTTGACAATGTAAAATTTGGTTTTACTGAGGTTGTTTTCGATCTTTCGTGCTGGGTTGTCAGACGAGAGCATGATTTACCTCGGTTTTCGGGGTGGAACCGGGGTGGGTCCTGTCAAGGGCCGAAAGTCATGGAAGCTTTTATGCCGCAGTCAATGTTTGGGTGCACCTTGGAGTACGAATATGTGTTTGGCAACGGTAGACTCGACCGATCACATCCGTTTCCTACATCGATCAGAGAGCCATTCACCTCCCCCGTTGGCGCGTACTGTACACACGCCGTGCCTACAACACGTCTGGTGCCTCTGAGCGGAGTGGGGGTCATTGGAGAGGTAGGCTCGCGGATAGCTCTCGTCCGCAGCCACTCACCATACGTTGCAGCCTTCAAATCGTCTTGGTGGGTAGGAGGGAAAGGGCACCCTTGTTCAGAGTGGCCCAGTCGACCACAACAATAGCAGAAATCGGAGAGTCGTTCTATGCGGAACTCAACCCAGTTCGTTTGCCATCTGGTCTTGGGAGCCAAAATCCGATAGGGAGGGGATTTTTGGAGTCGATCTGGACTATGAGTCATAGGAAACCCCGGGGACCTTGACTCCAGGGGTCCTCAACCTTTACCACAGTTCCAATTCCTTCCCCTATCTTCTGTGCATTCTCCTTGGTCATCACGTTCTTTGGAATACCATGAGCTTGGATCCAATAGGTTACCAGGTGAAGTGGGAGTTCCTCCATAGAGAGATTGTCCAGCCACCGAAGGATTGAGAAACAATACCCCATAACTGACCACGGCCCACCATCGATGATCTTGCTAGCCATCGTTTCATCCTGTACCATGATCGCGAACATGTTGTCTTTGATGTGTGTGATGTTCATCTCGCCAAAGTTAGCCCAAGCGGTGGTAAGGATTTTTCTGACTGCATTTCTGTTTGGCGCTTTAGCAGCAATCACTGATCCAATCAGTTTTGGTCCACTCTCCATATCAGAGAGCCCCAACAATTGTTCCAGCTTGATGGTGAGTTCATCAGCCTGCAGTTGCTCCATTGTGATTTCACAGCCTGAAATCAATAGCCAGAGATAGGGAGGGCGGAAGGAGTGGGACCAGGAAGATGGGTACCCTATGTATGGTGGTTTTGGTGGGACTCTTCGTTTTTCAATGGATTGATCTTTCGGGTGATTCAGTTGTTCCATACGTGGGTTAGCTTTATAGTTCACAGGTTCAGTTTTCAGCATTGATGGGAGTCGAAATTGTTGGTGGGATCCTTTACTTCTTACTTGACCAGACTGTCTACTTTCCAGGTCCACTTCAATAGCATTTTGTGTGAACCAGCTAGTCTCCAGGAAAATGCCATCAATGATCTGAGGAACTTTGGGGTATTCGCTGGGTTCCTTATACCATATTTTCCGCATAATTACTGATGCCTGTTGGTGGTTGTGACATCCCTTGTTTTCCAGGCAATTTGCTTGTTGCTTTACAGATCGAATCTGTTGGTGGTTGAATAGCAGTGGCTGCGTGTAATGAATGTGATGAACAGATGTTTTATGTGCAGGTACATGACAATTTAAGGTATCAATTGATGCATGAACTCTCATTAAAGAGAGGGGGCTCACAGAATCTCTCATTGAAGAGAGAGGGTGTCAGGACCGGCCCCAAATCCCCGGGATTAACGTGGGACCCGCCTGATCCCGTCTGACACGAAGTGTCAGACCAGGGAAATTTCCATCTCTAGCCCTCGCTGGGGCTATCAGAGTACATCAGGATCGTAGGAGGAAGGGAGTGATGTCTCGTCTCTGCTACAGCCCGCATCAGCGATCAAACTGAAGGGCATTAAAACACGAAAACTGTGAGTGGACAATTTAAACTTTTCATTTAAAAACATTTTCATAAGAAGATATTTTATGCCCTTCATAAATACATATGCATGCATTCCAAAAATCGTTTAGTAAAACATTCATAAAATCAATCAATTCATCGAACACATTTTTGAAATCATTTAAGGGTTCATGCCCAGTGCCCATAAACCGTCATGACCCACAAACACCTTTCAAATGTTCATGCCGGTTCCCATAAACCGTCATGAACCATAAATCCATTTGGGTCCTCGACCAGAAATCACAATCAAAAACCCGTAGGTCAAATCAATAAGGACTCAGCCGAAATCACATCAAGTACGGGGTCTACGCCCCAAATAACTTTCTAAGTCATAAAACACAGGGTCTCCGCCCTCAAATCAATTTTCCATAAAATCTCATACGTACCGTCATATGTATAACCCATCCGCGGCTCTTCCGAGAAGATGCCAACTCGGGGCACACAGCCCCTAGGGAACACATCCCCAAAATAGTCACGATATCATCATATCTATCTAGTGTGCACACTACTCGGGGTCTCACTCCGAGTCTTCTCCCAGGAATCTCCATCTGGCAGGCTCAATCACTGGATCTAGTCCGAGCTCTCTCTGTGGATCTAGTCCACACATCTCACCGGAATCTGGTCCGGGACCATAACATAAGTAACCACTACTCCTGGAACGGGATCCCTATGGGGATACCCACTCTGGTCTGTGGATCGTGACTCTCCAGGTCGACGCTGGAGGAGACCATATAATCATATGGAGGGTTCATTCATTTTCAAATATTCTTTCTTTCTTTCTCAAATACTTTCTTTCTCAAAATTCATTTCTTAACTCGGTCTCATACCCGATTCATCTCAATAGGATTCCTCGACTCCGATTCAATTCCATTTCACAGGCCTCGGCCTAAATCCTCAGTTCAACTGGGTCTCATGCCCGAATTCTCATTTCATAAACCGAACTGGGAATCAAGCCCGATTTCACAATCAACAGGGCCCTAAGCCCGGAACCATAACCAAATAGGCCCTCACGTCCGATTTCGCAACCAACGGGGCCTTAAGCCCGATATCTCAACTAAATGGGTCTCAGGCCCGATATCATCAATCAACGGGGCATCAAGACCGATAGTACTACTAACTGGGTGTCAGGACCCACCCCGGTTTCACCCCGAAACCCGAGGTAAATCCTGCTCCCGTCTGACACCCCGACAGTACACAGTCAGACGCAGGAGAAAACACTCAATAAAATATCCGAAGGCAAAGTATACAGAGTATAGCACAGAGTACAACAAATAAAAACCGATTATTTGTACAAGCACGTGAAAGAAAAACTTAAGCACTCTGGGACCCTGCTCGTCACTTCTATGCCTCAGACACTGCCTCGACGTCAAGACCCCGCGCTATCTCCACAACCTGGAGGGCAAATTAAAACAGAAGGTGTGAGTGGACCATAATAAAAGAAAAGTTCTAAAACCATTTCGCAGAAAACCGAGTTTCACCCTCCGTTTTGAAAACCACATGCATAACCCAGTTCATAAAACAGTTATAAACCAAATCACTAAAACCCACATCATAAGAAACAGAAACACTATAAAACAGTGACAGAAAGCACAGAATCTGCATCATAAAATCGTATCCAAACCATGAACATCAAATCATTATTTTTCCGATCAAACCTGCTGGACCTATCCGAGTCTTTAAACTCCCGAGTCTTTAAACTCAATCCAGGCCTCAATAATATCCGAGTCTTTAAACTCCCGAGTCTTTAAACTCAACAGGCCTACGGGGGAAATTATATGTATCCGAGTCTTTAAACTCCCGAGTCTTTAAACTCAATCCGGGCCCGTCCCCCGTCAATCAATATCCGGGTCTTTAAACCCAATATCCAGATCCATCAAATCCAATCCAAAACCAGTTGAAAACCATTTCTAAATCCACCTCCAAACCCGAATCCGGAATCACCGGTCCGATGCCCTTCCAGCATCCCGAACCGTCATTCCGAACCCAAATCCGGAATCCACTGTTCCACTTGAAAACCAAGTCCCGTTTCCGAAAGCCGTTTCTAAAACCGAAAACCTTGATTATTCAAATAATGTTCCAAAAGCCATCATTAGAAATCATTTATCATTTGACATCCCGAAACGATAACATTATAATCAGAAATTAACCGTTTCTCGTAAAACGTGCCAAACACCGTATTTTCTCGAAAAATTCTCGAAAAACGTGCAATGATGTAAAATCACAGTATAAATCCAACAATCATGAAATCACATATATAAAACAAGTATAGAAACAGTTATGCATGCTCGAGTTTAAGGAAAGGGTCCACTCACAGTACCGAGCCCTCAATCGCGCCCCGAACATCCTGCACGTTCCTCGGCTTCCTCGGGAAATCCCGATCCTGTAAACAACCACCAAAATACATCACTAACACGTCCACAAGTATCCACCTAAATTCCCTAAAAAATCCCCGGGTCCTAATCGAAACAAACCGGAACCCTAAACCGTCACCCTCGCGAAACTATATTCTAACGACGTTCGATTAACCCGAAACCACTTCCAATGAACTCAACACAACTCCTGGACCAAAATTCATGTTGATCACTTTCCCCATCGCCGCCTCACGCGCCCCCACGCGCCGCCCAAAGTGGCTACGCGTGGCCCTCACGCGCCTGCTACAGTGCATCAGCTACCTCAAGCCAACCCGGTTCGCCACAGTAGCCTGCAACTCAAACCGGCGTCAGCGGTTCACCGCCGTGCCTGCACTATTTCCTTCCCTTTCTTCACCATTCTCATCGTCCAGTCCTACCCTATTGATTCCCCAACTCCGTTCACCTCGACACTGTCCCTAGCCCGTCGACTGAACTCGAAACCAGACAGCCCCAAACTTCCCTGTTTCGCGATCCAGCCACTCCGGTCACCCCCCCGTCACGGTGACCGTCCCGGACTCTTCTTAGGGCCTCATTGAACCTAAACCAACCTTCCTAGACCTTCGACTCAGTCCCAACCGTCACGACTTGCCGTTTGAACCCACGACCAAAACAGAGCACCTAAGGTCCCTTCGTCGTGCCATCCACCACCGTGCACCACCCATCACGGCAGCACACACAGTCGACTCTTGGGACCTCCAGGAGTCTCACCATGGCCTCCAAATCCCTCGACTCTATGCCCAACCCCACAACTTTCGAATTTAAACTCACGGGAAAAACAGAGTAATTGTACAGGGATGAGGGATTACCTGTCTCCAGTCGCCGCCGTGAGCTCCTCCGAGGCTGGTCGACTCCACGCTGCCCTCACGACACCACCGCGGTCTCAATTGCACCGTACACGGCCACCGCACCACCACAAGCTCACAAACTCTCTGCCTGCCTTCCTGTTTTCCCCCGATCTTCCCGTGGTTCACGACTCTCACACACACACCCGCTGCACCTCTCAACCACCTCACCAGCTTCCTTCCAATCCCCCGTCCCTCACTCCCTCACCAGATCTCACCAACACCCTCGATCAACCTTCAATTTTCCCTCAAAATCTCCCTTTGATTTCTGTTTGGTTCCCGGAACAACCACGAACACTGCACGGGTGCACCCCAAAATAATTGGACCGTGCACGTACAGGATTTGCCCAGAACCCTCTAGTCTTGTGCCACATGTCACCAATCCTCTCACTCCTTTCCCACCTGGTTCAATCCCAACCGTCCATTTCCTTCTTTCTTCACAAATCCCAATGTGCAGAAAGACCAAATTACCCTTCTTTTTAACTCATATTTACGGTTTTTCCACTAACTTCCTAGACCCGTATCTCATGCCTCGTACGTCCGATGAATACGTGCCGCCTGTCATCGAACTCAGGACGACAAAAACTATCTAACCATCCTAGGTCAACGTACCAAAACCCGATTCTACAAAAAGTCAACTATTCCTCCTACTTTACCCAAATTACGGTGATGCCCTCAACCTTCCGAACATCACAACTTCCTCCTCGGATGTCGGAATTGGGCGTGCCACCTGCCTATGGATTCGTGACGTCCTAAACTACGTCCTAGGTACCGGTCAATACCCAATGGACCACCCGAACTAAACGTCAACATTTTTGCCCGAACTAGGGGCAAAATCGTCATTCTAGGCTAATGGCCTTATCGATACCGACTAACCCCCCGCTTAATCTCACTAAATCCCAACTTAATCACTCCACTACTCCCGGCTCTCGGGACGGGTTGTTACACTGGGCCTCAAACCCGAATCGTAAACCAAATGGACCCTCGGTCCGATCGTATGGCTCAAATGGACCCTAGGTCCGATTCCTTATCAAATCAAATGGACACCAAGTCTGAGAGTTCATGAATCAAATGGGTCTCGTGCCCGATTTCATATTTCTAAATCCGAAATCCATTTATTAAACCCTCGTTGAAAACCTAGAACGTATAAAATCGTAAATCTCGAAATACGTGCAAATACGTAAATCCTAGGCTACCACAAACAAATGAACTCATGGCATCACAAAACATATATTAAAACAATTATAAAACATTTATGGATGCATCAATTTCGAAAGAAGGGTCCACTCACAGACCGTCCGAAGCCGTGCCTCGATACGAGTGCCATAATCGTCTCCCGGGTCAATCGTCGCCTCTGGGATTCCCGAACCTGTCCAAATTAATTTAGAGGGTTACTAACTACCTAAATAACCCCTCACTAAAGTCCCGTAACTTTCCGGAATTTCTAATTATTTTTAAACTCAAACCTAAACCTTTGGACAGCCCGAAACCTATCGAAACGATGTCCGATTGACACGAAACCAGTTCCAAAATGTTCGTTACATCGAATAGAAGATTTCCCATGTTGAACACTTTTCCAAATTATGGCCCACGCGTCCTCACGAGCCCCTAGAAGGTCAAAAATACTATTCATCACCATCAACCTTGGAAAACCGGTTTTTCTGGTTTTCCTGGACCGGTCCGCACTGTGCTGAACCGGTGTGATCGGTTCAGCGTTCCTACATCCTCATTTTCGGTCCGTTTGCTCCCATTTTAATTCCTAAATTCCTATTTCTTCATTTCCTATTTAACCCAATTCATTAAACTAGCTAAAACCGCACAAAACTCATGGTTTAATTATGAACCAAACGGTTCAATATTTCCAAAACTCACCCACGGCTGCCCAGCCGTCCAACCACCATAGAAACCTTCCTAAAACTATCCTAGAAACCTATTTGATTCATTAAAACCATTAAAATTGAACCATAACAAGAAAAATGGAATTTGGATCGAAAACGGACTAACCGGGTACCCGCACGGGTTCGTCCCTTCCAGCCGCGGTTCACGGCGGCCCTGGCCATCCATGCCGGCCACCACAGCTCCCTCAGCCTCCTGGTCCTCTGTCCTGGTCTTGGGTGGAAGTTGGATGGGTTTGGGTTGCACGGGAACGAGAGAAATGGTGAGATCGGGTGGGTGTTTGGGTGTGAATGAAAATGGAATGGTTTGCACGGTGCATGAATCAATTTGGGTGTACATTGGATGGGTGACACTTGTCACTCATCCATTGGGCATCAGGACAAATATCTGGGCCCACTAGAGTCCAAAAGTGAACGCATCTCGTAATTCGTGCAATAGTGCACTTGAACTTCCGTGAACCGTAACTTCGCCGTCGAACGTCCGAATTCGACGCGTCTCCTATCTATGGATTCGTATCGTCCTAAACTACGTCACGGTCCTCGGTCAAAGTCCATTTGACCCTCCGAATGAAAAGTCAACGATTTGCCCATTCTAGGGGGCAAAATCGTCATTTTGCCCGAACGTTCGCTAATCCTCGTCTAATCTCCGATTAGCCTTGCTAATCCGTCATTAAGTCTTAATTAGTCTCGTTAATTCGAGACGGGTCGTCACAGGGGGAGTTTGTTGCCACTTCCTTATGTTTGGAAAAATGAGGCTACAATAAGGCGAATGTTATAATAAGAAGCTTATAGTCAAAGAGGCTAAGTTGAGAAGTGCGGTTCGATACGGGTACTGATAATATCTAAATTTAAACGGTTAAAATTTTAACGGTTTAAATTTTTTAAAATTATAATTAAAATCTTTTCAATCCAACCCATTATTAACAGGTTAATTTGGATCGAAACGGTTTGAAACCGTTTAAGAACAAAAAAAATTAAGGATATAAAAAAATAATCAATGCTCAAAATTTTATATATTAAGCTTGTTAAGGATTGGATTGCAAACATTATCACTATAGTAAAATTAATCAAACAAATATTACTATTTAATAATATTTTATTATACTCTTATATGAGTATATATGTACTTATATGGATATATCTAGGTATCTTTTTATTTTTATTATTTTTATTTTGTATTAATACTAAATTTAAAAATTAATAAAAATTAATATATTTATTAACGATTCGATTTGAATTTAACAAATTTGCAAAATCAAATTCCAAATGCAAGCCGTTACTAACGAAACGGTTTGGATTTTCAAACCGTTTGATTTTTATCAGGTCAAATTTAAACTGTTGGATAAATAATAATTTGAAGTAGATCAGTTAATAATTTTAAAAAATTCATGCCCACCCCTAGTGATTATTTCTTACATCTTATTTGAAACGGGCTAAAATTAAGTCCAATCAGCCCCCACTCATGAAAGCACACCGTAATGTGAAGAGAAAGCACGAAGTAACCATCCTTGTCAAAATAGTGGACATATTCTTGTTGAACCCATTTTCATGAAGACTTCTCAAATAAAAATTCATAAAATGCTTTATTTTTTTATCATTTTTTCTTCTTCTCGTTTTTACATGCTAATAATAATAATTTTCATTCGAAGTTAAAAATTGAATGGTCAAATTAATGAAAAGTGTAAATTGATGCATTTTGAAAACATCAAAATTAGAGTGTAGTGTGAGAAAATAGAAATTATGTGTCATTTTGAAATGACCATAAGGAGTGTAAAATTCAGTTGACTCTTCATTCTAATATGTTGGATGAATTTAACAGCGGTTAGTTTGCTCTCCCAACTTTAACGGTTTAACCCCTTATTGTAAGAGTTCTTCGTCCTCCTTTCGTCAAAGAAATTTTAAATCCAAGAGTGATGTGCTCCCCTTTTCACCCAAATTTGAATTCCTCTTATAATTTGTAATAAATTAAAGGGGCGCATTGAATTCAGATTTATACCAAGATTTATACGAATATTTGCGGCGTTTTTTTGAAGTCGTCGACTTTTATAGATTTATTGATTTTCATAAATTATTATAGAATTAATAATATGATTATATAGGGTTACATGACAAATTTTTGCAGTCATATTTAATTTTTTATATTGTTATTGATTTTTTTGCAGAAAAATGTTAATGAGTTATATAATTTGATATTTTTGAAGAAATTTATAATTAACTCATAATATTCTCTACTTAAAATACAATAAAATAATATTTATAATTGTAATGACCCAAAAATTCCAAAAAGGTAATATTGAATTGACGATTTTGCTCTTGGGGATCAGGGGTTGACTTTTCGCTCTGGATACCTTTAGGACTAATCAAGAGGCAAATGCATGTGCAATGGATTGATACGAGTATCCCTTGTTTGACAAGAGTTGAGGGTAGTTTAGGTATTTGGATCGTTTATCAAACGAGAGCAGAATCAGACGCGATTATCAAAGTGTTTTAGGAGCGGACCCTGTCAATAATACTACTTAAAATAATATTTATAGTACTACTAAAATAATATTTATAATACTACTAAAATTTCTAACGAGCAATGAGATTAAGAGGCCAGGGCTACTAGGCATCATGCTTGTTTTTGGATTTTTTTTTCTTTCATTTTATTAAAAATTTTAAAACATTAAATAAATTCATGTAAAATTTATTTTATCTAATTACTTATAAATTATAATTCATATAAAGAATAATATAATGATCAATATCGGTACAAGACATGAATGTTATTGAATATTTAAAAATATAAAAATTAAAAATTATATTTTAAGCCTTGTCTGTAGGAATTCGAGGGGAGGAGGCAAGACAAATCATAAACTTTGTAACTTATACTAAAATGTTTGTCAAACTCTACAAAACTTTTATATTTAATGAAGTCTACAACATCCATTGATATTTTGAATACACCTAAACTTTTATGGAGTTATAAAATGTCATAATTGAATACATATCAACTTTTAACAACTTCATAAATATATATAGAAGTATAGATTGAATACCTTCAAAATTTTACCAACTCTCGAAAGGTCTTAATTGAATACCTCTAAACTTTTAGAGTTATGAAAGTCTCAATTGGATACATCCCCTTAAATATAATGCTCCTACAAAAACAAAATAATAAATACCAATACCTAAGGAAATGAAATTAAAAAAATGAAAACACAATAATTTACTAAATTTTTATAAAATAATAAATTATTAATTTTGAAACCTTCGGATACAACCCAAAAAACATAAAGAAACAAATATATACAATATTAAGTAAAAGTTCACCACAACATTACCATAGACATCATCATCACTACCACCCCACCACAATCATCACCACTGCCACCACCACCACCACCACCACCACCACCACCACCACCACCACCACCACCACCACCACCACCACCACCACCACCACCAACATCGTAGTTGTCGCCACTACCACTGCTCCTACCACTGCTACAACCACTATCTCCACCACCACTGCTACAACCACTATCTCCACCACCACTACCACCATCAGCTTCAACATCACCACCACTATCTCCGCCAAAACCATTACCACCATACCGCGACCACCATCTCCATCACCACTGCCAACACCACCATTGTCATTGCCACCCCCATCAGTACCACCACCTCTTCCAACCCAACCACAATGTCGCCACCACCACCACCATTAACGCAACCCTGACTACTGTCACCTCCACCTTCACCTCCACCTCCACCTCCACCTCCACCTCCATCTCCATTCCATCAAACTACCATATCTCTATTATTATCATTCCCGTCTTCGTTGTCTCAAATTTATGGGAAATGATTTTCTTATGGTTTTTTACTCTTTTTTAAATTTTATCTATTTGCATAACAAGTTTTTTCTTTTCATTCTTAAAAAATATCATATATAAAATAAACTATCAAATGAATTCTCAAATATTAAATACAAAAAAAAACCTATTTATTGTTTCGTTTTACAGAATAATATTTCAAAAAATATTTTGCAAAATGATACCAAACGGGTCTTGTAGTTTGAGAGATATGTGGTTTGAATTGAGCACATGTGAAAGGAAAAGGTAACTTTAGAAATACTACATACAATAATAATGCGACATAAGGTAAGAACAAAGAAAGCTTTTCATGTGAATGAAATTTGTTTAGTTTATCAAAAGTAATTGAAGATGATTTTCCAGAAATTCTTATATATATTCTACAAATCCCTTTCTTTCAGATCAAGCTATGAAATTGAGGCATAAAGATGGATATGTTTGTGTAGGAAGTGAAGGAGACTTTGTCAACCCAACATCATTCATGTCGACAACAGCTTGATTAAGAAGGAAAGTGTGTAAATCTTCCTTCTCACTATTTTTTTTTTATTTTTCATTTTTCATTTTTCATTTTTTATTTTTTATTTCTTATTTTTTATTTATTTATTTTTTCTTCATGCCGACAACAATGCTATGTTATCATCTATTCATTCCAGAAATGTACTAAAAAAAAATATAAAAGTAAGGGTGGTGAATTGAGTTGAGAATTTCATAGAGTTTAAATATTTCTAAAAGCTCAAATGTATTCAATTAGAAATTTTAAAGAGTTAGCAAAAATTTGAGGTATTCAATCTATATTTTTATGTTTGACAAAAAAAATCTATATTTTTATGTAGATTTATAAAGTCATTAAAAGTTAAGGTGTATTTAATTATGTCATTTCATAACTCCATAAAAGTTTGGTGTATTCAAAACATCAATGAATATTATAGACTTAATTTTTTTTGATGAGTTGTTAATTAAATTGTAGAGTTTTGTGGAGTTTCACAAAAATTTTAGTATAAATTATAAGTAAATAAATAATATAAAACTTTGCATGAATATATTAATTGTTTGAAATTTTATTTTTCTAAGCATGCATGATTCTTGGTGGTTCTAACCTCTCAATCTCATTGGTCATTAAAAGTTTTTTATATTTTTATACTTATTGCCAAAAAAATTATAATATTATATATTATATTTTAAAAAATAATTATAATTTGATCATATAATTCTTCAAAAAAAAAAAACGTACCAAGTTATATAACTCAATATCATTTTCTACAAATCTCAATCACATTTTATAAAACTCAATATGATTTTGCAAAACAATATCATGTAACTCTAAACTGCAAAACTCAATCACTTCAAAAAATTCTGTAATTATTTGTATAGATATGAATTCAATACACCCCTCTAAATTCCAAATATATATAACACAATTGCATAATTCATGCAACAAATAAATGAAAATTTACATAATTCCACCATTTTTAGCGTTATTGGTGTATGTGGCCAAACTAAGTCACCACATATACACAATTTACA
Source organism: Prinsepia uniflora (assembly GCA_032719365.1). Classification (NCBI taxonomy): domain Eukaryota; kingdom Viridiplantae; phylum Streptophyta; class Magnoliopsida; order Rosales; family Rosaceae; genus Prinsepia; species Prinsepia uniflora. Next base: position 73,353,999 of record CM064863.1, read on the forward strand.
AGTTTTTCAGCGCAATTAGGAGTTACAATCTGATATATATATATATATATATATATATATATATATCACACATATTCTAATTACATTTTATGATATAATTGAGTGGGGAATAAAATTGATGAGTCACATCTTTAAAATATATTTATTAAAAGTAAATATATGTTAAGAGTTTGAGTAGGCTTACCCATGAATTTTAGACAAAAATACTATCGAATTAGAGTTATTTAGACACCTCTGAGGTTTTTTTATATTCTCACAAAACATTCTATCAGGTTTTAGACCTTACACAAACACTCCCCTAGGTTCCAAAAATATTACACATAACCCATAAAATATGAAATATTTAATTAAATGTAATATAAATTATATAAATACTAAAATTCCCTTATAGCTATCATTCAAATTATGAAAATATTACTATAGAAAGTCAATTTTTTTCAAAATTTAGGTTAATGTCAGGTTTTAATTGATAATTACTTAACAAATAAATTTATGTGTAATGTTTTGGGAACCTAAGATGGGTTTTTGTATAAGGTCTAAAACCTGATGGAGTGTTTGTGAAAAAACAAAAACTTTTAGGAGGTGTTTAGGTAAATAACCTTTTGACTGATAACCTTCACAAAAATAATTAACTTAATAAATAAGAATATAATAGTACAATAATATATTAGATTTATAAATTTTAAAAAATAATTTTTAATGGAAGAAATAGAGAGTAAAAAAATGGTAGTGGCCTCAAGTAATTATTCTTCCCATTTTTTTTTAAATTAAAAGTAATTAATTTTTTTTAAACTCTTTCTAACAAAAAAAGAAAGAAAAAGAAAATTGGCATGCACACATGTATGTATCAAGAGGCTAGTATGACATATCTATAAATGGATAAACAGAATTATACACAAATATATGTAAACATATTCTTTTCATATGATATATGTGAACGTATTTTTTCCATCTGATGCCAACAACTAAAAGACAATACATGAGTTCTTACTATGAGATTCTTTATTAGTAAGGGCCCAATGATTTTCCATGACTAATTCATTCCATTGAATTTACGAAAGATTTATTATCTCTATGGGATTAATTCCCGAGTTATTGCGAATTAAAAAAAAAATTAAACAATGATATTATGGAAGTAAATATTCTCGCATTTATTGCTACTGCACTGTTTATTCTAGTTCCTACCGCTTTTTTACTTATAATATACGTAAAAACGGTCAGCCAAGGCGATTAATTTGAATTAAACTTTACCTTTTTTGTTCTTATCAATAATTGAAGAGAAGAAAAGGATTCAAATTTCGCGTCTTAAATGAAATGGGCAGACTAAAATCAGCCGTATTCTATGAGATACGATAGTATGGTAGAAAGATTCAGATCTTTCTTTCTACCATACTATCTAGTATTGTAGTATATATTGTACTATATAAAGTAGTATTGTAATTGTAATACAAGTTAATTTAATATGGATCAATCTACTGCACTGTTTATTCTATATATGTAGGATAATACTCGTATCTCATTCTGCCGGTATCCCTTTGTATTCTTTTTTTATATTAAATAATCTTTCAAGATTTCGCAAAAATTCAATAATTTTAAAGGATCTTTAATCATTCATATGTATCAAACAAATCAATTGTATTAGTAACAATAAAGATTATTATGGTGAAATGTCTATTTAATTTACACATATGACTGACTAAAGACCTTTCAAAATTGTTGATTTTTTAGGGAGATGATCTTGAAAGGATTATTTAGGAGTTAAACGATTTTTGATTAGATAAACTGAAGAAAAGGTTCAAGGAGGTTTTAATAACGCTTGAACTACGCATTTAAATAAACACGTAATTCAAGTATATGCAATTTAAACCATTTTTGTGTAGATGTAGTATTGGTAAATAGAGATCGTTATTAACAAAGAAAATTAGGGAACATTCATAATAGTTAGTGAAAAAGAATAATAAATAAACAAAGAATAAAATAATAAATGAATGAATAAATTAAAGAATTAAAGAATTAAAGAATAAATGAATAAATGAAATTAATGAATAAAAAAATTAAAGAATTAAAGAATTAAATGGGGGCTTTTAAAAAGAGTTGTAGCCGAAACTACATTTTACATAAACTAAGAATTGAAATGCAAATGCTCATGCTAATTAGAATTTACAAACTATAGATTAGTTTCATAGACAAAACTGACATTTTTACGTAAGTAAATTCAAATTAACAATCACATTATTTAAACTACTCCTACAATGACATTATGCAAATTTGTGCTTTCTTTAAACACAAATTTTACCAACGCTCGTACATATTGGACCAATCACAAAATCTTACCTCAATTACTTCAATTACCAAAATACATTTTTGAATATTATAAATTCACCGACAGCGGCCAACACTTACAATATGATTCACCTTAAGTTTTTTATTAAATGTGCTGACATCGATCAACATTAAATCTCTCTAATCATATTCTAAGTGCACCGACAGCGGCCGATACTTAGCGTTGAATTGAAGTTTAAACACTAAAACGTACAAAATAACTAAAATTCATGAAGGAAAACATATGGAGATTGTATTCATATTTACAAATGTTAGAAAAAAAATACCAACACATATATTGAATTATAAGTAAAACCGAAACAATAACAATAGTTTAAGTAGAAGAGGGATGGTTTTTCACAAGGAACCTTGACAGTAGACATAACCTTGTGAAGATGGAGAAAGAAATACAAGGAATTTAGTCTTAAAAACTCTCGAATTACCTAGCCTTAGGTTTTTCTTAAGAAAGCATAAAAATGTGCACAAAGAGAAGTTTAAGAAAATATGAGAATGAAATCTAAAAAGAAAACTTAAAAGAAAACTAAGAAGAAAAATCTAAAAGATCTTAAAAAGAGGTCCCAAAATGTATCTCAAAAAAAGAAAAATGAACTTTATAAAGAGAGAAAAATGACTAAAAAAAAGGACTATGAGGGGACTCTTAACAATGAAAATGACCTCCCTATTTATAGAGGAAGTGACAAAAAATTTAAAAAATAAAATATAAATTATTTTATAAAAATAATAAAAACTAAAATGGGAAAAAAGGATGGTTGTGGCTAACTTTAGGGTTAATTGGAGCTGGAAAACTGGGAAAAAATGGAGCAAGTTGCAGCAGTGAAGAATTCGGCAGAAATGGGCTGAAGAGAGTGGGTTGGAGTTGGTGGCAGGCGGCAGAGTGCAGGGCATGGGACTCGCCCGAAAGCTGCTGAACTGGAGGCAGGTAACTTGGCGCGTCAGGCAGGTCATCGAGGAGCATGTGGATAGGCTCATTTGGTCAGTGCCTACTGAAGGGCTGCAATGGGCTCTAGCAGGTGTCAGATTTGGGTTGCGGGCCTGGGCTTCAGAATTTTGGGTTTGGGCTTGGATCTTGGGCTTCGCGAATAAAATTTGGCTACTGGGCTGCTTTTTATTTTTGGGCTGCAGCTTTGGATTTTTGGACTTGGTAGAAGTCCACCGATTTTTTTTGAGATTTTCAGTGGCTTTCCTTATTTCGTCTATAATTTTTTCGTTATAATTTCGATTAGGACGATTTTTTAGCGAAAATGCTCAGAATTCCAAGTTTTATTTATTTATGCAAATTTCTCACAAAATATATTATTTTATCAAATTATTTGGTATTTTAACATTAAAAGATAAATATAACGGATATAAAACAATATAAAATAAAGCCTAATTAAAGGCCTATCAGATTTCACCAAGAACATAACACAAGTATTATCCTTTCATATATCAAATAGAAAAATACATCCATATATATCATATGGGACCTCGAAGGTGTGGCTTCATGTTTTTATCTTTTGGTGGTCAACAAGATGTACATAAATGCCTGTCCTCTCTTGGCATGAATCATGTGCATTACCTGGTCGGCCAGACCTGCATATCTACCTGCTATCCACTGTCTGTCGGTGTGGAAGTTAAATTTCTTTTCCTTAAGTGGCTCCGCAGCCCTAAATGGTTTTATCATAACAAGGATACGATATTAATATTTCCATTCGTCTAAAGACAAGTATATTTATATGTATTATAAATATATATATATATATAATACTTATTAGTTATTTCGTCTGCATTTCAAATTAAATTAGTGTTTCTTTACAAATTAAATTAGTGTTTCTTCAATTTATATGGAACTTCTTTGTATATCTTATAAATAATAATCATATGTTTTTTTTTTGGTGAAAAAGGAATTAAACAAAAACAAAACTATACTACAGCTTTAGGCAAATTGAAACCAAAGTAGTCTTCACCCAGAGGCTCAGAAATTGACTCTAGAGGCCGGTCGAAGAAATGCACCCCAACACCATGTTCGCCCCTAACCTAGCAAGCCAATCAACAACTCTATTTTCCTCCCTACACACTTGACTGTGGAACCATAAAATAATAAAAAAATTGTGGAATTGTCATGTGATGCGTAATTTGCATAATGTCCATATTACATCTGATAATGACATTAATGACTCACAAACACTCATACATTGAATAATATATTTACCAGCTAAATGTATTATTTAATCGGATTAAAAGTCTTAATAATAATAAATATGCTTCATAAGAATTAATTATTATTATTTATCAATTATTAAATAATATTTTTTTATAAAAAAGAATTATTTATTAATTACAAAATCAACCGACCAATCAGAACACTTCGTAGCTCCCAAGATTTTCCTATAAATAGGGAGCTCATTCCACATTCTTGGTAAGTCGATTCTTCGTTTCGAAATATTTATTTTCCTCTCTCAAAGTTAACTTAAGTATTAGAACGTTTTTTGTTTAGCTACCCCCCAGGGGATTCAACTTTAACCTTTTTTGTCAATTGTTTGCTATTTGTAGGAATTATGAAGACTTTTTGCGGCGAGTACCATTTCTACTTCAATATTAACTCACACTACAAAATCAATCTTTCTGCATAAAGCTCCAGAAACCTGTTAACAAATAAGGTGGACAACCGCCGCCGAATCAGATTCAAGCAACACCCATCTCTCTCCAAGATCTAGGCAAGCTCCAGACCCAAATAAATTCCCCAAACCTCTGCCTCAATGATCTAACCAACCCATGCATTCATTACAACCCCATGCAACCAAACCCCCTCCGAATTTTGAATAACTCCTCCCGCTAAAATAGCTCCCTCTACTCCCCTCCGACTCCTATCAGTATTAATCTTAACCACACTCGCATGAGGTTTAGACCACGTAATCTCCACCAAATGTTTCTCAGGTTTATTGAAATTATTCATGTTGGCATGGTGCTACTCCACTGCTGCCTTCATGACCAAAAGCCGTGGATGCACAGGAAATTGGAAGTTATCATAAAAAATTCTCTTATTCCTCCACAACCATAAATGGCAGCAAAAGAACCGAAAGAAGGTAGGCCATTGGACTCCATAAGAAACAATAAAATCCTTCTTAAGATTCCTAAGAATCCATTGACGTAAAATCTCAGTTATTAGCAAACCCAGCAGGGACCAGAGCCTCATTCCAAACAATCTCAGCAACTACGCAGTCCCTCAAAACATGAGTCACACCCTTATTTTCATTACCACATGCAGTACAACTAGCATCAATAGAAAGATGCCTCGAAAACGATTATTAGTAGTCAAAAGCCTACCACGAATGGAAAGCCACATAAATAACTTAATTTTTGGAGGGAAATTAGCCTTCCAAATATCACCCCTCTCCACATACAGCCCTCCTAGCCCATCCATGATCTACTCATACGTAGATTTCATCGTACGAGTCCCTTGATTTGTATATTTCCAAATAATTTTGTCCTTGCCACAACCAAAGAGCCCCATCGGGACCGCAATGACGCGGTTAAGCACATTCTTTGGCAGCGTAGCTCTCAGTTTATCCGTGTTCCACCCATGCCCATTAATATACTCATCAATACTCTCTACTTCTAGGAATCAAAGACCCCTCAAGTTGACCTACAAGGTAGGCCTTGTCATTGGGCTGGGTCGGGCAAGCCCGGCCCAAAATTTTTGGGCTTGGATCGGGCCGGGCAAACAGGGCCGAGTCAGGCGGACTTGATCATAAATATGAAAGTTCATGCCCTTTGTCGGGCCGGGTTTGAGCCAGGCTTTTATAGGGCTTTACGAGTCGGGCCTACTAAGCCCACTTGAGCCGAGCCTACTAAGCCCATTTGTACCTACCTAATTGTAAAAAAAAAAAGTGAGTTGAGCTTAAATATTACTATCGAATATTGAAATAATCTAAGGAGAGGTACTATTGAATTTGGAGAATTGACTTAACTTTTCGACCATAAAGCCGAGATAGGATAAAGAGGTTGCTAAGAGAGTCAGAGACCTAGTGAGTTTTTTTGAATTTAAGGTTAGGGTTTGGTTTGGGCATTGGGCTTTTAAATGACACTAGGTTGAGATTTGGTAGGAGTTTTGGATTTTGGCTATGATAGTAGTAATAAGATTGGACTGGGTATCAATTCTTAATTTATAATTATTTTATATTTTCGGGCTTATGTGTCGGGTTTACTTGGGCGGGTCAGGCTGGGCTTACCGGGTTTTATCGGGCTAGGGCCTACCGGGCATGAATACCCTAAGCCCAAGTCCAGCCCGTCAACATACGGGTCGGGCCAGCTCACGGCCCATATCAGGCCGGGTCGGGCTTTTTGTCATCGGGTCTACCGGGTACCCATTAGCCCGTGGGCTTCTGGGCCAAATGATGAGGGCTACTACAAGGTTTCTTTGATTTCAGACGTCTACATGTATGATTCTTCCTTTAACACATCACGCACACACTAACTGAATCGGATAAATCAGGAGTAGCCCGTGACTAGTTTAGATTGATGAATTGGTTGTTTTTACTCTATTTGGATAGTGAATCGATGATGAACTGTGAATGATGATCAGTGCACTACTCAATGCACTCTATGTGTTCGTGTAAATGCTTAGCACAAAATTTCACTCAATGGATCACATTCAAAGCTCTGAGAGACTACACTTTTTCCTGATTGCATTCACTATATTTTTAGTAATGAATAGAGCAATGTATATTATAACTCACACTCACTCGAATTCAGTTGCACACACTAAGCATGACACCTCTCTTACAACTCACATTAAGACACTTGTCATTCCTAGACTCTATGTGACTTTTCTTGCGGCTTACGCAACTAAACACATGTTGAGGAGATGAATCTGTTATCCACCTCAGTGCGCGCACACACACACACACACACACACACACACACACACACACACACACACACACACACACACACACACACACACACACACACACACACACACACACACACACACACACACACACACACACACACACACACACACATTGTGTCAGGACCCGTCCCAAATCCCCTCGTGATTAACGTGGGATGCGCCTGATCCTGTCTAACACGGAGTGTTAGACAAGGGAAATTTTCAATTTTAGCCCCACCCGGCTTCCAGAGTACGCCAGGATCCGGAGGAGGAGAGTGATGTCTCGGTCTCCGCTACAATCCGCATCCGTGATCAACCTGAAGGGCATTAAAAACCACGAAAAACTGTGAGTGGACAAAAAAAAATTATAAAAACATTTCATAAAAAGACGTTTATGCCCTTCACTAAAAAGCATGCATGCATTCAAAAACCAGTTATCAAAATGAAAACATTAGGGCCTTAACCCAAAACCGTAAGTCAAACCAATAATACGGGCCACTGCCCAACAACCATACTAGTGGGACTCAGCCCAAAACCAGATCAGTAGGGACTCAGCCCAAAACCAAATCAGTAGGGACTCAGCCCAAAAAAAAATACATGTGGGGACTCAGCCCAAATCCGATACCAAAGGGTCTCAGCTCCAAAAACCAATCCTCGGCATCCCTGATGCCTGACATCCGAGATGTCACAATCAATCATGTCACAGTTCCAAGCTACGCGTGCTACTCGGGGTCTCAAATCCCAAGTCTCCCCAGGGTCCACCCAGGTCAATGACTCGCAGGTTAATGACCCTCCCTGGGGGGAGGTTTTAACCTCTAGCAATCCCTACTCCTGGGTCACTATACGGACCAGTCGCTTCGTGTAATGACCCCTCGCAGGCAATTGCCCCGTGACTACTCCAGGATACTACAAGACGTCTGGAGGAGACAACCCCCCACTCCAGGATACTACGGGACGTCTGGAGGGCATCCGTTCACGAGGATGGTATACGGAAAACCATTTTCATATTTCATTTCCAAAACCATTCAAATGGCTACGCCAAGGTTTTCCATAAACCATCGTGAACCTAAATATGGGTCCCCGACCCGAAAACATGTTTATAAATTATAAATGGGCCTCATGCCCGATTTCATAACCAACTGGGCCTCAAGCCCGAATTCGTAAACCAACGGGGCCCCGACCCGATCATATAACTCAAATGGGCCCCCGACCCAATTTCACATTAAATCAAATGGACTGCAAGTGTAACGACTCGTCTAGGAAATCGGGATTAGATTAGTTATTAATGACGGATTAGTGACATTAATCGGGGATTAGTTGGATGCGTTCGGACGGACAGTGCAAAAATGACGATTTTAACCCTGAATTCCAATTTCCTTGCTTTCCATCTTTTGCCTATGGTTTGTACATCAAAAAAAGAGGAGAAGTCGAAAGGAAGGTGGTGGTAACCATGGAGGAACTCACGGTGGACGATAAGGTCCTATTCTCGAAGTAAAGTAAAGTTTGAAATCAATTATGGAAAATGAAGAATTATTGATTATCAAGAGGTTGTGACGATTTGAAAAGGTTTCTAGGGACTCCAGAATATGTTTGGGACCAGAACCACGGCCTGAGATGGCCAGAGCCATGGAACCTGTATGGAGAGACTGGACCGGTTCGAGGAAAACTTTTGAAGGTATGAGGATATAACATGGTTTTTCTATTCTGAGCTCATGGATCTTTAGGAAACATTGGAATAAGATTGTAGAATGAATTAGGATTGAAAATGGATAAAATTGGACAGGATATACCCGTGAACCGGCCACACCGGTTCGGGCTGGACCGTGAACCAGTCAGACCCGATTTACCCGAGGAAGAAGATGACTGATGCCTGGCGCGTGAGGCCAACGCGCAGCCACTTTGGGAGGCACATGTGGGCGTGTGACACACAGTTTGAGGAAGCTTCCAACATGAATTTTAAAGTATTCTATGTCACGAACATTTTGGCGCTGGTTTCGAGTCAATCGGACATCGTCTCGATAGGTTTCGGGATGTTTGAAGGTTTTAGGCTTCAGTTAAAAATAGTTAAAAATTCGAGAAAATTACGGGGCTTTAGTATAAGCTTTATGAAGTAGTTAGTGACCTTATTATGGGATTTTTACAGGTTTGGGAAAGCCGGTACTAGTGGATTAGCCGGGAACGGCGTAAACGCACGTGTATCGAGGCAGCGGCGGAACGTTCTGTGAGTGGACTTTGTTTTCTAACTCTTAATGCATGCATATATGTTTTTATATGTTTTCTATACGTGATTCTATGATTTGATTTATGATCTTTATAGTTTACGATTTTGCACGGTTTTCGAGGTATTTACAGTTTTGCACGTTTTATGAGATTCCGAATAATGTTGTGATTTGACCATGGTTTTAAATGATTTGATTTCGGGAATTGAAATATGATTTGATTTCAAAGATTTAAATCGGATTTTGGAAAAGTGATTTCGGGCTTGAAGCCCAGTTCAGAAAAATGGTTTTGATTAACGTGATTTCGGGTTTTAGAATCGGATTCCCAGATGACGATTCGGGATTCAGTTTGGAACTTGAAAATGGATTTCTGGGTTGGGTTCAGAATGGTTATTCCGGATGCTAGCTTAAAAAATGAGGTTTCGAACTCGGATTTGGAAATGGATATGGATATGAGTTCTGGGTTTGGATTCGGGATCCTGATGAGATTGCGGATTCGGATTCAGACATGGAAAATGGTTTTGGATTGGATTTGCTGGATCTGGTTATTGGGTTTAAAGACCCGGATATGATTATGACGGGGGCGGGCCCGAATTGGGTTTAAAGACCCGGATTGAGTTTAAAGACTCTGGAGTTTAAAGACTCGGATTATATTGAGGCCTGGATTGAGTTTAAAGACTCGGGAGTTTAAAGACTCAGATAGATCCAGCAGGTTCGATGGATGGATATGTGGTTTCAAATGTGTTTGGATTCACTGAGTTTTGATGTTGATTGGTTTTCAATAAAGGTTTTCCGATGTTTTGGGCTCTGCCCGAATGATATGGCTTGATGGTTTTGGGCTGAGGCCCAGGGTTTGAGAAAAGGAAATTGTGTTTGGTTTTTCTTACATGGTTGCTCAATCGGAATATTGAATGGTTTTATGACATGAATTTGATATGCATGCATTGGTTTTTAATTGGAGGGTATAAATGTACTTGTTTTATGAACTGTTCTAAACTTATACTTTATTTTTGTCCACTCACAGTCTTTTTGTGTTTTTGATACCCTCCAGGTTGTTGAGGTGCGGGCTGCCAGTTGAGAGAGACAAAGACATCACGCGCGCGATCCACAGTAGGCTCTGCACACTCTGGGAAGTCCGGAAGCTTTTGTACGGTTGGCTCGAGAATCCCTTGTCTGACTTACGTGTCACACGAAGGTTGAACGTCGGTTAAGCCTACGTGTCGTGCGTAAGTTAGACGGGAGCAAGACTTAGCCCTTAATCCCGGGGATTGGGGGTGGGTCCTGACACCAAGTCCGATAGTTTCCAACCAAATGGGTCTCATCCCCGATTCCATGTTTTCAAACCCAAAACCTTTCCATAAAACCGTTATAGAAAATATAGCATGTATAGGCACAACATAAAACTGTAAATCTCGAAATACGTGCAAACACGGCAAACCACAACCATATGCACTCAAGGCATCACAAAGAATGTTCATAAAGCATATAAAACAGTTATGCATGCATCAATTTTGTGACGACCTGTCCCGAATTATCGAGATTAATTAAGAATTAATGATGGATTAGCCTCGCTAATCGGGGATTAGACGAGGATTAACAGACGTCTAGGGAGAAATGACGATTTTGCCCCTAGAATGGGCGAAATGGTTACTTTTAGTTCAGACGGTCAAATGAACTTTGGCCAATGACTGTGACATAGTCCGGGACGTCACGAGTTCATAGACAGGTGGTACGCCCGATTCCGACGTTTGAGGAAGAAGTTATGATGTTCGGAAGTTCGAGGGTATTTTGGTAATTTGGTTAAAAAGGGGTAAATAGTTGACTTTTGACCGGGAGGTCCGATGACCGAGGCCTGAGGACCATTACATAGATCGAGGTGATACGAATCCGCATACAGGCGGTACGTCGAAATTGGACATTCAACGGAAAAATTACGGTTCACGGAAGTTCGAGGGAACTATTGCAAAAAGTTCGAGACGGGTTGACTTTTGTCCTAAGTGGGCCACAGATATTTTCCCAAGGCCCAATGGATGAGTGAAAAGTGTCACTCATCCGCTGACCACCATTTTACATTCATGCATATCACCCTTTTTGCTTGTTCATGCATACCAAACACACAAACCCGATCTCACCCCAAACCCATCCATCAACCATTTCCATCCTGGTTGCTGGACAGAGAGAGAGGAATAGAGAGAGAGACTAAAGGTGGCTGGTGAAGGGAGGACCGCCGTGCACAACGACGGAGGGCCCTGTACAGAGGTAATAACCCGATTACCCGGTTAGACCCAAATTCCCATTTATTTCGATTTTAACGTTATGGATTGTTTTGGATGATTGGGAGATGATTATTGGGTTTTTAGGAAGATAATAGGATGGTTTTGCTGGTGGTTCAGGGCTGAGGAAGCCCAGGGGGTGATCGGAGAGTTTGAACCGTGAGAATGAGTTTTGGTTAGTCGGGTTTTACATGGTTTTTCTTAGGTTTCTTGATAGGAAATGATAGGAAATGAGAAAATAGGAAGAATGGAATAGAAAGGGGAAGAAACGGACGGAAAACAAAGGGGGAAAATGGCTGAACCGGCCGCACAGGAAAATCGGCCTAGATCGGGTTCACGCCGGGTTGAAGACAATCCACAGTGCGGCAAGTGGCTCCCACGCGCAGGGGCTGTTGCCGGCGCGTGTGGGCATGTGGCCCACTTTTGGGGGAAGGTTCCAACATGTCAAATCGTCTATTCGATGTAACGAACATTTTGGGACTGGTTTCGTGTCAATTAGGATCGACTTTAGAAATAGTTAAAAATTCCAGAAAATTACGGGGCTTTAGTGAGGGGATATTTAAGTAGTTAGTAACCCTCTAATTTAATTTGGATAGGTTCGGGAGTCCTGGAGACGACGATTGGCCCGGGAAGAGTGTATGGCATGCGTATCGAAGTGCGGCTTCAGATGGTCTTTGAGTGGACCTTTCTTTCAAACTTGATGCATGCATAAATGTTTTATAAGTGTATTAATATATGTTTTGTGATGCCATGAGTGCATTTTTTGTGGTAGCTTAGGATTTACGTATTTGCACGTATTTTGAGATTTCCGGTTTTATACCATGCTTATACGTACTAGGTTTTCAACGAGGGTTTAATGAAATGGATTTTGGATTTGGAACTATGAAACCGGGCATAAGACCCATTTTATTTACAAACTCTCGGACTTGGAGTCCATTTCATTTAACGAGGAATCAGTCCGAGGTTCCATTTAAGTTATACGATCGGGCTGAGGGCCCCGTTGGTTTACGAATTCGGGGATTGAGGTCAAGTTGGTTGTAATCTCGGGCTTGAGGCCCCGTTGACTGTAATATCGGGTTTGAGGCCCTATTGGTTATGAAATCGGGCTTGAGGCCCCGTTGATTTATGGTTTTGGGCTTAGGGCCCAGTTAGTCGTGATATCTGGCTAGAGGCCTAGTTGATTGTAACATCGGGCTTGAGTCCCGGTTCGGTTTATGAAAGGAGAATTCGGGAATGAGACCCTGTTCAACTGAGGATTTACCCTGAGGCCTGTGAAAGTGAAATTGAATCGGATTCGAGGAATCCTATTTAGATGAATCGGGTATGAGACCCAGTTGAAATATCCTTTGAGAAAGAAAGAGTTTTGAAAATGAATTATAACCCTCCATATGATTTATATGGTCTCTTCCAGACGTCGACCTGGAGAGTCACGATCTACAGACCAGAATGCGTATCCCCATAGGGATCCCATTCTAGGAGTGGAAGTTATGATGTGGTCCCTGACCAGATTCCGAAGAAATGATCGGACTAGGTCCGAAGATGGAGACTCCTAGATGTAGACTTCCTAAGGGAAGACTCGGAGTGAGACCCCGAGTAGTGTGCACACTAGTATAGATATGATGAATCGTGGCATATATCGGGGATGTGTTCCCTACGGGCTGTGTGCCCGGAGTTGGCATCTTCTCGGAAGTGCCTCGGATGGATTATACGTATGCGTACGTATGAGATTTATGGAAAGTGATTTGGGGGCGGAGACCCCGTGTTCCATGTTTTAGTAATGGTTTGGGGGGAAGACCCCGTATTCGATCTTTAGTATTTCACTGTGAACAGTTTTAGGTTGAGACCCACGTTTACGGGATTTGGGCAGAGTCCCACTTGTGTTTGATTTGGGCTGAGTTCCCATGTATTGATTTACGGATTTTTGTGATTTCGGGTCGGGGACCCATGAATGGATTTATGGTTCATGACGGTTTATAGGGACCGGGCATGAACCCTTGAAAGGTTTTGAGAATGTTTTCAAATGGTTTTATGAACGTTTGGTAAATGATTTTTGAATGCATGTATATGCTTTTAGTGAAGGGCATAAATGTCTTTATGTGAAAATGTTTTATTAAAATATTATTTTGTCCACTCACGACTTTTGATGTTTTAAGGCCCTTCAGGTTGATCGCGGATGCAGGCTGTAGCAGAGATCGAGACATTACACTCCTCCTCCTATGATCCTGGCGTACTCTGGAAGCCCCGGTGAGGGCTAGAGACGGAATTATCCCTGTTCTGACACTTCGTGTCAGACAGGAGCAGGCACGTCCCACGTTAATCCCGAGGGATTTGCAACGGGTCATGACAAGTAGTATCAGAGCAGGTTGGCTCTTATAATACTCATGGTACTCTGATACCAGTTGGTATCAGAGCGTGTTTTGCTCTCAGAGTCTACGCAGGTCGAGGATGTGATGTCTGTACAGTCGTAACAGCCCGTCATCAACCTGATAGTTAGGGTATTAGTACGAGGATTCAGTGAACTCAGATCCTAGTTAGAGTTTGTTAGCAAGAGGTGCGATAATTTAGGATTCGATTGTCTTGGATGCCACGTGTTTCGAGGTTGATCCCGAGTAGGATCGATGTGCATGGAAATCTAACGGCTTAGAGCCGTAGTGTTACTGGTGAGTGGGATCCAGTGGACCAGTAAACACCGTGTGACGACCTGAGAGTCGAGACCGTTGTCGGTCATGTCATGTCGGATTGGAGAGTGTGCTGTAGAGAGCAGCTTAGGTCAAGGTTGACCCTAGTGAGATTGTTGGGAATAGGAACGTTGGACCCAATTTGGCATGACTGGCAGTGGATACCCGGAGTAGTTGTGGTATGACGCGATAGGGTGCGATTGTGACGTGTAGCCGTTGTGCAGTGTTAGGCACGGAGTATGGCCAAGTTCTTGTGGAGGCTAGTGGCTGAGAGTCGTAGAGTTATGAGAGGATGAGATCCTCATAGTGTAGTTACTGGTTATTCCGACACCAGTATCGGAGTACGGCGACTCTTCGGAGTCGAAAGCGAGGGATTGGTCAGGATGGTTGGACTGCAGCAGGCAGCCGGGTTGGTGATAACCCTAGTAGGTGATTGATTGGACAATTTACCAGGAGTGTGGTACTTGTTGACTGGATCCTGAGGTGGACCGATCAGTGGATGTTGCGTTGAGTGGTTGGTACTGGCGGTAAGTCGACCGCATGGATTTGGAGTCTCGATAACAGAGTGTTTCTGAGATTGGTCTACACGAGGTTGTGGCAGAGGCTGCTATCGATGGACGTGATCGAGTCTGATCAATTTGGATAGGCTTAGGTTACCAAGACTATTGCGACAATGAGATTCGTCAGTGGTGACGATGATACGGGGTGCGTGAGTGACGTACAGTATGAGCATAGATTCTGGATTCGACTCGGTTAAGGCTAAGTGCGTTCGCAGAATGAGACGCTGACGTTGGGTGTTGGCACACTTGCCACACGACCTCTGTGAAGTGACTGTGACGAGTAGGATATACCTAGATGAGTGACAGGTGCCCTAGATATCCTTGGATGGATTACACGAGCTTGAGTGCTGGAGTTGATCCCATAGAGTTGGGACGTGCGAACCAGTATGTAGACGGAATAGTAGAAGTGCCCAGAGGGGCGAGCATGTGAGTTCGGTGGGCACTGAGCGGGACAGAGAGGATCCCGAGTGGCTCAGTGCGAGGCACCAGGAGTACTTGGTTTGGTGACCAATTCTCTGATGATACGAGACTTAGGGCGCGAGTGTGTGCCCATGAGTAATAACGTTAAAGGTTGAAATGCCTAAGTGGCATTCGGATGAAAAGATATAAATGGATGACATGTGTGACGTCTTATGACGTGAGGGTGGTTTGGTCAGATATGGTAGTACGTAGAGATTTGGCTTCAGATCACGACGGGTGTTGCGATCTGTTTAGATTTTGACCAAGTTCCGTGAGTCAGGGTTGGATCAGATTGATTTAAGGTACGAGATGCGAGTGTTGGAGGCCGTTTGTGCATATCCGTAAATAATATATAAGGTTTAACCTTGAGTCGCGTGAATTCTACTCGGAATGAGTGTACCTACATAAACGATATTCACAGACGCGTGGATGGTGTCCAGTTGAGCTGAGGGCTTGAGAGTCCATTGCGGATTGGTTTTGGTTGACTATGGTTAACCATACCTCCTGAGTTGGGGACTTGGAAATCGTTTGCCTTTAAGACGTGAATACTCGTGTAGAGAGTAAACCGAGCAATCGGAAAGGGAACATGTTTCCAATGTGATCGAAACTTCGGAATCAAGAGAAGTTGTGATTAAGACGATGAGAAGAGTACTTGATTCCACATTGGTGATGGATATTCCGAGGTCACTGAGTGTGACTCTTTAGCAGATAGTGCTGAGTACCGGAGGATGACATTGGATGAACTTTGATGTCATCATGGATTCTCCTTGATTCATCCCTAGGTGGGACAACGAGGAATGATACGACAACTTAAGTGTTTAAAGAAGGTGTAAGAACCGAACACCTAGGCTGTGAGTCAAATTTGATGGACTTAACGAGTAGATGGTGCTTAGCGTCACAGGATGTGACGAGTGAGTGTCCAAGGTGATGGATTGATGTTTACCTGGTGACGGACGGTTGGGGTCTGGACCATGGTTGGAACGCGGACAGTAGTATGTGGTTGGATGTTGCTAGAGTGCAGTCCGTGAGTAAGTCGGGGGACGCAATGATGTTGATGTGATGTGGGTGCACCGGTGTGTTGTGCACGTTGGACGATGGAATTGACCACGATCAATCGCTATGCCGGGTTGAGAGTGTCCCGAGAATATGGGAATGTTGTAGATTGGATAGAGTCCTAGATGGGCCATAAGTAGCGATTAGATTGGATTCGATAGTGACAGTTTAGGACTCGAGTGAGTCAATATTTCAGCATCGGTTACTGAGGGACACGAGGTATGATTCAAGGACTCGACAGCGAGTCGAGATCAGAGTGGCGCAGCGAAAGAGCAGAGGAGCTGGGAGTTACCGGCTGGTCATGATAGTTATGACCCATAGTGGTAATGGATTTCATCGATATCCGACGAGTTCGGATAGGTATGGATTGATGGGACTCTAAGGAGAGTCAGTATGGGCATAGGGTCTAAGGATGACCTGTGAGATGGGATTCATGCCATTATGATGGTAGGATCTATAAAATGTTGTCCAATTGGATGCTGAGTAAGATGTCATCTTGGTTGTGATAGCCCTTAGCGGGAATGCGTTAGTCAGCCTGATGGTTATAGGATGGAACGTATTAGAGTGGCAAACTGAAAAGCCTATTGGACGATAACTAAGTAGGGATGACCTGTCGGAGTGAGTGACAGGCGAGACGTTGACGTTCTGTCTCGAGTGAGACTTACGAGCCGATGATCGGAACACTGTTGATGAGAGTGAAGTTGGAGCTTGGGAAACTCTAGTAACGGTACGTACCGACGAGTACGGCATGTGTGTCGGACGTGTACTGTTACACGGGTATTCTCGTGTGGGTGCAATACCCGAGTAGAGGGGACATGGTTGGATTCCATAATTTGGTTGTGGAATCGGGTCGATTTGAATTTCGAGGATGAAATTCTTTAAGGGAGAAAGATTGTAACGACCCATCCTGAATTATCGAGATTAATTAAGAATTAATGACGGATTAGCCTCGTTAATCGAGCATTAGACAAGGATTAACGAACGTCTAGGGAGAAATGACGATTTTGCCCCTAGAATGGGTGAAACGTTGACTTTTCGTTCAGGCGGTCAAATGGACTTTGGCCGATGACTGTGACGTAGTTCATGATGTCACGAGTTCATAGACAGGTGGTACGCCTGATTCCGACGGTCGAGGAAGAAGTTATGATGTTCGGAAGTTCAAGGGTATTTTGGTAATTTGGTTAAAAGGGGCAAACAGTTGACTTTTGACCGGGAGATCTGATGGTCGAGGGCTAAGGATCGTTACATAGATCGTGGCGATACGAATCCGTATACAGGCGGCATGTCGAAATCGAACGTTCGACGGTAAAGTTACGATTCACGGAAGTTCGAGGGAACTATTGCACGAAGTTCAAGACGGGTTGACTTTTGTCTCAAGTGGGCCTCGGATATTTTCCTAAGGCCCAATGGATGAGTGACAAGTGTAACTCATCCACTAGCCACCATTTTACATTCATGCATTTCACCATTTTTGCTTGTTCGTGCATACCAAACACACAAACCCGATCTCACCCAAAACCCATCCATCAACCATTTCCATCATGGCTACTGGACTAAGAGAGAGGAACAGAGAGAGAGACTAAAGGTGGCTGGTGAAGGGAGGACCAGTTGAAATATGCTTTGAGAAAAAAGAGTTTTGAAAATGAATTATACCCTCCATATGATTTATATGGTCTCCTCCAGACGTCGTCCTGTAGAGTCACGATCCACAGACCAGAATGGGCAGCTCCATAGGGATTCCATTCCAGGAGTGGAAGTTATGATGTGGTCCCGGACCAAATTCTGGAGAGATGATCAGACTAGGTCCAAAGATAGATCCTCCCAGATGGAGAATTCCTGGGGGAAGACTCGGAGTGAAACCCCGAATAGTTTGCACACTAGTATATATATGATGAATCGTGACATATATCGGGGATGTGTTCCCTAGGGGCTGTGTGCCCAGAGTTGGCATCTTCTCGGAAGTACCGCGGATGGATTATACGTATCCGTACGTATGAGATTTACAGAAAGTGATTTGGGGGCGGGGACCTCGTATTCGATGTTTTAGTATTTCACTGAGAACAGTTTTGGGTTGAGACCCACGTTTACTAGATTTGGGGAGAGTCCCACTTATGTTTGATTTGGGCTGAGTTCCCATGTATTGATTTATGGGTTTTTGTGATTTTATGTCAGGACCCGTCCCAATCCCCCAGGGATTAACGAGGGACTCTCCTGATCCCGTCTGACACGGAGTGTCAGACCAGGGAAAATTTGAACATTTAGCCCGAAGGCTTCTAGAGTACGCAAGGATCCGTTGAAGGTATGTGATGTCTCGGTCTCTGCTACAGTCCGTACCGTATTCAACCTGAAGGGCATTGAAAACAGAAAGATTGTGAGTGGACAAAATAAAAGAGTTCATAAAAACATATTTCAAAAAAGACCTTTATGCCCTTTACTAAAAAGCATGTATTCATAGTAAAACCATTTATCTAATCACGTATGTTTAAACAACCACATCCATACGGGCTCCTGCCCAAAACCATTTACAGAAAACCATAACATAGTAAACATATGTGGGATCTCAGCCCAAATCCATTTATCATCATAAAACACAATTTCGAAAACCAATTGAAATCATGTTTATCCATATATTTCATATAACCAATCCTGTCACGGTATCTAGAGCTACGAGCGTGCTACCTAGGGTCTCAAAGCCCAAGTCTACCCAAGGTCCACCCAGGTCAATGTCCGTAGATCAATGACCCTCCCTAATGGTTATAATCCATAGCCTTTCTGAGAGTAAGGAACCCAACGGGGGTGACTCCACTCAGTCTGTCAGGACCCGTCCCAAATATCACCTCGATACCCGGGACGAACCCTGCTCCCGTCTGACAATCACACTTAAAGTACCAAAATAACCTTAATACAACCATAAGGATAACTATCAGACAAGGGAGTAAATAAAATACAACCGTAAATCAGAGCATAGTTTATACAAATAGGCACAAAATCCTACAAGGGCTAATCTCGCAAAGGAAGAACATCGTAAGCTCTATGCCTCGGTTCCTGCCTCAACGTTCACCCCAACGCTATCACCACGACCTGGAGGGTAAATTAAAACCAAAGAGTGTGAGTGGACTAAAGCACTAAAAGGTTTAAAACACGATTGAAGAATAAAACAGTTTAAAGAAAAGAATAAGGTTTTTCCCTTCGTTTTAAAAATATGCATGCCTAACTAAGTACCAGAAAACCACAATATAACACAGTATGATAAGTATACTAAGGTCATATCATAAAACCAAATCCGCAAATAGCAAGTCTGATCAAACCTGTTGGGTCTATCCGAGTCTTTAAACTCAACCAGGCCTCAAAGGTAATCCGAGTCTTTAAACTCCCGAGTCTTTAAACTCAATAGGCCTACGGGGGTAATATCGTAAATATCCGAGTCTTTAAACTCAATCTGGGCCCGTCCCCCTTCAATTAGAATCCGGGTCTTTAAACCCAATATCCAGATCCAGCAAATCCAATCCAAAACCAATTTAAAATCAATTCTAAATTCATATCCAAACTCGAATCCGAAATTCCCGGTTCGAAGCCCTTCCGGCGTTCAGAACCGTCATTCCGAACCCAAATCCAGAATTCCACATTTTTAAACCGAAAATCGTGATTACCAAGAATCATATTTCATAATCCATTTATAACCATCAGAAAGCAATTATAATTTGAAATCCCAAAGTATAGCATCAAAATCAGAAATCCCGTTTTTTCTCGAAAAACGTGCAAAACCCAAAAATGTCTCGAAGAACGTGCAAGCGTAGCAATCACATGCAAGAATCATTAACAAGCATTAAAAACATACTTTAAACTATAAAACATAAATAAAACAGCTAGGCATGCTCATAAGAAAAGAAAGAGTCCACTCACGAATCAGAAAATGTCAATCGCGCTCTGTGCGCTCCTCGACGGTCTCAGGCGTCTCCCGTCCTGTCAATAGGCACCAAATAGGGTCACAAATACGTCAAATATGTTAACCCTAATTTCAGTAAATTTTCGGGAATTTATACGTAATTTAAACGTAAACCCTAAACCGTCCGAATTCCTTAACTATCCCGTAACATCGTCCGATTAACCCGAAAATTACACCAATGGATTCCTTAGAACATTTAGAACAAAAACCCTGTTGGAAGTTTGTTCGGAATCCTCCCCACGCGCCCCCACGCGCCGCCCAAAGTGGCTGCGCGTGGGCCTCACGCGCCAGCTACAGTGCATCGTCTTCCTCGAGTCACCCGGTTCAATTGTGTTGAACCGGCGTGACCGGTTCTCTGCAATTCCGCCATGATTTTCCACCATTCCAATCCTATTAGCTGCGTCCAATTCCTAGCAATCTATTCTCGTCCTAAAACATGGAAATCGAAGCCTAAAACCTATCGTCCTCAACCTCGAGCAAACCTGCCCGTATACCCTGTTTTGGCCTCCGGCCACCCAGACCTTCCCCTGTCACGGCACCACACTCAGACGACTCCTGGGACCTTCAGGAGTCTCACCCTAACCTCCAAAACCATCAACTCTAGCCCAAGGTCCACGACTTTTAAAAAATAAGAAAACGGGAAAAACAGGGGAATGGGGTCTCACCTGCGATTCTTCCTCCGTCGTCTGCACCGTCGTGTACCACGGTGTCCAACAAGTCCTCTGCAGTCGTCCTAGCCTCCTATTGGCTTGGATTGAGCCACCACACGGCACAGCCACCACCACAGTCCCACAGCTCCTCTGTTTTCTCTGAGAACGCGAACCTCCGACCACCGTGTCTCCATGCACGATTCCACTCCCAGACTCTGTCACCACTCCCTCTCTTCACCACTCTCTCTCTTCTCTCTGTCACTCTCACAACTCCCCACAATCTCACCCACACACTGAATCGATCACGGTCTCTCAATTTCTTCACTCTTTGTTTCTGTTTCTCAAAGCCAAAATACACGGTTCAAAAATGAACACTTTGTGGCCGTGTACACTTTAGACACGCCTAGAACCATCCAGCAAAGCCCACGTGTCCAATTTCTCATGGACATCAACACAAATATCCACACCCACTAAGCCACTTGTTCCTATCTGATTGGCCCTAAAGACAAAAAGACCAAAATACCCCTAGAGTTAAAATTACCATTTTGCACTCAAACTTTCCAGACCCGTAACTATTCCGTCCGACGTCCGATGACAGCGTGCCGCCTGTCGTTGTACTCAGGACGTCGATACCTATCTAACGGTCCTCGGTCTACGTAAAAATAACAATTCCATTAAAAAGTCAACATTTTCCTCTAATTAATCAAAATTACGGTAACGCCCTCAATCTTCCGAATGTCATAACCTTTTCTCCGATTGTCCAAATCAGACATGCCACCTATCTACGGACTCATGACGTCCTCAGCTACGTCACGGTCAATGGTCAACACTCATTCAACCTGTAAATCAAAAAGTCAACTTTTATTGCACTATTCACAGGGGTAAAATCGTCCTTTTATACAAGTTTTTTACAAAATTACATTTGTACCCTTCCTGAAGGTACGGGTTGTTAAAATCTACCCCCCTAAAAAGAATTTTGTCCCCGAAATTCAGTGAAACAAGTAAGGGTACTGTTCGCGCATTATGGCCTCGGGTTCCCAGGTAGCTTCTTCCACCTGATGATTCCTCCACAATACTTTAACTAAAGGGACCGTCTTCCTCCGTAAGACCTTATCCTTCCAATCCAAAATCGCTACAGGTTGTTCTTCAAAGCTCAAATCTTCCCTAAGCTCAACAGGTTGTGCTTCCAGAACATGTGAATCATCGCGAACATACTTCCGAAGCATAGATACATGAAAGACATTATGTACCTTTGCCAAGTCTGCTGGTAAAGCCAATCGATAAGCGACAGGACCAATCCGCTCCAAGATCTCATAAGGTCCAATGTAACGAGGACTCAACTTTCCTCGCCTGCCAAGCCGTACGATCCCCTTCCAAGGAGATAACTTCAAGAAAACCCAGTCTCCCACTGCAAACTCCAAATCCCTGATCATACGGTCGGCGTAACTCTTCTGTCGGTCCTGAGCTGCCGTCAGTCGATCTCTGATCAGTGCCACGTTTTCTTGAGTAAGGTCTACCTGCTCAGAAGTAGTTAGTCTCCTCTCACCAACCTCGATCCAACACAACGGAGTCCGGCACTATCGCCCGTACAAAGCCTCATAAGGAGCCATCCCAATACTCTCCTGATAACTGTTATTATAGGCGAACTCCATCAAAGGTAAATGTGACTCCCAAGTACCCTGAAACTGTAAGACACACACTCGCATCATATCCTCGAGAATCTGGATGGTCCGCTCAGACTGTCCATCAGTCTGAGGATGAAAGGCAGTACTAAAATGCAGCTTTGTCCCAAAAGCTTCCTGTAAGCTCTGACAAAATCGGGAAGTAAACCTTGGATCTCTGTCAGATACTATCAACTCTGGTGTACCATGCAGCCGAATAATCTCATTAATAAACAACTGGGAAAACTGCGTCAACCTGAAGTTCTCCCGTACTGGTAAGAAATGAGCAGACTTCGTAAGTCTATCCACGATCACCCACACACCATCGTGTCCCTTCGGTGTCCTGGGAAGCTTGAATACAAAATCCATTGTCAGGTGATCCCATTTCCACTCGGGGATCGGCAAAGGTTGCATGGCTCCATAGGGTCTCTGCTGCTCGGCTTTCACCTGTTGACAGATCAAGCATCTACTGAGATACTCTGCAATCTCACGTTTCATACCTGACCACCAGTAATGCTCTCGAAGTGTACGATACATTTTGGTCCCACCAGGATGCATCGCATAGGCTGAACAGTGAGCCTCATCCAGTGTCACCTTCTTCAATGTTTCGTCCTTGTGTACACACAACCGTCCATCCTTAACCAAAACTCCATCCTCGCGGATCTCAAAATCCTGTCTCTCTCCAGCCTCGACCTCAATCCGTATGATGCCCAAAATTGGGTCCTCAAACTTAGCATCAATAACCTGATCAATCAAAACAGGTCGCACATGGAAACTCGCTTGGAGTGCTCCCTGACCATCCACAGTCAACTCTACTCCAAGTCTACGGAGCTCAACCAACAAAGGTAACCGGACCGCCCTCAAATGCGACAAAGAACTAGCTGACTTCCTGCTCAAAGTATCGGCTACCACATTAGCCTTTCCTGGATGATACTCGATAGTACAGTCGTAGTCCTTAAGCAGCTCCAACCATCGTCGTTGTCTCAGATTCAGTTTCTTCTGAGTAAACAGATACTTCAAACTCTTGTGGTCCGTGAAGATCCTGCACCTCTCGCCGTACAAATAATGTCGCCAAATCTTCAGTGCATGAACCACCGCAGCTAGTTCCAAGTCATATGTAGGGTAGTTCATCTCATGGGGTTTCAACTGCCGGGAAACGTAAGCAATCACTTTCCCGAGCTACATCAACACACAGCCCAAACCCTGTAAAGAAGCGTCACTATAAACCTCGAACTCCCCACTGTCGTCTGGAAGGGCTAACACATGAGGCGATGTCAACCGCCTCTTAAGCTCCTGGAAACTCTGCTCAAAGTTCTCATCCCAAACAAACCGAACTCCCTTCCAAGTCAACCGTGTCAACGGAGCAGCAATAATAGAAAAACCCTCAATAAAGCGCTGGTAATAGCCTGCTAAACCCAGAAAACCCCTGATCTCTGTCACCGTCTTGGGCTGTTCCCAATTTGCTACCGCCTCAACCTTCTGAGGATCCACTCTGATGCCCTCGGCTGAAATCACATGACCTAGAAATCCAGCACTGGTCAACCAAAACTGGCTGTCTGTAGTCAACACACAATCTCAAACCTCCGTCCTTTTTCTTGACAAACAGTACAGGCGCTCCACAAGGTGACATACTCGGTCGAATGAATCCCATATCCCATATCCCATATCCCATATCGACATACTCAGGCGCTCTATAGGTGCCATGCGGTAAGGAGTCTGTGACATAAGCTGTGTACCTGGTAGAAGATCAATCGTAAACTCGATGTCTCGGTGAGGGGGTAATCCTGGCAACTCCTCAGGAAATACATCGGGAAACTCCCACACCACTGGTATATCCTCTGCCCGCACTGACGTAGCACGTGTATCCACCACGTGAGCTATATAACCCTGGCACCCCTTCCGCAACAGCTTGCTAGCCACAAGTGCCGAAATAACTCCTGTAGGAAGTGCACGCTGATCACCCTGAAACGTGGTCTCTGGTAATCCTGGACTCCGAAAGGTCACTCTCCTATCGAAACACTCGATAGAAGCATGATGTCTAGTCAACCAGTCCATACCCAGTATAACATCGAAGTCCCGTAGATCCAGGAGTAATAAGTCTGCCAATAACTCAACCTCGCCTACCACCACCGGACACTCTCTCAGAAACTGAGTCACTACCAACACCTCCCCAGTAGGTGTACTCACCCCTAAGGCACCATCCAAAGTAGACACCTCCCTCTCCGTCACCAGACTACAACTCCGAGCTATAAACGAGTGAGTAGCCCCGGGATCTATCAAAGCAAAAACAATGTGACCAAGTATGGTAAGTGTACCTGTCACCACTCCCGGTGCTGATCTGGCCTCCTGCTCGGTCATAGCGAAAACTCGCGCCTGAGGTCCTGATGACCTACCGCGCCCTCTCGAACTGCTCGTGGCACCATTGCCACCCCTAGGGCCTGCCGCCCCTGACACAGATGCAGTACTCCGCCCAGGTTCTGCTGTACCTCGACCTGTTCCACCCTCCTGGGCTAACAACGGGCACTCTCTTCGAAAGTGGCCGCGCTCTCCACAATAATAGCAGACATCTCTACCGGGTCCACCAGTCTGTCTCCCAGTAGAAGCAACAGAAGTCGCACTCGCCTGAGGAGTCGGCTGTGCTCTAGCTCCCCGAAATCCCGAGCCCTGAAAACTACCTGGTCTGCCAAACCGGGCTCCACCAGCCGATGAAGTACCACCATAGTTGCCCTGCTTCGGGGTCTTCTAACTTGACGCCCTAGGAAAAGAATGCTCACGGCGTCGCACACTGCCCGAGTACTGTGGCCTGGCAGGTAAACTGGCATCCACTCTAACAGCAGCGTCTGACAACTCCCTGAAAGTAGCAAATGAGCCGGCTGTCACAATGGCTCTAATCTCTCCTCGAAGACTTAACTCAAACCGACGACACTTCTCAGCCTCGGTAGCTACGAATGCAGGAGCGAATCGGGACAACATCTGAAACCTCTGCTCATACTCGGCCACTGTCATGCTCCCCTGTATCAACTGAAGGAACTCCGCCTCTTTGGCATCCCGAAAAGAGCGAGGATAATACTGGTCCAAAAATTGCTCCCGGAAAGTCTCCCAAGTCACGGTATGAGCGTCCCAACCTGACAACTCCAGCGTATACCACCACTCATACGCTGCACCGTCTAGCAGGAAAGTAGCCAACAACACACGATCTCCTAGAGGACAATGCATCACCCCGAAAATCCGCTCAAGCCGGGTGATCCATCGGTGAGCTTCCTCTAGGTCTGCCCCACCACTGAACGTAGTAGCCCCCAGCTGGTGGGCTCGCTCAATCGACACACTCTCTGCTTCTCTCGCCACGTCTTCAGGTCGTGGAGGGGGTTCACGTCTCAGAGGCATGGTCGAACGTATCTTGAAAGATGCATATAGTTAGTAAAACAACCTAAAAACGACCTCGTACCGACAAAAACCGACAAACCTATGCTCTGATACCAATTGTCAGGACCCGTCCCAAATATCACCTCAATACCAAGGACGAACCCTGCTCCCGTCTGACAATCACACTTAAAGTACCAAAATAACCTTAATACAACCATAAGGATAACTATCAGACAAGGGAGTAAATAAAATACAACCGTAAATCAGAGCATAGTTTATACAAATAGGCACAAAATCCTACAAGGGCTAATCTCGCAAAGGAAGAACGTCGTAAGCTCTATGCCTCGGTTCCTGCCTCAACGTTCACCCCAACGCTATCACCACGACCTGGAGGGTAAATTAAAACCAAAGAGTGTGAGTGGACTAAAGCACTAAAAGGTTTAAAACACGATTGAAGAATAAAACAGTTTAAAGAAAAGAATAAGGTTTTTCCCTCCGTTTTAAAAATATGCATGCCTAACTAAGTACCAGAAAACCACAATATAACACAGTATGATAAGTATAATAAGGTCATATCATAAAACCAAATCCGAAAATAGCAAGTCTGATCAAACCTGTTGGGTATATCCGACTCTTTAAACTCAACCAGGCCTCAAAGGTAATCTGAGTCTTTAAACTCCCGAGTCTTTAAACTCAATAGGCCTACGGGGGTAATATCGTAAATATCCGAGTCTTTAAACTCAATCTGGGCCCGTCCCCCTTCAATCAGAATCCGGGTCTTTAAACCCAATATCCAGATCCAGCAAATACAATCCAAAACCAATTTAAAATCAATTCTAAATTTATATCCAAACTCGAATCCGAAATTCCCGGTTCGAAGCCCTTCCGGCGTTCAGAACCGTCATTCCGAACCCAAATCCAGAATTCCACATTTTTAAACCGAAAATCGTGATTACCAAGAATCATATTTCATAATCCATTTATAACCATCGGAAAGCAATTATAATTTGAAATCCCAAAGTATAGCATCAAAATTAGAAATCCCGTTTTTTCTCGAAAAACGTGCAAAACCCAAAAATGTCTCGAAAAACGTGCAAGCGTAGCAATCACATGCAAGCATCATTAACAAGCATTAAAAACATACTTTAAACTATAAAACATAAATAAAACAGCTAGGCATGCTCATAAGAAAAGAAAGAGTCCACTCACGAATCAGAAAATGTCAATCGCGCTCCGTGCGCTCCTCGACGGTCTCAGGCGTCTCCCGTCCTGTCAATAGGCACCAAATAGGGTCACAAATACGTCAAATATGTTAACCCTAATTTCCCCAAATTTTCGGGAATTTAAACGTAATTTAAACGTAAACCCTAAACCGTCCGAATTCCCTAACTATCCCGTAACATCGTCTGATTAACCCGAAAATTACACAAATGGATTCCTTAGAACATTTAGAACAAAAACCATGTTGGAAGTTTGTTCGGAATCCTCCCCACGCGCCCCCACGCGCCGCCCAAAGTAGCTGCGCGTGGGCCTCACGCGCCAGCTACAGTGCATCGTCTTCCTCGAGTCACCCGGTTCAACTGTGTTGAACCGGCGTGACCGGTTCTCTGCAATTCCGCCATGATTTTCCACCATTCCAATCCTATTAGCTGCGTCCAATTCCTAGCAATCTATTCTCGTCCTAAAACATGGAAATCGAAGCCTAAAACCTATCGTCCTCAACCTCGAACAAACCTGCCCGAATACCCTGTTTTGGCCTCCGGCCACCCAGACCTTCCCCCGTCACGGCACTACACTCAGACGACTCCTGGGACCTTCAGGAGTCTCACCCTAACCTCCAAAACCCTCAACTCTAGCCCAAGGTCCACGACTTTTAAAAAATAAGAAAACGGGAAAAACAGGGGAATGGGGTCTCACCTGCGATTCTTCCTCCGCCGTCTGCACCGCCGTGTACCACGGTGTCCAACAAGTCCTCTGCAGTCGTCCTAGCCTCCTATTGGCTTGGATTGAGCCACCACACGGCACAACCACCACCACAGTCCCACGGCTCCTCTGTTTTCTCTGAGAACGCGAACCTCCGACCACCGTGTCTCCGTGCACGATTCTACTCCCAAACTCAGTCACCACTCCCTCTGTTCTCTCTGTCACTCTCACAACTCCCCACAATCTCACCCACACACTGAATCGATCACGGTCTCTCAATTTCTTCACTCTCTGTTTCTGTTTCTCAAAGCCAAAATACACGGTTCAAAAATGAACACTGTGGCTGTGCACACTTTAGACACGCCTAGAACCATCCAGCAAAGCCCACGTGTCCAATTTCTCATGGACATCAACACAAATATCCACACCCACTCAGCCACTTGTTCCTATCTGATTGGCCCTAAAGACAAAAAGACCAAAATACCCCTAGAGTTAAAATTACCATTTTGCCCTCAAACTTTCCAGACCCGTAACTATTTCGTCCGACGTCCGATGACAGCGTGCTGCCTGTCGTTGTACTCAGGACATCGAGACCTATCTAACGGTCCTCGGTCTACGTAAAAATCACAAGTCCACTAAAAAGTCAACATTTTCCTCTAATTAATCAAAATTACGGTAACGCCCTCAATCTTCCGAACGTCATAACTTTTTCTCTGATTGTCCAAATCGGACATGCCACCTGTCTACGGACTCGTGACGTCCTCAGGTACGTCACGGTCAATGCTCAACACTCATCCAACCTGTAAATCAAAAAGTCAACTTTTGTCGCACTATTCACAAGGGCAAAATCGTCCTTTTATACAAGTCTTTTACAAAATTACATTTGTACCCTTCCTGAAGGTACGGGTTGTTACACAGTCAGTGCTTCGTGACTACTCCGAGGTCCACCCAGGCCAACGACCCTCCCCGGAGGATACAATCCGTATATAAAGGATGATATACGAAAAACCATTTGAAAACATTCTCAAAATCTTTCAAGGGTTCATGCCCTATCCCCATAAATTGTCATGAACCATAAAAACCTTTCAAGGGTTCATGCCGGTCCCCATAAACCGTCATGAACCATAAATCCATTTACAGGTGAAGCCCACATGCGGTGAACAATTCATCGTTTGCCTCGCGTTGGACCCGGTTCACTGGTTCAGACCGGTTCGACCGAACCGGTGAACCGACCCGGCCTGTTCTCACAGTTTTCCCAACCATTTTCCTCCCTATTTCATCGTAGTTCCTCGTCTCATTCCCTCTAGTCGATTCATAACTTCAAAATCCAGAAACAAGGTCGAAAACATACTTGTTCGAAAAGGAACAGTAACCGGCCACCTGCAAATGGTTCCTACCGTCGACTCCGGCCTTCCCAGTCCTCGAAATCAATCCCATTCGACTCGTCTGAGTCCCTAGTAGCTCACACAATCAACCAAAACGGTCCTTGAACGTTAAATCATGAATTTCCAAAAATGGGTCCAATCGGGTTATCGGGTTTGAGTCTTTCTCACCTCCGCCGCATCGCCTCCGTGCTCATCCTAGTCAGTCCTGTCATCCTAGTCCATCTGGTCAGTCACTCTCCCTTAGTCTCATTGTTGATCACACCAGATGAAGGTTTGTCGTGGTGTTATGTGTGTTAATGGTGGGCACAGTTTGAAGGAGATAAAAATGAGAGGGATGATGGACGGTGGTGAAGTTTGATGGTGATAAACCAATGAGGGAGATGGACGGTGGAGATGAGAGGGGGATGTAGGGATGACGGGCTAGGATGAGGGGTGGCTGAGATTAATTTATAAAATAATAGGATAATAGTATTTAATTAGGGTAGATCCACTTTTTAGGGATAATGACCAATAGGATGAGTGACACTTGTCACTCATCCATGGGTCCCACTAAAATATCTGCCAAATCAGATATTGCCACCTCATCATCGCCTCGATATACGTGCATAATGCAATGGAACTTCCATGACGCATAACTTTCCTGTTCGAAGTCCGATTTCGGCATGCCGCCTGTCTACCAATTTGTATGGTCCCGATCTACATAATGGTCCTCGTTCCTCAGCCATCGGACCTCCCAAGTTAAAAGTCAACTATTTTTCCCTTTTAACCAAATTACCAAAATACCCCTTAACTTCCGAACGTCATAACTTCTTCCTTGAATATCAGAATCGGGCGCGCTACCTGTCTATGAACTCATGACATCCCTAACTACATCACAGTCATCAGCCAAATTCCATTTGACCGCCAAAACGAAAGGTCAACGTTTTGCCCATTCTAGGGGCAAAATCGTCATTTCGTGTCGTCTTTCCAAAAGTACCCCACTAATCACCGATTAATCTCAGTAATTCTTGATTAGTCACTAATCTAATCCCAAAATTCGGAACGAGTCGTTACATTTCGGGTCGGGGACCCATGAATGGATTTATGGTTCATGACAGTTTATGGGGACCGGGCATGAACCCTTGAAAGGTTCTGAGAATATTTTCAAATGGTTTTATGAACGTTTGGTAAATGAATTTTGAATGCATGCATATGCTTGTAGTGAAGGGCATAAATGTCTTTATGTGAAAATGTTTTATTAAAATATTATTTTGTCCACTAATGACTTTTGATATTTTAATGCCCTTCAGGTTGATCGCGGATGCAAGCTTTAGCAGAGATCAAAACATCACACTCCTCCTTCTACGATCCTGGCGTACTCTGGAAGCCCCGATGAGGGCTAGAGACGGATTTATCCCTGTTCTGACACTTCATGTCAAACGGGAGCAGGCACGTCCCATGTTAATCCCAGGGGATTTGGGACGGGTCCTGACAAATTTAGAAATCAAGGTCCACACACAGACCGTCCAAAGTTGAGCCTCGATACGCATGCCATACGCCATTCCCGGGTGAATCACCATCACTGGGACTCCCGAACCTGTCCAAAACGTAATAGAGGGTTACTAATTACTTAAATAAGCCCTCATTAAAGCCCTGTAATTTTTCCAAATTTTTAACTATTTTTAAAGTCGATCCTAAACCTTTGGACACCCCGAACTATATCGAGACGATGACCGATCGACTCAAAACCAGTCCCAAAATGTTCGTTACATCGACTAGATGAAATTACATGTTGGAACCTTCCCTAGAAAGTGGGCCACGCTCCCGTACGTGCCAATAATAGCCCCTGCACGTGGGAGCCACGCCCCCTGCACGTGGGAGCCACGCGCCCTAGACAGGCTCATCTTCTTCCTTCGGCCAGGCCAGTTCGAACCGGCCGATCCGGTTCAGTCTGTACGGCTATTCCGCCTGGACTGGCTTGACCGGTCCAACCTTATAACTTCTTCATTTTTTTTCCTTTTTCATCCATTCCATCTACTATGGCTTCCTTTGTTCATTTCCTACCCAACCATGTCCTCAAAACTCAGAAACCAAGCCTAAAACCTATTGGTTCTGAAAACCATTTTGAACCCAAACTTTCAACCTTGGTTCAGGGCACTTCTAAGGGTCTAAACTTCAACCTAAAGGTCCTAATAGGTTCCTAGGATCACTAGAAAGAGTTTGGGATGATCGATTTGGGTTAACTTGGCCGGAATTTGAATTCGGTGGGTAGCCACCAAAAACTTCCCGGTCGCCGTTCCGAGCATTCTCAGCCGTCCTCAGCCTCCAAAACCTTCTCCTAAGCTTCCTACCAACCTCCTAAACCTATCCTAATAAAGAAATCCCCCCCCCCCCCCCCCCCCTCATTGTCCTAATCCAAAAATCTAAATTCAAAAACATATAGGGGGGTTCAGGTTTACCTTTTCTGTACATTCCACCCCCATCCACGGCGGCTGGCCATCCTGCCACCGTCTCCCTTTGTCCATCACAGACCCTTAGCTCCTCTCCTGGCCTCATATGGATGCAGATGGGAAGGGTTTGGATTTGGGGTTAACTTGGTTTGGATGGTCGATCGAATGAAAACAGAAGGAGGGGTGGTTGCATGTGTCTGTGTAAGGGAAACAATGGATGGGTGACACTTGTCACTCATCCATTGGGCCTGGGAAAAGATTTGGGCCCACTTGAGGACAAAAGTCCACTTTTGCCTCGTAAAGTGTGCCACAGTAAATAATTCCTTGGAACTTCCGTGAATCGTAACTTTCCCGTCGAACGTCCGATTTCGACGTGCTACCTGTCTACGGACTCGTATCGACTCGATCTATGTAACTATCCTCGGCCCTCGGCCATCAAACCTTTTGGGTTAAAAGTCAACTTTTGCCCTCGTCTTGGGGCAAAATTATAATTTCGCCCTGAACGTCCGTTAATTCTCGAATAACCCCCGATTAGCCACACTAATCCATAATTAGTCTTAATTAATCCTTAAAATTATGGACGGATCGTCACACATTGCTTTCTTTTCTACACGTGTTGCTGACTTAATATCACCAGCTTGGCAGATTAGTCATCAGCACTCCCCTCTAAGCTGGAAGCTGGTTTGACCTCTAGGAGTAGTCTTAGTTTCCCAAGCCTGTCTTTAGGCAAAGCTTTTGTGAAGATATCAGTAAGCTGTTCTTCAGTCCTGTAGTACAACAAAGTGATGTTGTTTTCCTACAAAGCTTCCCCTATGAAATGATACCTCCTAGTGATGTGTTTCGTCTTCTGATGAAACACGGGATTCTTTGCAATTGTAATGGCGAAAATATTGTCACAAAATAGTAGGCTCCCCTTGCTCCTCTCCAAAGTCCTTTAGAACAAACCTAAGCCAAATTGCTTGTGTTGTAGCTTCTGCTGCATTAATGTACTTCGCCTCAGCTGTGGACTAAGCAACAGTGCTTTGCTTCATTGATGCCCAAGAAAACACCCCACTCCTCATGGTAAAGGCATACCCTGAAGTACTCCTTGAATCATCTTCAGCTCCTCCCCAGTCACTATCACAAAACCCAACCAGAGTGGAAGTTTTTCCCTTGACATACTCTACTCCATAGGAAAGTGTTCTTTGAACATATCTTAGATCCCTCTTTGTTGTTCCAAGTTGCTTGTTGGACCATGCATATATTTTGATAGCAGACTAGCTGCATACATGATATATGGTCTGGTTGTTGTTAAGTACAACAAACTTCCTACTAGTTTTCTGTAGAGTTGTTCATCAGCAGGATCACTCCCATAATCCTTCTTCAATTTGTCTCCTAAAACTAGTGGTGTACTCACTGGTTTACAGTCTTTGAGTCCAAACCTCTCAAGTAGAGTGGAGGCATACTTCCTTTGATGTATAAAGATGCTTTTGTCTGTCTGAATCACTCATATTCCCAGAAAATGATGCAACAACCCCAAGTTAGTCATCTCATACTTCCCCATCATTGAAACTTTGAACTCCTTCATTAAAGACACACTAGATACTGTGTAGACAATATCATCTACATAGATTGAAACAATGAGAATTCCTCCATCACTTGTTGTTTTCACATATAGAGTAGCCTCACTAGAACTCTTGATATAACCACACTGAGATAGAAAAGAATCTATCTCAACATACCAAGCCCTAGGAGCCTTTTTCAATCCATACAATGTGTCAGGACCTGTCCCAATCCCCCCCCCCCCCGGGATTAACACGGGACGTTCCTGATCCCGTCTGACATGGAGTGTCAGACAAGGGAAATTTCGACTTTAGCCCTCTCGGGCTTCAGAGTACGTCAGGATCCGGAGGAGGTATGTGATATCTCGGACTCTGCTACAGCCCGCATCCGTAGTCAACCTGAAGGGCAGTCAAAACATTTAAAATCTGTGAGTGGACAAAACAATAATTTATAAAAACATTTTCATAAAGACATTTGTACCCTTCACTAAAAAGCATACATGCATTCGAAAACCATTTACTAAACCACTAGGGCCTTGGCCCAAAAACGTAAAGGAAACTAATCATACGGCCATAGGCCAAATCCATATGGGACTCAGCCCAAAACTAGTACATCATATATCATATAAATATAAATCACATAACCATCTTGTCACAGTTTCTAAAGCTACGCGCGTGCTACCCGGGGTCTCAAAACCCAAGTCTCCCAGGGTCCACCCAGGTCAATGTCCGTAGTGCTCCGTGACTACTCCGGGGTCCACCCAGGCCAACGACCCTCCCCGGATGAGACATTCCAAATAATGAAGGTATAAGAATATATATATATATATATCGAAAACATTCTTAAAACCTTTCAAAATATTCATACCCGGTCCCCATAAACCGTCATGAATCTGAAAATTCATTTAGGGTCCTCGACCCGAAATCATAAATGTAAAGTAACTGGGCCTCAAGCCCGAGCTCATGACTCAAGATATCTCAGGGTCAGTCACGATTCCATTCCTAGTGATGTGTGCAACCATCCGTCCAAGGCCGCTCTCAATCCTGGTATGTCGTCATGAACATATCAACTGACATGACCACCTCTAGATCATGGTGCACCTATCACCGGTCAATATCCTGAACCGTCAGCACTCTGAAGTCGAGCCTCCAGTGACTGCTCGATGACGGTACGTGCATCGTGATCTCTCCGGAAGGAACACATCTCAATCTCGAGGCGAGCGTTGTATCGTCCGTCGCTGTGCACATAGCACTCACCGCGACCACGACTCAGACCCATAGGTCACCAATAGGGCTACATGCCCAAGAAAAAACCAAATGGGTCTCATGACCGAGTTTATCCTTTTTAAATCCAAAACCATTTCATTTAAACCATCGTAGAAAACACAGTACGTATAAGGCCAAAACCTCGAAATACGTGCCAATACGTGAACACACACAAAAGCACTCATGTCATCACAAAACATGTATTAAAACACATAATAAATATTTATGCATGCATCAATTTAGAAAATAAGGTCCACTCACAGACCGTCCGAGCTGCCGCCTCGATATGCGTGTCTTTCGGCTCTCCCGGGTCAATCACCGTCACCAGGACTCCCAAACCTGTCCAATCACCATCACCGTCACCAGGATAACATCCCTAAATTACCCCTCACGTGCCCTCACTCGCCTCCCAAAGGGGCTGCACGTGAAGCCCACGTGCTGCTACAGTGTCATCCCCTCCCTCGCGTGAACCCGGTCTGCCTGGTTTTTTCGGTTCGACTGAACCTGTGAACCGATCCAGTCGATTCTCTCTTGTTTCCCAGCCATTTTGACTCCCGTTTCTTCCTATGTTATCCTCTCATTCCCAACAACACTTTTATGATTTTAAAACTAAGAAAACTGAACCAAAAACTCACTAGGAACTGATGAACAGTGCATGTGGCCTGCTCCTCCCTTCAGCCAACCTTCTCCACCACCATTTTCCTTGGTTTCAGTCCCAAAGAACTTGTATGCCCCTAGCAATCATTTCCAATCCTTAACACTGAACGATAACTAATAAAACCTGAGTTCCAACTTTGACTCAACTCACCGTCTCGGTCTTTCCAGCCACCATTCACGACCGTCGATGCCACCTACGCCGTCCTCATCGCCTCCCATCACTCTCTCACTTTCATTCGCACTCCTTAAGCTTTTGGTGAGGTTTGGAGGTGTTATAGGGAAAGGGGGTGTTCGGGTTTTTGAAGAAAATGAGGAAAATGGTTTGCACGGGAAAGAGGAGGGAAATGTGTTTGATGAAGGTAGTAGCTGGTGATGAGAGTGAACGGTGAGGATGAGAGGAAAATTTGATAGGATGAAGATGGAAGGTGGAGATGAGAGATGGGTAAAATTATAAAATAATAAGATAATAATATTTAATTAGGATAGATCCACTTTTTAGGGAATTGACCAATGGGATGAGTGACACTTGTCATTCATCCATGGGTCCCACTAAAATATCTGCCCAATCAGATATCGCCACGTCATCCCCATCTCGTAATGCGTGCATAGTGAAATTGAACTTCCGTGACCCATAACTTTCTCGTTCGAAATCCGATTTTGGTGTGCCGCCTGTCTATGGATTCGTATCGACCTGATCTACCTAATAGTCCTCTGCCCTCGGCCATTGAACCTCCAGATCAGAAAGTCAACATTTTGCCCACGACTAGGGGCAAAACGGTCATTTTGCATTGTTCGTTCGATTTCTCTCACTAATCACCGATTAATCTCACTAATCCTTCATTAGTCACTAATCTAATCTCGGAATTAGGGATGGGTCGTTACACAATGCTTTCTTGAGTCTATACATTTTCCTTTCTTCCGCTTGAAATGCATACCTTTCATGTTGCTCTGTGTAAACCTTCTCCTCTAGATTTCCATTTAGAAATGAAGATTTCACATCTATTTGGTACAATTTCCAACTCTTTTGTGCTGCAAGTGCAATGAGTGTTCTTATAGTGTCCAACCTTGCTACTGAAGCAAAGGTCTCATTGAAGTCAATTCTAGGTTTCTGTGCATATCCTTTTGCAACAAGTCTTACTTTGTGCTTTTGAACCGAACCATCCAAGTTTAACTTGGTTTTATACACCCATTTCACACCAATAATGGGTTTGTTCACACTGTCAACTAGGTCCCATGTACTATTTTTGTTGATCATATTTAGTTCAGATTCCATAGTTGATTTCCACACCTAGTCATTTGCAGCTTCTTCATAGGTTTCTGGTTCTATGAAACTCATATGACATCGTGCATAGATGTCATCAATACTCTTATACTTCACTGGAGTCTGACTTGGAGACTCATTCTCTGACTGAGATTCTTCTGCTTGTACCTGGTTCTCTTGTACAACACATGTTGAACCTTCATCTCGAGGATCAGATACAGACCCACTGTATTCCAGACGATAACCTACACCATTACTCATAGAACTTGATCCTGTAGTGCAGTTCTTTGCCTCACTCCAATCCCACTGTGCACTCTTATCAAATACAACACTCATATATATCACCATCTTTTAAGTTTGCAGATTGTATAATCTGTAGCCCTTCTCACAACTACCATTCCCCATGAACACACATTTTGTACTCTTCTCATCCAGCTTCTGTCTAAGCTGACTAGGAACATGGGCATAACACCAAACACCCTTAGATGCTTCACTCCTGGTCTTCTTCCACAGAACTTCTCAAATGGTGTCTTTTCAGCAACATTCTTAGTAGGACATCGATTCTGCAAATACACTGCTGTATAAATAGCTTCTCCCCAGAACTTGTAAGGAACTCCCTTAACATGCATCATAGTCCTGGCCATTACAACAATGGTCTTATTCTTCCTTTCAGCCACTTCATTCTACTAAGAGGAATAGACCACTGTCAATTATCTCTTGATACCAGTAGAGTCACAGAACTCTTCAAACTCTTTTGAGAGATACTCACCTCCCTTATCACTTCTTATTTTCTTTATGTTATATCCACTCTGCAACTCTACCATAGCTTTCAATTTCTTAAACACATGTAATGCTCCTGACTTGTTTAGAAGGAAATACACCCAACACATTCTTGTGCAATCATCAATGAGAGTCAGGAAATACCTGTTTCCATCTGCTGTCTTCTCTTGCATTGGCCTACAGATATATGTATGAATAAGTTATAAAGGAGTAGTGGCCCTTCATGCTTTCTCCTTATCAAACATCTCCACATGCTGCTTACCAGTCACACAACCTTCACATACTGAACTCCCTTAAGTTGTAAGTCTAGGTAAACCTACAACCAAGCTCTTCTGCTACAATGTCTTCAAACTAGCATAGTTTAGATGTTCATATCGTTTTTGCCACAGGTCTGCATCTTCCAATGTAAGAGTCTTCATTGCTATAGGATTGACACTTTCCAAGGTAAGTGGAAAGCATCGATTCTTTATCATAGGAACTCTAGCTATCTTATCCTTCATCTCCTTGTCCCCAAATATGTCCACTGTGCCATTACCAAAAACTAGGTAATAGCCATGTTCTAACATCTATCCCACACTAAGCAGGTTTTCCTCTAGGCCTGGTAGCAACATGACATCTCTGATTTGCCTTTCACCTTGCTTAGTCTCTATGACTAGTGTCCCTTTTCCTGCAGCCCTTACTAACTCACCATTTCCCATCTTCACCTTCACTGTTATATGCCTGTCAATGTCTTTCAGCATTGATTCATGTGTTGTCATATGGTTACTGCAAGCACTATCCACATAACACACTTGATCATCCTCTTTCACAGATACTGCATTACAAGCATAGAATAAGGTATATGTGGTCTCTGACACTTACTTTGCTAGATTCACTGTGGCAGGCTTTTCTGCTTTGTTTGGTTCAAGACACTCTCTTGACATGTGTTCAAAACGTTGACAGTTATAGCATTTCACTTTAGGCATTGCCTTGTCCTTGTGTCAGCACTCACCGAAGTGATATTTATCACATGGTTTGCAGAACATTCTTTTCCCAGTCCTCTCTCCCTTTGTGGAAGTTGAGCCATGTTGATAGTGAGGTTTCCATGAATTGGATTTCTGGTTCCAATTCCTGTTTCCTTTGGAAAACAGTTGACTTGTACCCTGTGACCCACCATGCCTGGCACTGCCCTGTTTGTTATTCATTGTCAAGCTTGTAAAATCTTTCTCATCTACATCTGAATGTCTCTCCAGCCTCTGACCATAGGCTCTTATCGAGGCAATGATGGTATCCAGGTCCCTGATTTCTTCGATTATTGACATAATCTAATCATAAGTTTTAGTCAAAATGATCAAGATTTTATGTGCTAACCTTCTTTCAATGATGCTTTCACCATAGGTTTTCATTTCATTTACAATGTCAAAGAGATTAGACAGGTAAGTACTTAAGGATTCATCTTCTTCATCCTAGTGTATTCAAAATCTCCTCTAAGGGACTGAAGTTTAACTGCCCTTACCTTCAACTCTCCTCTGTACTCACGTTTTAACATATCCCCGGCAGCCTTAGTAGATCCTTCATTCCTGATCTTAGAGAAGATCGTGTCTGCTACTGACATTTGGATCAAGCCCAAGGCCTTGGCATCCTGGATATAATCAACTCGCATTGGCTGATTCACAACCTCTCCTGCTTCGTCTCTTTCATCACTCAAGACAACATCTACATACTCCTATAGATCATGAGCTCAAAGGATTGTCTTCATCTTGATGCTCCATAACTCATAGTTGCAGCCATCGAAGATCGGTGCTCGCAGCTCTCCTCCAGCCATACTTTGCGTCACAGAAACGTCCCAGTGCTCACAACAATCTCACCGCTCGGATACCATCTTGGATTTCAGATGCCTATAGGTATGATTCTTACTTTAACACAACGCGCACACACTAGCTGAATTAGATGAATCGGGAGTAGCCCTTGACTAGTTTAGGTTGATGAATTGGTTGTTTTTACTCTGTTTGGATAGTGAATCGATGATGAACTGTGAATGATGATCAGTGCACTATGCAATGCACTTTATATGTTTGTGTAAATGCTTAGCACAGAATTTCACTCAATGGATCACATTCAAAGCTCTGAGAGACTACACTTTTTCCTGATTGCATTCACTATATTTCCTGTAATGAATAAAGCAATGTATATTACAACTCACACTCACTCGAATTCAATTACACACACTAAGCATGACACCTCTCTTACTACTCATATTAAGACACTTGTCATTCCTAGACTCTAGGTGACTTCTCTTGTTGCTTACGCAACTAAACACATGTTGAGGAGATGAATCTGTTATCCACCTCAGCACACACACACACACACACACACACACACACACACACACACACACACACACACACACACACACACACACATTACTTTCTTTGCTACACGTGTTGCTAACTCAATCGCACTAGCTTGGCAGCTTAGTCATCAACAAGGTTGCCTCCTTTACACCACTCATCCTGCAAAAAATAGTAGATCTTCCATCCCCAATCTGCCAATGATAGCCCTTGTGCAGGAGAAAAGCACCATACTTCATAGCTATCCAAGTTGAAGGAAGACCCACACTAGGTAAAGTCTGCAACAGAATGTTATTCACCTCCTCATTTAAATACCTCGTTGCTAAGCACTAGCCTAGGGACACTTTGGATATTAAAGCATTCTCCAACCAATTTTTGCAAGGAGAGCCTGTTTCATAAGATCCGCTTGTTTATTACCAAAACCACACTTCCAACTCACTACACACACTAGTAGGGAATTTCACCATTTTCATAGTGTAAATAGGGAGAGCAGCAGTGTCTGATTGGATAAGAGTGGCGCTTCCCACCATATTAAGAAGCTTACCCTTCCAAGCCACTGTTAGAACTCTCTCCACCAGGCTCCAGTAGGAGGTTCATGTGATGCTTTTGTGAGCCAACAACCAAATAACTTCCAAGATCCCTGGTGAGGGGGAACCATATATGCTACTGATACGAGTGGCAAGCCGCCATCGGACATTAGGAGAGCAATAAATACGAGGCTTCTCAAAAATTATTTCTTGGCCAAATGTAGAACATAAAAAATCTAAACACTATTTAATGATTCTAGCTTACTTGGAGCTAGCTTCATCGAAGAGAATCAAATCATTAGCAAAACAAATATGGGAGAGTTTCGGCGCACTATGAGACACAATAACTGTTCCACTATTTCTCATTCATACCATTGCTAATCATATGGGAAA
Source organism: Prinsepia uniflora (assembly GCA_032719365.1). Taxonomy (NCBI): domain Eukaryota; kingdom Viridiplantae; phylum Streptophyta; class Magnoliopsida; order Rosales; family Rosaceae; genus Prinsepia; species Prinsepia uniflora. The sequence continues at coordinate 73,394,569 of CM064863.1, forward strand.
GCTTCTCTTGGAAAAACACAAAGAGGTAAGGTGATAACGGATCTCCCTGACATAATCTAGGTATAGGTTGTACTAGCTCAGTAATACACTGCATAATCAAACTGCACATATTATCTAGGATACTTGTATCACTAAGCACAACTTTCAAAAAGTCCCAGTTAATTCTATCATATGCCTTAGATTAGAAAATCTTGTAGGCAATGAAACTTTTCTTATGTAAAAGCTATTGAGACATGATAATATTATCAGTAATATGACACACATATTATCCTATAATATTATCAATATGTGACTGTAGTTTATAATCACATACATTTTAGTTGTCTTGTTGTGTGGCATAACCTATTACATAAAAAAGTGTTGAATTTTGGTTGGTTGTTTATGAAAATCACAACTAAATCCATGCAGTATATCATTAAGAGGAACATATATAGGTCCAAACTGAAGCCTACAAGGTAAGCCAAATTAGCCATCGATTTCCCATAAAAGAAGAAGAAGAGTAGACAATCAATCACTCAATAAAACAAATAAATTGATCAACCTATTCAATTTCAAAATAATTGTAAACATTCAAAAGTTTCTTTGTCCAAAGGCTCGCATCGTTAGACAAAATCTATTTTTTTGATATAGCATCAAGATTCAGTCTCTTTTGTCAACCCAAATTCTCAACTTGAAACTTGAACCCTATCTTCATCCCGACTACTCTTTCAATCAGCTTTGAAGACCACAAATGCCAATCTCATCCCAATTGCTGCTCAATTTAGTCTTATAGGCATCTGAACACTTACCCCTTGACGTCCTAACATCTTTTGAATACTCTACTACTACATAGTATGATCCCGACTAGCGTTCACCAAGTTGATGATTTCTAGAAGATCATGCTCCTTAAAGGTTTGATCCCGAAAGAAATACTAACTCATAACACTTGTAATTTACTCACTTCGTTTAATATTCATGCATTTACTTTTTCAGTATTTGTACTTCATTTTTCATTGTAAGATAACAGATTTTCTAAAGTCTGATCGAGGTATTCGGGATACACCAACCGTTATGTTTTATGCATGAGTTTAGGTCATAAAACAACTTTTGTGTTTTGGTCCAATAGTATCACCCTGACTTGAGGAAGTTTGTCTGTCTAACTAACATCGACTAAAATAACAAGCTGCTAATATGTATATTTTAGACATAACATAAATTGAACTTAGACTAGACTAGAAATAAAATTTATTAAAGTCCTTAGATACATTAATAATAAGGCACATAAAAGAACAATGCAAGTAATTTGCTGGCTTTCCTTACAATCACTTGATTAAAGAAAGGTTTTTGGGTCGCAAACAGAACCCATCTCTAAGCTCTCTAGTGGTAGTCTTTATTAGTGGCATGCCCACTTTGAAGGTAGCTAAAAGGAAAATTGCTTCATGAACAACCCATCAATGGATAGATCATGGCATCAAAGACCCTTTAGCCTACAACTTTCAATCTAACTCATCCACATAGTCAACTAATCATCCACTAAGAAAACCCCGCATGAGCCTGCTCCTTCAAAAGCAAGACAATCTTTCAGTCGAGAAGCATCAAAAGGCGACCTAAGGCTCGATGTCACATTTTTAAGGAGAACATAATTTGGCACACCCAATGGGACATTTTAAAGTAGAACATAAGTTGATCTTCCTGCCCAAAGTGTACTCATACGAACTCCACTTTTGATATGCCGCCTATCTATGTACTCAGGAGGCTGAGACCTTCCTAACGGTCTTCCCAGAATATCCAAAAACTATCCTGATAAAAAAGTAACTATTGATCCTTTGGGGGCAAACGGTCATTTTCTTTATATTTATCAATTTTTTTTTACCTTTTTCTCGAGATTCGGGCCATTACACCTACTCTACCAGAACCAACAAAGAAAAGCTGAAAGGAAAATGGTATATAGCTAGCAGGAGTGGGTGACCAATCAAGGATTTGGCAAGGACGCCGAAGCATAGGATCCAAAGACAGTATGGAACCTACATGTGTGCCCAGAAAAGCTTAGGGCAACACCTCTTATAACCAAGAAGGAATTGACAAGCCCTCCTAAGAATGACTGGACGAAGAAAGAGGTTGTAATCAACCAAATAAAGATTGTATCATTTCCAAGCTCAGTCTCTGAGACACAAGAAAAGTTACCAGACAAACAACCCAAAATGCACAACATCGCTGTAGAAATATTTGTAGGTGAATCTTATCTCCTTCCTTCAGCTAGCTCTACCTTATCTATTCATCTCTTTTCTCAAATGTACAGTTAAGGGGAAAAGTGCCGGAGCAGGATGTCTAATAAGAAAACAGTCAAAACATGATCAAGGAAGAGTTAGAGAATTCGAGAAAGACCTATTTTAGGTTGTAGAAATGGATGAATTGTTCGATAAGAAACAATAAGAAGCACAAAATATTTGGTGGGGTTTACCACAAGGTTAACCAAATGAAAGGGGATCTAATTGTCAATGGACCATTCCGAATCATGGAGAGGACCACAACATCATATTAGAATCTACTTTCCTCATGGAGAATATTAAATTCTCTAATCCCACAAAGAATATGGCGGATCACTTGTGATCTATCTTCATCATAGTTCATTTGGAAGGGATCCAGATTAACAAGATAATGATTGATATATGTAGGAGCCTCTATCAATATCTTGCCATCCAAGCTGCAGGAAAAGTTGGAAATAAGTTTTCATGATTATTTATCGACCATGGAAATAATGTCCAACTGCAATGAAGCCATCATCAAGACTCACAAGGTCTTACCTTTAGAAACCACGGTAGGATCCAAGAGGTTGATGTTAACTTTCTTCATGGTAGATAGCACTGCTAGTTATAATGTGCTGCTGGGAATAGAATGGATTCAAAGAGCAAGTGTGTCCCTTCCACCTTACACTAGAAAATAATCATTTGGGATCCCATGAAGCTACCCTTGAAGAAGGCTTTTGGGAAACTATTCAAGAAGATTCAAATCCCTTCATGACTAATTCTACAGTAGCTGAAGGTAGCTTCTACGATCCTGTAGTAAGGAACATCAAGCTCATCTGAGATAATGAAAAAGGCCACTATACCAAGTAACAGCCCAAAAATTGTTAGAACTGAGAATCTTGGCTTATAAAGAATGGGAGAGACTCATTTTAACATGGTGTCCACCATGAGTGATCCATGTCACCCATGACAAACCAAATAAAGTCAATCAGGTCTATAAAAATGAAGATGCTAAAAAAACTTAAGAGAGAACGTTGGAGGGCAAGGAAATTATTATTTAAAACTTAAGAGATAAGGTTACAACCAGAGTATAATAATTTAAGGCCTTTAAAAAGTTACAAGTTCAGTGTTCTAGCTTGAGACTTCCCAACGACGCAAATAATAAAACCCATGTCAAACCCATCTAGATAAGTGGCTAACTTCAATTGTTGGGTCAACATATCACGGAATGTGACATTAGTACAGAGTATATCAGAATTCCCTCATTTTTTGGAAAAAATAGATGGAATGAAGAAGAAGTGAAGATCGCAACTGATAACTGGAGATGAGGCCTTTTTTTCAAAAACACTCAAATAATGGAGTTGCTTCCTCTAATCAATAATGATTTTCAGCTACTCTTGAGCTTGAGCATGAAGGCGCTGGATAAGCCTATCATAGTGGGAATAGGGAAGAGCATAAGTATTGTGGCTATTAGAGGCCATTCTAGTAGTTAAAATATCCTCCTAAGGAGAACCCATTATAGGAAAAAAATTAATAAAATAAAAATAAGGCAATTTTTAGATGAAGCCTAGTTTATCAATGCCTTTTAAGAAGTTTGACAGTGACAATTTCATTTAATTCTCAGGCAGCTTTCCTCTCCTCCTTATGAAGCACATATAGGTTACCCATAGCTCTCTCCTCCTCACCCTGAGGTTATCCAACACCACACAATCATCTTTTCTTCATTGGCTCAAATTATGTTCACACTTTCTCTAGGCATCCTGAACAGCATCTAACCAAGCCCTTAGCATTTGGTTTTTGACCGACTCGAGGTTGACGTTCTGCAGAAGAACTTCATATGTGGGATATATGAGGTCATCAAAAGAGGAAGAGCTGAAGGTAGAGAGATAACTAGATATAGAGGGAAAAAATATATTGTTTTATAGAAAATAAGGAAACATGTGGAACACATCAAAGTATGGCTCATACTTATAGCCTGAAAAAAAATGTTTGGTTGCTGGCTTGAATTACGTGTGCAGTAATGAGGATTAAAGCGAGTGTTACTACCGTTACAATTTCAAGACATGCATGAATCTCAAGAAAATCAAAGGGATAAGTACTCAGAAAACTAGATTAACAAATATTATCAAAAGAAGCCTATTAAGGCCCAAAGATTACAAGATTGAAAATTAGAAATTATGGTAAGACCAACAATTTTCCAAGCATGACCTGAAGGGCCACTTTCATGACTCTCACATCTTGAGCTTTAAAAGTTTATAACTTCTCAAGCCTTTCACGCAAAGAATGACCCCGGCGAAGACACTTGCCATTTTCAGCAAAGAATTCCTAGCAGATTTCCTCCAGTTCAGTTCTAGTCGAGATATCAGCTAGAGGAGGAGGTTGCTACATGCCACGAGGATGGTAGCACTCTCGATAGTAGGTTAGCATAATAACTACTGGATAAGAAGATAGATAGTAGGAGAATAACTTAAATATATTTGCACACTGCGAGGCAATTCTTCCATGTTTGGAGACTCACCCATAGCCACGAAAGACATGATGGCATCCCTAGCGGTAGTGACAAGACCCATCCCGATTATCCCTCGATAATCGTGAAAGATCCTGCTCCCGTCTGACGATCAGTTTAAAGTATCAAAAGTAACCTTACATATATACATAGAACATAACAAACGATAAACATTGTCAAACAAGGGATAGTTCAGTGGTCCGTGACCGTTGACTTCACAAGTTTGACTAGTCAACCAGTTTACAGAGCATAGGTAATATTTACAAGTAGGGATCAAAATCCTACGCTGCAAAGTGTCTGAGTACGCAACGGTGTGTTTATTCCTTTGCCTCGATACTAGCCTCAGTACCTGTGCAATGGCCTGGAGGGCAAGTAAAACGTCAAAGGTGTGAGTGGACAAAAAGAAAGTTTTAGAAATACATTTATAAAATACATTCTTACCCTCCAGTTTCACAAACATGCATTCATATCATAAAACATGAGTTATAATATCATATAAATCAAGTATGAATAGTGGATTGATAAAAATATGTTCATTAAATCAGGCATAAATATCAATCAATCAGCATAATACCACCAATCCTCAATACTCAATCTCAATATCCAAGTAATTCGTCACGATAGCAATGCAACGCGTGCAACTCGGGTGTCTCATGTTCGAGTACCTCCCCAGGATCAACGACGTCTAGGTGATATCATCTCCAGAATCAACGACGTCTGGAGGATATCATCATAATCTCACACTCCTGAGACTGAGCCTCCCTCGGAGCTACTCATCTCCAGGTAGTGGATCCTGACTACTCCAGGATCTACGACGTCTGGAGGAGACTATCAAATCACAGAGGATGGTATATGTGGAACAGTCACCAGATCTAGTAATCTCATTTTAAAATCATTTATATCTCAAATCAAATCAAAACATTTCAACCGGGCCTCTGCCCGAAACATAGCTTTCACAAATCCATTTTAATCACTCAAATCCATAAATGATCGTCAAAAGCGTTTCAATTTCATCAAATCAATTTCCCGACTCATAATCCGAGTCAAAACGAAGCTCAAATCCCGGGCCTTAGCCCAAAATATCAATATTATGGTTTTCTCGAAAATCGTGCCCAAAAGCATATAAAATAATATAATATTCCCAAAATCCAGAAATTATCATATCGAAACATTAATCATACCAAATCATGTCAAATCATATTATAAAGCATTTAAAACATATATGCATGCATTCAGGGTAGAAAATAAAAGTTCACTCACACATCGTCCAGATTGTTCAGTTTCGAGTTGTTCGTTCACTTCCGACGTCCTGGGACTATTCCGGCCTGTCAAACAAGTAATATAATATCACTAGATTATCACATAATCCCATGTACAGATTCCCTAATTGTAGGAATAAAATAATATTATTTAAACAGAACCTATACGCTTCGGGTACTCAAAATTACTTTAAATTCATATATGATTGACCCGAAACCAACGCTAATAGGTCTGTATCATCGAGGGCATCAAAAAGTATGTTGGACCCACGATCAAATTCTCAGCCACGCACCCTCACGCGCCGCTGCAAGCGGCTGCGCGTGAAAACCACGCGTCGTGAACAGTGTCGTCCCTGTTACCCATTTCTCTGTTATACGGGTCAGCAACCCTCGATGCAACCCGATTTGTTTTCCATCAAATTGAACCCAATTCCTCCAGTTCTTTCACTCATTTTCATCCATTCCATGTTTATAACCGATCTGTGACTTCAATTTCATGAATTGAACCCTCGAATCCCTCGACTCAAGGTGGACACCCGACGGGTCCTAAATCGGGTTCTACCCAAACTCGACCTGTTCTCTTCAATTAATCACACAGGAAGCATTATATGTCCATGATAAACACAAATTTGAAATCAATTTCAAGAACCCTTACCTCCAATTAATCGAACTCAAGCTCCAAATTTCAAAGAAATCGCAGCGTCTGTTCTTCACCAATTCACCACCAATTTCCTTCCCAATCGATTTGGTTCGAGTCATCTAGCTCCCAGAAAGCTAAATATCACGTCAATTGCAATTGAAACCATCTAAGAAATCAAATTCGACAATTATAGTTTTGGGTGATTTTTCGGGTTTTGTTTTCAGGTGATCCCCGGTCCAATTCCTTTCAGTTTTCACTCAATCTTGCACTCAATTTCTCCCTTTTTTGTTCTATGTTCAGTCTCTCTCACTCTCTGGGATAATAGATCGATCAAGGTCTAAGAAGATGTTCTGTGTTCTTTGTTTTGTGCTAACTATATGCTAATATCCATTCAAATTCATTAATTAATCCTAACGGCAATCAAGTGCCACTAAAAGCAGCTCTTGAGTCACTAACTTGGCTGATTCAGCCAAGTTCACCGTTTAATCAATCCCACTACCTAAAATTACCATTTTACCCTTTAAGCAATAAATGACCATTTTGCCCCTGAACTTCCCAAACCTATAACTTTTTCATCCAAGCTCCGTTTTCGACGTGCCACCTGTCTACGGATTCAGCGTCCCGAGACCTACACAATGGTCCTTGAAAATGTACAAAAAATATTCCAAACAAAAACTCAACTTTTAGCCACCTCCCTCCAAGGGTAAAAACGTCATTTTTCATATTATTTTAATATTTTACATTCTTTGGATTTTCGGGGCGTTACAGGTAGACAACTCCGGAGGGGGAGAACTTGTAGATGATGTAATCGTTTGAGCAGCTGAAGCCAAGGAATCGATCTCTGTGTTGATAGGATCAAGTTTAGGAAATAGATTACCTATGAAGAATGACCAAGATAAACAGGTAGAAATACTAAGTAATACATGATCAAATTAAGTGGAAAAAGGAATTTACCTAACCAGACCCCGATCTTTGATTACCAGAAGATTTTGAGAATTACACTTCAAAGAATGAAGGAGTTGGGATAAGTTGATGGGACGAATACCCTCAGATCAATTAAGTTGAGCTAATCCAGGCAAAGATATGGCTCTTTTTTCGATGATGGATAGGAAATGGAAGACTGACCATAAATAGGGAGAGGAATGGAACCAGATAATATGTGGCCTTTTCAATTTGAAGAAGAGAATCTTCAGTCCTTATCTGCACAACTCTGTCCCCTCGGACTTAGCTGGACAACAAAAAAACTAAAAGCTATTGATGTAAGGAAATGAAGATTTAAAAATAAGAGAAAAATATATGTGTTGTTCTCAAATAATCATTGAGTAAGAAGAGTTGAGTAAGATGAACCAAAATTGATTTTCCTTTCCAAAAGAAGTAATTGATGGCCCCACAATATCACAATGGAAACCTTGAAAGTTTTCTTCAAGTAAGTGGCTCACAATGCATCGAAAGGGATTGTACACCTATAAGAGGCCTCTATGGCATTAGAGAATTGCACAGGCACAGCAGACAAAATATTCTTAGTGGCGATTGCAACTGCAACCTCAAATCCTAAAGGCATTATAAATTACCTCTACTCATTCTTTCCACAAATGGAATCGGGGTGGCTTGATAAAACACAAATTGACGAGCATAATAAATGAGCTGATGAGTTTCACAACCAGCAATCAATCCTTGAGTCTTCTCGCTACCCCTCAAAAGATCCCGAGTCAAGATGCAGCTCATGAAATCTCTAGCCAATTCCCTCATATGCACTGGATTGGAAGGCAAATGCAAAAATTTCCCTTCTTAGAACTAAGGATAATTCCTAACCACACTGGCCTCTAAACGATTACGGGGATGAGATGATAACGTACAAAATAAGTTCAGATAATCTTTTATAGAAAGAAGTGTAAGAGAAAAAGGCATCAATAGCTGAGCCAGGATAATAGTATCTGGATAGCTGAGATGATGAGTAGGAAATTGAAAAAAGGATCAATTAAGCCATAATAAACCATCCTGAATAGACCATCCAAAGAAAAAGACCTCAAAGGTCTACAAGTGATAGAATGCAAGAGGTTGTACAATAGGGCCAAGACCACATATTCCATAGCTACATCAGAACAAGAAGCCAAAGCTTTGGCCAACGAAGTCCATTCTACTGTCAGACTATTAATGGCATTGGGAAGGTAACCTAAAAACTAAAGGGTCAAAATTTACAATGCGTTAGATTGTAAGGAGAAAGTAAATTCGACAACATCACTAGATGAGGGCAATCCAAGAAAGACTGACATATCTAAGAGAATCATTGGCCCAATGCAAAAATCGAAAGTACTCGTGTTGCTATTCCAAAAGCACATGGCAGCACTAAGAAGATTAAAGTTATGAGGAGTAGAAATAGTAGAAAGACTCACCAAATGGTAGATTCCATTGTTTTATAATTCATCATAATACGACTGCTACATGCATTGGACCCATAAAGTCAAGAGATTCGCATAGCCCATCTCATTCAACAACAAAAAATGGCCCCAATCTGAATAGAGTTTCTCCCATTGGCATGGTTTCCGCTGATAGATTAAAGGAGCTTGAAATTCTTTACAATGGGTATTGAGAGATATTGCATTGGTAGGGATACGGCCATGCCACCAAGGACCCAAAGTGAAATGGCACTCCATGTCGATTATGAAGCAAGTATCGTAGATAACATTTCTATCACTCTCAAAAATAGATAGAACCTCTCAATAAGTGGCAACAATTTCTAAATAACTTAGACCACATATCCATGAAGTAATATATGGGTTTTGGAATAAGGGGTTCAGAAGCTCTATCTCTTCTATTTGAAATAGACTTATTGGCCATGACTTCTAAATGAACTAGTATGGTGATGGAAGATAAATCAAGAATTGCAGTTGAAATGGTAGAGAGTAAGAAGAGCTATGCTTAGCCTCCAAAACATACTGAGTGGAACCAAAAAAATCGAAGTAGTGAGGCCAAGGTGAATTTAAAATGTTTTAAATTAAAACCTTTTAGATTCATTGGGCAATGTTTATTCCGAAAAATTCCCACTCGAGAGCAAGAGAAAAGAATCAGAAAAATAAATTCCCATCTCCTAATGCCCAGCTCAAATGCGCCCACTAGAAGATCGAAAACGTGGAAGCAGAAAAAAGGGAAGCAGTTGGCTTTGAAGTGCCGAAAATGTCAGAGAGGAAATGTGTCAGTATCCGTCTCAATCCCCTCAGGATTAACGCGGGACATTCCTGATCCCGTCTGACACGGAGTGTCAGACAAGGGAATTTCCGACTTTAGCCCGCTCGGGGCTTCAGAGTACGGCAGGATCCGGAGGAGGTATATGATGTCTCAGTCTCTACTACAGCCCCATCCGCGGTCAAATTGAAGGGCAGTCAAAACATTTAAAAGCTGTGAGTGGATAAAACAAGAATTTATAGTGACAATACGGGTTTATGTTTCTACAATGGTTTAAATGAAATGGTTTTGGATTTAAAAAGGATACACTCAAGCATGAGACCCATTTGGTTTTGTCTCGGGCATGTAGCCCTATTGATGACCTATGGGTCTGAGTCAGGGTCGCAGCGAGTGCTTTGTGCACGGAGACGGACGATACGATGCTCACCTCCGGACTGGGATGCGTTCCTTCCGGAGAGGTCACGATGCACGTACCGTCGTTGAGCAGCCACTGGAGGCTCGACTTCAGAGTGCTGACGGTTCAGGATATCGATTGGTGATGAGTGCATCATGATCTAGTAGTGGTCGCGTCGGTTGATTCGTTCATAGCGACATACCAGGATTGAGGGCGGTTCTGGACGGATGGTTGCACGCATCTACGATTGGGATCGTAACTGACCTTGAGATATCGGGCACGACGCCCAGTTGAGTCATGAGTTCAGGCGCGAGGCCCCTTTGGTTTACATTTGTGATTTCGGGTAGGGGACCCTAAATGGATTTCTGGTTTCATTACGGTTTATGGGGACCGGGCATGAATCCCTTGAAAGGTTTTAAGAATGTTTTCGATATATATATATATATATATATATATATTCATATACCTTCCTTATTTGTAATGTCTCCTCTGGGGAGGGTCGTTTGACAGGACCCACCCCCAATCCCCCGGGATTAAGTGCTAATCCTGCTCCCGTCTAACTTACGTATGACATGAAGGCTAAATCGACGTCCAACCTCCATGTGACATGTAAGTCAAACAAGGGCTTTCCAACACACCATTCTAAATTCCCGGACTTCCCAGAGCGCGCAAACTCTAATGTGGTTCACGTATGTGATGTCTCCGTCTCTCTCGACCAACAGCCCGTACCGCAACAGCCTGGAGGGTATCAAAAACACAAAAAGACTGTGAGTGGACAAAAATAAAGTATAAGTTAAAAACATTTCATAAAAAAATTACATTTATACCCTCCATGTAAAAACCAATGCATGCATAGCAGTTCATATTATGAAACCATTTCACATAAAAAAACTATCAATGAAAACCATTATCGAAAATCCGAATCAAATTCGTCAGTCAAATCCAGGCCTCAGCCTCAAATCACAAATCAATCTCAACTACGGGAACTCAGTCCCAAAACTCATCAAATCCATATCATCTGGGCCACTGCCCAAAAAATCTGAAAACCAGTGAAAAACATCAATCATGCGAGTTTGCTAGATCTCAAGTGCGCCCGAGTATTTAAACTCAAAACCATGCGCAATAATCAGGCCTTCCTGGGATATCAACGAGTCTTTAAACTCAAAACACAATCACATGCCTCGGGGGGTATCATAATCACCGAGTCTTTAAATTCAAAACATATACCAAGTTTTTAAACTCAAAACATATCAATCCAGGGCCCTTCCCTCCCCCCCGGGTTAATCAACCGAGTCTTTAAACTCAAAACCAGATCCAGCGGTTTTTCTTTTTATTTTTCCGGGTCTTTAAACCCAAAACCATTTTCTCAATCAACAGGGAAAACCATAGAAAATCCATCTCCGAATTCACAACAATGATTCTGTAAGCTAGCATCCGGAACCATCATCCCGAACCCAAATCCAGATTTCCTTTCCAAGTCTCAAAACCAAATCCGAAATATCATTTCCGAAATCCAGTTTCAAAACCGAAATCTCATGAACAGGGTTCCAAGCCCAAAATCACCTTTCCAAAATCCATTTCAAATCCTTGAAATCAAATCATATTCCAAATCCCGAAATCAAATCATTAAAACCATGATCAAATCACAAGATCAATCGAATCTCGTAAAACGTGCAAATACGTCAATTTCTTGAAATACGTGCAAAACCGTAAATTATCATGATCATAAATAGAATCACGTATAGAAAAAATATAAAAACATGTATACATGCATCAAGAATTAGAAAGCAAAGTCCACTCACAAACCGTTTCACCGCTACCTTGATAGGCGTGCACTTACGCCGTTCTCAGCTAGTCTACTATCCTCGGCTTTCCCGAACCTGTTCAAATCTCATAATAACGTCACTAACTACCTCATAAAACTCATACTAAAGCCCCGTAATTTTCCCAAATTTTTAACTATTTTTAACCGAGCCCTAAAACCTTCGGACATCCCGAAACATATCTAGACGATGTCCGATTGACTCGAAACCAGCTCCAAAATGTTCGTTACATTGAATAATTTAAAAGTCATGTTGGAACTATCCCCAAAAACCATGCCACGCGCCTCCCAAAGGGGCTGCGCGTGGGCCTCACGCGCCTACTGTTCATCTCCTTCAACCTTGGTCAGACCGGGTCTGAACCGATTCGAAGCGGCCCGGTCTAACCAAACCAGCGAGGACGATTTAACCTAGTAAATTGTCCAATTTTGTTCCGTTTTCAAATCTGTTCAACCCTAACACTTCCTCTAAGTGTTTCCTATTAATCTACGGCCTTAAAACATCGATCTAAGCATGAAAGTATACCTTCCCGATGTGCAGAACGACCAGCCTTTCTTTGATCCCAGTCTCCAACCACCATAGGTCATTTCAGTCCTCAAAACTCAACCTATGCAACTCACAAGACCTCCAGAACACAGTCTACCCATTAAAATCGATCAACATTAGCTAGAATCAAAAACACCATTTTTGAATTTTATTTCACCTTACTCGGGTTTCATAGCCACCGTCCCTTCCAGGCCTCTAAATTGAGTATTTGAGCTTGCCTCACCCTCCATAGCTTCATCCAAACCACAAAAACCATCAACAAGTAGTAGAACCTAGTTTACTATCTTTGAATTCCAAAAAAAAAAACAGAGAACACGTCTTACCTTCCTGTTCCTGCCACCGTACACGGCAGCCCTCCACGGTGGCACCGTCTCGTTCCTCAACATCCCTTCTCTCATTTTGGTTCACATCATTCTCACAAATGATGAAATTCACAGGGTTAATCTAGGTTATTTTCACGGTCCCCTGCTCTGTTTTCTCTCACGACCTACCCGGGTGCAAACAAACCACTCAATTTTAAATTGATCAAAGCGGCTGGGAAAGGTCTACAGCCCTCTAAAGCTGGGACAAGTGTCCTTATCTAATGAGGCAACCATCCCAAGGCAGCCACATGGCCAATTGTAGCTGGGCACAAATCCCAAGGCACCTCAATGACCAAAATGCCCCTAAATATCATTTTACCATTTTGCCCCTCAAGTTCCTATGCATGTAACTTTGTCGTCCGAACTCCAATCGACATGTGTTGCCTGTCGTTGTACTCAGGGCATCGAGACCTACCTAATGGTCCTCGAAATGCGTGAAAATTCCATGTCATTTGGAAAGTCATCAAATCGCCCCTTTTCAAAAAAATTACCAAAGTACCCTCAAACTTCCGAACATCCAAACTTTCTCCTCGGATGTCGGAATCGAACGTGCCACCAGTCTATGAACTCGTGACGTTTCGAACTACGTCACGGTCGTCGGTTAAAGTCCATTTGACCGTCTGATTGAAAAGTCAACATTTTGTCCAATTTCAGGGGCAAAATCGTCATTTTGCACCGTCCGTCCGAAAACATCCAACTAATCGCCGATTAATCTCTCTCATCCGTTAATAACCACTAATCTATCCCAGTTTCCGGGACGCGTCGTTACATCGTTGGCCTGGGTGGACCCCGGAGTAGTCACGGAGTACTAACGGAGTGGAGTCGCTTCCGTTGGGTACCTTACTCTCATGAAGGCTCATGAATTATAAACCCAGGGAGGGTCATTGATCTACGAACATTGACCTGTGTGGACCCTAGGAGACTTGGGCTTTGAGACCCCGGGTAGCACGCGCGTAGCTTTAGAAACCGTGACATGATGGTTATGTGATTTATATTTATATGCTATATATTGTACTAGTTTTGGGCCGAGTCCCACATGGATTTGGGCTATGGTCGTATGATTAGTTTCCTTTATGTTTTTAGGCCAAGGCCCTAGTGGTTTAGTAAATGGTTTTCGAATGCATGTATACTTTTTAGTGAAGCGTACAAATGTCTTTATGAAAATGTTTTTATAAATTATTGTTTTGTCCACTCACAGCTTTTAAATGTTTTGACTGCCCTTTAGGTTAACTGCGGATGCGAGCTGTAGCAGAGACCGAGACATCACATACCTCCTCCAAATCCTGGCGGACTCTGAAGCCCCGAGCGGGCTAAACTCGGAATTTCCCTTGTCTGACACTCCGTGTTAGATGGGATTAGGCACGTCCCGCGTTAATCCCTGGGGGATTGGGACGGGTCCTGACAAAATGGGATGCTCAAGGCTAGTCCAAGTGAAAGCCTCCTTGTCAAGCCAAGTTAGCCCTCGACCGCCTACAAATTGAGAAGAGACCTTCATCTCAAAAGACAACCAATCAATCAATTAATCAATCAAATAAAATGATCAACCTAATCAATTTCAAAAAAAACTGCAAATCCTCAGAAGTTTTTTTGTTCAAAGACTCGTCTTTTTAGGCACAACCTATTTCTCTAACTAAGATCAAGATTCAGTCTCATTTCTCACCTTTTTTTCTCAATTCTACAACTTGGAACTTGAACCATCTCTTCATCCCAACAATTCCTTTAGTCAACTTTGAAGACTGCCGAATATCTACCTCATCTTGAATATTGGTTAATTTAGTCTTGAGGCATCCAAACACTCACCCCTTGATGTCCTGATGCCTTTTGAATACTCTACCACAACATGGTGTGAACACTAGGTTGATGATTTCTCGAAGGTCATGCTCCTCAAATGCTTGATCTCGAAAGAAATACTAACTCATATGTACTTGTAATTTACCAACTTCATTTAATGCTCACGCATTTACTTTTTTCAGTATGTGTACTACACTTTCATCGCAATACAACAGATTTTCTTAAGTTTGAACAAGGTATTGAGGATGCACCAACCATCGTGTTTTACGACTGATTCTAAGTCATAAAATTATTTTTGTGCTTTAGTCTGATACCATCATCTCGACTTGAGGAAGTTTGTCTATCTAACAACCATCAACTAAAATAACAAGCTACTAACATAGACACATCGGACATAACATGAATTGAACTTGGAGTTCTTGAATACATTAAGAAGAATGCATAGAAAAAAACAGCACAAACGATTTGTCGACTGGTTGCCTCATAGTCACTTGATTAAAGAAAGGTTCTTGGGCCGCAAACGAAACTCATCCCTAAACTGTCTAATAGTAGTCTCTACTGGTGGCCCGCCTATTTTGAAGGCAGTTAAAAGACCTACTTGCTTCCTGATCAACCCATTAAGGGACAAACCAGAGCATCAATGGCCCTTCAGCCTACAACTTTCAACCAAACTCATCCACAGAGTCAACTACTAATACACAAAGAAAAACCCGCATGAGCCCGCTCCTTCGAAAGGAAGACGATCTCTCGCTCGAGAAATACCGAAAGACGACCCCAGACCCGCTGCCGCATTTTTTAGCAGAACAGTTTCATAAAATTTATGAGTTAATTACAAACAAGAAGTTTGTATAAAGAATATCCTAGATAATCTAATCGTAATCCTTGTACGTATTTTGTTAAATATGTAGTTACTCTAAGGAAGGGCTAAATAATTTTTTTTTTAAATACGGAACTTTTCAATGATTCAATTTTATCATTTTATATTAAATATACTTTAATATATACACTAGAAATACCGCAGAATTTTCCAAAACAATAATATCCAACAAGACCAAGAACGGAAAAGCTTTAGTTACTTACATATTTCAGTCAAATGAAACCTCTAGACAAGTTACGTAGGTACTTACTTAGTCTTGATAATGGCAGAGCTGAAGAATAGATTGGACGCATGCATGCAGCCAGCTCCTGTAGGTCCGTGTACACATATGAAAGTCGCTCACTCATGTGCTTCAATAATTTCTAATCCGAACATGCATGTATCTTTTTCATCATTAATCTAACCTATATATTTATTTTCGGTAAATACGTACCTTGCTTGGGGCGTGGCTTACTCTGATCACAGGGCGTTCTTAATAGATATAGATTTTATAATTGAAAGTGTCTCATTTATGCGTATAAGAGCTGCTCGATCTAACCACTCGTATAAATATATGGTTCAGTAAAGTCCTAATTTGTTTCCTGGAAGAAGTACTCTTCGAATGATATTATGAGATCGAACAAAAAATGACACTTACATCATACATGTGTGGCAAAGAAAAAGCTTCGTTATATATTTATATCATGACTTTTCGGACGTACTAATTAATCATGCATGTTCTTTCGAGAGGGAAATGTCACCGACCTGTAATCCGGCTCACGTGGTAATGACTTTTCGGACGTACTAATTAATCATGCATGTTCTTTCGAGAGGGAAATGTCACCGACCTGTAATCCGGCTCATGTGGCAAGCGAGAAAAGAAGCATGGAGATATATGTATCTTCGAGTCTGACTTGGCTATAAGTTTAAGATATTAAATTTTAAATATAGTTTAATTGATTTGATATGAACCTGATTAAGTTTGATCATCTTGTATTAATTATTTTAATTAAATAGATTAATTTATCTATCAGATAAATTTATTATTTAGTAGCGTTTGTACTCTATCAGATTAAAATGTCAACTTTATTATTTTGTTCAAACTATATTATACTAGTTGATAAGAAATATGTATATATTATAAATATTAATTATGCATATTATTATTATTTATCTTAATTAATTTATAATTAATTATTGATTTATCATTATTATTAGTAATTAATTAATTAATTACTATTAAGTAATAATTTATTATTATTACTACTATTTACTTCATTATTATTATTATTATTATGATTATTATTATTATTATTATTATTTTATTATTATTATTATTATTACTACTACTACTACTTTTCAAGATTGTTAGGCATACGACTATATATTTCATACGGACAATTTTAAGGGTGTTATATTGGCGTGCGTAAACTATATTAAGGTACTCAATTATATAAATTTATTAGGTAGCTAATTAATATGAGTGATACTAGATATCGTTTTTCATATTATCTTATATAGTTTGTTATATGGTGTACCAAAGGTCCAAAGGTAGATAGTCAACCTCATAAGTGTTGAAGGTAAAGAAGATGAGAATTGAAGAGAGGTGATGAAGGAATCGATGAGAAGCAAGGTTCAAGAAGCACAGGAGATTGATAAACTTTTCTGTTATTCTCTTTTCACATTTCACGGTCGTTATGATCATCTTGTATCTTAAACATTCATACACAGCACATAGCAATTGCTTAGAGTCTAAGTAAGTGCCTAACTAAACCATAGTTACTTAACCATGATTCCAACTGTCACATAGTGTAGCTACTTTCAGTTATAACTGAATCCTATCAGCTTTCTTGATTGCTAGCCTTCATTTAGGGTGACAATCGTGACACTTGGCACAAGCTCATGCTGCCAAGGATTATGAAGCAAACATCATCCCTTACTGTTAACATCCCCCCTCAATCTGATGCTCTATCAGATTGGAAACATGAATGTGAAAGGTACGTTCATCGAGGGACTTGGTAAACATATCAACAAGTTGATGAGAGGAGGAGACATGTTGAACATCCAAGTCCCCACGGCAACACGTTCTCAAAAAGAAATAGTAGTCAATCTCAATGTGTTTGACACGGGAGTGAAAACAAGGATTGGCTGACAGTGTAGTGGCAAACATACTATCGCAGTATATCAGAGGGGGTTATAGTAATGAAACACGATATTATCGTATTATATCTGACGGATCCAGGCCAGCTCAGCAACTGTGATTGCCAAAACACGATACTCAGCCTCCGTACTTGATTTAGAGACAGTCTGCTGTTTTTTGGAGGACCATGAGATCAAGTTAGTGCCAAGGAAGACAACCATACCCGAGGTGGAACGCCTGTCATTGGGATCACCCGCCCAATCAGCATCAATGTAGGCAGTGAGATCGAGAGAACCAAGTTCATACTTAATGCCACGCATGGGGGTACCTTGCAAGTAATGAAGTATGCGCTTAACGGCCATAAAGTGAGAGTCACAGGGAGCCTGCATGAATTGACATACCTGATTGACAGCAAAGGCTATGTCTGACTAGGGGTGGTAATGGTTCGTGTCGTGTCATAAATTTTGTTTTACCCATTTATGCCCAACCCGAATCCGACCCGTTTAATAATCGTGTTAAGAATGTCCAACCCGAACCCGACCTGTTAATGACCTGTGTAACCCGTGCAACCCGTTTAACCTATTTAATAAATAGGTCATACTCAAAATCCAATTAACCTATGACCCGTTTAATCCGTTTAACATGTTTAATCTATTTAAATTATAATATTTAATAGATATTTAGTTAGGTAAATGGGTAGATATATGGGTTAGTAATGACACGTTTATTAAATGGGTCAATATATAAGCCAATATACGGGTTAACCTGTTAACCCGAAATCTACCCATTTATTAAACGGGTTAACATGTCATTATACAGGTTAACAAGTTGACCCAAAACCCACCATTTTAATAAACGGGTCATAACGGGTTGACCAAAAAATGACCTGAAATATTAATCGTGCGGGTTGACCCGGATAAATTTCGTACGGGTTTCGAGTCGTGTATCGAGTCGTGTCAAAAATTGGCACCCTTATGTCTAACAGGACCTGTCCCAAATCCTCCCGGGATTAACGCGGGACGCGCCTACTCCCGTCTGACACGAAGTATCAGACAAGGGATAATTCTGACTTTAGCCCGTTCGGGGCTTCCAGAGTGCGCCAGGATTGGAGGAAGAGCTGATGTCTCGGTCTCCGCTACAACCCGTATCCACGATCAACCTGAAGGGCATTAAAACCACGAAAAGCTGTGAGTGGACAAAACAACAATTTATAAAAACAATTTCATAAAAAGACGTTTATGCCCTTCACTAAAAAGCATGCATGCATTCGAAACCCATTTAGTCAAACCATTAGGGCCTTGGTCCAAAATCGTAAATCAAAGCACATGAGAACTCAGCCCAAAATCAATACACGTGGGAACTCAGCCCAAAACCATTCATGTGGGTCTCAGCCCAAAATTCTATTTCAAGTGGGACTCAGCCCAAAACCAATCCTCGGCATCCCTGATGCCTGACATCCGAGATGTCACAATCAACCCTGTCACGGTTCAAAGCTACGCATGCTATCTGGGGTCTCAAATCCCAAGTCTCCCCAGGGTCTACCTAGGTCAATGACCCGCAGATCAATGACCCTCCCTGGGGGGAGGCTTTAACCTCTGGCAACCCTGCTCCTGAGTCACTATACGGACCAGTCGTTCCGTGCAATGACCCCTCACAGGCAATGCCCCGTGACTACTCCAGGATACTATGAGACGTCTGGAGGAGACAACCCGCCACTCCAGGATACTACGAGACATCTGGAGGGCATCCATTCATGAGGATGGTATACGGAAAACCATTTCAAATCATTCAAAGGGCTACTCCTGAGTTTTCCATAAAACCAACACAAATTCAAATATGGGTCCCTGACCCGAAATCATGTTTATAAACCAGAACTGGGCCTTATGCCCGATATCATAACTAACTCGGTCTTAAACCCGAATTCGTAAACCAACGGGGGCCCCGGCCCGATCACATAACTCAAATGAGCCTACAGCCCGATTTCTTGTTAAATCAATTGGACTCCAAGTCCGAGAGTTTCCAACGAAATGTGTCTCATGCTCGGTTCTATATTTCCAAATCCAAAACATTTCCATTAAACCATCATAGAAATACTAACACGTATAAGCACCATATAAAACTGAAATCTCGAAATACGTGCAAATACGAAAACCAAATACCCCACAATCAAATGCACTCATGGCATCACAAAATATATTCATAAATGCATATAAAATAGTTATGCATGCATCCATTTAGAAAACCAAAGTCCACTCACAGACCGTCCAAAGCTGCGCCTCGATACGCACGCCATACGCCCTTTTCGGGACAATCACCGTCTCCCGGGTTCCCAAACCTGTCCAAATCATAATAGAGGACTAACAACCTCATTAACCTCTCATTGAAGCTCCGTAATTTTTCCAAATTTTTAATTATTTTTAAACTTGATCCTAAACCTTTGGACATCCCGAACTATATTGAAACGTGGTCTGATTGACTCGAAACTTGTCCCAAAATGTTTGTTACATCAAAAGGATGAAATTACATGTTGAAAAATTCCCCAAAAGACAGCCCACGTGCCCTCAAGCGCCACGCAAAGGGGCTGCGCATGGGAGCCACGCACCCGCACCTGTTCATCTTATTCCTTCGGCTAGATCGGTTCGACTTGGCCCACCTGCAATCCGGTCCAACTGGACTGGCGTGACCGGTCCAGGTCCATTCTCTCCTATTTTTTCATCATTTTTCTTCCTTCTTTCCACCAATCTTCCCTAATCTATTCTAGGAATCCTTTTATGCAATCAAAACCATGAAAACAACCCTAAAATCCATGGGTTCAATAAACCATTTAAACCCAAAATTTCCTATCCATGTTCTGGGCATCAACAAGGGCCAAAACTCAATCTTAAGGGTTCCATTAAGCTCCTAGGATCATTATAAGAAGGTTTACGGGTTTAGATTGAGCCTACCCTGTCGGAATTGAAATTGGGTGAATAGCCACCGAAAATCCTTCACGACCGTAGTATGGCCGGCTCAGCCGTCCTCAGCCGCCACTTGTGATCCCACCCGACTCAAACAACCCCCCACAACATCCCCCAATCATCTACTAACATCCTAAACGTCCCAATCCAAAAATCCAAATTTGAAATATAAAAGGGTCACGGGTTACCTTGGTCGTGAGCTCCCACTGCCGCCTACAGCTGTCCTGCGGCTTGCCACTATCCCTCCCAGTCCATCCATCATCCTCAACTCCTCTCCTGGCCTCTCACAGAATCAAATGGGGAAGGGGTTGGTGTTTGGGGTTATTGGGTTTGGATGTTCGATCGAATGAGAAAAGAAATGGGGAACAGATGCATGTATCTGTTTAAGGGAAGCAATGGATGGGTGACACTTGTCACTCATCCATTGGGCCTGGGGAATTATCTGGGCCTACTCCAGACAAAAGCCCACCAACTGCCTCGTAAAACGTATTATCATGAATAGTATCTTGGAACTTCCGTGAACCGTAACTTTCCCGTAGAACGTCCAATTTTGACGTGCCACCTGTTTACGCACTCGTATCAACCCAATCTACGTAACGGTCCTTGGCCCTCGGGCATTGGACCTCCAGGATCAAAAGTCAAATTTTTGCCCTCGTTCAGGGCTAAAATCGTAATTTCGCCCTGAACGTCCGATAATTCTCGACTAATCCCCGATTAGCCTCACTAATCTATAATTAGTCTTAATTAATCCTTAAAATTTAGGACGGGTCGTTACAATGTCAGGACGTGTAAAGGTCAAATACTGCAGTGCACCTACAATGCTCCTGTAATTTGACGGGTTAGTGTAGGCAGGACCATCAGGGCTGCATAGTCGTGTACTAGGTGCACTAGGAGTGTGAAAGCCATTGTTGTGATCCATCAATGTCTTACTTAGAAAATCATGAACATACTTCTCCTGGGACAAGTAGAGACCAGATGAGGAACGTGAAATCTGAATGCCAAGGAAGTACTTCAGGTCACCTAAGTCCTTCATGTCAAACTCAATAGTGAGAGAGTTGATGACAACCTAGATTGCAGCTAGGGAGCTCCTTGTGAGGATGATATCATCCACTTATAGCAGCAGGACAACCAGGTTACTAAAGGTATGTTTGGTAAACAATGAGGGATCAGACCATATGGACTGAAATCCCAAACTGGGGAGGAAACTCGTGAAGCGCTCATTCCAAGCATAAGGGGCTTGCTTGAGACCATAAAGGAATTTGTGAAGCAGACAAACATGATCTTTGTATTGAGGGCACTCAAAGCCAGGTGGCTGAGACATGTAAACTTCCTCTTTGAGAATCCCATGTAGAAATGCGTTTTTAACATCAAGTTGTTTCAATGGCCAGGTGAAGTGAGCAGCCAAGGTCAAGACAAGTCTGATAGTAGTTTGCTTGACCACAAGACTAAAGGCCTCACCATAATCGAGCCCTGGTTCTTGATTGAACCCTTTGGCTACCAGTCTAGCCTTATGTCGTGCTATAGACCCATCATAGTGCTTCTTTAACCGATAAACCCATTTACAACCAACAAGATTCTTGTTATGAGGAAGAGGAACTAAGGATTAAGTCTATTGAGTATGAAAGGCAGTGATCTCTTCAACCATTGCCTGATGCCAAACAGGAGAGGTTATGACCTTTTGAAATGAGCTTGGTTCAATCTGGAAAAGACCAGGCTCGTGTGGATCAAGAACTGATGTGACTGAGGAACTGAAGGCCCTGGATTAGACAATCCCACTCTTGGACCTGATCAGAATATGGTGCATATTGACACCTGAGATAGGAAGAAAAACTTGCAGAAACTGTGGTTCAAAATCAGCTGTGGAGTTGAGATCATGCAGATGGGTAGGTGCCTCAGATACAGAGCCCTGTGGAGGATTCGCATCAAAATCTGAGGGCAAAGTAGGTGATGTTGCAGGGATAGAGGGCTGCTGAGTATGGTCGGCAGAATCTGAATGAGAGGGAACTGAAGATGGTCGTGCAGATGGCTCAACAGATAATGTGGAGTGTGAGCTTTAGAGCTGAGCTTTCTGGGACAGGAACCAGAGGAGCAGTAAGAGAGCTGAGTGAAGGCAGAACAGAACTAGACAAGCAAGGTAAAATGAGTGGAGAACTGGGAATTGAGGAAGATACTGGGGGAACGGATTTAAGAGAGAGATAGGGAAATTCAAACTCATTAAACAGTTCATGTCTGGAGATATAAGACCTTGAATTGAGAGGATTAAAGCATATATAACCCTTATACTGATCAGCATAGCCTAAAAAGACACATTTCACTGTTTTAGGTTGCAGTTTTGTGGTGTTGTAAGGTTTGAGAAGAGGAAAACAAGAGCAACCAAACACTTTAAGGAATTGAAGAGAGGTGATGAAGGAATTGATGAGAAGCAAGGTTCAAGAAGCATAGGAGATTGATAGGCTTTTCTGTTATTCTCTTTTCACATTTCACGATCGTTATGTCATCTTGTATCTTATATATTCATACACAGCACATAGAAATTGCTTAGAGTCTAAGTAAGTGCCTAACTAAACCATAGTTACTTAACCATGATTCCAGCCGTCACATAGAGTTAGCTGCTTTCAGTTATAACCGAATCCTATCAGCTTTCTTGATTGCTAGCCTTCGTTTATGGTGACGATCGTGGCACTTGGCACAAGCTCATGCTTCCAAGGATTATGAAGCAGACAGCATACTATGTTGAAAGTAAAGAAGATGAGAATTGAAAAGAGGTGATGAAGGAATCGATGAGAAGCAAGGTTCAAGAAGCACATGAGATTGATAGGCTTTTCTGTTATTCTCTTTTTGCATTTCACGATCGTTATGATCATCTTGTATCTTATACATTCATACACAACACATAGCAATTGCTTAGAGTCTAAGTGCCTAATTAAACCATAGTTACTTAACCATGATTCCAACCGTCACATAGAGTTAGTTGCTTTCAATTATAACCGAATCCTACCAGCTTTCTTGATTACTAGCCTTCGTTTAGGGTGACGATCGTGACACTTAGCACAAGCTCATGCTGCCAAGGATTATGAAGTAGACAGCATCCCTTATTGTTAACAAAGAGTATTAATATTGAGGGGAGTAATAATTTAATGAGGTATCCTCTTTCCAAACCCTAAATCAAAACATCGTTACTTTTCTAATTAATGGTCCATTTTATTTATTGCTAGCCAAGATCGTACGTACATACATGTCATTGACAAATTAAATTCTGGAAAATAGTAAAAAATAAAAAGGTTAAATTCCTCATAATCCTCAAAATACTCTTATTTAACAAATTTATTTAAATATAAATAATTTAATAAATGTGGTCAAAATATCAAGATAAAAATATACTATTTAAAGGTTAATTAATCATCTATAAGTATAAAGTTAAAACTTTATTTTGCTTAAATTTTCAATAAACGCAAAAAAATTCTTGGTTGAAGAAAATACAAAATAAAAGACAATAGAATCAAATGAATAATTAAAGAAATAAAGACAATATAAATATTTCATTGTTGTAATCTTTTTGGATTTTTAAAACAATCAATAATATCTTATTCTTTGCCTTTGGTTATCATAAGTAGGGATGAGTACAGCTTGAATGGATGCAGATATCATTCAAATATAAACCGTTAAAATCTTAATAGTTTGGTACGGTTTGAATTTTCAAAAAACACAATTGAAACTAGTCCATGTGATTTGCTTGGATTTTTGAAAAGTAGAATTGAAACCATTAAAATCTTAATAGTTCAATCAAAATTATCATTTTGTACGGCTTAAGCATAAATTTTTCATGTAAATTGTTCACTAAAGGAGTCCTCCAAAACATTTTTTTTCCCAAAATTCCACATTCTCATCAATAGTTCATTTATTCACATCAAGATTGCATTTATTCACATGAATATTTCATTCATATGTATCAATAAATTAATTTTCAACCTTTTAAATTTCAAAATATGACGAATTATGTTTTAAAATAATTTAAATTCGAAAGTAGCACAGACTGTATAAGGATTAGTTGAATAGGATATGTAGTGAACACTTACATTAACATATTATAGAATGAACAACATTAACTAACAAATATAAACGAATAAAAATCTCAAGTTCAGTTTTGAATTCAACAGTTTTCAAAATAAAATCTAAAATCAAACAGTTACTAATGTAACGGTATGGATTTTCAAACTGTTTGAGTTTTATCAGGTCAAATTCAAACCGAAGTACCAATAAAAATTTGAATCAAATTGGTTTCCAATTTCAAAAAATATAAAAGATATAAATATTTAATTGTTGTAACATTTTTGGAATATTAAAGCAATCAACATTATCTGATTCTTTATTTTTGGTTATCATAAGTAGAGGTGGACACGGTTTGATCGATATTGATATTATTCAAATCCAAACTATTAAAATTTTAAAAGTTCGATAAGGTTTGATTTTTCAAAAAATATAATTGAAGTCATTCCAATCCAAACCATTATGAACAATTTCATATGGAATTTTAGGCATAATTTTTCATGTAATTTGTTCACTAAGAGTGTATTTGGATAAAGGAAAATAACAAAAGATTTGATAAAAAAAATTAGAATTTTAAAATTTTTACGCACCAATTTTTTTGTTTGGATAATAAAAAATAGAATTTACAAATTTCAAAAAAAAAATAGAAACAAGGAATTTGGATGTCCGAAATGATGAATTAAAATTATATCTCAAGAGACAGAATTTTCCAAATGATGAGTTGAAATAAGTGAAATTGTAATTTCCATGATTTTTAATATTGATATCCAAATGTTAGAATTTACAAATCATGAAATTGTAAATATGGAATTGCAAATTATGAAATTTTGTAAATTCTCATTAAACTAAAAATCCTTCATCCAAACACACTCTAAAAAGAATCCTCCAAAACATATCATTTTTTTCCAAAATTCTATTCTCATCAATATTTTGTTTATTCACATCAATATCTCATTTATTCACATGCATATTTCGTACATACATATCAACAAATTACAAATTTGAGCATTTTAAACTTCGAAACATGACAAGTTATATTTGAATATAATTTAAATGCAAAAGTACCATAAAATGTATAATAATTAAGTGAGGTAGGGTATGTAATGAACACTTACATTAACATATTATAGAACAAAAAAAATATGAACTAACAAATATAAAAAAAATAAGAATCTTAAGTTCGATTTCGAATTCAACGGTTTTCAAAATGAAGATCCAAAACCAAACTGTTATCAATGGAATGATTTGGATTTTCAAACAATTTGATTTTTATCCAATCAAATTCAAACCGAAGTGCCAATAACAGTTTGAATCAAATCAATTTATGATTTTAATTGTTTTACACCATCTCCAATGATAAGGGTATTCTTTGGTTGTTTTTCTTCCACATACCCACATTCACCTTTTTTTTTTGTTCAATTACAAAGCAAACCAAACTATCCGAGCATGGAACTACCGACATTCATTTACATTGTTTTTTTTCTATTTATTTAAAAAAATAATAAAAGATAAAAATTGTAATAACATTTTATATAGTAAAAAAATACAAACACGCGCATATACAATAAATTTACATAGGTTTAAAGTCACACATAATGTGACATGATATGAAAATGTTTTTGAATGATGGAGATCAAGGTTACTAACTAATGCAGTTAAGTTAGTTAGTTAGTTATGGCAGCTGTCAAGAGTTTGTTAGGTAATAGTTGTCCCTGATTATTAGTAGCGTGTTTCTCTCAATTTGAATTATTAAGCCGATAGAAAGGATTTTGGTCCTTCTTTGAATAAATGCGTAGGCGTGCCAACACTTGGCCACCAAATGGCCTGAATGGAATTGTAAATATTGGGTGTGTCCCTAAGGCTGACTTCTAACTTCTCGATTGTGCGACCAAGTAAAGAACCTTTTCTTAGTCTTGATTCTTTCACTCCCTCAAGGTCAAGTATGTTTAGGCTTTGAACTTATGTTCTTTTATTTTATATTTTTTTTGGATGATGTGAATGGGATGCAAGTGTAATAATTAAACCAAAGAAGAAAATTAATTATGCTTAAGAAAATAAACTTAAGCATAAACGCAATAAATAAATACTTAAAAGAAATACAATAATTAAATTTAGAGATAAGAATAACAAATTAAGATTAATGAAGCGATTAAATAAAACTGTTAAATAAACACTAATAAAATGAACATGAATCGAAATAAATATTGAATAAAAACAAGCTTGAATTTAAAACAAAGTAATTAAAGGTGTTCTGAAAGATAAACTTACTCTAAAAAATGAAGAACTTGACTACACTAAAACTTGAATATAAAAATCTAGTCTAAGAATGAAGATGTGCAAGATAAGAGTAAGTTTGTGTGTTGATGTGGATGTCCTTTTCTCTTCTTCAACTTGACTATTTATAGGGTTCAGCCAACTCACGAAGTGGCAATGCTTGACCTCCACTCTACTAACTTAAAAACTTTCTTATTGAGCCACCCATATCCTTCCTTGTCAAGCCACCCAAATCTTTCGAAGTCTGATTGGAAGAATCTTTCCTTGTTAAGCTAACTTGATTCAAGATGGATTGATACCGAAATGATTTGATCGAGATTCAATCGAAACATTTTCTCTTGGTAAGCTTCTAAGTTGACATTATCTTAACTTGATTTATTTCCTATTTCGACCGTTTGAAAATTAAGGTCGGGTGGGGGTTGATGAGAGTCCGGCCGGCATCCATCTTTTCTTTTAGGCTTATGTGACTACCCGGAAATTCGAAAAAGGAAAAATTGGAAAATTTGAAGGAAATGACGATTTTTCCCCCGGTTATAAGAGCCGAAAGTTGACTTTTTGATCGGAACCTTATTTTGACTTTCCAAGAGGATCGTTGGATAGGTCTCGGAACGCTGAATCGTAAGACAGGCGTCATGCGTCATTTGGAGTTCGGATGGAAAATTTACGAACCTTGGAACATTAGGGGCATTTTGGTCATTTGTTAAGCAAAGGGTAAAAAGGTAATTTGGTGGGCAGAATGGTTGATTAAGCCGTGTGAGTGACTCATGGAGGGTTTTGAGTGACATCTATCACTGGGAGATTGAAGATTTTGATTGTGTATTGATGTTTGATGCCCCTAGATTTGTAATTCATGGATAGACTTCGGATGTGTAATTCCCGGAGGGACTCCGGATGCGTAATTCCCGGAGGGACCGGATGTGTAATTCCCGGTGAGGCTGGATGTGTAATTCCCCGCAGGATGACGACTCTAGATGTGTAATTCCCAGAGGATCCTCGGATGTGTAATTCCCGAGTTATATGCTTTATTATGTGATAAAATAGCTTTACAAAATGATTTAAATAGCATTTGGGGCTTGAGAGCCGGGATTTGATTTTTCATGAGATTGGGCTAGAAGGCCGGTGATGTTTTTCATATGTTGATTCTATGCATGCATGGTTTGACAAACTGGAGGGTAAATGATATGTTTTGATAAATGTATTTTAAATGATAAAATTTTTGTCCACTCACACCTTTCCTGTTTTTGATGACCCTCCAGGCCGTGGCACGAGACTCGGGGCAAATCGAGAGGCGGAGGCATGAGCAGAAATCGATCCAGTCATCCCTTGTCTGACAGGTGCTGAGAGGTAATTTCAGGGTTTCGGTTGACTTGTCTGTAACGACCCATCTTGGAAGTCGGGATTACCTTAGTAGTTAATGACGGATTAACGAAGATAATCGGTGATTAGTTGGATACGTTTGGACGAGTGTCGTAGAATGACGATTTTGCCCCTAGAATGGGCAAAATGTTTACTTTTAGTTCGGGGGGTCAAATGGACTTTGACCGATGACCGTGACGTAGTTCGGGACGTCACGAGTTCATAGACAGGTGGCACGTTCGATTCCGACATCCGACGAGGAAGTTATGACGTTCGGAAGGTCGAGGGCATTTTCGTACTTAAGTCAAAAAGGTGGAAATTGTTGACTTTTTTCATGACAAGTATTCTTCACGCAAACCGAGGACCGTTAGGTAGGTCTCGACGTCCTGAGTACAACGACAAGCGGCACGCCTTCATCGGACATCAGACGAGTAAGTTATGGTTCTAGATAAGTGAGGAGTAAAATGGTAATTTGGACATTTCAGGGGCATTTCAGTCATTTTGCACCTAGGGACTATTGACCAATCAGATGAGGCCATTTGGGGATTTGGGATTGGGTATTTTGGCTGCGTCCATAGGATGAAGGACACCTGGAGGTTTCCTAGAGGATTCTACACGGTTCACACAATTTTAAATGGTTTGTGTAACCGTTCAAACGAAGAAAACAGGGATTGAAGCTAAGAAAACCAGTAATCGATTTCCAGAGAGTGTGTGAGAGTTGAGTGCTCTAGGTTTGGGAGAGTAGGTGCAGGTGTTTGAGTGTTTCATTTGAGTGTGATTCAGAGATTTGGAAGGTCGAGTGACGGTGTTAAGGGAGGAAAAACCAGAGGACAGAACAGGGGACACTATGCACGGCTGTGCACCCCAGTCGATCAAACCATCGAAATTGGACGTGTGGTGGTGTTCAGCAACCTGTGAGGAGTCTTATAGACTCAATGGAGCACGGCGGAGCTCACGGTCGTGGTCAGGGAGTAGGTAAATTTCCCGACCCCCTATGTTTTCTCTATTTTCCAGTTTTGTTTCAAAACTAAAGTCGTGGAGTTTGATGATCTGTTGATGCATTTTATTAGTCCTAATCGCTCTAGGAAGGTGTTAGTGACCTTACGGATCGAACCAGAACCTTGTGGTGGCCACAGGTGGCCGGAGACAGGCCCTGGTATTTTCTGGGTTTTTCTTCGATTTGGGAGGTGAAGAACAGGCTGTTAATTCATGTTTGAGTTAGTAGAATAGGTTGGTTAGAGTGAGACGATGATAATGGTGAACAACGGGTTGAAAATGGACT
Organism: Prinsepia uniflora; assembly: GCA_032719365.1. Classification (NCBI taxonomy): domain Eukaryota; kingdom Viridiplantae; phylum Streptophyta; class Magnoliopsida; order Rosales; family Rosaceae; genus Prinsepia; species Prinsepia uniflora. The sequence goes on from CM064863.1 coordinate 73,424,207, forward strand.
GGATTAGAGGGAGAACCGGCCTTGCTGGCTCGGTTCGACCGGACCGGTCTGAACCGGGTTGGCTGGAGGTTGAAGATGAATAGTGTCTGGGCGCGTGGCTCCCACGCGCAGCCCCTTTGGGCGACGCGTGAGGACGCGTGGGGCTCCTTTTGGGGAATGTTCCAACACGACTATTAAAGTATTCGATGTAACGAACATTTTGGCGCTAGTTTCGAGTCAATCGGACATCGTCTCGATATGTTTCAGGATGTCGGAAGGTTTTAGGGCTTGGTTAAAAATAGCCAAAAATACGGAAAAATTATGGGGCTTTAGTATGACCTTTGTAAAGTAGTTAGTGACCTTGGTATGAGATTTGGACAGGTTCGGCAAAGCCGAGGATAGCGGAATGGCCGGGAACGGCGTAAGTGCGTGCGTATCGAGGCGACGTCGGAATGGTCTGTGAGTGGACTTTGCTTTCTAACTTATGATATATGTTTTAATATGTTTTCATACGTGATTCTATGATTTGAATTATGATTTTGATGGTTTACAGTTTTGCACATTTTTTGAGATATTTACATAAATGCGTGTTTTTAGAAAAGTATTTTCGGGCTTGAAGCCCAATTCAGAAAAGTGGTTTTAAGAAACGTGATTTCAGGTTTTTGAATCGGATTTCCGGATGACGATTCAGGATTCGATTTGGGACTTGAAAGTGGATTCCGGGTTTGGGTTCGGAATAGTTATTCTGGATGCCGGCTTACAGAATGATGGTTTCAGACTCGGATTTGGAAATGGATGATGGATATGAGTTCTGGGTTTGGATTCGGGATCCTGATGAGATTGCGGATTCGGATTCGGAAATGGGAAATGGTTTTCAAACGGTTTTGGATTGGATTTGCTGGATCTGGTTATTGGGTTTAAAGACCCGGATATGATTATGACGGGGGCGGGCCCGGATTGGGTTTAAAGACCTGGATTGAGTTTAAAGACTCGGATATTGATATTTTCCCCCGTATGCCTGTTGAGTTTAAAGACTCGGGAGTTTAAAGACTCGGATTATATTGAGGCCTGGATTGAGTTTAAAGACTCGGATAGATCCAGCAGGTTCGATGAACGAAAATGTGGTATGGTTTTCAATAATGGTTTTCCGATGGTTTTGGGTTGAGACCCGGGATTTGGAAAAAGGAACCTGTGTTCGGTTTTTCTTACTTGGTTTTCTTAACCAGAATATTGAATGGTTTTTATGACATGAATTTGATATGCATGCATTGTTTTGAAATGGAGGGTATAACTATAATTGTTTTATTGAACTGTTTTTTTAAACTTATTCTTTATTTTTGTCCACTCACAGTCTTTTCGTGTTTTCGATACCCTCCAGGTTGTTGCGGCACAGGCTGTTGATCGATAGAGACGGAGATATCACACCTGCACTCCACATTAGTTCGGTATACTCTGGGAAGACCAATACCTTTTTGGATGGTTGGATCGAGAATCTCTTGTCCGACTTACGTATCGCATGAAGGTTGGACGTTGGTTTAGCCTTCGTGTCATGCGTAAGTTAGACGGGATCGGGATTTAGCCCTTAATCACGAGGGATTAGGGGTGGGTCCTGTCATGTCAGACGGGAGTAGGACCGGACACAGTTATCAAAGTCCAGTTGGGACAGGTCCTGTCAGTTTAGGTTGGGTCGAATATTGAATTTAGTAAAATAGAGACCCAATGTCAAGTTGATTGGGTGTCATTAAGCCATTAGTGGTCACTACTTTATTTCTTGGTCCAAAGACCATTAAAATGACCCACATCCATAGAATTTATTATCACAAACCATACTACATCACAAACCACTACCTCACTTCTTGGCTAATAGTGCATGTGAGCTCTTGTGGCTATCCTACTTGCTTGTTGGCCTTCATGTCCCTTTTGTCTCATGTTCCTTTAATTTGGTGTGACAACATTTTTGCTATTCAACTGGCACACAATCCCGTCTTTCATGGCCACATCAAGCATGTCGAAATTGACGTTCATTTCATTCGCAAACGTGTGCAAGATCGCTCCCTTCAGCTCGCACATGTTTCCTCTCCATATCAGCTTGCTGTTGTGATGACACATGGTCTTCACACTACTCATTTTGAGTTCTTCCCTGACAATTTGCTATTTCGTTCTTCTCATATCAGATTGAGGGGTCATGATAGAGATCAAGGCTGCTAACGAATTTAGTTATGCCGGTTAAGTTAGTTAGTTATGACAGTTGTCAAGAGTTTGTTAGTAGAGTTTATTAGGTGATAGTTGTCCCAATCTGTTAGCAGTGCAAGCTGTAGAAGATGAGTTATATATATATATATATATTGTTGAGTTGTAATTGTAAGAAGTTAAGTGCGTGAAATACAAATCAGAAAAGAGATTCTTCACTAAAAACTCTATTCTACTTCGTTCCTCTTATTCTTTGTCTCACCTTCTTTTCTTCCGAACTTATCTTTCTTTCTTAATTTTTTGGTATTCATGAATTCGATCATGGAGCATGCATGTACCAATTTATTATTTAATTGTAAAGTTGCATGTAGCACGCTTGAATATAGAACAAATGAAACCCTTCGTATTATTGGAAAAATAATGAAACGCACCCTAACCTTCTTTAGTTCTTTTATGTGATTAGAAAATTCAGTGAAGAATTGATATATAGTTGTATAAATATATTACTGTAATCAAATTGCTAGCTTCTTCACGTTCTTAAATAGTTAAGAACTATTAGCATATGCCGATAATCGATCAACGACATTTCTTCGCCGACATTTGTAGAAATAAAACCAAATAAAAACAAGAAGACTACTTTAATTTTTTGGGTCTCATTTAACATCGACATAAACTTTTAAATTTAGATGTTCTTCGCCAGAAAAAGAAGAAACCAAGAAATTAAGGGGGCAAAGAACAAAAGAAAACATAATCGATCATATGCATGAATGAAAATATCGATATATTTCAACGAAATTTTACCAAAATTTTGGTAATTTGGGCCGGCGGTACATAAGAAAGGGGAAAGATATTGACCGCAATTTCGACATTTTTTCTTCTTTTGAGCCCACGGATCTTTTCCTGGGATCAAAACGATGAAGATGCACTATTGATTCGTGAAAATCGAACGTAAAAAGAAAGAGATTTAGTTGGGTCATACCGTCGGGTCGGAAAACCCGAGTTACATACCCGGGTGGAAGTAGTAGATGACTGTTAGTTTTTATACTTATATATTTGACGCTGATTAAACTATAAAAACGCTGGCTAGCATAGTTGGTTTTGGGTTTTGTTTCTTATTTGGGGGGTCTTGAGTTTGACCCCCTTGTCTACAAGTGCGGTTTTTTTTTTCCCTTTTTTTTCTTTTTTTCTTTTTTAATTTTTCAATAAAGTTGGGCCTTTTTACAACTTGACTTATATAATGGGGTAGTGGTACTGTCTATGAAAAATATATAAAGAAAGAAAATTGGGAAGTACTAATAGGATGAGTAGTCCTGAGGTCACTGGCGCATGCATTGTACTGATATGAGGAATTTCCTGGAAATTTCTGTAGGTCCAAAGTCCAGTTAATAATTTGTGTAACAGATGTCATAGCTAAGACCAAGTCATTTATTAAAATTTGTGATCAAAGAAAGGAAAGGGAGCCTATATATCAGTGCACGATGATGGCCGGTGATCGATGATGTCGACAAAATATATACTCGATCAGTCCATCTGCATCACGCGTTGCCGGCGCACATATTCGAGCACAAAATAGAGAATTGTGTTGCTGGAAAAAAGAAACTTTACAAGATTTCTTGAAGGTAGCTTTACACTGCGGGCATATATATACGATATGAATTACGATGCGAAACCCTACGCAATTATACTTTATTTTCCTATTATCTTCACCACTCTATTATTTTTCCCTCCCTATATGTCGACGTTTTATTCTTCTTAAATATTTCTGTCTTTCAGAATAGATTCTAAATTCAATTAATGTTCCTCCATCCCTTTTTGTCTTTCCAGCATACTGAGATATGATTCTTCCTCGTCTACATTTTCCGGGGGCAACCGCAGATTCGATCTTTTGAGTGTCCTTTTCGGGAATACATACCTTTCCCATTCGAAGCTAGCCAGGAACTTTCCCGGTCATTTCCTTCATATTGATAAGGTAAGTATATATAAAGACCAACGTACAATATCATGTTTGTTCTTTTTCAATAGTACTTCATAACTCTATAAAATTGGATAACTTTTGCCTTCTACTTAATCATATCACCCTTTCAATTTATATGACAATTCCTATACATATATTATAATCAGAACAATTCAATTCTTACATCGTCATTTCAAGATTAGTTATACAAAAAATCAGCTAAAATATAGATTATTTAGCTGCTTATATGGTCTAAACTAAATAGACAGTTTACTATGATTGTCTACTTTATTATCAATATAATTGATTTGTTTAATCTATATAAATGATTAAAAGATCTCTAATATTATTAATTTTTAATAGAGATTATTGTATATATATATAATAGATAGTTTACTATGATTATCTGGTTATCAATTTAGCTGCTTATATATATGGTCTAAACTAAATAGACAGTTTATTATGATTATCTACTTTATTATCAATATAACTGATTTTTTTGATCTTTATGAATAATTAAAAGATCTCTAATATTGTTAATTTTTAACAGAGATGATCTTGAAACGATTATTTAGAAACTTAACGGTTCTGATTATTATTATTATTATTATTATTATTATTATATATATATATATATAATAAGGATTATTTAATAAATCGAAAAAGTTGTATGAGGAGGTACCATTATAGTGGGATACAAATATTATCGACCCGTCTATTACACAATATGATTTAAAATATCAAAGCTTCAAAAAAAAAAATTTAACAGGCAAGAACACAAATTCAAGATTTTTTAAAAAAAGACCTTTAATCACCGAATTTAAAACTCTAACAATGCCCTTAAACTAATATAATATCGAATTGATCATTTATTATTTAAGATTTAATCTTGAAATATGAGAGACAAATAAATAATTTGAGACCTAACTCTATTATTTCTAGGGCTTTTTACTTTAAATGTATTGTGTACGCTCATAAATGTTCCATTTTTGCACCATATTCTCATTATTTGTTTAAAATGCACCTTGAACGTACGACTTATCCAACTCAGGCTTTGTTCCGTTGAAGCAGTTAAGCGTGTACAAAAAATTGGGGAAAATATAAATTTCGACACGCTAGCACCAACGACCTTTTCCTCCAAATAGCTTCATCCCATTCCTTCTAGCCATGTTAATTGGTTCGAGAAAACCAACCGAAAAACCGAACCGAACCGAAAAAAACCGAACCGAAGGAAAACCGAGACCGTTTGGAGAAAACCGAACCGGTTCGGTTTCGATTTTCGGTATAATAAGACCGAACCGAACTGAACCAAATGGACCTAAAAATCGAACCGAACCGAACCGACCCGAACTGAAATGCTTTAGGTTACTTTGTAATGAACATTGATTAGTTATAATGGATCTTAATTAGTTGTAATAAACATTAATTAGGTTGTAATGGACATTAATTAGATAATAAATATTGATTATTGTATAAAAGTACCAAAAAAATTGGTTTTTAGAGAAAATTGAACCGATTCACCATAATTTGAAGAAAAAAAAAACCGGTTTTAACCGGAACCGAACCGAACCGAACCGAACTGAATAGGAGGAAAAACCGAACCGAACCACATTGGAGGAAAAACCGAACTGAACCGAACCGATTCTCCAATCGGTTTCGGTAAAAAAACCTAACCGAAAAACTGATTAACACTCTTGATTCCTTCTCCCTGGGACAACGACCACACACAGATCCCACCACTAATGTGACCAATCCAGGGCCACCATCAACCTCGCCACCAAGCCCGGTCATCTCCCCTCATCAAGACAAAGATGTCCATGCCCTCATCGACCATCAACACTAGCTTCCCGGAAGGAACAAATCGACACTATGAACCTAGTGAAAGTTATCATCGTGGATGGTGTTCCCGATCGACCCGGACTGCAAGATCACTCCCAATCACTTTGTTTGGGCAAGGCGAAGCTATTCATGCCCAACATTCACGATCATCGGAGTCTGTAGCTCAAAAATCAAGGGTTATTAGTTAGCAGTGTTTAAAGCTTCTCAGTCAAATTTCATGAAAAGTAGCTTGGTGTGGGTTAGAGAGAGAGAGTGAAGGGTTGGGCAGGGTGATTTCATCGCTCGGTAGCCCAAGAGAGGGAGGGGAAATGATTTTAGCGTTCGGTGATTTCATCGTGTTCGGTGTGGGTTCAAGAAAATAATTAAAATAAGATTGAAATTGCGGAATTAGTACTGTGTTTTGAGCAGGGAGCAAGGCATTTAGTTTGGGCTTGGAAGAGAGGATGAGGTGGAGGGAGGTGTGGTGACGAACCCAATGTTGAGGGGTGGCGCCGACGAGGGCACCATTTGAAGCTTGTACTCAACACCCATGAATAAAATGATCCCCATTGCAAAAATACAGGAAGCGGTCCTAAAGCTCATATTGGACTAGTTGAGCATACACTGGTGCAAATTCTGTTATCGCGGAGATGATTTAATTCGTTCTCACTTGTTCGACGAGAATGAGCAGGAGATGACAGCGTTTATGGAGCCGTTGGTGATTTTTTCTGATCTTAATCGTCAACGTGGTTTTCGCGATTTGGTAGGAGAACAACACGAAGAAGGCACTAGAGGCGTTGAAGGAGATTCAATTAGACCAAGTTGTGGTAATTAGGGATAGAAAGAAAGTGTCGAACTTTGTAGCGAAGGAACCCTTGGATTGTAAAGTTCAACTTTTGCTTTTATTTACTTCAGCTTATTTTCATCCACGTAGGTAACACATAATCATCTTAATGTCAAATTTAATGAAGTTAGCGGAAAAGAAATTGAGTGGGACAAATCGTTTGTGTTACATCCCATGTCAAAAATTAGAAACGAAAAGGCAAAGTTACCTTTCTATCCCTACGAGCATTGTTGGGCCTCGTTGGTTGTGTACGTGGTTGAATGGATTTCCATGTGGGCCCAATACCACCATTAAGTCCAGGTTAGCCCAAGCCTAATTAGAAGCCCTAAACTCCAAGTTGTAACTTGTTAAGTTAGTTTTACTTATTTACTTCACCAAATCCAATTATGGAGACCCAAAATAGAATTAAGCAATAGGCCATGTGGCAACCTTGGCCCGAACCTATCATTTCCTTAATTAAGATGGTAGGCCTTGTTTTTTACCCAAGCCCATCTTAGGACACCCAAACAAAATGGAATAAGACTTGGCCCAAGTTTTCCCAAGAGTGTGGTATTTGACATTAAGTGTGAGTTGGTCCAAGACCAAGCCTATGACCCACTTAAACTTTAAGATCAGCAAACACACACCCACGTCACCAGAATGCACTCAAGTCTTCGGTTCGATCACCTTCAAATTGGTGTTCGGTGACCCTCTATCGAAGCCACGACGATCATCAAGCCCACATTCTCCACTTATCGCCATGCCTCAATAACAAACCACACATTTACCCTCATCAAAAGTTGAGTATCAATGAGCATGGACTCAAGCCAATTCCTCTTATCTTTTCCTCCTTATCAACTATCCAAACCTGCAACCACGATGCCTCCCCTGTTTGGCCATTGGAACTTCTGTTTGTGGCCCTCGAAGTTGACTGGGCACCTCGTGAACCACCTGAAACATGTGGTTAGTCTCGCAGCTCAGAAGGAATAAGCCTCCCACTCACATAGACGTCAAATTGAGGACGACCCGACTTCGACCTGTTCATGACCTGGAACGGTTAGGCTCGAATCAAGTAAATTCCAAGCCTTTTTTGTAATTTCTGGTCACTTTGTTGGGGGATTCACCGTAACTGGGCTTGCATGTCATTTTTTGGTGGGAGGAACGACGATGGCGACCGTAGACCATAGAATGCATTTCGAACTCGCCATCGACCCAGCTAGTTAAACCAAAAAACTAGGTGCTCCTTGAATGGGAATTGGAACCAAATGAGTCGTCTAGGTGAAGGCTCTAAACCAATGCACTTGCATGTCACCGTCATGGCTGGAAGCATCGACGGCGACCTCGCCGGAAAAATCTTAACTGATATCACTCTCGATCCATCTTCTAGACCATGTCGGAGGACACCACTGGAATTTGCAGAGCCAAGGGCTTCCCGGTGGCGCTGTGAGAAAAATAGGTTGCCTTTGAGTTTAAGAATTCAATTTTTTTATTCATGACATCCAACTGAACCGTTTAGTGTAATTTCATGTAAATTTGGACTGGTTTTGGGAGTTTCATACCTCGCCAGAAAACTGAATTTTTTCAGCGAAATTTTCTAGTTTCCGGCTGCTGTGCACAAAATTAAGTGAGATTTCTTATAGTTTTACTTGGATTTCAAAAGTAACTTTATGGTTAGATTTATTTAGGAATTGTGACAGATTTGGACATACGTGGTTTGAAAAGTCGGGTGATTTTGACTTCCCGACCAATTAGTGAATGTCCCTCCTTCCTTATGACCTATTTTATATCATTCATTACCCGCACGTTTTATGATATTTGCACATTTAATAACTGTTGATTATGCATGATTTATTATATGACATTGGTGATATATGATCGTTATTAATGGTTGCAATGCATATACGGTTATTCCGATATACTGTGTTATGTTATTATGTTATGCATAGTCATATGATAGTGAGTCACATGTTGCATTGCATATGAGTCCCCAGAGCATTGATAAAATTGAGATAGTGATAGAACCCACTTAGGAGTCGCTGGTATCTAGTACCCGTCTGTAGGCCACAGACCAGTCCTCCACGTGATCGCTTACATGTACTGCTAGTTATACTTGTTAAAAAGCATCAATCCTGTTCCCGAGCTCTAGGGGACTTGTGGTGACGGTGCAATGCACCTACTCCTTCACGTGGTCATGGTATGCGAGCAAGATACTTGGTTTATGTTCCGAGTATGAGACTCGAGGTGACTCAAGAGAAATTTGATGTGAGTTGATATTGAGACATGTTTATGGTTTCTGCATGACTCATTTGTGCATATTAGTTAAATTATTATTTAATGACCGCTATTCTTATATCTCATATTACTTGAAAGTATGTTATAACTGTTTTTTGTTTTCATTCAAAAATGAGGGGTGAAAGGTTATTTATTGAAATTGGTTTACACTGAAATAAAAATTGGGTCCACACACCCTTTGTGTTTTTAAACCCCTTGGGTTTCTGTGGCGCACACGTACTTCGAGAAGTTCAGATACTGCTCTAACACTTAGTCCCAAACGCAGAGTGAAGATGACGGAACAATCGGGTATCGATAAGTATGGTTGTAGTGTATGATCATCAAATAATTCCGTCTACACTCTAGGTTTCCGCTGTCAGGTGAAATGTGATTGGGATTTTACTGGTTATGTTTCACCTGACTCCCAAAACGCGTCGTTTTTCAATTCAAATGGCTTCGTCATCTGGACGCATATCACCCAGATGTCGGTCAGTACGCCTCAACTTTCGTGCCATAAATGTACTTTCTAGGTCAGGGTGTGTCAGTCTCTTTCAGGTTGCATTTTAAATGAATAATGAAAATATGGTGCAAAGTAAAACAATCACGTGCATACATGGTTCTTCTATGTCGAGTCACATAGATACCTACAATTTATGAGCGGATATACAATACTAAAGTTTGTATACATATTCTTTTCTCATTGAGTGTTGTGAGAATCACATAAAAAATATTCGAACCCGGTCCACTGATTTTGTGTTTCCTTTTGAATTTTCGTCCTGGGAATCTCCATCAACACCCAAATAGCATATAGATCGAGTATCAAACAATAAGGCATAAAAATAGACTGAGATTTGAGAACAACTGAGATGCCAACAAAACACAAAAAAGGCATTATGGATGACATAAACTTTTTTTTTTTCTTCCTATATATCCCAACAGACTCTTTTCTGTAGCACCAACAATATCATTAGCCTTAACTTGTAAGTCTAGTAATTGTAGCTGGCTAGGTTACTGATAATAAAGTCGATCTTCATTCTAACCTTATCAAGTATTGATACGTACGTGTACATAGTTTCAGGTATCAAGTATTGATACGTATGTGTACATAGTTTCTGGGATGGCCAAAAACGAGTGTATGGTGCAACTTAGATATGTGTAACTAGAATATATGGATGACCAGCATTTAGGGCTACAACTTAATGATATTCTTCTACATATTATGTAGGAAGCCTCAAACTCGACTCTCATAAAAGGCGAGATTGATACCCAATATGTATATTGCACTCATCTTCGCCTAAAATATCATACCAATATATATATCTAACAAACTCAACCCACTTTCAATTTTAAAGGGAATACCGATACCATGCCTACTGACAAGTTGGATATGTATGCCAAATTCTTTCTTATATGCTTTTCATTTTTTTCTGCTCCAGTATTTAAAAAACAAAACAACAAACATACTCTCTCAAAATTCTTAAAAACAACATTAATCACTTTAATTTCCTCCTAGGTAGCAGCTAGCACATGCATAAAATTTGAAATATTAAGAATTACAAGTTAAAATCTTATGAAATTAAAACAAAGTAGTGAGAACACTTGTGCTAGTTTAGTTATCATGAACGGTAGTGAGAACACTCACGAGTCACGACTCGATGAGAATACATAAACTTAACCCGTTAAATGATGAGTCATTTATGCATCCTTGAAATTAGCACATAAAGATAAAATCCATGGGTATGGGTAACCAAACATAAGGGTATTTATGCGCATCCTAACATAAGGGTATTTATGCGCATCCATATTAGAGTCGTAATTGCACTTTTTTCTCATTGTAAGGGCCAAATTAGTATTGTTATTTTTTCTAATATAAAAAAATTGCTCATGATGATGTCCTTTCTTAATCAGCAACTATATATATTAAAGTATTTAAAGATTTGGTAAAAATTATTATTAAAAGTGAGGTGAGTTAAAAAGTAATGTCAAAATATTTGGTAAATTTTAGTGTAAAATCGTGGTAGAGACGTGGGTATGGACTAAAATAGATGTGATACTAAAAGTGTAAAAGGTAGTTTGTGGTGGTCGTGAGGTGGATGTAAGAGTGGATGAGAAGGTCGTGGTGGTTATAGAGATAAAAGTGGAGGTATATGAGGTGGATGTGGATGAAGTTTTGGTGATGGCGATGCAGGAAGAGGTAGAAGTAGAAGATGTGGCGGTGATGGAGGTAGGGGTAGATGAGGCGGTGGTAGAGATGAATATGCTTTAGGTAATGAATGTGGGTGGAGACTCTGGTGGCGGCATCAGTGGTGATGGTTTGGAGGCAGTGAAGGATGATGTAGAAGTTCGGGTAAAAGATGTCGAGGTAAGGATGAAAAAAGTGGTAGTAGTGGTGGAAATGGAGGTGGCCGTTGTAGTGGTGACCGTGAAAGTGGTGGTGGAGGTGAAAGTTGGCGGAAGATGTGGTGGTAGAGGATTTAAAGATAAGAGTGAAAGAGGTAGTGATGGTAGTGGTGGAGGTGGTGGTGGCCTTTAGCGGTAGAGCAAGCTTGGGCATGAGGTGGTGGTTTGTTCCCTTAAGAAAAAAATTGCTTGAAAAATATAAAGTTTAAAAATGATAACTCTTTTAGGAATTAATTTGGATGTTACACGAAATAAAATTTATCATTAAATTTTTGTGAAAACAGTTTTTGAAAGCAACCTATACGTTGCTTTTTAAAGTTGCTGTTAAAATTTTCGTTACTTAAAAGAATCAAGATTCATTTTTATTGAACATTTTCATACTACTTTACTATCAAATAAAGCATTTTTGTAAGAAGAAGAAAAAAAAAACAATTTATGAACTTACAAATTGGATAACTAAGGAAATCGTATTATATAAATTGGATCATTATCATTTATTGATAATCATGTAGAAATCTCACCCCATAAAATTTTCATATAGAAATAGCTACTAGTACTACTATTTTAGTGGTATTATTATCTGAGGTCTCATGTTAGACTCTCGATATCTAATGTATATAATTTCACTCTTTTGATATCGTTTGTATTAAAATATAATTATGTATATAAAGAAAAGACACACTCTCTTAAAATTGGTTAAATTAAAAATTCCAAAATTACTTTTAATTAATGATATTTTAAGATAAAAATAATTTAATAATTAATAAAGATAAAACAGTAAAAATAAATATTAAATATTAAATATTAAATAAAATTAAAAATATATCTTGAATGAGGCTAATAGTTTTATTTTCAAAGAAAGAGGCTAGTAGTTAGATTATATATTTTTTCTTACATTTTTTTCATAAATTTTTAAAAATAAAAAGTAAATTAACATACGAGTGTGCATGTGTTGACATTATGATATCTATTTTATATATTACTAGCTAGCCTCTTAACACATACTGCACCTATTTTTATATATCTTTATTATTATAAAATTAAGAGATTCAAAAAATTCTGATAAAAATACTCTCTAAATTATTTAATAATTAAAAAAAAAATCTAATGTCAAATTTATAAATTAAAAGATAATAAAAGTTAATGGAAGGAGCGGGGGTAAAAAAAGATAGTGGGCTAGAGTAGTTACTTTTTATTTTTATTTAAAAATTAAAAATTAATATTATTTTTCACTATTTTTCTAATTTTTTAATAAAAATAAAAAAGTAATTAACACTCGCATCATAGGTGACAGGAGTAAACATAATTTTGGTGGAGTAACTATCCAACAACCACTACAACAAAATGCAGTTTGCTCGGCGGAGGGGTTCCGCTGAGCAAAATTCCACATGCGTCGGGCTATGGTTTACCCGGCGCGTTCCCACCGAGCCAACTGCGTCGAGCAGGACTCTTCGGGCAAAGGTAAAGCCCAGTAGATGACGGTCATCCGACGAGCTAAATCCCAGTCAACATTATTTGCCCGACGCCGTCTTCACCGAGTAACGTAGTCGGACAAAACGACCCCGAGCAGGCACGTACAGTTGGCCCGGATTGGCATGCACCGGGCAAGCCTTAATATCATTATCTTGGCCCGGCAGACATATGCACTGGGCAGGCTGCTGACTAGGATCCAGCTGAGACTGTGAGGTATTGACGTCAGGCATATGCTGATCCATTTGATTGAATAGCATTGCAAGCTGGGCCTGCATAAGTGTCTGTTGAGCCTCGAGGTGCGCATGTCCAGCCTTAAGCTCGGTATTTTCTGCTTGAAGGGCCTCCAAATTGCCCTGCAGCTGAATGACCTGCTCAGGATTGACTCCCCGAGACGAGCTTGAGTATCGGCTAGAGACATCACGAAATAGCCCTACATCGGCACCTTGGACAACTTTCCTAGGTCGTCGACCAAGATGGCGCTCCAAGATGCCAATCGACGTCCTGGGATCCGTTAGTTAGTCTTGCATCGGGACCTCAGGTTGTTGCTGGGTCAACTGTTCCTAAGTTTGTTGCACGTCCTCCACCATGACGACCTACAAAATTGAATAAAAAATAATTAGAAAATTACGTAATTAAAAATAATTAAATATTTAATAACCGCAAACACTGCACTTACGTAAATAGAGTCAGCTGCCTCATTGCCTCGCCCAGCATAAACTTCCCCCTAGGCTTCAACCTCCGAGAACAGGGACCCAACCGCACAACGTACCTCATGTAGAGCCAACAAAGAGAGTGATCCCCCATGGTGCTCAAATTTCTTCTATTCCCAGTTCGCCTTGTTGACTTTTGATTCGACCAGGGCATTAGAAAAACAATTATTATTAATACGAAATTACGTAAATTAATATTCTCAATTAAAGAAATTAAGAAAAAATAAACTTACTTTAAATTGGTTGCTTATCCAATGATCGCATAACCATTCCCACCCACTATAAAGTAAAACCAGAAGAGAGGACAAATGTATTTTTTTTTTTTAGTAATTTGCCAATTTGTCCCATCAATATCTGCTCCCATGCTCATTTTTCCACTGAATTTATTTCACTCAATTTGCCCTAAACCATTAGGAATACCTAATTTACTCCATGTCATTATATTTACTCCTATTTTATCAAAGTTTTGTAAAAACTAAAAAGGTGTCACATTTGTCATTAAATATAATTAGTTATGAATAATTTCCTCCTGTACTATTATATGATACGTTTATTTGCTCAAAATGTGACAAATTATATAATAATAAAAAATTAAATAAAATATGACAATAAAAACAGAATTGACCATAGATAATAGTTCAATGATGAAACGGACGAAAATAAAAGTTCAAAAAGGATAGAGCAAAGGCCAAGGGAGTATAAGCTCAGGGGTAAATTGACTAAGGCACCTTTCATTACATGGTTATGAGTATTTTGAGATTAGGGTAAGAAGCGACGTTTGTAGGGAAATGAGAAAAGGAAAGGAATTGATCAACAATTCTCCCCAAGTGAAGGAAATAAGTAAAATATGTAGTCAGCTTTTCTTTCCTTTTAGAGGTTTGTTCAAGGGATGTCGGCCTTGGTGTATGTGTTGGGCCCCCGGGCTTAGTGGTTGGTGGGACTACTCCCCCTTAAGACATTTTTTATTTAACCAAAACAAAATTCATATTTCCCGTTGTCTTGATTAGTCATATTAATCGGTTTTTTAGTTTTTTTTTTCCGAAATAGAAACCAAACTGGTTAGGGAATCGATTTCGGTTCGGTCTGGTTCTCAATCCTAAAGCCGTTTCAACCGAAAACCAATTAAATTGGGTTGGTTCAGCTTTGAACTGGTTTAACCGGTTTTTCGACGGAATCCATCATCCATGTCCAAACGAAAAAAAAAACCTTTGATTTTTGCAGATCGAAACACAAGAAACAACAAAGCAATAACAATCGAAACAGTAAATGCCAAATTAAAATCGAAACTAACCATCCTCGAAGACGAAGATGATGCAGAATATCTATCCCCCAACCTTTGATCAATCACCATCTAACCAAGTTTTCAGGGCGGAATGCTAACAAACTGGGGCTACAACACCTATTTATCCTGAATCCTCCGAATCAAATGTGGGGAAATGAGATTCTCCCAACCCTCAACACTCGATCCACCATTTCCCCCAACCCTTGACCGATCACCATCTCCCCCAACCCTCAATCGCTCGACCGTGTGCCAGATGAAAGGGATAAGCGGAGACCGTGAGAAACCGAGAACAGAAGAGATGAGTGAGAGTCGAAGACAAAAATGACTGAGAGAGATGAGTGAGAGGTAGAGGATCAGAGGTGAGGATGAGAGACATGAGACATGAGAGGCTTGGGAGTCTAGAGGATGAGATCATGATTCATGAGAGTGCGGCTCTGTCTTTGTCTCTGTGAGAAGCAAGAATGAGAACAGAGAGGAAAACACACTGACAGAGAGGAAAATAAGAAAGTGAGAAATGAGAGACGGCGAAGTGGAAAAACAGAACTGAGTATAAAAAAATTTAGGGTTTTGGATATGGCGCAATTTTGAAGATTGGGGTTTGGTTGGGCTTCCACATAGTTTTTGGGGTTGGGTTAGACAGTTGCTTCTAGGGCTGGGCCTGGGCTGGGCTTCCACCTAGTTTCTTAGGTTGGGCTTCCAAAAACAGAGGCTTCCACCTGGTTGCTTGGGCCGGGCTTCCAAAAACTCAAGCCCATTTCATTTAGTTCGGTTTTTTTGTTCGGTTCGGTTTTGTTAAATCAAGAACAAAAACTAAACCGGATTGTACTTGATTCGGTTCAGTTTTTACTATTCGAATTCAGTTTCTTTCTGTTCAGTTTTTTTAGGTTTGGTTTCGTTTCGATCCAGTTTTCGATCCAATATTTTAGAACCAATTAACAAGGCTAGTCTCAATCTCCTATCAATTCCAAATAAAAAGTAAATTAAAGGAGACAATAATTTAATTAAGTTTTGGCCAAAATGATCTATGTATAGCCCCACAAGAAGCAAAGGTCACACCCTACTTGGTTTATATTCATGATATAAGAAACAGTACCAAAACCACTCAACAAGCCAAGGTCACCTCATTGAAAGATTTTCACACCAAGATCGATTAGAGATATGAAATGAAATTAAGCCCAAAGCCAAAAAGAAAGTTGGTGGGAGATGACAGATGCTGCTATGATCCTTTTATGATGTCACCCAATGTTCAAAATGACGCTAAGTGCTTCTAGAGCGGTAAATAGGAGTAGCGTTTAATTGCTTAGGCGGAACCTATGCGATTTTATTTTTAAAGACAAAATTCCAAAAATTAATAATATAATGAATACTATCAAATAATTTCATAACAAAAACTAATTATCTAGTTAAGTAAATTGAATTGGAAATCATAAATATTGAAAATATAAGTTTTTTTATTAATTATTATACAAACATTCTTTGTTTTTTAGTTTATTATCTTTATTTTATTTAATACTTATATTATTAACTAAGTATTTAATATATAAAAGAACTTATATAACTATATATATAAATTTATATAATATACATAAAATTGTACACGCAAATTTATCTAAACGTCTCTTCCTTATTTTGAAGAGTAGTGTCACCTAGGCTCCTTTATTTTCCATAAATAGTATGACGACAATTTAAGCTCCTTTATATTCCTTCCTTGTTACTTTATAAAGCCATGTACATAATATAGTTGTTAATTATAAAGGTTCCTTAGCCCACTCATATATATACACGCACGCATATAGCAGCCATCTATATATATACACACGCATATACACTTTACATCTGGAATATATACCTGAAGAAAGCATTCTTTGTTTAATGGTCTTTTCATGATCGATGATTTTTTTTTTTTTTCTGGGATGATATTTACATAGTACATTATTGATACCTCCTTAATTATATTATTTTTTTAATTTATTGAATGATCTTTATATATATATCATAATCGGAACTATTTAACGCATACATCATCATTTCATGATCATTTTCATAAAAAAATCAATAATATTGGAGTCATCAATTATATATATATCGAATAAATCAATAGTATTAATTGTTAACAATGAAAATTCTTATGGTGAATCGTTCATTTATTTTATACATATAAATGACTAAATAAGATTAATGTTGATAATTTTTGATGGAGATAATCTTGAATTGATGGTTTACAAGTTGAACGATTGTGATTATAATACATGTATAAATGAGTAATTGAAATAATAATCTAAGAAATGAAGCATTGCAACTGGATATATTCCAACCAAGATGAAAAGGTTGATGGAAATGGTTGTTCTTCCGACCGACCAACCAACCCAAAAGTTTGACAATATAAAAATAAATCAAAGTTATATCTTTCCACATAGCTAAAAGTTATTCCACGCTAGCTACATTTATAATTAACTTAATTATGATGTTCTTGTATTACATATAATCAAATATGGTGCTTCCACGCTATGCATATATAGATTATTTGAAACAAAGTTGATCGTTTGAAGGCCGGCCATCTTCTAATTAACATTTATCTCAATCTTCTTCTCGATCGAGGCAGAGACCCAGATGCTCCATCTCTACACTGCTCCATCTTCTCTGAATATTATTCTGCAAAATTTGGTACGTAAGTGCGTGTTTATTTACTTAATTACTTACATATCATTAATTTTTGGGTACTTTTGTCTTTAATTCATTTTGGCTCCATCCTAGACGTGAAATTCCATAACCCGACCCACGGTTTGAATGTTTGATTAATCCAAACTGGGTATTCCTTTTCTTAGAATAATTTAAATAATTAATAATATTTATTTCAAAAATGTCGAGGGAAACTCTCGTCTATCGTCTATATCGTCGTTGCATGAGATACACGAACAAACACTGTTCGAGAAAAATAAGAGAATTACGTTGTCGTAGGGTCGTAGCTTTGATTATTTTGTTCCTGACCTAAGCTTTGACTAACGTGGACCATATTGGTCTTTCGTTGGCCTACCTACCGGCCGAACCAAGTGCTCTTGTTCTTTTTGGAACGCATCTCTAATCCTTGCTCTATTCCCGGATTCCGTCAAGCCATTTTTGTTTTTTCGATTGAAAGCTGGCCGGGTTTCTTTATTTATCATTACCTTGATGAAATAATTCAAAAGGTGTATTTGCACTATCTTTATTCCGGACACTTGATTATTTTTATTATTTTTTTTTCTTTCTGTTTTCAGTCCGTCCCTGCTTATTTTAATTTTAATTGCACCTCTACCTTTCCCTCTCCCTCTCCCACACGTTTGATCTCTTGCTTGCCTTATTTCAACATCTGACTCATTTCCATTCAAGAAACGCAACGAATATTGTCTTCGTCCTTATCAAGGATCAACCAATATATTTATTTCCTGTCTAATTTATGTTGTTTAGGTCGCTAATATTATCAGTTATGTAGAAATTATGGTGGGTGGATTATCTAAAAACGACGTGAATAGATAGATATACACCTTGAAAGTTTTAACCTTCCATACATGTGAACTCCGGTCACTTGCCAACATTTGTTGTGTGCGGAGTACAGTAATCGAAATTTTAGAACAAGATAATCACGTCGAATTCATTCACAAACCAACATCAAATTTGTTTATCTTGCCGACAATCATCCCATAATATTCCAAATTCTATTTCTGTTAGGTACCAATCTAATTTCAAATTATAATAAAGAAGATTAGTTTTGTTTAACAACTTTCAGGCGTAGGCGAAGAGGCATGATTGATTGATAAGTGAGTGAGACCTACATATATGTATATATGATCTTCATCATTAGTGATGACCCTTCTGTATGCGCTGGCGTGTAAGCTGGAGTTGTAAGAAGGCACCGCTCGCAATATCCCATTACACGTCTTACACTAAAGCTATATGGACCTGCTCTTCTTTTTAACTCGTCGACGTTCTAAGCCACCTACCTTCACATCATCAACTTATCTATAAAAATATTTACACACTTGTGATCGATTACCCACGAATTATGCCTGATCTATCTGTCTTCAACAAGATTCACCGAAAAAAAAATGTTAAATAATGATTCATTTCCCTCAAAAAATCTTGAATTGCTGATATTGGCTCGATTTTGATCTCTTTGTTGTAATGTTTTTTTTTTTTTTTTTAAGTATTGTCATTGATTTCAATGAATTAGATCAAGCCACATATTTTTTTTTTTTTAAATTTTGCTATTGCCCTAACTATTCTATAGGTCTAGGCACAGTTCGGTATGGTACGATATTTGGTGATACTAAAATCATACTATTTTATTTTAATCGGTTTGGTATGGTTCGGTATTCCACAATTTGAAATTGATATCGGACTGTACTGTACCGATTAAATTCGGTATGGTTTCGGTTTTGAGTCAAAATTTTATGGATTTAGGTGAATGCTAATGAGGAATTATGGTTTTCTAGTGTAACAAATTCGCAATATTTTTTTTTTGTTTCTATTATTAATGAGGAATTATGATGCCAACTCCTTAGGCGACTACTAGTATTGTTAGTATTTAGGTTAATAAAAATGGTTTCTAATGTAGTTCAACAAGACTATTTTCAAGTATGGTAGACAAGTTAATTTTGATTAGATAAATTTATTATCACTAGGTCACAAAAAACTCATAATAGTTTTTAGTATATGATTGTTAAATCAACTAATAGGAAAATAGTTTTAGTTATTAAAAAAAATAAAAATGCTAATTCGATTAGGTATCGGTATGAGACGATTTTTCAAAACTTCGAAATCGAAACCGTACCTACTTGAATCGGAATCGGTTCGATACCGTACCAATTATCACATCGATTTTATTATTCAGTATTTTTTCAATTTGATTTAATCTAGAACGGTATAGTTTCAATTTTTCGATTTTATATGTCCACCTCTACTATTCAAATTTGAGATTTATAAGAAATTTTAGTTTTTTTTAACTATGTACCTCTTTTAGAATTTACGATACCCTTGCTTTACCTCCGAGAAGCTTCGTGGCAATTTATTACCACTCCAGTCCTCCACCCACATATGCACTAATGTGGGCCCCGCGCCCAACCGTTACATTAGCTCAGAAGTGGCCACACTTGCTCAAACGTGCTGAAGGCGACGCGACGCGACTCTTCAGGCTCCAAACGCGGAAGCATAGATATAGCGAAACGCGTTTTTAAGTCATAGCGGCAATTCAGACCCCAAAAAAAAAAAAAAAAATTGGCTACCAGACTGGATACGTATGGTGGCGAAAATAAAATCGGAAGGAGAAGAAGAGACGTTGTACTGACTATTATAGCAACTAATATATTTCTGGCTTCGTTTTTTCGTCTTGTAACTCTACTGTTTATTTGGAGAGAGAAAATGAAGGCGTGAGCGTTTTCTAGAGAGAAATAGATTGGGTGGAGTGGAAGAGTGCGAGTGAAAGCGAGGTTGGAGCGGGGGTCAATATTCTATTCGAAGCTAAGATTTGCATCGGTTTTTTGTATTGCCCAAGTGAAAACGAGAGTGGAGTGGTTGAATATTTGAAAATTGAAGTGAATCGGGTTTTTGGAGGTCACAGTTAGGTTGTGAGTTTGAAAATTGGAGTGAGGTCAGGGGTTTCCGAGAATAACGACGGCGCTATCTCTCCTGCGACAGGTCCTGTGAAAGATGAGTCAATCAAGAGGCTCGAAGACGGATGTGGAGACCGGAAGGCGCTCCAGTGTTGACTTGGACGATGAAGAGTCCTCGGCAAGTCCTTTCAATATTGCTAGAACGAAAGATGCTTCGGTTCACCGCCTCAGGCGTTGGAGGGTACGTATAAAATTTATCTTACATTTTTGTTGATATGCTTTATATTTTGCAATTCTAGAGTTATGCTATTTTTGTAATAAAAGTACTTTGCGACTTGTTCTTTGTCTATGTATGTAGTTTTTATTTGTGTTGTGTATCTTCCTCTATGACTTATGAGTCAATGTGCTCTTCAACACGCTTTGGTTTCTATTTTTGGAAAATTACAGTTTCTAGCAACTGGAGTTGGGATTTTAGTATTTGATGTTAAAAGGAGTTTATTGTTAGGTTTGGCTGTAAAGTTTTCATCAATAGGAAGAGGGCTAATGGTCTGTTCAAACGGAGTTAGCTTTAGTAGGTCCAAAACTGGAAGTCTAAGCTAGAAAGTCGTGCATGTAAAGCCGAAAGAAGATTCTGAAAATTTGTGTGAATACATATGATATTGAAGGATTACTGCCAACCCCTTTTACTAATAAAATCAATATTGTCTCACGGGAAAAAAACTAGATCACAGTTTTGGTGCTTTTATGATTTTAAGGTGCTATATGTAATACATATCATTATGTTGTTGACCCGTGGGGAGTTGTGATGGGTGTCTCTTAGCTTCCCTGCATATCTGGAATGATATGTATGGCTTCATGATTTAATCATCTCAATTTAATGGTTTGGTTTTGTATCTGTCTGCTATAAATGTTGCATATGAGATTTGTTAGTGGAAGTAAGATTTTGATTCAAGGTTGGGGCTTAGCTGATTTTGTTTCTTTGTAGCAAGCGGCACTTGTGCTGAATGCTTCTCGTCGATTCCGATACACCTTAGACTTGAAAAAGGAAGAAGAAAAGCAGCAGACATTAAGGAAGATTAGAGCACATGCACAGGCTATAAGAGTAAGATTTCAAACATATAGATTTACTTTGTTCATGTTCTATTTGTCTTTTAATGTATGATTTTTCTTGTTCTATTTTTTATAGGCTGCCTATCTTTTCAAAGAAGCTGGAAACAACCAAGTGAATGGTACGGACATTGTGTTATTGGTCTTTTAAATTTGTCATGAGTCATTATTTCAATCCACCAGTAGTATGAGACCTAGTAGGACTAATTTCTTTCTTTAGTTTGTCTCACCGAGTAACCTTCTTTTAGTTGTGAGTGTGCCATTGTTCACATCTGGCGTAGCAGGTGCAGTGTTGCTTTACCCTTGTAGCTTCTATGATAACTAACTGATGTTTGATTTCCTCCACTGTGAATATGTTCCAAAATTGATATTCATTTCCAGTGGATTTTAACGATAATACGCTGTTTGTTGGTCTAATCACAGTTTGATATGGCAGTTGATCATTTTTTGCGAACAGTGTTATATTCTTAGGTTACTATACATTTTTTACGGTGACATTGTTGTTTCATTTGTTTTGGGATTGTAATTTGGACCTTTTTTCTACTTGAGTAGGTTGATTGCTAATATGTCATGTATGATCCATTGCGTGGAAATACTGTTCTTTCTAGTTTTATAATAAAGTTGTTGCTTCTTATATATAGGAATTGTGTCTCCAAAATCAAGTTCGACTGGAGAATTTCCTATTGGACAAGAGGACCTAGTTTCAGTGACGAGGGATCATAATTTTTCTGCGCTTCAGCAATATGGGGGGGCAAGTCTACTTCACCTCTTTTGTCATCTGAATTGTACAAAAACATTTTCTTTTATATAATATATATATTTTTTCTGTTCTCTTGCATCAGGTCAAAGGTTTAGGAGATCTGTTGAAAACAAATCTAGACAAGGGTATTCATGGAGATGATGCTGATTTACTAAAACGGAAAAATGCATTTGGATCGAACACATATCCCCGGAAAAAAGCCAGGAGTTTCTGGGTAAGTTCGTTACAGTTGCGAACTTCTTAATTTACACTATATATATTAGTAATAAGAATAAAAGAACAGATTTGTGCTTATATATAATGTATATTTTCTTGTGCTATCTGATAGAGATTTCTTTGGGAAGCTTGGCAAGATCTTACACTGATCATTTTGATGGTAGCTGCAGTGGCTTCTTTAGCCCTGGGTATAAAAACCGAGGTGGGCTATATCTTCTTAATAACTTCACCCTTCATCATAGTAGTATGTGAAACTCTTATGGATGGCCTTGTGAATATTTCCCACTAATGAAGTTCTTCTGTTTTCTATTCTTCGCCATGACAATCTTTTGTTTATTTTGTAGTCTTGAGTTATTGTTGAATAATTTGGCTTTTCGTAATAGTCTAGTTGCGTACGGTGTGAATACCATTCATTTTCAATTCTATATATATACTTTATTTTTTTATGGTCTATGCTTTATATTTTCTTTGTTGCTTACAGGGTATAAAAGAGGGATGGTATGATGGAGGCAGCATTGCTTTTGCAGTTATCCTTGTCATTGTTGTCACAGGCACTGAATCACCATGATCCTTGCCATTTTTGTTTATGTTAATGTTATTTAATTTGATTGTAGGTGGTGTTGTTTGTGTGTTGCTTACCAATTCTCATTAGTTTTTTTCCTAAATCTTTCACCTGCAGCCATTAGTGATTACAGACAATCTCTTCAGTTCCAAAATTTAAATGAGGAAAAGAGAAATATACAATTGGAGGTATGCTTAGCTGTTCTCTGTATACATTTATTTATTGGGATTTAATTCTTTTCTTACTAGATATCTACTCTGGTGATCTTGTGCAGGTCATTAGAGGTGGTAGACGAGTTGAAGTCTCAATATATGATCTTGTCGTTGGTGATGTTATACCCCTAAACATTGGTGATCAGGTAATTATGTTTTTCTGCAAAACTTCTTTTATGTTTAACAATTTTGTTTGAAGTCAAAAAAATTATTAACATTATGGTTCTATATTTAGGTTCCCGCAGACGGAATTCTAATAATTGGTCACTCACTTGCAATAGATGAGTCCAGCATGACCGGAGAGAGCAAGATTGTGAGCCTTTATGCCTGTCCTGTCTTGAATATTTCCTTTGTGTTTTTGCAAATTAAATATTTTTCTTCTGCAGGTTCGCAAGGATTCCAAGGAACCCTTTCTAATGTCTGGCTGCAAAGTAGCAGATGGAAATGGTAGTATGCTGGTAAGGTCGTGATATCTCTATTTTCCCTTTTCTCATACCAACATATTGTTTAGTTGAAAGCTAGGGAGTGATATTCAGGTTGTTAATCGTCTTTAGGATATCTTATTTTTATCAGTACTAGTAATGTAAAGAGACTCTTTTTACGTTGGAATGATTTGTTGGTCTTACCATATAGAGGGAGCTCTTGGCATTATGAAAATTTTATCACTCCTATGTCATATGAACACGGGATTAAATTAAAGATAATGGTTGATCTGTAATTTTTTGTTTTCTTGCTGATTCTTTGCTTTCGGGAGAATTTCCTTTATTTTCTGCACATGCAATTTTGAAATAGAACTATAGATTTTATTATTATGTATCTCTCTTCAGGTAACCAGTGTTGGGATTAATACTGAATGGGGATTGCTCATGGCCAGTATTTCAGAAGATACTGGTGAAGAAACCCCCTTGCAGGTCAGCATTAGTCAACTATTATGTTGAGATAATTTTATTTTATTCGTGGCAGCCTGTACTCAACCATATCTAACTGTGATTAGGTGCGGTTAAATGGGGTTGCTACTTTCATTGGCATTGTTGGACTTACAGTAGCTTTTGTTGTGTTGGTTGTCCTTTTGGTCAGGTAAGTTCCATTCCTGACTTGATCCCATCTCTATGACAATGACACTTGATTTATGTATGCATAATATAATTTGTGCAGATACTTTACTGGACATACATCAAGTGCAGATACAGGTCCTCCATTTAAGGCTGGAAAGACTAAATTTGGAGATGCCTTAGATGGAGCCATTAAAATTGTCACAATTGCTGTATGTCCATACCTTATTGTCGTCTACCTAGTTATATATATTGAATACCAATGTTATTGACTAACATGAAAATATTTAGGTCACCATTGTTGTGGTTGCCGTTCCGGAAGGGCTCCCCTTAGCTGTTACCTTGACGTAAGTCTGTTCATTCTTTTGAGCTAATTCTAATTTTTTTAGCTTTGCCCATTTGATTTACTGAGTTACCTGATCTTATTCAACAATAAAGTGTTGTGTATCATGTACCATTTTTATCTGTAAAATCTGTTGACGTGCATTTCTCTTTTAGTTTCTATGTAATGAGCTTTTTGGGCTTCCCCATCCAAAGAAAAAAAAAACTTTTATTTTTACATTCTTCGTTGTGTGCATTTTTCTTTCGACTTTCCTCATTTTTTTTCCTCTATGTCACAGGCTTGCCTACTCAATGAGAAAAATGATGGCAGATAAGGCCTTGGTATGTGTAGTTCTTTTCTTTCATGTTTATGCTTCATGGATTTTAAATATAGGTTCCTTCCTTGGGTTTAAGCATGTACTTGATTCTGGAATGAGTGTGGTGGATGCTAAATGTAGGTGCGGAGGCTATCTGCATGTGAAACAATGGGCTCTGCCACAACTATATGCAGTGACAAGACGGGAACCTTGACTTTGAATCAGGTTAGTGATATTTTTGAACAAGCTGTTGTCGTTTTATCAATTAGGTGAATGTAGTTTGACGTTTCTAATCGACGAAAGTGCTATCCCTCTTAAAATTAAAAAGTTTGGTCAATTGGTGCGAGTGTTGAAGAATTAAAATTTACTGAAAGATATGAGCAAAACAAGGTGTAATGGGTTTGTTTTTACGGTACACAGACTGGGTGACGACACTAGTCTCTCTCTCTCTCTCTCTATATATATATATATTAAAAGCGTAAGACTACTGATAACTGATTTTTTTCTTCTCTTCTACTTCTTTTTGAGTACAGATGACTGTGGTTGAGGCTTTTACCGGCGGGAAGAAAATCAATCTCACTGGAGAGAAGTCAGACTTGTCTCCAATGCTAACGTCTTTGCTTATTGAAGGCATTGCTCTCAATTCAAATGGGAGTGTTTATGTTCCTGAGGTATGCTTAAAGTATTTATGTTTTTTTTATCAGATTATTGGATGGTGAAGGCTTAGACTCCGTAACATAATAATTTTTCTATTGCTTTAATTTTGTAGGCTGGGGGTGATATAGAGGTTTCTGGATCACCAACTGAAAAGGCTATTCTGCAATTGGGAGTCAAGGTTCTTTCTTTTGGTTTTCCAACATCTGTTTTTTCACTTCTCATGTAGACTCTTTGATTCACCACTAATAACTAGTGTTTTTTTCGCAGCTTGGAATGAACTTTGAAGCAGTCAAGTCTGAAACCTCAGTTCTTCATGTATTCCCATTCAATTCAGAGAAAAAACGAGGCGGTGCTGCAGTTAAATTGGCAAGTAATCTTGTTCTTCTGTGTCCGAAGAATTGTTTATTATACGTTCTTCTGTAATAATTTTGTTATGAATATGAATTTCATTTACAATACCTGCGAAACACTATATACTATTATCTTTTTTGCATAACTTCTTTTGATTCCAAGCTTATCAACTTTTACTATGGTTACAGTCCAGTTCTGAAGTTCATATACACTGGAAAGGGGCAGCTGAAATAGTCCTGGCCTGTTGTACAAAGTATCTTGATGCTAATGACCAGTTGGTAGTGATGGACGATGCCAGTGTAAGGATAACCTAGTGGCTTTTACAGAGTAGTCTCAAGATAGTTGCTGTTATCTGTGCGCACTGCTCGAGTGTGACACATCAATTAGGCCTTATCTGTTTTTCATTTTTCTTTTTTCTTCTTTAAAAAAAAATCTGTTATCCATTTTTAAAAAAAATTGGATTTGTATTGCCGTTATTCCTTTCCAGCTTGAGGTAACTTCGGATGCACTAAAAATTTTCTGATCTTTCAAGTCGGACTAAGTACATTTGTAATTTTAACTGAGACTGAAAAGTATAGCATTATTTTTAGCTGAAAGACTAAGAGGTACAGTCGTAATTTTAACTTCTACAAGTTAAATTATTTTGGTAAATATCAATGATATAAAGCTTGTTTTGGAGCTCATGTTCTTACTTGTTTGTGTTCTTTATTGTTTGGATTTTGGAAGTTATTTACCAGATGGATTCCATTTTAGCGAAGTATTTCTTTTGCTGCAGTCAATGACTTTTAGGAAAGCTATTGAGGAGATGGCGGTTAGCAGTTTACGTTGTGTTGCCATTGCATATAGACCATATAAATTGGAAAATGTTCCGACTGATGAGCAACAACTATCTCAGTGGGCATTGCCTGATGACGACCTTGTTTTGCTTGCTATTGTTGGTATAAAGGTAGTGCACCCTCAAATTTACCCACTGATATCCACTGCTAACTAATCAAGCAGATTGTCTAGCTAGATTGCAGCACTACTGTTGCTTGTTTTCCACCATGCTTAACGGTTTTGATAGTGAATGTATATATGACTTGGATTGATCCATAACTACCCTGTTATCAAATTTAAGTTATCAATCAGTTATTGAGCATATTGATGGAACTTGTTCCCGGTGTGCAATACTTACTGATGGTATTGCTGCTGTTTTCTTTGTATTGGATCTTTTTGAGGGAATGCCTCCTTTTACTTTTTTAACCATCATTTAATCTATAGGAATGTGAACCTTGGTGCAGCAGTGCTTAGGTTGTTATTGCAACATGGAAGTTGCGGAGACATGTTTGTCATTGTATTTTAGTGTTGATCTTCTATTTTGTAGAGTAAGGGTAGTTTTAAATGAAAAAAGAAAAAGAAATTGGAAACAGCCTGTCAGCAAGTTGGACTATAGTTGTGTCCTGTCCCTTTTTTAGTTCAATGACTACAAACACAAAAACATTCCTTTTACGTGGAGGACAGTTCCAGTACAAAATTGGGCTAGGATTGAAAAATTCCTGCACCATTTAAAATCTGATGTTCTTAGTTGATATTGTGGTTTTTTGTGGCATATTCTTTTTCCCCCATTTTGCATTCGGTTTTATTTACCTTATGTAGAGAATTGAAAATTGCAGGATCCTTGTCGGCCAATGGTGGCGGATGCTGTGCGACTATGCCAAAAAGCTGGCGTTAAGGTATTACTTAGTAACAAATAAATTTCATATAATGTGAATACCTTATGTGAGCTTATATTTTACGTTTGGAGGTTTTTATATTTGGATAGGAGTGTTTCAAGGCTGTCGAAGACACATAGGATTTTCATAATAACGATAGATATATGTCTCGGTCTGTATTTTAATAAATCCTCATTTTCTTTGTTTAGGATTTTTTTTTTCTGTTTAATATTGTTAGTGGTAGGGTTTTCATAATTGTTTCAGGTTTGGTTCTAAATGTTGTTTGCAGAAAGTGAACACTTGAATGCTGCATTTTTAAACTTCTCTTTTCAATTTGAAAACGTGCAGGTACGGATGGTTACGGGTGACAATGTTCAAACTGCTAGAGCAATTGCTTTGGAATGTGGCATCCTTGCTTCAGATGCAGACGCTACTGAGCCAACTCTCATTGAAGGAAAAGTTTTTCGTGACCTCTCTGACAGAGAGAGAGAAGAATATGCTGAGAAGATTTCGGTGCGATTCCATTAATTAAATATCTTCTTGTAAATAGTTTCAGATTTTTTGCTGGTGTGCATGTTTAAAAATTAACTTTTCGTGGCTTGATTTGTAGAAAAATGTAACTTTATTATAATCCGCAGGTGATGGGGCGGTCTTCCCCCAATGACAAGCTTCTTCTTGTGCAAGCCTTGAGGAGAAGGGGACATGTCGTTGCGGTCACTGGGGATGGCACTAATGATGCTCCTGCACTGCATGAGGTCTTTCAGACATTTTTAATTCTACTTTGTTTTTTCTTTATTGTGGCAATGACCTTACTACTATGCCGTAGTTTATTTTATTTTTCTCCTTTATTGCACATTGAATCTTGATTCAATGTTTTGATGGTTTTTTGGGATCTTCTATATTCGAGTGCAGGCTGACATTGGTCTTGCTATGGGTATTCAAGGGACTGAAGTTGCTAAAGAGAGTTCAGATATCATTATTTTGGATGATAATTTTGCTTCAGTTGTGAAGGTTTGTAATTATATGGATATGTTGCATTTCTTAATTTTATCGCTGCCTATGGTGCGTCTCTTTTCTCCCTTTCGTTTATAACCTTCTTTCCATAAACAATGGATCACACCATCATTTAATGTGCATAATGTTAGTGTTATAGTTAATCATAAAAATGCAATCATACATTCATTCATCCGTTATTCGCATATGCTTGCAATCATACATTCATCCAGGCTATCGGATTCCAGATGTTTGATTGAGCTGTTGGATGCATACACATCGGATACATACTTATTAAGCCATTTGAAAAGAAAGTTCTACCTTTTCGTGAATGAACATGATCTTTTTTTTTTCCCTTTCTATTATTCACGCCAAGATATCACTTCGTATGGATGCATCCTTTCCAAATGTGAAAATTGTACTGCAACCAGATTGGTGACTCTAGCATTGAAGTCTTAATATTGCAGTTTTTTTTTTAAAAAAAAAAATTGGTCATGGGTGACCCTAAATATTCTAAATATTGCTCTAATGTAGTAATTAATAACTAGACAAAAATGACGGACAAGAACATTGTTGACCTTTTCAAACCCAAATATTAGTGATGGGTTCTAGGTTGGCTGAACCAGGGAAACAATATCCATAAGATAGTGCTCCAACTCTAGTTTTGTGCCTACGGAAACGGCATGGCCAGCATAATCCTGCAGTCCTCTGCTGATTTTTAACCTACTTTGGAAACCATCCAAGAACTCGTCTCTCTGACCCTAACTTGCTCTTGCTGCTTTGGAAACCATTTTCATTAGGAGGCGTGTAGAATGTTATCCCACTTCGAAGGAACTTATGTGTAGAGGAGAGGGAATAGAAGAAAGAAAAGGTGATAAAAAAATCGAAATTGCTTTAATTGCTTTCAGGAGATGACAGTAGGCCATTAATTGTCCAGTCAGTCAAGAAACAGTAATCTTCTCCTAGTCATTCCTCAGCTGTTGGATGTGTGTGTGGCTTCACGTGTCTTCTATCTTTTTTGACAAGGATAAAGAGGAATTGTGTTTTTGGGGGTTTGGTTTGGTGTTTCTATTTTCATTGATATTTCGAATGTTGCTTCCCAAATTCGACCTAATATTCAAAGTATTTAATTTTTTTTCCAATGGTTGCAGGTGGTTAGATGGGGTCGATCTGTATATGCAAACATTCAGAAATTCATCCAGTTCCAACTTACAGTCAATGTTGCAGCACTGATTATAAATGTTGTCGCAGCAGTTTCCTCTGGCGACGTTCCACTAAATGCTGTTCAGGTCTTTTGTCTATCTTTCTTTATGTATCTCTACACACGTGTGTGAGTATATGCGTGTGTGTATATATATGTCCATATGTTTCTGTGTGGAGCTGTTATTGTTTATATGTACACCGATGGATGCCTCCTTTTCTCGTGCTTGATGCAGCTTTTGTGGGTGAATCTTATTATGGATACTCTTGGAGCACTAGCATTGGCTACTGAGCCTCCTACGGATCACTTGATGGACAGACCTCCTGTTGGTCGAAGGTGTGGATTTCTGTCTGGTGCCTGCTTCTAACTGATAAACAAAGAACAATTATATGGCCCAAAATTCTTGGTATATTGGCTAGGAAAAGACCAAAAATACTATCATGTTATATTTGTTAGTATATGTTAGTCTCCATTAGTTGCTGAAAATTGTGATTACTTAGTGTGAGTTGAGGCAAAAGTTTCATCTCTTTCTTTCTCGTTTTAGTCTTGCTGGTTTGAATAACATTCTTGTTCCCTTAAAAGACTTTCAGGTAAAATACTCTGTGCACTAGCGAAATGAGACGATCTTGTTTATGACTGACAAAACTTGATCACAAAGTTCCGTGGAAAAAATTGTGTTTCAATGCCTTACCAGTTACTACTGGAAAGGCTATGGTATTCATGGGAAAGGGGAAAGGATAAAAATCATATTTAACACTGTCTCGTGCACACAGATGAGAAGAATATTAGTTTTGTTGTTGAATGTTTTTACCTCTAATTTAGCCTTATCTATTGAATGACAGTAATTGAATGGACTATTTGCTTCTCTGCTGATTTTAGTAACGCACTCATTGTACAATGTTTTACAGTGAACCTCTAATAACGAACATAATGTGGAGGAACTTGTTGGTTCAGGTAAAAGTACTTTTCTCTTTCCCATGTATTTTATGCTACAGACTCTGCCTTTTGGTTTGCATTTCTGATATATTGTATGAAGCTCAGGCTTTTTACCAAGTCGCTGTCCTCCTTGTCCTTAACTTTCGAGGAATAAGTATACTGCATTTGGAACATAACCCCAAGGCTCACAAATTGAAGAATACATTGATATTCAATGCATTCGTCCTTTGTCAAGTAAGTCGTAATAAATTTTTAATCAGTCCTTTTGCGATAACTTGCTTTCTAGTTTTCCTTTTTAAGTTATGCACAAAATTTGTGCAAAAGTGTAGTAAAATGGTTTGCATGGAAAAAATGTCACGAACTTGTTAGTTCTGATCTACTGGAACTTGTGAGGATTTGTTAATGTAGTTTACATGAATGTTGCTGACACTTTGATTAGGGTTTATTGTTTGTTACTGTGTTGTCTACCTAATTGGTTGAGAGAGTTCACATTATGACTTTCTTAAGCACCGATGTTCTACTTGCAGATTTTCAATGAATTCAATGCTCGAAAGCCAGATGAGTTCAACATATTCAAAGGAATTACCAAGAACTTTCTCTTTATGGGAATTGTGGCTATAACTCTTGTACTTCAGGTGAGACTTCAATACTTATGCTTTCAAGTGGCTTTGTTGGAGTGTGCTGGCTGTTTACACCTTCCTTTCTTTAGGTTATCATTGTCGAATTTCTTGGGAAGTTTACTACAACAACACCACTCAAATGGAACCACTGGATAATTTCGATTGTCATTGGTTTTATCAGGTGTGTTGGTAATTTTAGGGTTATACAAGTTTCGCCTGTACAGTACAATCTGGGGTTTATAGTTATCTATTTTTCTTGACGCAACTGTGTTCCCTGCTCCCCTTGCAGTTGGCCCCTTGCTGTTGTCGGGAAACTGATACCTGTTCCAGAAACTCCCTTCTTCAAATATTTCACAAGAATGTTCCGCAGGCGAAGAAATAGTCCACAGGTAAGAATGAATGTGTTAGTATTTTCTCTGTGGTATTAAGCTGCATTGGTATCGTGAGGTTGTGATTAATATGCTTGTTCCTCATCTTTCAGGCTAGTCAGTAGACAGTGAAGAAAATACGGCAGTTACAGCTTTGGATTTCATAGGTTTCTGGATCTTCATCGTCTCAGTTTTTGGCTAACACATCATATTTTACGAAACTCACAAACTAATCTTTTGTCAAGTAGGGAGTAGCAGCAACTCAGCTTTGCAAAGAAGCTATAGTACATTTGGTGTGTGCCGATGGATTTTTACTTGTGCAGCCTCTATATACTTAGATTGATTTGTGGTGTTCCTAGTTTGACATGTTTTGGGATGATTGCTTTGTGCAAAAACATATTTCAACAGTCAGCAATGTCCTGAACCAATGACTATTGTTTTTCTATATCTTCTGGTGTGTTGAATTGTTTCTTCGTTAACTGGTTTTTCGCTCAAATTTTGATGGTTTTACACGAATTACTCTACAAAACATTACGCAGTTCTTGGCTAACAACAAAATGATTCAGTGGAAATTCAAACGATGTAAACATGTAGCTGCCTAATATGTTTTTAAGTAAACAAAATTAGAACTGGAATTTTACATTTGACATCGTACTTGAATTTATTATTAGCAGTCGATGTTCACTCATTTTTGCTACCGAACTAGAATTTTAATATTAGTAATTGATGTCCATAAAATTATGTATAGATATGTTAGAACAATAATTTTTTTTTTAATTTTCAATAATTCCGATTTAAAAAACACGTAATAGAACAATTATGTTTTTAATAAAAATTATTAAGAAATTTAATTGAATAATTTTAAATATTAAATATAATTTAAACAATTTAAAAAAATACACATAATATAATATATATACCTTTACCTTAACAGAAATTATTAAGAAATTTAATTGATTGAATGTACTTGAACACTAAATGATTTAAAGAAATCTATTATTAATAATAAAGCCCAAGATGATAATTAAAATTGGTACAAAATTCAAAAACGCGAACAACATATTTTCCACAAAAGAATCGCATATATCAACTATTTTTGTTACCAGAATGTCAACCCTTGGATTAAACTACCAGTAACAGATGCATAAATCTTGAAACCCCCATAATTTTGTTATTATTTTCTATTTGAAAAATGTCACTAAACGGGGCCTAACTTTTTGGTTTGGACATGAACGAAAAATGAAAATAGCATATAGAAATTAGGAGGGTGAACAATGGATACAATCGTTATTTGGATAGATTCCGGTGGAGCAGACGATGGAACAGTGGGTGCATATCTACCGATATCGTATGCAGGTGATTGGAGCCCTCTTTGGAAACCTTCGCATAACATCATGTCTTCAATCTGTAAACCAATCAATTGGGTAATATATATGCCCCTCATAAGGAGAATAATGTACAATGATCTCGGTATGATATGATTATACATACCTGCACTCTTTCACTGTCTTTCAAACTTCTCTCTATAAAATCTCTGTCATCCTGAGAATCAAAGCATTAAAATAAAAATAAAAACACAGCTGGAATCAACATGATGAAACAAGACCATCGAAAATTCAAAAAAAAAAACACAGCTCGAATCTGTCCGAGATGTCTGTTATTTACAACATAATTCCAGTACTTGGCGGTTTGATCAATAAAGAGAGCTGAGCTGTGTGACATTACTTAGAAGAAGTAAATGATTCAGCTTGTTTGCACATTTGAACTTTCAGCAATCAGAACTTTTTACCCAATAGGGGTTGTCACTAAATCAGTTGGTAGACCAGACTAAAAACCGATTCGCAATGTCATGTAGGTCTCTCAGGGTTTGGGATACACTTATGCCTACCCAACTTAATTTTTTTGATTAAGCAGATATAAGGTATCTTAGTAAACTAGATATTACCTTAAAAGAAGGTTCAAGAAAGTAATCAAATATCACTTGACATTTTTTGGGTCCAAGTGGCAGTACTAGATTGGTGGCCTTTTGATGGTCCATATCTATAAGAAACCACAAAAAAAGTTCAATAGAAAAGCTTATGGAAGCAACAAATGGAATGATGGTTGGCACTTTTAGTGACTGATCAATTACCTATTAATCATGAAATTTGGATACACAAAAGCATATATCGCTTTTGATCCAAGCCGATCATAATCATTTTTTCTTTCTGACAACCCCCCTTCACAATTTTGTATGCTGACCTTTTCATATATCTATAAGATCAACAACAATGCACTCAGATGCAAAGGCAACCATCACAGCATGAGAACCAATCAAACAACTTTAGACCAAAAACGACAACACTAAATAGATAAATGATACAATAGCAAAAGCTCTTGACAGAAGTCTACATAAGGAAACACTTGTTCTGAATGTACTCGAACAAAGTTATAAAATAAGTTTTACCCATGGTACATGAAGGTCTCTCGGACAGACACCTTCAGAGCTTTATGTAGCACAATTTTTTTGCAACGGGAACATAAGTTAAGAAAAGTAAATCAAAAAGGGAAACATACTGTGGTAGAGTAACCGTGGAGATTAAGACCAGATGCAAGGCCTTTATGTGCATAAGGCACGTGATATCCCCCATCCAAGTAGTTGTAACAAAAGACCTGCAGCAAGAAATGAGTAAAGAGTAATCAATTGTTGGCTCAATCATCTTAAACATAATAACAGTTATCCATGTGATATTTCAACAATGAGATCCACTAAAGACTAAAGAATCTTGAGATGACTTTGCCGCAATGTGAAGACGGGGCCAGCAATAAATTACTTTCTCAAATGTAGAAGGGGCCACCAAAGCCCTTTTAAATTAACAATAGAACAATTAAAGTTCAAATTGAAGTTTGAAACCAGGCAAGGAAAATTACAAGATGAACAAGTATGGAATATACCTTCCAGTTGCATTCAATCGTATAAGCACGCCTACAAACAAAACTCAATGAAGAATCAATCCCATAGTTACTTAGTATTTCTGAAGAGCTGCCAAGCCATTCATTTTCTACTATGTCTGCATCCCTGTCAACATCCTGCTCCATGTTGAGAAGAACAAAAGGTCCCCAAGTAGCTACTTTAACTGGTATAAGCCCAAACTCCTACCCTTCATGGCCAGACAAATCAACCAAATTATACCTACATTTGGAAGAAAATTGTACAATAGTGGGAATGTGAATGCATCCAAAATAATATTGCAGCATACATGTTCATTGAAATTCTGTATTCCAGTTATTCTAGTTGCCTTCAGATGTGCACCATCTAAACCATACGTTCACCCCTGCAATTGGGTTTGCATGCATAAGTAACGGAAAGATCAAAGCAATCTCATTTCCCTACCATATGAGTTAATTATACAGAATTCATTAACAAAACTATAATCCTTCCATCCAAAGATAATTGCTACTTTTTTTTTTTGGCTGAAGATTTACAAAAGATGGAGAGCAAAAATTATTGAAAGTTCCATAAAGAAGTGTTATACTTGGACAGTGGGCTTAGTTTTTAGATTGGTTAATAATGGGGATGTAGTATGGTAGTAATGTACAAGAATCAAAACACAACAATGTAATTTTACAGCTTATCACTCGAGGTCGCCACCTTTTGCTTGTAAGATTGGATTGGATAAGTCATTAGATTCAAGGCATGTTGAAGTAAATGTCCAAATTGTGTCCAAGTTGAAGGGGATACATTTCCCTAATGACCAATCCATTTCTTACTTTCAACTTGGATAAACATTCGAAATTGATCTACACTTCTTACTTGGACATAATTGTCCAATCCAATCCAATCCTAGGCACCTTACTAAGGTAAGTTAATACAGACGCTTGGACTACTTTACATATTTAGCAAGCAATGAGGAACGTAATGAGTGAGCTTACATGATAAGGGCACACAAAGCACGACTTGCGGCCGCTTCCATATGCAAGCACCGATGCATGATGTCGACAAACATTGTGAAAAGCTTGAAGCTTGCCTTTACTATCTGGGCACACAACAAACTCAACATTTCCCAATCTGTTCAATTTACAAACTAAGTTAAAACCCCAAAACCTACCAAGTAGAGCTTAATTACCTAGTTACTAGCCAAAAGCTTCCACCTTCCAGTGAAAAATTCCCCAGCAATTTTGATCTGTTCAGTGTATCCTGACATCCAAAAACCATTAAAATTTCATAACCAATATCATTTTCCTTCCGTTTGTCAGTAACCAAATAGAGATCAATCTCAAATAAAAATTAAGATTAATTAGGAGCTGCTGACCTACGGCCTGCCAGCCACTGTAGAAGAGGGTGTCGAGCTCGAGGGAGTAAAAAGAAGGATCGGTGTACCATGAGCTGGGCGGAGTCACGGCTCGCCCAATTGGGATGGTGGGGTCGAATTGATCCACAAGTGTTGGAGCTCCGGCAGATGAGACTTTAGAGGATTGTGGAGGGTGAAGGCCTTCAAGTTTGAGACTTTTTCTTGAATTGGGAAAAGGGCATGGGATTTGGGTCGAAGAGGTTTGGGTGGCATAATTGCCACCGTAATCGCTATCTCCAATGGGATTACGCTGCTTGCACGGTAATACGGCACAAAATTTCAAAATGCAATAGGAACAAAAATTTACTTCAATTTACTTTGATAACGGCAGTATCGTCAATCCCGTTACAATAACTATCCATCTCCGTTATTAATATCGTGAAAACTGATGACGGACAGTCATATTACAAAAATTTTAAGGGTAATTTAGATATTTGATGTCTCTTATTAAATTTTATATCAACTTCTTTTTAATATACATTTTTTTCCTCATATATATATATATATATATATATATATATATATATATATCTCCCCCCTCTCCCCTATCCCTTCAGTGTGACTGAACTCTTGCCACCTTCGCCGCCCTCAAATCCGACCACCATCGACCTCACCACCCAACTCAAATTCTTTTTGGCGGAGACTCTCATATACTTTTATCTTCTTTTTTTGCCCTCCTCTGTCATGTCCCTAGACAAATGGGTTTTCAATATGGAAGCTCACCCACTAAGAATTGTGGCCAGACATGGTGCAAAAAATTCTAGAAAGGCAAATAGGAAGGATAAGCCGAAGATTAAATTGCGTGGCAGGAAGGAAGGCCGAGATTAACAAGTTTTCTTTTCCGATTATTAATTTGGTAAAGTCCTAGTGTAATTCAAGGGACCAAGTAGATGATGAAGTGCATTTGTATGAGGAAAATTTTGAGCTTTACAGATTTCACCGATAATAAATTCAGTGACCAAAAATCGAAAAATCAAACTTACAAATTTGACCATTTCGGTAGTTATTTGAAAACATTGCCAAAATTTAAATAAATAGAAAATTTGTAACGACCTGTCCCGGAATTCGGGATTAGATTAGTAACTGACCATGATTAGTGGGGGTTAATCGGTGATTAGTTGGGTGGAATCGGACGAACGTGGCAAAATGACCGTTTTGCCCCTAGTCATGGGGGAAACATTGACTTTTTATTCGGGCGGTCAAATGGACTTTGCCTGATGACCGTGATGTAGTTTGGGTCGTCACGAGTTCATAGACGGGTGGCACGTTCGATTCCGACGTTCGTGGTGAAAGTTATGACGTTCGGAAGTCCAGGGGCATTTCCGTAATTTGGACGAATTAAGGGAAAATGTTGACTTTTTTATCGGATGGTCCGATGGCCGAGTGCCAAGGACCGTTAGGATGGTCTCGATACCCTGAGTACAACGACAGACGGCACGCGTGGAACGGACATCGGATGACCGAGTTACGGGTCACGGAAGTTGGAGGGCATTTTGGTAATTATTGCCCTGAGGGCATTTTGGTCTTTTCACCACGGGTTACTGTAGCAGCCGTGGGAGACCGTTGCTGCCCCACCGTGTGTGGCGGTTCTGCACATTTCAATTGATTAATCAGTAGTGGACTGTCTCAGGGGTTTGTTTAATTGGTTTGAGGATAATGGGGACATGGTTGAATGGCTTGGACAGTTTCAGAGCACGGGCAAACTTAAAAATTCGTTGGGCTCCGTTTGCGGGAAGCAACTCTCAGTGAGTCTGGGAGTGTCTCCCACGGGTTGCCGTCTGCTCGATCGTTTAGCTGAGTAGTGGAGGGTGTGAGGTTCATTTTCGAACCTGTGAGAGAGGTGAGAGTGAGAGAAATTGAGTTCGGAGGAAAAATCGAAATTTGAGGGAAAAATCGAATTTAAATTGTGTGAGGAATTGGACGAAACTAGGGTCAGTAATCGTCTTCTGGGACCCTTTGGAGATCAACCGTAGCTATTGGAAAGGGATTCGATAGCTGTTTAGCCATGATCACTGGTTCCTGTTTCAGAGTTGTGCAGGGACTATGGACGGCGACTTCCAGGTGAGTTTGTGTTCAATTGGTCGTGTTAGAGTGTTCTATTGGGTCCCATTAAGCTCCTGTTTAGGTTAATTTGGAAATGGAATTGAGTTGAGTGAGTTTGGAATGTCGACCCGATTTGAGGTCCGAGTTTGGATGGATCGATTTAGTCAGTGTCGAGGCTAATAGATGACATAGAACTGGAATTAAATGGTTATAGAAGAGGGTGGGATCAAAAAGGGAAGGAATTGATTGAGAATTGATAGCTATCTAACCGGGTTGTCACGCGGGTTGCAGGACCCGTTTGCAGAGGAAACGGGCGAAGAAGGCGAACTGTTCACCGTCACTGTAGCAGGCGCGTGGGTGTCACGCGCAGCCGCTTGCGGCGGCGCGTGACGGCGCGTGGGTCCGATTTTCAAGGTGAGTTCAAAACGACTTTTGTCCTACACAATGTAACGAACATTTTAGCGTTGGTTTCGAAATTTTCGGACACTGTCTCGATGTTATTCCGAGGGTCCGAAGGTTTAGGTTACATTTTTAATTAACGATTAATTCCCGGAAAATTATGGGGAATTAGTATGAGGTTATTTGAGACCTTAATGACCCGGGAATGTGTTTTCGGATAGGATTCGAGTTTCTGGAAAATGCCGGAAATTACGGGAACGCGTACGGCGCGAAATCGAGCCTTAAAATTGGTGTGTGAGAGGACGTTGCTTTCAAAATTTAATGCATGCATAAATTATTTCTATGATTTTATGATTATGATTATGATTATAAGTTGTGATTGATTTTGATTTCCGTGTTTTTACGTATTCGATTCCCGTATTTATACGTATTTTTACTATACATGTGAAATTACACATATTTCGAGACTATGGTCACTCGTGTGCTTAATGATGGTTTAATAAAAGAAGTTATACGAATTGGGTGTAAAATGATTTAAGAAGGTTGTTTATGATTTGCGAGTGTGACTTACGATTTTGACACGTTTTTCGAGAACGTTCCGGATTTGCACGTTTTACGCGATTTCGAGTTATTGTGATTTGATCACTGTTGATGTTTGAATCGGGGAATTAAGATGAGACTTGTGATTTTGAGGATTTTAAAAATGGGTTTTGAGTATGTTCTGCTTGGATCGTGATTTTGGTGATTATGGTTGTGGGTTTGATGTGTTGAAAATGAAAATTGAGAAAGAAGTGATTTCTAAGAATTAAAATGGATTTGAAAGAGGTGATTTCGGGCTTAATGCTCGGGGCATAAAAGTAATTTTGATTTACGCGATTTCGGTTTTCGGAAATAATAAAGCGGATTATTAGTTTGGGTTCGGAATGATGCTTCCGGATGCCGGCTTACGGAATCATTGTTGCGAATTCGAATTCGGTAATGAAAAAGGATTTAATAAAGTGATTTGGTATGATTGTGCATGCCCCGTGTTTAAGGATGATTTGAACATGTTTTGCGAAGTAAGGTTTGGGAATTTGAATGTGGAAACTCGGACCATGGGTCCTGTTGTGAAAAATGTGATTTTGGGATGGATCCCACGTTGTCGTGATTGATAAATGTTTTGGGGTTTAAAGACCCGTTGAAAACTGTTTGGGGGTTCAAAGACCCATTGAAAACTGTTTTGGGTTTAAAGACCCGGGTGCTATTGCTGGAGCACGTTTTGAGTTTAAAGACTCGGTTAATTGATGACGGGGGAGGGTGTCAGGACCCACCCCGGTTTCACCCCGAAACCCGAGGTAAATCCTGCTCCCGTCTGACTCCCCGACACAACACTCAAGTACAACTCACTCAAAAGTACCCAAAACTCAGTCAGACGCAGGAGAACCTATATAAAATATTCTGAGGTTATAATTTACAGAGCATAGTACGAAACACAAGGAAAATAAAAACCGATAAATTACACGCACACGGAAGACTTTAAGCTATTCCGGGATCCCTCACGTCACTTCTATGCCTCGGACACTGCCTCGACGTCAAGACCCCGCGCTCGCTCCACAACCTGGAGGGCAAGTTAAAAACAAAAGGTGTGAGTGGACCAGAAGAAAAGAAAAGTTCTAAACCATTTATCAGAAAACTGAGTTTAACCCTCCGTTTTGAAAACCACATGCATAACCAACAGGTATTAACACAGTTATAACTCAATTCGCATAAAACATCATAAGAAACAGAAACACTATATTACAGTTATGGAAATCATGGCATGAGTATCAAACCCGTAGCATAAACCATAAAACTCAAATCATCATTTCCCGATCAAACCTGCTGGACCTATCCGAGTCTTTAAACTCCCGAGTCTTTAAACTCAATCCAGGCCTTAATCATATCCGAGTCTTTAAACTCCCGAGTCTTTAAACTCAAGGCCTACGGGGGAAAATCAACATATCCGAGTCTTTAAACTCCCGAGTCTTTAAACTCAATCCGGGCCCGTCCCCCGTCAATATCAACCCGGGTCTTTAAACCCAATATCCAGATCCAGCAAATCCAATCCATATCCAGTGTAAAACCAATTTAAAATCCATCGCCAAATTCGAATTCGAAATCCCCGGTTCGAAGCCCTTCCGGCGTTCAGAACCGTCATTCCGAACCCAAATCCGGAAATCCACTTTTCAACTTTAAAACCAAATCTCGTTTTCCGAAATCCGATTTTAAAACCGAAAACTTTTACTCATCGAAATCATGTTCCAAGATCCCGTTATAATCATTAGAAAACCACTTACAATTGAAATCCCAAAACCATATCATCAATTTCAAAAACCAACCATTCCTCGTAAAACGTGCAAAAACCGAACTTCCTCGGAAAAAAATGTGCAATAATGTAACCCAAAACATATTCGATAAACATAGAATGACGATTAAAACCATAAAACAATTATAGAAAACAGTTATGCATGCTCGAGTTTAGAGAAAAGGTCCACTCACAGTACCGAGCCCTCAATCGCGTCCCGAACATCCTGCACGTTCCTCGGCTTCCTCGGGAAATCCCGATCCTGTCAAACACCGTTAAAATACATCACTAATACATCTACGAAAGTTTACCTAAATTTCCTCAAAATTCCCCGAATCGAAAACGTAAAACCCGGGACCTTAAACCTTCACCCTCGCGGAACTAAACTCAAACGACGTCTGATTGACCCGAAACCAACGCCATTGAACTCACCCTAACTCCTAGACCAACAACCATGTTGACTACTTCTCCAACCGCCGCCGCACGCGCCCCCACGCGCCTCCCAAAGTGGTTGCGCGTGGCCCTCACGCGCTGCTACAGTGCACCGTCATCAACCTCGACTCACTGTGTTGAACCGGCGCTGCAACCTGGACCGGCGAGAAGAAATCTCCACCGTCCGGCCACCATTTCATCTCCTCTCTTTTCCTATAGCTTCGTTCAGGCACCATGAATTCATCCCCCTACTCCCCTAACCTCGACATGGTCCCATCATCGTCGATTCAAGCTCGAACCAGACGGCCATACTCCCCCTGTTTCACGATCCATCCGCTCCGGTCACCCCCCGTCACGGTGGCAACACCAGACTCTTCCTAGGGCCTTACTGATCCTAGACCAAACAATCCTAGACCTTCGACTCAGCCCCAAACGTCACGACTTTGGGTTCGAACATCACGGCAAAACAGAGCACCAGAGTGCCTGCCGTCGTCTGAGCTCCGCCGTGTACGCCCCCGTCACGGCGACCATCCTAGTCGACGCCTAGGACCCTCCTGAACCTCACCCTGACCTCCATTCCTCTCGACTCTAAGCCCAACCTCACGACTTTCAAATTGAACATCACGGGAAAAACAGAGCAAGAGATCTCACCTTTCGATTGCGTCTCCGCCGTGCGCACCGCCGCGTGCCACGGTGTTCGTTGGACTTCCTGCAGCCTTCTGAACTTCCCACGGTCGTGGTTTGAGTCACCACACGGCGTAGCCACCACCAAACTCTCTCACGGTCTCCCTGTTTCCCCAAAACTTTGCCGCACCACCATCGTGCCGCCGTGCACGATTCCTCCACCAAAACCCGATCACTAGTACAAACACTCCTCCATGTCACTCTCACAAGCACTCTTCACTCCCCCCTTGCACTGAGTCGATCAATTGCTCCCAATTCCTCACCCTCTGTTTCTGTCTGTGTCGAAGAACAACACACGGGCACACACAGTTGCACCCAAATAATTGGGACCGCGCACATACAGGATTCCACCAGAATCCTCTAGTCCTGTGCCACATGTCACCAATCACTCAACCCTTCTCCCACCTGGTTCAATCTCAGCCTTCCATTTCCTTCTTTCTGCACAAATCCCAATGTGCAGAAAGACCAAATTACCCTTATTTTTAACTCATATTTACGGTTTTGCCACTAACTTCCTAGACCCATATCTCACACCTCGTACGTCCGATGACTACGTGCTGCCTGTCATCGAACTCAGGACGACAAGAACTATCTAACCATCCCAGGTCAACGTACCAAAACCCGATTCTACAAAAAGTCAACTATTCCCCCTAATTTACCCAAATTACGGTTAAGCCCTCAACCTTCTGAACATCACAACTTCCTCCTCGGAGGTCGGAATCGGGCGTGTCACCTGCCTATGGATTCGTGACGTCCTAAAATACGTCCTGGTCACCGGTCAAAGTTCATCGGACCTCCCAAACTAAAAGTCAACATTTTGCCCGAACCAGGGGCAAAATCGTCATTCTAGGCTCATGAACCTATCGGGACCACCTAACCGCCGATTAACCTCACTAATCACACCTTAATCAGTCTACTAATCCTGGCTCCCGGGACGGGTTGTTACAGAGGGCCCTTAATGAGTTTAAAGACTCGTGAGTTTAAAGACTCGGTTACTGTGATACCCCCGAGGCCTATTGATTATGTTCTGAGTTTAAAGACTCGTTGATATCCCGGGAAGGCCTGTTTATGCGCATGGTTTTGAGTTTAAAGACTCGGGCGCACTTGATATCCAGCAAAATGATTGACTTGTGATTTATTGATGATTCCTGATGTTTCGGTTGAGTTGGGAAGTGGCCCGGTATATGGTTGTTGGTTTTGGATCATGTTGTGCATTTGGTTTTGATTCGTGGTTTTGGGCTGAGGCCCGGTGTTTAAGATTGCGGGCTAAGACCCGATGGTTGAGAAAGGAAAAATGATTTTGAGGTTCATACGAGTTTTTCCTTATGTTGGAATTTGATACACAGTTTTTCTTAGGTGGAAAATCTTAACCGATTGAGAAATGATTTTCGTATGCATGCATTCGTTAAGGGATTGCTGAAGGTATTTGTAGAAAAGCATAAACCGTATGTTTATTGCTGTAGCCAAAATGGCATTTTATAGGGGTTTGTTTAAGGGATAAGACAGAGCAATTCTTATCTCCTTAAACTGCTTCTAACTGTGTTAGGACAGATGTCCTATATACAAGTAACTGTAGGTAACTGTCTCTAAATAGGACATGTGTCCTATACTTAGTACTTAACTAATGTCTAGCTGTTACTAGGGACTTAAGGTACATGGGTTCACCCTAGGAACTAATGTACAGTGTGTGCTAGGTGTATATATACATAGTCTAACATCCCCCCGCAAACTAGGCACCCGACGGGTGACAAGTTTGGTTGTAAGGTTGTTGTGGCGGGCTGTGAACAATCCTTTTGTGAACAGATCTGCCAGTTGCTGCTGGGAGGGAACGAACTAAACTTGATGAGTTCCAGAAATCACCCTTTCTCGCAGGAAATGATAGTCCAGGGCTATATGCTTTGTTCTAGCATGGAAAACTGGGTTCTGAGACATGTAGCAGGTGCTCAGATTGTCGCAGTGCAGCTTTATGGGCATGGGAGGAGTGAACGTGAGTTCGCGGAGTAGATTTAGGAGCCAAATGCTATCTGCACATGTGTAAGCCAGGGCTCTGTATTCTGCCTCTGAACTGGACCTGGAAACTGTCTTCTGTTTCTTGGAGCACCAGGAGATAAGAGTAGGGCTGAGGAAGATGCAAAACCCTGTGACTGAACGTCTGGTGTCAGGACAGCCTGCCCAATCTGCATCTGAGTAAGCCTGAAGTCTGAGGGGGAAGGGGGATTTGTGAATGGTGATGCCAAGGCCAATGGTGCCTTTGAGATAGCGAATGATCCGCTTGACAGCAACAAGATGGAGGTCGGTAGGATGACTCATGAACTGAGCAGCATGCTGGACTGCAAAGAAAATGTCTGGTCGGGTTAAGGTTAAGTATAGAAGGGCACCTACTAGTTGACGGTAGAGGGAAGCATCAGGCAGTGGGGTTCCATGGTGGGCTGAGATTAGCTGTTTGGAGGCCACGGGGGTGGGGGCAGGTTTGCAATCGAGGAGACCACTACGGGTTAGGACGTCTGTGGTGTATTTGTTTTGGGTTAGATGAAGGCCAGTGGCTGTTGGAGTGGCTTCAACACCTAGGAAGTAGTGAAGAGGTCCCAAATCTTTGATTGCAAATTCATGGGCCAGGCTGGTTTGGA
Organism: Prinsepia uniflora; assembly: GCA_032719365.1. Taxonomy (NCBI): domain Eukaryota; kingdom Viridiplantae; phylum Streptophyta; class Magnoliopsida; order Rosales; family Rosaceae; genus Prinsepia; species Prinsepia uniflora. The sequence continues at coordinate 73,468,895 of CM064863.1, forward strand.
AAGTCTGTATGGCAGATGGAGAGCTACCCGTGAGGATGATGTCATCAACGTAGAGGCGGAGGAACAGAATAGTTGTTGAGGTCTTGTAAATGAACAAAGATGGATCTGCCAGGCTTTGAGTGAAACCTTGGTGAAACAGGAAGGTGCTGTAGCGTTCAAACCAAGCCCTGGGTGCTTGTTTGAGGCCGTACAGAGCCTTGTGGAGTCTACACACATGATTAGGACGTTGTGGATCAATAAAACCAGGAGGTTGTTGCATATACACTTCCTCTGTGAGTGTGCCATGTAAGAAGGCATTGGTGACGTCCATTTGGAGAATGGACCAGCCAAGGGAGACTGCAATAGTGAGGACAACCCGGATAGTAGCTGGTTTGACAACGGGACTAAAGGTCTCTTGGTAATCAAGACCTGCAGTTTGATGAAAACCCTTGGCGACTAGACGGGCTTTGTGCCTTTCGATGGTGCCGTCTGCATGTCTTTTTGTTTTAAAGACCCATTTGCAGCCAACTGCATTGGCATGAGAGGGTAAGGGAACAAGGGACCAGGTTTTCTGGTTGAGGAGGGCAGAGAACTCTGTTTGCATAGCTTGGATCCAGTGGGGATATTTGGAGGCTTGCTTGTAAGTGGAGGGGTCAGGAGATTGGGTAGCTAGTGTGGCATAGGCTTGAGGAAGAGGGTATTTGGAAAGGAATAGAAGATTTCGGGATTTGGAGTGACCTGACTTGCTGCGAGTGGTCATAGGATGAATGTTTCGGGTTGGACGTGGGGGAGGTGAAGTAGAGGGGCTGGAAGGTGATAGGGAGGTTGGAGGACTGTTTTGTGTTGGAACAGAGGTTAGAGGAGTTGGGGAAGGGCTGGTTGGGGCAGAGTGGTGGTGGGAAGTATTGTGGGAAGGTGTTGTTGGGATGGAAGGGGACTGCTGTGAACTGGGAGGTTGAGGGTCAGTATAGGTAGTGACTGTGACAAACGTAAAGTCTGGGGTGTGGGTAGTATTTGAGGGATAGGGAAACTGGTCCTCATTAAAGAGGACATGTCTGCTGATATAGACACGTCCAGTGGGGACGTGAAGGCAGCGATAGCCTGAGTGCTGAGCACTGTAGCCAAGGAAGAGACAGTGAAGGGATCTGGACTCTAACTTGTGTTTGGTGTAATCGCCAAGGTAGGGAAAGCAGGAACAACCAAATGTTCGTAGAAGGGAATAGGGTGGGGATTTGTGATGGAGTAGGAAGTATGGAGAGGACCATTTGAGGACTGCTGTGGGGAGGAGATTGATGAGGAAAACGGCTGTGGTAATGGCATCAGCCTAATAACAGAAGGGGGGACCTGCTGTATTTAGAAGTGTGCGGGCAACTTCAGATATATGGCGATGTTTTCTCTCAGCCAACCCATTTTGTTGGGGGATGTGAGGGCAGGAAAATCGCTGGTGAATACCGTGGGAGGAACAGAAGTTTTGGATGGCGTGGTTAGCGAATTCTTTGCCACCATCACTGTGAAACTGTTTGATGGTGTTGGAGAATTGGGTTGTGATATATCTGGAAAATTTGAAAAAATGCTCAAAGACTTCAGTCTCATAGGGTAGACCCATGTATATCGAGTGTAATCATCAGTAAAAAGCACATAATAACGAAAACCAGAAACAGATGGCACAGGGGACATCCAAACATCTGAATGAATTAAGTCAAATGGGTGTTGGGAAGTGTGGATTACATTATTGAAAGATTGACGAGTACATTTGCTTAAAGCACACTGATTACAGAAGGGTACAGAATTAAAAACAGTAGGATCACTGATGTGCTGCTGATTGGCTAAGGTGCGGATGACTTGGGGAGATGGATGTCCCAGCCGCCGGTGCCAAAGACTTGGAGTGGTGGTGAGGAGTGCCTGGGGTGGGGAATTAGGCTTGATGGGATACAAGCCATCTTTACAGGGGCCCTGAAACAGAATGGTGTTTGTAATTAGATCTCGAATTACAAAGTGTGTGGGAAAGAAAGTAATGCTGACATGTTGGTCCTTAGTGTACTGTGCAACAGACAAGAGATTTTTGCGGATGGATGGGACATGGAGGACATTAGACAGATGGAAAGCTGATGAACCAGAGGAGAATTGGACATTACCCGTGTGTGTGATAGGTAGGGTGGTGTCATTGCCCACCATAACTTGGTCTGGTGTGGGAGGATTTGGGTGTGGTGCAGCAGGGGACATGGTGACATGGTTGGTGGCGCCACTGTCAGGATACCAGTTGGGGTCATTGACAGCGGTGATGTGAAGTCCGGCGAAGGCTTGGGAAAGATCATGATCTGCTGGCTGTTGAAGTTGGGGACAGGCGGCTGCAACATGGCCAAACTTGTTGCAGGACCAGCATTGAGGACCTTGGGGCCTGGCTGGATAAGTGGGAGGAGAACCAAGGACCCCTGGGGAGTTGTTGGAGGGTGGAAAGCGGCCAGAACCACGGCGGGAGAAGGGCCGGGAGCCGCGGTTAGACCTGGAGCCACGGTGGTAATTTGGGCGACCTCTGTGGACATAGAATGTTTGAGGGGCAGGGAAGGGTGCAGGGGTGGGCAGTGAGTATAGAGGGCAGTGGGCGGCGGATTAGAGACATAGGAGGGGTTGGCGACCTGCTGGGCCTCAAAGGAGAGGAGGCGGGCCCGCAGATCATTGAAGGGTGGGAGGGGAGGGAAATTGAGCATGGCGGTGACGAGCATCATGTATTCTGGTCCTAGGTCACGTAGGACGGCAGTGACTAGATCATTGGGAGAGAAGGGTTCATTAATGGCTGCAAGGGAGTCGGCCAGAGTTTTGGCGTGAGAGAGGTATTCAAAGATGGTCCGAGTGCCTTTTGTGAGAGACATCAACTGGAAACGCAGATTGGTGGCATTAGCAAGGGATTGCTGGGAAAAGTTCTGGCGAAGACACTCCCAGATATCTCTGGAGGTTTGAAGACCAACGACTTGGGAGAGAACAGGTTCAATTAGGGTGGCCCGCAGCATGCTGATCAGGGTCTGATCGATTTGGTACCATTGTTGGAAGGCAGGGTTGGGGAGAGGGGCAGCAGGGAATGTAAGGACTGAATCAGAAGTGGCAGAGGTAGGGGAGGACGTCGCACTTGGGGTTGGGAGAGTGGAGGGAGGGGCAGGATAAGTACCATCTATGAAGCGCCAGTAATTGTGGCCAATGAGGAAGGGCTTAATCTGGCTTTCCCAGAGGAGGTAATTGGATTCAGTGAGTTTGACAGAGACTAGATTGGAGACGTGAGTACGGGAGATTGAGGGAGTGGAGCAGGAATCGGTGGCCATTTGAATGAGGGAAGAACAAAAAAGGTTCAGTTTGGGAAGAACAGAGGGATCGGCTGTGGTTATCAGACTAGGGGCTCTGATACCATGTAGAAAAGCATAAACCGTATGTTTATTGCTGCAGCCAAAATGGCATTTTATAGGGGTTTGTTTAAGGGATAAGACAGAGCAATTCTTATCTCCTTAAACTGCTTCTAACTGTGTTAGGACAGATGTCCTATATACAAGTAACTGTAGGTAACTGTCTCTAAATAGGACATGTGTCCTATACTTAGTACTTAACTAATGTCTAGTTGTTACTAGGGACTTAATGTAACGACCCGTCCCGAATATCGGGATTTAATAATATTTAATTGTGATTTACTAATCTGGGATTAGTTGGGCGATTTCGGACGAATTGTGCAAAATGACCGTTTTGCCCCTGGGCGTGGGCAAAACGTTGACTTTTAATTCGGATGGTCAAATGGACTTTGACCGATGACCGTGACGTAGTTCGGGACGTCACGAGTTCATAGACAGGTGGCACGTTCGATTCCGACGTTCGTGGTGAAAGTTATGATGTACGGAAGTCCAGGGGCATTTTCGTAATTTGGACGATGTAGGGGCAAATGTTGACTTTTTGACCGGGATGTCCGATGGCCGAGGGCCAAGGACCGTTACGGAGGTTTCGTCGATACGAATTCAATGACAGGCGGCACGCATCAATCGGAGTCCGTATGACCGAGTTACGGGTCAGGATGCGTGAGGGGCATTTTGGTAATTTACTGCACAAGGGCAGAATGGTAATTTCACGGGTGTTTGAACGGCTACTGTAGCACCGTGGAGGGAACATGGCCAGCGCACGGGTGGTGCGTTTATGGAGCAAATTGATGGCCTAAAACTATTGTTTATAGGTTGTGTGGATTGTTTAGTGGCATTGTGCGATGCCAGGCTGTGTGGGACGGTGGATTTGGCCATTAACTATGGCTGGTGCACGATGAAAAGCAGAGTGCTTCCCACATGTGTTCAGCCTTTCCAGGGCCCAATTGAGCGGATTGCAGTGGGCAATGTAGTTATGGGACTGAGTGAAGTGTTCTGGGATTGAGAATGAGAGGAAAGGAGCAATTTTGGTGTGGAATTGTTCAAAAACCCGAAACTGGTTTTTGAAGAGTTCATTATCGAATTTCGGTTTTCAGGCCAGCCCAGGGCAAATTGATGATTCATTTTGTTCTCTGGGATCATTTCGAGTCGAACCAGATCAAATGGGGCAAGCTTGGGAGCTCCTAGGGCCGTGAACGGACATGGTGGACGGCCGGAAAACTCGAGCTTGAGTTGTGACGATTGAGGTATTGTCGAGTTAAATTAATTATGCTAATTAGTTCGTAGTAGTCCTTATTAACTTCCTGTGAAGTTAATTTGATTATGGTTAAGGATTGGAGGAGCTCTGGTGATCGACCCGTTATGGGTGATCACGGGTTGTCGATGAGATTGATAGATGGTTGATGCTAATCATGGACACAGAACTGAAATTGGTGGATTGATGATTGTTTTAGGATCAAGAACGGATGGAATTGATATCGAATTGAGGGTGTTTGAAACGGATCCTATCACGGGTAATCAGACCCGTTTACCAGTCATTCGGGTGAAGAAGGAGCACTGTAGCAGGCGCGTGGCTTTCACGCGCAGCCACTCACGGCGGCGCGTGACGGCGCGTGGGCACGAATCTCGAGGTGAGGTCAACATGACTTTTATCCTATACATTGTAACGAACATTTTGGGATTGGTTTCGTGTCGATCGGACACCGTCTCGATATTGTTCGGGATGTCCGAAGGTTTTAAATCCAATTTAAAAATACTTAAAAATTCGGGAAAATTACGGGACTTGAATAGGATGTTAATGATGAGGTTAGTGATCCTCTAAATTGATTTGAACAGGATTGGGAGTCCCGGTGATAGTGAGGTGGCCCGGGAGGGCCTATGGCACGCGTATCGAGGCGCTCGGTTAAACGGTCTGTGAGTGGACATTGGTTTTATAAATTCGATGCATGCATAACTGTTTCATGATTGTTATAATTGGGATTATATGATTTATTTTGGATATCAGTGAATTTATATGTTTTCACGCTTTTCGAGGCGATTTACGTGTTTGCACGTGAATCGAGGTTTTCTGGATTTGCACTGATTTCCATAAATATGGATGGATATGATTTCATGAAACGGTTACGGATTTGACAAAGTGAAATCGGGCCAGGGGCCCAGTTAATTTGTTGAATCGGGCTAGGGGCCCAATTGAATTATGAAATCGGGCCAGGGGCCCAGTTAACTTATGAATCGGGCCAGGAGCCCAGTTGACTTGTATATGTGATTTCGGGTCGGGGACCCTAAAATGGAATTGAATAAACTATTTCGGATTTGATTCAACTATTTGGACTTATGACGGTTTTATGGAAATTCGGGGCAGGGCCCTCGTGATATTTTGGAAATGAATAATTGAATGTGTTCCATAAAACCATCTCGATATGAGGATATTTATATCCTGGTCTCCTCCAAGTGTCGGGGACACTGGAGAAGTCACGGTGCATTGCCTGCGAGGGCTCATTATACGGAGCTACCGGACCGTATAGTGATCCAGGAGCAGGATTGCTAGACGTCATGGACGTCAGACATCGGGGATGTCAGAGATATGGACCCGGTGAGACCCCGGGCAGCACGCGTTGCTTAATACCGTGAGATATGACGTCTGGAACGTCAAGCGTCTAGGACGCTAGGCATTGGGGATGCCGGAGATGGAAAAATAATAAATGAATATTACTGGATTGATGAAATAACTCTTGGATTTACTTTTGGAAATTGAAAATATGCTTTGGTTTCCGGGCTAAGGCCCTAATGTTTATTTCTAAATAAATATGGGATTATTGGTTTTTGGTGCATGCATATGATTTTACTGAGGGGCATAAATGTCTTATAAATGTTTTTAACAGACTTGTTTATTTTCGTCCACTCACGGCTTTGGTTTTCAATGCCCTTCAGGTTGATTCCGGATACGACTGCAGCAGAGACTTGAGCATCGCACACCTCCTCCATCGATCCTTACGCACTCTGGAAGCCCGTTTGGGCAATGGCAATCGGTTATCCCTTGTCTGGCGCCTCTTGTCAGACGGGAGCACGTCACATTCCATGGTAATCCTGGGGGGATTGGGATGGGTCGTGTCAAGTGGTATCAAAGCAGGTTTTGCTCTTTCGTGCGCGAAGGACGAGGGTGTGATGTCTCTTTGGGCTGCAGTTCCGTTGTCAACCTGATAGATAGTTTTGGGTTGTATGGTGAATTGGGTGTGTTTGGCCCGATACGCCGTGCATGGTTGCGATTCAACCCAGGTGGGGTTGTATACGATTAACTGGTAATGTGGGACCGTCGGTTCGGTCATGTGATGATGGGTTGTTGTGCCACTGGGCACAACTGGGTTCAGGGAACCCCAATTGAATAATGGTTTGGGAATGCGAAACTCAGTTGAGTATTGGTCTATGTTTTGGACCCTGGTAGTGTTGGCTAGTGTACGGGGTGTTGGTGCATCGGAGTTAGCCGATGACCTTCGTGGTGGAACCTACGATGGAACCCACGTTGAGTTGACGATTGGATTGGATTGGACGTCTATACGATGTCAGGACCGCGGGGTCGGTCAGGTTGTGGATTTTACTGCGGAGGGCAGTTGGGTTCGGTGGAACCCTAGGGTGTGATTTTGGAACCCTAACTTGTAGTTGATGGACCGAAAGGTGAACCTTAAGTGAGAACTTGTGCTGCGACGTGCGGCTGAGGTCTTGGATGACCATGTGGATGACTCTAGTGAGTCTTATGGGTTCGATTTATGGATACGGTTGTGAGATAAAATATGGAATCCTATTTTGGATCGAATGTTAGTATGATGTGTGGATACGGATCTTGACAACGATGACTGTTGGTCGACAGTTGTGTCGAGATATTTGGTTATCGAGGGTATTTAGTGTGGCTTTCATACTTGGGGATGTTCAGGGAACGTCCATTATCCTGATGTGCCAGTGGTCAAATTGGGGGTACCTATAGTCGTGGGGTACGAGTGGTGTTACGGGATCGTCGTTCGGAATGAACGGAGATCCGGGGTAACAACCTTGCACACAAGTGTGCTATGTATGGATGTTGGTATGTTGGTGCTTTTATGCCAATACTAGTATGGATGCCAGTGTGCTGATACTAGTGTTGATGATGGTGCGTTGGTGCTGGTGACAGTAATTGTGATGACGATGAGCCACCAGTTGGGGTGTGACTCTGTCATGATGAACAGATGATTGGTATCTGCGACTCAGTGGTGGTTAAGTCTTGGACTGGATGGGATCCAGTGGAGGTTGTGATGTGTTGGGATAAGTCCTAACAGATATATGACGACAGGTGATGAACGGATAAAATGGTATGATTGAAACTTGGGGAATCTAGGGACGATGTTCCCTATATCATGCGAGTTGGTGGACTTGGGGAGTTGTGGTCAACTCCGAGATTGGTAAGTTGTGTACTGCTTATATATCCAGGAAGTACAAGGAAATTATTGAAATTGGAAAAGTCGGGGAAACCATCCGTAGTATTTTGTGATTGTGAATCACTTGGAACCTGAGGATTGAACCTGTTAAGGTCGAGATGTGAGACGAAGGCAGTATGGTATGCACATCCAGGCAGAGTTGTGGATATTCCGTTCGGAATCGGGGTGTGTGCATACATGATTATTGACGGACGTGAGGTCCGAGTAATGAATCGATCTTGGACACGTGGTGGTCCAAGTAAGGTATGGACATGGGCAGTCCAGTGGTTGGACTTGACATCTCATTGGGAGCATGTCTGTTTCCAACGTGGTTGGAACTCCCGATCCGGGGAGAGTTGTGATTGGGGGAACGAGAGGAGTGCTCGTTTCCGCATCAGTGATTGGTATTCCGAAGTCATTAGGGTTGACTTCATATTTTCTGCCGTGGCAGATGATGATTGTTGCTACCAGTACGTTGAGCGTGTATTGGTTGGTGGACCCATGTTTGGCTTGGGTTCATTGGACACAAGAAGTTTTGTATGATTTTGGATTTGGTGGTGATATGCGTGGTCATCTTTCCACCAAGGGAAATTTGGCGAAGGATTCAATTGAGGGTGTAAGACCCTACGATCAGCGTCCAGATGGATTGTTAGCTATGTGAGCATGTGTGGATCCTAGGTGGATCTGATTTGTGATGTTGTCGACTTTGGTCGATGTGACGATCTAGGATCGTGATGTTACTTGTCGGGTGACGTAGCGATGGATATGGATTGTGATCTTGATGATCCAGATGGGTGGAGAGTTTATCACTCTTACCTTGATATGTGAGTCGTAGATGACGGGACTGAACTTCTTTTCGGAGTGAAGTCCATATGGCTTGTTACTCGGTTGAGTAGGTTTCCGATGTGGTCGGATTTTGTCAACCTTTGACGTGTGAATATTGGGATTGGCTTCCCTATGAAGTCAATCGAGTGTTTTGGAGAGGCAACCGATAGGTTCGGTTACGTTACGTCTTGATGAACGTAAACGAGGTTTTGGGTTTTGGAATCGAATTTCTGGGTGACGATTCAGGATTCGATTGCGAAGCTCGAAAATGGATTACTGGATTTGGGTGCGGAATGATTATTCCAATGCTAGCTTACGGAATAATGATTTCGGATTCGGATTTGGAAATGGGTTAAAAATATGATGTTGAGTTCGGGTTCGGGATTTCTTACGAAATTGCGGATTCGGATTCGGAATTGGAACTAGATGACGGGTGGAGTTCGTTTTGTCTCATGTTGGTTTGGGCAAATGTACTCCATTACTAGAACGTGTTTGGCTATGACCTGGGTGGCTATAGTCAGATTGATGGATTGAGGTACGTACAGGGTACGTTGTACGAGGGTTGATACTGGTTAGGCTGAGTGGTGCCTAATGGCGGTACATGGGATGTACCAGCGGTGTGTAACTAATGTGTTGGTAATCGGCTTGGTTCTGATATCATTTGTTTGGCTGTATTGTGGACTGGACATTGGATACTGTGCGCCGGGCAGAGTGATTTTGTCTGGGTTCAGTGATTGTATGAGCAGGTGCTCTTGGCCACGGTTGGCTAGTGGAACCCCGATATTGATATGTGTGTTCACTGCTGGGCTGGTATTCAATGTGTTCCAGTTACACCACTTGATGGAGTAAGTTGACGGTATACGTACACTCAGGATGAATGAATTGGTGGTCAGAGTAACCACGAGTAGCCTTGCGTGATGCTACTACGCCGTTATATTTTCCAGCGTCTTGGTTCGCTGAGGGAGTCGGCGATTATGGACATTGAGATTTATTTATGTCGCAGGATGGGCTTGCCCTGCGAATTGAGATCATGTGGTTGATCTTGCGCTACATCGAGAGTGATGTAGTACATGGTGTTGTCACGGATAGACAGATGGTTGGGGCTTTACTAGGGTGGTAAAAGTTTTGTGATGACAGTTTGACTGGTGGTGTCAGCGTGGACTGACAAATGAGATTTGGTGACTCCCAACGGGAGCAAATGTAAGGATTTATTGGCAATGGAAGGGAACCATCTAGCTGAAGGAGTCAGCTAAATGGTTAGGCGATTTTATCGCGGATCAGGTGATCATTTTCACTCGAGGTGGTCGAGTGTTGTTGCTATTATGATGTATGACTGAGATGGTATGTCTGGGTACAAACGAGGCTGGTGTTGTCCCAGTATGTGGGTGTACAAGTGTACACAGATGTGTGGTCGAATTGTTTTCCACAAGGTGGATGTGGAATAAGATTGTTGGTAATTTCGAGGACGAAATTCTTTAAGGAGGGAAGGTTGTAACGACCCGTCCCGAATATCGGGATTTAATAATATTTAATTGTGATTTACTAATCTGGGATTAGTTGGGCGATTTCGGACGAATTGTGCAAAATGACCGTTTTGCCCCTGGGCGTGGGCAAAACGTTGACTTTTAATTCGGATGGTCAGATGGACTTTGACCGATGACCGTGACGTAGTTCGGGACGTCACGAGTTCATAGACAGGTGGCACGTTCGATTCCGACGTTCGTGGTGAAAGTTATGATGTACGGAAGTCCAGGGGCATTTTCGTAATTTGGACGATGTAGGGGCAAATGTTGACTTTTTGACCGGGATGTCCGATGGCCGAGGGCCAAGGACCGTTACGGAGGTTTCGTCGATACGAATTCAATGACAGGCGGCACGCATCAATCGGAGTCCGTATGACCGAGTTACGGGTCAGGATGCGTGAGGGGCATTTTGGTAATTTACTGCACAAGGGCAGAATGGTAATTTCACGGGTGTTTGAACGGCTACTGTAGCACCGTGGAGGGAACATGGCCAGCGCACGGGTGGTGCGTTTATGGAGCAAATTGATGGCCTAAAACTATTGTTTATAGGTTGTGTGGATTGTTTAGTGGCATTGTGCGATGCCAGGCTGTGTGGGACGGTGGATTTGGCCATTAACTATGGCTGGTGCACGATGAAAAGCAGAGTGCTTCCCACATGTGTTCAGCCTTTCCAGGGCCCAACTGAGCGGATTGCAGTGGGCAATGTAGTTATGGGACTGAGTGAAGTGTTCTGGGATTGAGAATGAGAGGAAAGGAGCAATTTTGGTGTGGAATTGTTCAAAAACCCGAAACTGGTTTTTGAAGAGTTCATTATCGAATTTCGGTTTTCAGGCCAGCCCAGGGCAAATTGATGATTCATTTTGTTCTCTGGGATCATTTCGAGTCGAACCAGATCAAATGGGGCAAGCTTGGGAGCTCCTAGGGCCGTGAACGGACATGGTGGACGGCCGGAAAACTCGAGCTTGAGTTGTGACGATTGAGGTATTGTCGAGTTAAATTAATTATGCTAATTAGTTCGTAGTAGTCCTTATTAACTTCCTGTGAAGTTAATTTGATTATGGTTAAGGATTGGAGGAGCTCTGGTGATCGACCCGTTATGGGTGATCACGGGTTGTCGATGAGATTGATAGATGGTTGATGCTAATCATGGACACAGAACTGAAATTGGTGGATTGATGATTGTTTTAGGATCAAGAACGGATGGAATTGATATCGAATTGAGGGTGTTTGAAACGGATCCTATCACGGGTAATCAGACCCGTTTACCAGTCATTCGGGTGAAGAAGGAGCACTGTAGCAGGCGCGTGGCTTTCACGCGCAGCCACTCACGGCGGCGCGTGACGGCGCGTGGGCACGAATCTCGAGGTGAGGTCAACATGACTTTTATCCTATACATTGTAACGAACATTTTGGGATTGGTTTCGTGTCGATCGGACACCGTCTCGATATTGTTCGGGATGTCCGAAGGTTTTAAATCCAATTTAAAAATACTTAAAAATTCGGGAAAATTACGGGACTTGAATAGGATGTTAATGATGAGGTTAGTGATCCTCTAAATTGATTTGAACAGGATTGGGAGTCCCGGTGATAGTGAGGTGGCCCGGGAGGGCCTATGGCACGCGTATCGAGGCGCTCGGTTAAACGGTCTGTGAGTGGACATTGGTTTTATAAATTCGATGCATGCATAACTGTTTCATGATTGTTATAATTGGGATTATATGATTTATTTTGGATATCAGTGAATTTATATGTTTTCACGCTTTTCGAGGCGATTTACGTGTTTGCACGTGAATCGAGGTTTTCTGGATTTGCACTGATTTCCATAAATATGGATGGATATGATTTCATGAAACGGTTACGGATTTGACAAAGTGAAATCGGGCCAGGGGCCCAGTTAATTTGTTGAATCGGGCTAGGGGCCCAATTGAATTATGAAATCGGGCCAGGGGCCCAGTTAACTTATGAATCGGGCCAGGAGCCCAGTTGACTTGTATATGTGATTTCGGGTCGGGGACCCTAAAATGGAATTGAATAAACTATTTCGGATTTGATTCAACTATTTGGACTTATGACGGTTTTATGGAAATTCGGGGCAGGGCCCTCGTGATATTTTGGAAATGAATAATTGAATGTGTTCCATAAAACCATCTCGATATGAGGATATTTATATCCTGGTCTCCTCCAAGTGTCGGGGACACTGGAGAAGTCACGGTGCATTGCCTGCGAGGGCTCATTATACGGAGCTACCGGACCGTATAGTGATCCAGGAGCAGGATTGCTAGACGTCATGGACGTCAGACATCGGGGATGTCAGAGATATGGACCCGGTGAGACCCCGGGCAGCACGCGTTGCTTAATACCGTGAGATATGACGTCTGGAACGTCAAGCGTCTAGGACGCTAGGCATTGGGGATGCCGGAGATGGAAAAATAATAAATGAATATTACTGGATTGATGAAATAACTCTTGGATTTACTTTTGGAAATTGAAAATATGCTTTGGTTTCCGGGCTAAGGCCCTAATGTTTATTTCTAAATAAATATGGGATTATTGGTTTTTGGTGCATGCATATGATTTTACTGAGGGGCATAAATGTCTTATAAATGTTTTTAACAGACTTGTTTATTTTCGTCCACTCACGACTTTGGTTTTCAATGCCCTTCAGGTTGATTCCGGATACGACTGCAGCAGAGACTTGAGCATCGCACACCTCCTCCATCGATCCTTACGCACTCTGGAAGCCCGTTTGGGCAATGGCAATCGGTTATCCCTTGTCTGGCGCCTCTTGTCAGACGGGAGCACGTCACATTCCATGGTAATCCCGGGGGGATTGGGATGGGTCGTGTCACTTAAGGTACACGGGTTCACCCTAGGAACTAATGTACAGTGTGTGCTAGGTGTATATATACATAGTCTAACAGTATTATATCTGAGAAGCCTCATAAAATTCCTGAAATCGAAATGATTGTGAAACCTGATATCCGACACTGTGAAAAGCCGGAGAAACTTGGAGTTATGGATGATCCGGTTCAGGCCATGTTGTTTGACATGATTCCAAGTCTTGGTATGAGAAAAGTCGAAACTAGAAATACGAGTAATCAAGATGAAAAACCAGCAGAAAGGCTAGAAACAACAAGTACTGGAGGGGAGAAAGCAGCAGGAGATCTAAATGCAGGCCCTCCAAAGAAAAAGAAGGTTAGTTACAAAGATGTTGCTAGTGAGCTGCTCAAGGATTGGTAAATTGCTTTCTGCATTGTTTATATCTCTCTTCCGTATATATGTTATGGTCGAGGATCGGGGATGAATTAGATTGAATGGTTTTTGGGTGCCTTGTATCTAACTTTTATCAAGAAATGTTTGCGTAACCTAAAAACTATGGTTATGGAGGGAAAAATTATAGATGTTATTTCATCCAACGAACCTTAAATCACTCATCATCATATGTTCCTTTCAAACTTCTAATAACACACATAATTATATATAATATACGTATTTAAGTAGTTATAAGTTTTGAGTAGTGTGTATTATAATCGTATTATTATGTGTCCCACCAAAGATGGGCATAAGAAATCAGAAACAGATATAATTCAATTGGTATTCTGATTTGGATTTGATTGGAAGATTTGAAAATCTTATCTTCGGTTAGTTACGATTTAATTTTGGATTTTTATTTTGAAATCCATTGGAATCTACAATAACTACTAAGGTTTTTATTTATTTATATTATTTATTAGTTAATATGTTTTATCCTTGGATTTGTTAGTAGAATTATTTGTCATGAATCTTATCTCACTATGTTCTTCCACATTTTTTGATACTTTCGATTTTAAATTGTATTTAGATATAACCCTTCGTCATATTTAAAATTTAAAATATTGAAATTTTTTATTGGTTATATATAAATAAAACCTCATGGTAGTAATGAAATTTTGACATGAATGTAAGAGTTTTGGAAATGGTGATGTTTAAGACACTTTTTTAATTAAATAAATCTCTTTAATTTAAATCAAATCATTATTAACCATTTTAATTCTTTTTTTTTAATTCAAAACATTAAAGTTTTAATGTTAACTTTAATGATTTGAATTTGGAATTTAGTGATCTCTATATGAAAATGCTTCTCTTGCTTCTCATGATAATACAAATACAAGGAATCCTCAAATACTAGAATTATGACTGACAAATCGTTTATATTTATTGGAGTCGATCATTACGTTGGTTCTTTTGGCCAGACCAATAGGATCGTGCGAAGGAAATAAGTTCAATTAAAAGAAAGACAAATTATAGTTTACCCTCTGCTATTTACACTATAACAATTTCATATCTAACACTTTTAAATAATAAAATATTTATTTAAATTTATTAAAATTATTTATTTTTAAAAATTCAAAAAGATTACTTTTAGATAATAAAAATTATCAAAAATGTACAAATGTACAAAAATTTTTAAAAAAAAAATCTAAGAAATTATTTATGTACGAAAATAATTTGTCTCTCTTCATCATCTTTATTTTTTTACTAAAGCCTTATTTCACAAAAACAAAATTAAAATTAAAACAAAATATCTATGGAGAAAAAAAATACTTTCATAGATAAATAATTTTTTTAATTTTTGTAAATTTTTTAATTTTTAAAATTTTTATTTTCTGAAAGTAAATTTTCTGGCTTTTTTTTCAAAATAAATAATTTTATTTTTTTTAAATTGTAGGTCCCATTTTAAATTTAACAAACAATTTAATAAAGATGTCAAAATGTAACAATTTAAAGAGTTAATGAAAAGTTGTTGCTAGTTTTTAGGATTTTACTGAATCATGTTTACAAGTCTTTTCTTCTGCTAGAATAAATCCCTAGTGTACGATTAGTTGGAACTGTTAGTGGTCCATTTACCTTGAGCACGATAGCACACTCACTGCTGATCATGTGCTTTCTTTCAGCTATTCTGTTAGTTCTGTAAGGCTTTATAAAGCCAAGTTTGTTCAATAAAAGTTTGTCATTTTTATCTAGACTACAGTTGAGCTTTGTCTTTTGTATAGCTTTTTGCAGCCAAGGTTCTCAACATTTTTGGTATCAGAGCTCCCACTTGGCCTGAAAAATCGAAGTAACAGACTTTCAAGCGAAGATGACCAACGAATGGAGTTTTGTGCAGCCGTCCATTCCTCGCTTTAATGGTCACTGTGACCATTGGAACATGTTGATGGATAATTTCCTACGATCTAAGGAATTATGGGGGCTGGTGGAGGCTGGATATGAAGCGTCAGCAAGTGAATCGGTGCCAACAGAAGGATAATGGAAAAGGCTAGAGGATTTGAAGCTGA
The DNA here is from genome assembly GCA_032719365.1 of Prinsepia uniflora. NCBI lineage: Eukaryota > Viridiplantae > Streptophyta > Magnoliopsida > Rosales > Rosaceae > Prinsepia > Prinsepia uniflora. The sequence continues at coordinate 73,484,371 of CM064863.1, forward strand.
AGATCTGAAAGTGAAATTTTTTCTCTTTCAGGCCATAGATCGGACGATATTGAAGACCATCCTTGTGAAGAACACTTCCAAACAAATTTGGGAGTCTATGAAGAAGAAATTTGAAGGGTGCATAGGTCAAGAGGTCACATCTACAAGCTCTCCACAGAGAGTTTGAAACCCTAGAGATGAAACTGGAGAAGGAGTCTCCGAATACTTTGCAAGGGTTTTGACAGTAGCCAACAAGATGAGAACTTGTGGGGAACGGATGCAAGATGTCATAGTGGCGGAGAAGGTACTCAGATCACCGACTGAGAAATTCAATTATGTTGTTTGCTCGATTGAGTAGTCCAAAGACATCGATGAACTCTATTGATGAGCTGCAAAGTTCTTTGATTGTTCACGAGCAGAAGTTTCAGAGGCACAAAGGAGAGGAACGAGCTTTGAAGGTTACTGTGGATGAGAGGTATATTGGCAGAGGTCGAGGAAGAAGCAGCTATAGGGGCAGAGGAAGAGGCAGAAGCCATCAAGCTTTCACAAAGGCCGTAGTGGAATGCTTCAAATGTCATCAACTCAGACACTTTCAATATGAATGTCCAAGTTGGAATAAGGAAGCAAATTATGTTGAGCTTGAAGAGCTGGAGGAAATGTTATTGATGTCATATGTAGAGCTACATGAGGTCAAGAGAGGAAATGCTTGGTTTCTTGACTCGGGGTGCTCCAAATCACATGTGTGGTGATCAAGCCATGTTCTTAGAACTAGATGAGGGATTCAAGCATTCAGTAAAGCTGGGTAACAACTCCAGGATAAATGTGACAGGAAAAGGTAATGTGAAGCTTATGTTAAATTATGTTAATCATATTATCACTGATGTGTTCTATGTTCCAAAGTTAAAAAATAATCTCTTATGAAGCTTATGTTAAATGATGTTAATCATATTATCACTGATGTGTTCTATGTTCCAAAGTTAAAAAATAATCTCTTAAGCATAGGGCAGCTTCAAGAGAAAGGCCTAGTGATTCTGATTAAGGGAGGGGTATGCAAGATTTTTCATCCTGACAAGGGCTTGATCATTGAGACGAACATGAGCGCAAATAGGATGTTTATTTTCTTTGCTCAATCACGAGTAGTGTCTCAATAGCAACACGATGAGTGCCTTCACACAAGTTCACAAACTCTGTCTCAGCTTTGGCATTGCAGATATGGACACCTAAGTTACAATGGTTTGAGAACTCTACAGAGCAAGAGAATGGTGGGTAGCCTTCCTAAGTTCACTGTCTCGGATGAGTTGTGCACTGATTACATTGATGGCAAGCACCATCGTGATTCTATACCTAGGAAGAGTTCTTGGAGAGCAAGCCAAATACTGGATCTCATTCATGCAGACATCTGTAGTCCAATCACTCCTACGTTCAACATCAACAAAAGGTACACTTTGCGCTTTATAGATGACTACCATAGAAAATCATGGATATATTTTTTGATGGAGAAGTCAGAAGCATTGAGTCACTTCAAGTGTTTTAAGACGATGGTAGAGAATGAGACAGGTTTTCCTATAAAGTGTCTGCGTACAGATCGGGGAAGCGAGTTCACCTCACTTGAATTCAACAACTTCTGCAAAGAGAATGGCATTAAGCGGCAGCTAAAAACTACCTACACTCCTCAACAAAACAGCATGGCTAAACGGAAGAACATAACAGTAATGAACATGGTTCATGCAATGCTCTCTGAGAAAAGAATTCCAAAACCATTCTGGACAGAGACGGTAAATTGGAGCAATTATGTGTTGAGTAGATGTCCAATCTTGGGTGTCAAAAACATCACCCCAGAAGAGGCGTGGAGTGGAAGAAAGCCTTATGTTGATCATTTTCGTGTCTTTGGATGCATAGCACATGGTCACGTGGAAATTGTAACATTTGAAAATTTAAAGTATGAATCTATTATAAAGTATAAAATATAAGATAATAAAGTGTAATTTGCCCTTAAAAAAAAGAAAATGTAATTTACCCTTAAAAGAAAAAATTTGAATGAAGTGTTGGGCTTCCTGTTTGCACCAGCCGCCACAACCCACAAGAACAAAAATTCACGCCATCCTCTTACAACTTACTAAGTAGTTCTGTTAATTAGTTCGAAAAACCAACCGAAATATCAAACCAAGCCAGAACTAAACCGAAAAATACCGAACCAAAGGAAAATCGAGACCGTTTGGAAAAAAACCAAACTGAACCAATTTGATTTTAATATAAGAACACCAAACTGAACCAAACTAAACCGAATGGAATTAAAAATCGAACTGAACCGACCCAACCCGAACTGAAATGCTTTAGATTACTTTGTAATGCACATTAATTAGTTGTAATGAATATTAATTAGTTGTAATAAACATTAATTAGGTTGTAATGAACATTAATTAGATAATAAATATTGATTATTGTATAAAAGTACAAAAAAAAAATTGATTTTTAGAGAAAATTGAACCGGTTCAACCAAATCGATTCACCGTAATTTGAAGACAAAAAACACCAATTTTAACCGAAACCGAACCGAATAGGAGGAAAAATCGAACCGAACCGCATTGGAGGAAAAATCAAACCGAATTGAACCGATTCCCCAACCGGTTTCGATTTCGGTTTCGGTAGAAAAACTGAAAAAAAACCCGATTAACACACCTAAATAGCATGTCCTAAAGATGCATAACATTCAGCAGCCTCCTGCGATAGCAAATTATCCAAATAGCAAACTATTCTCGATTTAGAGGGGAAACGATCATACGCTGCACCAAGAATTAAAAATTTCGTGTTTTTCGAGGTCACTATTTCCAGATAAAGTTTCAGAGTACGACAGATAGGAGAATTGATTTATCCCAGGATCACCATCCGTACTTGGCTTGCGTTTCAGCTTTTGTGAGCAAGCCTTTTGAACGTCTCTCTGCAAGTTCCATCTCCTTCTGCCTCATATCAAAGTATAGAGAACCAATCTGATGCTTCCTCTTATGCAGCTTTGTAGGCTTTCCTTTTGTTGAAACAGGCTGAAAGTAACAAATACAACTAAATACGTCAATGCATAACCTTAATACAAATGTACGTTGCCCAATAGAAATGAGAACAATGATTCAACCAGAGGCAGTCTAATGAAACTTGCAATAACATCTGATAAGGGAGAGAGATTTATCATTTTTTTGGTTTAAGGTCATTTCTAAATTTCATCAGGGACATTCTGTGTTCATTTCTCTCTCACTATAGAAACAATATACTGATTCATGCACAAGGTGAACAATTCAATAAGAAACAACAAATAAGTAGAAGAAGAAGAAGTAGAAAAACTGCAAAAAAGAAGGCTAAACAATGGATCAAGATAAGAAAACAAAACAAAAAACAATGAATAACCGAAAATGAAAAACCACCCAGAAAGGTACTGACACATAAAATAGTCCCCAATTTGGTATAAAACTCTACATAAAGCCTCGACAATTTCATCAAAACATGATCCACAACTTTTGATGCAATAATCTCATTGTGGCCAATAGGAATCACTACATACAGAGCTCCATCTAATAAAAAAGCACATCGACTACTGAAAATGTCCGCAAACTCATCTATGACGGATGAAGTTAAGGTCTTTTAAGATCTACCAAACAGTACTGACCCCAAATAATTTCTGTATGATGTTTTCCGAAAAGTCAAAGTCAATCTAGTTGGGGAAAAAACTAGTTCCAAACAGTACTGGCTCAGCTCAGGTCTTTTTAAATTCTACCTAACAACACTGGCTGAGTTCCAACACAGTTTTTTTTTTTTTTAAAGAGAGAGAATTATAGTGCAGCCGGTTCCAAGCATGCTGTACGAGTTTTGCAGTAGATATCAAAACAATAGCCTCTAAACTAGAATAATTTTACAAACCAAGTTGATTATCCACAGTCCTACCAATTCAATCCAAGGAAATATTTGTCTGATTATGGACTTCTCATGTTGAAAGCTTCCACGTGTACTAACTTAGGCTAAACTTTCTATGGCTGCCTCAGTTCACTTTACTTTCTAAATAATTTGCACTTTTGAGCTAACATCAGTCTTGTATTTGACCATTATACAATACGCTTCTCGAGTGGCATGTTTTCATCTCACTTGAGATGGAAGGAATAGACCAGACACGTGTCTGCATATTTTTCTTGTTCTTAATCTTCTCTGATACTTTCTCTATTCAATACTAGTTAGATGCGTATGTTGTATCAAAATCACAGTTGCAATAACATGACCTGTTTATTACTTGTCTTTAAATAGCATGTCTCTATGGGTTTGTTTTATGTAATAATCCATCCTAACCAACTTAAAAGGTATTAAGAGACAAGAGGAAGTTACGCCTTCCTAGAACGCAATTGTCATTTGCCAATAAGTTAACTATCTAAATAACTGGAAACTACCAAAATTTAAACAGATTCACATGGCCACACTCTTATCAGATATAAAATTTCCAGTCTTGCACCTGGGAATGTTTACTATGAATTACCAGTGATCTTTACAGACCTTTTTCCTTTAGATTTTCCTCTTATTCATGTGATTTCAAATGTCTCGCTGCAGAATGACAAAACCTCAACCTCCAACTCTATCCTTCACATTACCTGATGCCTAATAACATTACGCATGCAAAAGATAGAGGAATTCCCTAGTGTCATTTCAAATGTCTAACATATTTTCCATTTAAACAGACTATTACAATAAACATTAGCACAGAATAAGAAAAGACTACCTAGGTGTTAAATTACCAATTGCTAGTACCCTTCCGTTTTAACCTTAATTCAAGAAACTCCAGTGCCCATAATTTATTATCCAAAAGGCACCCCTAGTGGGAAATCCCATTTCATCGACTCTATTATAGATTCTGACTAAATGTCGCATTGCTTTTGCAAAATTATATGAAAAGTTCATGAGACTGCCAGGTTATGTTGTGTAAAGAGTAATGAACAAAGAATTTCGATATACACAAAAGGGAACGTATGCCACAAATGGACATGTTTTTGTCAAATACATTTTCTCTAATCAAAAGAATTTAATGCCCGGTTTCATAGATATCATAATATCCTTCCTAACTATTAACCATATAACATTACAGTAACATACATATGTCAAATTGCTAATATTGCACTAAAATCATACTGCTAATACTTTAGGCAAGCACCAGAATGAAGCAGTACAATGACTTAGCTCTCAACATTATATATGTATAGCAGGATGCAAACTAGTTAATGCACAAGATCAAAATTCATAATCACTATCAATCGCTCAAACTAAATAATCACAAACAAAACAAGAACAGATAAGTGGTGATACCTGATAAGAAGGTCCAAAAGCTATTCCAGTTGACTTCACCTGGTCCTCCCTTGGCCGATTCTTCATCAATTCGTCCTGCTTAACTTCAATTATTTCAGTTGGCACCTCATTCCTCCCTCTCTTTTTATTCAATTTAGTCCCACTTACACCCGTCCCAGCAATAGCCGGCACCGCAATCTCCAATCCACCAACCAAATCATTCCCATACTGCTCATGACCAGTATAGCCAGCATAAGTCCCATAACCATCATAATTACCGTAATTTGAAGCATCACTGCCACTAACTCCTGCCTGCAATTGAACCTCAGCATTCACATTTCGATCAATACCTGATTGGTAATTCTCATAGCCATCATAGCTTCCATAGTTAACTGCATTTTGCTCAACACCAGATTGATAATCCTCGTAACCGCCGTAGCTTTCATAGCTAACCGCACTTCGTTCAACATTTGTTTGGTAATTCTCGTAAATTCCTGCATTTTCATCCACACCCAAATTGACCTCCGTTGTAGAACTAACGGATTCTGTTTCAACAATGGCTCTTCGGCCGGAACCGGAACCCGCACCCAAACTGGCACCCAATGTGGCGGAGTGCCTAGGCGCGGATAGAGACGATAAGAAGGACTTGGCGGACATCTTTTCAGACGAGGATTCAGCGGCTTTCCGGCGTCGCCTTTCTTCTTCCTCATCATCGTCATCATCTTCGTCATCGAGTTGGGAGGACTTTATTGAGGTCATGGGAGGCTTGAATTGGACGACCCTTTTAGGGTTTTGATTTGGGGATGAGAAATTGGTAATGGGTTGGTTTGGAATTTGGGATTTGGGTGGAGGAAGGGAGGACAAAACTGAGGGTTTGGAGGTGGGTTTCGAATCAATTTGGTCGTCTTCTTCTTCATCATCAAGCTTTGATGGTTTTGTGTGGGTTTGTTTGGGGGATTGGAAGAAAGAGGAAGTTTGGGGTTTGGGTTTAGGCAGCGAAGAAAATAGAGAGGAAGAGGTTGAAGGCTGAGAGATCGGCTTCGGTGGTGGTGGTCGTGGTGGTTGTTGTGGTTGATCTTCTTCGTCAGAAGAAGCGTAGTTAGCAAGCAGAGAGTCCATTAGAGACCGAGAAGATTCTGAAATTTTAAGTTCGATAATTTTAACGACAGAAGACGAGCTTTTAAAACCGAAATATGATCATCGGTAAGAATAGCACAATATATTACAAAATGTGATCGCCATAAATAATAGTACAATATAATTGACGGCTTAAAATGAGTCATGGAGGGTAAAATACAAAAAGAAGTCAAATATTTGCTAGATAATGTACTAACAATATATAATTTCTTAAGCGAGAAAGATGACAGAGTTTGAGGTGCGACCTCGTTAAAAATTCTTACTAGGAAAAATCACTTGGAATAAAAATTTAGTCGAAGGATAAAGAGTGCAGTTGTCAGTAGAAAAAAGGAAGTTGGAGATGATCGTGCAGTTTAGAGTAAGGAAACATGATACCGATGTGCTCCAATACAAGGAGAGAAACACTAGTGCAGAGAATATGAGTTTGATATAGTAAGAGTACGGGAAGCGAAAGAGCAAAGCGTTGCGGGGAGCCAGACTAAGGGGAAAACCATGGATATACAAAGACTTGAAATAAAATATGAAAAATAAAATAAAATAAAATAAAACCAGCACTCCACTATCACCATCTCTCTATATAGCTGAAATAACATTTGAGTAAAGTTTAAACATATTGGATTAGAAGCACAATTATGGTACATGCAAAACAAAGAAAATAGAATAGTAATATGAAGGAGAACTAAAAAGGTAAGAGCAGAGCCACGATAGGAAGATGCAAACATGAAACGTCCATCGAAATGGAGAAATAACATATTCTCATACTTAATGTGAGACCAAATGCAATAAGCAGGACAATTAAAATAAAGATCGATGAGGGGCAGCGAAGTAAGAACTTGAAAACCATACTTAGTAAAATAAGATATGGTACATAACAAACTTGTATGTATATTTTTAATTAAGTAGACTTCTTTAATTGATACAATAAAATTTCGGTCATTATATAAAGTAATATTTTAATTTGATTTAATTTACTAAATATAGCTAGTGATATTCATTTTTGGAAAAATTGGGGTAATAGTCTCTCAAGCTAACCCTAATATTTGATTTCATCCCCAAATTTTGAATGTTGGTAATTTTACCAAAAGTTAATTTAATCCATTCGGTAAAAAAAAAAAACTCATGAATTAGATTAAAATTAAGGGTAAAATTGTCCATTGGGGTGTTTGGTATTAGGAAACAATGACGTAGCAGAAAAAGGAATTAGAAAGGAAACAAATTTGAATGGAAAATATATAAGATAAGTGTTTATAAGAAATTTACAACATAACTTAAGATATTATCTAAAATTTAAATTAGATTATCTAAATTATATTACTAATTGTTATTTGGGGATTCTTATCTATATTTCTATTTTAAATTAGATTACTTAAATTAAATTATTAATTGTTGTTTGGGAATTTGAATGGAAAATATATAAGTTTTTATGGCGATACTTCTCTGCGGTCTTCAATTCCAGCGCTCGAAGATTTCTGCTGCATCGATTCCTCGAGCTTCCCCGGTTTCCGACATCGAATTTGGCTTTTCAAATTTCTCAGTTGTTTTCTTCGATCCGTTGCCATTTCTCAACATCAGACATCGTCGATCGCGCCTATTCGATTTCTTCATCAGACCTGCTCCTCTGCAATTGCCTCTGCTTCGATCATACTCGGCAGCTTCAATTTCTCAGTTCAGATTGTGCTCCTAGTTTCTGCTTATGCGATGGCTTCATTTTTTTGGCTTCAAGGACTTCAATCCATACAACTTCTTCGATCTTGCCTTTGTAAGTTTCTCTGATGGTTTGTCAACTTCTTAGCTTTTCGATTTATATCTACCTCGATTCTTCGAGCTTTTCAGATTTTAGACTTAGATGCTTTGATTAGCTCTGGTTTTAAGTACTTCATTGGAAGGCATTTGTGCACATCGAAGGAAAAAAAATGCAGAAAACAAGGATGAGAAGGAAAAGTCCCGATGGCAGAATGGTAGTTTGTTCACAAAGAAGAGAAAAAGGGAAAATATCGGCAAAACTGGTAAAACACTGTGCATGAACAGTATTTTTAAAATTGGGCTGTCATTACGGATTAATTTGATATGAATTGATAAATATGCCCTTAATTTTTAATAGAATTCGTGAGTTTTTTTAACTAAAGGACTAAATTAACGATTTTAATAAAATTAAGGGACAAAAATCAAAATTCAACTTTAGGTACAAAATCAAAAATTACTAAATTAGGGTAACTTAAAAGACAATTACTCCAATTTTTCCGCATTTTTGCATGTTATGTGAGAATCTTGGATTTGACTCTTATAAATAATGAGATTGATACGGAATATATATATATATTTTAATAATCATCCCAATTTTGTATTAAAATAAATAAAAAGTTATTATAATTCCCTTTTCCCAAAAACAATGATCAATAATATATTAAAATATATAAATATGTGAATTTATGTCTTATTTCAAATTGTGCTAAATTATATGCCATAAACGTGAATTATACGCATATTTGTATATAATCCATATATAGTTTTTTTTATTTAAAAAACCTATATTCTAACAAATATTTAAGAAACATTCGAAAGATAAAGACATATACGTAAATAATATGTGTATTTTACACTAACTTGTAACTAGATCATCAAACAAGTCTTTTAATTGACACTTTAGCCAATAAAGAATTACATGGTGATACCGTGAATAAATTAAAATGTTATTTATTAATTTAGAAACAGTTTATTTATTTATTCATGTAACAAAGATACATGTTTCTTATATTTAAAAATATATATATAGAAACAGACATACATATAAGAGTTCAATCTTTTTAATGAGCGTTAGACTCAAAAAGTCTCAAGATTACAGATTCGGATCAACAACTCACTCCCCTTGATGCCAATACCCAACTTGCGAGTATCACATGTATAGTTCGACAATGTGATTGTTATTGGAAGTAGAGACATTTATTATATATTGTAATTTTTTTTCTATTTTTTTTATGTGGGATACTTCAACAAAAAGATCAAGTGATTCCAAGATAAGAATATTCATGTATAGAATTGTTCAGGGTATTCCAGATACTTCGATTAAGGTGTCAGATGTGAGCAGAACCAGACACGGTTATCAAAGCTCTTTTGGAGCGGGTCCTATCAATTTGGTATCAGAGCAACCAGGTAACAGGTGAACGTATGGTGAGTGGACATTCGTTTTATAAACTGTGATGTACGCATGGTTAAATATTTCAATGCTTTATTACATGACTGATTGCAATGATTTGAATCATGATTCGATATGATTATTTGATGACTCTGGATTTATGGAATGATTTCTAAATACAATTTTACTATTATTTAGTGGAAACTGTGTTTTGGGGACCAGGCCTTGATAAAAATGTTTTGACTTGAATTTAAGACCTAGATTTTTGGTGAAAAGTGAGTTAGAATGGTTATCTGATGAGATTGCATAATTGAGTTACAATGATTTGAAAAATGATTGGAACTGGTTATTTGATAATTTTTTGAAGTTATTGATTGATTTTTTTATACTGATTTTTATGGTTTTTTTGTGAAAACTGCATTTTGGGTTGAAACCCTATATGGAAATGTTGACTTGGTTTTGAGTCACGAATTTGTGGAAACATATATTTTTCACGGTTAACCATCCTCGTGTGTTGTTCCCTCTGAATGTGAGTTGGGATCCCAGAGAGGTCACGATGTGACATTGCTTAGATGGGAATAAATCCTTAGGTGACTTGATCCTAGGAATGTCTGGATATTGCATCGCACGGACATAGACGGATCCTGGGTTATCACTCCAACGTAGTCTAGATCCCGGGGATGTTGTGCTACTTGATGTTGTTTGATGTCGGTGATCGAGGATTGGTTATACCTGTGATATCTTGTCCAAAGTTACTAGTGATTTGATAAATCGGAATTTTAGAGAAATATTATTGATTGAAAGTATAAGTCACATGTTCGTTTTGAAAGAAAAGTTTTGGATTTAACTCATGGTTTGTTTTCACAGTGGTGATGGGTCGTTTTCTATGATAATTGTTTCCTCTGGATGTGCCTGAGGTTGGGAGTACTGCTTGGATGCGTCTGGTCCTGGGAAGGGTAATACTTTCCCAAATGCGACTGAATCTAGGAGTTTGACCCAAATGTGTTTGATCCCAGAGTTGTCATGGTATACTGTTACAATTTTGAAAATGATTTTGACTTGGATTTGGAGTCAAAGAGGTGTTTTAAAATAATGAGTTAGTTTTATGATTTTTTTTCTTCGAATTGATGCCTCAAATGTGTGATTCCCGAGTTGATATCAGATGCGTAGTTCCCAAGATAACTTCATATGAATACTTCCTGAGATTTGAGTCTTGAGAATTGGTTGTGTCGATTTCTGGTATGGAGTCCATGTGATTTTACCTGATTTGACACGTGAATGATATTTTGCTGCATGTTATGATTGTGATTTTCACAGTTGATTTAATTGGTTTTGATTTGAAATTCGGTGACTTATATTTTACCTTATGCATGCATGTTTCGACATTGGAAGGTAGGTTTATTATTGTGAAATGTGTTGAGTTTAAAAGATTTGTGCCTCGGTAAACCTGAGATGATACATTTGAACTTGACCTTGACCTACATGCATAAATTTTGAGGACAAAAGTTCTCTAAGGGAGGAAGATTGTAACGACATGTCCCATAAAAATTGGGGTAATTTCGTAAATTAAATTGAAATTTGACGTATTTACCCCTAATTTACATGGCTAAAAGTTGACTGTTTTCTCAGAGATACTTTTTTGACTTTTTTAGGACTGTTACATAAGTCTCGGAGTCCTGAGGCTGTAGGCAGATGACACATTGAAATCAGAGTTCAAACGTGACCGTTATAGGCCTAGAACATTCAAGGGTAATTTGGAAAATTTGATTATTAGGGGTGTTATGGTCTTCTTATAATGGCTTTTTGATGAGTCAGCAGCAGAGCTAGTGGTCTGCTCCTCAAGTGACAAGTGTCACTTTGGTATGCAGTGTAGTGGCACTTACCATTGGGCTATATGATTATTAATGATATTGTTCAAAATCAAATGAAGGGGAAATGAGAGAACGAGTTTGGGGGAAGGGGACCGAATTAGCAGAAGAACCACCATCTCTAAAGTACGAGGGAGGATGGCAGTGAGATTACGGTAGAAAGGATACTGCTTGACCCCCTGAGCGAACTCCAGGGCACCATGTGTGTTATCGATGGTCATGGGTTAGGAACTTAGAGTTATGTATGTGAGGGGATTCTTCACGAGAATAGGATAGGAGAGTGAGAATGACTCGAGGCAAACTGAGGCTGGGAATGTGTTCTCCTCAACCTGGTGAGTAGAAAAGAGCCACCCCTAGGCGCTAGGCGGAAGGTGCCTTCGCGAATAAAGGTTATGTGTTAGTTGTAGGCGGCTGCCGAATTACGCGGTGCCTATGCGACCTGGGTGGTCCTGGGCTGCCTACGCGGGCTAGGCGGCCACGGAGGGCTGGGCGGTTTGGAGGTTACAACAAAATTCTTGCAACCCATCAAATCATACTCAAATCCATTCCATATGAATCAAAATCAGTCCATACATTCATCAATCACAAATTCTGAATTTCATAATCACAAATTCACAACATTAGCATTATGAACATTCCTAGGCGGCCGAGAACAACTGGAGCCAATTACATAGATTTTTTTTTTCTTTTCTTTAGTAAATTTTGAAATTGAAATAACAATAAAAAGTTGTAAATTGAAATAATAATGAATCAAATTTGTAAATTTTGAAATTGAAATAACAATAAAAAGTTGTAAATTGAAATAATAATGATCCAATTAACTAATTAAGAGCTTCGAGTACGATTAAGAACATTGAATAACAATACCAGAAAGAAATTTAAAAAAAAATCCTAAATTTGAGAATCTCCAAGTCCGATTAAGAGGTTCAAAATGGTCTTGAAATGAAATGAAATAAAAATACCTGAAAAAATCCTAAATTTGATAATTTGCAAGTCCGATTAAGAGCTTCAACATCAAGCTTCCATCAACACGCCTCTACCATCGCCACGCCTCCTCCGTCCCGCTCGGTCTCTTTTCTTCTCTGTCTCTCTGAGTCTCTACGCTCTCCTTGAACTTGAAGGATGAAGATTGAAGATCGAGCACTAGTGACTTTCCTCCTCTAAGATTCTCGTTCTTGCTCTGAGACTTGTCTCCAAGATTCTAAACTCTTCGTGAATAATGAAGACTTCAATTGAAAAGTCAGAGGACTTTAATTGAAGAGTGAAGGGCTAGGTCAAATAAAAAAAGGCCCGAGATTTTGCTTGAGTCTAGTGGGCTAGGTCAAATACGAAATAAAAATGAATGATTGGATTAAATTGAGGCAAAGACCAGCCTAAAACCCATCTATTAACTTTACATTACATATTACTTAATTAAGTAATAACATTTTTTTATAATTAATTGCATATTTTTATGTGAATGAAAATATATTTTTAGTAACACCATTATATTTTTAATTTATTGAAATTTTTCCCTTACAATAAAACAGCTTAGGCGCCACCTAGTTTCCTAGGCGCTAAATGACTACGCCCAAACTACGCATTAAATTAAACATGTAATTCGAGTGTTATGCAATTTAAACCCTTTTTGTGTAGATGTAGTATTGATAAATAGGGATCGTTCTTAACCGGGGAAATTAGGGACATTAATAATGTGTTAGTGGGAGATGAATAAAAGAATAATGAATTAAAGAATTAGATAATCAAAGAATTAAATAATCAAAGAATTAACAATTTAAAGAATTAATGACTTAAAGATAAAAAGAATAGAGAATTAAAGAATTAAAGAATTAACTAATCAAAGAATCAATAAATTAAAGAGTAAAGGAATAAAAGAATAAAGAAATGAAAGAATCAAAGACTAATAAACTAAAAGTATGAAAGAATAAAAGAATAAAAGAATAAGGAATAAAAAGGGGGGTTTTGAAAATGTTTGTGATCATGTAAATAAGTAAAAGCATAGATAAACTAATTTTACTTCTATTCTAATTCATGTACAAGTGATCTTCTTAAAACACAAATCTTACCAACACTCTAATAATTGCAAATATTAAATCAATCACGAAATTTTACCTTAATCGTCTTAATTACCTTCATACATTTTTCAATACTATAAATGCACCGACAGCGGACAACACTTACAATATGTTTCACCTTTTGTTTTTGACTGAATGCGCCGACAGCGATCAACATTAAGTCTCTTCAATTCTACTTTAAATGCACCGACAGCGGATAAAACACTTAACATTGAATTGAAGTATGAAGCACTAAAATGTATAAAATAACTAAAATTCATAAAGTAAGACACATGGAGATTGCATTTAACACTTACAAATATTAGTAAGAAAAACCTCACATATATTGAACTATAATCAAAACCAATAACAAAAATGAGAGTTTGAGTAGATGGAGAGTAATTGTTACACTTTCAAGATGGATGAAAACAATGGATTGTTATTCATATGATTCTCCGACAGCGGACGGAACCTTATGAAGATGGAGGGAATAAACTTGGGAAATATGAACTCAAACTCTAAACTTTGTATTGGAGATACTTTGCCAAAGTTTCTCTCAAAGAAGGCTCAAATGTGTGCCTCAAAGAAGGTGTGTTTCAACAAGTGAATTGAAACCCTATTTATAGGTGGAGAAAGCTACCAAAAATAATATAAAAATACAATAAAAAATGTTAAATAATGGAATGATGAGTAATAAAGATTTGTGATGATGTTTAGAAGTGGTTTGAGTTGTAAAGTTGCAAAATTGGGTTGGAAAGTGGCTTGGAAAGTGGCTGGAAATTGGGTGGAAATTGGGTGGAAGCTGCTGGAAAAGAGTTCAGCAGAGAGCAGCTGAAAATCAATTCCAAATTTCGGTAGCATGCAGCTGAAGAGAGGCTGGAGACTTCGGCAGGTGCGCGCTGGAGTGGAAGAAGGACGTTCGGCCGGCGCCTGTCGAATCGTGTGTGGGCAGGGCTGAAGCAACTGGGCTTCGCCTGGGCCTGACTGCTGGGCTGGTATCCTGGGCCGCACAGGCGTGGGCTGGGCGGAAGCAGCTGGGCTTCATGCGGGCTTGCTGGCGGGCCACTTGGCGACGGGCTGGGCTGCAAAAATTAATTGGGTTTGGGCTGCATTAATTAATTTAATTAAAATATAACTAAATTAATTATTCCACCGAATTACGTCCATATTTTATTCGTTATAATTCCGATCGAAACGATTCTTTCGCCAAAATGCTCCAAATTACAACCTTTATTTTTCTAAACATAAAAATCACAAAATAATTTATTTTATCAATTTATTTAATATTTTAATATTAAAAGTCAAGTATAAAGGGTATAAAATAATATAAAATAATGCTTATTTAACGTCCTATCAAATACCCCCACACTTAAACTTTGCTAGTCCCTAGCAAATACTAAAATCAAACTACGAATTCAAAACAAGTAGACCCTTAACCATTTGTCTCAAATTTCATTGTTATAATCATGGCATAAAAGATTTTCACTTAAAACATTTAAGCAAATGGAATTCAAAAGTTAATATATGGTAACAAAATGTTCAACAAGTAAGATAATGAGTAAATATGGTGAAATGAAGTTCTGCACGAATAAGACAAGTATGAATCAACTCACAAGGATATGCACTCATAAATTCACTCAATTTGTGAGGGTTTGTGTTTGCACTCAAAGTATGTGAGAAATACTCACATAATCGAAATGAAGTACTTTTGCAAAATTTCAAACAAACACCTCAAGATAAAAACAAAACATACTTGCACAAATGAACCAAAACCATAAGCTTACTCAAGTGATTGACTCAACTAATCAAAATTTACCATCTTAAGGATCATAAGGTCTTTACGAAGGTTGTAATGGGGCTAAGTTTAGAGGCAAGGAATATATAGGACAAGTGGTGCTCAAATTCGTTCCAAGACTCAATAGACTCCCAAAACGTATCATAACTTCCCAACCTTAGTGCAATGATGTCAGTAATCCATCCCTTCGAACATAGGCCTAATTTCATCTTGTTGGGCCTCGAATTCATTCTTTGTGCCGGATTTACAAATGTAAAGGACTTAACTCAAACATTCATAATCAAACCTTATTACCTTGATAAAAACTTCAATATATCTTTCTTTTTTTTTCTTTCTTTTTTCATTTTTTTTTTCATATATCAAGGTAATAACATGTGTCAAAAATACAACAATGTTTGAGTAAGTAAATCCACAAAATACACATAAATGTAACGCCCCGGAAATTTAGAAAATGTAATTTTGTAACATAATGAATAAATGACGTTTTTACCCTTGTGAATAGTATAGTCAAATTGTTGACTTTTTGATTGGTGAATCAAACGGATGTTGACCGATGACCGTGACGTAGTTCGGGACGTCATGAGTCCATAGACAGGTGGCACGCCCAATTCCGACAATCTGGGAAAAAGTTATGACGTTCGGAAGCCCAAGGGCATTTTCGTAATTTGAGTAAAAAGTGGGAAAATGTTGACTTTTTGTTTGCCAACTAATTTTCACACGATTCGAAGACCGTTAGGTAGGTCTCGATGCCCGGAGTACAACGACAGGCGGCACGTCGAAAACGGAGTTCGGTTACGAACGTTACGGGTCACGGAAGGCTAGGGGCAAAATGGTAATTTGTCCAACCAGGGGCAAAATGGACTTTTGGCCTTAATCAGACTTGTCTTTTGTCTGATTCTCACCCCAGGAAACAAGGAATCGGGTCTTAAGGGAGAACATAATCATATGGCTTTAGACATAATTCCCTAAATTGGGGTTTGTCCTAATCATGCCAAATTAACATCAGATAACACCCATTTGTCTCAGCCTCATTATGATTTGTGTAATTGAGAAACCGAATTGAGAGAAATTGAACTCGAGAGACTGAGAGGTGACGGGTACAACCAGTTCGAAAATCCTTGAAATTTGGCGAAAATCGAATTCGGATTTGGGAGCCAGGAGAGGAGCAATTGAGGATTCCATTAAGTTGCTAGGATCAAAACTAAAAGCTTTGCAACAAAAACGAGAAGAATTCGTGTCGAATTGAGGAAGAACAGACGCTGCCATGGCTGCCAAAAATCAACCTTGAGTTCAGATACTTAGAGGTAAGCTCATTCGAAATTGATCATGGAAAATTGTTCATTATACTCTCACGAAGCTAACCATATGAATTAATTGAAAAATCAGGCACGGAATCGTGAAACCCGAATAGGAGACCCGTCGAATTTCGATCGTGAGTCGTGAAGATTTGGACCTTACCTGAGGTAATTGAATTCACAGAACTAAAATGAAGTTAGAGTAGATGAGATCAGTTGAAAGAACGGATCGATTTGAGGTCGAATTGACTGAGATTGCATCGGATCCTATCGCGGGTATTTCAACCCGTTTATCAGACAAACGGGCGAGAACGATGCACTGTAGCCATACTGTGCTAGGCGCGTGGCTTTCACGCGCAGCCGCTTGCGGCGGCGCGTGACGGCGCGTGGGGAGGATTCCGGTAAAGTGTTCAACATGAAACTTGATGTTCTCGATGATACGAACCTATCCGCGTTGGTTTCGGGTCAATCGGATATGGTTTCAGTGTAGTTCCGAGTACCCGACACGTTTAAATTTATATTAAAATAATATTATAAAATTCCGACAATTAGGGGATTCCTGTTTAAGGATTATATGATAGCCTAGTAACCTTAAATCACTTTGTTTGACAGGCTGGAATATTCCCGGGACTTCGGAGGAAAACGAACAGCTCGAGGCTGAACAATCGGGACGGTGTGTGTGAGTGGACTTTTGGTTTTCTAACTGTGATGCATGCATAATGGTTTAAAATGCTTATTTATATGATTTTCTATGATTTGACATGATTGATGCTTTGATTCGGTGATTTCTCGATTTTCTCGGTTTTATGATTATTATATTATTATATTCTAGCACGATTTTCGAGAAATCATGAAATTGGTTATAAATGATATTGTGGGTGTGAGAACCCAAGTAAATAATGATTTTGACTCGGATTTGGAGTTACATGTGAATTTGATGATTTTTGGTATTCTCGTGATTTTTGTGATTATTTTAATCAGTCTTTCGGGCACGTTTTACGAGGAACGTGCAATTGATGTTTTGGGCTAGGCCCGGATTGAAAATGATATTTGGACTCGGATTATGAGTCAATGATTGATTTTATGGATTTACGTGATCGTGGCAACTCGGGTTTACGGTTGCACGGATTTACGTGAAATTGGTATTTTGGGGTTGGGACCCAATGGAATTGTGTCTCTGATTGGATTTGCATTTTCCATGTGATTATATGATGATATTGATGATTTCGAATTTATAAAGTAAATCGGGACTTTGGTTAACTTGGGGCTGAGACCCTGTATTGATATATGATTTGGTTTTCAATGCAACTGTTTTTCACTGGTTTTAGTGATGGTGATATGTTGCGGATATTTAGGGCTTTCGGGAGAAAATATGTTTTTCCCCAGAGTGCACCCTGGAGATAACGCTCGCCTTCGGGATGGAAGTGTTTACCCCGAAGAGGTCACGTAGCACGATCTTTGTCTTGCAGCCCAGGGGAGGCTTGACTCAGATCAGATGTGCTGGATTATATGGATCGGTAAGTGATGTGTTCACTAGATCTGGATTGCCGGCTTGTGATGTGTTCACAGCGGCGGATGCTCGGATTTTGAGCGGTCCTTGAGCCTATTGATATGCACGCGTTGCAGGGATAAAACGTGACTCTAAGCAACAAGATATGGATATAAGTCCCGTGATTTTGTGGAAATTGTTTTGATTGATCCACTTTAATTGATTTCCTATTATTACTCATGTTTTATGATATGCATGCATGTTTGTGAAAACTGGAGGGTAAGAAATGTATTCTGGCAAATGTTTTTATAAGAGGTCATTTTTGTCCACTCACACCTTTATTGTTTTATGCACCCTCCAGGCCAGTGTACAGGTACGAGGGCTAAAAACGAGGCAAGCGAGGCAAAAGAATAAATAGACCATTGCGCACTCAGACATTCTACAGAGTAGGAATTTGACCCCTATCTGTAATGGTACCTATGCTCTGTATTGTCCTTGACTAGTCAAACTTGTGACGTCATTGGTCTGTAAAACTTAACTATCCCTTGTCTGACAATGTTTTCGGGATTTGTTGTGTGTTGTATGTATATAAGTTTGGTTACTTTCGGAATTTTTAGTTATTGTCAGACGGGAGCAGGATTCATCACGACTATCGAGGGATAATCGGGATGGGTCTTGTCAAATTGGTATCAGAGCATTAGGTCACGGTCTGAGTCTTACACGTTAGTTACACGAATTGTGATACTGATATGTTTCTCTTACAGAACATCACAATATGCCTCCGAGACGCGAGCCCCGTACCCAGTCTGGCGATGATTTTGGAGGTCCGGACATAGAGAGAGCTCAATGTTTAGGGGCCATTGCATTCACTGGCCTGACTGATCCAGAAGAGGCTTTTGAGTGGATCACTCAATTTGAGCGGATCTTCGAGATTATGCAATGTCCACCAGGAGATATGGTTCCACTGGCCACATTTATGCTGAGCAGCCAAGCTTACCGTTGGTGGCGCGGATTGCAACTGACAGGGATGGATGCCCGTACCCTGAGTTGGGAGGACTTCCGTCATCGTTTCCTGGATCAGTTCTATCCTCGCTCCTTTCGTAATGCCAGGGAGGTTGAATTCCTACAACTACATCAGGGGGACATGTCAGTGGCAGACTATGAACAGAAATTCCTGAACCTGTCCAGTTTTGCTCCTCTTTATGTATCTAACGAGGAGGACAAGTGCCGAAGGTTCGAGCAAGGACTGAGGAATGACATCCGAGGAGCTGTGACTGTGGGAACTTATGCCACCCTGCGAGAGTTGTCTGATGCAGCTGCACGAGTTGAGGCGACCTTGCCAGTGCCACAGCAGTTTTCGGGCTCTGGTCGACGCCGGGACCGTCAGTACCAGGGATCTGCGAACCAGAGGTCCTCCAAGCGAGGTAATTATGGCTCTGGATCTTCGCGTGGCGCTCGTCCGAGTTAGGGAGGTAGGGGAACACAGACATTTGGGTATCGACCATCAGCGACTGTACAGTTCAGAGAGGCATCAGTGGGATCTACTGACCGACAGAGTAATGACCGAGGCAATGTTCTTGTCTGCTTTTACTGTAGGGAGCCGGGTCACTTCAAACGAGACTGTCCACGATTGGTTGGTAGTAGCGGCACTGGATGGGGCTCTACTGAGCGGGGCCCTAGTACGACTTCGGCTTCAAATGCTACAAGTGGGAGAGGAGGTGGCAGAACTCGTGGTGGATCTGGTGGATCACGAGGGCGTGGTCGGACTTCGGGACCACAGGCTCGAGTCTATGCAGTGACTCAACAGGAGGCCCGAGCAGCCCCGGAGGTGGTGACAGGTATGCTTACTATTTTCGGTCATCATGCACGTATTTTAATAGATCCGGGAGCTACCCACTCTTTTGTTTCTCGGGAGTATGCACTGTTGGCAGATAGAGAGATTTCTGCGATCGGATGTGAGATGGGAGTCGGTACACCGACTGGAGAGTTGTATGTAGTAAACCAAGTGATACGCGGATACCCTATTGTGATAGGGGATGTGCATTTAATGGTTGATTTGATACTCCTAGATTTGTGTGACTTTGATGTTATCCTTGGGATGGATTGGCTGACAACCCATCATGCCTCTATCGAGTGTTTCGATAAGAGGGTGATACTTCGGAGCCCTGGATTACCTGAGGTGATATTTCAGGGAGATCGGAGGATGATAACCCCTAGAGTCATATCAGCCCTCTCGGCAGATAGATTTATGAGGAAGGGCTGTCAGGGTTATCTAGCTTATGTTGTCGATGTGCGGGATGCACCAATCAAGGCCGAGGATATCCCAGTAGTGTGTGACTTCCCAGATGTATTTCCTGAGGATTTACCAGGATTACCCCCTTCTCGAGAGATTGAGTTCACTATCGAACTAATTCCTGGTACACGACCTATATCCTTGACACCTTATCGGATGGCACCAGCTGAGTTAAGGGAATTGAAGGTACAGTTGCAAGATCTTGTGGATGTGGGATTCATTCGACCGAGTGTATCGCCATGGGGAGCCCCAGTATTGTTTGTGAAAAAGAAGGAAGGAAGTTTGAGACTCTGTATGGATTACAGGCAACTTAATAAAGTCACGATAAAGAATAAGTATCCTTTGCCTCGGATTGATGATCTGTTTGATCAATTAAAGGGAGCCAAGTATTTTTCGAAGGTTGATCTGCGTTCTGGTTACCACCAGTTAAGGATTCGAGAGGAGGACATTCCAAAAACAGCTTTTCGAACTCGATATGGTCATTATGAATTTCTGGTGATGCCATTTGGATTGACTAATGCACCTACGGCATTCATGGATTTGATGAACCGAGTATTCCGGAAGTACCTTGACCGATTTGTTATTGTGTTCATTGATGACATTCTAGTGTATTCAAGCAGTAAGAGGGCGCATGAGGAACATTTGAGGATTGTGCTTGATACGCTAAGGAGGAACTAGCTCTTTGCCAAACTGAGTAAGTGCCAATTTTGGTTAACGAGTGTTGGTTTTCTAGGACATGTGATTTCCGTGGATGGGATTCGTGTTGATCCCCAGAAGATAGAAGCGGTAGAAAACTGGGAGCAGCCAAAGACAGTAACCGAAGTAAGGAGATTTTTGGGATTGGCCGGTTATTACAGACGTTTTGTGGAAGGCTTCTCTGCGATTGCTGCTCCGATGACCCGCCTAACCAGGAAAGGAATCAAGTTTGTTTGGGGCGAAGACTGTGAGCAAAGTTTCCAAGAATTGAAGAAAAGGTTGACCTCCGCTCCTATCTTAACCCTTCCGGATGATAGTGGGGAGTTTGAAGTGTACAGTGATGCATCCTTACAAGGATTAGGGTGTGTGTTAATGCAACATGGAAAGGTAATCGCATATGCCTCTCGACAACTGAAACCGCATGAACGTAACTATCCCACCCATGATTTGGAATTAGCTGTGGTGGTACATGCCCTGAAGATTTGGAGACATTACTTGTATGGGGAGACATGTAGACTTTTCACGGATCATAAGAGTTTGAAGTACTTTTTCACACAGAAGGAATTGAATTTGAGACAGAGACGATGGTTGGAGCTAATTAAGGATTACGACTGCACGATTGAGTACCATCCTGGAAAAGCTAATGTGGTAGCGGATGCACTGAGTCGGAAATCAGCTCACACTGTGGCACATCTACGAATGGTGCATTTACCCTTGTTGGTGGAACTACGTAGGACTGGAGTTGCTTTGGGACTGGATAACCAAGGTGGCTTACTAGCTAGTTTCCAGGTGCGACCAATTCTGATTGATCGAGTTATTGAAGCCCAACTGGAAGACCCTATCTTGTGTGTCCTTCGAATTGAAGCTGATGCGGGGGAACGACAAGATGTTGCAATTAGAAGGGATGGAGCCCTAGTAAAGGACGGACGGTTGTGTGTGCCCGAAAATGTAACATTAAAGAAGGA
Organism: Prinsepia uniflora; assembly: GCA_032719365.1. NCBI lineage: Eukaryota > Viridiplantae > Streptophyta > Magnoliopsida > Rosales > Rosaceae > Prinsepia > Prinsepia uniflora. The sequence goes on from CM064863.1 coordinate 73,506,385, forward strand.
GATTCTGGACGAGGCCCATAGTTCGGCGTATGCAATGCATCCAGGTGGGACGAAAATGTACCGTACGCTACGGGAGCATTATTGGTGGCCGGGTATGAAACGGGAGATTGCAGAGTTTGTGAGTAAGTGCTTGGTATGTCAACAAGTAAAGGCGGAAAGGCAAAGACCCTATGGAGCACTGCAACCACTACCGATCCCGGAATGGAAATGGGATCATATAACCATGGATTTTGTGTTTAAACTACCCAGAACGCCTAAAGGACACGATGGAGTCTGGGTAATTGTGGATAGGCTTACCAAATCAGCTCATTTCCTACCTGTAAGGGAAGACTTTCGGTTGACGCAGTATGCCAGACTCTTCATTGACGAGATTATTCGACTCCATGGTACTCCTGTCTCTATTGTATCTGATCGAGATCCCCGATTTACATCCAGATTCTGGCAAAGCTTACAGGAAGCTTTCGGGACGAGATTGCATTTTAGCACGGCATTCCACCCTCAGACCGACGGGCAATCGGAACGGACTATTCAGACCTTGGAGGACATGATGAGAGCATGTGTCTTGCAATTCCAGGGTACTTGGGAGTCACATCTACCATTGATGGAATTCGCCTACAACAATAGTTACCAAGCAAGTATCGGGATGGCTCCTTATGAAGCCTTATATGGACGACAGTGCAGAACCCCTTTGTGTTGGACTGAGGTGGGCGAAAGGAAATTGTCTAAATCTGAATTGATAGACTTAACAACGGAAAAGGTTAAACTCATCCGAGACAGACTCAAGACAGCCCAAGACAGACAAAAGAGTTACGCAGACCACCGAGTCAGAGATTTGGAATTTGCAGTTGGAGATTGGGTATTCTTGAAGTTATCTCCTTGGAAAGGTATAGTGCGATTCGGCAGACGCGGGAAACTGAGCCCCCGTTTCATTTGACCTTATGAGATTGTTGAGAGAATTGGTCGAGTTGCCTACAGATTAGCATTACCTTCTGAGCTTTCGAGGGTCCATAATGTTTTCCATGTGTCAATGCTACGGAAATATGTGTATGATGAGTCCCATGTGTTGGAGGAACAGCCTGTTGAACTCAGAGAAGACCTAAGTTTTGAAGAACAGCCGGTACAGATCTTGGACCGAAAGGACAAAGTGCTCCGACGAAAGACGATTCCCTTAGTGAAGGTTCTTTGGAGGAATCAGAACGTGGAAGAAGCTACGTGGGAACCTGAGACACAGATGCGAGACCAGTACCCGTATTTGTTTCATTGAAATTTCGGGGACGAAATTTCTTAAGGGGGGAAGGTTGTAACGCCCCGGAAATTTAGAAAATGTAATTTTGTAACATAATGAATAAATGACGTTTTTACCCTTGTGAATAGTATAGTCAAATTGTTGACTTTTTGATTGGTGAATCAAACGGATGTTGACCGATGACCGTGACGTAGTTCGGGACGTCACGAGTCCATAGACAGGTGGCACGCCCAATTCCGACAATCTGGGAAAAAGTTATGACGTTCGGAAGCCCAAGGGCATTTTCGTAATTTGGGTAAAAAGGGGGAAAATGTTGACTTTTTGTTTGCCAACTAATTTTCACACGATTCGAAGACCGTTAGGTAGGTCTCGATGCCCGGAGTACAACGACAGGCGGCACGTCGAAAACGGAGTTCGGTTACGAACGTTACGGGTCACGGAAGGCTAGGGGCAAAATGGTAATTTGTCCAACCAGGGGCAAAATGGACTTTTGGCCTTAATCAGACTTGTCTTTTGTCTGATTCTCACCCCAGAAAACAAGGAATCGGGTCTTAAGGGAGAACATAATCATATGGCTTTAGACATAATTCCCTAAATTGGGGTTTGTCCTAATCATGCCAAATTAACATCAGATAACACCCATTTGTCTCAGCCTCATTATGATTTGTGTAATTGAGAAACCGAATTGAGAGAAATTGAACTCGAGAGACTGAGAGGTGACGGGTACAACCAGTTCGAAAATCCTTGAAATTTGGCGAAAATCGAATTCGGATTTGGGAGCTAGGAGAGGAGCAATTGAGGATTCCATTAAGTTGCTAGGATCAAAACTAAAAGCTTTGCAACAAAAACGAGAAGAATTCGTGTCGAATTGAGGAAGAACAGACGCTGCCATGGCTGCCAAAAATCAACCTTGAGTTCAGATACTTAGAGGTAAGCTCATTCGAAATTGATCATGGAAAATTGTTCATTATACTCTCACGAAGCTAACCATATGAATTAATTGAAAAATCAGGCACGGAATCGTGAAACCCGAATAGGAGACCCGTCGAATTTCGATCGTGAGTCGTGAAGATTTGGACCTTACCTGAGGTAATTGAATTCACAGAACTAAAATGAAGTTAGAGTAGATGAGATCAGTTGAAAGAACGGATCGATTTGAGGTCGAATTGACTGAGATTGCATCGAATCCTATCGCGGGTATTTCAACCCGTTTATCAGACAAACGGGCGAGAACGATGCACTGTAGCCATACTGTGCTAGGCGCGTGGCTTTCACGCGCAGCCGCTTGCGGCGGCGCGTGACGGCGCGTGGGGAGGATTCCGGTAAAGTGTTCAACATGAAACTTGATGTTCTCGATGATACGAACCTATCCGCGTTGGTTTCGGGTCAATCGGATATGGTTTCAGTGTAGTTCCGAGTACCCGACACGTTTAAATTTATATTAAAATAATATTATAAAATTCCGACAATTAGGGGATTCCTGTTTAAGGATTATATGATAGCCTAGTAACCTTAAATCACTTTGTTTGACAGGCTGGAATATTCCCGGGACTTCGGAGGAAAACGAACAGCTCGAGGCTGAACAATCGGGACGGTGTGTGTGAGTGGACTTTTGGTTTTCTAACTGTGATGCATGCATAATGGTTTAAAATGCTTATTTATATGATTTTCTATGATTTGACATGATTGATGCTTTGATTCGGTGATTTCTCGATTTTCTCGGTTTTATGATTATTATATTATTATATTCTAGCACGATTTTCGAGAAATCATGAAATTGGTTATAAATGATATTGTGGGCGTGAGAACCCAAGTAAATAATGATTTTGACTCGGATTTGGAGTTACATGTGAATTTGATGATTTTTGGTATTCTCGTGATTTTTGTGATTATTTTAATCAGTCTTTCGGGCACGTTTTACGAGGAACGTGCAATTGATGTTTTGGGCTAGGCCCGGATTGAAAATGATATTTGGACTCGGATTATGAGTCAATGATTGATTTTATGGATTTACGTGATCGTGGCAACTCGGGTTTACGGTTGCACGGATTTACGTGAAATTGGTATTTTGGGGTTGGGACCCAATGGAATTGTGTCTCTGATTGGATTTGCATTTTCCATGTGATTATATGATGATATTGATGATTTCGAATTTATAAAGTAAATCGGGACTTTGGTTAACTTGGGGCTGAGACCCTGTATTGATATATGATTTGGTTTTCAATGCAACTGTTTTTCACTGGTTTTAGTGATGGTGATATGTTGCGGATATTTAGGGCTTTCGGGAGAAAATATGTTTTTCCCCAGAGTGCACCCTGGAGATAACGCTCGCCTTCGGGATGGAAGTGTTTACCCCGAAGAGGTCACGTAGCACGATCTTTGTCTTGCAGCCCAGGGGAGGCTTGACTCAGATCAGATGTGCTGGATTATATGGATCGGTAAGTGATGTGTTCACTAGATCTGGATTGCCGGCTTGTGATGTGTTCACAGCGGCGGATGCTCGGATTTTGAGCGGTCCTTGAGCCTATTGATATGCACGCGTTGCAGGGATAAAACGTGACTCTAAGCAACAAGATATGGATATAAGTCCCGTGATTTTGTGGAAATTGTTTTGATTGATCCACTTTAATTGATTTCCTATTATTACTCATGTTTTATGATATGCATGCATGTTTGTGAAAACTGGAGGGTAAGAAATGTATTCTGGCAAATGTTTTTATAAGAGGTCATTTTTGTCCACTCACACCTTTATTGTTTTATGCACCCTCCAGGCCAGTGTACAGGTACGAGGGCTAAAAACGAGGCAAGCGAGGCAAAAGAATAAATAGACCGTTGCGCACTCAGACATTCTACAGAGTAGGAATTTGACCCCTATCTGTAATGGTACCTATGCTCTGTATTGTCCTTGACTAGTCAAACTTGTGACGTCATTGGTCTGTAAAACTTAACTATCCCTTGTCTGACAATGTTTTCGGGATTTGTTGTGTGTTGTATGTATATAAGTTTGGTTACTTTCGGAATTTTTAGTTATTGTCAGACGGGAGCAGGATTCATCACGACTATCGAGGGATAATCGGGATGTGTCTTGTCATAAAAGTCTTTCAATATCATCATTTTCTCTTTACATAATCATTATGTCTTCAACCGAGTCCTTGGAACAAAGGTAAAAGATGTCTATACTAAGCTCAAGTGTTTAGATAATCATGGTGAGGAAAGAAAGGCTTAATGTGGGCTCAAAAGGGGTAAAACTAAGGGGGTCGCAACTTGTGCGCACAAAATAGGGAACATGGATGTTTGAATTTGTGGTGTTAACCCTAATGCCTTAATCATTTCCAAAATCAGAGAATTTATTGACTTAAAAAGCTTTGAAAATCACATAGAATAAGTTCTAGTACTCTAGAGTTCATTAAAAGCTATGGCAAGCAGTTATGAGGCATATGTATATCAATTTAAACAAAGAACTTATGAATCACTCATCAAAGATGTATATAAGTTCTAAAGCTCACATAAGGTTCAAATGATTCATACTTATCATATCATGCTTATTTATGTACCAATTTACATGCATTATCTTCGAGTAGTAACACTTAATCACAAAATATTAACAAACAAATTCAAGTTGTAGTGATCATCTTTATAGCCATAACATATTCATTTCCGTTCATTTATATCATTGACAAGTTAAAGGGCAACTTGATACTCGTAAAAACACTACGTTAAAACAAAAAGACTCAAGAAAGCAATATTTTGTTTTTTTGTTTTTTTGTTTTTTTTGTTTTTTTTCGTTAAGAAAGACTTAATAAAACAATTTCAAATGCACAAATAAATTTGTAAACCATTCCCCCACACTTAAATTCTACATTGTCCTCAATGTAGGAAAATACGAAATAATTAAACATAGAATCAAAGTAAGGAAGATGATTTAAGAAAATGAAGAAAGAAAGAAAAACATAAACAAAGTAAAAGAGAGTGAAGGGTTGAAAGAAAACAAATCTGTGTTGATGACTCCTTCACACTCGAGAACACATTGGGTTGCCTCCCAACAAGCGCTTGAAGTTTAACGTCCATCCAGCCTAGACCAAATTCCTTATCTGATGGGACGTAGAAGTACTCTGTCTGACTCCACATCATGTCCTCCAATTGCCTCGATGTAAGGCTTCAATCGGTGGCCATTGACCTTGAACTCTTTTCCTGTTTCAATGCTTTTGATCTGTATAGCTCCATGGGAAAACACATTAGTAACAACAAAAAGACCTACCCATCTGGAGAATAATTTACCTGGAAAGAGTCTAAGTCGGGAATTGAACAACAAAACTTTCTGGCCAATGTCAAATGCTTTACTCTTGATCTGTTTATCATGAAATGCCTTTGCCTTTTCCTTGTAGATCAGAGTGCTTTCAAATGCATCATTTCTGATTTCCTCAAGCTCACTCAGCTGGAGCTTTCGATGCAGACCGGCGTCATCTAGCTTGATGTTGAAAGTTTTGACGGCCCACCATGCTTTATGCTCTAGTTCCACCGGAAGGTGACATGCTTTTCCGTACACCAACCTATAGGGAGACATTCCTATAGGTGTTTTGTATGTCGTCCTGTATGCCCAAAGTGCATCATCCAACCGTTGGCTCCAATCCTTTCGATTAGGACCCACAGTTCGCTCTAGTATCTTCTTGATCTCTCTATTACTGACTTCCGCCATTCCACTCGTTTGAGGATGGTAAGGTGTAGAGACTCGATGAGTGACACCATACCGTTTCATTAAAGCTTCAATGGTCTTGTTGCAGAAATGACTTCCTCCATCACTTATTAGGACCCGCGGGATCCCAAACCTGGAAAGAATATTAGTTCTGAGGAAATCTGCAACAGTTTTAGAGTCATTAGTCCTGGTGGCCTTAGCTTCCACCCATTTTGATACATAATCAACAGCAAGTAAGATATAGAGATAGCTATTAGATTGAGGAAACGGACCCATAAAATCAATACCTCAAACATCAAATATTTCAACAGTAAGAACATAATGTTGTGGCATTTCATCCCTTCGTCCCAAGTTTCCTGATCTCTGACATTTATCACAGGCTAAACAGAATGAATGTGCATCTCTAAAAAGTGTGGGCCAATATAGTCCAGATTCTAAGATTTTGAGTGCAGTTTTCCTAGATCCAAAGTGGCCTCCACAAGCATGGCTATGGAAGAACTCTAGGACTGACCTATGTTCAATATCAGGGACACATCTCCTAATCAATAAATCTGCACAGTGTTTCCACAAATAAGGTTCATCCCAAATATAGTGCCTAACATGCTTCTTAAGTTTATCTTTTTGTGCACGGGAGAGGGTGGTGGGCAGCTGCTTGGTGACTAAATAATTGACAATATCAGCATACCAAGGAGTACCTCCCTCGATTCTGAAGAGTTGTTCGTCTGGAAACATCTCTTGAATCGCCACAGGATCTCGCTCATGTGCAATGCGACTCAAATGATTCGCCACCACGTTCTCTACGCCTTTCTTATCTTTAATCTCGATGTCAAACTCTTGAAGAAGAAGAATCCATCGGATCAGTCTTGGTTTCGCTTCTTTTTTGGCTAGGAGATATTTCAGTGCTGCATGATCAGTGTAAATAATGACTTTAGTTCGAAGTAGATAAGAGCGAAATTTATCTAAAGCAAATACAACAGCAAGCAACTCCTTTTCGGTAGTGGTGTAGTTCATCTGGGCATCATTCAAGGTTCTGGATGCATAGTAGATGGCGTAGGGCTTCTTATCCCGCCTTTGTCCGAGTACGGCTCCAACTGCATAATCAGAGGCATCGCACATTAGTTCAAAGGGTAAGGACCAATCTGGGGCACAAAGAATGGGGGCAGTGGTTAAGAGATTTTTAAGCTTCTCAAAAGCTTCCTGACAGTCTGCATCAAAGACGAAGGGTGTCTCTTTCTGAAGCAGTCGGCACAAGGGCCTTGCAATGTGGGAGAAGTCTTGGATAAATCTTCTGTAAAATCCTGCGTGACCAAGAAATGAACGGATTCCTCTCACCGAAGTGGGAGAGGGTAAGTGGCGCACAGTATCAACTTTAGATTTATCGACTTCAATTCCTCTTTCAGAGACAATATGGCCCAAGACTATCCCTTGTCTAACCATGAAATGGCATTTCTCCCAGTTAAGTACCAGATTAGTTTTGACACACCTTTGTAAGATAAGTGCTAAGTGTTCTAAGCATGCATCAAAACTATCCCCAAAGACACTAAAATCGTCCATAAATACTTCAATTATTTTTTTGACGTATTCAGAGAAAATAGAAAGCATGCATCTTTGGAAAGTACCTGGGGCGTTACATAAACCGAAAGGCATTCTTCGGTAGGCAAAAGTGCCAAAAGGACAAGTGAAAGTCGTTTTATCTTGGTCATTTTGAGCGATACAGATTTGATTGTACCCGGAATAACCATCAAGAAAGCAATAATAGGAGTGACCTGCTAACCTTTCAAGCATTTGATCAATGAAGGGCAAAGGAAAGTGATCCTTCCTAGTTGCTTTGTTCAGGCGTCGATAGTCGATGCAGACTCTGTATCCGGTCACTGTTCGTTGGGGCACTAGCTCTCCTTCACTGTTCGCAACAACTGTGACTCCACTTTTCTTTGGGACTACTTGGACTGGTGAGACCCATTTGCTGTCTGAAATTGGGTAGATGACACCACAGTCCAAGAGTTTGATGACCTCTTGTTTCACGACTTCCATCATTGGAGGATGGAGGCGACGTTGGGCTTCGCGAGAGGGTTTTGCATCATCTTCCAGTAAGATTCGATGCACACAAGTTGTAGGGCTGATTCCCTTGATATCTGACAGAGTCCATCCAATGGCTGTCTTGTACTTTGTCAAGACCTGTACCAGTCTATCTTCCTGTGACTCGGTTAGTGCAGAAGACACTATGACGGGCAGAGTGTCGTCCGAGCCAAGATAGGCATACTTCAGGTGGTCAGGCAAAACTTTGAGCTCGAGAACGGGGGCCTGAATCACTGAAGGAGGAGTGGCATTAGTACAAATTGGAAATGACGAGGGTACCTGATGATTCACCATTCTGGGGGTCTCATTTAGGGTCATGACTTCATCCCAAATTCGAGGTTCTAGTTCGTAATCTGTATCCTCAACCAAGGCGTCCCCTGATTGCGTTAGGCCAACTCCTTCCTGGATTATCATGTTGAGTGTGTCTTCTCGAATTGAATCAAAATGTTTCTCTGCGAGAGAAGTGCACACGTCAATAGAAAAAGTAGTATGAGTTGCGGAACTAGGGTACCTCATGGCATCAAAGATGTTGAAACCAATCTCCTCTCCGTCTACTTCCATAGTTAATGTTCCATTGAACACATCAATCTTTGTCTTGGCAGTTCTCATGAATGGTCTTCCCAACAGCATTAGTGGAGCTTGATTCGTAGGGGAATCCTCCATGTCTAGGACATAAAAGTCAGCGGGGAAAATGAGCTGGTTAACCTGCACAAGAACATCTTCGACGTATCCCTTAGGATACACATTAGAGCGATCGGCTAACTGAATGATAATATCGTCATGCTGTAATTTACCTAGACCTAGGGCAACATATAGTGAATATGGCATAACATTAATGAATGCTCCTAAGTCTAGCATGACTTTATCAAATGACTTGTTACCAATCACGCAGGGAACAGAAAAACTCCCTGGATCCTTCAACTTTGGGGGTAGCCGACGCTGGATTACAGCAGAAACTGTTTCACTCACCATCACAACCTCCTTCTCCCTCGTCTGGCGCCTTGGAGTGCATAACTCTTTCAGAAATTTTGCGTATTTCGGCACTTGTTTGATGCACTCGATCAAGGGCATGTTGATTTGCACCCTTTTGAAGATCTCCAAGATTTCCTCATCGGATTCATTCTTCTTAGATTTGGCAAGCCTACTTGGAAATGGTGCATGTACAAACGGGGAATTAGTAACAACCGAACTTGAAGGGATTGGGTTATTACCTTGTGTGTGGGTAGGTTGAACTGGTGGTTGTGTCATGGTGGTCTTAGTTGCCACCTTGTGCTTTTCAGCCTCAGAAACGGTTGGATCTGGTTCTATTTCTCCGAGCACTTTACCACTTCGAGTGGTGATTGCATTGGCTTCAGGTTTTACATTTGGGTTGGGTGTAGGTTGAGGTGGAAGCACCCCGCTAGCTTGGATCTTACCCATGAAGTCCACGACCTTGCCCATTTGGTCCTTGAGATCAGCGATGTCTTTTTGTTGATTTTGCTGACCTGTGACAAGAGCCTGAGTTGACGCCATTAGTGTTTGCTGCCCTTGGGAAAGAGCAGCCAGCATTTTATCATAATCAGGATTAGAAGATGAAGAAGTATGATTATTTGCATGATTATGAGAAAAGTTAGAAAATGGGACCGGGGGCCTTGGTTGCCATGTGGGCCTTGGTTGCCATGTGGGCCTTGGGAACTGGTCTGGGACACGGTTTGGCCCGGTCGACATGTGCTGAGGGTTTAGGACATTGTTCGGATCTCTCCAACTGTAACCTTGGGTCCTTGGCCCTCCTTGAAAGCCTCCAATGGCGTGTGCCATTTCAGTTCCGGAGTCTTCCTCCCTTGCAGTGTAGGGACATTGTTCCTCAAGATGGCCTTGAGAGCATATGGAACAAACTGGAGCTACCTGTTTCTTTAGCTCAAGCATATTTGAAAGCATAGAGGTGATCTTATCTAACTTAGAATCATTTATAGCATGGGAACTTACCTCATGTACCTTTCTAGAAATAGGATCGGCACCTTCGTATTGTGCATCATTGAGTGCACGGCTTTCAAGTAGTGCACGACCATCTACTAGGCTCCGAGCTAAGAAACTTCCATTAGCTGCAGCATCGAGCAGTCCTCTATCCCAACCTTTGAGTCCTTCATAAAAGTAGGTTAAAAGATAGCCTTCTGTGATCCCGTGAGTAGGGCATGAAGCACAAAGTTCCTTAAACCTCTCATAGTACTGGCTGAAATTCTCATCATGTTCTTTCTGCTTGATTCCAGTGATCTCTTTTCTTAAGACCGTAATCTTTGAGGCAGGGAAGTACTTGGTAAGAAACTCCTGAACCAACTTCTCCCAAGAGTCAATATGATTAGGTGGGAGACTTAAAAGCCATACCCGTGCTCTTTCTTCCAAGGACAATGGGAAAGCTTTCAGCTTCATGATTTCCAAGTCCGCATCATCCGGACACATACTACTAATGATGAATTGGAACTCCGTTAAGTGTTTGTGTGGATCTTCATTTCTGATTCCACGGAACTTGGGTAGTTGATGAAGGACTCCACTCTTAAGCTCAATATCTTTCTTGTTGGTTCGAGGCTCGGGATACTGGATGCAGAAGTCTGTAGTGCCATTTGTGTTTGCACATGTCTGCTCCCGGATACTCAGGTTTCGTGCCATGGTTATCGGTGTTTCGAAAATCTGTTCTTCTTCTGAATTACTCTTCTCGCTTTTGGACTCACCGAATATTGGGGATGGAGGTTCGAACGAACTGGTTTGCTTAAGTGCGTCTCTGAATGTGGCGTTGCTTGGTGAGATGTCAAGTTGTCTTCTCAGCCGATCAAGCTTAGATTGATGAGCACGCATTCATAAGTTCGTACCTCTATGAAAACAAAACTCTAAGTTAGAAGGCAAGTATACACAAGAAGAGATAATAAGAGTAAGATAGTATAGATTTGCATAAAGTATCACATAAATGGAAACCAGGATTAACAAAAAGTTACGTTAATGGAAAGAAAATGCACAAGTTCCAAATTCAAACTAATAATGCAATAAATAGAGTTTTAGAGTGTCATGAATAACTTTCTCCTTCCGCTTCTCATAGTACTTTCCTGGGCGTACGGCCTGCGCGTACTGATAACCACCATTCCACCATTCAACATTAATCATGGCCAGTTGAGATAGATGTAACACGAGAAGCAAGGATAATTTTAAGAGCACCCCGAGGCTAGCTTGGCATATACTCCATTGGTGTTCCCTTTCTTAATCCAAAACTTGTCACCAGTCATAACTCTCCTAGACACCATAATCAATCCAAATGACGACGTAGAGAATTACCAAACCCTAGTGTTTACAAACTCCGCCCCAACCTCATGTCCATAGATTCGAGTCTATGGTGTGTGGTGATGAAATCCACACATCATGAAGGGTTAAGGAGAAAGTAAATAAGAGGGGCACTACCTGTTCCCGAAAGTAAGATTTTGAAGAAAAAGGGACTAAGAGATTCATGCAACTCTAAAACAATTAATAGGAAACAATACTTACACTTTAGGAAATTCAAAGATGAATAAAGTTTCATAAAAAAAAATGTAAATTTTTTTTTTAAATTTTTTTTTTAAATTTTTTTTTATTTATTCCGAATTTTTTTTTTTCATTTAAAATTTAAAGTTTAACAAGACATAAACAAATAATTGATTACATAAAAATAAAATAAGTGTAAACATAAAGTTAGTGGAACATAAAGGTTATGGAATAAAATTAAAAGAAAGTTAATGGAATAAAGTTAATGTAATATAATTAAAGTTAAGGGAATAAAGAAAAAGTGTGAATATTAAGTTAATGGAATAAAATATAATGGAATAAATAAAAGTAAAAGTAAAGAAAAGTGAACATATAAAATATGCATTTATGAACAAGTATCAAATTTAATATGAACAAATATATATATATAAAAAAATTATGAACATTTATGAACAAGTATAAATTAGAAATTAAGAAAAAGTAAAGTATGAGCATTATAAACAAACATAATAAGAACAATAATAAGATGGATAAATAAAATATAAACAAGTAAGTAAATGTTATAAATATAATATTAACAAAAGTAAAATTTATAAACAAGTATAATATGCACAATTTATATACATACACTAACAAATTAAAATGATTTTCAATTTCCCCGGCAACGGCGCCAAAAATTGACTACGCCCAAACTACGCATTAAATTAAACATGTAATTCGAGTGTTATGCAATTTAAACCCTTTTTGTGTAGATGTAGTATTGATAAATAGGGATCGTTCTTAACCGGGGAAATTAGGGACATTAATAATGTGTTAGTGGGAGATGAATAAAAGAATAATGAATTAAAGAATTAGATAATCAAAGAATTAAATAATCAAAGAATTAACAATTTAAAGAATTAATGACTTAAAGATAAAAAGAATAGAGAATTAAAGAATTAAAGAATTAACTAATCAAAGAATCAATAAATTAAAGAGTAAAGGAATAAAAGAATAAAGAAATGAAAGAATCAAAGACTAATAAACTAAAAGTATGAAAGAATAAAAGAATAAAAGAATAAGGAATAAAAAGGGGGGTTTTGAAAATGTTTGTGATCATGTAAATAAGTAAAAGCATAGATAAACTAATTTTACTTCTATTCTAATTCATGTACAAGTGATCTTCTTAAAACACAAATCTTACCAACACTCTAATAATTGCAAATATTAAATCAATCACGAAATTTTACCTTAATCGTCTTAATTACCTTCATACATTTTTCAATACTATAAATGCACCGACAGCGGACAACACTTACAATATGATTCACCTTTTGTTTTTGACTGAATGCGCCGACAGCGATCAACATTAAGTCTCTTCAATTCTACTTTAAATGCACCGACAGCGGATAAAACACTTAACATTGAATTGAAGTATGAAGCACTAAAATGTATAAAATAACTAAAATTCATAAAGTAAGACACATGGAGATTGCATTTAACACTTACAAATATTAGTAAGAAAAACCTCACATATATTGAACTATAATCAAAACCAATAACAAAAATGAGAGTTTGAGTAGATAGAGAGTAATTGTTACACTTTCAAGATGGATGAAAATAATGGATTGTTATTCATATGATTCTCCGACAGCGGACGGAACCTTATGAAGATGGAGGGAATAAACTTGGGAAATATGAACTCAAACTCTAAACTTTGTATTGGAGATACTTTGCCAAAGTTTCTCTCAAAGAAGGCTCAAATGTGTGCCTCAAAGAAGGTGTGTTTCAACAAGTGAATTGAAACCCTATTTATAGGTGGAGAAAGCTACCAAAAATAATATAAAAATACAATAAAAATGTTAAATAATGGAATGATGAGTAATAAAGATTTGTGATGATGTTTAGAAGTGGTTTGAGTTGTAAAGTTGCAAAATTGGGTTGGAAAGTGGCTTGGAAAGTGGCTGGAAATTGGGTGGAAATTGGGTGGAAGCTGCTGGAAAAGAGTTCAGCAGAGAGCAGCTGAAAATCAATTCCAAATTTCGGTAGCATGCAGCTGAAGAGAGGCTGGAGACTTCGGCAGGTGCGCGCTGGAGTGGAAGAAGGACGTTCGGCCGGCGCCTGTCGAATCGTGTGTGGGCAGGGCTGAAGCAACTGGGCTTCGCCTGGGCCTGACTGCTGGGCTGGTATCCTGGGCCGCACAGGCGTGGGCTGGGCGGAAGCAGCTGGGCTTCATGCGGGCTTGCTGGCGGGCCACTTGGCGACGGGCTGGGCTGCAAAAATTAATTGGGTTTGGGCTGCATTAATTAATTTAATTAAAATATAACTAAATTAATTATTCCACCGAATTACGTCCATATTTTATTCGTTATAATTCCGATCGAAACGATTCTTTCGCCAAAATGCTCCAAATTACAACCTTTATTTTTCTAAACATAAAAATCACAAAATAATTTATTTTATCAATTTATTTAATATTTTAATATTAAAAGTCAAGTATAAAGGGTATAAAATAATATAAAATAATGCTTATTTAACGTCCTATCACTAAACCCCTGCTCGCCGCCCTGGGAACACTTAGCGTTATTTTGAACATTGCCCCTGGAGTATGGGAGCCACGATGGCTGGTCCAGTGAAACCCGCAGCGGAGCTGGGATTTCACGTTCGTGATTATGACTTATATTGGTGTTTGTTCTTGAAATTAGAGGTTTGAATGAGTTCATTAGTGGAATTAGACAAGGTTTGAATGAGTTCCAGGAGTTTGGTAAGAGCTTAATTGATACTAAGGGGATCGGGATAATATATCTAAAGTGTTAGAATGGCAAGATCAGGTTTAGGATGATCCGAGCACTGGTTTTAAGCATCGGAAGTAGCCGAGGTTTACCTTTCTGATTCTCCAGGTTCAGTGGGTTGGTTGTGGGCGGTGACCCCTAAAAGACGGACTCTGTTGGTTTGTGTATCGAGATATTAATTTCGATTCAATATATATATATATATATATATATATATTATATCCCTTGTCTGACGGGTTTTTGTTTGAATGTTCAAGGTATTCTAGGTACTATGGGAGCAGAATCAGACACGATCATCAAATATCTTTCGGAGCGGCTCCTGTCACTTTCCCCATCAGAAACGTGCCACTTTAGCTTAGAGGGCCTGACATAGAGATTTGGAAAATCGAAACACACTCATAACATAAGTAGGCAAGGCCTGGGCCACTGCTTTAACCAAGACCACCTTACCAGCGGCCGATAGCAACTTAGTATTCCAAGTATTCGGCATGGATCAAAGGACATCTCTAACTTTCCCGAACAACTACTTTTTCTATCTGTCACAGTGGGCAGCCCAAGATGTTTCTTGTGACTAGCAACGATACGAATTTCCAGCATGTTTGAAATGACACGCTAAAGAATAGGATCCATATTGGGACTAAAACTCGCCCCAGACTTCTCAAAGCTAATTAGCTAACTGGAGACACGCTCATATTCCTTTATAACCGCTAACAAGTGTTGGCATTCAAGCAACCAGACATTACAGAAAAGGAGGCTGTCATCCACAAAAAAAACATATGAGAAATTTTAGGGGCCCTAAGAGCCACAACCACTCGATCAATCTGACGAGTGACGAGTACGTTGTGCCTTAGATAACATAGCCAAAAAACCCTCTAAACAAATGAGTAAAAGGGAAAGGGATAGTGGGTCCCCTAGTTGGAACAAAAGAGCCACCAACTTGGCCCCAGATTTGAACAGAGTAACTAACCGTAGACACACAATCCATAATCAGAGACTCCATACGCTCAGCAAAACCCAACATGCGGAACATTCCTTCCAAATAACCTTATTCGACTTTGTCACAAGCTTTAGACATATCCAATTTTAAGGTCATTTTTTCAAACAATTATTTCTACACCAATTAATTGCATGTATACTCTCAAAGGCAGCAATAATGTTATTAGCAATAAGTCGAGAGGGCAAAAAAACGCTCTGATACTCAGAAATGAAAGTCGGCATAACTAGCATTCACTTGTTTATAATAACTTTGGAAATAAGTTTATAAAGCACACGACATAAAGTAATAGGTTACCTGATTTGGGTGATCCACCTTCGGAATAAAGGAAATGAGGGTGTGATTAGTCTCTTTGACACTCGCACCATGGTTGAGAACCGAGAGACAAAAGGAGGTCACATCATTGTCCACCACTTGCAAATATCGTTGATAAAATAAGGTCGGGATACCATCCATTCGGGGGGCTTTTGTTGGAAACATATTGAATAGAGCCACTTTAACCTCAATTCTGACAAAATATCGGCCTAGACTTGCATTCTCAGAGTCACCCAAAACTGGCTGAACCGCCTCAATCACCAAACTAATATCCGTTACTCTAGAGATCCCAAATAAGTGCTGGAAATAACTCACAAAGGCCTTAGTGACATCAGTATCTGCAATATTCCACACCTTGTGGGAATCATAGACCCCTATAAGATAATTGTGTTTCCCCTCTCTTTTGAATACTAATGGAAAACTTAGTATTACAAACCCCCTCTCGAAGTCACGAAACTTGGGACTGTTGTCGCTAGAGAAGCTCCTCCCTAGCCCTTAGGCCCTTCAGTTCTCTATCCAAATGATCGAGAGTCTCCAAATCCCGGGTGGAAGGCTGAGAGCTAGGTTTAGCATATATTTGTGCCTACAAATGCTTAATGTGCCTAGGGAAGCAACCCAAAGTCATTCGATTCCAAGAACAAAGTTTTGGTTCCAAAGAGGATAATTTAGACAAAACCCCCACTCTTCCTGCTTCTTGCCACCCCTGTGAAACTGTTTCTTTGCAGCCATCTGCATTAATCCAAGCTTCCTAAAAAAGAAGTCGCCACCTCCTCCCTCATTCAGGATCCACAGTAAGACAAACTCAAAGAGACTGGTGATTCGAGGCCTAGAAATTCAAGTGGAAAGTCAGAACATCTAGATGAAGTGGAAGAAATGCAGAATTCACCACCACTCTATCAAGCCTGACCGGGAAAAGCCTATCACCATTCCATCTATTACTCCAAGAATAAATTTGCCCTCTAAACTGAATCGACATGAGACCAGAATCCTCCAATGCATCACAAAAGACAAGAATTTGGGACAGAGGGCCAACCATTCTCCCCTGATGTTCAAAAAAACCTCCATTTCATTGAAATCGCCACCAACCATCCAAAGAGCCCCCTATCATAATTGAGTTTCCAAAGGAGAACCTAGGAAATGTGCCTCATCCTAACCTCCAGATGAACATAGAAACATGTAAAACGAAATAGGGACCAACAATACCCTAAACAAAAGCATCAATATGAACAATAGAGTAAGAACGAATAGTAACATTAACACCATGGGCATATAATAAAGCAAGCCCCCTAGACATACCGACTCGACCAACACAATAACCACTTGTAACTCCGAGACTTAGTTTAATAAAACTCATTTTTTGAACAATTTTCCTAGTTTCCATAAGAAAAATAATACCTGGTTGTTTAACCCTGAAGAAGTATTTCAGGGCCCACATCATCTATGGGCATCCCAACTCACGGACATTCTAGTTTAGGACACTCAATTCTTCGTAACAGACCATTCCCCCGGATCCCGTTACTTTTGTGGACAGACCCACCATTGACTTGCCAATAAAAGCCCCAGAGCTGGATGAGTTACTCTTCTGGCCTGATTTCCTTTTCTTCAAGGAACTTAAATTCAACCGGGAGCCCTCTAAAACAGTCCCCCGGCCATGCCTATTTCCCTACTGGGCCTGCTCTTGATGAGCACAAGAGCCCACTGTCTCCATTGCCAAAATGGGCAGTTCCTCCACATTTCCCACGGGTAAGCCCATACCTATCAAAACCGCAGATTTTCTAGGATGCCCAGAAACTGGGCCCCCATCCCCCTCTTATAGCACCGGCCTTATAGGTTGTCCCTGGCCCAAAACCAAAATGGCCTCACTGGCCGAGTACCGAAGAACTGCGCGATCCGTAGCGCCCCAATCCGACCCGCCAGCCCCTAGGTCCATTGAAACCGTGCCATGAACATTTGAACCCAGACCCACGCTATCATCTTTTCGGCGCTTAAGGTGCACGTCCTGCGCCATGCTCAACCCTTCAGCCCTTCCTACGGCACATGGAGCCCCGAAAGCCTCCCCAAACGAACGAGTAATACTTACTCGTGACGGTACCGCCACCCGATCAACGTGCAATCCTCTGGCTCGCGGTGTGAGCCCAAAAATGGCTACCTTTGTCTTCTCTTTCGACTGGACACTAAACACATCTTTCTCTAACGTTTCCAGCGGCCAAAGGGCTCGCCCGCCCCTGCCAACAGTACTTGTGTACACAAAGACCCCACATGATCAAAGCGGCTGCACCGCAAGCAGAAAAATGGGAGCATCTCATATCTCTTTGCCGGTTCGTTGGGGAGTAGTTTGAGGGCAACACATCGTATGAGAGGATCCAAAATACTCAAATCCACACGAATCCGTAGGAAGCAGCCCAAACAGTCTCCGTTGAGTCCTCTGTCAACTTCCAAGAACTTCCCCACATGATTACCCAGCCTTTTCGCCGGAGTGGGAGTGAGGAAAAGGAGTGGGACCTGCCTCACCCTAATCCAGAACACCTGATGCTCGAAGGGAGCGGACTACGGATCAGACTTGTCATCCAATGCAGCGATGAGGAATAGGGAATGGTCGAAAGTCCAAAGTGCCCCTATTGAGAACCCTTTGCCGGTTCGTCTCTGTCTCAAAGGAGAACAGGAAACGGCCGGTAGCAGTGAGAGACACCCCAGAGAACGCTAATTTCATATGCCAGAGCTTCCGCATCATGCCCAGCAAGGCATCTCGGTTATATGGCTTCTTGGTTATATGGCTTCTTGGTGAGTAGCCTTCCAACCAGCAGGAACCTAGTCATCGCAGATGGCCTTCTGCTTGCACACAGGTCCCATTCGATGCTCTTGGCCTCAGAGATAGCAAGAGAAGCAGACAAACGGGTTCAATGGTCTCCATAACACTCCACTCTTCAAACCTCACAATAAACAAATCCAGGAAACGAACGAAGGACATGAACACGTAAAGCAGACCACACATAAAAACCAACTCGCACCATCGCACTTGGCCAAAAAAATCCAAGGCAACAACGACTAATAACCCTAACCCTAGCCCTAATAGAGTAAAGGAAGAGACTTTTCTCATAAAAATACCACTAAATCAGTTATACCGTATTATTAGTAAAGTAATTTGCGCTTTGTACTATTCAACCAAAAAGAGTAGATCAGTCTTTTCCTTTGGGTTACAGCATATGCAAAGATTTTGGGGTTTATATATATATATATATATATATATTATATTCATATAGTGATGCAGACTGAATTTCCAACTTTATTTTCTTGTGTGAATATCAGGTTTCTCATTCCCTGACATGACAACAAATTGATTTTCAAATTTCGCTTCTTAGCTTCCTTGCAATTGGGATATTCATCTTGTTTCGGCACACTACTACATTCACCAGAGAATATAATCTGAACATAAACACTTCTCTGCTATCTAAAAAGAAAAGCACAACCGACGAACAAATCAGAACAAGCCATATGCCATTAGCCCACATCATCAGCCTTCAGAATGTTGAACCGTTAAACCTGACGAACGACGGCTGCAGAAGAAAATGTGATCATATAGAGTAGTTAGTAATACCACTGAACATATTACTACAAACATCAGATACTACTCCTTTTAATCAAATTACAAGATCAGATCAAAGTTATCAAACTCAAATGAGAATCTATTTCACTGACCCCCTTTGCTAGAATTTAGAAGAACCAACATAAATCTGTACCTCAACTAACTTTAACTACCTTAACCACTTGTAATTAGTCAAATCAATGAGAAATAAAGATACAGTCGGTTTCTTGGGGTTTCTAAATCTCTTACACCCAAAACCCAACAGGTTTTAGGATCTCACTAGCTGAGGAAGGCGGAGATAATACAAGCTTTTCTCTATACAGAAAAATTGTGAATGGCAATTGGGATAAATGGATCTCCCTCGCGCGCCTAGTAGCACGTGCTTATAACTAAGCAAGACATTAAGGGGTTAGGCCTTAGTTTTGAAGGGCACCTCCTACACATTAGTGCATGCGGCCGGAGAAAGGTTGAGCTGCTAATTTCTTTCCTTTTTATTCAGGCAAGGGGAAGGATTTGCAATGTAATGAAGAAATTTATGATTTATTTCTATACAAGAAGAATGCAGCTCATAACTGAGGAAATGTAATATAACCAAGACAGGCAAATGGGCTCACCTCTACGTCGTAAAATTTGATATAGAAACGGGAGCTATCGATGTAAAGCATGGTTTCCAGAATCTCTGCAAGAGTTGAACTCAGTTTTCCATTAACACCCAGTCCAATGCCCCCAATGGAGATCAATTCTCCATAGGCAGCTGGCTCTTTCGTGCCGGCAAAAGCGATAGGAACCGACCCATTCAGCAAAATCATCACATACTGAACAATATACAACAAACAAAACATGAATATCCTAAGAATAAAAAGGGAGCAGCAACAAAACACTTTATGTTCATAACAAAGCCAACACCAACAACAATAAGAACAAACTAGAGCATAAGAATATGGAAAAGGGAGATTTAACGGACTCGGGTTTGCCGATGATTTTAGAAACGGCTTTGGTGGCGTCCCTGAGAATGCCAGAGGCCACCACTGCATCCACCGGCACGTTTGTAAACAGATTCAACGTCCGCATTTTCTGTTTGGTTCTTTTTTCGCTTCTGAATTTGAAGAATGCTCTCCGATTCTTACTAGAGTGCGTGACAGAATCACAAATTCAAAATGGGTGGTTTTAAATTTAAAAGAGCAATCCCTTGTAGATAATGCCTCCCTTGTTCTTAGTATCGACGAATATCAAGAGATTTTATTTAAAATTTTCTTTAGAAGTACTTATATAAACAATAGAAAGACAAAACATCCGTTTTGGTAAAGCTTTCAAAATTCCAGGGGAAAAATGGAGGTGGAGCTCATGAAACTTTTGTTGGAAAATATTTTTTCTTGATTCATTATTGTTGGTAAATTTGTGAAGCTCACAACATTATTGTTAATGCACCTCATAATACTCAATCCAGGGAAACTCATTGCCTCATGGATTTTTGGGCCGAACCGTAGCAGGCGGATATGAACCCTAAAAAATTTCTTGTGAACATCCTGCCGGATCCCTCCCAAAGCAGAAGGATTTTGTTAAATTAAGATTATCACTTTCACTCTTCGACTTAGTTGAGGAAATTCTTGACCTGTCGTCTTCTATCATCTGTGATGTTTTTTTAGGAGATGATACACATTAGGTATCATCAATTTCGTCGTTTATCATATTCGAACTTATAACTTTTCACTCCACATTGAAATAGATGGGTACATTGATGTTTTTAGTTGTTCAATAGTTTGGTACTTCCGCCATTCCAGTTATGAAAGGACTTTGCTTTGAAGGACATGTGAGTTTGAGCTGTTCATCACAGGGTTTTGCTCATTCAAATTAAAAGGTAATTTAAATTGATTATTTGAGGGCATATACAAAGAAATAAATAGCAGATTTCTTCAGATTTCCTCAACACCTATTTACCAGGCAGATTTCCCATCAACCAGTTACAGACCGTTTTGTAGGGAGGAAAAAAGAAAAACAAACTACATTTTAAAAAAGTTATTCACACAAACACCCCCTACGGTTTTTTGTGTTTTCACAAATATCCACAGATTTTGGACCTTATACAAACACCTTCTTAAGTTTCAAAAACATTACACATAATTTCATTTGTTAAGTGATTATCAATAAAAACTGGCATCAACTTAAAAATTGACAAAATTAACATTCTATTGTAATATTTCTGAATTAGAATGGTAATGTATCCAAACACCCATTAAGGCATTTTAGTATTTATATAACTTATATCAAAATTTAAAGGGCATTTGTGTAAATATCCCAATTTGAATATACCCCACCGCAACTTGTCATTATACCCAAGTTTGATTTTTATCCCTTTGATTTTGTTTGATTTACATTCTTTTCATGATTACACTAACTATAATTACACATAATTTTAATTCTTAAAATTAAAACTTTGGAATTACATATAAATTAAATTAGATGCATAATTGTAATTTTTTCTTGTTTATTAATTCCTTAGATGAATACAAGGTAACATTATTTCTTTTCTTTTTTATCATATACGATGGATAACATCCAACAGTGCTTTCTTTTTATTTTTTCTATTTACTGTGAAGGATAAATAACTAAATAAGAATTATTATTGGCATGGCAATATGCTTTTTAAGTATTTTATAAGCACAAAGACATGTTGCCAGAAAGAAAGTTACAAAACATAAAAACAGTTGGGTGAATGAGGAAAGGTACCCAACAAAATGTTCAAAAACAGCAAGGTTGCAAATCAAAGTCTAATAAAATTGAAAGAAAAGAAAATTGGAACATGCTCATTTAGCTCGAAATTAATGCACAAAGTCATGAAGCATCACAAAACTCACTACGATTTCATTACAAGCTTTCTATACCCCTTTCAAGCTTAGATACCAGAAAACTACCAACAGAAGAAATCTGATGATATCAGATAACAAGATGGGGCATCCCTTCTGGCAACTTTACAAATACTACCTTGAACTTCATTTGACTCTAATTAGAATTAATTGGAGATAACTTAGTCAAAGCAAAGAAGCCACCATTAAACCTTGTGCTTACCAATTAATTCAAAGCCTGAACGTGCTGTAGCCTCCTCCTAGACCAGAAGATCCATACCCACCGCCGCCATAGGGTTGCGAGGATAGTGAAGATGAAGGGTAGGATGTAGCACCTAACTGACCGTATGATGACCTCAATCCAGGATCCATCCTTCCATAGCTACTTGTAACTGGTTCCTTGCGACTGTTTATAACCTCCTGAAAAGACACAATTAAAGATACAAAGTATGCTTAGTCTTTCACCCCCAAACAAAGGTATGCTTAAACTTCAGAGCAGTAACAGATCTTTTATTCAGCAAAATGAAAAACTGCTGATACCTCCTTTTTCTTAACATACATGGAAACAAAAAAACGTCATTGCTAACATACCTGAATCAATTGTTGAGCCATCTGAACCTGTGATGAGCTGCCTTTTATTTCTACAGTAATTTCATCAGGCAGTCCCCTGCTCTCTTGCACAGTTAAGATGGCTCCACTACTACGCCGAATAAATGCAATATTTGACCCCTCAACCCCAATAATATCCTCAGCGTAAGATAGAGGAATTTGCATTGTTTGTGCAATCTGATTATAGAATACAACAAAGAAAATACTGTGACCAACATTGCATATAGCAAGGAAGTAGAAGAGTGAAGCAGAATGTTCCTTTTTTTTTACACAGCCCCGTTTAGACACTGATGCAATCTGGTGCAGTTAAGGTTAACTGACAATGATTTCACACTACTTCATACATCAAAGCATTTTTATCTATATACGAATCAGTCAGAAGAAATACAGCCTTAGCTGTAAATACATATCCTATTCAGACTTATATATGAGATATAAAATAATCCTTCTTTTCTAAGTAAATAAAGTCAAGGACTATACAGTAAGGGTACGTTTCGATGAGGAACTTCAAAGTTCCAAGGAATTTAACCTAAATTAGTTTAAAATGAGGAACTTCAAAGTTCCAAGAGATTCCAAATGTTCAGATGCAAGGCATTTAAATGAGATTCGTAAGTAACACCTTGATATGTGTTACTCTGGAAATTCTTTGTCTAGTTGTTTTGCCATGCTCATTTGAAATGGTACCTTGAAATTCCTCATTTTTAACTAATTTAGGCTAAATTCCTTGAAACTTTGAAGTTCCTCATCCAAACATACCCTAAAGGATCCCCCCAACATCCTTCCTAGGGTCAGAAAAAAGCACACACTTGGCCCCAACTTAATTAAAAGTTACTAGTACAACCAAGCTAGGCTGTCTTTAATGTGTATGAGTAGCCTCACTAAGATGAAGTGGGAACTTTAGCTAACATGTTACGTAATTAAAGCAACCAACCTGCGTAACAATAGGAGCACCAGGACGACCAATTCCCGAAGAACGGATAGAAGAAAGCGAAGGATCTTGTCCATATAAAGAAGGTTCTTGTCCATATAAAGAAGGTTCTTGTCCATACAGAGGAAGGTCTTGCCCATATATAGAAGGATCTTTTCCATAAAGTGAAATTCCAGCAGAAGGGAGTTGTGATTCCAATTGAGTATCACGGCCAAGAAACAAGGATTCTCTCTTCGTTGAGGGTGGATAAATAGTGCTAAGTCCAGTTTGAGGAGCAGTATGCAGCAATGACTTCTCAGTCCATTTATCAGGTTGCCGCTCTTGTGGAATTTTCGTATTGTTCTAGAGATGCACATTCCAATAATCAACACACAATAGTGCAAAAGGGAATTAAAATACACCAGACTCTAATGTGACTTAAGCTTACCGTCTTCTCAAAAAGTGGAAGAACACTATGGTCAACCAAAAACTTCCTCAGGTGACCCACAACTGCTTCTAGAGCTTTGAGAACCTTTAAAGCTTCTCCCTGCAATTCAACAATCCTCTCTTCTGCTGCAGCATAGAATGGAACCTCATCTGCCGGAGCAAAAATAAGGTATCAAATGACTTGTTATGAGAAGTAAAAAATGTTTAAGTATGGAAGAGGCAAGGCCATTTGAGAATGAAAATAAATCAGAAAGAATCTTAATACGGACTGGAAGGGAAGTATGAGTACATCATTTCTAAAGAACATACACCAAATTTCTTAGACGTGCATACATAACACGATATGAAGAGATACTGCAAACTAGAACCTCATATTTACATACATCAACATTTGGAAGTTAAAGGACTTTAACGTGGAAAAATGATCCAGGACTCGGATGACGGAAAGGAAAGAGGGAGAAGCATGTATGTAGAAATTTATACTACACGCAATATGAAGGAATCAATATAATAACTTCACTAACATGATCACTGAACCCAGATTACCAACAGAAAATCTAAGCCTCAAAATATAAGAGCACAAAAGTAATTTGAAACAAAAAAATAAACCGAGAAACTTAATTTGAATGTCAGTTTACTTCCAATTTTCTCTAAGTGACATCTAACAAATCTGAAAACTTAGGATATAATTCATAAACTATATAAAGAGAAGTAAATCACATTTTTCTTTGGATTGGGAAAAAGGTCATAAGATGATGAAGACATTTGCAACCACTGATATTTTACAGAATATGGAAAAGATGTATGACACAACAATGTAAATCACATTTTACTTTGGATGGAAAAAGGTGATAAGATGATGAAGATATTTGCAACCATTGATATTTTACAGAACGTAGACAGTTGTATCACACAACTTAGACCATACCTCCAGACAATACTCGCACAGAAGCACCGGTACTCTCCTGTATAGATTTGATTAGTGATCCTTGTTTTCCTATCAAATTAATTGCCTGTGTGGATGCTACCAACAACCGGATAGAACAGAATGCTTCTCCAGTAGGACCTGCCACCTCACTCTCTGATAATCCAGAAACACGTTTGAAAATTCTTATTACAGCCTCCATTGCAGGAGACATAGGAGCCTCGGGTTCTTCCCTTCCAGATACCAGCACCTAAAACTCAAAGTGTGTTAAAAAAATGTAGCATAGAATGGTATCACTATAGACAATTCTTGAGAAGAGGTAATTGTCGACATATATCTGGTTGAAGGATATGCATGTATGAACATCTCAGGCGAAGAAAGTTTTTTTGTTTTAGAAAGATTATCCACGTGTTTATTCATCTCTGGGGTGGGAAATTTATATACAAAACCGAGACAGTTACCTTTCAGAAAACTGAAAGCAAAGGAAACTTTAATTTGCATGAGTGTTTCTCAGCCCTTGGAAAATGCATCTAGAAGATTGCAAAACTGTATATCTACAAGTGGAATTTCGGGAGCACTTCACTTAACGTAAAAAAAAAAACGTAGGAACTAATATATTTATAATTCATTTGAACTCCACCTGTCTATTTAGGAAAATATTTAAGGTGACACGCCTTCTGCTCCAAATGGAGTACCAGTGAAATTTAAAAACTTATAGCCGGCAGTAATAGAACAGAAGTGAAGTTAACTAAGTTCCACAGACATAATTAAATTAAAAGGGATATCAAAGCACGGATGAACATCCATTACACATACACACCATTATATAATATGCAAATGCAAAGAAGAACGACAGCCAGTAAAATAGTGATAAGCCATTTGCGATTTTAGAAGTGGGACTTTCCAATGGAAGAGAAGGTACATCACTATAAATTGATTCAAGCATGCAAGGAAAGAGAAGATGTTTGTTGGAAAATTAATCAGAGCTTCCTTGGTAAGAAGTTAATATGGATTCACGATGTAGAAAACCATGGAAATTCTGTTAACAGAGCATCAAATCATATTACTATCACTATCAATCAGACAATGCTTAACGTAAAGATTTAGTCCTGCGACCACATATATATAAATTTTAATTAACTCTCTCCCGTTACTAGAAAATTGAGTGTTACGATTACATATGCTCCGGATGCAAAGGAGATTATATAACAATTGGTCATCTTCCCATATGCAAAATACCACTACTAATTATGTAGCTCAGTATTCAGATTGTTTTAATACTATTTGGTCATCAAATTTCAACGACAATTACTCAGATTGCAAATTGTTTGGCTTCTTCTTCAATACCCGAAACCAAAACTTAACCTCACCTAAAAAGATTATTTCTTTCCTAACATTTTTAGGCAAACACCTAAGCATCTAAGAACCAACTGCTTGCTTTCTACGAATTTTTAGTTAGGATTCCACATTTCTACTAATCGTCAGTTTAGGGGTTTCTACTCATGACACATAAAGCTAGTGAACTATATTTCCAACATTCAGGTATAAATTTTCAATAATCTCCTCGCACTTGTTAGCAACCACGAAGCTTAAGTAGAGGCCTTAAACTGTCATTAGGACAGAATTAAACAGAGGATAACACAGGGGAAGCTAAAAAGAACGAACCTTAGAGCTGAAAACGACAAAAAAGGACCTTTCCAGCATATAACAAGAAGAGCAAAAAAGAGCAAACCCTAGAAAGAGAGGAACAGATGCAAAACTCACGATGCGATCAGGAGTTCCAACGGCGCCGTCGAGGACACGAATGCGAGCTCGGGTCTCCTCACACATCTTCTTAATGAGCTCGCCTTTTCTTCCGATAATGCTACCGACCTTACCAAAGGGAACAATTAGCCGAAACACACAGTCACCGGGCCAACCTGGCCATCTTTTATCGGCAATTGAGCTGGCATCGTTGTTATCCGGAGCCCCGGCGCGCAGTTGGAAATTTTGATTCTGATTGTTATCACTTGTTGTTCCTGCCGTTGTTGAGTCGGCCACCGGTACGGTAATTTGGGCGGTGGCGGCTTCGGATGTGAGTAGTTTCAAGTCGGGATCTAGAGCCTTAGCGGAGCCATTCTCCGTGGGTTGGGCGGTGGCCATGTCAGGAGAGAGGGGTTAGGGTAAAGGTTTTATTGGACAGTGATGCCTGAAAACGGAAGAGGGGTTTTGTTTGTTGTTGCAGGCTTGCAGCTCTCTTTTCTGCAAAAGAAAAAAAAAATAGCTGGGCCAAAACAACATCGGTCGTTGGACTACGAAATACCAATATCAATACGAGGGCACTCAAATTACTTTTTTACTTTTATTTTCTTTTTAATCAAAACCTTATTCTTCACATTCTCGTTGGAAAATATTTGTGTAAACTAAACAAATGATTACTTTAATAATGAGTTTCATAATTAAGTTCTATAATCGATGTTACAAAGTGTGAAGAATAAACTAAAGGAGTAAGGACTAATTTATTAAAGAGTATTTCTTTATGAAAAATAAAAGGATTTAAGAATTGGAAGTTATGGGTATATTTAGTCCTCACTATTTGGGTCAAAAGTCCATGGGTTTATGGGGCGATAAGCCCGATGGACAAAAGTCCGGCCCGACCCGCTATGGGTCGTTGGTCGGCCCAACCCGCTATGGGTCGTGGGCCGACCCAGCCCGAGAGTTAGCGGGCTGGGCTTGAGTTTATGGTATTCAAATCTGATAGACCCGATAGGCCCAAGCCCGATAAAACCCTATAAGCCCAACCCGACTCGTCCGTAATAAACCCGACCCATAAGTCCGAAAATATAAAATACTTATTATTTAAAAATTAATATTTAACTCATTCTTAATACTAATATTTCAACCCAAACTCAAATCTCAGCCTCAAGCCCACCTAATTTATTTTAAAAAGCCCAATACCCAATACTCAATACCCAATACAAACTCTAACCACTCATCCACCTACTTAATAGGCCCAACGTTTTTGCACCCTTGAGTATTTTATTTTAACGAGCCCAAGTTTTTGCACCCTTGAGTATTTTTTTTTTCATTATTAATATTTTTTTTCATGCATATATTTTTTTATAATTTTAAAATTTGAGACATAATTTATTACAAAAACCCACGTAAACCCGATCCAAATGAGCTTAATAGGTCCGGCCCGATAAAAGCTTGTGGGCTCTTTTTTATGTCATTAAGCCCGCCCGGCCTTGCCCGTAAATTTAAAAATTATTTAATAAGTCTGGCCCGGCCCAATGCCGAGGGCTAGGTGTACCTAGGGATTTATAGACATAAATATTACTATAAACGATATATGATGAGAGTCATGATATAGTAACATGTGATAAATGCTTATATTGATGACAATATGAATTCTTTGATGCAATGCTGAGAAATGATAGGATTACTGTGTTATGAGATGATGTTCCTAATATACAAACCATTTTCTACATGCATATAAATTATGCTTGCTCATGGTTTATGTTGTGCAAGGTTACAAGTTAATAAGATAAGATGTGGCAACTCGTTGTGTTTTAATGTTTAGTTTGGAATTATGTGTGACACTTCAATTTGTGTACATGATAATTACGAACATAAGGTTGATTAAGGACGGACTAAAGTCGGATTGGTAAAATTATTCCTTAACGAGATTAGTCGGTTGGATGTGGGCGGTAATTTTGTAAGTACATACTTGGTTTGGTTAATATAATATAATGAGAACATGAGTAAAATTGATAGTATCCCTTGTCTTTCACTTGATTTAGGGACGGGTCCTATCAACAAGGGGATACAAAGCCCTAGTGGTTGCTCAGGAATACAACATCTGGACGTAACCCAAATTCGAGGAGGGTTGTTCATCAATCCACATAGTTCACAACTACCAAAACAATACTCATATATCATATTCCAAATTGAAAATGAAGCCCATATTCCAAAAATCGGGCCTAAGCCCAAAACTCAACACAAATAAAACCTTGTAAAACATGTAACAAAATAGTTCCCGAAAACTCATCCAAAAATCATAAATAATCCATCATCATCAAATTCACATGGAAAGGCATCCAAAACACATAAATATGCAAGCATAATATTTTGGTGAAAATTAAAGTTCCACTCATAGTGATTATTGCACCGTTATTCTCGATATGTGTGTTCCTCACTAGCTTCGGAGGTCATGTCGCCTCAATCCTTCACCTGAGCATTGAAAATTCGTTTAATAGTTATTCTTTAGTTTCTAGGCGATTTCCCCATCCAAAACTTCGCACCATCAGCCTATGAGAATCGTGGGGACTTGTAAAGGAGTTTAGCAAACTTGTTTTCAAAGTCCTAGATCGAAAACTCAAGGGTGTAACCAAAACTCCAATTTTCTTCCTTCTCTCTCTCCCCCTCTATCTCTCTTTTAGGTCTGAGCTCACACCCTCCTTTCTTCTCTTTTTTTTTTCTTTCCTCTCTCTCTTTTCTGGTTCTTCTCTCTTCCTCTTCTTCTTCTCTTCTAGGCCGATCAATATATACACACACACACAACTTATACATGCACAAGCTAAGGGCGGTGCACAGATCCATAAGTGATAAGTGGGCACTTATCACTTCCACAAACAATCCACAAAAAATCCTCCAAGTGAAGTTACCAAAATGCCCTTGGGTGAAAATGACTAAAATGCCCCCTACAAAGTCTAGGGTCATAACTTGACCAATTGACCTCCAATTATCGCATAATACCTATTTACGGATTCAAAATTTTGAGACCTACATAATGGTGGTCTCGAACGAATCGTTCATACAAACTTGGTCAAAAGTTAACAAAAACAGTACTAGGAGCAAAACAGTCAATTTCATTAAAAGTTATCATAATACAATATCTGATGTTCCGGACCGTTACAACTTACAATTAAGGTTGTCGTTTTAAGACTAAGTTTGTCTTTTTCTCTTATTACTATATAATTAGTTACCTTTATTATTTTGAAACTAGTGCGGTTTCATGCACCTGTATTTGGCTCTATAACCACAGGGCCAAGAAGGTAACTTAATTCACACTAGCCCCAAGGACTCCAACTTATATACCAACTCCAAAACCACCTCTAAGGAAAACTCCGACAACATCTCAAACATCACCATCTCCACTCTTCAGCAGCAATATTCATCAATTGCTTTGCCGAGGACAACGCCAAATAGAGGAAAGCGCCATATAGAAGGTTTAAGCTTCAATTCACTCATCTCTACTACCCCATGGAAACCACAGGGAAAGCACAAGATCAGGTAAGACAAATTCAAAGAAATGAATAACTACTGAGCTTATTGGTGCAAGTATAGGGTGTGCTATTTTTGTTCTTTTGCTAATAGCTTGAGATACTATTATTTTAGTTTAGAATAGTTAAGCCTCAAGTTTGTTAGATTAATTTTCTAGTTTTATGATTGACTGATTTTAAATTATGTTTGGTTGCATTTTGGTTTGATGTATGTTTAATGAAGTATCAATTATGGAGGTTTTTGTTTAATTAGTTTTTGCAAATATAAGATGAACAGTTTATTGAAATTTGTTCTTGCGGTGAGAAACCAGCTTTAAGATTTTTCATGAATTTGGATTAGTTAAATAAATAGGATGTTGTCATGTACAACATAAATTATAAAACAGTTTTTATGCATCAAGTAGCAGGAAAATTAGTTGTCAAACATCAAGACGCTTGAAAATAAAGAAGAGTGATAAATAATTGCATTTTAATAAAAAGATAAAGGTAGATAATTGTAGTCCGACGAAAATATCATTTCATAAGTAAAATATAAAAATATTCCGTTAGAAAATTAGATGAAAATTTGAACGTATCCTTAAATTGCCATAACTATTGAACTATAAGATTAAAATCAGTTAAATTAAAACGATAAAAAATAAAGCGAAAATTTGAGTAAACTATAAAGATAAAAGTGACTTATTAGTGTCTTCTATTTTTTATTAACCCATGTTTTGGGAAATAAACAGGTATCCCAAGGCTGTAGTTAGTGAAAATGATGGGCCTTTAGAACGTGGATCCTTAGTCTTGAACTTCACAATAAGCCCTAAACCCATGGGCCGGAAAGCCCTATGTCCATGCAATCTATTTCACTTCTCAAAAGTGTAATTTTTTAGGATTATATAGCTCAGTAGCTCACATAGTCACGTGGCACATATTATAGCATTTGGAGCTGAAGATTAGCTATGTACTCTATCTTCAAAAGAATGACCATTGCCTTTGGAATTTACCATGACTTACGTTTCCAATGCCGCATTCCACCAAACTGTTCATCGCCTGTACTTAGTATATATGTCTTCCTTCAACTCAGGGTTTGGTGTGCACAAAATTTCTTGTGTAATTAATTATACTTTTCGTCATTTTGTAGAAAGACTTCTTAAGCTCAATTTATATTTTAATAAAAAAAATTATATTTGTGCTAAAATATCATTGTCTCTCTTTTAGATCCTCATATTAAAATCAACATTAACCGCATTATGCGCTCCTATGGCGTTTGATAGGAGCTTAACGCCGAAGCGGTTAGGCGAGACCTAAACGGTTTTTTTAGAGGCAAAATTCAATAAATTTATAATATAATGAATACTATCACTATAAAAAAAATTAGCTTCAAGCACAACTTTTTTTTTTTTTGCTTTATACTCCTAAAAAGCACAAATATCCATAAATATTCATGCTCTTTACCAAAACCCACAGTGCAACCACAAAAAATGAGTCGATGGATATTGCAGCAGTTTCCATTGCGCATATGGGACGAATGTATTATTCGTGGCCAATGTATTACACTCTAATATACAATATTCATGCTTCTTCGCTAACAACCACTGATGCAAAAATCGCCAAATTTCGGCGATATGTTGCCGAAATCTCGGTAAATCCGGCCACCGGCACGTAAAAGTGAGGGTAAGCTTAAACTTCCCGGAAAATCGAGACTTTCGACGAAAATCAGTGAATGTCGCCGATAGTGGTCGATATCACCGATATTACCCCATTCGGGCGACAGGTACCGAAAACCGAAAACAAAAATCAAACCAAAAAAAGAAATCCGTGGATGAACAACACAGGGAATTATTCAAGTTCACAATCATTCAAACCTACAAATTACAATCACGGGGGAACAAAAATTGGAAAAGCAAAGAAATTGGCCAGCTATCAATCACGGATGAACAACGAAAAATTTGGGAAAAAATTGAGAACCACTTGACAATCTCTACAAATTGGTGTCATAATTCACAAACTTACAACCAACTCACAAGAGTATTCAGAGAACATAGAAAAAAAAATTGGAGAGAAAACAAAAATTGGGGCAAACCTCCCTCGACGACCCGACCTCGAAGAACAACGAAAGCACAACTGCATCGCATCCTCCTCGAATCTTCCGTCGACCACCGAACCGCACGAAGCACAGCAATCCTCAACCCTCGACGACGGCTGACAGGACCCATCTCAATCCCCCTGGGATTAACGCGGGATGACCCTACTCCCGTCTAACACGAAGTGTCAGACAAGGGATATTTCCGACCTTTGTCCTCTCGGGCTATCAGAGTATGCCAGGATCCCGAGGAGGTATGTGATATCTCTGTCTCTGCTACAGTCAACATCCGCTGTCAACCTGAAGGGCAGTCAAAACATTAAAAACTGTGAGTGGACAAAACTAAGAGTTTATAAAAACATTTTAACGAAGACATTTGTACCCTTCACTAAAATGCATGCATGCATTCGAAAACCGTTTAACCAAAGAAACCATATGCGGGAACTAAGCCCAAAACCATAATCAAATCAAGTACACGGGCCACTGCCCAACCGATAAGGGACTCAGCCCAAATCATAAGAAACCAACTGACACGACCCATCCCAATCCCCCCGGGATTACCACGGGATGTGACGTGCTCCCGTCTGACACGAAGTGTCAGACAAGGGATAACCTGACGCCACTGCCCCTACGGGCATCCAGAGTGCGCAAGGATCGATGGAGGAGGCATGCAATGTCCCCGTCCCCTGCTGCAGTCGCATCCGCAATCAACCTGAAGGGCATTAAAAACCAAAAGCTGTGAGTGGACGAAAATAAACAAGTCTGTTTAAAACATTTATAAAGACATTTATGCCCCTCAGTAAAAACATATGCATGCATCAAAAACCAATTATCACATATTTATTTAGAAATAACCATTCGGGCCTTAGCCCGGAACCCATAAGCATAGTTTCAAATCCCAAAAGTCAATCCAAGAGTTATTTCAAAAATCCAGTAATACACATTTATTATTTTTCCATCTCCGGCATCCCAGATGCCTAGCGTCCCAGACGCTTGACGTCCCAGACACTTGACGTCCCAGACGTCATATCTCACGGTATTAAGCGACGCGTACTGCCCGGGGTCTCACCGTGTCATATAGCTGACATCCCAGATGTCTGACGTCCCAGACGTCTAATCATAGCAATCCTGCTCCTGAGTCACTATACGGTCCGGCCGCTCCGTACAATGACCCCTCGCAGGCAATGCACCATGACTTCCCCAGTGTCCCCGACACCTGGAGGAGACCATACATATCCTCGTATCGAGATGGTTTTATGGAAAACATTTTATCATTCATTTATTAAAATATCACAAGGGCCCTGCCCCGAATTTTTATAAAACCGTCATAAGTCCAATTAGTTGATTATTAAATCAGAAATCATTTATTCAATTCCATTTTAGGATTCCTGGCCCGAAATCACATATATAAATTAACTGGGCCCCTGGCCCGATTTCATAAGTCAATTGGGCCCCTGGCCCGATTTCTTAAATCAACTGGGCCCCTGGCCCGAATTTACTTTATCAAATCCGTAATTGTTTCATAAAATCATATCTGAACCACAATTATGGAAATCAGTGCAAATTCGGAAAATCTCGATTTACGCGCAAACCCGTAAATCGCCTCGAAATGCGTGAAATCACGTAAATTCACTGGTATCCAAATCAAAGCATATAAAAACAATTATAACAATCATGAAACAGTTATGCATGCATAGAATTTATCAAAACCAATGTCCACTCACAGACCGTTTAACCGAGCGCCTCGATACTCGTGCCACCTACCTTCCCGGGCCTCGTTACTTACACAGGGACTCCCGAACCTGTTCATATCACATTAGCGGGTTACTAACCTCTTCATTAACGTCCTATTCAAGTTCCGTAATTTTCCCGAATTTTTAAGTATTTTTAAACCCTACTTAAAACCTTCGGACATCCCGAACAGTATCGTAACGGGGTCCGATTGACACGAAACCAACGCTAAAATGTCTGTTATAACGTATAGGATCAAAGTCGTGTTGACCGTACCTCGGGATTCATGCCCACGCGCCGCCATGAGTGGCTATGCGTGAGACCACGCGCCTGCTACAGTGCCCAACATTGTTCATCATCGTCCTTGCCCGTTTCCTCTGCAAACGGGTCCTGCAACCCGCGTGACAACCCGGTTAGATAACTATCAATTCGACCTCGATTTCATCTGATGTTGATCCTAACATGATCATTAACCATCCAATTAGAGTTCCATGTCCCTGATTCAACATAACAGTCCCAAAATCAGACCCACGACCAGTGACCCCCCAAACGGGTCGATCACCCAAACTCTGTGTTTTCCAAACCATAATCCAATTAACTTAACAGTGAGCTTATTAGGACTAATATGAACCAAATGACATGACTAATTGGACAAGAGATCACCTTAAATGTCACGTCTCCAAGCTTGGATTTTCCGGCCATCCACCGCGTCTGTGCACGGCTCCAAGAGCCTCGAAAATGGCCACATTTGGTCTGGATCGACTCGTGAAGGTTCCAAGAAGCTCATCCAATCCTCAATTAGTCATGGGCTGGCCTAAAACTGGAAGTTCGAATTTGAATTTCACACAGAACCAATTCGGGTTTTCAGAACACTCCCTCACCATTTCCTCTCATTTCCTCCCTCTCTCAATCTCAGAGTGTTTCTCTCAGCAACCACAGCCTCTTCCCGTTCAAAACCCACTCAATTTTAGCCTAGGGACGACTGATCAAGCGTGGGAAACAGTCCTCTGTTTTCTTCCATTTTTCAGGTGCACCAGCCATTGTTTAAGCATATCCTCACCGTCCCACAGGACCCACACGGCCATGTCTCCCACTATGTAATTAAACAATCCAACCAACACATAAACAATAGTTTAGGCCATCCAATTTGCCCCATAAACAATCCACCCGTCCACTGGCCATGTTCCCCCAACACAGCCGCTACAGTAACGTTCAAGCAGTCCCTGTGAAATTACAATTCTGCCCTTGTGCAGAAAATTACCAAAATGCCCCTCACGCATCCAGGCCCGTAACTCGGTCATTCAGACCCCGATTGATGCGTGCCGCCTGTCTACGGACTCAGGGCATCGAGACCTTCCTAACAGTCCTTGGCCCTCGGCCATCGGACCTCCCGATCAAAAAGTCAATATTTTCCCTTATTTTATCCAAATTACGAAACGCCCTTGGGCTTCCGAACGTCATAACTTTCACCACGAACGTCGGAATCGAACGTGCCGCCTGTCAATGAACTCGTGACGTCCCAAACTACGTCACCGTCATTGGTCAAAGTCCATTTGACCGTCCGAATTAAAAGTCAACGTTTTGCCCACGACCAGGGGCAAAACGGTCATTTTGCACCGCCGTCCGAGTTCGCCCAACTAATCACCGATTAACCCTGCAAATCATGATTAGTCAGTAATCTAATCCCGAATTCCGGGATTGGTCGTTACACCAACCATACGGGCCACTGCCCAAAACCTGTGTAAACACACATCACATCTCATATAATCATATATCATATATACATATAATTCACACAACCAATCCTGTCACGGTTTCCAAAGCTACGCGCGTGCTACCTGGGGTCTCAAACCCAAGTCTCTCAGAGTCCAAGGTCAATGTTCGTAGACCAATGACCCGTCATGAGGTTACGATCCATGCCTTCCTGAGAGTAAGGAACTCAACTGGGGGGGCGACTCCACTCAGTCGGTGCTCTGTGACTACTCCGGGGTCCACCCAGGCCAGCGACCCTCCCCGGAGGAGATAATAGAAGTAAAGGAAGGTATATGAACAAATATATACATATAACATACACATTCATGCCCGATCCCCCTGAACCGTCATGATCCATAATATCCATGTCATTCATATATATATATAACATCCTCCATGCCCGATTCCCATAAACCGTCCTGTACCAAAATAACCTTTCCAGGGTTCATGCTGGTTCCCATAAACCGCCATGAACTTGGAAATCCATTTAGGGTCCCTGACCCGAAATCATAACCATAAAGTTACTGGGTCTCATGCCCGAACATATGACATCAGCTGGGCACCATGCCTGATATCTAAGGGTCAATAATGACTCTGATCATAGTGATGCGTGCAACCATCCATCCAGGACTGCCCTCAATCCTGGTATGTCACCGTGAACGAATCAACCGACGCGACCACCACAAGATCATGGTGCACTCATCACCGATCGTTATCCTGAACCGTCAGTACTCCAAAATCGAGCCTTCCCAGGTTGCCCGACCACGAATCGTGCATTGTTACCTCTCCGGAAGGAACACATCCTAATCCGGAGGCGAGCGTCACGTCGTCCGTTGCCGTGCACCAAGCATCTGCCGCGACCACGACTCGGACCCGTAGGTCATCAATAGAGCCATATTCCCGAGACAAAACCAAATGGGTCTCATACCCGAGTTTATCCTTTTAGAAATCCAAATCCATTTCATTTAAATCAATAAAAAAATACAAACCCGTATAGGCACTATATAGGGTCGAAACCTCGAAATACGTGCCTAGACGTAACCACACATCCAAATGCACGCATGGCATCACAAAAAAGTATTTAAACATTTAATAAACATTTATACATGCACCAATTTAGAAAATAAGGTCCACTCACAGACCGTCCGAGCTGCCGCCTCGATTTGCTTGCCATACGGCTCTCCCGAGCCAATCACTATAACCGGGACTCCCAAATCTGTCCAAATCGTAATAGAAGGTTACTAACTACTTAATTAACCTCCCACTAAAGCCCCGTAATTTTCTGGAATTTTTAACTATTTTTAATCCCGATCCAAAACCTTCGGATGCCCCGAACATTATCGCGACCGTGTCCGATCGACACGAAACTAGTCC
The DNA here is from genome assembly GCA_032719365.1 of Prinsepia uniflora. NCBI lineage: Eukaryota > Viridiplantae > Streptophyta > Magnoliopsida > Rosales > Rosaceae > Prinsepia > Prinsepia uniflora. Next base: position 73,543,466 of record CM064863.1, read on the forward strand.
CAAAATGTTCGTTACATCGAATAGAAGATTTCACGTGTTGAAAACTTCCCCAAACAGTCACCCATGCGCCCCCCACGCACCCAAGGAAGGTACCTACGTGTGAGACCACGCCTCACTGTTCACGCGTCCCTAACCTCCAGCCGAACCGGGTTTGACTGGTGTGAACCGATCGAACCGGCCTGGACCGGTTCAAGGCCTAAACCCAGCTATTTTCGATCCATTTTGTCCCATTTTCATTCCTAAATGTTCATAATCCTATTTCCTATCATTTTAAACGTTAAAAACCGAAAAACAAACTCAAACCCGTACCTTCCGAGCTCGGCCATGGCGGGGGTGAGTACCTCCGCCGTCCACCGCCCATTCCAGGCCGTTCTAACCTTCAAAAACAATCCTAAACTTGTCCTAAGGTCCCTATAAACCGTTTCTAATCAATGAAAATCACCCAAACTGTCAGGACCCGTCCCAAATATCACCTCGATACCCGGGATGAACCCTGCTCCCGTCTGACAATCACACTTACAGTACCAAAACATGACCTTAATACAACTATAAGCATAACTATCAGACGAAGGAGTAAATATATACAACAGTAAGCCAGAGCATAGTTCTACAAAATGGGCATCAAAAGTCCTACAAGTCTAAGTCCGCAACGGAAGAACGTCGGAAGCTCTATGCCTCGATATCTGCCTCAACGTTCACCCCAGCGCTATCACCACGACCTGGAGGAAATTTAAAAAAAAGGGTGTGAGTGGACCGAAAGGAATAAAAATTTTAAAACCGTTTACCATCAAATCAAAGTAAAGAAATATTCCCTCCGGTTTAAAATCAGGCATGCCAATGAAGTATTAGAAAAGTCATAATATGAAACATCATAAGAAACAGAAACACTATAAACACCATAAGAAACAGATACACTATAAAACTGAGATAGAAACCAGAGCATAAACATCAAACCACTTTTTCCGATCAAACCTGCTGGACCTATCCGAGTCTTTAAACTCAACCAGGCCTCACATATAAATATCCGAGTCTTTAAACTCCCGAGTCTTTAAACTCAATAGGCCTATGGGGGTAATATCAATATATCCGAGTCTTTAAACTCCCGAGTCTTTAAACTCAATCCGGGCCCGTCCCCCGTCAATCAATATCTGTGTCTTTAAACCCATATCCAGATCCAGCAAATCCAATCCATATCAGTGTAAACCCATTCTGAAACCCATCACCAAACTCGAATCCGGAATCCCTAGTTCGAAGCCCTTTCGGCGTTCAGAACCGACATTCCGAACCCAAATCCGGGAAAAGATCCATGTTCATAACAAAACCATAGGAAACTCCTAAATCAGTGACCACAACCCATTTACCATCATCAGAAAACGTTTTTAGGTTGAATTTCTGAATTATAGCATCAAAATCTGAAAACCAGCTTTTTCTCGAAAAACGTGCAAAATCCCGAAAATATCTCGAAAAACGTGCAAACATCTCAATCACATATAAACACATATAAAAACATAAAACATTAATAAAAACAGTTAGGCATGCTCGGAAGTAAGAAAGAGTCCACTCACAGTTCAGAGCAAGTCACTCGCGCTCCGTGCGCTCCTCAACCGTCTCTGGTGTCTCCCGTCCTGTCAATGGATACCAAATAGGGTCACAATTATATCACGGATACCTTCCCTATTTTCCCCAATTTTTCGGGAATTTAATCATATTTTAATCCTAAACCCTAAACCGTACGGATTCCCGAACCATCCCGTAACACCGTCCGATTAACCCGAAAACTATACCATTGGAGTCCTTAGGACATTTAGAACCAAAACCATGTTGGAAGCTTGGCCGGAATCATCAACACGCGCCTCCACGCGCCGCCCAAAGTGGCTGCGCGTGGGCCTCACGCGCCTGCTACAGTGCCACCGTCTTCCTCGAGTCACCCGGTTCAACACAGTTGAACCGGCGTGAACGGTCCTCTGTAATCCGACCACCATTTCTGTTCAATCTAATCCTAACCTCTTCGTCCCGTCCTAAGCAACCTAACCATGTCCTAACCTCGAAGAATCACGGCCGGAAACCCGCCGTTCACGGCCGCGAAACAGACGGCCTGCAGCCCCTGTTTTCCTTCCCGGCCGTCCACTGCTTCCCCCTTCACGGTGGCGATACCAGCACCTTCCTAGGACCCTATTTAGTCCTACCCAACTCACAGAATCCGTTGATTCATCCCCGAAGTCCACGACTTCAAGTTTGAAGTCACGGCCAAAAACAGAGTACTGGGTACTCGCCGTCGACTGAGCCCCGCCGTGTACGCCCCCGTCACGGCAGCCATCACAAACCATTCCTAGGACCTCCCTGAACATCACCCTGACCTCCTAATCCCTCGACTCTAAGCCCAACTCCACGACTTTGCATTTGAAAAATCACGGGAAACAGAGTAAAGAGACTTACCCTGCGATTCAGTCGCCGCCGTGAGCACCGCCGCCTACCACGGTGTTTGTTGGACACCCTGCAACCCCTTGGACCTCCTATAGCCTTGGTTTGCCTCACCACACGGCACAACAGCCTCCACGAGCTCACGGCCTCCCCGTTTTCACAGAAGCTTAGTTGCACCGCCACAGTGCCGCCGTGCACGGTTTCCGTCCAATAGCACCACCACCAACTCTCTCAATTCACCAAAACCGCACTCACCCCTTGAATCGATCACCGTCTCCCCAAGTTCTTCTCTCTGTTTTCTGCGCACACAAGGTTTGCACGGTTTCAAAATGGACAAAGTGTGGCCGTGCACACTTTAGATCTTTGTGGAACAATCCAGCACCCCCACGTGTCCACAATCCTATGGACAAGCAAAAAAATATCCCAATCCCCTTTTGCCACTTGTCATCATCTGCTTTGCTGAAAGGAAATGACCAAAATACCCCTTGTATAATTAATTACCGTTTTGCCCTCGATCGTTCTAGACCTGTAACTTTTCCGTCCGACGTCCGATGACAGCGTGCCGCTTGTCGTTGTACTCAGGACGTCGAGACCTACCTAACGGTCCTTGGTCTACGTGAAAATTATTAAGTTACCAAAAAGTCAACATTTTCCTCATTAAATCGAAATTACGATAACGCCCTCAATCTTCCGTACCTCATAACTTTTTCTCAGATTGTCCGAATCGAACCTGCCACCTGTCTACGGACTCGTGACGTACTAAACTACGTCACGGTTAAGGGCTAACACTCATCCAATCGATAGTACCAAAAGTCAACTTTTCATCTACTATTCATAAGGGCAAAATCGTCCTTTTTTACAAAACTCCACAAAAATTACATTTTTACCCTTCCCGTAGGTACGGGTTGTTACACAAACACTTTAAAACCCAAAAACATAATTTTGAAACCATACCTCACGGTTTCGACCTCCCCGTCGTGGTCACCGTCGTGGGCCACCGTCCATCCCTTCACTGTCCTCATCCTCTCACGGTCACACACGGGCACATAGGTTTATGGTGGTGAGGTGTGTGCTGTTTGTGCTAGAGAGAAAATGAAGATGGAGATAATGGAGGAAATAGGGAGAGGGGGTTCGGGTTTGAAGAAGAACAAAGAGGAAAATGATAATATCTTATGAGAGAGAGATGGATCAGATGAATGGTGAGGATTGAGTGTTTAATTTGGAATGGAGGGCTAGGATTTAGTGCTTAGGAAGATTAATTATAAAATAATAATTATATTAATATTTAATTAACTTAGATCCACAATTTAGGGATTTTAGCCATTGGGATGAGTGATACTTGTCACTCATCCATGGGTCCCACCAAAATATCTGCCCAATCAGATATTGCCAAATCATCATTGCCTCGATGTACATGCATAGTGAAACCGAACTTCCGTGACCTATAACTTCCCCGTTCGAAGTTTGATTTCAGCGTGTGGCCTGTCTATGGTCTACGTAACGGTCCTCGGCCCTCGGCCATCGGACCTCCTGGTCCAAAAGTCAACTATTTGCCCTTTTAATCAAAATTACCAAAATGCCCTTAAACTTCCGAACGTTATAACTTCTTCCTTGAATGACAGGACCCATCCCAATCCCCACGGGATTACCGTGGAATGTGCCCTGCTCCCGTCCAACAAGAGGTGTCAGACAAGGGATAACCAAAAGTCACTGCCCAAACGGGGCTTCCAGAGTGCGCCAGGATCGATGGAGGAGGCGTGCGATGTCCCAGTCTCTGCTGCAGTCGCATCCGTGATCAACCTGAAGGGCATTAAAACCAATAAAAGCTGTGAGTGGACAAAAATAAAGTTTGATAAGTACATTTACCAAAACACATTCTTACCCTTCAGTTTTCACAAACGTGCATGCATAACTTAAAACATGAGTAATAGTGTGAAATCAATCAAGTATGATTAGTGGACCGATAAAATCAAAATATGTTTTCCCATGGTCCATAAAAACTCATGTTCATCAAATCAGTTCATGACATAAAGCATCATGTTTTTAAAGCATCTGTTATAAAGCCTCTGGACACAAATATCAATAAATCATAATACCACCAATCCTCAATATCCAATCTCAATATCCATATATCCCGTCACGATATCAATGCAACGCGTGCAAACTCGGTGTCTCACGTCTGAGTACATCCCCCAGGATCTACGACGTCTGGGGGGATATCAACTCTAGGATCAACGACGTCTAGAGGATATCAACATAATCCCACACTCCTGCGAGTGAGCCTCCCTCGGAGCCACTCATCTCCAGGCAGTGGTCCCACGCTCCTGAGAGTGAGCCTCCCTCGGAGCTACTCATCTCCAGGCAGTGGATCGTGACTACTTTAGGATCTACGACGTCTGGAGGAGACTATCAAATCACAGAGGATGGTATATGTGGAACAGTCACCAAATCCAGTAATTTCATTTTAAAATCATTTATATCTCAAATCAAGTCAAAAATATTTCAATGGGGCCTATGCCCGAGACATAACTTTCACAAAGAAAGTTCCACAAATCATCGTAAAACAGTGTCCATAATTCACTTTATAAATCAAAATCATCAATTTAATCATATTCACATGTGACTCCAAATCCGAGTCAAAATGAATATCCAATTGGGTCTCAAGCCCAAAATATCATTTTCACGCAAATCCATGTGAACGTAACCTTAATTACCATTTTCATATAAATCTATGAAATCAAATCCTTAACTCATAATCGAAGTCAAAATATCATTTTCAATCCTTGACTCATAACCCGAGTCCAAACAGCATTTTAAATCTCGGGCCTACGCCCAAAACATCAGTTTCACAATTTCTCGAAAATCGTGCCAAAAATAATATAATAATCCATAAAATCGAGAAATCACCGGATTGAAACATCAATCTTGCCAAATCATATAAAATCATATAATAAAGCATTTTAAATCATATATGCATGCATCATGGTTAGGAAAACAAAGTCCACTCACAAACCGTTCAACGATACGCCTCGATACGCGTGCCATAAGCCTTCCCGGGCCACACCACTATCACCGGGACTTCCAATCATGTCCAAATCACACCCAAAGGTTACTACTAACCTATACAAGTCCATATTAAGAACCCTAAAATTTCCCGGAAAAGTCAACGTGTCCCGTACACATTTCCCTAGGTGAAAAACTTCGATTTGACCAACTTAACGATCTCCGATCAACCCGAAACCACCGCCATTGGATCCGGATCGTCGAAACCTTTAAAATGGTCATGGTCCCAACTAAAAATATGCTCACACGTGCGGGTCAAAGTTCTAGTCAAACGTTGACCAAAAAGTCAACGCTGACGTCATCATGAACAGTAAGTCAATGGTCAAAGTCAACGGGTCAGAGTCAATGAGTCAACTCATCGGTCAACGAGTCAACTCGCCGGCGACTCTCCGGAAAACTCTATTGATGCCCCAAACTTCAAACTTCGATATCTCACTCGTTTCTCAACCAAATTCGACGTTCTACCTATGTAAATCCATCTACTCGAGCCAAGGATTCCAAATATCAACCCAGAAATTTCAGAAAGTACCTGGATTTTAAGTTATGGCCAATCAAAGTTTCGGCCAGAATTCCAATCATCATTCCGGCCACCTCCAATGTCCAAATCCGTCTCAAATTGCACCTACAAGCTCGTGAGAGCTCAAAGAACATCATGATAAACTTAGAATCAATCAACACCATCAAAATAAAAAACCCAAAATTTGAATCCCACGGTTTTACCTTCCAAAATTCCAGCCACCGTGCACATCGGTCCTTACCGCGGCCACCATTGGGTTCGTCTCAACATCCTCTCCAACTTTCGTTCACGGGTCATAAGAAATGGATGATGATTGAGAGGTGTTTGTGTAGGATTGAGGTACATGGTTTTGAAGAAAATAAATGAAGAAGATGAAGATTACGGATGATGAAGAATGAATGATGATTAAGGATGCTGAAGAATGATTAAAAAATGGATTAATGGGAAACATGTTCCACAATTTAGGGCCTCAAAACAAGGGATGGGCGACACTTGTCACTCATCCAAGTGTTCACAAACTCTGATCACTATTCACTATTTAATAATATTTTAATCGAAATCCCGGTTCGTTCGGTTAATTGATTTTGCTCCCTTGACCACAATTTCGTCGTCGAATCTCCGATTTCGGCATGCCGCCTGTCATTGGATTCGTATCGAATAGACCTATGTAACGGTACTTGGCCCTCATCCATTGGACTTCCCGGGTCAAAAGTCAACATTTGACCCCTTTTTAGCCAAATTACCAAAATACCCCTCAACTTCCGAACGTCATAACTTTTTCCTCGAATGTCGGAATCGATCATGCCACCTGTCTATGAACTCATGACGTCCTGAACCACGTCACGGTCATCGATCAAAGTTCATTTGACCGCCCGATCGAAAAGTCAACATTTTACCCACGACCAGGAGCAAAACGGTCATTTTGCATCGTTCGTCCGATTTCGCTCAACTAATCACCGATCAACCTCACTAATCAAGATTAGTCACTAATCTAATCCCGAAATTCGGGACGGGTCGTTACATTGAATGTCGGAATTGAACATGCCACCTGTCTATGAACTCGTGACGTCCTAAACTACGTCACGGTCATCGGTCAAAGTCCATTTCACCGCCAGAATGAAAAGTCAACGTTTAGCCCACGCCTAGGGGCGAAATGGTCATTTTGCATCGTTCGTCCGATTTCACTCAACTAATCACAGATTAACCTCACTAATCACGATTAGTCACTAATCTAATCCTGGAATTCGGGACGGGTCGTTACAACGGCTCTTCAGCGATCCTTGACCGATAGCAGGCCTCGACCCTCTGCTTCTTTCAGCCTCCTCCTCGACCCTCGTCTCTGCTCTCCCAGACTCTCCGTCCCCTCAGTCCCTTACGAGTTACGACGACGACGACCACCTCCCTCTCACTCACTCACCGTAGCACCAGCCAGAGGTCTGGGGAAAATTTCAGACGCTTCTGCACAACGTCGTTCCACACAAAAACAAGAGATCGATCGATCGATCTCTCTCAAACTCAAACAACCCGTCGTTTTTAAGCAAGTGAAACGCCCCGTTTTGAATTTAATTTTTTTTTGGGGTCTAATTCATTTTTTTCCTTTTTTAATTTCGTATTTAACTTTTTTTGTTCACAATTTTAGATATGAAGTAAAATATATTTTAGTAATTTATGTTTTATTTTAGAATATATATTTTAATATAGAACATATGTTTAATTTAGAATACATATTCAATTTGAAAAAAAGGCTTAACTCACATATTTAGAATATATGTTTAAATTTAGAATTTATATTTCAATTTAGAACATATATTTTAATTTAGAATACCTTGTTTAATCCAAAAAAATGTTAAGCTTTAAATATCTTTTTTTTTTTGTCACAATTCCAAATTTATTATTCATCTCAATATATTTAGTAATATATGTTTTAGTATAAAATATGGCATAGCGCATATATTTGGTAAAACATGTTTTAATTTAGAATATATGTTTTATTTTAGAATATATGTTTAAATTTAGAATTTATATTTCAATTTAGAACATATATTTTAATTTAGAATACCTTGTTTAATCCAAAAAAGGTTAAGCCTTAAATATCTTTTTTTTTTCAAAATTAGCAATTTATTATTCGCCTCAATATATTTAGTAATATATGTTTTAGTATAAAATATGGCTTAGCTCATATATTTGGTAAAACACGTTTTAATTTAGAATATATGTTTTATTTTAGAATGTATGTTTTATTTTAGAATAAATGTTTAAGTTTAATGTAAAAAATGGCTTAACTCACATATTTGGTAATATATGTTTTAATTTAGAATATATGCTTTCATTTAGGAATATAAGTTTTAATTGAAAAAATTTAAATAACGTGATTATAATTTAGAAGTATTATTATTATTATTTTAATTTATTATCATTTGTATTTTTTTTATTATTATTTGTCATTATCAAAGTCTAATTATTTTTCATGTAATTTATATTTTCTAATATGGCTAGTGGAAGTGCAAGTGAAAGTCGCCCAAGACCTGTACGAGTTGACCCAGCATGGAAATATGTCATTGTGATTCCTGAAAATAAAAACGGTGCCATATGTTCGTTTTGTCAACTTCAGTTCCAGAGTGGAGGCATAACGCGATTAAAGTTCCTTCTAGTAGGTTTTGATCCGAAAAAAAAAATGCAAAAATGCAAAGATGTACCTAAAGCTATTAGGGATGATGTCAGAGCATGGATCAAAAGTAAACATACTACTAAACAGAATAAGAATACGATTAGTGAGAACATACGAGCTAGCTTGAGAAAAGATCCATTGGACACTCAACAGAGCATTCAGATTAATGATAACGATGATGAAGAGGATAATGATGGATTTGCTTATCCACCAAATTTGTATAGATCTGAGAGAGCAGCATATCGCTTTGCTGTAAATGCATCGAGGGATAAGGCACAACGAAGTGTTGACACTTACGGAGTTGGTACCATGCGTGGTGCTCAAGGAGGCAGTAACAGTCGTCAACAATCTCAATAGATGCGTCGGTCACAAATTTTGCGTGATTCAATTCCTCCAGAACCAAAACTCTACAAAATCGCACGAAGTCAACAGAAAATTGTAAAGTTTATGTGGAAAGGGACGAAAGAGAAGTTGGGTCGATACATAAACAAATTTTTATGTATCAAGGTGTGGCTCCAAATAAAGCCAACACTCATCATTTTAAGAATATGATTATTGAAGCCCAACGAGCAGGTATTTAATAAATTTATTTATGATATATTTTTATTTTGCTTATGAAATAGCATTAAATGATAACTTATATTTTGGTTTGTAGGCGAAGGCGTGTCCACTCCTTCTCCATATGAAGTGAAAAATAAATATCTTCTTATGGAGTATGAAGATATGACGACGTATGTGGAGCAACAAAAACGACAATGAGAAACTTATGGATGTACCATAATGTGTGATGGTTGGACCGGTCCAACAAAGTTATCTATAATCAACTTCATGGTATATAGTAAGGGTTCAACTGTATTTCTCAGGTTAGTTGATTCTTCCAAAAGCCATAAACACTATTTGTACATACAAAATTTGTTGAAGGAAGTTGTTCAGGAGGTTGGAGTACAAAATGTTGTACAGATCGTTACTGATAATAAGTCAAACTTTAAGAAGGCTGGAAAAGAAATGATGAAGACGTATCCAATCTATTGGACTCCTTGTACAGCCCATTGTATAGACCTAATATTTGAAGATATTGGGAAGAATGAGAAAATGTCGACCATCATAAAAAATGCTAGGCAGGTAACTAACTATATTTATAATCATATATGGTTACTAGCTCAGATGCATGAATTCTGTCAAGGAGACTTGGTTCGTTCTAGTGCAATAAGGTTCACAACCAACTATATTTGTATAAACAGTATAGTTAAGCATAAAGTTGGCCTTAAAAGATTGTTTACCAGTGATCAATGACATGGTAGCCCACTGAGTAGGAAAGTTGATGTAACGACTCGTCCCAAAAATTAGGATTAGATTAGTGGGTAATGACGGATTAGTGAAGTTAATCGATGATTAGTTGGGTGATTTCGGACAAACGGTGCGAAATGACGATTTTGCCCATGGAATGGGCGAAACGTTGACTTTTTCATTCGGGCGATCAAATAGACTTTGGTCGATGACTGTGACGTAGTTGGGACGTAATGAGTTCATAAACAGGTAGCACGTCCGATTACGACATTCGAGGAAGAAGTTATGATGTTCGAGAGTTTGAGGGTAGTTTGGTAAATTGGTTGAAAAAGGGGCAAATTGTTGACTTTTCTTACGACATGGATTTGTCACGCATTTCGTTGATTTCGAGGATCGTTAGGTAGGTCTCGAGTTCTTGAGTACAACGACAGACGGCACGCTATCATCAGACTTCAGACGGTTCACTTATGAGTCTAAATACGTGAGGGGTAAAATGGTAATTTGAGCATTAAGGATATTTTGGTTCTTCTATTGTCTTGGGAATTGTGCCCAGTGGAATTAGGACACTTGGCCTTTCTCTAGAGGCCTGTGGAAGCTTGGACAACCGACTCAGGGTCTTTTTTAAAAAAAAATTAAAAGGAATGTTATGTGTTGCACGACTTTGGGTTCAAATGAGAAAACAGAGTGTGAACCGTGAGAAACCATCCCCACAAATTTCTTGAACTTCATTCCTTGTGTGTAACCTGAGAAGGGAACAAAGGGAGACTAGTGAGGGGATTGTGGTGGTGATGACACGAGGGCCTTCGTGGACGGTGGCCTCGAACCCGTGAAGACCAAAACAGAGGACCTCGGGGAGTTCAGACCAGACAAGCTGTCAAACGTCGTCCTTGGCCCCTGTTTTGTGAAGGGAAGATGAAGAGGGACTTGTTTGGATGGTGATGGAGGTCACGGCGGAGCCCACGGCGGCGTGGGAGGTAAGTTTCCGCGAAGAACACGGTTTGAATTTAAAAATGGAGTTATGGTTTTTAGGAATTACTGATCGATAGTGTTGATGGGGAACTGATTTGGAGGTTGCAAGGGATGTTTGGGGACTGAAACCACGACTGGAGGTGGCCGGAATTAGAAGAACACGACGAAGGGGACATGGCTGGTTCATCTTTCGAATTGAGGAGGTAATATCTAGAGTTTAAATTCACAGTTTTAGGTTCTAAATTAATTGCAAAGACTGAGACAAACATTAAGAATGAAAAGGATTAAAATCGGATTGAAAAAGGACAAAAAATGGTGTCGATCGCAGGTTGAAGATGATTGAACAGTGGGCTCGTGGCTCCCATGCGCAGCCCCTTTGGACAGGGCGTGAGGGCGTGAGGGCGTGTGGGGCTTACTTTGGGGAAGTTGTCAACACGTGATTTTATTGTATCGATGTAACGAACATTTTGGGACTGGTTTTGAGTCGATCGAACATCGTTTCGATAGGTTTCAGGATGTCCGAAAGTTTAAAGGCTAGGTTAAAAATAGTTAAAAATTAGAAAAAATTACGAGGCATTAGTATAAACATTGTGAAGTAGTTGGTGACCTTCTTATGGGATTTGGACAGGTTCGGGAAATCCGGTGATAGTGGATTGACCGGGAAAGCATAAGTGCGCGTGTATCGAAGCAGCGGCGCAAACGGTCTGTGAGTGGACTTTGCTTTCTAAATTATGATGCATGCATAAATGTTTTATATGTTTTCTACATGTGATTTCTATGTTTGTGATATGATATTGATGATTTACGATTTTGCACGTATTTCGAGATATTTACGTAATTGCACGTTTTATGAGATTATGATTGTATGCTATGATTTGATAATGGTTCTGATACTATGATTTGGGATTTGAAATATGATTTGATTTTAATGATTTATAATGGATTTTGGAAAAGTGATTTTGGGTTTGAGGCCCTGTTTATAAAAGTGATTTCGATAAATGTGATTTCAGATTTTGGAATAGGATTTCGGAAATACAATTCGGGATTTGGTTTTGGAGCTTGAAAAGTGGATTTTTGGATTTGGGTTCGGAATGATGATTCCAGATGTCGGCTATAGAATGATGATTTCGGATTCGAATTTGGAAATAGGTTATGGATGCGATTTCCAAATTGGAATTGAGATTTCAAATGAGGATTTCGGATTTGGTTTTGGATTTTATACGATTTTCACTTGGTTTTGGGTTAAAGATCTGTTGATACTTGGTTTTGGGTTTAAAGGCCCAGATATGGCTGGATCCGATTTTGAGTTTAAAGACTCGGTTGATTGATGACGGGGGAGGGCTCTGGATTGATATGTTTTGAGTTTAAAGCCTCGGTTATTGTGATATCCCCCGAGGCCTGTTGATTGTGTTTTGAGTTTAAAGACTCGTTGATATCTTGGGAAGGCCTGATGATGCGCATGTGTTTTGAGTTTAAATGTAACGACCCGAACCGAGAATAATAATATTTTAATGTAAAAAGACTATTTTGCCCCCGAAGGGGGGAAACTTTGACTTTTGACCCGGGAAACAATTTGGACTTTGACCCATGACTATGACGTAGGTTGGGACGTCACGAATCCGTAGACAGGCGGCACGCCGAAATCGGAGTTCGTATGAAGAAGTTATGGTCAAGGAAGCGTTTTAGCGGAATTTACGAACCGAGAACAACGGAATAAAATATTAATTTATTATGGGAATCCGTGCCAACTAATATTTAAATCAAACCAGTGGATTGGTGACAAGTGTCACCCATCCAAACCCATACTATTCTCAATAAAGCAACATTACACTATTTACCTATTTTATAATCATTTAATTTTCCCTCCCAAATTCCCAGCTGTTGGATCCCTGCCTAAACTAATCCCAGCCCTCCATTTATTCTGATTTTTCTTCTTCATGCACGATCTCTCTGTCTGTTTCTCTCAAACGCACAAACACATCCAGCCCCCCTTCACCCGTGCATCTTCTTCCATTTTCTCTCAACCCAGGCGATCGAACCAGCCGCCCTCACACCACCAACCAACCACCCACAGCACCACCATCATCTGATCATCTTCACCGTGCGACACCCGTGACCACCAGCCCATTTCCCCCGCCTGAAAAACCCGTGCAAACTCAGACCCGAAACACAGAGGAATCGGGTCCAAGAAGCAAACCGCGACGATCCACCGCACCTCGACGCAAGGGAAGCTCCAGTCTGCACCGTGAGGACCCCAGGAGCGTAACTGGACGACGGCGAAGCCTGCGGCCGCGACACGGCGGCGGTAAGGCCGAAAACCCGAAAGCCCCGTTTTTCTTCCATGTTTCGAACCAACGTGTTTTAATGCTAGAAAATCAATTGTTTGGTGATAAAAATGTCCTAGGGTGGGAGACGAGTTGATCGGGACCGATTTGGACGACGGAGACGGCGTGGTTACCGGAAATGGTTACCGTGAGTTTGACCGTGAGTTTCAACGACGGACTGGTGAGTTTCTCCTAGTTTTCTTCCTGTTTTGAGATTGTAGAACCATAGAACAGACCTAGACGACCCTATAAGGATGAACCCCGTCAAAAATGGTTACCGGAAACGTACGGTGGAATCGGGTCAAGCCGTGGGTCGACGGCGACCCGGTTCCAGTCAAACGGGTCTGACCCGGTACTGTAGCATGATGACGTCATCATGCTAACGTCACTTCTGACATCATGATGACGTCATCCTGTCAGATGTTGTCAGACCAGGGACCAATCAAAACATGCCACGTGTCACCTGACAAGTGTCAGTGATGACGTCAGCAGTACTGTAGTAGCGTTGACCCACGCGTTGACCAGGCGCGTGGGGGCGCGTGTGAACAATGATTTTGGTGGGGGCCGGTACCATTTTCAAGGTTTCGACGATACGGATCCAATGGAGGTGGCTTCGTGTCGATCTTCGTGTCAATCGGAGATCGTTAGATTAGTCAAAATGGGGTTTGAAGCACCGGGAATAGTGCCCGGGATGCGATTTTGAGGCGGATCTGTTCTAGGGTCTTAGTATTGATGTTATAGGGTCCTTAAGTAACCCTCAGGTATAAAAATACAGGTTTTAGAGATCGTTGAGCAGCAAGGACCGAGTGTGAGTGGGCTGTTTGATTTATAAAAGGCTTGCATGCATAAACTGCTTTACTATTTCCACTTATGATTTCGATGAGTCTTATGAACTATTTATATATGCTATTATAATGTTTTGGGCATGAGACCCGTCTGGATTATATGTGGATTTTGTTTGGGATGTCCGGGGGACATAGGGTAAACTATACTGTTATTGTACTGTACTTTCCTGCCTGTGTATATTGTCTCCTCCAGGGAAGGTCGTTGGCCTGGGTGGACCCTGGAATAGTCACGGGGCTCTGACTGAGTGGAGTTGACCCCCGTTGGGCTGCTTACTCACAGGAAGGCATGTTCGTATACCTCGGGCAATGACTGGGATACCGGGAACTGATGTACCTAGAGAGTCTCGGGTGTGAGACCCTGAGTGGCAACGCGTAGCCTTTGTAACGCCCTGGACGTTCTGAAAATGTAATATTATAAAATATTGATTAAAATGACGTTTTTACCCTCGTGATTTGTGTGGTCAAATTTTTGACTTTTGATTGGAGGGTCGAACGGACGTGGAGTGATGACCGTGACGTAGTACGGGACGTCACGAGTTCATAGACAGGTGGCACGTTCGATTCGGACGAACAGGGTGGAAGTTACGAGGTTCGGAAGTTCAGGGGCATTATCGTAAATGGACGTTATAAAGGGAAAAAGTTGACTTTTTGTTTGACAATTGATATTCATTTGACTCGAAGACCGTTATGTTCGTCTCGACGCCCTGAGAACAACGACAGGCGGCACGCGTGAAACGGACGTCGGATGACCGAGTTATGGGTCACGGAAGTTGGAGGGCAATTTGGTAATTATTGCACAGAGGGGTATTTTGGTCATTTTCACGGCGGTTACTGTAGCACCACCGTGAAAAACAGAGTGCGGCCGTGGAGCTTTGTGCGTGCAATTGTTTATGGCTAAGTGGACTGGTGAGTGGGTTTAGTTTATGGATTTTGAGGTTGTGGGAAGCATCCATGCGTGTCTGGGCAGAGACAGAACGCACGGGAGAAGTTTTAAATTTGTTCTTGGGGTCTGTTTGCGGGAAGCAACTGCGCAGTGACCAGCTGAGGGATTCTCACGTGTTGTCGTCTCACTTCGATCGATCAACTGAGTTAGAGGAGGTGGAGAGGTCATTTTGGTTCAGTTTGGGAGCTGAGTTTGTGAGGAACTGTGAGAGGAACCGTGAGGAAACATTTTCGGGTTTTTGGGGGCAAACCGCAGAGTTCAATTTCTAAGGGTCGAGGGATCAATCTAAACACACTGTGAGACTTCTGGGAGTGAAATAATCACGACGGTGCAAGAACTGAAGGGATTGGAGCCCGTTTCGCCCAGGAACTTGAGTTGCGGTTCAGAGAAGAACCAGTTGGAGGGAAAAATTGAATTCGATTTCTGAGGCTTGTTGATCGAAACCAAGGGCCATTCTAGTCTTCTGGAAGCAAGAGGAAACCAACCGCATCGATTTCGGAGGACGACACTCACGAATTGGCCATCAACTGAGCTCCCTAGTTCTGAGAATTTTCGAGCTTGAGGACGACGACTTCCAGGTAACAGCGAGTTCAATTGTTTGTGCTATTGTGTTCGTATGGGTCCCCTTAAGCTACTGGTGAGATTAATTGGAGAATGGAGTTAGTTTGGGTGAGTTCTGGGTGACGACCCGTTCGTCTGTTCAAGTCTGGGTTGAATCGATTTAGGGACAGTCGAGGTTAATAATTAGTACAGACCTGAAATTAATGGGTTAGAGAAGATAATAGGATTGAAAACGGGAGGAATTGATTGAGAATTGAGCTTGAACTGGTCGGGTTGAGTCGCGGGTAACAGACCCGTTTATCAATCTATCCGGGTAAGAACGATGACACTATAGCTTGGCGCGTGGCCTTCACGCGCAGCCACTTTGGGCGGCGCGTGACGGCGCGTGCGATGTCATCTCCGATCACGGTCAACATGGAAATTGTTCCTTTCAGTCTAATTAACATTTTAGCTTTAGAGTTCGAGTTGTTCGGGAGTCGTTCGGGATAATTTCGGGAGCTCGGAAGTTTAGGTCCTTAAGGTTTATTTCGCCGAAAAATCTGGGAAATTAGGGAAAAATCATACGAGCTATTTGAGGATGTTTGTAACCCTTCTTGTACGTTTTTACAGGCCCGGACACTTCCGAAGCTACGGAGGAGCGCGAGGGACGCGATTGACGCGTCCTAAGACTGAGTGGACTTTTTGACTTCTAAATTGGGCATGCATGACTATTTTTCTTAATTATCTCATGGTTTTACATATGATTTTATGATGGTGATATGATATATCAGTTTTACGTGTTTTCACGCTTTTCGAGATATTTATCGTATTTCACGCATTTCGAGGTTATGGTTTTCGCTTATGCATGCGTGATGTTTTGATGAAGTACCTGGATATGAATATGCATGTTTCAGATTTATGATGTTTGATCACATTGTGAAGTAATTTTCGGAAATTGCATGTGTTGGAATTTGCATGTGAATTCGGACATAAGTCCTGTTATGATGAGAAATGTTTTCGGAATGAAGTTGGAAAACGGTTTGTGATGAATCCTGGTTTATTGTGTTTAAAAACGGTTTTGGGTTTAAAGACCCGGTTAATGGTTGGATCTGGTTTTGGGTTTAAAGACCCGGTATGTTGATGACGGGGGCGGGCCCGAAAATTGGGTTTAAAGACCCGAATTGAGTTTAAAGACTCGTGAGTTTAAAGACTCGATTATTATGATACCCCCAAGGCCTATTAATCATGTTTTGAGTTTAAAGACTCGTTGATATCCCGGGAAGGCCTAATATTGAGTTTAAAGACTCGGATGGATCCAACGGCATAATTGTGGTTATTGATTCACGTTTTACTTGATTTGTGCAATTAACGTCTCAAAATGACGGTTTCTGGAACCTGGCATTATTAAATGGTTTTACATGAGTTATGACGATCCTTTGTAACGTTTTTCATGTGTTTCGAAAAAAGAGTTTTCAAAAGTTTAATATGCAAATTTTGAATATTTGGTTATGCATGCGTGTTACAAAACTGGAGGGCGAACCCGATTTCGGAAAAACTGTTTTCTGTAAAACTTATGTTTCGGTCCACTCACACTTTGTTGTTTTAAATTCCCTCCAGGTCGTGGTACAAGCGTGGGGGCAAGCGCCGAGGCAGAGGCAGAGGCATAAAGTTTTCCGTTGCGGAGTAGTTAGTTCACAGAGTAGGATTTGTTTTTTAACCTGTTTTGTAATATTATGCTCTGTGAAACTGTGGACTTGACGTCCAGTCGGATGTATTTGTTTAATCTCCCTGGTCTGACAATGGGTGTGTTGTAATATTAATTAGTTTTCCAGTCTTTTGGTTTCGATTGTCAGACGGGAGCAGGATGCTTCCCGATTATCGAGGCGATAATCGGGGTGGGTCCTGTCAAGAACCGTGACATCATTTGGGTTGGGTTTTACAGTGCACTGATATGTTAGTTTCTCCTTTCGATTATTATTGTGGTTTTATGGTTATGATATTATGTTTTCACTGCATGCAAGATTTGGAAAACGGAGGGGTAAAACCTTATGATTATTTTATTATTAAATTGATTTCTAAACTGTAATTTTTTACCCACTCACCCTTGTTTTACTGACCCCTCCAGACCCTGACACGGAAATAGAGGAGGAGGACCCGGAGGAGGAGGCAGAGGTTTAGTTTGCTTAGCTGTGCACCTGTACACCCACTTGTGGGTAGGTTGAGCACCGAATAAATGTACTCTGACTATTGTGCTCACATGTTGTATTTTACTTTCCCTTGTCTGACAGTATCACTTTAAACACTGTGGTTGTACGTTATCTATCTATTTAAGTCTTCGGTTTTTATTTAAGGGTAATTTTGGTATGTTTAGAGTCATTGTCAGATGGGAGCGGGGCACGTCCCCGGGTGGTCCCAGTGGAATTGGGACGGGTCCTGTCATTAAAGACTCGGCGCGCTTGATATCCAGCATAGTGATTGATTATGATTTTCGGTTGGTTTTTCACTGGTTTTCAGATGTTATTTTTGGTTGGTTTTTCACTAGTTTTCATATGTTTTGGGCTATGTGACAGGACCCATCCCAATCCCCCCGGGATTAGTGCGGGATGACCCTGCTCCCGTCTGACACGAAGTGTCAGACAAGGGATATTTCCGACCTTTGCCCTCCCGGGCTATCAAAGTACACCAGAATCCGGAGGAGGTATGTGATATCTCGGTCTCTGCTACAGTCCACATCCGATGTCAACCTGAAGGGCAGTCAAAACATTAAAAGCTGTGAGTGGACAAAACAAAAGTTTATAAAAACATTTCATAAGAGAAGACATTTGTAACCTTCACTAAAAAACATGCATGCATTCGAAAACCATTTAACCAAATGAAACCATATGTGGGACTAAGCCCAAAACCAAGATTGAAAGAACCATTATGAAAACGACCATACGGGCCGCTGCCCAAATCCACAAGAGACTCGGCCCAAACCATAAGAAACCAACCATACGGGCCACTGCCCAAAACCTGTGTAAACACACATCATATATCATATATAGCATACATCACATATACATATAATTCACACAACCAATCCTGTCACGGTTTCCAAAGCTACGCGCGTGCTACCCAGGTCTCAATCCGAGTCTTCTCAAAGTCAAGATCAATGTCCGCATACCACTGACCCTACCCGAGGTAATAGTAATCATAGCCTTCCTGAGAGTAAGGAACCCAACTGGGGGGTGACTCCACTCAGTCGGTGCTCCGTGACTACTCCGGGGTCCACCCAGGCCAATGACCCTCCTCGGAGGAGATAGAACAAGTAAAGGAAGGTATATGAACATATATATACATAACATAAACATTCATACCCGGTTCCCCTGAACCGTCATGATCCATCATATACATATAGATAACATCCATGCCCAGTTCCTATAAACTGTCATGCAACACAATGACCTGACAAAGGTTCATGCCGGTTCCCATAAATCGTCATGAACCACAATGACCTTTCTAGAGTTCATGCTGGTTCCCGTAAATTGTCATGAACTTGGAAATCCATCTAGGGTCCCTGACCTGAAATCATCAGTGTAAAACAACTGGGTCTCGTGCCCGAACATATGACTCAACTGGGCACCGTGCCCGATATCTAAGGGTCAGTCACGACTCCGATCATAGTGATGCGTGCAACCATCCATCCAGGACCGCCCTCAATCATGGTATGTCGCCGTGAACGTATCAACCGACGCGACCATCACAAGATCATGGTGCACTCATCACTGATCGATATCCTGAACCGTCCGCACTCCGAAGTCGAGCCTCCCCAGGCTGCCCGACCACGAATCGTGCATCGTGACCTCTCCGGAAGGAACACATCCCAATCCGGAGGCGAGCGTCGTATCGTCGATCGCCGTGCACATAGCACCCGTCGCGACCACGATTTAGACCCGAAGGTCGTAAATAACGTCATATGCTCGAGACAAAACCAAATGGGTCTCATACCCGAGTTTAACCTTTTAAAAATCCAAAACCTTTTTATTTAGACCAATAAAGAAATACAGACCCGTATAAGCACCGTATAAGGCCGAAACCTCGAAATATGTGCTTATACGTAACCACATACAAATGCATCCATGGAATCCTCAAACATGTAATAAAACATATAATAAACATTTATGCATGCACCAATTTAGAAAACAAGGTCCACTCACAGACCGTCCGAGCTGACGCCTCGATTTGCGTGCCATACGGCTCCCTTGAGCCAATCATCGTCACCGAGACTCCCAAACCTGTCCAAATTTTAATAGAAGGTTACTAACTACTTAATTAACCTCCCATCAAAGCCCCGTAATTTTCCCGAACTTTTAGCTATTTTTAAACCGATCCTAAACCTTCCGACACCCCGAAACCTATCGAAACGATGTCCGATTGACGCGAGATTAGTCCCAAAATCTTCGTTACATCGAATAGAAGATTTCCTGTGTTGAACACTTTCCCAAATTATGGCCTACGCGTCCTCACGAGCCCCTAGAAGGTCAAAAACACTATTCATCACCATTAACCTTGGAAAACCGGTTTTTTTTTTCTGGTTTTCCGGTCCGGTTACTGTGCTGAACCGGCGTGACCGGTTCAGTGCTCTCCCTTCCTTGTTTTCGGTTCGTTTGGTCCCATTTTAATCCCTAAATTTCTATTTCTTCATTTCCTATCTAACCCAATCACTTAAACCCCCCAAAACCGATTGAAACCTATGGTTCCATTTTGAACCATACGGTTCAAAGTTTCCAAAACCATCTTACGACATCACAGCCGTCTACCACCCACCAATACCATCCTAATAGCTTCCTATTAACCCCTTAAACTCATCCTAATCGTCCATAAGCAACCACAATATCAAAATCAAATTAAAAGGGAAAAAATGGCCTTACCGTGCACCCGCACGGGTTCGTGGCTCCACCACCCACGGCGGCGCCTTCCTGGGCCGACCACCGCTTCCAACATCCTCCCCACTCTCTGGTCTCATTCCTGGTCGAAATGGATGGGTTTTGGGTTGCACAGAGATGGAGAGAAATGGTGAGAAAATGAGATCGGGGGAGATGGTTTTGAAATGGAGAAAAATGGAATGGAAAGCACGGTGTATGAATCAATTCGGGTGTCCATTGGATGGGTGACACTTGTCACTCATCCATTGGGCATCAGGACAAATATCTGGGCCCACTAGAGTCCAAAAGTGAATTCTTTTTGTAATTCGTGCAATAGTGCACTTAAACTTCCATGAACCGTAACTTCGCCGTCGAACGTCCAAATTTGACGTGCCGCTTGTCTATGGATTCGTATCGCCCCGATCTACATAATGGTCCTCAACCCTTGGCCATCGGACATCCCAGTCAAAAAGTCAACATTTGACCCCTTTTAACCAAAATTACCAAAATGCCCCTAACTTCCGAACGTCATAACTTCTTACTCGAATGTCGGAATTGAACGTACCACCTGTCTATGAACTCGTGACGTCACGAACTATGTCACGGTCATTGGTCAAAACCCGTTTGACCGCCCGAATGAAAAGTCAACGTTTTGCCACGACTAGGGGCAAAATAGTCATTTTGCATCGTTCGTCCGATTTCGCTCAACTAATCACCGATTAGCCTCACTAATCGTGATTAGTCACTAATCTAATCTAGGAATTTGGGATGGGTCGTTACACTATGACCTGGATGATATGGATTTTGATGGTTTTGGGCCGAGGCCCGAGATTTGAGAAAGTGAAATGATTTCTGGCTTTTGTTTTCATAAATGGTTATATTAGCTTGAATATGAAATGGTTTTATGATATAGGTTTATATGCATGCATTGGTTTTTAAAAAGAAGGTATAAATGTCTTTTCTGATAAACTGTTTTCTAAACTTATTATTTATTTTTGTCCACTCACAATCTTTTTGTGTTTCGATACCCTCCAGGTTTGATCGGTGCGGGCTGTTGTTAGAGAGACGGAGACATCACACACGCAATCCACAATATCTGCGCACTCTGGGACATCGGAAGGTGACTTTGGTATTTTGGCCTGGAATCCCTTGGCCAGCTTACGTGTTACATGGAGGTTGGACGACAGTTTAGCCTTCGTGTCGCACGTGAGTTAGATTGAAGCATGACTTAGCCCTTAATCCCGAGGGATTTGGGGGGGGGGGGGGGGGTCGTGTCAGTGGAAGCCAAGAGGGTTGAGGCTCATATCCTCGACCAAAGATTCTGGTAGTCTTTGGAAGATGATGCAGTCAATATATGAACCTTTATACAACATCCTTCGAATTGTTGATACAGAGGTAGTCCCAACCATGCCAATCCTGTATGATATGTTCAATCGAATGAAAGAAAAGATAACCCGTCTTAAAGGAAAGAAGTGGGTCCTCAAAATCATACAGGAGCGATGGGAAAAAACATTAGTGCATCCCTTACATGTCATTGGTATATTTCTATCTTATTGAACTTGTTAATATTTTATTTTATTATTGTTTACTAAGCAAATTTCATTCATGATTTGCTGCTTATTACTTGAATCCCAGATATCAATATCAAGCAGGTGTTGGGCATGACTCCAACCTCGTCCAATCAGTTCAACAAGTATTCCTCAAACTGAATCCAAATGGGTAATTGGGTTTACAAAATTTTGGAATAGACGTAAGTTCACTACCATATATGAACCTTGATATTTTGGAATCTGTACATCTATGACATGATATTAACACCATTCTTAATGTAGTTTATCAACTTTAGAGATGGTCGGAAAATATTTCGTTCACCTATGGATGTACAATCACGAACGACAATGCCCCCAGGTATATGCTTGCATGTAACTTGATATTGTATGAAATAGCAATTTATAATGCCTCTTACATTAAACTTGATATTGACAGTGGAGTGGTAGGAACTATATGGCCAAACTTCTCCAGTCTTTCAAAAAATTGCAGTTCATATATTATCACAAACGGCTTCATCTTCGGCATGTGAGAGAAATTGGAGTACATTTGCTTTAATTCATACAAAACAAAGAAATCGTCTCGCATTTTAAAAGTTAAAGCAACTTGTTTTTTGTTATTATAACATGAAACTCAAGTTAAGAGATGAAGAAGCTGAATGTAGTAAAGTTGTGGAAGAAGACTACGTTGACCTTTTGGACATTGCTGGTCAACACGTGGAAGGTAATGAAGTTGATCCACTTCAATTATGGATTATGCCAGCTCACTTAGATGATGATAAAGGAAGGCCTGACCCTCGAGTAGCCCATCTTACTAGTGAACATGATGTTAATATCGATAGAGTGCTATCTGAAGAAGTGGGGAGTGAGGAAGTAGGAAGTGAGCAGGAGATGTCTTCATGGGAGAGATCAATGTTTGGTTCTACAGCTAGACGTGACTTGAGAGCTGATGCTACTAGTAAGAAACTACATCACAATAAATCTACAGATGATGATGATGGAGGAGATGATGTTGAGACAAATGATGAAGACAAGGATGACAGAGGAAATGAACATGTATCCGAAACATATGCACCCCTGAGCCCATTTACTGGAGAGGGGGATTTCACTCATGCCACTCAAGATTATGGTCATGGTTGTAGAGAAAGAGGAGTAGGAATCAGTGGTGTTGGGAAAGATTACACTCGGACACCCAACATATATGAAGGTTATGGAAACCCATCTTCCGAGGATTCCATGGAAATTAGTTTTGAGTCAATGAGTTTGGGCACCGATCCTAGTAACAACTCATATGATCCATATGCTTATGGTCCATATGGTTACTACCAGTTAGATAACCATCTCCCTCAAATGCCATATGGTTATGGAGGCTATGAAGATCCTCATCTCAATGAAGATTATGGAGAAGTTAGTTGGGTAAATCCTAACTACCTCATCTATGGAGGAAAAGTAGGTCATTCAAAGGAGGTATATGAATACTATGTCCAACAATACATTTTTGTTTGGTCAAGTAGCATCACTTGGCAAAGCTTTTGTGTC
The DNA here is from genome assembly GCA_032719365.1 of Prinsepia uniflora. Taxonomy (NCBI): domain Eukaryota; kingdom Viridiplantae; phylum Streptophyta; class Magnoliopsida; order Rosales; family Rosaceae; genus Prinsepia; species Prinsepia uniflora. The sequence continues at coordinate 73,567,033 of CM064863.1, forward strand.
TTGGTAGATGAAGACCAATCTAATTTTTAATCTGGTAGACACTCTATTTATTTTTAATGAAGTTCAATGTGTAAAGTATTCTTAGTTCAACATTATTAATACAATTATGTTTTAATTTAAGTTTACCTTTAAGATTTTATACTGTTAGTTATTGGCAGACCTATATTTATCATATGATTCATCATATATTTATTATATCATGTCATTTTATTGACCGTAAACGATATCGATATCGTTATTTGAGGCGAGATATCCGTAAATTCGACTAGTGATATATCTGTCGATATCGATATTTCAATCCTTGCTAACAACCTGATTTGATTGACATTAATTACTATCACAGACACTTATAGAAATCGTGTTGTATAATCTAAATTTTAATATTAAAAAATAGAAAAATAAATTACTTTTCTTCACTAATCAATCATGAAAACCAGTTGGTTTTCTTTTTTCTTTCTTCAAAAAATTGAAACCTGAAAATTCTTCGATATGTTTCTGTCATAGCCATATATGATAGGGCAGAACTAACAATACAATACATAAATGTAGAGAGAATTTAATAATCTTATCTTTCATTACAAAATATTTTTTCAATTACAAGGCAAAATATTTATAGCTACGCTTAAGTCATGAAGAACTGAATGTGCAATCAACATAAAGAACAAAGTAATAGATAGAAAATTCTTCCTGCCATGATATGCGTTAATGAACAATCTCATTCTTCCAATATGATTCTGATGCAAACTTCATATCCTCTCCATTTATAAATTACATTAATGAAGAAAAATACATAATATAAAACATGAAACGAACAATTTTGGCCTCCATTAAAGTTCTGATACCTAAAACTAAACAAAGCACCATATCAATTTTTTTTTCTTTCCATAAACTTGAAACAACTCAGAAGCAGAATGCAATACTTGAAGTTCTCAACCTTGAGAAACAAATAGCAACCTATAAAAAAATAAACAGAAAACTAAAGACATTGTTAAAATAAATTGTCTCTCTACATGTATATATAACTCAAATAAGAACAGCCAACCTGGCAATCTGAGATCTCCTTTCTCTTTACACATTTGTCTTCATTTTCAATTTACCATCATCAAACTAGAATAGATAAAATAACCCTGAAAAGCACAAAAATTGAGCAAAACAAACCAACAAACATTGCAAAAAGTAAGAAGAATAATGACAAATCCGACTCCAATTCAACATTAAACAAAACATATAAGTTCATATAGGAAAAGAAATTACATCTCCCATGGTGGACACGAGTATGTGACGACAGCTCTTGTAGTATCGTGCATGTCCTTTTACGAATGATGATGGTAAGAGGAATACGATTAAGAGAGTAGACACCTTGTAAAAGGGATGAGAGATCTAAGAGACAACTTGAAAGAGAAAGAGGGGTTGAAAAAGAACGATTTGAAAAAGTTTAAAGATAGATCTAGTCTTCAACCTTGAAAAATATGAAAATAAATATTGGATTTTTTCTTGAATTTTCAAATTGTATATGTTTCTCGATACTTGAAAGGAGTAATAATGGATGTGTTAGAAAGAAATAGGGGTGTTTTATGCTATAAAATAAAATATTTACTGTAGCTTAAGAAAGAAACTGAGATATTTTAAGAGAGATAAAGATGAGACGAGGTGACATTTGTCAGAGTTTGGCTCAGATATCTACAACAAGTTGTTTTAAATTTTATATAAAATGTATAAACAGTGGACACCAATGAAGTTTCTTGCACAAAGTATTTATATAGGGCACAAATTAACTAAATAATCATTAAAAAAGTTTCAAATTTTGTATTATATTATATAAATAAAGGACACAAATGAAATTTCTTGTTGAATGTGATTACATAGTGCACAAAATTAAATATAATCATTAAAAAATTTAAAGTAAGGGCACTAAAAATTAAAAAGTGGGTATTTTATTATTCAGCATCACATGCGATGATTTTGATTAAAGAAAAAAAATCACACGTGATGACGTCTTATATAATGTGATTGCTATAGGGCACAAAAATATAATGCAAGCACGCATATATTCTTGACTTGCCCCTTTGGGACACATAATTGGTGATTTTTTTCATAGTGACCGCAATTAATGATTATTTGTGCCTTATGAATATCAAACAAGCATGAACTCATTTTTGTGCCCTATAAATTGTGGTTGTTGCCTAGTTTTTTAGTAGTGTATCAAATAATTTCAAAACAAAAATTAATTACCTAGCTAGTGCATGTAGTTTTAGACATTCTCTACCAATAAGAAAGAATGATAAACCAAAATATGTCTATATATATGTGTGTGTTCAATTGGAAAATGAATTAAGTAGTCTCTTTGATAATTAAAGAAGATGTGAGTAATGAAAAGACTCGTGATCCGATGATGCTTTGTTGCCCCTGACACCATGTGATGTTGGAGATCATGTGTGGGTGGGTTCATAACATAGCAAGAAAAACAGAAATTGAGGGTTGAAAATACAAATACGTACAGACGGCCTCCACCTAGCTGGTGCATGTAGGGACTACAATGAGAAGGAATATGAGTCGGGTAATTAAATTTCCAAATGATCTTGTGGCTGCAATTTGAGTGTTTATCCAATTTGAAGGGCTGCGAGATTTGCAAGTCACATGCATGCAGCTTTATAAAGATAAGGTTAAGATCAAGGTGTGGTCACTCACTCGTACTCAGTCATTCTTTTCATGGAGGAGGATATGCTCTTGAGCTCTTCCCTTACTTACAGCTCCATCTTCAACTCATGTGCTCAGAACAACATGGACATTTGCCCTTGTCCCACTTGGCCCTTGTCCCAATTAGCTCAAAATTTTAAATTCTTTACTGTTCAAATCCCAAACTCGATCCATTTTTTTTTTCTTTCTATATAATAATAATATAAGGCTAACACCAACAGTTCATCATCAAAGATTGTATAGTACGTAGCTATATATATATATAAGCTTGTGCTTATTAGATGTACATCGAACTCCATATATCCGACTAATTAAGTTATCATTTTTTACACGAATTAGATAATGTAAGCTTTTCTTTTTACGATTTTTTTTTTTTAACTTCGACCTAATGACTGTTGATTTTTTAATCTTTATCAGATTTGGCAACGTTGTCGATTTAAAGAAGGGAAGTTAAAAACAAAAACTCGAATAACTGTCCTTATTTGAATCGTAATCCTTTTTTTTTTTGTTAAATAGAGTGAAATCCTTTTTCAAGGAAAAAAGAAGAAGAAGATATTTAGATTATTTAACTTGGGCATGCAGTAGAAATATGTTTATTAGTGATGCGGATAATGTATTTTCTGGATATTTCGTGAAAATATCTTTGAAAATATAACTGGAGAATCAGAGTGGGAATCCAAAAAAGTACCATATATGTAGAAATTTATTTTAAGCAAATTTTGTTAATATTAAAATGATAATTTAAAAAATGTAATGATATAATATACCTCTCTATACTATATATATATATATAACTTCAACTGAATGTAAATATTTTGTAGAAAAATACTAGCATGCTTCTTTACACACAAAGAGTATTTCAAACAAATTTAAAAATTCGTATTAATCAGGTATCAAGAAATTCATCATCTCAAAGTGATAATGTATAAACGAAAGTAATATGACTCCATTAATATATACGAATTCGAATTTCTGATTATTCGGTAAAAGGCTATATATAGCTAGGAGGCTTGGTGTGCGGTGCAAAATTGATATAGTTTGGTGATTATTAGTTACATTATATTGATGTTAATGGTGGGATCGATGTGGGACTTATCACTTATGATTGTGCAAAAGCCATAAAATTTTGATACTGTAATCTCCAAGTTATTGAACCTAATAAGCTCAACGTATGATTGCCATGAACCGCACATTGAAGTGCCAAAAAACACCAAAAAGGTTCACATCAGCCCATAAACTATCCAGTACTCCACATCAGCCCTAGAAATCTCAAGCACCCTATCAGTCTCCGCCAACTCAGCAGATAAGAAAAGGGTTTCCATAAAATCATCTCTAACTAGTTGGGTAAATTTGTACCTGCAGCAGCGCGCAGGTGGTATGGCGACGCATACTAACACTCATCATCCAAACAAACACATATTTATCCATGCCTGTCTATCCCATCGTTTTAGATAGGATGAGAATATCTGGATCACAATTATTATTATTATTTTTTATCTTTTTCTTTTAATATTTTCATTACTGTAGCTACAAATCTGATTTAAAAACAAACTTTTAAATTCGACAAATTATTTTTTACATTGAGATCGATAGCTACTTACGACTCTCGGTGTTGGAAAAAAATCATTTTGGGGAGATAGAATATTTATAAAATGACTTATACCAGCTTAATTTTTCTTTTCTCGCAATTATATAACTCAAATTATTAGAGAGAAATAGCATTTGTTTTTATAAGATTAAGAAAAAGCTTTTTAGGTCGGTTTCAATGATTGGGTTGTTGCATGTGTCTGTACTGATTTATAATTTTTTATTTATAAATTGTAATTATTGCACAAAAATTTAACCAAAAAATAAAGCTAAAGGTGTGGTTGCATATGATCCATCGCATATAAACACAAGTTGAGTGAGAAAAATCCGAAAAAAATTTAATTTTTATGTTTCTCATGCATCCTTTGAAACTAAGTGTTTCAGACTAGGCTATAGAAACAAAATTCATAAATACAATGAAAATCCATAAATATAAATGTAATAGTGGACTATCCTAAGCAAATTTTAATTCATGTGACAACAACGATTGATTTGTATGTAACCATTCGAACAAAGTAGAGGCCAAATGACAAGAAAATGAGCAAAGCTGGAAATTATCATCTCTTCACCAATTTTTTTTTTTTTTTTAAAATTGTGTCCATATTATTTTGTTTAAATTTTTTATTTCCTTCATAAATTGAAGAATTAAATAAATTTAGTAATATTTATGAAGGGAAATTGCACGTATTAGATAGTGTAAATATCAACTTCACATTTTACTCAAATTAAATTAAAGAGAAAACTCAATTAAAAAAAGAATTTAAAGAGAAATCTCAAATTTGAAATATGTAAATTTCTGCCTTACTTCGTTGTAAGTTTGTAACAGGATGTAGAAAGACAGTACGTAGACCTTGAAGGCAATACAAAAGGAATGCAAGGGAGCAAGGCCATTCTAGTAAAATGAGCAAAGATAAAATGATCGAAGTGGCAAAAGGAGAAATTATTGATAAAGATTAAAAAATAAAGAGGAAAAAAATAAGAGAGAAGGCAAAGGGTCCCACAATCGGAGCTGCTGAAACTGAGCATTGTCTCTTCCCCTGTCTCATCTCCATCACTCATCCATCGGCACTTCCCAGTCTCACTCCTCTCTGTAGAAAGAGAAAGCGAGAAAGAGAATCTGTGTCTCTTCATATATTTACAGGCTTCTCAACGGTTCTTTTCCCCTTTGATTTGGTTACCCTCGTGACCTTCTCTCTCTCTCTCTCTGTGTTTTGTGAGTATAATAGGCAGAGGTTTGGATTCGTTTATTGGTTACCTTTCCTTTCTTAGATATTTCTCTGCCCTTTTAGCCAATTACCCAGTTCTTTGAGTCTCTCTGGGTTTCCTTTCTAGGGTTTTGTGATACTCCGTTTTTTATAATAAAAAAAAACACTGAGTTTTTTCAGGTTTGGTTGGTTGGGATTTTGAAACCTTCCCACAGCATGTGTCCCTTAAAATTTTGATTCATTGTTCCAATTTGGAATTTCAGCAACCACCCATTTCTCAGGGGTTCTAGTGTCTCTGTGTGTGTTCTTTCTATTTTAAATCCCTAAAATTTATTGGCTTTTCTTACTGTTCATTTCAAGCCAAACACCTTTTGTTTCTTCCACTTTTAGGGTTTAGGGTTTTGTACCCATTTCATTTCTGTCTTCTTTTCTCCAAACAAACCTGAATTTTGTGTTATCTCAAATCCTCTGCCTTTACCTTTTGTGCCTCAAAATCATCCACAAATGTCTTCTTGTCTAAGCGGCGGCGGAAGAACATATGCTTTTGAGCTTGACATAGTCAAATCCCCATCGACATCAACCCGAACTTCAACATCTTCACCGTCGTCAACTCTCTCGGAATCCAGCAACTCAGCCCTCGCAATCTCGACTCGAAAACCTCGGACCCCTCGAAAACGTCCCAACCAAACATACAATGAAGCCGCTGCATTGCTCTCCACAGCCTATCCCAACATCTTCTCCACCAAAAACTTCGCAAATCCTCGAAAATTCACCAAACCCCATGACTCCTTCTTGGACCAATCTGCAGAATTGCTCTTGCCTTTTAGACTCATCGACGACGATGAGAACTCTGACTTCTTGCTCCGTCAGCCAATCCGAGGAAAACCCAGTTCCCGATTTGAGTCCAAAGTCATGAACCCGTTCGAAAAGCTGTGCCAAAGCCCGGGGGAATTCGATTCCCAGGCCAATTGTAATTCCAATTCCATGGAGATGTGTGAAGGCTTCAATTACCAAGAGGAAGATTTCGACGCGGAATCGATTCTCGATGAGGAAATTGAGGAGGGAATTGACAGCATCATGGGAAGTATGTCGGTCGATGAGTCTAATAATGATGGTAGGCAAATGGATTCGAGTTTGAATTCGAATTCCAACTCCAATTCCAATTTCAATTCCAACTCTTGTTACGGGTACCCAATGGGATTGGGATTTGGCGGGAAATTCGAATTCGGGTTTGGGTCGAGAAGAGGAGGAGTGAGACCGTTGAGGCAGGTCGACGATGGCAATTGGTGGAGTTTCCCCACCGTGGACGTTCTTGAAATCTCACCCAGATTCAACAAATCTCAGTCGTCTACTGCTCCGGCTTCGGCCTCCACCGGGACGAAGAAGAAGAAAAAGAAGGTGGAGAAACTATCAGGGTTGGAATCGAGAACTGCGGAACTGCCAAAGGAGCCCCCTCCGGTTTCCAAGCCGGCGGAGGAGGAGCCTGGGCTGATGCTGAAATTGGACTACGACGACGTTTTGAGTGCTTGGTCCGACAAGGCCTCGCCGTTCTCGGAGGAAACACTGGGCTCTGATGTTGATGTCTCAGTACGTTTCTCATCTCTCGCCAGGATATCAAATTCCAGGAAATCTTAAATGCTTAAATGCTGTTCAAAGTTTGAACCTTCAAATTCCAGTTGCTCTGTTTTTCTGTCAGGACGAATAAAGTCGGTGGGCTTTTTATGAGACTTTTCCATTGGTTCTTTTTTTCAATGATTTAGTTTTGCCATTAAGCCTAATTGTTCTTTCCTTTCACTTATTGGCTTTATGCCTTTACGTAACAATCGCATGTTAGGTTCTGATTTCGAGTCGGATTCATGCGTATCAAACATAAAAAAAAAATGTCTTCTTCTCTTGTTCGCTTTTAATTTTTACTTACATTTTTAAAGTTCTTAAAATTAATTTCTTTCAATTTAATATGCAAAAACATTGATGATCAATTTTCTAATGCTTATAAATTATGCCGTGTTATATAATGCTTTATTAACAAGTGTAGTAAATTCGTTCCACTAAATTATTTGCATATCTCATAAAATATAATATAATATTCTTTTTATTATTTTTAGGTTTTTTTTTAAAATTATTTGACTTGGAATATTTTAAGGTTAGACGAGGCAGGCAAAGCTATATTTTGCGCAATTCGATTGCATTGCCGTAACCGCCAAAATATTCATTACTCTAAAAAGAATATATATTTTTCTTATTAATAATTCATTACTTGTTTAATGACAGTGTTAATTATTATTATTTTAATGTGGACGGTACTGGTCCTTCTCTGGGTCAATACTATTTATTTCATAATCGATTGAAACATCCAGGATGCATGTGAAAATGACGGTATTGTCCTTCCTTAATTCTCCTATATATTTATTTATGTGAGTTTTGTTTGGGGCAGGCTAGGCTGGCACAGATTGATTTGTTCTCGGACGCCGGTGGACTGAGAGAGGCTAGCGTGTTGCGCTACAAGGAAAAACGGCGTACTCGACTCTTCTCCAAGAAAATCAGGTACCAAGTAAGGAAAGTCAACGCTGATCGACGGCCCAGAATGAAGGTACCTTTTGCCAAAATGTTTCCATCGTTGATCTTTTCTCTTGCTTTAATTTCATTCAAAAACGTTAATTTCTACGGCCATTGTGGAATACATGTGACCTTTTTCTTTCCTTCTCGAACGTTTCTATAAATTTCTTACTGTTGGGTTAAAAAATAATTAAGAAATCATTACTAGAAAAAAAAATAAAGCTGTTTTCACACTCCATTGTGCACATTTTTATCCCTTTTTTTTCCGTTAATTTTGTTTTAATTTGCTCAATTTAATAAATTAAAAACCGCGTAAGAAATAAGAGAAGCGAAAAAATACATAAGGAAAAAGAAGAGTGAAAAATCAGCTCTTAGGGAGGAAAAATTAGTATATTTTTTCCCCCTTTTTCTTAATTACCCCATTTTGTATCTGTATCTTATTTAAATCCTTGGAAATCAAATAAATTTATTTTGATTTATATAATGTTATTAATCCATATCTAAATTTGATCATCTGAATTTTAAAATATATACTTGTGTTAGATTACTCAAAATTGCAAATTATTTGGCACTCACAATTTCGAAAGGATCCATTACTCCCATCTCCGTCTCTCTAAAATTGGTCTTTTTCTATTTTGTTTTCAGGGGCGATTTGTTAGAAGGCCACATTCTAGCTCGAATGGTCACAGGCAAAAGGAAATATAAATCCCTATTTTCTTTTTGAATTATGGCCATGTAACTTTTGGGCTCTTTGCCCAATTTTTTTTTTGTATTATTTTAGTTTTCATGTTTTGTTAATTTATTTTATTTTTGTGTTTCTCACACTAAGTAGCCAAAAAGAGATGGAGACCAGTTAATTAAGAAGGGGAGGAGCATGGAGAATCCAAGAGCGTTTAGTTTAGGTTCTCATTTTTATACATGTATCTCTCTTCTTCTTCTTCTTTCTAGTCTTGCAAAAATACCTTTGAGATAGGTAAAGAGATTTTGTTGGAGGCGAAGTTAGCGCATAAATGAAGTTAATTATATGTCAGCTCAAATTTTGGCTTCTTTTTCTTCTATATTATGAATTTGCTTCCAACATCGTTTAGACTAAAACTTAAGATAACATCCTCTCTCTCTATATACTCAGTAGGCTCTAGATCTGGGGTGGGGGTTTTCACAAAGTTTCACCTTCTGATGGTGGATTTGAGCTCAACCTCTGCCCCTCTTAACCCTTGCGTGCTCTCCTCCCCTTTGCTCTTCCTCTCCTGTTCCCCCTTCTTTCGGCTCTCTTTGCTCCTTTCCTCTTCGCGTGGTGGGTTGTGGTTGCTACTGCTTGTTCCTTTCTCTTTGTGGAGGATGATGGCAGCTACAGACCTCCTTGCTCGTGCTGCGGGAGCCTAAGCCGAAGACTTGGCGGTTCTTCCTTTCTCTTTGTGTTCATCAAAGATGTAATCGATTTTATAGTCTGCTTAATGCAATGTTCCTTTCTTTATTAAAAAAAAAAAAAAAAACTGAAAACGTAGAATTGATAATTGAATGTAGTAACTATGGATTTAATCGTTTCAAATTGGTATGTGAAATTACGTTTTTGAATGTATGGATATTTTTAAAGTTTGATTCTATTGCTGGTTTGGAATGTGGTTTAGGGTTTGTGGAAAATTAGGTCAAAAGCAAGCCCAAATGAAATTAAACAGATACTGTTAAAATTAGGCCCAACACCAAAATTGGCTCGAAACCGCACGTCAATCCGCTCCCAGAGCTATTCACAGCCATTTCATACAAAAGGGTCCAAAACCTTTGCTTTCTAAATAGCCTCAGCTGGATCAAAAGCTGGGAGATCCGAATTATATACTATAAATTTGAAATTAAACTTTCAAAATTCACAAGCTTCCAATCTCCAAGACCTCAGATCCTCCGTAACCCTTACAATTGATGAGAAATCAGGCTTCATACATCTTGAGTATGTTGTAATATTTCACCCACCTAATTAAGATGGTACTGTAATTACAGTAAAAGTGTCCGTCTTTTCGTTCTATTATATCTAATTGCATGTATGTTTTAATTTTTTCACTCCCCCCTCTTCCTCATTTTCAGCAGATGGCATCTTTTGGGGATGAGTACCCTGATGATACCCTTGAATTTATGCGTTTTGCTATAGAACAGGTAATTCCGAGGCTTAGGCTGCAATTCTAAGTTCTTCTTTGATTTTCATTTCAGGGCTCAATTTAGACTAGATACCATAAGCATCCTGAAATATGGGAGAGACTTCAGTTTCCCAGATTTTAAGTTTGAAAAGATTATGCATTCCTAGCACACACCCAAAGTTGATGTATGAAAGTTGAAAGGGCCTGGTGCTGTTACTTATTTACTATCTGCCGTTCTCTGAAAAGATTCTTTCTTTAGAAGGGTTGAGCCTGGTGTTTGTTCTTTTTCTTTTTATAAACTTCTGAAAAAATTCATATAACAGAAATTTTTGTTTCAGTGCCCAGTAATTCTGTGTCGTGTTGATTCAATTGCTGTTGATGTCTCTACATTTTTTTAGTTATTCTTTGGGTGCTTGAATGTGCTTCCCTTTCCACTATATAACTTCTATATTTGGTCCTGCTTTCGCATTTGTAGGCAAAGGAGGCTATGGACAACCTCGAAGTTCCAGTTGGGTAAGCTTTCTGTTAATTATAATAAATGATTTTCCCTGATTTTAAGAGTCTTTATAATTTGGGTTTATTACTCACCTTTTTTGGCCTTTTCTTTCATCAATATTGTTCACATAAAATATTATTCTCTTCACGTTTTGAGAGCATGGCTGTTCCCTTTTCTTTGGCAAGAACGTAGCGCTAACACAACTTTTTCACTTAATTAAGATTTGAGAGCCGAGTTCAGAATTTAATGTATCATATGCCTACCTTATATATTGATCCTGTTGATTACATCATTGAATTTTCTTTTGTTAAAATTTAAGGGTGTGATTATATTGGTGTATTTGTTCTAATCTATTAAGTTTGATAATCAGCTGCGTGATTGTTGAAGATGGGAAGGTCATAGCATGTGGAAGAAATCGAACTACTGAGACACGAAATGTAAGATTACCAGTTATTCCTCCTTTTGTTTTTTCCCTTCTCATTGTACTTTATGTGTATAATGACTGATTTTGACCATTGAAGGTTTGTCTGGGTTTGTTTGTATTAATTTTCTGAGGTCATTTAACAAAAACCCCATACATTGTCATATCTCTCTTGTTTTCTTTGCTTCGTAAAGATGATTTCTCACATTTCAATTGCATCTTACTCATAAAGGCAGTTTCCCTCTGAACCACAATGAAAGATGGGGCTTAGTAATGTATTTTCTCTTATACCCCAGTTACCGGAGGTAGACTATAATTCATCTCTGATATAAGTAGAGAATTCATGGCATTTGTGAGATAAGAACCTTAGATTAGATGATGATATGATTGGTACTATAGGTTCCTGCTAAAGAGGTAGGAAATTTCCTTGTATTTCTTAATGAATAACTTTACAGTAGAGAGGAGTATTTATACAGATGCTAGGTTAAACTAAGTAGGAAATAAATACTTAGACTAGGAAGGAAATCAGAGACCTAGACTAGGAAAGTATCTACAGGATTGTATGTACAATTTTAGGAAAGAATCAGGGAGATTCTTTGGGTCTAAGATATCACAGGATCAAGGAGATTGATCCTCAATCTCCGGGGATTCTGGGGAATCATTATTACGCCCCTGTAAGACGGTGGTGCCATCGGCGACGCCGATCTTGGTGCGGAGCAGTTGAAAACGCTGCCAGGGCAGGGGCTTGGTAAGGGCATCTGCTAGCTGGTCATCAGTGGGCACGTGATGGACTTGTAGGAGGCCACAGGTGACCTGGTCACAGACGAATTGAAAGTCTATGTCCACGTGCTTCATCCTGGAATGTAGAGCTGGGTTTGCTCAGTAGAAGGTAGTGCCTATATTATCGCAGGAGATTGTGGGTTTCCCTTTGGCGTTGATGCCAAGTTCCTTCATGAGAGACTGAACCCAAAGGAGTTCTGCAGTTGTGGATGCAACTGCGCGGTATTCTGCCTCCGTGGAAGAGCGGGAGACCGACCGCTGTTTGCGGGAGCCCCATGAAATCAGGTTACCACCAAGGTAGACGAGGTAGGCTGTAGTAGATTTGCGGTCGTCTTGATCACCTGCCTAATCCGCATCAGAAAAGGCAGTGAGAGTACTGAAGGAGTGGGCAGCTGCATGAAGTTGGTTGGACGCTTGGCGATGAAGGTGCAGGCCAAAGAGTAGGGTGCCTTTGAGGTAACGAAGCACACGCTTCAAGGCCTGCCAATGGAGCTCTGTGGGAGCATGCATGAACTGAGAGAGGCGGTTGACAGCAAAGGAAATGTCAGGTCTGGTGAGATTTAGATACTGCAGACTGCCCACAACTCTACGAAATAGGGTGGCATCAGCGGGAGGGGAGCCATCTTGGAGGTGGAGGGGTGGTGAAACAGCAAGGGGGGTGGAGACAGGTTTGGCTCCTTCCATGTGCACCAAGGTGAGGATATCCTGGAGGTACTGGTGCTGTGATAAGAAGAGGCCATCCGTGGTAGGGATGACTTCCACACCAAGGAAGTAGTGCAAGGGGCCCATGTCTTTGACTAAGAACCGGCTAGCCAGGGCAGATATGAACCTGGAAATGAGTGCTGGGTTGCTTCCTGTAACAATAAGGTCATCTACATAAACCAGAAAATAAGTGGTGTGTGAACCTTGCCTGAGTAGGAAGAGAGAAGCATCAGAAAGGGTATTGACAAAGCCCTGGGCCAGAAGAAAGGAGTGCAGTTCCTGGTACTAGGCCCGTGGGGCCTGTTTGAGGCCGTATAGGGCTTTCCGGAGTTGGCAGACATATGTTGGGTTGTGGGGGTCCACGAACCTAGCTGGCTGGGCCATGTAGACAGTGTCATGAAGTGTACCCTGCAAGAAGGCATTATTCACGTCCAGTTGATGTATAGGCCATCCCTGGGTCACAGCGAGATGAAGAATGATCCGGATGGTGGTAGGCTTCACCACGGGGCTGAAGGTGGCTGAGTAGTCCACGCCGGGACGCTGGTGGTAACCCTTAGCCACTAGGCGGGCCTTGAACCTGTCTACGGTGCCATTGGGCTTTCGTTTGATCCGGAAGACCCATTTGTTGCCTATAATATTCTGGTTGGGCTGTGGAGGTACTAGGGTCCAGGTGCCATTGCTGATAAGAGCATTGAGCTTATCAGACATCGCTGCACGCCATTGTGGGTGTTTCATGGTCTGGGAGACACAGGTAGGTTCAGGGAGGTCTGGGAGAGGATGAGTAGTGGCGGTGAAAGCATAGGTGGGCACAGAGGGGAGACAACCTGTTTTGCTGCGGGTGAGCATGGGATGTGGGGTGGCTGGGAGAGCTGGGGCCATGGGGACAGGTTGTGCAGGGATAGAGGCCAGCAGTGGTGATGAGGCTGATGTTGAAGGTGGTCGAGGGGGTCGCCGTGTGTATGTGCGAAGAGGAGGAGGAGGTGGTGTAGGGACAGAAGGTGCAGCAGTGGTGGTGGTAGGTTGGGGCGGCAGGCCAGTTGCTGTGGTGGTGTTGGGTGACTGGGTGAGCAATGGGACGGGCTGGACCGTTGCTGCGTCAAGACCTGATGAGGAGGACGTGTCGGAGGGTCCTGCTGTTGATGTGGCAGCCAGTGTGGGCACTGGTGGACAGGGGCAGGGAGGAAGGTGACGGGGGGGCAGGGAAGAGAGCCAGCTTTGGATGTTTTGTGGGGTGACATGATGGACTTGGGAGGACAGTTGGAGACCCGGATAGGTGGACTCGTCAAATTGAACATGACGGGAGACATAGAGTCGATGGGCAGAAGTGTCATAACACAAATATGCACTTTGATTGAGAGAGTAACCAAGGAAGAGGCAGGGAGTGGAACGGGGTTGCATTTTGTTGGAGTTGTACTGACGTAACCAGGGAAAACAGAGGCAGCCAAAGGTACGGAGGGGGTGATAGTTGGGTGGAAGGTTAAAGAGAACCGTGTATGGGGACTGGTTTTTGAGAGTGGAAGTGGGGAGGCGGTTGATGAGGTAGGTTGCTGTTTTGAAGGCATAGGTCCAGTAGGAGAAGGGAAGGTTAGCTTGATGGAGGAGGGTGAGGTCGGTTTCAACAAGGTGGCGATGGCGACGTTTAGCCATGCCATTGTGTTGGGGAGTGTGAGGTGGAGTGAGGAGATGATTAATACCATGAGTGGCAAGGAAAGGTTTGAGCTTTGTGAATTCACCACCACCATCGGTATATAGTGTTTGAATGGGGTGCTGGAAGTATTTTTCAACGAGGATTTTGTAGTCAATGAAAGTGGGGAAGACATCTGATTTTTTTTTTGAGGGGTATAGCCATGTGTATTTAGTGAAATGATCAACAAAGATGATATAATATGAAAAACCATCAACATAATTGTAGGGGGCAGGGCCCCAAACATCAGTATATATCAATTGAAGGGGACGATGACTCTTAAGGGAAGAAGTGCCAAACGGCAACCAATGACTTTTGTTACATAGACATGACAGACACTTAGTTTTTGGAAGATGGGAGGATAGTTTGATGGAGGATTGACGAAGAATGGTGTTGAGAACTTTGGAGTGAGGATGGCCAAGGCGACGATGCCAGAGGTTGGGAGAGACCACTACGCCCACCAGTGCTTGAGGCTGCTGCAGGGTTGTAGACGACCACTCATAGACGCCATCCTTACTCGGGCCTTGAAGAAGAACTGCCCCCGTGCTCAGGTCCTTGACATGAAAACAATTGGGAAAAAGTTCAATAGAAGTATTGTGAGTTTGATTAAATTTGGAAATAGAAAGGATGTTGCGAGTTATTTTAGGAGCACACAGCACATTAGTAAGAGAGAAAGTGTGAGAAGAGGGAGAGGGAAGAGTGGCAGAGCCGACAGGGTGATGTCAAGCCTTGTCCCATTACCAATCAGAATCTCATCTGGCCCCTGGTACTCGGAAACAGCAGAGAGGTTGTGGGGGGAAGCAGTGACATGGTGGGAAGCGCCGGAATCAAGGAGCCAGGGAGATGGGGAAGAGGAGGGGCCGGGAAAAGTGGGATTGGCCACGGGTGGAACAACAGATGGACGTTGCAGCTGGGGACAATGTTTGGCACTATGCTCTTGGGTGCCACACCATTGGCAAAAACCACGGTAACCACCACTCTGGTTGTTGTTGGTCCTGCGAGGGTAGGTCTGGAGCTGGCCCGAGCGCTGAGAAGCAGAGCCACGGCTGTCAAAAGAAGGGGTGAAGGTGCGGTGGTCAGATGAGCCGCATGGAGGGCGGTTGTAGGAGGAGCGGCGGGTGGCTTGGGCGGCATTGGCCGTGATGACAGAGTGAGGGGAAGCAGGGGCTTCGCGGGAAGTGGCTGCCTCATGCTGGACCAGCATATCATGGAGGTTTTTAAACGAGACGGATGTGTCTCGAGAGCGTACTGCAGCTGCGATGTCCTTGAAGGCAGGGCCAACACCGTTGAGGACATATAGGAGTAGGTCATCGTCGGAAAGTGGGGCATCAATAGCAGCGAGTTCGTCTGAAATGAGGCGAACCTCCTGCAAGTATTCAGTGACTGGTCGGTTGTCACGGCGAAGGAGAGTTGGCTTCTCTTTGAGGCCTAAAACACGGGCTCTAGCTTTGCTGGCATAAAGGCGTGTGAGGCGTGTCCAGGCGGCTGCAGAGGTTTTTGCAGCGGCGATCAGGGTAACAACCTGAGGAGAAACAGAGCCAAGAATGGCATGGAGGATCAGCTGATCCTGGCGGTACCAGAGAGCATGAGGGAGGGTTTCAGTGGGGGGTGGGCAGGGGTGGGTGCCATCAACATATCCCATAAGGTCATAACCTTGCAGGAGAGCATTAAACTGTGCTCTCCAAGGGAAAAAATTAGTTGCTGTGAGTTTGAGTGTAAACTGAGCAGCGTTAATGGAGATAAGGGAGGAAAAGGTGTTGGTGCTATCGGTGTTTGGTGGTGGAGTTTGGATGGCAGGTGCAGTGAGTTGAGCAGCCATTGAAGGAAGATTTGGGGAAAAAAAAAAAGAAAACGGAAGGTTTTTCTGTTCGGTGGAGCCTAAGGCTTTGATACCATAAAGAGGTAGGAAATTTCCTTGTATTTCTTAATGAATAACTTTACAGTAGAGAGGAGTATTTATACAGATGCTAGGTTAAACTAAGTAGGAAATAAATACTTAGACTAGGAAGGAAATCAGAGACCTAGGCTAGGAAAGTATCTACAGGATTGTATGTACAATTTTAGGAAAGAATCAGGGAGATTCTTTGGGCCTAAGATATCACAGGATCAAGGAGATTGATCCTCAATCTCCGGGGATTCTGGGGAATCATTATTACCTGCCATATCCGAATCTGAAATCATTTTTGATAAAAATGTAGAATGGAATTTATTTTATTAGTAAGGACTGGCGAGTCTAAGGACCAAGTATGAACTAGGTGATTCCATCTTGCACTTAGATCATTTAATTTAATTTAATTTATTATTTTTTTAACCATTTAGTTAGTTCTTACCGGTCTTTTTGTTTGCTTGTGTTCATGTCTGTGAATATATGTTAAATGTTTGTGTGCATGCTTGCATCTTTCGTCTCCTTTCCATTTTATGAAGGGAGGGTGGGTGCACAGTTAGATCTTGGTTACTTCTTAGCTCACTTCTCTTATTTTTTATTGACCTTCTACTTTGACCCTAAATAGTAAATAGAGGTCTATGCTTCACTTCTAGGTTATCTAGCTTTGCATCTAAAAGATGACACAACGCATTTTTCTCAGATAAAATGTTTCGAAATATACCACTTCAGCATGTTATGATTTATAATCTCTGTTTGGCACATATTTGCTTTGTTTTCTGTTCATGAAATGGAATTAGAAATTGTGAGTTTTGAGTTTCTATTCTATTTAATGTTCTTGTTATAAAAGTGCAGGCGACAAGGCATGCAGAGATGGAAGCCATTGATACTCTAATTGAGCAGTGGAGAGAAAAGAGGCTTTCAAAATCCGAAGTTTCTGAAAAGTTTTCAAACTGTAAACTCTATGTTACATGTGAGCCGTGCATAATGTGTGCAGCAGCTTTATCATTTGTGGGTATACTCCTTATAATCAACAAATAAACGGGTGGCACATTTTGTTTCTCTTTTCTTTTGTCACTTTGATATGGTGGCTGTTCCTTTCTTGTTTAGGAATAAAGGAAGTATTTTATGGCTGCGCAAATGATAAATTTGGTGGGTGTGGATCAATACTGTCGTTGCACTCCGGTAGCTCTGAGGGCTTCACTAGGTTTATTTCTGACCCAACATCACAAGTTGTTTCCTTGTATTGATGTGACTTTCCAAGACGGTCCCTGATTGACAAAATGCAGGAATCCATGAGTATCTATATGTTGTTACATACTAACTAGGACGTAGACCAAATGTAGTTTTATGCATATATGCACCTAATTGCCTTTAAATAACAAGATATCATTTTTTTTACAATAGATGGTGTGTTTTGAATATCTGATACAGCTTTCAGCCTTCAAGATTATGCTGATTTTACATGTTGAATTCTACTCAACATGCCATGTAAGTGGCAGGGCTTTCATTCTCACTCTCTTTTTTGTATAGTGGTGGAGCTCTACAGGGTAAAGGTTTCAAATGCAATGGAGGGATAATGGCATCAGAAGCGGTGTCTCTTTTTCGCTGTTTTTACGAGCAGGGAAACCCTAATGGTATCTAATGTATTTCTAATTTATCTTTTCTGGACATCATTCATCATTAGGGAATTTTTTTTATTTGTTTCAGCTTGTGACTTCTTTGTCATTGATGGATTCAAAGTTATCATACATGTTTAAATGCACACAAATTCATCCCAAATTCACTCACTACCTTTGTTAATTGTTTTCTTATAATATATCTATTTTCTCGTTCAAGTATTATGTTTTTCTTCATGGTTTTAAGTAGTTGTATTGGGTTTCTTTCAGCTCCAAAGCCTCATAGGCCTCTTGTTCAACAGGCAGCGAAATGAGTATGTACAGAAGGGTGAGGCTGAGTCTATTAAGTTCATTTCTCTTTCCCTTGCTTTGCAGTTCTTGTCTTTGTTACTTTGTCACTGTCACCCTTTTCGCTTTCACTTCGGTTATTCTAATATCAACTGTAAATTTGGTTTAACAGGTCAAACAAAGCTCTGGATAGGCAGTAATTCCGTCAGAGTAACACCACGCACCTTCTTAAGTTTTGCACAAGCCTAAGCTTGAATACCTCAGGATTTCAGAAATGTGAAGGTAGGTGAAAACTTGATTCAAAATTTCATTTATTCTGTATAATATCTTGAGACTTGGGATTATTTCTGTCAATTATTTATTACTGGAATATGCTTAGTAGATTTTGAGAATTCGCTTTTGTAGTTTGTGTTTTACTTTTCATCTCATTGAAGCATATGGTTTTTTGGCTTTCTAGAACAATTTATTGTCAGACATTCGACATACCATGTTGCCGGCGTATGAATCAGGATTTTATATTCGTACATGATTTCACCGAATTAACTTTGACAGCTTCACCATATAATTATAACATCTAGATATTCAGGGAGGGAAAACTTCCCTTTTTTGTGTCATTTGATTTCTTGGTCGGAAGAAACTTAACTCGTCTTTATATTTCTTGTTTCAGAATTTTCTTTATGAATATTGGCATCAATTAATAGAAGTTCTTAAACATGAATTTTCTTTGTGGTATAAGGCGAGGTGAAACCCAATGTTTATATTGTAATTCTCTTCCTTCAATATCATTGTATCGAAAAAAAAAATTGAAAAAACTTATTCGAGGTAACTGAAGCTGAAAGTTAATTAGAAGAACTGAAACATATTCGAGGTAACTTATTCGACTTGAAGCTGCGTGTTTTTTCCCCTTCTTTCAATCTTCCTCCCCTGTTTTCCCTAATTTCTTACTTTGGGCGTTCTTCATCTATTCATCTCTTCATTTCTCCCATAAGTGGAAGAATGGAGAAAGGAGGTTGAATCAGCCGAAGTTGTTGTTAATGTTTATTTGGCAGCCATATTCGTAGAATTGTTGACATTTTGGGCTATTTTCGTCTTCATGTAATTTATCTTCCCAGCTTCAGCTGAAAGCTAAAATCTTCAATTCATATCAATTTCCAATTTAACTACTTGCATATGGGAAAACGAAACCCATTTTAGATCTGTATTTTGTTTTTCTTTCCTTTTTTCCATTTTATTTTTTTGTTTATATTTTCTTTTAGTTCCAGTTAATATGAAATTGGGTTTCGGTTCTTTTTCAGTTTCTGGAAATATGTACTGATCTGCTCTTGCATGATACTGAGAAAATGGAAGGTTGAAATGTTTGATCGAGAGTCGTGTAGTCTTCCATGGGGGCCTATGGGGTGGAAGACTACACGACTCTCGATCAAACATTTCAACCTTCCATTTTCTCGGGGACTTATAATTGCTGATTAGCGAGCTCAATTGCTGACTTCTGTAAAATGACAAATATTAAATGGAAAAAGAGACAACTTGAATGAACAGTGAATTTCAGAGGAATATTTTTGTACAAAATTGAGTTTAGGGTCTATTTTTAGACTAAACATCTTCAATTTAATGAAGACTGAAAAATCTTATTGTATTACAGTTCTTAAAACAAATCAATACATTTTCAATATTATAATTAATAAAATGTGAAAAAAGAAAATCTTATATTTAATATTCTTAAACTTCAAAAGCATATGGGAGATGGATCAAACATGCAAATGATGATTTTGCATTGAATCCCAAAATACAACACAAATTTGTATTGATTGAAAAATTTAGTTTGAATTTCAAAAATTATATATTTTCAAACAATCATATGGTATTTGGGAATTGCTTAATACTACATGGTATATTCAATCATTTCTAGATTACAACTAAAAATCTCTAGAAACTAGAACTTCCTTCTATCCATCTCACATCAATAACTCAGAACTCTATCATAATACTGTATTCCATTGTCCCCTATTTTTTCTAATGAAATTGATGATTGGAATAATGATATTTGAGCGAATTTTGATCCCAATTATGGTTGAAGAAGGAAAAGGAGATTCTTTTCCTCCCTCTCCTCCAATTTCTTATTCTACCCATCTTTCTTCAGCTTCAATTGATGGAGCATTATTTTCTTTTAACAATCATTTGCCAAGCAACTCTTCAAATATTATAAATGTGCACCAATGCACTTGGGCACCTTGCATTCGTGATTTTTCTGATCCTAAAAAATTTGCTGCTTGTGTTGTAGCTATACATAATTGCCTTGACGCTGTAGAACAACTCCCCTCTTAAAAATCCATATGGTATACAAACATATTCTAAAACTATCCGTTAGGGTAATTGCTTGTTTGGGTATACTCCACAAAGTACTATCACAATTTGACGGCTCATCTTGCTATCAAGTTATTGATGTCTAGCTTGTTTTACATTGTATGATTAATGTTTCGATCAATGAACTATCATATTTATTAATAAGAGATATAGAGGGGGGTGTAGAAATTTTTTTTCCTTTTTTTATACCATGATATTGGAATAGAATGATTATATTATATTTGTATTGGTATTGACTTTATGTTTTACGAGAGTTGAACTCAAGACCATCTACATAACATGTGGAGAATACCATTTGGCCACAATACTAAGACCTCGTTTGGTACGCTATATTGTACTGATTATTTCTGTCTGATAAATTAATATGTCCATTGTATAGACTTGACTATTTAGTTGGCTTGGTATTCTACTGGATTAAAATACTAACTATTTTTTACTAGTCGGATTATATTATACTAATTGATAAGAAATTAAAGTAAATAATAAATAATAATAATAATATATAAATATTAATTATGTATATTACTTTTATTATTATTTATCTATTAAAATAATATCAATAATTATATTATAGTACTATATATATAGTACTACTATATATTATACTACTATATATATAGTAGTAATAATATCAATAATTAATTAAAATAATAATAATAATAGATAAATAATAATAAAAGTAATATATATATATATATATATCAAAATGATTGCTTCATTAATAAGGATAGAAGGATAGTACACTCATTGGGTGCACCATAAGCAGTGCTCGGGGCTTTATGAAAACCCTTATCCCTAGGGTTATCAGGTAAGATGGAAATATAAGATCCCAATTTGTTCTCTCCTAAGAGTCCTTAACCCCATGAGCTAGGCTATGAGCAACCACGTTCGTCGTACGAGGAACCGCGAGCAAACGATCCAAAGGTATCCCAAGGGCCTCGAATAAAGCCACAACCTCCCGAGCCGCCAAACCAATCGGTGTCCATAGATGGTGAGCTGATCTAATAGTACTAATAGCTTCCATGTGGTCGGTCTCCATTATCACTTCTCTGATTCCTAACCACTGTAGTTGAAGCAGCCCTCAATGGACGACCTCAATTTCAGTGGCTAAAATAGACCCCCAAGGTGGCCCTGGCCCTGAGTATCCAATCATTACCGTACCTTCAGAATCCCGTACTACCCCTCCTACTCCTCGGTCAAGGGTCTCCGGATTGATTGCTGCATCACAATTAAGTTTAACCATTTCATCTGGGGGCTTGGTCCATCTAGTATCCCGGACTAGGGGGCCCATGAGAGAGCCGTTGTAAGCTAGAATACTTTGAATGAGCAATCATAGCAGCCTTATAAACTGCCTCTGGGCTCACCACATGCAAGTCATGCACAACTTTATTCCTCTAATTCTACATATATAGACAAATTGTTCCAATTGAGGGGCAGATAAATGTGAAAAGCATAACCAAACAAATCAACGAAACCACCAGAGGTGGGAAGTCCTCGTGACGAGAATGGGAGAAATCTCCACACCCTCTTACTACATTTGCAGCCCCAAACTGCATGAAAGCCATCCGCAGGCCACTTCCAATACCGACAACAGAGTACATAAGTAGCCACCTTACGGGTGACCAGGTTAAGGGGTGTAGGTAATATCTCTCCATAGGCTCTCCACGTGAATAGTTTAATTTTGTTCAGGACCTTCATCTTCTATAAGTGTTTCCAAAGAGTCGTTCTCTAAATCGCATTAGAGCACTCGACATCCCCCTGAAAATCAAACCAACTGGAATAGGCAACATGATAGCCTGATTTCACCGTATACTTCCATGTCTTAGAGTAATACCAATAACACCCATAAAGAAAAGTGGTCTGCCTAGAAAAAAAATGCAACAAATATCGTGAACATCCTCCGAACAAAAAAACTGCCTCTAGAAATTCCCGATTTCGCTCCCTCAGGATGAAGAAGGGAGGACACCACACCATTATCAGGTAATCCCCGGTTCAAAATAAGCTGGAAAGTTTTTGGTTGAGGTATCCACTTGTCTCGAAAAACACTCACTGAGTCTCCCGTACCCAACCTACAAAGCAGGCCCTGTTGAATAACGTGACGACCCCATATAATAGATTGCCAGAAAAAAAAAAGGGTAGATCCCGCCTTTCCCTCTATAAAATCCATGTCATGGTAGTAACGAGCTTGCATTATCCGAGCCACAAGAGAACCATGTTGCTCCAACAACTGCTAAGTCTATTTTGCCACCATTTCCTGATTGAATAATTCAAAGTTTTTGAAACCCAAACCCCCCTGTGCTTTTAGGCTACACAGCTTGTCCGACCGCATCCAATGAATGCTCCTCTTTCCTAATTTGCTCCACGATAACCTAGAAATCTCGGCTGATAACTCATGACAAAGAGACTATGGGAGTCGAAAAACACTCATATTGTAGGTGGGAAGAGCATGTACCACTGCCTTTACCAATACTTCTTTCCCAGTCGTAGATAATAGTTTGACATTCCAATTGGCCTGACGGTTTCGTAGGGCATCCCGAACCTCATCAAACATCTTTCGTTTATGGCGCTCTGTAACCATTAGGAGCCCAAGATACTTTTCATGAAAATCCACAATCCGGACACCCAATAAATTAGAAATTAGCTGTTTCATAATTGGACCAGTCCCTGGGCTAAAACAAGCAGCAGACTCCTCAAAATTAATCAACTGACCAAAAACATGCTCATGCTTCTGCAAAACAACCTTCAACTTCTGACATTCCCCTAACCATGCATTGCAAAAAAGTAGATTATCATAAAAAAAAAAATATGGATGGAGCTCCCGGAGTCACCGCCACCCCATGAATTTGTCTCTCACCCTGTGCTTTAGACAACAAAGCTGATAATCCCTCAACACATATCATAAATAAATAGGGAGACAAGGGGTCCCCTTGCCTTAAGCCCCTGCATGGCACAATACAACTAACTGTCTGCCTTTAGACCTGTACTACATAGCTAACTGTTGACACACAATTCATAATCAGACCGACTAAGTGAGCATTAAACCCAAGTCTTTTAAGCATACCTTACAAATAGGGTCATTCAACCCGGTTATAAGCCTTAGACATATCCAATTTTAGAATCATCATTTTTAGTTTATTGCTAACCCGTTTCCAAATCGCATGAATAGACTCAAAAGCAACCAAGATAATATCAGTTATTAAATGTGAAGGAGTAGAAGCACTTTGATAGTCAGAGATGACCTTGGGCATCACAAGTTTCAACCTGTTTACAAGAGTTTTGGAAATAATTTTATATATAACTCTACACAAAGCAATGGGTCGAAATTCAGTTACCTTAGAAGAAAGATCCACCTTTGGTATGAGGGAGATTAGGGTATGGTTATGAGGGAGATTAGGGTATGGTTATGAGAGAGACCAGGGAGTATGGTTGATTGGCTAAACACTTGCACCCTTGTTTAGTATTCCTAAGCAAAAACCAGTAAAATCAGGTCCCACGATGTCCCAATACTTCTGGTAGAACAGAGCATGCATTCCATCCACCCCCAGTGCCTTAGTAGGGAACATGCTGAAAAGTGCCTCCTTATTCTCTCTACCCTCAAACGACTGACTCAACACTAGATTATCCAAGTCATCCAAAACCAGGGTCACAACATCCAAGACAAGCCCCACATCAGACACCCATGAGGAAGTGAAAAGTTGCGTGAAATAGGACACAAAAGCACCACCCACTCCCTCATCCTCCAATCCCATAGCTCATCAAACACACCATGGATGAAGTTCTGTCGTCCCTATTTTTTTAGCAAACTAATGAAAAAATCATGTGCTTCTGTCACCCTCTTTTAACCAAGACACCCTTGACCTTTGTCTCCATAAAAGCTCATCGTGGGCCCTAAGACTGTCTAATTCCATGTCCAACCCAGCAAGGAGCTGGAGATCCTAGATCGACGGAGAGCTAGATAGGCCAGCATCTAGTCGGGCTTGAATCTGCCGATTTCTTTTAGGAATGCTACCCACGGATGATGCACTTCATCTCTGAACGGCTCCCCCAACATGGTTGGTACATCCGTACCCTGCACATTTCCCTATCCAGTCTGAACAACCTACATGCATCCCACAACAGACACCTAAGCCTCCTCAAAAAAGAATATGCAACAGCTCCGTCCCCTAGGCACATTAGGGAGAAACCGGATCAAGATTTTTAAGTGATCAGAGGCCCAAGACTGCACATGATAGGTAAGGACCTCTGGATAGAGCTGATAAAATTTCTGATTAGCCATTGCCCTATTGAGTCTGACCTCAATCCAACCAACTCCCTCCCACATGTTACTCCAAGTGTACTTATAACTCTGGAACGGTATAGTACAAAGTCCACAATCCTCTAAAGTGTCGTAGAACTCCCTCATCTGGAGATAAGGGCGGCCTCTACGACTCAGTTGTTCCTTGGAAGCCTCAATCTCATTAAAAATCCCCTCTAAAAAGCCATGGACTTCCAACTTCGTAATTTAGTCTACGTAACAGTTCCTAAGAGAACTCCTTAAATTCACACTTGGGTTACCATAAAAGCCTGTAAAACGGAAAGGAAAACTTCCAACACCTTCAACCAATGCATCAATATGACTCATAGAGAAAGACTGAATAGAAACCTTAATCCCTTGAGCCCATAAAGGAGCTAAATGGCCCTCTAAACCTTCCTTGCCCACACAAAACCCACATGCCCTTCCCCCCCCCCCCCCCCCCCCCCCCCCCCCTTCTTTTCCCTAACGCATGCTTTATAAAATCCATTTGTCTGATAGTTTTATTAGTTTCCGTTAAAAACATAATACCTGGTTGTTTAGCTCTGAAGAAATGCTTCAGCGTCCGCATTTCCCGTGGGCATCCCAGCCCACAAACATTCCAGCAGAGGATAATCATTGCTCATGATGGGCTGCACCCATCACTTTTGTTGAGTGATCCACCACTAATTTTCCACTAGAAACACCATAGCCTGAAGTATCAGACAAAGAAGCTGAAGGACTCTTGAAAAGGGGATTTAGACTGGATTGGGAGCCCCCCAAAAAAGTCCCTCGGTGTAACGGCCTGGAAAGTCGAAGAAAGATAATTTGGAAAAAAAATTTAGGTAAAAAGACGATTTTGCCCCCGTAAAGTTAAATAGTTAATTTTTTATATGGACATTTTTGGGTGTTTAGAGAAGATCGTTGTGAAGGTTTCAGACTTCTGAGTCTATAGACAAGTGACACGGAAAAATCGAAGATCGGGTGAATACATTACGGGTAAAAAATGACCAAGGGAAGTTCTTTTGTATGTGATGTTTTGGGTAATTCGGTGGACATAAACCGAAACCATGAAACACCATGAACAAACATACCATGAGGGGGAGATAGAACCAAAGAGATATGGGGATAAGGGAGACATCTATGGAGAGAAAAGGAGTGGCAAAGATGAGCATGAAACTGAGAAGAAAGGGAGGAGATGTCTAGGCTGAGAATTGGTCAAGAGACCGTGATGCCAAGTTTTTGGCTATGGGTCATGGTTTCATTTCAAGGCCTTCTGGTGCCGAAATAAAGATCCTGGGACATTGGCTAAGTCCTTAAGGTTAATTTGGAACAAAAACAAAGAAGTTTTGAGCGTGAAGAATTATAGGAAGGGTGCTAGAACCTTGGCCGAAGAACAAGAACTTGAAACCAGCTTTTGAGGTGAGTTCTTCTTAGTTTGAGATCGTAGAACCATTCCTAGTATGATTTAGAATGATTGGGACAAAGAAAGAGTGAAAAAAGGACAAAAACATGGGTATTTGGATTGGGTTGTGGTCGTCTAGTCGGGCGACTGGGAACTAGACAATCGAGTCTGCTGTATTGAGGAAGTTGATGAGCAGTGGTCGTACGTGAGGCCTACATGCATCCACTTCTGGTGGCGCATGGGGACACATGCCATCGTATCTCGTGTGAGTTGACGTTTATTTTTATTAAAATATTATCCACCATATTTGTGTATTCTAAATGATCTTCTATATGTTTTTAGTGATATTTGATTGATTGGGATTTTTATATAGTTTTTGGCGATTTTGCGGAAATTATTTTGTTGCATGTTTTATGAGACTTTTCTTGAGATTATGTTTTCGGATTTCGTTTCGATTGTAGATTTGGATTGAATATGGGTTGTGACATGAGATATTGTGATGTTGGATTATTCATTATTTTCGTATGATTTTTGGATGATTTTACAGATGTTATTTTAATGACGTGTTTTACGAGGTTGTGTTGCATTATGGTTTTGGGCTTATGCCCGATGTTCTGATCGTGGATTTGAATTGTGAAATTGAGCTATGATATGAATGTGTGATTCCTCGGTATTGGTGCATTGTGACTATGATTGTGGCCTTTTGGCTATGGTGTATGATTGACTTGTCTTATAATACTGTTGGATTTTTTTATAGTTGCACGTACTTTGATATTTCGCGTGTAATATTTGTTTTATCATGATTTCTTAATTTCACCTATATATGCATGCACCGTTTTACAAACAAAGGGTACAATATTTGTTTTGTTAAACTACGTCTTTAAAAATATTAATGGCGAGTTGAAATTGACTTGAGGTATTACGAGTTCAATAAGTATACTCTTGATGTGGAAGTTATATGGAAACAAGGTAACGTGGATATAACCCCGGAGGATATTGAAATTTTCCAGGTAGTATTGGTTTCTGGTTGGTGTTGGATTTGATACAGAAGAAAATTGAAGTATTGGCCTACGCGTAGAGCCGTAGTGTGATATGATTGATACTTGGGTTGGTAATTGATTAAGTTTGGTTATGAAATTGGTAAGCTCATGAGCTATGGTTGTGATTATAGTGGTAATTAAGTTCCTGAATAAGACTTGGACGATATCTATTGCAGTTTTTAAGATTATTTATACGACTTGATTCTCAAGATTTGTACTTGAGTATCAAGTATAAATTAAACTAATCTGTTGAAGTATTTACGTCAATATAAAGTGATTAAATGCATGTGAATTCGGAAAAGGAGAGTCGCGCATCTATAAAATTTCAAGGACAATTTTTTTTTTAAGGTGAGTAGGTTGTAATGGTCTGAAAATTCGAAGAAATGGAATTCGGAAAAAATTAGGTAAAAATATGATTTTCCCCGTAAAGTCAAATAGTTGACTTTTTGATATGGACATTTCTTGGGTGTTTAGAGAAGACCGTCTTATATATTTGATGTTACGAATCCAACGTCGTAAGTTGCGAGATGATTAGACATTGTCTCTGGGCAATTTCGACTGTCCGAGATATTTTAATTCATTTAAAATCCTACAAAATTGAAGGATTAAATATAAGGCTACTTTTGGATGATTAGTGACCTTAGACGTGATTTATGGTAGGTGGTGATGTTCTCAGATTTTACAGAAATGCTTGTAATTTGGTTCGATTGCGTGTATAGTGTCATGACCCGATCCATCTAGCACGATATTGTCCTTTTTGGGTCTAACCCTCACGGTTTTGTTTTTTGGAGTTCACGTGCAACTTCTCAATAGGTCACCTATCCTGAGATTGCACCAGCCCAAACTCACTTAACTTTGGAGTTCCCAAGGAATCCAAAATTAGTGAGGCACACTTTCGGTCGGGGCCTAAATCTGATACCATTCTATCACAACACGACTTATCTCACACAATATTGTCTGCTTTGAGAACAGTCCTCATGGTTTTTGACACGACCCGCCCCGATCCTCTCTGGGACCACATGGGGACGTGCCCGGCTCCCGTCTGACACCCAAAATAATGTTCCAATTTTAACCTTAAACGTTCAAATGCATAAAAACCAAAATTAAAGTTTTACATCAAATTCGAAATAACAGATGTCAGACAAGGGATGAAATCCAAACTACAAGTTGCGAGCACGACTCTAACATAAACCTGCGGGTACACCATCCAACAGGGGTTCAGGTACGCAGAAGTGGATCTATGCCTCAGCCTCAGGTTCCTCCTCTACCTCATTAGCACGACCTGGAGGGGTTACCAAAACAATAAGGGTGAGTGGGCTGAAACTCAAGTTTATAAAATCGTTTAGTAAGTAAAACATATAATTTACCCCTCCGTTTTCCAAACATGCATGCAGCATTATTTAAAATCATTAATCATATAATACGAACCATAAGGCATGTAATAAAACCATAAACATAATTTTAGCCACTGCACTATACACTCCAATCCCGACATCCCCGATGTCTGACGTCCCTGACGTCTAATAAGGTCACAATCACAAGGCTACGCGTGCCACTCGGGTCTCAATTCCGAGTTCAATCCCCGAACCCTGTTCGGTTACAGCATCCCCGATGCTTAGCGTCATATACGCTGGACGTTCTAGACGTCCGTGGCCACTCCGAGGTACCTCATCCTGAGGAGACAGTATCATATGGAAGGATCTATACAGTGCAGTACCAAATACATTTTATTGATATCCACATGCAAAACATATATGTATACATAGGTAAAATCCGAACCGAACGTTACGTTTCATCAGACGGGTCTCATGCCCAGGTACCGTGAAACGTGCCATAATCGAAATTTCAATATTATCAAATCCATTTCTTGATTCCAACATGTGAACATATAAGTAAATCAGAAAACATTTAAGCATGCAAGGGTTAAATGAAATCGGGCTCACTCACAGTACGATCCTGCGGTAACCTGCGCGTACGAGCTTGTACCGGGATTATCGTACAATTCCTGTCAATCCAAATCACATGTAAGGGTCACTACAAGTCTTAAACATTTAACCAAAAAGTCCGAAATAGGAACCGGCTCGGGGAAACCGTCCCACACGTTTCCCGAAGCAACCGGCCCTAAACTGACCCATCAAAATTATCTCAGATCAACATGGTTAATTCACAAAAAATGTTCAGAATGATGAGAGGAACAAAAGTCATGTTGATCGTGATCGGAGATAAGGCTCAACGCGCCCTCACGCGCCGCCCAAAGTGGCTGCGCGTGAAAGTCACGCGCCTGACACTGTAGCTACAGTGTCACCACCTTCACCCGTTTGTCTATAATACGGGCCTGCCACCCGCGGCTTGACCCGGTTGATTACCCATCAATTCCTACTCGATTTCAATCCAATTTGATCCTAACATGTTTATTATCCTTCCAATTTAAGTTCTGTGACACTAATTTGCCTCGACAAGTCCTTTAACTAGCCATTCGACCCATGATCAACAAAACGGGTTGATCACTAGAACTCCCTGGTTTCAAATCCATTATCCAATTAACTTCACAGGAAGAAAAATAGGATCAAAACGAATTAAAATGAACAATCAATTGTGTCTGAAAGTACCTGAAGGTTGTCGTCCCAAGCTCTGCGATTTCTCTGAAAACTACAGTCACCGTCCCAGCTCACCTGTGGCTGATGGCCTTCGATTTCGATGTGGCTGAGTTCCAAACACTCCCAGAAGACTAAACCAGGCCTTGGTTTGGTCCAACAATCACCAGAAATCAAAACCCGATTTTCCCTCCAATTTTTCCCGAAATGGTTTCTCTGGTTTCCTCACCTATTCTCAATTCCTTCAACAGCAGAATGAAGCTTACACATTCCTATTTAGTTTTAAAACAATTGAACCGTCCTAGAGGCTCGTGGGTGTCCAATCTGTCCACTGAAATTTGTCCCCCGAAAGCTTCGAATTTCAATTAACAATTTGATCGTGTAGCTGGATGAATCAGACCACGTTTGATGCTTCAAAAAGGTTTAAACAATCAATACTTTCCGGCACACACACCAGTAATCAAATCGCACTCAGAGCCACCGCACATGGTGGTTCTGCCCGTGTCCCCCGCGGTTGCTACAGTAACTAGGGAAAAATGACCAAAATGCCCCTGGTTCAATA
Organism: Prinsepia uniflora; assembly: GCA_032719365.1. Lineage (NCBI taxonomy): Eukaryota > Viridiplantae > Streptophyta > Magnoliopsida > Rosales > Rosaceae > Prinsepia > Prinsepia uniflora. The sequence continues at coordinate 73,597,311 of CM064863.1, forward strand.
ATTACCAAAATGCCCCTCACTTCCTAGACCCGTAACTCAGCCATACGAAGTCCGATTTCGGCGTGCCGCATGTCTACGGATTCAGGACATCGAGACCTACCTAACGGTCCTGGAGTCATGTGAAAATTTGTTGCCAAACGAAAAGTCAACATTTTCGCCCCGAAAGTCCAAATTACGGTAATGCCCCTGAAATTCCGATAGTCATAACTTTTTCCCTGATCGTCCGAATTGGACATGCCACCTGTCTATAAACTCGTGACGTCCCGAACTACGTCACGGTCACTGGTCAAAGTCCATTTGACTCACCAATCAAAAAGTCAATAAATTGGCCATACCAATCACAAGGGTAAAAACGTCAATTCATATTTTAAATTACAATATTAAAATCCTCGAATTTTCGGGGTGTTACAACCTTCCCCCCTTAAGAATTTTCGTCCCGAAATTTCAAAGAAACAAATGAGGAAATTGTTCTCGCATCTGAGCCTCAGGCTCCCATGTGGCTTCTTCCACATTCTGGTTTCTCCAGAGAATCTTCACGAGAGGAATCGTCTTCCGACGTAGTACCTTGTCTTTCCGATCCAAAATCTGCACTGGTTGTTCTTCGAAGCTCAAATCCCCTCGGAGTTCGATAGGTTGTTCCCCCAGTACATGGGAAGCATCATGTACATACTTCCGCAGCATCGATACGTGAAACACATCGTGAACTCTAGAAAGTTTTGGAGGTAGTGCCAATCTGTATGAAACCCTGCCGATCTTCTCCACGATCTCATATGGTCCGATAAAACGCGGACTCAGTTTCCCCCGTCGACCAAAACGGATAATCCCTTTCCACGGAGATAACTTCAGGAAGACAAAATCTCCCACTTCAAATTCCAGGTCTTGAATCCGTCGATCGGCATAACTCTTTTGGTGATCCTGTGCTGCCTTGAATCTCTCCTTGATAACCCGAACAGTTTCCAGGGTCAAGTCCATCAATTCCGGCCCTACAGCCGCTCGCTCTCCTATCTCCGTCCAGCAGATAGGTGTCCTGCACTATCGACCATACAGTGCCTCATAGGGTGCCATCCCGATGCTTGCCTGATAGCTATTGTTGTAAGCGAACTCCATCAATGGCAAATGAGTATCCCAAGAGTCCTGAAATTGAATCACACATGACCTCATCATGTCCTCCAGGGTCTGAATGGTCCGTTCAGACTGTCCATCGGTCTGTGGATGGAACGCAGTACTGAAACGTAGGGTTGTTCCCAAAGTAGCTTGTAAGCTCCGCCACAACCTGGAAGTGAAACGCGGATCACGATCGGACACGATCGATTCCGGCGTACCATGCAATCGTATGATTTCTTTCACGAACAATTGAGCCAGTCGGTTAGGTTTATAAGTTTCTTGAACTGGCAGAAAATGGGCTGACTTGGTTAACCGGTCCACGATCACCCATACTCCGTCCACTCCACTCTGAGTCCTTGGCAACTTAAAGACGAAGTCCATGGCGTTGTGATCCCACTTCCACTCGGGAATCGGAAGTGGCTGCATAGCCCCATACGGTCTCTGCCGTTCCGCCTTAACCTGCTGACAGGTTAAGCATCTGCTCACGAATTCAGCAATATCCTTCTTCATTCATGGCCACCAATAATGGTTCCGGAGGATACGATACATCTTTGTACCCCCCGAATGCATAGCATAAGCCGAACTATGGGCCTCCTCCAGAATCTCGGCCCGCAACTCTGCCACTGCAGGTACACACAAACGGCCCAACTTCACAAGTGCTACATCATCCCGGATGGTAAAATCTTGTCGCCCATCCGCATCGACCTCAATTCTGTAGATACAGAGTATCGGATCCTGAAGTTGTGCTTCGATGATCCGATCAATCAGCACTGGTCGTACATGGAAGCTGGCCAACAAAGCTCCATGCTCATCCGTACCCAAAATAACTCCCGCCTTCCGGAGTTCCACCAGCAAAGGAAGATACACCATCCCCATGTGTGCAACCGATCCTGCTGATTTCCTACTGAGTGCATATGCCACCACATTGGCCTTACCCGGATGGTACTCGATCGTACAGTCATAATCCTTCAGCAGTTCTAACCATCTCCGTTGTCTCATGTTAAGCTCTTTCTGAGTGAATAGGTACTTTAGGCTCTGGTGGTCGGTGTATATCCGGCACGTTGCGCAGAATAGGTAATGTCTCCAGATTTTTAGAGCATGAACCACCGCTGCCAACTCCAAATCATGGGTAGGGTAGTTCAATTCATGAGTCTTCAGCTGCTGGGATGTGTAGGCGATAACCTTGCCAGTCTACATCAACACGCAGCTCAAACCTTGTAGTGATGCGTCACTGAAGACCACGAATTCTCCACTGTCATCCGGCAATGCAAGGACAGGTGCAGTGGTCAATCGATCCTTTAATTCTTGAAAACTCCGATCGCACTGCTCGTCCCAAATGAATTTCGCTCCCTTCCGAGTCAAACGAGTCAATGGTGCAGCAATTTTGGAGAAACCCTCCACGAATCTTCGGTAGTAACCTGCTAATCCGAAAAAACTCCGCACCTCCGTTACTGTTGTCGGTCTAGCCCAATTAGTCACCGCTTCTGTTTTATGGGGATCCACGCTAATCCCATCCGTCGATATCACGTGTCCCAGAAAACCAATACTGTTCAGCCAAAACTGACACCTGCTCAGCTTGGCGTACAACTGTTCTTGTCTCAGCTTCTCTAAGACCAACCGTAGATGTTCCTCATGTGCTCGGGCACTCCTCGAGTATACCAAGATATCATCAATGAACACAATCACGAACTTATCCAAGTAGGGTCGGAAGACCCGGTTCATCAGGTCCATGAATGCTGCTGGAGCATTCGTCAAGCCAAACGACATCACTAGGAACTCATAGTGTCCGTAATGGGTTCGAAAAGCAGTTTTCGGAATATCCTCCTCCGAAATCCTCAGTTGGTGATACCCAGACCGCAAATCAATTTTCGAGAAGCACTGTGCTCCCCGCAACTGGTCAAAAAGGTCATCGATCCTGGGTAGAGGATACTAGTTCCTCAGTGTCACCTTGTTAAGTTGCCGATAGTCAATGCACAAACGGAGACTCCCCTCCTTCTTCTTTACGAACAACACCGGTGCTCCCCACGGTGAAGTGCTCGGTCGGACGTATCCCAAATCCACCAATTTCTGCAATTGAGTTTTGAGTTCTCGTAACTCGGCCGGCGCCATCCGGTATGGTGCCTGAGATATAGGTCGGGTACCGGGGAGTAGTTCAATTGTAAACTCGATCTCCCGCGATGATGGTAACCCAGGTAAGTCTTCCGGGAACACATCCAGAAACTCACGTACCACCGGTATCTCGTCGATACCCGGAGTATCAAACCCGTTCCGACACGACATGTGCCAGATAACCCTGACATCCCTTCCGTAGAAGTTTGGTAGCAGTAAGTGAAGAAATCACTTCAAGAGGCGAACCGTCACGCTCCCCCTGAAAGATAACCTCCAGCAAACCCGGGCTTCGCAGAATCACTTGTTTGCTACAGCAATCGATGAGCGACCCATGTTCCGATAGCCAATCCATTCCCAAAATTACATCGAAGTCGTGGATATCCAAAATAATTAGATCCGCTGGTAAATCCACATCCTCAATTCTCACCGGGCACCTCCGAATCACCTGATTCACAAGGTATACGATGCCCATCGGGGTGCCGACACCCATTTCGCAATCTAAGGCTGATACCACACAATCAAGCATACCAGCACAACTCTTTGAAATAAAAAAAATGTGTAGCCCCCGCATCCATCAACACACGTACAAGAAGGTTTAAGATATGTAGTGTACCTGTAACCACGCCTGGGGTAGTCTTCGCCTGCTGCTGGGTCATTGCAAACACTTGAGCCCTAGACCCTCCATTCCGTCCGCGTCCGCGTGCACCACGCCCAGCACCACGGTCACCTCCCTGACCGCGACCTCCATTAGTGTGGGAAGCCGTGCTCTGCACCACACTAGAGCCCCCAGCGTCGTTGCTCTTGGACAACAGCAGGCAATCACAGGCATAGTGGCCCTCTTCTCCGCAAGCAAAGCAGGTTACTGGCCTCGTCCTGTCCGAATGCCCACCAGAAGCTCCGCTCCAGGATGAACGCTGCCCGGAGTTGTATCCTGATCCTCTGCCCTGAGAGCCTCCGCGTCGACCTGACCAGCCACGACCCTTGAAGGATGAGGGTGCTCCCCTGTAGCCCCCTCCCTTGTTGTTCTTCTGACCTGATGGCCCACGGTGTGGGCGATCCTGACGGCGCCCCTCGCCCGAAGGCTGTCTTGTCTGGTGTGCCGCCAGACTGGCCACGACACGCACCGCAACGTCGACCATATCTCTCAGAGAAGCATGAGTAGCAGCAGTCACACTTGCCCGGATCTCCCCTCGGAGTCCATGCTCAAACCTTTGGCATTTGTCCTCCTCCGTGCTCACGAATGATGCAGCGAACCGGGATAGTTTCCCGAAAGTCTGCTCGTAGTCCGCAACGGACATATCCCCCTGCTCCAGCCGCAGGAACTCAGCCTCCCGTGTCGCGCGAAATGATCGCGGGTAGTACTGGTCCAGAAATCGGGAACGGAAAGCTTCCCAAGTAGTGGTATGGACAGACCATCCAGACATTTCAAGGCCGTGCCACCACTGGTAGGCTCCTCCTTCCAGTAAGAAGGCCGCCAAAGTTACCCGTTCGCCCGGAGGGCAGTGCATCACCGTGAAGATCCTTTCCCATTTGGTGATCCAATCATGAGCATCTTCGGGGTTCGATCCCCCGTTGAAAGGAGTGGCTCCCAGACGTTGAGCCCGCTCAATACTTGCGCATTCCATTTCCCTTTCCAGATCCTTGTCAGTTCGTGTATGAGGAATTCTCCTAGGAGGCATAACCAACTGTCAAGAGGCATAAATCAGTTAACATTATCCTTAAAAGTCGAAAAGTGTCTAGTACTAATCGCTAGTCTAGCATGCGGACCACAACCTAGTGCTCTGATACCAAGCTGACAGGACCCCGATCTTCTCTGAGACCACATGGGGACGTGCCTTGCTCCCGTCTGACACCCAAAATAATGTTCCAATTTTAACCTTAAATGTTCAAATGCATAAAAACCAAAATTAAAGTTTTACATCAAATCCGAAATAACAGATGTCAGACAAGGGATGAAATCCAAACTACAAGTTACGAGCACGACTCTAACATAAACCTGCGGGTACACCACCCAACAGGGGTTCAGGTACGCAGAAGTGGATCTATGCCTCAGCCTCAGGTTCCTCCTCTACCTCATTAGCACGACCTGGAGGGGTTACCAAAACAATAAGGGTGAGTGGGCCGAAACTCAAGTTTATAAAACCGTTTAGTAAGTAAAACATATAATTTACCCCTCCGTTTTCCAAACATGCATGCAGCATTATTTAAAATCATTAATCATATAATACGAACCATAAGGCATGTAATAAAACCATAAACATAATTTTAGCCACTGCACTATACACTCCAATCCCGACATCCCCGATGTCTGACGTCCCTGACGTCTAATAAGGTCACAATCACAAGGCTACGCGTCCCACTCGGGTCTCAATTTCCGAGTTCAATCCCCGAACCCTGTTCGGTTATAGCATCCCCGATGCTTAGCGTCGTAGACGCTGGACGTTCTAGACGTCCGTGACCACTCCGAGGTACCTCATCCTGAGGAGACAGTATCATATGGAAGGATCTATACAGTGCAGTACCAAATACATTTTATTGATATCCACATGCAAAACATATATGTATACATAGGTAAAATCCGAACCGATCGTTACGTTTCATCAGACGGGTCTCATGCCCAGGTACCGTGAAACGTGCCATAACCGAAATTTCAATATTATCAACTCCATTTCTTGATTCCAGCATGTGAACATATAAGTAATTCAGAAAACATTTAAGCATGCAAGGGTTTAATGAAATCGGGCTCACTCACAGTACGATCCCGCGGTAACCTGCGCGTACGAGCTTGTACCGGGATTATCGTACAATTCCTGTCAATCCAAATCACATGTAAGGGTCACTACAAGTCTTAAACATTTAACCAAAAAGTCCGAAATAGGAACCGGCTCGGGGAAACCGTCCCACACGTTTCCCGAGGCAACTGGCCCTAAACTGACCCATCAAAACTATCTCAGATCAACATTGTTAATTCACAAAAAATGTTCAGAATGATGAGAGGAACAAAAGTCATGTTGATCGTGATCGGAGATAAGGCTCAACGCGCCCTCACGCGCTGCCCAAAGTGGATGCGCGTGAAAGTCACACGCCTGACACTGTAGCTACAGTGTCACCACCTTCACCCGTTTGTCTGTAATACGGGTCTGCCACCCGCGGCTTGACCTGGTTGATTACCCATCAATTCCTACTCGATTTCAATCCAATTTGATCCTAACATGTTTATTATCCTTCCAATTTAAGTTCTGTGACACTAATTTGCCTCGACAAGTCCTTTAACTAGCCATTCGACCCGTGATCAACAAAACGGGTTGATCACCAGAACTCCCTGGTTTCAAATCCATTATCCAATTAACTTCACAGGAAGCAAAATAGGATCAAAACGAACTAAAATGAACAATCAATTGTGTCTGAAAGTACCTGAAGGTTGTCGTCCCAAGCTCTGCGATTTCTCTGAAAACTGCAGTCACCGTCCCAGCTCACCCGTGGCTGATGGCCTTCAATTTCGATGTGGCTGAGTTCCAAACACTCCCAGAAGACTAAACCAGGCCTTGGTTTGGTCCAACAATCACCAGAAATCAAAACCCGATTTTCCCTCCAATTTTGCCCGAAATGGTTTCTCTGGTTTCCTCACCTATTCTCAGTTTCTTCAATAGCAGAATGAAGCTTACACAATTCCTATTCAGTTTTAAAACAATTGAACCGTCCCAGAGGCTCGTGGGTGTCCAATCTGTCCACTGAAATTTGTCCCCCGAAAGCTTTGAATTTCAATTAACAATTTGATCGTGTAGCTGGATGAATCAGACCACGTTTGATGCTTCAAAAAGGTTTAACAATCAATACTTTCCAGCACACACACACCAGTAATCAAATCGCACTCAGAGCCACCGCACATGGTGGTTCTGTCCGTGTCCCCCGCGGTTGCTACAGTAACCAGGGCAAAATGACCAAAATGCCCCTGGTTCAATAATTACCAAAATGCCCCTCACTTCCTAGACCCGTAACTCAGCCATACGATGTCCGATTTCGGCGTGCCGCCTGTCTACGGACTCAGGACATCGAGACCTACCTAACGGTCCTTGAGTCATGTGAAAATTTGTTGCCAAACGAAGTCAATATTTTCGCCCGAAAGTCCAAATTACGGTAATGCCCCTGAACTTCCGATAGTCATAACTTTTTACCTGATCGTCCGAATTGGACGTGCCACCTGTCTATAAACTCGTGACGTCCCGAACTACGTCACGGTCAATGGTCAAAGTCCATTTGACTCACCAATCAAAAAGTCAATAAATTGGCCATACCAATCACAAGGGTAAAAACGTCAATTCATATTTTAAATTACAATATTAAAATCCTCGAATTTCCGGGGTGTTACAGTTTTGTTTTTGGGAACTCACATGTAACTTCTCAGTAGATCACCCATCTTGGAATTGCACCAGGCCAAACTGTAACAACCCGTCCCAAATTCCTAGATTAGATTAGTGACTAATCACGATTAGTGAGGTTAGTCGGTGATTAGTTAGGCTAAATCGGACGAACGATGCGAAATGACCGTTTTGCCCCTAGTGGTGGTAAAACGTTGACTTTTCAATCGGGCGGTCAAATGGACTTTGACCGATGACCGTGACGTAGTTCGTGACGTCACTAGTTCATAGACAGGTGGCACGTTCAATTCCGACATTCGAGGAGAAAGTTATGATGTTCGGAAGTTTAGGGGCATTTTGGTAATTTTGGTTAAATGGGGCAAATAGTTGACTTTTTTACCAGGAGGTCCGATGGCCGAGGGCTAAAGACCGTTACGTAGATGGGGACGATACGAATCCGTAGACAGGCGGCACGTCGAATTCGGACGTTCGACGGCGAAGTTACGGTTCACGGAAGTTCCAAGTTACTATTCACGACGACACGTTTTACGAGACGAAAAGTGCAGTTTTGTCTCTAGTGGGCCCAGATATTTGTCCTGATGCCCAATGGATGAGTGACAAGTGTCACCCATCCAATGGACACCATATTTCATTCATGCACCAAACCATTCACCCGTGCATCCATTTTCCATTTTTCCTCCAACCAGTACCCGATCCCATTTTCAAATCCAACCCAAACCCTTGAGCCTGAGGCTCATTCCCGAGGGACCAGAGAGTGACAAGAGGGCTGAGGAAGGTGGTGGCCGGCCAAGGGCACGCCGCCGTGGACGGTGGAGCCGTGAAGCCCGAAAGGTATCGGTTTTAACCGATTTCAATCCATTTTTCATTTCTGTTGTTATGGGTCGATTTGGATGATTAGGATGGATTATTTAGGTTGCTAGGGGGTGATTAGTGAGGTTTTGGTGGTTTTGGACGGCTGGGAAGCCGTGGGGAGAAAAGGAGAAGTTTGAACCGTGAGGTTCAAACTTGGACCGTGTGATTTTGTGGGTTGTGATGGGTTTCGTTAATTGGAATAGATAGGAAACACAAAAATAGGAATTTAGGAATTGGAATGGAAGAAAACGGATGAAAAATGAGGGAGAAGGAGGCCTGGACCGGTTACGCCGGTCCAGTTGCAGGGGTTGGACCGGACTGGCCGGCCCGGACCGGTTCGATCGAAGGAAGAAGATGCACTGTAGCGGCGCGTGAAGCCCACGCGCAGCCAATTCAGGCGGCGCGTGAGGGCGCGTGGCAGGGAATTTGGGAAAGTGTTCAACCCGGGAAATCTTCTATTCGATGTAACGAACATTTTGGGACTGGTTTCGTGTCGATCGGACACCGTCTCGATATGTTTCGGGGCATCGGAAGGTTTAGGTTCGGGATTAAAAATAGTTAAAAATATCAGAAAATTACGGGGCTTTGGTAGGAGGTTAATTAAGTAGTTAGTAGCCTTCCATTACGATTTGGACAGGTTTGGGAGTCCCAATGACGGTGATCGGCTCGGGGAGCCATATGGCACCCAAATCGAGGCGGCAGATCGGACGGTCTGTGAGTAGACCTTGTTTTCTAAATTGGTGCATGCATAAATGTTTATTATATGTTTTATTACATGTTTGATGATGCCATGGGTGCATTTGTATGTGGTTACGTATAAGCACATATTTCGAGGTTTCGGCCTTATACGGTGCTTATACGGGTATGTATTTCTTTATTGATTTAAATGATTTGATTTTGGATTTCTAAATGGATAAACTCGGGTATGAGACCCATTTGGTTTTGTCTCGGGCATATGACGCTATTTACGACCTTCGGGTCTAAATTGTGGTCGCGGTGGGTGTTATGTGCACGGCGATCAACGATACGACGCTCGCCTCCGGATTGGGATGTGTTCCTTCCGGAGAGGTCACGATGCATGATTCGTGGTCGGGCAGCCTGGGGAGGCTCGACTTCGGAGTGCTGACGGTTCAGGATAGCGATCGGTGATGAGTGCACCATGATCTTGTGGTGGTCGCGTCAGTTGATTTGTTCACGGCGACATGCCAGGATTGAGGGCGGTCCTGGATGGATGGTTGCATGCATCACTATGATCGGAGTCGTGACTGAACCTTAGATATCGGGCATGATGCCCAGTTGAGTCATATGTTCGGGCACGAGACCCAGTTGTTTTACACTGATGATTTCGGGTCATGGACCCTAGATGGATTTCCAAGTTCATGACGGTTTATGGGAACCGGCATGAACTCTGGAAAGGTCATTGTGGTTCATGACGGTTTATGGGAACCGGCATGAACCTTTGTCAGGTCATTCTGGTTCTTGACGGTTTATGGGGGCCGGCATGAACCCTGGTTATGTTATTACGGTACATGACAGTTTATGGGAACCGGCATGTTACCTCGGTTATGTTATTACGGTACATGACGGTTTATGGGAACCGGCATGTTACCTGATTATGGATATTATGGATCATGACGGTTCAGGGGGGAACCGGACATGAATGTGTATGTTATGTATATATATGTTCATATACCTTCCTTTACTTCTATTATCTCCTCTGGGGAGGGTCGTTGGCCTGGGTGGACCCCAGAGTAGTCACGGAGCACCGATTGAGTGGAGTCACCCCCCAGTTGGGTTCCTTACTCTCAGGAAGGCTATGGTTACTATTACTTCGAGTAGGATCAGTGGTCTGCGGACATTGACCTTGACTTTGAGAAGACTCGGATTGAGACCCGGGTAGCACGCGCGTAGCTTTGGATACCGTGACAGGATTGGTTGTGTGACTTATATGTATATATATGATATATGATATATGATATGTGGTGTGCACAGGTGTGCACAGGATTTGAGCAGTGGCTCGTATACTTGGTTTCTTTATGGTTTGGGGCCGAGTCCCTTATGGATTTGGGCAGTGGCCCGTATGGTCGTTTTCATTGTGGTCCTTTCGACCTTGGTTTATATCTGCTTTGGGCTTAGTCCCACATATGGTTTGTTTTTGGATAAATGGTTTTCGAATGCATGCATGCTTTTTAGTGGAAGGTACAAATGTCTTATGAAATGTTTTTATAAACTTTTGTTTTGTCCACTCACAGTTTTTAATGTTTTGACTGCCCTTCAGGTTGACATCGGATGTGGACTGTAGCAGAGACCGAGATATCACATGCCTCCTCCGGATCCTGGCGTACTCTGATAGCCCGGGAGGGCAAAGGTCGGAAATATCCCTTGTCTGACACTTCGTGTCAGACGGGAGCAGGGTCATCCCGCACTAATCCCGGGGGGATTAGGATGGGTCATGTCACAAACTCACTTAACTTTGGAGTTCCCTAAAAAATTCAAAGCTAGTGAGCTTCCAAAAAGCCTCATGCTAGATAGATACATGCCCACACATATAAGGCACTTCACATTTCCCTCCCTGAGCGATGTGGGATTGTTCACCATTCTACCCAATACCAAAGTTAAGCGAGTAGGGGCTAGTGCAATCACAGGATGAGTGACCCACTAGGAAGTTGCAGGTGAGCTTTCGAGAATAAAACCGTGAGGATTGAGCCCAAAGCGGACAATATCGTGTTGGAGAAGATCGGGTCGTGACAATTTTGTATCAGAGTCCAACTCCGGTTGGAATTGAGTGTGCCAGCGAGGACACTAGGCCTCAAGGAGGTGGATTATGAGGACCCTTTCCCTGGAGGCATGGTTAGCAATCGCACATCACCCAGGGAGATCATGGGGATGCGCCCAAGGATGAAAATATCGATATCGACGGATATATCGCTCGCCGAATTTACGGATATCTCGCCCCAAATATCGATATCGTTTACGATCAACAAAAATGACGGAAATTTGGTCTAAAAATTGGAAATTTGGAATGAAACTTTGGGAAAAACTTAAGTACCCAATGATAGTTATATATGACTAATAAAAACTATAAAATGACTTTGATATAATAATTATATGATACAATAAGGTTCTGATGATGACTAATAATATAAAATTTAAACAAAAACATAAGTTGAAGTGAATTACTATAATTGAATGTTAATATAATTAAAAATATAACAATAAGTATAAAAAAATTTCAATGAAAGAAAAAATATAAAATGAGTAAATATATTTAAAATTGGGAAAAAAAATGATGAAAAAATAGAGTCAATCTTTGTTCAAAAATTGAAAAGAATTGATATATTTGAAATTGAAAAAAAATGACAAAGAAAGTTGAAAATTTGGAAAAAACGAAAAAAAAAAACAGCAATTGCATTGCACTGGAGTGGATTGAACCCATGACCTCACCTCCTTCATGCAAAACCCACACCAACTCAGCTGACCAAATTTAATTGAAATTTTAAGCACCGTATAATATATAAACGATACAAACGTACACTCTTAACAGTCATCCCCTTCCTCCCGCGGGTCTGCGATTCGGGTCTTTGCAACCCGGCGGCATGACCCGACTTGAAATCACTTGTTTTACGTCCGATTTTCATGAACTTTGGTTCTATTTCGTTCGTTTTAATCAAATAATGAGATCTATGGGCTTAGAACGAAACAAAATATCGAAATTTCGCTCAATTTCTTCCCCCCCTCCTCTCCCCTCTTATGTGCCGCCGACCGGAAATCGCGATATATCGGTCGATATATCGACGATTCCGGCGATATTTACTTCCATGGATGCGTCTTATATGTATGAACGCGCATCTATCCAATAGGAGGCATTTTGGGAGCTCACTAGTTTTGGATTCCTAAGGAAACTCCAAAGTTAAGCGAGTAAGGACTGGTGCAATGATGGGTGACCCACTGGGAAGTTGCACGTGAGCTCCCGAGAACAAAATCGCGAGGGCTGGGCCCAAAGCGGATAGTATCCTGTTGGAAAAGGTCGGGTCGTGACATACAATACGTGTGAGTGGACGTTTATTCTTATTAAAATATTATGAATGCATATTTATGTATTCTAAATGATTTTCTATGTGTTTTTAGTGATATTTGATTGATTGAGATTTTTATAATTTTTGACGATTTTACGGAAATTGTTTTATTGCACATTTTACGAGGCTTTTCTTGAGATTATGTTTTCAAATTTCATTTTGATTGTAGATTTGGGTTGAATATGGTTTGTGACATGAGATATTGTGATGTTGGAGTATTCATTATTTTCAGTTGATTTTTGGATATTTTATGGATGTTATTTTAATGACTTGTTTTATGAGGTTGTGTTGAATTATGGTTTTGGGTTTATGCCTGAGGTTTTGATCGTGGATTTGAATTGTGAAATTGAGTTGTGATATGAGTACGTGAGTTCTCGATATTTGTGGTATGTGAAATGTTATGATAATTGTGATGATTGTGGATAACCCTCCTCGAGGTGCTTGTTGGTTAGTAGCCTCAAACGTCAAAATGGACTCCAGATCCTGAGACTGGTATAGTGCTGACTCAAACGTCGAGCCGAGCTTTAGATCCTGAGATAGTTCTCACTCAGACTGATAGGACCCGCCCCGATCCACTCTGGAACCATATGGGGACGTGCCCTGCTCCCGTCTGACACCCAATAATTCATACCAATTTTGACCTCAGAACTTCAAATGCATAAATAATCAAATTAAAGTCATACATCAAATCCGAATTAAACAGATGTCAGACAAGGGATGAAATCCAAAATTACAAGTTGCGAGCACGACTCTAAAGTAAAACCTGCGGGCAAACCACCCAACAGGGGTTCAGGTACGCAGAAGTAGATCTATGCCTCAGGCTCAGGTTCCTCCTCTACCTCAGTATCACGACCTGGAGGGGTTACCAAAAACATTAAGGGTGAGTGGACCGAAACTCAAGTTTATAAAATCATTTGATAAGTAAAACATATAATTTACCCCTCCTTTTTCCAAACATGCATGCAGTATCGTTTAAAATCATAAATAATATAATATGAAGCATAAGGCATGTAATAAAACCATAACCATAATTTTAGCCACTGCACTATACACTCCAATCCGACATCCCTGATGTCTGACGTCCCTGACGTCAATAAGGTCACAATCACAAGGCTACGCGTGCCACTCGGGTCTCAATTTCCGAGTTCAATCCCCGAACCCTGTTCGGTTATAGCATCCCCGATGCTTAGCGTCGTAGACGCTGGACGTTCTAGACGTCCGTGACCTCTCCGGGGTACCTCATCCGGAGGAGACAATATAATATGGAAGGATCTATACAATGCAGTACCAAATACATTTTATTGATATCCACATGCAAACATATATGTATACATAGGTAAAATCTGAACCGATCGTTACGTTTCATCAAACGGGTCTCATGCCCAAATACCGTGAAACGTGCCATAACCGAAATCTCAATATCATCAAAACCTTTTATAGATTCCAGCATGTGAACATATAAGTAAATCAGAAAACATTTAAGCATGCAAGGGTTTAATGAAAACGGGCCCACTCACAGTACGATTCCGCTGCGAACCTGCGCGTACGGACCTGTACCGAGATTATCATACAATTCCTGTCAGTTCAATTCACACGTAAGGGTCACTACAAGTCCTTAATATTTATTCAAAAGAAGGTTTGAAACAGAAGCCGGTTCGGGGAAACCGTCAACACGTTTCCAGAGGCAACCGACCCTAACCAGACCCTTCAAACTATCTCAGATCAACATGGTTAATTCACCACAAATGTTCAGAATGATGAGAGGAATAAAAGTCATGTTGATCGTGATCGGAGATAAGCCCCAACGCGCCCTCACGCGCCGCCCAAAGTGGCTGCGCGTGAAAGTCACGCGCCTGACACTGTAGCTACAGTGTCAGCACCTTCACCCGTTTGTCTGTAATTCGGGCCTGCCACCCGCGGCTTGACCCGGTTGATTACCCATCAATTCCTACTCGATTTCAATCCAATTTGATCCTAACATGTTATTTAAACATCTAATTTAAGTTCTGAGCTATTAATTATCCAAAACCAATCCTTAAGCGGCCCCTCGACCCGTGATCATCCAAACGGGTCAATCACCAGAACTCACTGGTTTCTAAACCGAAATCAAATTAACCTTACATGAAGCATCATAGTATCACAACGAACTGGAAAACACACTCAATTGAATCAACACTCACCTGGAAGTAGCCGTCCAAACCTCTAAAATTCCTCTGAACACGGCAGTCACCGTCCCAGCTCACCCGTGGCTGGTTGCCTTCGATTTTGATATGGTTGTGTTCCAAATGCTCCCAGAAAGCTTACTCTACGATTAGATTGGCTCAACACACCGTAGAAATCAAAAACCCGATTTCCCTCCAAAAATTTCCGAAATGGTTTCTCTCTGGTTCCACCCTTATTTTCAGTCCTTTCAATACCAGAGTGAAGCTCACACACTATATAATCAGTTTTAAGTAATTTCAAGCCGTCCCAGAAGCTCGTGGGTGTCTAATTGTCCACTGAAAAATGTCCCCCGAAAAGCTTCGAACTTGAATAACTAATAGGGTCGTGCACGGTGGATGCAACAGACCACGGTCTAAAGCATCAGACACTCCCCACTTTCCAGCACACAATCGTACAACCAATTGCACGTTTGAACCACCGCACATGGTGGTGCCGCCCTTGTCCCCCGCGGCCTGCTACAGTAACCAGGGCAAAAAGACCAAAATGCCCCTGGTTCAATAATTACCAAAATACCCCTCACTTCCTAGACCCGTAACTCAGCCATACGAAGTTCGATTTTGGCGTGCCGCCTGTCTATGGACTCAGGACGTCGAGACCTACCTATCGGTCCTTGAGTCGCGTGAAAATTATTTGTCAAACGAAAAGTCAACATTTTCGCCCGTGAAGTCCAACTTACGGTAATGCCCCTGAACTTCCGATAGTCATAACTTTTTCCCTGATCGTCCGAAATGGACGTGCCACCTGTCTATGAACTCGTTACGTCCCGAACTACGTCACGGTCATAGGTCAAAGTCTATTTAATTCACCAATCAAAAGTCAATAATTTGGCCATACCAATCACAAGGGTAAAAGCGTCAATTCACACCTGAAATTACAATATTAAAATCCTTGAATTTCCGGGGTGTTACAACCTTCCCCCCTTAAGAAATTTCGTCCCGAAATTTCAAAGAAACATATGAGGAAATTGTTCTCGCATTTGAGCCTCAGGCTCCCATGTGGCTTCTTCCACATTCTGGTTTCTCCAGAGAATCTTCACGAGAGGGATCGTCTTCCGACGTAGTACCTTGTCCTTCCGATCCATGATCTGTACTGGTTGTTCCTCAAAGCTCAAATCCTCCCGTAGTTCGACAGGTTGTTCCCCAAGTACATGAGAAGCATCACGTACGTACTTCCGCAGCATCGATATATGGAAAACATCGTGAACTCTAGATAGTTCTGGAGGTAGCGCCAATCTGTAAGCAACTCTGCCAATTCTCTCAACGATCTCATAAGGTCCGATAAAACGCGGACTCAGTTTCCCCCGTCGATCAAATCGGATAATCCCCTTCCACGGTGATAACTTCAGGAAGACGAAATTTCCCACTTCAAATTCCAGGTCTCGAATCCGTCGATCGGCATAACTCTTCTGGCGATCCTGTGCCGCCTTCAATCTCTCCTTGATAACACGAACAGTTTCCAAGGTCAAGTCCAACAATTCCGGCCCTACAGCCGTTCGCTCTCCTATCTCCGTCCAGCAGATAGGTGTCCTGCACTGTCGACCATACAGTGCCTCATAAGGTGCCATCCCAATGCTTGCCTAATAGCTGTTGTTGTAAGCGAATTCCATCAATGGCAAATGAGTATCCCAAGAGTCCTGAAACTGTAGTACACATGACCTCATCATGTCCTCCAGGGTCTGAATGGTTCTTTCAGACTGCCCATCGGTCTGTGGATGGAACGCAGTACTGAAACGTAGGGTTGTTCCCAAAGTACCTTGCAAACTTCGCCAGAACCTGGAAGTGAAACACGGATCACGATCGGACACGATCGATTCCGGCGTACCATGCAATCGTATGATTTCCTTCACAAACAACTGAGCCAGTCGATTAGGTTTATAGGTCTCCTGAACTGGCAGAAAATGGGCTGATTTGGTTAACCGATCCACGATCACCCATACTCCGTCCACTCCACTCTGAGTTCTCGGTAACTTAAAGACGAAGTCCATGGTGATGTGATCCCACTTCCACTCGGGAATCGGAAGTGGCTGCATAGCCCCATACGGTGTCTGCCGTTCCGCCTTAACCTGCTGACAGGTTAAACATTTGCTTACGAACTCGGCAATATCCTTCTTCATTCCTGGCCACCAATAATGGTTCCGGAGGGTACGGTACATCTTTGTACCTCCCGGATGCATAACATAGGCCGAACTATGGGCCTCCTCAAGAATCTCGGCCCGTAACTCTGCCACTGCAGGTACACACAAACGGCCCAATCTCAAAAGTGCCCCATCGTCCCGGATGGTGAAATCCTATCTCCCATCCGCATCGACCTCAATTCTGTAAATACAGAGTATCGGATCCTGAAATTGTGCTTCGATAATCCGATCAATCAGTATAGGTCGTACATGAAAGCTGGCCAACAAAGCTCCACGTTCATCCGTACCCAAGATAACTCATGCCTTCCGGAGTTCCACTAGCAAAGGAAGATACACCATCCCTAGGTGTGCAACGGATCCTGCTGACTTCCTGCTGAGTGCATCAGCCACCACGTTGGCCTTACCCGGATGGTACTCGATCGTACAGTCATAGTCCTTCAGCAGCTCCAACCATCTCCGTTGTCTCATGTTAAGCTCCTTCTGAGTGAATAAGTATTTAAGACTCTGGTGGTCGGTGTATATCCGACACGTTGCGCCGAACAGATAATGCCTCCAGATTTTCAGGGCATGAACCACCGCTGCCAACTCCAAATCATGGGTAGGGTAGTTCAACTCATGAGTCTTCAGCTGCCGGGATGCGTAGGCGATAACCTTGCCAGTCTGCATCAACACGCAGCCCAAACCTTGCAGTGAAGCGTCACTAAAGACCACGAATTCTCCACTGTCATCCGGCAATGCAAGGACAGGTGCAGTGGTCAATCGATCCTTCAACTCTTGAAAACTCCGATCGCACTGCTCGTCCCAGATAAACTTCACTCCTTTCCGAGTCAAACGAGTCAATGGTGCAGCAATTTTGGAGAAACCCTCCACGAATCTCCGGTAGTAACGTGCTAATCCGACGAAACTCCGCACCTCGGTCACCGTTGTCGGTCTAGCCCAGTTGGTCACCGCTTCTGTTTTCTGGGGATCCACGCAAATCCCATCCGTCGATATCACGTGTCCCAGAAAACCAATACTGCTCAGCCAAAACTGACACTTGCTCAGCTTGGCATACAATTGTTCTTGTCTCAGCCTCTCCAAGACCAACCGTAGATGTTCCTCATGTGCACGGGCACTCCTCGAGTATACCAAAATATCATCGATGAATACAATCACGAACTTATCCAGGTAGGGTCGGAAGACCCGGTTCATCAGATCCATGAATGCTGCTGGAGCATTCGTCAAACCAAATGGCATAACAAGGAACTCGTAGTGTCCGTAACGGGTTCGAAAAGCAGTTTTCGGAATATCCTCCGAAATCCTCAGTTGGTGATACCCAGACCGCAAATCAATTTTCGAGAAGCACTGAGCTCCCCGCAACTGGTCAAAAAGGTCATCGATCCTGGGTAGAGGATACTGGTTCCTTAGCGTAACCTTGTTGAGTTGTCGATAATCAATACACAAACGGAGACTTCCCTCCTTCTTCTTTACGAACAACACCGGTGCTCCCCACGGTGAAGTACTCGGTCGGACATATCCCAAATCCACCAACTCCTGCAATTGAGTCTTGAGTTCTCGCAACTCGGCCGGCGCCATCCGGTATGGTTCCTGGGATATAGGTCGGGTACCAGGGAGTAGTTCAATTGTAAACTCGATCTCCCGCGATGGTGGCAATCCAGGTAAGTCTTCCGGGAACACATCCGGAAACTCACGCACCACCGGTATCTCATCGATACCCGGAGTATCAACCCGATCCGACACGACATGCGCCAGGAAACCCTGGCATCCCTTCCGAAGATGTTTGGTAGCAGTAAGTGACGAAATCACTTTAGGAGGCGAACCGTCTCGTTCCCCCTGAAAGATAACCTCCGGTAAACCCGGGCTCCGCAGAATCACTTGCTTGCTACAGCAGTCGATGAGCGATCCGTGCTCCGACAGCCAATCCATCCCTAGGATTATATCGAAGTCGTGGATATCCAGAATAATTAAGTCTGCTGGTAAATCCACACCCTCAATTCTTACCGGGCACCTCCGAATCACCTGATTCACAAGGTACACGATGCCCATCGGGGTGCCAACACCCATTTCGCAATCCAAAGCTGATACCACACAATCAAGCATACCAGCACAACTCTTCGAAATAAAAGAATGTGTAGCCCCCGCATCCATCAATACACGTACAAGAAGGGTTAAGATATGTAGTGTACCTGTGACCACGCTTGGGGCAGTCCTCGCCTGCTGCTGGGTCATTGCAAACACTTGGGCCCTCGGCCCTCCGTTCCGTCCGCACCCGCGCGCGCCACGCCCAGCACCACGGTCACCTCCCTGACCGCGACCTCCATTAGTGTGGGAAGCCGTGCTCTGCACCACACTAGAGCCCCCAGCGTCGTTGTTCTTGGACAACTGCGGGCAATCACTGGCATAGTGGCCATCCTCTCCGCAAGCAAAACAAGTTACTGGCCTCGGCCTGTCCGAATGCCCGCCAGAAGCACCGCTCCAAGATGAGCGCTGCCCATAGTTGTATCCAGATCCTCTGCCCTGAGAGCCTCCACGTCGACCTGACCAGCCACGACCCTTAAAGGATGAGGGTGCTCCCCTGTAGCCCCCTCCCTTATTGTTCTTATGGACCGATGGTCCACGATGTGGGCGATCCTGACGTCGCCCCTCGCCTGAAGGTTGTCGTGTCTGGTGTGCCGCCAGACTGGCCTCGGCACGCACCGTAGCGTCGACCAAATCTCTCAGTGAAGCATGAGTAGCAGCAGTCACACTTGCCCGGATCTCCCCTCGGAGTCCAAGCTCGAACCTTTGGCATTTGTCCTCCTCCGTGCTCACGAATGATGCAGCGAACTGGGAAAGTTTCCCGAAAGTTTGCTCGTAGTCCGCAACGGACATATCACCCTGCTCCAGCTGCAGGAACTCAGCCTCCCTTTCCGCGCGGAACGATCGCGGGTAGTACTGGTCCAGAAATCTGGAACGGAAAGCTTCCCAAGTAGTGGTATGGACAGACCACCCAGACATTTCGAGACCGTGCCACCACTGGTAGGCTCCTCCTTCCAGCAAGAAGGCCGCCAAGGTCACTCGTTCGCCTGGAGGGCAGTGCATCACCGAGAAGATCCTCTCCCACTTGGTGATCCAATCATGAGCATCCTCGGGGTTTGATCCCCCGCAGAAAGGAGTGGCTCCCAAACGTTGAGCCCTTTCAATGCTCGCGCATTCCATCTCCCTTTCCAGATCCTCGTCAGTTCGTGTATGAGGAATTCTCCTAGGAGGCATAACCAACTGTCAAGAGGCATAGATCAGAAAACAATATTCTTAAAAGTCGAAAAGTAACTAGTACTAATCGCTAGTCTAGCATGCTGACCATACCCTAGTACTGACCACAACCTAGTGCTCTGATACCAAGCTGACAAGACCCGCCCCGATCCACTCTGGAACCATATGGGGACGTGCCCTGCTCCCGTCTGACACCCAATAATTCATACCAATTTTGACCTCAGAACTTCAAATGCATAAATAATCAAATTAAAGTCATACATCAAATCCGAATTAAACAGATGTCAGACAAGGGATGAAATCCAAAATTACAAGTTGCGAGCACGACTCTAAAGTAAAACCTGCGGGCAAACCACCCAACAGGGGTTCAGGTACGCAGAAGTAGATCTATGCCTCAGGCTCAGGTTCCTCCTCTACCTCAGTATCACGACCTGGAGGGGTTACCAAAAACATTAAGGGTGAGTGGACCGAAACTCAAGTTTATAAAATCATTTGATAAGTAAAACATATAATTTACCCCTCCTTTTTCCAAACATGCATGCAGTATCGTTTAAAATCATAAATAATATAATATGAAGCATAAGGCATGTAATAAAACCATAACCATAATTTTAGCCACTGCACTATACACTCCAATCCGACATCCCTGATGTCTGACGTCCCTGACGTCAATAAGGTCACAATCACAAGGCTACGCGTGCCACTCGGGTCTCAATTTCCGAGTTCAATCCCCGAACCCTGTTCGGTTACAGCATCCCCGATGCTTAGCGTCGTAGACCCTGGACGTTCTAGACGTCCGTGACCTCTCCGAGGTACCTCATCCGGAGGAGACAATATAATATGGAAGGATCTATACAGTGCAGTACCAAATACATTTTATTGATATCCACATGCAAACATATATGTATACATAGGTAAAATCTGAACCGATCGTTACGTTTCATCAAACGGGTCTCATGCCCAAATACCGTGAAACGTGCCATAACCGAAATCTCAATATCATCAAAACCTTTTATAGATTCCAGCATGTGAACATATAAGTAAATCAGAAAACATTTAAGCATGCAAGGGTTTAATGAAAACGGGCCCACTCACAGTACGATTCCGCTGCGAACCTGCGCGTACGGACCTGTACCGAGATTATCGTACAATTCCTGTCAGTTCAATTCACACGTAAGGGTCACTACAAGTCCTTAATATTTATTCAAAAGAAGGTTCGAAACAGAAGCCGGTTCGGGGAAACCGTCAACACGTTTCCCGAGGCAACCGACCCTAACCGGACCCTTCAAACTATCTCAGATCAACATGGTTAATTCACCACAAATGTTCAGAATGATGAGAGGAATAAAAGTCATGTTGATCGTGATCGGAGATAAGCCCCAACGCGCCCTCACGCGCCGCCCAAAGTGGCTGCGCGTGAAAGTCACGCGCCTGACACTGTAGCTACAGTGTCAGCACCTTCACCCGTTTGTCTGTAATTTGTGCCTGCCACCCGCGGCTTGACCCGGTTGATTACCCATCAATTCCTACTCGATTTCAATCCAATTTGATCCTAACATGTTATTTAAACATCTAATTTAAGTTCTGAGCTATTAATTATCCAAAACCAATCCTTAAACGGCCCCTCGACCCGTGATCATCCAAACGGGTCAATCACCAGAACTCACTGGTTTCTAAACCGAAATCAAATTAACCTTACATGAAGCATCATAGTATCACAACGAACTGGAAAACACACTCAATTGAATCAACACTCACCTGGAAGTAGCCGTCCAAACCTCTAAAATTCCTCTGAACACGGTAGTCACCGTCCCAGCTCACCCGTGGCTGGTTGCCTTCGATTTTGATATGGTTGTGTTCCAAATGCTCCCAGAAAGCTTACTCTACGATTAGATTGGCTCAACACACCGTAGAAATCAAAAACCCGATTTCCCTCCAAAAATTCCCGAAATGGTTTCTCTCTGGTTCCACCCTTATTTTCAGTCCTTTCAATACCAGAGTGAAGCTCACACACTATATAATAAGTTTTAATTAATTTCAAGCCGTCCCAGAAGCTCGTGGGTGTCCAATTGTCCACTGAAAAATGTCCCCCGAAAAGCTTCGAACTTGAATAATTAATAGGGTCGGGCACGGTGGATGCAACAGACCACGGTCTAAAGCATCAGACACTCCCCACTTTCCAGCACACAATCGCACAACCAATTGCACGTTTGAACCACCGCACATGGTGGTGCCGCCCTTGTCCCCCGCGGCCTGCTACAGTAACCAGGGCAAAAAGACCAAAATGCCCCTGGTTCAATAATTACCAAAATACCCCTCACTTCCTAGACCCGTAACTCAGCCATACGAAGTCCGATTTTGGCGTGCCGCCTGTCTATGGACTCAGGACGTCGAGACCTACCTATCGGTCCTTGAGTCGCGTGAAAATTATTTGTCAAACGAAAAGTCAACATTTTCGCCCGTGAAGTCCAACTTACGGTAATGCCCCTGAACTTCCAATAGTCATAACTTTTTCCCTGATCGTCCGAAATGGACGTGCCACCTGTCTATGAACTCGTGACGTCCCGAACTACGTCACCAATCAAAAGTCAATAATTTGGCCATACCAATCACAAGGGTAAAAGCGTCAATTCACACCTTAAATTACAATATTAAAATCCTTGAATTTCCGGGGTGTTACACAGACGTTGAGCTGGGCTCCAGATCCTGAGGGAGTGAGCTCCACACTAGGATGTCGAGTTTGGCTCCAGATCTTGAATGGTGTGCATACTAGTAGTGCGGTGGATATAGAGACTGATATTGTGCATCGAGGATGGGTTGGCTATGTGAGGATTTATGTGATGTTAGACTTGGTTTGGTTATATGTGGCTATGCTGTTTGGGTTGATGTTTTAGTTGGATTGGATTGTGCTATTGATCGTTATGGATTTTTATGTGTATTTCTAGGTTTTGATTTATCATCGGCCGAAGTTTGTCGATTTTTCTTATGCATGCATAATTTTAGAAAACAGAGAGTAAATGTCTTATATTTCGAACTTTGTTTTTAAAATTGTTGAAGCGATAAATGTTCCAACTGTCGATTACTCGTCGTCCAATCACCAAATAACACGTGCTCTTCCTCGTAACCTATCAACTTGGAGAATAGTAGGTCTTCCGTTAGTACGAGCACCGGTGTGGTGACGGCCTAAGGTTTTCCGACGGTCAAGTTAGTAACTTTGTTCGTAAGAAAAAACGGTAAATGGTAAGTGGTATGTTTGGCAGAGTAATGATGAATAGTAAATATTTGTTACTTTTATTGGGAAATGTGTACCTATTATGTATGGGTTAATGAGATGTCCAATTTTTATAGTTTCGATGTGGGATAAATGCTCATCGATTTACGTGCTGACACATGTTACACAGATCGAGGGTGGATAAGCTTCCACGTGTCATCCCATATTGGGCCCGTGCATGGCTGTGTAAGTACTGTGGGCTTGGGCTTTGTCCTGTGCTTGGGCTTTAGATATACAGTCCAGTGAGTCTGTTCAGATATGGTGTCAACAAAAATATTAATTTTTTTCACTCATATGGTTTTCGTGGTTTTTTTGATCCCCCAGGGCCGTGGCACGAAGTTCGGAGCTAAACGAGAGGCGGATGCATGAATGGTAAGTACAAATATCCCTTGTTTGACAATTGGTAGAGGCAACCTTGTTATTTTGAGTTGCTTGTTAGAAAGGAGCAAGGTCCGGGTATGCTTTACGAGGTGTTTTTGAAGTTAGGTCCTGTCACTCGGTCGTGCTTGTTTTTCTGCATAACCTCCATAGTAATCCTCATAGGAGCTGAATTCTGCCCAAAAACGGCCCAGCCTCCATCGAAACTCCTGGAAACAGGTCGGTCTCCTTCGCTGGAGCCCCAATGGTCGGATTCAGTAGCCCCTAGTCGAACCGTGGCTCCCACACTGAAACTCCCTGCTGAAACCCTGACCTCTACTCGGTGGATACCGCAGGCACACTCGCAGAAGCATTCAGTGCGTGCTTGTCGAAAGACTCTAACCCAGTCACACAGCTCCGCTCGACTAGCCCCCTCTCATTCGGTCGTTACCCAGCATCAGCCAGATCATTCTTCGGTGGCTCTTGGCCGAAGGCCTCCTCAAACCTACGAGTACTGTTCAACTCATTCTCCACAGCATGACTAGAATTCTGCAGCCCCCTAGCACGACTGGTGAGTCCAAGAACAGCCCCTCTAAACCCCTCATTTGCTTGAATACTGAACACATGTTTATCTGTCTTCCAATAACCATACGACAAAGCCTCCCTCTCCTTCGTAGGCGCCACGGTACATCAACCATTTACATGGTCTAGGCATCCACACTGAAAGCAAAAAAGTGTCAATCTTTCATACTCCAGCTCATATTGCTTCGCTGGTTTAGAGGCCAAGAGTTTAAGTGTGATAAAACGGGTTAGAGGCTTCCCCACGCTCTGTGCCACCCTTATACGCAAAATGATTCCCAAGAAATCACCATTTCAGCCTCTATCTATTACCACAGAGAAACCCACATGGAAGATGGAGGGTATGCGTCGAACACGGACCCAAAACTCCTGCATATCTAAAAGGACTTCCCGTGGATCCACGAAGTCGTCTGTCTCCACTAATAACAGCAAAGCACGGTCAAAAGACCACGGTGCACCACTGAGGACCTTTCTCCAATCAGCAGTCGTGGCAAACGAAAACAGATACCTCCATGTCTCCCTCACGTCACTGCCGAGAAGGGGGCTTGGGTAAACCATATTTTACGTAGAAGACCAAGAAAGGCCTCACGGTTGTAAGCCATCGACGTTAATAGTCGTCCCACAATCAAGTACCGTACCTCTAGTGGCGTCTCTCCTTTACCACTCATGTCAAGCTCGACCTCCTCCACGGCCGAGATTGCCAAGCGAGCCTCCATCTGCCCACTCAAGTTCTTCGTTGTTTCAGCCCACTCTCCAACCCACTTCCACACCAAACCATAGACTTGGAGAACCTCCCTCGCTACTTCGATAGAAAAAGCCCCCAGCATGAATTGCACCCCACCACTAAATCACCACTAGCCGCGCCGCTGAAAAAAACCAGTTGAAACCCACCCATGCACAGGTGAGAAGCGCAATGGCGACTTGAACCCTAGTAAAACCCTAAACCCTCACTGAGATTATCGGAAGGGATTCAATTGGATCAGTCCAAAAAAATTTGAGTAACCATTACTACTATATATTTAATCATTATTATTACTATTTATTATTATCATCATCATCAATATAACTACTACTTTTTTAAGATTGCTACACATCTGCCTATTTAATACTAACAATTTCGAGAGTTTTATTTTAACGTATATAGATCGTGTAAAGGTATTTAATTGTATCAACTTATTTGGTAGCTAATTATGACTAGCAATATCAAACACCAGTTTTGTATCATATTATCCTATCTAGCTTCTTATACGGCATACTAAACGTAACTTAAAATTTGTGGAGAATGTAAAGTTTAATTTTATTGATTGTATTATGTAAACTCGAGTCAATTAGTTTTTAAATAGGTATTGATGTTGTTTCACATTGGAAGGAAAGTTTTAATTGTAGGCCTACTATAACTGTAGCCCTTTTTCCCGTAAATGCTCACGGTTGGCTTGACTATGGATATGGATCAGATTTAATTAAATTGGATTGGACTGGAATATGGATTCTCAATTTCAACCCAAAAGGAGCTCATATATTGGAAATTTCCAAACTCAGACACATTGGTCTTATAATGGAAACAAATTTCCTTATTCATATTTAGTATGTGGAAGTTCCCTTTTTTTCTTTGTAAGGACAATTTGGGTATAAAAAATAGAAAAAGGACCTAAATCAACAACTGGACTGAATTGAAAAGGAGCTTAAATTTTTAGGATTCATATCTAAAAGCCTTAAATACCCCCAACTTGTTTTGAACTATGCCTTAAATACCCCCTTTTTTAGTATTGCAGGTTTTAAAAATGATCCAGTGGATTGACATTGTCAACAATACAACTCATGTATAGCACGAATTATGTTCCTAAAATGAAAAGCAACGAAGAAAAAATTACCAAATGAAATTAGCAAAACTTAAAAGTGGAAGAAGAAACTAAAGTCTCCCCTCATACCAGTTCCCTTTACAGCTATTCCACATTTCCACATATATATATGCATATATTGAAGACACATACATCTAGCCTCACAACCTTATTCCCACAGGTTACAAAGAATATTACAACCGTAAAGGTTAACATTTTTAATTTAACCAACCCAAACCCAAACTACCGTCGGTAACCCATTGCCACCACTGGGATCCTCACCTTGTGCCCCCTGCTACCTTTCATTAGGACCTCCCCAAAACTGTAGGATCCAGTCAAAGACCTAACTGTGAGAGTCACGGAGAATTTTCGTGATGCCCCAGGTTTCAAAGTCAAAGCTCGAGGGTTGGCTTCAATGGCAATGGCTGGAGCCATCCTGGTTGTGATCACATAGGTTTCTTCTTCAGCAACATTTGTGACCGTTCGCGTGACTGTTTGACTTCTCACAAGATGAGCTACGGCAATTGAAGGAGAGTTGAAATTTGATGGGCGGCCGATGGTGTAATTGCAGGCGCAGTTTGTGTAGTTCCTTATCTCAAGAGCATTAATGCCAGGTGTTGTACACAAGAAACCCAAGTAATCTTGATAACCTAATGTCCACAAAATTGGATTCAGATTTCACAACATAATGTAGCTATAGCCTAGACTGAAGTTTTCTATGTGAACATTTTGAACTCAAGAAATCCAAAGAATCAAGTGCAACAGCATAATATGGTCAAGGTAGAAGATACGTACCCACATCAAAGATTAGTCCAGGATCCAAAGCAGCTCTTGGATCGACATGGCCACTCCCATAATCAAAAGGGGTAGCACTGACCAGCTTTGTGGCTTGTGTTTCGGAATATTGTTGTGCTTGAAGAGGTCTTCCCGCCCTGTCCAGAGTTGCTGATGTTGTCATCAAGGCTGATTTAATGGCAGCAGGGCTCCAATGAGGATGCTTCTGCTTTATAAGAGCAGCTATCCCTGCTATATGTGGTGCGGCCATACTTGTACCAGAAATCATGGCAAACCCCTCCCCTGGTCAAAGCAAATAGTCCCATAATATTTCAAATTGAATGTTTAGAGGTACAATTATCATTCCTTCAATTTAATTTGATATCAGACAAAGACAAGGAAAGACGATTACTGAAAAAAATTCTAAACAAATTCCCCTAATTTTCTCAGAAAAATGAGCATAGCTTATCATTTATCAAAACCTATATTTAACATTTATTTCAGTCCTAACCAAGTACTAAAATGTCCAGGTAAAGTTTGAAACATCAGAACTCAGGGAGAGCATTTAAATGCTTAGATTGGATACTTACCAACATAATCAGGCTCATCTGTTCCATTTGGAGACCAAGCTGCCCAAATCAGAGAACCAGGAGCTAGAATATCTGGCTTCAGAAGATCTGCATCTTGGAAGCTGAAATCTTTGATGTTAGGTCCTCGAGCAGAGAACACTGCCACCTGTGGTGCTGACTTGTGGAGTATAGGCATCAGACCATTCCCAATGCTACCTATAGCTTTGAAGCTCTTCACACGACCAGTCCAATCCCTTGATGTAGAGATGTTGTAATAATCAATAAGATCCTGAGTAAAGGAGAAGTCAGAGCAGCGTAAAGTCAACAGTTAGAACATACACAGGATGACAAGGGAGCCAAGACTTGAAGAGTAACAGGTAGCAAGTACTACAACATTTATCAGACAGGATTAAGCTTACAATTTTCAGGACAAAAATGAATTTACATGACTACATTATCCTTTCTCCCAGTATTTTTGTTCTTGGTCCTGTCCACTTTCAAATATGATATACTTTGGCTATAGCTACTGTGGCTCTACGAATAAAATTTCAGAAAACCACCAAAGAACTTTCCAGACTCTAGTTCAATTGTGAAATATCTAAGCTTAAATTACCATTAAGGAGAAAAATTGAAATAATTACCAACGACTTGCTAACATCAGTGATTAGAATCCCAGGAACCCCGACAGGGACAGGATCAAACTTTGTTCCTGGGGAAACATTTTCCACAGCAAGAACAAAGCCGATTGCACCGAGACTTTTGGCTGTTTCTGAAACTTTCTTGATTGATGCAGTACCAACAACAAAATTGAATGAATAGCCACAAAGAAGTATATTCCCTTGAACTAATTTCTTGTTTAGAACTTCTGGTTTCTGACAGTCTGAAGGGCTATACTTCATTACTGAGGAATCAAGAAGCACATCATTCGCAGCAACCAGTGTGAACGTTCGATTTGGATGTGTAGATGCTACAAAAGGGGGAACACTCGGATTTCTTTATA
This sequence comes from Prinsepia uniflora, assembly GCA_032719365.1. NCBI lineage: Eukaryota > Viridiplantae > Streptophyta > Magnoliopsida > Rosales > Rosaceae > Prinsepia > Prinsepia uniflora. The sequence continues at coordinate 73,625,828 of CM064863.1, forward strand.
ATGTAAAAAGGTATCTAAAGGATGTAGTTAAAAACACACATAAGAATAAATTTCAGGGGTCACAAGAGCTCTCCACATTATTTCAACAACTTGTAAGGATGTCATTTTATATTTGCAGCAAGCTAAGAGCTATCAATATTTATTCTGTAACTTGCGAAGAGTGTCGTTTGACTCGTTGATATTGATTCTTTTTGGTAGTCACTGATATAGATTGATTATGAGGCATTTTGATTTATTGCTACCTCCTAGGTAAAAGGAATCTTATATTTCAAGTAGCAAATGATAAAAGCAACAGTGAACTGAAGTGAGAGCACATGTAAAAATGTTAAGATTAGTTGATTTTCTGTTCCTGTGATTTTTTGGAAGTTAAGCTTTAGTTTAGTTGTTAGAAGCTTAGTTATAACAATGATCTGTCACCATTTGTAATTTTGTATACAAACTCTTGTAACACTTTGCAGAATCCAGTGTGAGAATCTTCCGTTAATTATTAGGCTATGGCTCAATGGCTATCTATTAGGTTACATTAATGTCTAATCTACAGACATGATTTTCAAATAAATTCAATTCTGGGAGATTATACAGAACGCCTTCAGGTGTTTATTGAATGTTCTACCAACAAATTGCTACTGAAAAACATGGTACTGAATACAAACGCTCTATCCCAAAACAGATACGATTTCAAAAAAAGATAAATGAAAACAGATACTTACGTGATAACCCAATTCCAGGTAATATTTTTCTATTTCCAAGAAATAGATGGTTTTTGTATCTGCGATCATCGATGGCAGCAGCAACAGATGCTATCCAAGGGCTATAGGAAACCAAAGTTTTTGGAAAAGGTCCTCCATTTCCCGCTGCCTGCGCAACAAATACACCTGCTTTCACAGCTGAAAGAAGTGTGGCATCAAAAGGGTTCAAGTAAGTGGTCTTGGTGGTAGTTGGAGGACTGTTTGGCCCAACAGAAAGGCTCAGTATATCCACTCCATCATATACAGCCTGCTCAAAAGAAAATTTTCAAATAAGAATCACCATTCCAGAGCACAGCACCCAAAGGTAATAGCCCAAAATGTCAAACTAGTTGGTAAGACAATAACTATTTATTTTATCTTCAATGAAATATGGATTAGTTAATGTGCGACCAAATTACTAAGGTACTTTCTTTTTGTATCTTATATCTAAAAATTCAAATACAAAACAAAATACAAGGGAGCTATAGTTCTGTCAAAATGAGTGCTAGTAATTTTGCAAGAGGAGGAACATGAATGAACAACATCCGAATCAGAATCATATCTCTACATGTGCCCATAGGAGCTGCACCACTAGTGGTCACCCATTTTTTTTTTTTGGGGTCTTCCATGGAATTATTACGCACCTGGTCAATTGCGGCTACCACATCTGCAACAAACCCTCCGAAAAGCCTGTAGAGCGCTTTATATACAGCAATTCTGAAGACAAAATTTATGTGCAGATTAAAAAAGACTAATATTTACTCCTTCGATTCAAGATTTGACGAGGAAGTTATTATTCCTCACCTGGCACGGGGAGCCATCCCACTTGCTCTCCCAAATTCATGACCATGCAATCTCACAGGAATTCCATTATTTCCAGCTGCAATAGCTGCAGTGTGACTGGTAGACAAAGATACAAAAGAAAGGAGGGAAAAAGGTTCACATAGAAACAATCTCAATCGGCATAGGGGAAGGGAAACGACCGAATGTGTTTCCATAAATGTTGCTACTATCAATTGCAAGTAGCAAGTATGAAGAACTTATGTGGTTGTCCAATTTTATTCACTTAAACAATGAAACCCCAAATGTTCAATCTTTGTATATATGCAAGTTATAAATGTAAGATATTATTATCAGGTTTTATCCTAATGTTATCCTATTGTCAGCGTTTTAACAAGGTAATGAAATAATTGTATTATATTAGTGGTTCTAAGCTTGCTAATTGAATTCTCCAATTGATGTATCTCTTCCTAATAGAATGTAACCATGAAGAACGTATAGCAGGTGCGGTCTACTTTGAAACTAAAATGTTTTTTTTCGTATGTATGAGACACTGATAAACTAAATATGCAGACAGAATGATCTAGAGGAATGACAAAATAACATATATTCACATGAAGAACGTATAGCAGAAGCATGGAACCTAACCTTCCATGTCCATCACCATCCATCGGAGAGGCAAAATCAATAGAGGGATTAAAGACGCCTGCTGCTATTGCAGCTTTAGCGAAATGGTGGGCTCCAATAATCTTCCCATTACAGAAGTTCCTCTTGGTTTCTGGATCAGCTTCACATTTACCTCTGTACTTTGGAACAGGTCCATAAGGACCACTATTATGGGATGCAAAGCTTGGATGCTGTGGGTAAATCCCTGAGTCCACAAACCCTATCACTATATTTTCTCCGGCCTTATCAAAACCACCTCCTGTTGGCCATACTCCAGTAGGAAGCCCTAAAAACTGTGGGGTATGGGTTGTAAGTCTCCTTACCTTCCAATCTCTCTCAACCGATTTCACACCAGGAGCACGCATCAATGTTTCTGCCTACTAATGTAAGGAACAGCGTAAGAAATTCAGAAAGCAAGAGAAGGCATCAATATCGGCGTCAAAAATTGTTGTAAAGAGGAAGTATCTGTCCAAGGTTTCACCTGTTCGAGAGAAATGTGGACTGCAAAGCCATTTATAAGATGTTGATAGCTGTAGAGTTTCTGGTAGGTCCCTTGCTCAAACAACATCCCAAGAAGCATGTCATGTTTACTCTCAAGGTGTCGGGCATAGGACGTGACTGATTCACTGAAGGAATCAAAAAGAATGGGGAAAAGTGAGAAAACAAAATCTTAATTATTACAGCCCATTGTTGGTTTAAAATCAGAGAGCTAACAAGCACTGGTCAATGGGAATAACTTATCCCAAACATGATAATTTAGGATGAAAGAATTGCATTGTATAGACCATGAAATGATAAATGCAATCTTTTCCTGGGCAAAATAATAAGTTGCATGTTGCTGTCAGTTAATGCTATTATATATGTGCATGATGCCTACGTCTGAAACTAATTATCATATGTCAAGAAATATTTAGAACAGGAAACATGTTGTAAGATTTCTTCAATAATCTTAAGTAGAAGAATTATAGCAACCAATTGGTGGTGAGAAGAGCAATATTGACTACAAGTATATAACTGTATCCTAACCTGACTAGAATTATAACAAAAATAATTACCATAATAAACACAAGCAAAAGAGATGAAAGAATATTGACTAGAAGTATATAACTGTATCCTAACCTGTTTGCTCATTTCATAAAAGAAAAAAAAAAAAATCTGTCTATTTGATGAACTTTTTTATATATGTCGTCATATTGAGTAAGGCAATCAATCAGATGTCGGATATTAACGCATAAGGAGGAGCAGTGTCACATTCTATGATTAGATATATTGACTGAAAAAATATTCTTTTCAGTGGCTCTCTGTGCATATCATTAGATTCATGCACATGAATCCTGCATGACTTTGAACAGGAACTTGATTTTCATGAAACAGCCATGTGGTCCTACTTAAATGCTCTCCTTTCAGTTAATACTTCCACAGCAGGTTATAATTAAGAGCACCCTAACTCTATTTTATGAGAATACCCTACCTCTGCTCGTGCTGAGTGGTTATCATTTTAAAATTTTTGTACAAAGCAATTGGTGAAAATGAGCTAGACAGTGCCAGGTCCTGAGTGCAAGGAAAAAAAAAATTAACTCAAGCTTTCTTGGATGGATTACGAACATCACATCTCTGTTTGTGCTAAGTCATGATTCCTAATAAAATTAGGGCAAGCAGATTGCAAGAAAGCATCAAGTCCTGAGTGCAAGAAACCTAGTAAACCCACCCAAGCTTGCTTGGACGGCTTGGGATTGAAATCATTCTTTAACAGCTCTACATTCCGCCTAAAAATCAGTTTACTCATCTGGGCATATACCTAACTTTTCTATACATGGTTAGAAGTTATAAACTCTTATGCAAAGTCAACCAAAGAATTAGAGTTCCTATGAATCAAGAACACAAGTTAAATAGTAAGTCCTTGGTTGAACAAAGATCCCTTATAAGTGTACGAGTGTACGACCCCACCAGGGCTATGTGAAAGGCTAACGACATAGAAATCTGATTTCAGTGCTTTTTGAAATGGTCAAAGCCTCCCAGGCTATCCATGATTGGTTTGGCAATAGAAAAATATTCTCATCCAAGATACGTCTACATAATATAGCTAGATATCCATTCATAAATAAATGAATAATATATATATACATATATGTGACTGTATTATATATATGGATTTGCTTAAATAAAATATAAAGATATATGAAAAGTGGTTCAAGGGGAATTTGGCATATACCTAGTTGTGTCAATCTTTTCGTCAGATTCCACAGCGGTGGCTTCAAAACCATCGATATCGCCCTTGTAACTTATAATGGGCTCTCCTTCGATGGTCACAATGTAAACATCAGCTTTTCCAATAATTAGAAGGGCAACGAATGCTGCAACCGCACAACCAAAATCCACAGCCCTCATTTTTACCACTCAAGTATCCAACTTCAGTACTCCGCAAGATCTGAATCATCAAAATCACCAAGAGTCAATAATTTTGAAATTGATTCTAAGTATACCAAATTAAGAAATGCAATAACTATTTGGATAACGACCATAATTTTGTGCTTATCTTTCCCTATTACAAGCTAAAAGAATACAAAGTAAGCATTTTTATTTTTTGTTCCTGGGGTATGGAAGGAAAATAAAATTACTCAAGAAAAAGCCAGTTCAAACTTCATTTCAGTTGAGATGGTTCCGGAGTAAAAACATAAAAACAATAAAATAACAGAAAATTGAAAACCGAATAGGGAATAGGGAATAAATACCCAGATAAAGAAATTGAATACTGATATTAGTAAAGCCACATACGCAAATTACATACAAAAATTAGATTCATACTAACTTGAGCTAAGATCAATTACTGAAGTAGTTAATCGAACACGGAAGTTCTTCAGTCTAAGAAATGAAAGCTTGATGATTGAATAAGTGAGTGAGTGAATGAAAGATATAATGCAGAGTAGCTTCAAGATCACAAAGAAGCAGTAAAAAGCATTCAAATTCAAAAAAGCTGCTTCCATTACCAAAAAAATAAAAAAGTAATATGAATCTCAAGAATTTCAAAGATCATTAAAAATTGAAAGCAATCACTTTGTTAGCGATCCAAGCAAGGAATAACCGGCTAGCACAAAAGAAGATCGAAATCATATTAAAAAGAAAAATAAAGAGATAAGAAAATCAAAATCCAGTGTCTGGTTACTTACAAAGATCCGAGAGACTGAGGTCAGAGGAGGAGCTCAGATTCACATGTAGGATAACGGAGGGCTGAGATTTGATTAGAATGTGGATCGCATTACCTTGATTGCAGCCCAGAGAGGAAAAGAGCTCAAAGCTTTGAAGTTGATCGAACTTTTCAGTGACCAGTGAAGTGTGTGAGAGTGACTGAAAATGAGAGCAATAGAGTCTGGTAGTTAGGGTTTTTATTCATTTTATTTTTATTGATTTAATTTCTAGGCGCTAGAGGACAGACAGCGAGCCGAAGATGATGGAGGGGATTAAATAAATAAACGATGGAATTACTCTTTGATAAATTTGGTGATTTTAGTTTAACTTTCGGTACGAACCTTTTTTTGTTTTGGTAATTAAGTAAGAGTCAAAGTTTTTTCAGTTCTCGTGGTGGAGCGAACATTCGCGCGCGAGCTGTCGGACAGTTAATTGAGAAATGACGAGATTGCCCTCGTAATTTTGTCGTGAAGGGCACATGGCAGAGGGAGCCACCTGAAGGTGGTGGAGGTATGGGAGCGGCTTCGGGTTCGGGTTTCATGATAATGGCCTGTCCATTTCAGGTTTTTTTGGTCCCTCTGGCTTATTCCAGGTGGAGATTCCTTTTTTATACTTGTTTTTTGATGGGTTTTTACCTCAGTAAAAAATAATAATAATAAGCTGGTTAAAACGTATTGCTTTTGACCGAAGAATACGTTATGACTTACGGTTGCAATTTTTTTTTTGGTGGGGTTTGGATTTCATTTATTTTCTCTTTTAAAATTTATTTAAAGAATAAGAGGGAAGAAAATTGCAAATGTACGTTTGTGTACCTCGTCTCACTGACCAAACTAGAGGTTGGCACAAGTTCAATACTTCACTCACCACCCCTAAGGGTCGGTACCAAGCAAGATATTTAAAGGTCACAAGCACAATGCTCGACTTAGTAGCCCCCGAGGTCGATAAGGGTCCACAAAGCCTAATCACGTTCCTTAGGTGATCTCCTGATACCATTTAGACACGTATTAACTTCATAATAGGTAACATTAATCTCATATTAAAGAAATAAAAGAATATATATTTTCTCATTATAAATACCTTGGTCTTCCCTCTAAAGGAAATAACTTGACAATTTTATTCTTATTCTGCCAAACTTACCACTTAACTCTCATATTCCTTATTGACTTAAATATCGAAGACTGTTAGGCTGTAATCCTATCAGTGTACTTTCATTGTCTTCTATTCAATTCAACAAATTTCTGACATACCAAGGGAGCAAATGGTCACGCAAGTACGCAATTGATGCCCCTCAAACTATAGGGGCAAAGCTACCTTAAACTATAGGGCGCGATATCTAAGATGATTAGGATGTGTCTTACACAGATTAACCCCATTATTCCTACAACACCCCTTAAAACCCTAAGTTTAAAATTAAAATTAAGAGGAAAAAAGAATATTAGCTTTCAAATTTCATTGTCCATCCATGGCAGCTTGTTAAGACTTAAGAGTCATGTGAATGAGCAATGTCTTGCCTCCTTTTTGATAATGCCATGGATGGAAAGTCTGAAAGCGAAGGAAATGAGGGCAGCCTAGAGGTCTATTTTAATTATAGGCAAATAAGCTAAACACCTATTTTAAAATGCTGATTTGCTATTGTTAATATTTACGGCGAAGTATATTTTACACTTTAAATTTTAGCGGTCATTTTTAATAGAGTACACAAATAATATTTTTCTTGAATTATACTTTAATATTTTGAAATTATTGTCAATTTATATTACTTTCTATCGTGTTATTATTGAGTGGTATCTTTTTATATATGTCATATGAAAGGTCTTTGATTTTATTTTTATAAAAGATGATAATATCGATGCTCAATGTATATAATATAATAATTTTTCTCCCTAATATTACTGTATTTAAAAAAGCAACTTTTATAAGTTTAAAGGTTAAGGTACGTTTTTTTTTAGGGGGTTAAATTAGTGATGGGGCATATGGAGGGCCTCACTTTTATGTTGATTTGTTAACAATTTTTTATTTGATATATAATATAACGATATTGAAGGACATTATATTATACATATTTAATATTTCGCCTTTACGGAAATTGAACCTGAGACTTCTCATTACACAACAAGGAAAAAAAATACTATTAGATCATAGCATTAAGTGATAATTAATATAATTTTCTTAAAATGCTTTAGCTTTGTTGATTTATTTATCTTTCTATGTGGTAAAAACAATAAATTCACTACCAATCTAAGAATTAAAACTAAAATCGAAACCACGAAAAAATTGAGTCCCAAATTTTCACAACACAAATTTAATGAAAAAAAGAACTGTCAAATTAATTGAGGGTGTAAATTAACGCGATTTCAAAACATTATTAGGTAATTTGATAAAATAGAAACTATTGTATACCAACTTAAAAATTACTACTTAAACCTTAGAATAAAAAAAAAAGTAATTTGTATTACGCTTCATTATGTAATGCATGATTTCAAAATTAATTCTTGTAAAATATAAAATAAAAGTACAACTTTTGTTTGAGACTTGAGAGTGTGGGCTCCATTTTGTGTCATGTAAGCAAATAATTATCAAATCTAAAAACAATTCAACATAAAAATAAAATAACTCGTTGAAGCTCGCACTTTGCTTTGCTATTAAATTCAACAAACCTCAATAATACCAAGCTTAATGATTGTATAACTAGCAAAAATATGAGTACAAAATTTTAATATTTCACAGAATGCGAATTTAAAATCGCTCAATTATACTTACAAAATAAACGAAAATTCTATCAGACTAATAAAGCTAACAGTAAAAGAAAAAAGTTGATTATGATATTGTATATTAACAAATTAATTAAAAATCTCTCTTTTTGGGGACCCTTTCGGCTTGCTTCTTGGGACGTTTGGGGCCTACAAATAAAAAACTTAAAACTATATGAAAGTTTTCAAGGTCCAAAGGTGTGTTCATACTTGAAAAGTCAAAATATTATTGATATCGGATTCATTGAGAGAACCCGAATGAGCAGCGACAAGAACAAGGGTGCGGAAAATAACATTTCATCTTGGTTGTGACTTGTGAGTGAGAAGAAATATGTATAATTGACGCATTTGATTTCACATCGAATTTAGTAACAACTTAAGTAGTTGTACGAGAATCAATCGATGTCACCTAAATGCTAGATGTATGTGTTATATGAAGACTTTCCATGTTCAGGATCTCAACCAATTCGAAATCGAATGAGGAAATATTAATCGTTTTCTTGATTTCTTGTGAACGAAGTATGTGTCTACTTTTTAGATCAAGCTCTTTAATATCTAATTAGGAATGTGACAACCTTTATTAATTGGGGATACAATTGTTATTTTGATTTCAAAGTCGGTGACGTGGTAAAATCCGACCTAGCTAAGGAATTAGGTCAGTTGTTGTGGTTGGGGGTGACCCCTCACCTCATAATGTTTTTGGTTAGTCTTTACTCCTTGTCACGATGCAGGACCATGAAAATTGGGATTACTCGAAATCACCTCAAAATCATATTGTCACTACGTGATCTTGGAAAAGGACAAGTCACTTTCCAAATAATCAAACATTGGCAAACCCCATAATTCATATGGACCCATTTTTAAAATATGCTTTTCAAATCCGTGTTTTCGACAAACAAAACAAACAAAATCAGCTTTCTTCTCCACAAAAAAAAAACAATAATAAAAATCAGCAACAAATATTTTTTTATTTTATTTTTAACAAAAGCTGTCTAATATTCATTGGAGATATAGATGGGCAAATGATTGGTATGGACATGGATACTTACAAATGGTACAACATTAAATTGTACGACATAAAGTTTAATTATTGTACGACATTAAATCAACAATATATATTTTTTTATTTTATTTTTAACAAAAGGTGTCTAACCAAATTATTTAATATCAGAAGATAAAAAAATTTAAAATTTAAAAGTATTTTTGAAGAATTATTGTTTTAATTATCTTACTTTAAGTTAAATTAAATACTCATATTACTTTTAAAAGGAGCAAGTGAAAAAAAATATAAATAGGAGTAATGTTTTCATAATCCTCAATATAATCATATAATAAAAAAAAATTAAAAAGTAATGTTAAAATCATGATAGATTTTGATAAGTGTTTTTTAGATTGTTGTTATACTAATTCATAATTAGATGACATTAGTTGTAATTTACATAAAAACTGTGGTCTATTTTAACATGTATAGTTTTTTGACTAGTCAAAAGACCTATAAGTTTAATTTTTCTATATATAAATTTTTAAATAAACTTATATATTAATAAGGACCTATAAATTAATTTCCCTTAATAATATTCCTAATTTCTTATCCACTATGCAAGGAGAGGTTCTATAAATTGTGAATTTGATACACCTAGAAAACGACATTAATTCTTAATGCATATATATAGCAGTGCTCGGTGGGGCTCTAAGGGGCCACAAGGAGCCTGGCCCCCACTCCACACTATTTTTTTGGTTTACGTTATATATAATTGAGTTATATTTTAGATATTTGTTATCAAATAATATATATTTGAATTTTTTTAATCTATAATGTATATTTTTTTTTACTTTCTCTTATAATTTTATACTACATTTTTATGTAAAATATTATTTTATATATGATATTACACTCTCATGTAACAAAATATATAATACTACACTCCCCTCTAACAAAATATATAATATTACACTAATTTATCATATATACATTTAAAAAATTTAAATTTATAACTTTTTATTCCTTATTTGCTTCTTTTTTTAATTTTATTTCTAACTACAAATATTCCTAAAATGCATTTATCCCATATTTCCAAAGAGTTTTATGTTTTTATTTTATATGTTCTTTACTTATTTTTTTCATTTCTAAATGTTTACAATGATAATGAAACTTATAAACTTTCTCAAATTATTATTTATTATTAGAATTAAGATTAAAAATATATGACGTCTCTCATTGTTTTATTAAATTTAAAATGATATTTGTATAAAAGAAAATGATTAGATCCCCTTTAATGTTAAACTCTAGCTTCACCATTGTATGTATACACAGCCGATCAAAACATTTGAAGGCATGTGAAAAAAGGAAGGAAATGTGCCCTTAATTCCTACACCTAATTATTAAAATATAAATTGTTATAAACTAATTATTTAAATTTTATACAATGAGACCTTATTAAAACTTTTGATAGAGAAAACTCATTATAACAATACCCTGGACAAAGGAAAAAAAAAATACCTCATATCCAAAACAGTACACTCAGTTCATAAACAAAAAAAGACAAATTCATATTTTTAACTTATATATAAATGAAAATATTCACATTCAAAACTAGTAGACTACAACTTTCATATTCAATAAACACAATTAGTTCATCATTTAAAAAATCTTGAACTAACGCCAATTTTACACTCTTATATTATTTATTTATCTACTTTATATATTTAATAATTAATTTATTATATTATATAATATATATTAATAGTTTTAGGCCCTATATTATTATGGACCCAAAACTTGAGCCATTTTTGCCCTACCCTTTAGTACGCCTTGGACGTATATATCTTATCTTCTACTATTTATTTTATAAAAAACGTAAAAACTTAATCCGAAATATATTAGTGGGTTATTTAAAAAACTAAGCCATCTTAGAATCTACTACAAGGCCATATCGAGCCTGATGAGTTATTCCCTCCATTAAGTGGAGAAGAATTAATATGATATTTGGAGTTCCTCAAATGATGACTTTTGATATTCCAATGCACATGTTATGGTTTGCGCATGGATGTGATTTTGGATAGGTTCATTCATAGGGTTGAAAACAAAGAAAGCTTTTGATCTCCCAACTTATTGTTGGAGATTATTATTGACAGGACCCATCCCAATCCCCCCGGGATTAGTGCGGGATGACCCTGCTCCCGTCTGACACGAAGTGTCAGACAAGGGATATTTCCGACCTTTGCCCTCCCGGGCTATCAGAGTACGCCAGGATCCGGAGGAGGTATGTGATATCTCGGTCTCTGCTACAGTCCACATCCGATGTCAACCTGAAGGGCAGTTAAAACATTAAAAACTGTGAGTGGACAAAACAAAAGTTTATAAAAACATTTTAACGAAGACAGTTGTACCCTTCACTAAAAAGCATGCATGCATTTGAAAACCATTTAGCCAAAACAAACCATATGTGGGACTAAGCCCAAAACCATAACCATGTTGAAACCAAGTACCCGAGCCACTGCTCGACTCCTGTGCACACCTGTGCATACCACACACCACATATAATATCATATATCTCGTATTTATATCACATACATAAATAAGTCACACAACCAATCCTGTCACGGTATCCAAAGCTACGCGCGTGCTACCCGGGTCTCAATCCGAGTCTTCTCAAAGTCAAGGTCAATGTCCGCAAACCACTGATCCTACTCGAGGTAATAGTAACCATAGCCTTCCTGAGAGTAAGGAACCCAACTGGGGGGTGACTCCACTCAGTCGGTGCTCCGTGACTACTCCGGGGTCCACCCAGGCCAACGACCCTCCCCGGAGGAGATAATAGAAGTAAAGGAAGGTAGATGAACATATATATACATAACATAATATCCATGCCCAGTTCCCTTGAACCGTCATGATCCGTAATAACATAACCAGGTAACATGCCGGTTCCCATAAACTGTCATGTACCGTAATAACATAACCAGGGTAACATGCCGGTTCCCATAAACCGTCATGAACCGTAATAACCAACAAGGGTTCATGCCGATTCCTATAAACCGTCATGAACCACGATACCATAACAAGGGTTCATGCCGGTTCCCATAAACCGTCATGAACCTGGGAATCCATTTAAGGTTCCCTGACCTGAAATCAAAACCGTAAAGTGACTGGGTCTCGTGCCCGAACATAGGACATCAGCTGGGCACCGTGCCCGGAATCTGAGGTCATATGCCCGAGACAAAACCAAATGGGTCTCATACCCGAGTTTATCCTTTTGAAATTCAATTCCAGTTCATTTAAATCAATACAGAGATACAGACCCGTATAAGCACCGTATAAGGCTGAAACCTCGAAATACGTGCTTATACGTAACCACATACAAATGCACCCATGACATTACAAACAAGCATTTAAAACATATAATAAACATTTATGCATGCACCAATTTAGAAAACAAGGTCCACTCACAGACCGTCCGAGCTGCCGCCTCGATTTGCGTGCCATACGGCTCCCCGAGCCGATCACCGTCACCGGGACTCCCAAACCTGTCCAAACTGTAATAGAAGGTTACTAACTACTTAATTAACCTCCCACTAAAGCCCCGTAATTTTCCCGATTTTCTAACTATTTTTAATCCCGAACCTAAACCTTCCGATGCCCCGAAACATATCGAGACGGTGTCCGATCGACACGAAATCAGTCCCAAAATGTTCGTTACATCGAATAGAAGATTTCGTATGTTGGAACCTTCCCCAGATTCCCTACCACGCGCCCTCACGCGCCGCCTAAAGTGGCTGCGCGTGGGCTTCACGCGCCAGCTACAGTACCTGCTGACGTCAGCATGACGTCATCTGACAGCTGTCAGGTCTGACATGTCAAACTCTGACAGGTGCCACGTGTCAAGCTCCCATTGGTCCACATCACTATGCTGTCAGTGCCACTTGGCAGTCTGGCATGTGCCACGTGTCATCACGGCACTGGTCCACGTCAGTGCCACATGTTAGCCCCTGATTGGGCCACGTCACTGACATGTCAGTGCTGACTGTGCACTGACATGTGACACGTGTCGGCTGATGAGTGGTCCACGTCACCTGACAGGTGCCACGTCACCACCTTCAACCACTCGACGGGTCGACCCGAACCCTGCAACCGGGTCGTTCAGACCCGCGGGTTGACCCGGTCGGTTCTCCACCGTCCGACCACCAAAATGCTTCCCGTTTGTCCCATTTTCATCCTCTAATCCTAACCTACAGTCCTATGACCTTAAAATGGAAGAAAAACATTGAAAACCTGTACCTTCAATTCGGCCATGGCGGCCGTGACTTCTCCCGCCGTTCGCGGCTGTTCCAGGCCGTCCAACGCCTCGAAACCAATCCCAATCATCTCCTGGGATTCCTAGAAACCTTACCCAATTAATGGAATCGAGTAAAACCCATTAAAACCCAATTTCGAATTTTTGAAGTTTTCTTACCTCACGGGTTTCCCTCCGCCGTGGCCTCCACCGTGGGCCACCGTCCTCAGCCGCTGTCCTCAGCCTCTCACCACTTCCTCACGGTCACATTTATTGTATCACCATCACAAGATGAGTGATGGAGGTGGGGAATATGTGTGTTTGTGTTTTGAAGAAAAATGGAGGAATATGGGTTATGGGGTTTCGGGTGGGAAGAAGAGTGAAGGAGATGAGATCAGATGAGAGAATGAGAGATGAAGGGTGAGGATTAAAAGGTGAGATTGAAATGGATGGCTAGGATTTAAGGTTGTTAGGTTTAATTATAAAATAATTAAAATAATAATATTTTATTATATAGATCCACCAATTGGGGGATTTAGCCAATAGGATGAGTGACACTTGTCACTCATCCATGGGACCCACCAAAATATCTGCCCAACTCAGGTTTCGCCGAATCGTCCCCGTCTCGAAGTTCGTGCATAGTGAAATCGAACTTCCGTGACCTATAACTCTCATGTTCGAAGTCCGATTTCAGTGTGCCGTCTGCCTATGGATTTGTATCGTCCTTATCTACGTAACGGTCTTAGGCCCTCGGCCATCGGACCTCCCGGTCAAAAAGTCAACATTTGACCCCCATTTAACCAAAATTACCAAAATGCCCATAAACTTCTGAATGTCATAACTTCCTCCACGAACGTCGGAATTGAACGTGCCACCTGTCTATGAACTCGTGACGTCACTAACTACGTCACGGTCATCGGTCAAAGTCCATTTGACCACCCGATTGAAAAGTCAACGTTTTGCCACGATCAGGGGCAAAACGGTCATTTCGCACCGTTCGTCCGACTTCGCTCTACTAATCACCGATTAACCTCATCAATCGTGATTAGTCACTAATCTAATCATAGAAATTTGGGACGGGTCGTTACAATTATACTCATAGGAGTTACCATGAGATTAATTGGAGCTGACTCTTATGCATGACTATGCATTGATGACTTCCTTCCATCCATCTCTATATAAAGGAGAGGGATTGAGCATTCTCAATCATCCTTCAAGCAACAAGTTATCCACCAAAGGTGAGAGTGAGAAAAGAGTTTCTCCTTGTGTGAGAAATAAGAAGATAGCTTCATTTGTGAGAAAAAAAGAGAAAGTGAGATCCTCTTGAGTGAATCCAAGAGAGAGTTGTGTATCCACCATTGAGTGAGATTGTACTTGTAATCCCATTATTCATAGTGAAGAATTTTGGAGCTGCTGTCCGAGGACGTAAGCATATTGCCGAACCTCGTTAAATTTCGGTGTTCACTTTTACCACTTTTTACTTCCACTTTATTTCTGCCAATTTATTTACTCAATTTATTTTTTAGGGTGAGAAAAGTTTAATTCTGGTGATTATAATTATATATTTAATTTGTGCATCTTTCCCAATAAGTGGTATCAGAGCAACACATGCTCGTTGTTTGTGATGGCAGAATCGTCGAACTCATTATCCTCAACGATGATCAAACTCACTTCTTCAAACTATTCCATATGGAGACCACGGAGGGAGGACATCCTTTATTGCAAGGATTTGTACGAGGTATTGCTGTGCAATGGAGAGAAACCAAAAGAGAAATCTGACAAACATTTGACCATTCTAAACCGGAAAGCTATTGGAGAAATTCGTCCATGGATCGACCAAAGTGTTTTTCACCACATTTCTAAGGAGACTGATGCCTTCCAAATGCTGACAAAATTGGCGTCGATGTACGAAAGGGAGACTCCTCAAAACAAAGCTTCGCTCATTCGTCGATTGGTGAACTTGAAGTACAAAGACGGTTGAAGTGTTTCTAAACATTTGAGCGATTTTCAAGAATTGGTGAATCAAATATCAACCACGAAGTTGGTGCTTAAAGATGAGTTGTTAGCACTTTTGCTGCTTAGCTCTCTACCGGATACTTGGAACACACTCGTGGTTTCCCTTAGCAACTCTGCTCCTCAAGGTGTCCTTACTCTGCCATTGGTGAAGGACAGTTTATTAAATGAAGAAGAGAGGAGGAAATAACAAGGGATATCAACTGAGTCAGAGGCTCTAGTTACATAGAATCGTGGAAGACAATTTTCAAAGAAAATTCCACAACCGTGACCGCTCTAGAGGCAAGTCAAGAGACCATTCCAGGGGCACCTACATGCCAAGGAAGGAGATAAAATGTTATCATTGTGGTCAGAAGGTTCACATGAAGAGACAATGTAGAAGACTTCAAAAGGAGTAAAGAAATGGAGCCAATGAGAAGAATGAAACCAAGGATACAACCACTACTACTTCTAAAGGCGACGAGGTCATCATTATTTGTGATGATGGTTTTATTAATCTAACTTCTCAAGATTCATGTTGGATTGTAGATTCTGGCGTATCATTCCATGTTACTTCCTGAAAGGAGTTCTTCACATCCTACACAAGTGGAGACTTCGGAAATGTGAGGATGGGAAATAACAAAATGTCTAAGATTGTGGGAAGATGAGAAATAGCTCTTGAGACCAACACAAGTTGCCCCTTGGTTTTTAAGAATGTGAGACATGTTCCAGACATGCGCCTCAATTTGATCTCTCCTGGCTTGCTAGATGATGAAGGCTACACCAATGTGTTTAGTGATGGAAAATGGAAACTTGACAGGACTCGTTCCAATCCCACTGGGACCACCCGGGGACGTGCCCCGCTCCAGTATGACAATGACTCTAAACATACCAAAATTACCCTTAAATAAAAACCGAATACTTTAATAGATAGATAACGTACAACAACAGTGTTTAAAGCGATACTGTCAGACAAGGGAAAGTAAAATACAACACGTAAGCACAATAGTCAGAGTACATTTATTCGGTGCTCGACCTACCCACAAGTGGGTGTACAGGTGCACAACTAAGCAAACTAAACCTCTGCCTCCTCTTCCGGGTCCTCCTCCCCTATTTCCGTGTCAGGGTCTGGAGGGGTCAGTAAAACAAGGGTGAGTGGGCCAAAAATAACAGTTTATAAATCAATTTAATAATAAATAATCATAAGGTTTTACCCCTCCGTTTTCCAAATCTTGCATGCAGTGAAAACATAATGTTATAATGAAATCATAACCATAACACCACAATAATAATCGAAAGGAGAAACTAACATATCAGTGCACTGTAAAACCCAACCCAAATGATGTCACGGTTCTAAGGCTACGAGTTGCCACTCAGGGTCTCACAGCCGAGACTCTCTAGGTACATCAGCTTCCAGTATCCCGGTCACTGCCCGAGGTATATGAACATGCCTTCCTGAGAGTAAGCAGCCCAACGGGGGTCAACTCCACTCAGTCAGGGCCCCGTGACTACTCCAGGGTCCACCCAGGCCAACGACCCTCCCTGGAGGAGACATATACACAGGTAGGAAAGTACAGTACAATAACAGTATAGTTTACCCTATGTCCCCCCGGACATCCCAAACAAAATCCACATATAATCCAGACGGGTCTCATGCCCAAAACATTGTAATAGCATATATAAACAGTTCATATAAGACTCATCGAAATCATAAGTGGAAATAGTAAAACAGTTTATGCACACAAGACTTTTATAAATCAAACAGCCCACTCACACTCGGTCCTTACTGCTCAACGATCTCTAAAACCTGTATTATTATACCTGAGGGTTACTTAAGGACCTTATAACATCAATACCAAGACCCTATAACAGATCCGCCTCAAAATCGCATCCCGGGCACTATTTCCGGTGCTTCAACCCCATTTTGACTATTCTAACGATCTCCGATTGACACGAAACCACCTCCATTGGATCCGTATCGTCGAAACCTTAAAAATGGTACCAGCCCCACCAAAATCACTGTTCACACGCGCCCCCACGCGCCTGGTCAACGCGTGGGTCAACGCTGCTATAGTACTGATGACGTCAGTAGTGACGTCATGCTGACGTCAGTAGTGACGTCATGCTGACGTCAGTAGTGACGTCATGCTGACGTCAGTAGTGACGTCAGCACGACGTCATCACTGACACTTGTCAGGTGACACGTGGCATGTTCTGATTGGTCCCTGGTCTGACAACATCTGACAGGATGACGTCATCATGATGTCAGCATGATGACGTCATCATGCTACAGTACCGGGTCAGCCCGTTTGACTGGAACCGGGTCGCCGTCGACCCACGGCTTGACCCGATTCCACCGTACGATTCCGGCCACCATTTTCGACGGGGTTCATCCCTATAGGGTCGTCTAGGTCTGTTCTATGGTTCTACAACCTCGAAATAGAAAGAAAACGGGAATAAGCGTACCAGAGCGTCGCTGAAACTTACGGTCAAAATCCGATCGTCGTCTCCGGCGATCCACGCCGTCTCCGTCGTCCAAACTGGTCCCAATCAACTCGTCTCTAACCCTAGGACATGTCTATAACCAATTAATCGATTTCTAAGCATCAAAACAGGTTGGTTCGAAACAGGGAAGAAAAACGGGGTTCTCGGGTTTTAGGCCTTACCGCCGCCGTGTCGCCGCTGCAGCCTTCGCCGTCGTCCAATTATGCTCCTGGGGTCTTCACGGTGTAGACTGGAGCTTCCCTTGCGTCGAGGTGGTGTAGATGTCGAGGTTTGCTTCTTGGACCCGATTCCTCTGTGTTTCGGGTCTGAGTTTTGCACGGTTGTTCAGGCGGGGGAAATGGGGTGGTGGTCGCCAGTGATGCACGGTGATGATGATCAGATGATGGTGGTGCTATTGGTGGTCGACTGGTGGTGTGAGGGCTGCTGGTTCGATCGTTTGGGTTGAGAGAAAATGGAAGGAAAATGCACGGGTTAGGGGGGATGGATGTGTGTGTTTGTGTTTGAGAGAAAAAGAAAGGATGATCGTGCATGAAGAAGAAAAAACAGAGGAAATGGAAGGCTAGGATGAGTTTAGGCAGAAATCCAAGGGCTAGGTATTAGGGAGGGAAAATTAAATTGTATAAAATGAGGAAATAGTGATAAGGTTGCTTTATTGGAATAGTATGGGCTTGGATGAGTGACACTTGTCACTCATCCACTAGTTTGATTTAAATATTAGTTTGGCACGGATTCCCATAATAAATTAATATTTTATTCCGTTGTTCTCTGTTCGTAAATTCCGCTAAACACTTCCTTGACCATAACTTCTTCATACGAACTCCGATTTCGGCGTGCCACCTGTCTACGGATTCGTGATGTCCCGACCTACGTCCTAGTCATGGGTCAAAGTCCAAATTATTTCCCAGGTCAAAAGTCAAAGTTTCCCCCCTTTCAGGGGCAAAATAGTCTTTTTACATTAAAATATTATTATTCTCGGTTCGGGTCGTTACAAAACTCATCAAAAGCTCTTTACTGCTAGCAATGGGAAAGAAGGAGAATACACTATATATGACACATGCCAAGATCAGCAATCAACATGTCAATGCAGCAGCCAACCAATTAGATTCAGCGATTGGGCTATGGCATAGGCGTTTGGGTCATATGAGTGAGAAGGGATTGCAAATCCTCGCTAAGAAAGAGGTATTAACCGGATTGAAATCAAAAGGTACACCTCTAGATCAATGCACTGATTGTTTGGTTGGAAAACAACATAGAGCTTCAATTCATTATAAAGCTGCACCTAGAAAACCCAATATATTGGATGTTGTTTATTCTGATGTTTGTGGGCCTATGA
Source organism: Prinsepia uniflora (assembly GCA_032719365.1). Classification (NCBI taxonomy): domain Eukaryota; kingdom Viridiplantae; phylum Streptophyta; class Magnoliopsida; order Rosales; family Rosaceae; genus Prinsepia; species Prinsepia uniflora. Next base: position 73,645,038 of record CM064863.1, read on the forward strand.
CTACAAACACTCTTGGTTGTGCAAGATACTTCGTTACCTTCATTGATGATCATTCCAAGAAGGTGTGGGCCTTTGCAATCAAATCCAAAGATCAAGTCTTTGAAGTATTCAAGCAATTCCATGCTACTGTTGAACGTGAGACAGGCATGACACTCAAGTGTATCCGTTCTGATAATGGTGGAGAGTACATGGGAGCCTTCAGAGCCTATTGCAAGAATAATGGGATCAAGCATGAAAGATTAGTTCCAAAGACCCCTCAACACAATGGGGTGGCCGAGAGGATAAACAAAATAATCGTTGAGCAAATAAGAAGTATGTTATCTCATTCCAAGTTACCAAAGAGTTTCTGGGGTGAAGGATTGATGACTGCAGTGCACTTGATCAATTTATCTCCATCAGCTCTACTAAGTGGTGATGTACCCAACAAGTTTTGGAATGGTAAACATGTGTCCTATCAATACTTGAAGGTGTTTGGCTGCAGAGCATTTGTTCACATCCCAAAAGATGAGAGGTCCAAGCTTGATGTCAAATCAAAAGAATGCATTTTTTGGGCAATGGAGATGAAGAGTTTGGGTACAGACTATGGGATTCTGTTAATAAGAAGATTGTTAGAAGTAGAGATGTGGTCTTCTTTGAAGATCAAAACATTGAAGATTTCCAGAAGAGGGAGAAGCCAAATGACTCCAAAGAATATTCAGTCAACCTAGATCCAATTTCTCAGCTCAGGGTTCGTGATGAAGGGGGAGATGTGGTCGAGAACAATAATGTTGAACCTGTTGTTAACAACAATGATGATAATGTTGTGCTTGAATATGTGCAAGAAGATCAAGCTCTTGAAAACCCACATCTAAGAAGATCGAACATACAACGAAAGCCCAACAAATTCTACTCCTCGTACCAGTTTGTGCTGCTAACAGATGCAGGAGAGCCCGAGTGTTACCAAGAAGCTGTGACACATGAGAAAAAAAAAGGGAGTGGTTGAAAACCATGAAAGATGAGTTGAAATCCTTGCATGAGAACCATACTTATGATTTGGTGAAATTGCTGAATGGAAGAAGAGCTCTCAAGAATAAGTGGGTGTATAAATTCAAGACAGAAGAAAACAGCTCACAACTAAGATACAAAGCAAGGCTAGTTGTGAAAGGCTTCAGTTAGAAACAAGGAGTTGACTTTGAAGATATTTTTTCACCAGTAGTGAAGATGACGTCTATCAGAGTAGTGCTTGGTTTGGCTGCTAGTCTGAATCTAGAAGTTGAGCAACTAGATGTCAAGACTGCATTCCTGGTGATTATAATTATATATTTAATTTGTGCATCTTTCCCAATAGAGCCATCCTACAAGTAACCTAAAATCAAAGGAAAAAATTAAAAATTGGTTCGAATTTAATAGAGATATATTTTAAGAATAATGAAAATCCAACCTGAAATATCTTACCAAATGAAAATAAAAAGAAAAAAATTGATGAGTTTCCATTTGCGGATGGGACAAAGGGAGTTATGCTGGGGTTACTATTGTAACGACCCATCCCAGAAACTAGGATTAAGGAAGTGCTTAGTAACGGCTTAGTGAGCCTACATGGAGGTTAATTGGTGGTTAATTGGCCACTGTTGGACATTAGGCGTAGAAGGACGATTTTGCCCCTGGTTTGGGCAAAATGTTGACTTTGAGTTCGGGCGGTCAATTGGACATTGACCGATGACCGTGACGTAGTTCGGGACGTCACGAGTCTGTAGACAGGTGGCACGCCTGATTTCGACACCCGAGGAGGAAGTTATGATGTTCGGAAGGTTGAGGGCATTATCCTAATTTGGGTAAAATAGGGGAAAAACATTGAATTTTTGCTAGACTTGTCATTTTCACGCAAACCGAGAACCATTAGGAAGGTCTCGAGTCCCTGATTCCAACGACAGGCGGCATGTAGCATTTGGAGTTCGAGAAATAAAATTATGGGTCTAAACGTACGAAGGGCAAAATGGTAATTTGGCGTTAAAAGGGGTGATTTGGTCATTTTCCACCTAGGGATTTGTGCCTGGTAACAATTGGGACACTTGGCTGGCTCTGGTTAGGAGCCCAGTCAGAAGGGGACACTTGTCCCTTACGGGAAGGCTGTGGAAAGCCCTCATCACCGCCACACAATTCTTTTGACGGTTTTCAATATATGTATAGCACGGGGTTGGGAAAAACAGAGAGAGTAATGGTGTGGTGTGGAACCGTGGAACCATTTTCCCCCTAATTCGTGTTTTCTTTCATTCCTCGTGGACATTAAGAAGGACCTGAGGACTTGAGGGGAAGTGAGATTGATGAGGGAAGGAGTGGTGGTGCTCGTGTCGTGGACCGCCATGGACGGTGAGTTTTGAATTTTGGAAACAGAAGACCGTGAGGATTAACCCAAATAATTCCCTCTAAATGTCGTCTTAGCTTGTAATTTGTGAAAGTAAAACAGAGATTCGATGGGGAGAAGCTGGGAGAAGGCCAAGGTGGAGCCCAACGGGTCTAGGAGGTAAGTTCCGTAGTTTGTTATTTGGAATCAAAAATGGAAATTTGACTTTGAGTAGTTATTGAGGACTTCTAGTAATTGGAATGTGTTTTGGCGGGTGATAGGAAGCTTTGAAGCCAAAAACTGAACCCTGGGATGGCCGAAGCCATGGAATCAGTAGGAAGAACTGGACCGGTTCGAGGAAAATGTTTGAAGGTATACATAAATCGTATGATTTTTCTATTTTTGAGCTTTTGGATCGTTAAGGAAACATTGGAATAAGATTGTAGAATAAATTAGGGAGGAAAACGGATAAAATTGGACAAGTTAAACCCGTGAACCAGCCACGCCGGTTCGGTATGAACCGTGAACCGGTCGAACCGGGTTCACCCAAGGACAGGGATGAACAGTGCACGACGCGTGAGGCCCACACGTAGCCCCTTTGGGCGGCCCGTGTTGGCGCATAGCATGGTTTTTAAGGAAGGTTCCAACATGACTTTTAGAGTATTCGATGTAACGAACATTTTGGCGCTGGTTTCGAGTCAATCGGACATCGTCTCGATATGTTTCGGGATGTCTGAAGATTTTGGGGCTCGGTTAAAAATAGTTAAAAAAGCGGGAAACTTATGGGGCTTTAGTATGAGTATCGTGAAGTAGTTAGTGACCTTATATTCGGATTTGGACAGGTTCGGGAAAGCCGAGGATAGCGAATGGCCGGGGACGGCGTAAGTGCGCGCGTATCGAGGCGACGTCGAAATGGTCTGTGAGTGGACTTTGCTTTCTAACTCTTGATGCATACATATATGTTTTTATATGTTTTTTTATACTTGATTCTATGAGTTGATTTATGATTGGGAAGGTTTATGGTTTCTGCACGTTTTTCGAGGAAATTACTGAATTGCACGTTTTACGAGTTTTTGAACGTTCTTGGGATTTGATCATGGTTTTAATGATTTGATCTCGGGATTTGAAATACGATTTGATTTCAAAGAAAGTAAAAGGATTTTGGAAAAATGTTTTCGGAAAAGGGTTTTCGGGATTGAAGCCCAGTTCAAAAAGTGGTTTTGAGAAAGAGGATTTCGGGTTTTGGAATCGGACTTCCGGGTGACGATTCGGGATTCGATTCGGGACTTGAAATGGAATTTCAGGTTTGGGTTCGGAATGATTATTCCGGATGCTAGCTTACGGAATGATGGTTGCAGACTCGAATCTGGAAAGGAAATGGATATGATTCTGGATTTGGATTCGGAATGACGGTTATGGATGCCGGAAGGGCTTCGGGCAAGTGCATTTCGGATTCAAGTTTGGATATGGATTCAGAAATAGTTTTCAAATGGTTTGGATTGGATTTTCTGGATCTGGTTATTGGGTTTAAAGACCCGGATATTATGATTAACGGGGGACGAGCCCGGATTGGGTTTAAAGACCCGGATTGAGTTTAAAGACTCGGATATATTGATATTTCCCCCGTAGGCCTGCTGAGTTTAAAGACTCGGATTATTGAGGCCTGGTTATTGAGTTTAAAGACTAGTGAGTTTAAAGACTCGGGAGTTTAAAGACTCGGATAGATCCAGCAGGTTCGATGGATGAACATGTGGTTTCAAATATGTTTTGGATTTCACTGAGCTGTGATGATGATGGTTTGGGCAGTGGCCCGGATGAAATGGTTTTCGTTGATTAAATGGTTTTTGGGTGGTTTTGGGCTGAGGCCCGAGATTTGAGAAAAAAAGGAAAATGTGTTTGGTTTTCTTACATGGTTTTATGCTAAGAAATTGATATGCATGCATTGGTTTTCTAAACGGAGGGTATAAATATATGTGTTTTCTGATAACTGTTTTTAAACTTAAACTTTATTTTTGTCCACTCACAGTCTTTTCGTGTTTTCGATACCCTCCAGGTTGTTGCGGTGCGGGCTGTTGGACGAGAGAGCCGGAGACATCACACGTACGATCCACAGTAGACGTTGCGCACACTGGGAAATTCGGAAGATTTTGGAACGGTCGGATCGAGAATCCCTTGTCCGACTTACGTGTCACATGAAGGTTGGACGTCAGTTTGGCCTTCGTGTCATACGTAAGTCAGACAGAAGCAGGGTTTAGTCCCTAATCCTGGGGGATTAGGGGTGGGCCCTGACATTACTAGTGTATGAGCACATGTGAGGGTTGGACCTACCAATCATGTCATTAAGCTTGTACATCACAATATCACATGGGGACTGGACTAAGACCATTTCTTTTGGAGTGGCCCAAAAATAATTTGAGAATGAGAAATTGTTCAATCACATTACATCAAATTGCAGAGTTCTGTTAGTTTATTATGTCACATCCAAACACTGCCTTGGACAAATTTGGTGCACGTGATCATTTGGAATCGGGTCCACGTATGATAATTATTTAAAAAATTACCTTATTTTTTATTATATTATTTTTTTAAAAATTTCTAATACCGTTTATATTATTTTTAGATACTACGACATTTAAAATTTAGATATTAATATTTTATATTTATTTTTTAAAATTATTTGATAAAATAATTCCAACTAAGTTTCATAGTTTTAAATTTGTTTTAGAAATGAAAATTATATCCACTAAACTTCTCAGATATTATCGGCTACTTTTAAATAATTACAAACTCACATATACTTTATTTATTTTATAAAGTTTTTTAGTTTTATTCTTTCATATGTAATATAATAATTATTTGTGTATTTCTTATTTTTTTTATTCTATTTGAGAGAGGTATATTGCATATAATATATAATTATTATACAATTAAAATTCTCATAGGTAAATTACATTTTTATGTACAATTAAAATTCGTATATGTAAATTACGTAAATAAAAATCAAACTAAATGATATATAATGTAATTTTTAAAAATTAAAAGACTAAAATTAATATTGCATTTTGACCAACAATAAAAAAAAATTAAGTTATTGTTTATTTACTGTAGTAGACTAACTTATATTTTGGACTTCAAAAAATTACCTATATATAATTGCCCCTTATTAATTTCCCCATTTATTCCCTTTCTTTTGGTTCCCTGCACTTATTCATCAAATTTTATTTGTTATTTTCTATTTATTTATATTTATTCTAGGTGGATAGAATGTATTTTCATAATTAAAGGTTTAAAAATATTTTTATTTATACCGTTTCGATTGACTACCCGAAAGAAGACTAACGTCACAAAAAACATCCATGGTCGATTGTTCCCACATGCCGACTAGAACATCTCTAGTTGGTCTACAAACCACAGGAACATGTCCATCCCAAGACCGTCACAGTCGGTATCACTCAGTCGAAACTTCGTAGTCGTCACTCTTGCCCATGCGGGAACTGCAATGCCCTGACGTGCAAATGGATCACCACCACTCATTAAGCATCCCAAGTTATTGGGACACATGTCACCATATCGAAGGATGACTTCAGCCTTACTTTGCTAGAGTTTCAACAACTACATTTACTACCACTATAAATACATGGCACATTGCCCAACAAATGGTAGCTATTCCTTGCATACATACTGCCAGAATCTATGTTTGATCTCACACTTACACCCCTTGAAGCGTCAATACCTTCATCCTTTGAAGCGTCAATGTTTTCACCGCGGGAATCGTCAATGTTTCGCCTCATAAAGCGTTAATGCCTTTGACCCACGATGCATCAATTCCTTCATCCCGTGAAGCATCAATCCCTTCGCCCTGTGAAGTGTCCAAGCCTGCGCCCTATGAAATGTCTAAACTTTTGCCCAACGAAGTGTCTAAGCCCTTGCTCTACGAAGCATCTCAAAGCCTTCATCTGGGAAGCACTCAAAGTTTACCTCTATGAAGCACTCAAAGTCTACCTCTATGAAGCACTCAAAGCCTTCATAAAGCAACAAAGCCTTCCTCGAGGAATTCTAAGAGATGTAATTTCCTTATGGTTTTAGTAAACTATGTCTTAATATTTTTATGTGGGAGTAGGACTCATCTTTCCCGGATGTAGCTGAGGATTGACCTCGACTCTGTCCTAAAAGGAATTCTTTGGGCTTGTAATCCTACTTTGAGTTGACTTTGCGATGAGCCCAATTAACCACTAGGGTTTGCTTAATTTTCTTTATTTAAATGAGAGTATGTGACTCTTATTTTTATAAAGAAAAACAAACCCTAATACTGACTGACGTCATTAACTGTTGTGGTGAAGGGATCTTGGTCTGCCGAAGGTGAAGGTAATTCCCTTTTCTTCTTTAATTTTTCTGGTCTCTCAATGTTGTAGTTGATTGAGAGGAAAGAAGGGTGCAAAGTTGAAAAAGGGTTGATGTAGTCTTCATGAGGGAAAAAATGGCAGTAGAGGAAAATTGCAGCAAGGGAAACAGTTGCAGCAGAGGAAACAGTTGCAGCAGGGACAGGCGGGGTCCATGTGGTAGGGAGCTTGTCGGGTGGTAGAGATGACGCTTGACGGGGCGTCGCGTCACGCGCGCATGCTGACGGCAACGGGCGAGTGACGCCTGATGGGTGACGGCAACGGACGACAGCCGATTGATGGGCGGACAGGGACGAGACGTCGAGTCTCACATGGCAACATTGTTGGCTGACATAGGGATGGGACAGACGGGTCCCATCCGTCTTCTTTGCAGTTTTTTTTTTTGTTTTTTTTTTTCTGCTGCTCTCTTTCTTTATTAATTTTTACTGCAGTTTTTTATTTTAAAAAAAAATATGTAAGTAGGTATGTATTAGTTAATAAAATACATACTTACCTTTTTGTGTACGTGCATATATGTAAGTAAATATATACTAAAGTATAAAGTATATATTTACCTTTTTGTAATATATGAGCATATTTGTAAGTAAATACATACTAAATATAAAGTATGCATTTACCTATTTTGTATAGATAGTGGATATTTATTATTATTATTATTATTTTATATTTTTGGGAACTAACTAATTTTGTTTCCTTTTCAGCTGTGCTACTTTTGGACGTACCGAAGGTTCAGAGTTCTCAACTACAACGATTTCAAAGACACGACCCATTCCTACGACGACTCTTCTCGGGATGTCAAGCGGGAAGAAAGTAGTGAAGTCGAGGAAGCTGCATTTGTGGGAACGGGGAGGCTCGCGTAGCGGGCGTCCGTTCGTTGGGGAGCAGATCGAGCTACTCGACCTTGACGAGTTTGAAAAGTGGAAGAGTATCCATGAAGATGCTTTCCCTGAAGGTGTGGTTGTTGCGCTTGACGATGCATGCGCAACTACGAAGACCTCGAGGGGAGCTGTTTCCAAAAGCAAAAATGAGAAGCTTCTCCGGTGGAATTTCACCCTCTGATCATCAACTGGGGTTTCAAGTTTCCATTTTCAAAGCTCTTTACCATGATCGGGTGCTGTCCTTCCCAGCTGCACGTTGACGCTTACCGTCACATCATGTGCTTTGAGAAGCTGAATGCGTCCTTCAACTTGGTGCTCACTGAAGATGAGTTCTGGCATTGCTACTCGGTGGAGCACAAGCCAATCCCCGGCACCCGGAGTTCACATGTGGTCCCAAAGGTTGAGCTTTTCGTGGGCATGCTTGACAAGACCCATCCAGATGATCCCTCGATAACCGTGAAAGATCCTGCTCCCGTCTGACAATAACTCGAAAGTACAAAAAGTAGTTTCACATATATACATATAGGACATACAAACGACAAACATTGTCAGACAAGGGATAGTTCAGTATTCCGAGACCGTTGACCTAGTCAACATGGTTTACAGAGCATAGGAAATATTTACAAGTAGGGATCAAAATCCTACGCTGCAAGGTGTCTGAGTACGCAACGGTCTGTTTATTCCTCTGCCTCGATATGAGCCTCAGTACCTGTGCACTGGCTTGGAGGGCAATTAAAACATCAAAGGTGTGAATGGACAAAAATAACATTTAGAAATACATTTATCAAAATACAGTCTTACCCTCCAGTTTCATAAATATGCATGCATATCATAACCTATAAATCAGATAATCAAGATATGAACATAAATCTCAAACAGAAATAAAAACACAGGATCCAGGTCCAATATATAGTCGTGTTATCCCTGCAACGCGTGCAAATCAATAGGCTCAAGGACCGCTCAAATCCCGAGCATCCGCCGCTGTGAACACATCACCAGCCGGCAATCCAGGTCGTCATGAACATATCATTGACTGACCTCCATATAATCCAGCACATCTGGCCTGAGTCGAGCCTCCATTTGGCTGCACGACAACATACCGTGCTACGTGACCTCTCCGGGGTAAACACTTCCATCCTGGAGGCGAGCGTTATCTCTAGGGTCCATTTCGGGGGAAACATATTCCACACCGAAAGCCCTCATATATCATTATCATGAAACCCAGTGAAAACAGTTGCATGTAATATCAAAACCATGTTTGAACTGGGCTTTAAGCCCAAAAACACTTTTCTCAAATCCATAAACCAATCCACGCAAAACTGCGCAATCACAACCTCATTCATTATAAATCCATCAAATCTAATACCAGACTTACAATCCGAGTCAAAATCAAGTTCAAACCCGAGCCTGAGCTCGAAATATCAGTTTCACAGTTTTCTCGAAAATCGTGCCCACAAGTACATAAAATAATATAATATTCCAAAAATCCGAAAATCATCATATTGAAGTATCAATCATACCAAATCATTTCAAATCATATTATAAGGCATTTAAAACATATATGCATGCATTTAGGGTAGAAAACAAAAGCCCACTCACATACCGTCCAGATTGTTCAATTTCAAGCTGTTCGTACTCTTCCGACGTCCTGGAAGTATTCGGGCCTGTCAAACAAGTAATACAATATTACTAACTTATCACATAATCCCCTGTACGAATTTCCTAATCGTCGGAATAAAATAATATTATTTTAAACGTAACCTATACGCTTCGGGTATACAAAACTACTCTCAGTTCATATCTGATTGACTCGAAACCAACGCTAATAGGTCCGTATCATCGAGAGTATCAAAATTGTTGTTGGACCCTTCTTCAAATTCCCGGCCACGCGCCCTCATGCGCCAGCGGCTGCGCGTGAAAGCCACGGGTCGTGAACAGTACACTGCTACAGTGTTCCTTCCTCGCCCGTTTCTCTGATAAACGGGTCTGAAACCCGCGATCAGACCCGGTGCAATCTCCCTCAATTCAAGCTCAATTGTGCCCGTTCTTTCACTCATTAACATCCTTTCAATCTAACTTACAGTTCCATATCTTGAATTTGATTAATTAAACCCTAAACCTCCTCGACTCAGGATGAACACCCGACGGGTTCGAATTCGGGTTCTACCCAAAACCAGCCTGTTTCCTTCAATTGATCATACCAGAAGCATCATAGGTCCATTATAAACACGAAATCGAAATCAATTTCATGAATTATTACCTCTAAGTAATCGGACTCAAGCTTGAATTTTCGAAACAGTTGCAGGGTCTGTTCGTCACTAATTCGCCTTCAATTTTTGTTCCAGTTGATTGGGTTCGAGTCGTCTAGTTCCCAGAGAGCTTAATATCACCACAAATTCGAACGAAATCGTCTCAAAAATCGAAATCGAATTTAGGTCCTTTAATGGTTGTTTCGGGCATTCCCAGTATGGGTTTCCCTCGAGTTCTTTTGGTTTTCTTTCGGTTTTTCACTCCAACTTACACGAATTAATCACTCCAATTCACTGATTTCTGTTGTTTTGCTGCTAATTGATCACACGGTTTTGAGGAGGTATTTGGTTCTCTGTTTTGTGTTGTTCTTAGTCGACTGCACTGTTTCCCTTCCATTAGCTGCTAACTACAATTAATTAATTGCAACACATAACCCAAGTGTCACTAATCTGTGTTAACAAGTGACACTTGTCACTTGATGAAGCATGTGACTCATTACAAGCAATGAATCAGCAGGTGATAATTATCTTATTCACTGATTAATCACAGCCCACATAAAATTACCATTTTACCCTTGAGGTCACAAATGACCATTTTGCCCCTGAACTTCCCAGACCCATAACTTTTTCAAACGAGCTCCGTTTTCGACGTGCCACCTGTCTACGGATTCAGCGTTCCGAGACCTACACAACGGTCCTCGAACAATGTGCAAAAAGTATTTTAAATAAAAAGTCAACTTTTAGCCATATTCCTCCAAGGGTAAAAACGTCATTTTCACATTATTTTAATATTTAACAAATTTTTTGGATTTTCGGGGCGTTACAATGCTATTTGATAATGAATTGTACCAGATTTCGTGCATTGAATTTGGAGGCGAATGGGATCATAACTGCGTCAATGGTCTGAATATTGCTTCGCGCTACCATGGCCCGTCCGACTTGTACAGACTTGTACACCATCACCAAGTTCCATGCTGACACCAAGAAGGTTGACAGAGTCTTCATGGTTCCTCCGCAGTTTCGTGAGATGAGCTGATTACTTAGTCCTCGCAGGTGCACGACTGGTGGGCGTCCTCCCTCGGACTTGATCAGAAGCTGGTTCAATGAGTTGAGGCATAGGAAGTAAGGAGTCCAATTAGTGTGCACATGCCAAGATGAGTTGGGCGCCCCTTCAGCGAAGGTGCTCAACCAGCCCGTGCCCCCAAGCAACGCTCCCCAGATCATGTCTTGCCCTTCGAGCCCAGCGGGATCATCCATCAAGCGCAAGTCTTCGGGCGAGCCTCAGAGAAGTCTGGTGAAGGGTTCAGTCAGGTCCCCGAAGAAGCTGAAGGTTGTTCATGCTCCTCCTGAAGTTCGGGTGGTGCCCCCTGCCCGGGTGTTGGCTGCACGCTCCCCTTCGAAGAGACCAACCGGTAAGGTCTTGGGCGCTGATCATGGAGGAGTCAGAGTTACTTCCGAGAAGGCGGGGAACTCTCAAATCTGCGAAGCCGAGATTCCCTTGAAGTGCGCTAAGAGTGGAGTAGCGCAGGAAGTTCATGACAAAGTCATCAAAGAGCTTGAGATTGCAAAGGCGGGGGCTCGTAAGCTTACGGGTATACTGCGTCTCCAGGTCAATATCCAAGTTGACCTCGAAAAACTCAAGTCTGAGCGCACCGTGCTTCAAGAATCTCACGCCCGACTTCAATGAAAAAATGAAGATTTGGAGAAGGAGGTGGGTTTGTTAGAAGCCAGTTTGGATGAATTGAGGAGTGTTCAAGCTGAGAAGTTGTTGGCGAAGAGTGAGCGGGATGTCGCTCTTGACGAGTCTGAGCTGGTGCGCGGATCTCTTTGAGACTCTCGGGAGAAGATTGGGCTCCTGGAGGCGGAGGCAGAGTGAGCCCGTGCTTAGATTGAATATTTGGTCTGAGCCGTACTCGCCTCCTTGCCCTCCCCATTCCTCACGTCAGAATGTAGAGGAGCTTAAAAATTATGTGGAGGACTTGAAGCTGAAGCTGTTCGCGGCGGGTTGCAGTGAGTCTGAGATGGAGACGCGCCTTGCTCGTGAATATGTTGAGGGGTATCTTGATTGTTAGAACAACATGTCCCCCAAGTACGTAATTCAGGAGGGAGACATTGAGGATGCGTCCCAGCGGGCTACAAACTTAGGGTAAGAAGTGCAACATGGAGAGGCGACCCCACCCGAGGTGCGAGGTACTACGTCGCAGAATTTCCCAGGGTAGTTAGATGATGACACTAGCCCAGACATTGGCGACCCGTTCTATGATGGGATTCCTGAGCTATCGAGCGAGGACTGGCCCATTTTCAACGTTCATTGGGTATAGAAGACGTGCTTTCAGACTTGCCCTAGGCTTGTAGTGGGGGCTTCTCCATTTTTATGTGCTTTATCAAATAAGTTATTGAGCAGTCGACTTGTGACTCGCCAACCTTTTCTTTTCTTTTGTTAGTTGAAGTGGTTGAGCAATCGATATGTGGTTTGCCAACCTAGCTTCTCAAAATTATCAATATGAAGTCTTACATTGTTTTCAACCAAATTTTGTACAATCTTAACCTTCATAGGCTTGTTTTGAGATATTGAAATTCGAGAGATGTCGAAATTTGAGCTTTGTAGAACCAAGTGCAACTTGGGTCGTGTGCTGTTCTGCGAGGGTGACCTTTGTGTATAGAAATGCTCGCTGGGAACTCGAAATAACTTGGAATTGAGTGAGGTTGATATGGTTGGAAAGCTGAGTTCCATACTTCTACTGCAGTCAAACTTGTTCCAAGGCGATCTGAATTGAGCTCTGTAGGACCGGTCGAATCTTGTGCTTGTGCGCTGTTACGTACAATTGACCTTCGTGTACTAAAACGTTCACTGGGAACTCTTCAAAACTCGAAATTGAGTGAGATTAACAGCGTTGGAAATTTTACTTCCATATCTTTCTAGTGGCGTAAATATTATTCTGAGATGATCCAAATTGAACTTTTTAGGACCAGACGAATCTCGTACTCGTGCGCTGGTTCGTGCAGTTGACCTTCGTGCACAAAAACGTTCGTTGTGAAGTCACAACTCGGAATTGAGTGAGATCAATGACGTTGGAAATCTGACTTCCGTATATTTTTAGGACCATCAAGCTCATGTCAAGGTGATCAAAATTGAACGATCTATAATCGAATGAATCGCGATCCCGTGCACTGAAATGCAAAATTGGACTTCGCATGTTAAAACATTTGCCCACTGTTTGTCATGGCCTGGTGGTTGCCCCTCTTGGTAGGGTTGGAAGCATTTTTTTAGTAGCTTTCTGACTCCAACAAGTCGAGATTTTGGATGGTTTCATGTGCTTCGTTGGGGTGGGCCTTGAGCGCTTCGCGTGGCGAAGACGTTGCGTGCTTTGCATGGTGAAGACTTAAGTGATCCGTGTGGCGAAGGCTTGAGTGCTTCGCGTGGCCAAGTCTTGAGTGCTTCGCATGGTGAAGGCTTGAGTGCTTTGCATGGCAAAGGTTTGATGTGCTTTGTGTGGAAAAGGCTTGATGTGCTTTGCGTGGTAAAAGCTTGAGTGCTTCGCGCGGCGAAGGCTTGATGTGCTTTGCGTGGAAAAGGCTTAATGTGCTTCACATGGTGAAGGCTTGAGTGCTTCGCGTTGCAAAGGCTTGATGTGCTTTTTGTGGAAAAGGCTTGATGTGCTTTGCATGGCAAAGGCTTGAGTGCTTCGCGAGGCGAAGGCTTGATGTGTTTCGCTTGGCAAAGGCTTGATGTGCTTCGCGTGGCGAAGGCTTGATGTGCTTTGCGTAGCAAAGGCTTGGTGTGCTTTTCTTGGCAAAGGCTTGGTGTGCTTTGCATGGCAAAGACTTTGTGTTTTCTAAACAAAAGTGTAGGCGATAAGAAAATTTCATTAGACGTTGAAAAAAAATATCTTGAATCTTATTGGAAGATACTATGTGAGCAAAGTAGGCATTGAGCTGAATTTTAACCACATATTTCGTGTATTTGATGATGACTTGGTCACTGATTCAGTTTCCCAGACGTAGTACTTCCGAAGGTGATGGACATTCAGTGCTCCGCTTACAAGTTTCCTGCCCATGGTCTCCAAGATGTAGCTTCATTTCCCGCCTACTTGGTGGATGCGGTAAAGACCTTCCCAGGGGGATTTGAGCTTTTGGGACCCAGGGTTTGGTGTTGCAAATATTTTCTTGAGGACCAGATCGCCAGAAAGAAATTAACGAATCTTTGTCTTCTTGTTGTAGAAACTTCTAACTTGATGCTGGTAATTGCAGATGTGTTTAACGACTTGTTCCCTCAACTCCTCGCTTAAGTCAAGAGATGTTCTTAAGGCCACAGAGTTGACGGTTGGATCGTCGAGCTCCATGAAAGGTGTCGGAACTATAACGTGTGGCAGGATGACATCGTTGGTTCCGAATGCAAGTGTAAATGGGGACTCGCGTATCGCTCGTCGTGGGGTCGTCTAGTAGGCCCAAAGTACACCGTCTAGCTCTTCCTTTCATAGTCCTTTCTTGTCGTTGATCCTCTTCTTGATGCAATCAAGGATGGTCTTATTTGAAGCTTCGGCATGACCATTGCCCTGAGGGTAATATGCAGTGGAGGTGAAATGCTTTATTTTCCATGATTCGAAGAACTCCTTGGTTGATGCGCTAGTGAATTGTGTTCAATTTTCGGTTAATATGACTTTCGGTATTCCAAATCGACAGATGATTTGGCTCCAGATGAATTTTTGCACATCCAATTGAGTGATGGTTGCTAACGCTCTGGCTTCCACCCACTTGGTAAAGTAATCGGTGGAGACAATCAGGTACTTCTTATTTGGTGTCGGCGTAGTCGGCAATGGTTCGACAATGTCAATGCCCCACTGTACGAATGGCCACGGGCTAACCAGAGAGTGCAACTCTTCAGGAGGTGCCAGGTGGTTGGGCTTATACCTTTGGCACTTATTGCATGCTAGGCATATCTGAGTGCATCTTGATTCAATGTTCGCTAGTAGAATCTTGCGCTAAGCGACTTTTGTGCGAGCGATCTTCCTTCGGAGTGGTTTCCACATTGCCCCTCGTGAATCTCGGACAAGACCTTCAATGTTTCGGGGTGCCTTAAGCATTGTAACTTTGTCCCTGTGAAGCTCCGACGAAAAAGTTGGTCGTTGTCGATGTAGTATCGTGCATCCTTCATTTGAATGTTACGAGATTCTAGTCGATTGTCTGATAGGGTGCCATTCACTAAGTAGTTGACGAGAGGGTCTTGCCAACTTGGAGCGAGGTCAACTTCCCTCACTTCAACTTCCTTCATGTCAATGCTACGTTGCTCTAGATACTCAATCGGGATCGAGCGTCTGAAGCGATAATCAAGTGCCGATGATAAGTTTGCAAGTGCGTCGGCTTGTGCATTTTAGCTCTGGGGAGCTGGTGAAAGGTGAAGATTGTGAAGAAAGCGAGTAGCTTTTGTACCTTATTGTTGTATTGAAGCATCCTCGCATCCCTTGCAGCATACTCCCCGATGGATTGGTTGGTGATCAACTGAGAGTTAGAGTGCACAACGATCTTCTTAATTCCTAGTTCTTTTACAAGGCCTAGGCCGAAAATCAATGCCTCGTATTCTGCTTCGTTGTTGGAGGCTTTGAATCCTAACTAGACTGCTTGCTCCATCATCGAACCATATGGGGTTATAAGGACGATGCCTGCTCTTGCGCCTCGTTGATTTGACGAACCATCCACAAAAAGCTTCCAAAGTGGGTCGGTCGTGGAGGGGCGCGATGAGGATTATCTGGGCGCTTGTTCCTACTATGGAGGAAGCTTGGCCGTGTGGGAGATTTTCTCTAGTTATATGCATCGACTTTCTTCTGGTGATGCTGGCGTGAACTCCACAATGAAGTCTGCTAGGGCTTGGCCTTTTATCGCAGTCCTTGGGTGATAAAGCATGTCTTGTTGACTAAGCTCTATTGCCCACTTCATGACCATTGTTGAGGCGTCAGGTGCATGGAGGAGTGACTACAGGGGATACTCCGTCATGAAGATCACTCGGTGGGCTTGAAAATAGGGCCTCAGCTTCTTAGTGGTAACCAGTAGTGCCAGAATTAGCTTCTTGAGCTTTGGATATCGTGTTTCAACGTCGATGAAAGCCTTTGATATGTATAATACTGGGAGTTGGACTCTGTTTTCTTCCCTGATTAGCGCGGAACTTACGGCCACGTCAGAAACTCCCAAGTAGAGGAACAGGTCTTCGTTGTCCTTCGGCTTTGACAGCAATGACGGAGATGCCAAGTAGCTTTTAAGATCTTGGAAGGCCTTCTCGCACTTCTCATCCCATTTCTCCTTGGATGCTCTCTTCATCGCTTGGAAGAAAAGTCGACATCGATCTGTAGCCTTGGAAAAAAATCAATTTTGAGCAGCTGCGCGACCTATGAGACTCTGTATCTCCTTCAGACTTGATGGTGACTTCATGTCCTAGATTGCTATGATCTGCTTCGGGTTTACCACGATTCCTCGCTGGGTTACATGGTACCCCAGGAATTTTCCGGCAGCCACCCCAAAGGTACACTTGAGAGGGTTAAGCTTCATCTTGTATTTCCTTAGCAACTCGAAAGTTTGTTTCAAGTTTGCGATATGGTCACCACACTTCTCCCCCTTGATCATGATGTCGTCGACATAGACCTCCATCGACTTCCCGATAAGATCCTTGAATATACGATTGACACGTCGCTAATAGGTAGCGCCTGTGTTCTTGAAGCCAAAAGGCATGACCTTATAGCAGTAAACTCCTCTTTCGAATATGAAAGCCGTCTTGTCTTTGTCGCTTTCATGCATGAATATCTGGTTGTAGCTGAGTATGCGTCAAGGATGCTAAGATGCTCGTTGCCAGCTGTGGAGTCCACCAGGAGGCCGATCCTCGGTAGGGGATAGTTGTCTTTGGGGCATTCCAGGTTGAGGTCTATGTAGTCAACGTAAACTCTCCATCGCTCTTCCTCTTTCTTTTTCACGAGTACGACGTTGGCTAGCCATTCTGAGTACGGGACTTCCTCAATGGAGCCAGCTTTGAGTAGCTTGTCGATTTCAGCCTGAATGATTGCGACTTTCTCTGGGGAGAAGTTTCACTTTCTCTGTATGATTGGCTTGTAGCTTAGGTTAACGTGCAACATGTGGCAAGAGAATGTGAGATCTATCGCTGGGATGTTCAACGGCGTCCATGCAAATACATCTTTGTGCTCGCGTAAGAACAAAGTGAGTTCTTCATTTTCTTCGGGGTTTAGGCGCACCCCAATGCGTGCATACCTCTCTAGAAAATGCCGGTCAATTTGTATGAGGGTGACATCGTCTTCTAGCTGCCATCCTCAGGCGAAGGAGGCTCTTCACGGATGTCGGGATCTTGACCCGTTGTTGGTTGCTATGCGGAAGCTGAAGGTGTGGGTTTGCCCATGGTGGCCTCGACTGTTTGGGGGACGAATTCTGCTACCTTGATTTCTTTTAGCCCATCAATGAGGCATTTGCGCGCCATGACTTGATCTTCTTTTATTTCTCCCACTCCTCCTCCAGGAATTGGGAACCGGTTTTTTGGTACAAGCTCGAGGTGTTGGCTAGTATCTTGTGCATCCACGGCCTCCCTAGTATGCCATTGTAAGGTGAGTACTCGTCAAGGACGTAGAAAATCTGTTTTGAGACAACAGGGGGGAGGGGGGGAGTGGACATCGAGCTGGATCGTGCCGATGGACATACTCGTCGACCCGTTGAAGTCTCTTAACGAGACCTTTTTCCCCGTCGTGAAAGATTCATGTCCCATCTTTCGGACTGCTTTAATGTTGAGGATGTTTGCAGCACTTCCCTCATCCATATGAATCCGGTTGACCTGCGCATTGGCGATCTGGATTGAGATGACGAGGGCGTCGTCATGTGGCCAATCAAGCCCGACCTTGTCCTGAGCGAAGAAACCAATGATCGGGTCATCAGTTCCTTGAGCTGCAGTGACATGCGAGATTTGGGTCATAGCAAGAGCCTCACGGATTTTCCTCTTCCTTTGCTTCCTAGTTGTTCCCTGCAACTTGGACTCATTAATGATGGTGTCCACGCGAATCAACTTTTGTGTGGGCTTCTGGGGGTCTTTGTCTCCGAGACGTTCTGTTGCCTTTTTCCTGATGTACTCGGTGCAATATTCTTCCTTAAAGAGGTCCCAGAGGTACCTTTTGAAGGTCTAGCATGAGTTTATGTCATACCCATAGCAATTGTGGTAGGCACACCACTTTGTCTTGTCGGCCCTCTCCTAGTCGCCTTTGACGGGAGCTGGTCTTTTGAACCACGACTTGTTTTTATCTGATTTTATATCTGGAAGACGGGTACTGAAACTTAGTGTTCGGCCTTGTACTAGCAAACGTATTGGATGACAGGTTCCCTTTGTGCTTGTTGGCCTTCCCGACTGAGTTCCTGTGGTGGGCGTTGTCTTTAGGCTGCGCAAACACCTTTGTGGGATGCCCACATTCCTCGATGTGGTTGATGGCATGCGTGGTGTTTTTCTCGTCTTCCCAGCATGCATGCGTTCTGCTAAGGAAAACTTCTTAGTGAGACTTTGGGTGTTGTTCATGAAGATGTCTCCATAGAGCTGGCTCTCCCGCGGTAGGCCTTGCTTGAATGCCATGGCTGCGACGAGATCGCTGCATCCTGTGATGCGGGATTTTTCTTCGCAATACCTCCAGATGTATTGCCGCAAGGTTTCTTTAGACCTCTTTTGGATGGTGAAGATATGGTCATCCTTGACTTCGACGGTGCGAAGCTGCGAGTACTTCTTCACGAAGGCAAGGGCTAATTCCTCGAAAGAAGCGATTGATCTCCGAGGGAGATGGTTGAACCATGTCGTCGCCTGATCTTGTAGCAAGGTTTAGAAAACTTTGCACATGAGTGCGTCGTTGTGCCTATGAGGTACCATGACCCCCCGATAGTAATTGATGTGCTTTATTGGATCAGAGGTTCCCTTGTACTGATTGAAGTTGGGAGTTGAAAACCGTTGCTGGAACGGCTCCTCCTCAATGTCCATCACGAATGGTGAAGATGATGACGTATGAATCTGACGCCAAAGGTCATCTTCCAAGTCTCCGTAGTGTTGAACTCCCTGGAGGCGCCGATCTAGCATCCTTCGAACGTCTTCAGCGTGCAATGGTCCTTCGTAACGGGGGTTCCCACGCCGGGTCAAATGGCGTCAACTTCCTCGAGTTGCAGCGGACTTGGCTCTTGAGCGTGCTTGCGGGTAAGTCTCGTCTTCTTCACTGTGATCATCCATGACTTTTGAGTCACAACGGATTTGTCCATCCGAGTGGGTGCGTGACGCATGGGAAACTGTTTGCTGCCGTCGGCTATCGTGTGGGTACTCAATGAGTGAAAGTGCCCTAGTGCGTCCTTCGAGTCCTTCTCGAGCCGAAGGCCTCGGTCGATCTTGGCCTCCTGCTCTGGGGGTGCAGCTTTCTTCCCCTGAGTCGTTTAGCGATGTGTCTCGGGAAATTGTCTAGTAGTGGTCATCTCTTTACCGGCGCGTCTCGGGACGTCCCTTGATGCCTTGCGAGGTTCATTGCATTTCTCGGAGGTTCTGGATGTCTCGATGTCCCCAACAGCCGTTGCAGGAGCTCTGATTGGGCCTGGACTTAGTTGCTCAACTGCTCGACCTGCTGTGTCGATCAAAGTTGCTGAGGTGACCCCCTAGGTGCTTGCTCGTGACGAGTAGCACGTCGAGGCGCACGTCGCGCGCCTTCAGACAGATGCGAAAAACCATGTCTCCATGGTACCTGGGTGTTGTCCTGCGAGTTGCGCAGGGCGTACAAGTGCCTCCTTAGGTCCAAGTCGGCAAGGAACTGATTCAAGGCTTTCAGAGATGTTTCTCCGGCCAACAGCCTGTCTGTTTGTTGAAAAAACGTCGCGCATGCCCCCGTCGCATATGGGAGGGGAGAGAGAGGGGGGGGGGGGGGGGGGTTCATGGTAGCAGCAGCCACAGGGAACGTTCCAAAATTGAACTTAGGTGTCCAATCCGGCCTTCCGAATGGTAGGTGAATTGATGCGTGGCGCGGGCCGTGTAAGCAACGGGAAAATGGTTCTTCTGGAATTTCTGGGAGGGGTTCGCTCACAGTAGCAATCACAGCAACAGATGCGGCAGCCTCGGATGCTCGTGTGGATCGGCATGTTCTGGTCATGTGAAGAAAGGTAAGTGTCGAAGGTGTGATGATGGAGTTTTTCAAGGAAAAACTAAAGAGCAAGCTTTGAGTATTTCTCAAATCGTCTCTCAATGAAAGCACCAGTTGTTGATTCAAAAATAGTCTGGTTCTGTGAAATTCGTTCTTGATCCCTACACACAATAACGAAAATCAAATGGGGTTAAGGTTGAATCCCAGGTGGGTGGTTCAACCGTAAACACTTCGATGCTTAAGTCAGTTTTCTGAGAGAATAAACCGACAGAGTGTTTGCAGAAGTTTTTATTGCCTTTAGAAGTGAGATGAGACCTTATATTTATAATGAAGCCTTAAGGGTCACCGGAGCGTTTGATTGATTGAAGGAGAAAGTGTTAAATAAGTGATTGTACCGAGTGTAATCACTTATTTATTAATGAATAAATAATTCGTTAGGAAGTTATTTATTGTCGGCATTGATCTGATTAATTAATACATTTAGCTGGTAAATATATTGAATTAATGCGAAGATCGTAACATGTCGATGTCGATTTTACCAAGGGTGATATTGGCATTATGGGAATTGTTGCCCACGTGGTAGCTCCAAAATATCCCGGTAGTTTATGGTTCCACAAGAATATATAATATTTTAATAATAAATTAAAAATACAAAATAAATATTAACTAAATTGTAATAGCTTAACGACAAGTAATGATAAATATTTTTAATGATCAGGTTCGTTTTTTGTTGAAAGGATCTAAAATATACAAAATTTCATTGATATTTTTAGTATATAAAATATACTATTATAGGTCTTAAAATATAATAGTATATTTTATTTCATATTTCTTATATATTTTTTTGCTAAGAATATACAAAGTTTAATTGATAAAATAAAGATTCAAAATAAAGATAAGATAGATTGAAATAGCTTGACGACAAAAATAATGGTAAATATCTTCGGTTTTATCGAAATGATCTAGAGAAAATAACACAAATAATAATATAATTTGAATCCCAAAGTATTATCAAAGTCATTACTGGCCAAAGACCTAATTTTTGCAATCCCACAAAAAAACCTAACACCAACTCGAAATAAGAGCCGCTTACACAAAAAAAAAGAGTACAAATGAGTCACTTCCACCGTAGTCATTGCCAATCACTTATGTTATTACCATTTCCATGAAATTCCAAAGATGACTAAGATGTTGTCAAAACCCAACCATATCGTAGATGTTCACCACCACAATGGAGGACCATATTTGTTTGATCAAAACCCACAGGTCGCATCACGAATTAAAACTCTATGAAAGCAAGTTAGACTTCTGAAAAACAAGAGCCTCACTAGCAACCTGACCTGTCGGGAGGGCGAAACCCATTACTCACCATGATGTTAAAGAGAAAGAAGCTTGAATATGAACAAATTACATTGTAATCAATACTACGAATGATTGGATTATCTGATTTATTCACTACATCTCTATAGGTAACAACAAGAAGCCCTGAGTGGCGGAGACACAAGAGAGCGATGAAGGCAGGCGGTTTTCCCACACGCTACCACGCACGTCCACTCGAAGGGATTACTGGGTGCTGACTCAGCCTGCCACATGGCAATACGTGACCTGAAAAGTATGATAGATTGCACACGTGGCCTGACAAGTCTAATAGATTACAGATGTTGCTTGACACGTGGCTCCACGTGGTGACACATGGCTCCACGTGGTGACACATGGCATAACACATGGTATGACACGTGACACAACGTCAGCTGCCACATTAGCATGGTCTTCAACCTCAATTCGGGTTGACCCATGGGTCTACAACCGGGTTTCGACCTGAATCCCAAATTCAACCAATTTCGACCTAATTTTCCAGTCCAATTCAACTAAAACGATCCTAATTTAACAAGAAACACATTTTTGTGTTCAATTCACAAAACCATTATCTCAAAATCGTGGAATTCCGATCCAAAAATTACGGTTAACGTCGAACACCGTTCTTAGCTTGTTCTGGGTAATTTTGCTTCAGTTCTTCAATGTTTCAACTCGCTTAGGTTTCAGGAAGAGGTCTACAACTTCAATTCGATTACTTAGGGTCCAAAACTCAGAGTTTGATTTCAAGGCTTTTGGAAATTTCTGGGTTTTTCGGGTTTAAAGTTCTTTAACCTCTTAGTTCCTTTCTATTTATTTTTCTTCCTTTTCTCGTTTTTTTCTTATTTGTTCTTCTATGTACCTCTGGTTTCGCAGATTAGAAAAGATCAAAGGGAGTTGTTTAGTTTTGGTTTTGAACACACCCATAACACACGACCATCTCAAGGCGGTTAGTGTCACTACTCAATTCCAGATGGTGACACATGTTACCATCTTTCACAGCCATCACCAACAACCAAACAAAAAAAATGACCAAACTGCCCCTTAATGTTCTTAACCAATTCAGGCTCGTAACGAATTCGTCCAATCTCCGATTTCGACATGTCGCCTATCTACGGACTCAAAACTCCGAGACCTATACAACAGTTCTAAAAAACTGTATGAAACATAGTCTGAATAAGAGTCAAACTTTGACTAGGCATAATGGGTAAAATAGCCAATATACACTCCAAACTTCCAAAATTACATTTATCGAATTTTCAGACTGTTATATTTGATTTAATGAAAAATGATTATAATATGCTGAATATAATTCTTAATAATTAATTTATTATGTGACGTGCAATTTAACTTACATCTTTTATTCTAAATTGCAATAAAATTGCGTATAAAAATGAATCCTATAATTTTTGGGTGATGAGGCGGTTGTTATCTATCCAATCATTTATATTAATTTTTGTATATCTAATCTATTTGGGGAGCCATTTTGTCAAAATCATATGTGTGTGGAATTTTCCAAAACATTTCCTCCACCTTCAATCGTCAAGTAGTCAACAGTAAAATTAGGAAATAATTGGTACGGTTTCTAATTTCTAATACCCGGATTAATTAAGTTTCTCTTTATAAATTATAATCACGAGGTTTCTTAAAACAAAAGTTTTACAATTTATATTTATATTAAAAGACGAACAAAACTTATTTGTACATGACTTTCTAGTTATTAATATTTGATTAGTGGCATTTGTTATTAATTGGCCCTAATTTAACAGCATAATTTGACAAATGTGCGATTTTATTATAAAAAATTAGTGGAAATAGGACCGTTCATTATATATTATATTATTATTTTATATATTTTTTTAAAGTGAAATTTTTTAACAGATTAATTTTTATTTATTGTGTATGAATTTAACTCTCATAAAAGGTAATGCATATTAAAAGCGTTCATCATCTAATTACATAAAGATAATATATTTTTACGAAGAATTCGACATCTAATCATAATTGACCTATATTTTTATGAATCTGCAGATTGTTGGAAAATAAAAAAAAACGTAAGATAGAAAACTGAGCACATAAATATTATAAAGAGTAATGTTAAGCATTCTAAAATCTTTGTACCAAATGATTCCCAAAATGATGAGACATGGTGCATGTCATCACGGCCTAATTAAGCAAATTTCAATTATGATTATGATTTAATTAATTAATTTTTTGAATTAGATAAACAACTGGATTAATTAAATTTTCTTAATTTTATTTCGCTAACTTTTTTTATTAATCGAAATCCAACTCGGAAATTACCTGATTAAATTTTCATTATGTGCTGCGTGGCAAATCATTTAGGTTCTAATTTGGTGCTCATATTTAGTAAGAGTATGTATAGTAGAGTAGTCAAATTTAAATTTTGGATAAACTTAATTAAAAATTTATTCAAAAAAATCAAAATAGACTTGCAGCATATTAAACAAATTAACATAAAATTTAATTTTTCTATTGGAACTAGCGCCGCTAGCTATTTCTTAATCTAATTTATCTCTCCTCACTCTTTCATCCCCTTCATCCTTTTTTTTTTCTCCAACTTTCTTTTGCTTTTTCAAAACTGATCATAATTTGCGTTCACAAACTTTTAAATTTTTATGGATTATCGAAAAATTCAAAGAAAATAAAATGAATTCCAAATTTTTTTTTGGTGTCATTAATTGACTCAGACTTTTCATATAGAGTTGTGAAAATTTTGATTCTTTCTGGTATTTAGGAAATGGAGGTTTTATATTTAGTAGTTTTCAGGTGACTGTCGGAAAGACCGAATTGCCACAAACAGAGTTTGAATATGATAATTTTAACATAGTCAACAATTAGGAGAAATAAATGACGAAAACTTAGAAGTTCTACGGTGGTAACATTGAGTAAAATGATGCTTCTTACTTCTAGGAGGCGAAAAATATCTTTCGTCATAAATATCATCTCTCAAACAAGGACTCGAAGCTTATGGTTAACTCTCATTTTCTCTTGAGATAATGCTACTTATGCAGTTTTAGTTAGTGTTTAACTCTGAATTTGTTCTATCCAATTTCACTGTTAAAACGAACATATCTATTTAAATCGTTAAAAAAACTAGTTATATATACTGAATTGTCTGAATTATGGGTTGGATGGATTTTGCACTCAAAATAGACATATTTATCTAAACCGTTAAAACTAGCCTTTGTATAAAAAATATGTTTTTAAATTTGCTAAAAATATAAAGAGTGATTTTAGTGGTTGTAAAAAATTAGCTAATTATTAATAATTTATATGTTATTTTAAGTTAAATTTACCTAAAATTTTAATTCTTAAATACTCTAAATCTACTATTACGCGTCACTTGTGTACAAGTCAATAGAAGTGAGATGCAATGCATGTGACTATACTGGATTTGTCGTTATCCAATCATACAACAACAAATGATTGTAACAGGATACCTAATTACTATTAATAAAGGAAAAGGAAATGGTGAAAAGTAATAAATGATTGTATTTACCAAATATACAAGGAAAATTAAAATACATGGTTTTTTTTACGGTGAATTAAAATACATCGTAGTGTGCCCAATAAATAATATAGGGAAAGAAAAAAAAATATTAAATAATGTTATTCATTCACAAAATATAGGAAAAGAAAAAAATATAGGGAAAGAAAAATATTAAATTCTATTTATCAAAACAATAATTTTTTTATTCAAAAAAGATGAATTTAAATCAAACTAAAATACAATTAAATCAATTTCCCACGAATTTATGGTATTTAGACTTTTATCTATTAATTATATATAAAAATATGTGATCTTCAAACCAATATATATATATATATATATGATCTTAAAAATTAAAATAATTTTTTTTTGCAAATTATATAAAAGAATTTAAATAATTACAGAAACTTGATAACATAACAGACGCAACGAACATGTAGGAAGTCTAATTATAATATAAAAAGAAAAAAAAATAGATACATTACCTAATTATAATACGATAATACGTAATAATTTATCGAAATTAATACAAAATATATAGGAAGTCTAATTATAATATAGAAAAATAAAATAGAGACATTACCTCGTCATAATAATAGGATAACATGTAATAATTCCTCGGAATTGATTGTATTATTGTTGTAAAGTGTTTGTGCATAGTAGAAGAAGGGTAGACGACAACGGAACGCACCTTCCTACGCATTTTGTAGGGGTTGGATGTCAAAGAAGCACTACTTCTCTTTCTGTCACGCCATTCTATTCTATTTTGCCCTTTTTCTCTGTGAACAAACAAACTTCTTATTCTCTCTCTCCGAGCAGGGTTGGTGGATTGAAGGAATAAATGTGAAGTTTAAAAATAATAATTCTTAAAAATTGTGTCTTTTCTCTTTGAAGACTCTGATCCTCATCTTCAGACTCTCGCAAGTAAGTCCTCTCCAGGACAACTTATGCCATTTTTTTTTCCCACCACATCTTCTCTTTCTTCACCATTTTCTTTTTTTATCACTGATATCCATCCTTTTCTTTTGCATTACTGATATCCATCCTTTTTTGTATCTAATTCCACGCTCACATTGTTTGAGTTCTGGGCAAAAACCCAATTCAAACTCATGCTATTTTTACCTGTTTTTGCTCAGATTGTTTTGCAGAAACTGTGCCAAATATTGGTCCTTTTTTGCATAATCTTACGTTTTCTTCGTTTTCAGCTTAATTCACAATTTGTTCTTTGGAAAATTGGGATAAAGCCATGTTGCCAGCTCAAATTGAGCCGACATTGCCTGAATCATCGTCTGCAAGCTCCCCCTCCGTTCCCAAGAGATCTGAGGATGAGAATATTCGTTTCAAAGACCTTAGAGGCGTGCAATGGCGCATAAATCTTGGTATTTTGCCTTCTTCCTCTTCTTCCATTGACGATCTTCGTCGGGTCACAGCTGATTGTAGAAGGAGGTACCTTTAGCTTGTCTCTTTACAATTCCTGTAGCTTTTTATAGATGGGAGGCTGCATTGGCATCCTTTTGATTTTTTTTATTTTTTATTTTTTAGCTGGATGGTGTCAATTTGATGATCTATTTGGTTTTGTTTTAAGTTTTGGCCCGATGTAATGATTTTGTTCATGGGTTTTGCTAGAGTAATCGTATTTGGTTAATGATTGATAAAGTCCGTCGCTGGAGATTTTAACGGTAGCTCTTGTAAGATGAAAAATTCGTAAAGGGTTTATAAGATATGGTTTCCATGATTGAGTTAATTGTATGTATTTTGATAATTTGTTGCTTATGGACTGTAAACTGTTTTGGAAGCAGGAAACTGTCAAGAGGTCTTATACAACTGCAATTATGTTTCTTATATCTTCGTGATGAGTTCTGTTGATTGATCCAAGTGTTGATATGAATTATGAATTGAAGATCACTGAATGTGATCAAATCTTAAATCTGTTTGGGCATGGGAATATTGGATTGCAAGTTTTTGGTGGTAATTTTCATGTTTGTTTATTCTGTGCTAAGTTTACCTTCGGTCACTGTTAGATATGCTGGATTGAGAAGACGCCTTCTGATTGATCCACATCCCCCAAAGGATGGTAGAAGTTCCCCTGATCTTGCCATGGACAATCCACTGTCACAAAACCCAGGTAAACTGACTACTCCTTCTATGTACTTATGTGAAGTATATGAGCTCCAGAGAAATACCGAGAGAACACGTGCGAGATTGTGAACTAGTTAATTTGCTAATATATGCCCAATCCTATAATTTTCTTGAGATTGATTTTCCTTGTATTATGTTTGCAGTGTTGTTTCACTATTTATTATTAGCTTTCATTGTGTTCCTGTTTTGTTGAAACGTGAAATGAAAAAAGTTGGATTTGTGCGCCATGGTTTGCCTCATTAGTACATATCTGTCTCTGATGCAACTACTAATCTACGTTGTATATATTGTGAATTATATGTGCAGATAGCACATGGGGTCGCTTTTTCCGGAGTGCTGAGCTGGAGAAAATGGTTGACCAGGACTTATCACGCTTATACCCAGAACACGGGAGCTACTTCCAAACACCAGGATGCCAAGGCATGTTGAGAAGAATCTTGTTATTGTGGTGCCTTAGACATTCAGATTGCGGTTACAGACAAGGTATATATAGTAATTATTTTAGTTTAAATGTTGTTTTATTAAAGTAACTTTTGAATGAGTTTTGAGAAAAGAGATCTAAAATTGTCTTTCTTCTCAAAGTCATTTCGTTTACTTGTGTGATACTTCAATTCCTGCTCAAAGAGCTGGGATTTTAGAGTACCCTGTCTCATTATATGTTTATAGGAATGGGTGAATGGAAGTTGCAGGCTTGCAGCATTCATTTTAGATACATGCACACTAGACAAGGTCCCACGCTACATTGCTTGCATCAGGGTAGAACCTGTTTTCTTGGTTAAAAAAAGACATGGAGTTGATCTGAAATCTTATATTTTAAAGCATAATATGGTTATTATTGGACCATATTCTGATTGCGTAAATCAAACGCTACTAGTCCAAAAATTACTAGTACTCATCCTTTAGTATATTTTTTTAAATATAGAAATTGTTACACAGAAAGATTCTTGCTATCCAGTTGTTAGCCAGTCATTTCTTATCTGTGATTTGACTCCTGTTGCGGCAAGTAGAGCTTTATTTGATTTTATTCTCCAATTTCTGTGACCTTGGCATGCTGGGATATTAAACTTGTCCAATGTGATCAACAAGTTGATATTCTATGGCCTGTTTGGTAATTGTGTCCTTTTTTCTTTCTTTGTTTTAATAAAAGAGATATCAGGGAAATCGAGGTGAGAAAGAGATTTGAAAGATTTGGCTCCTCCTAGAAATTCCAACTCTTTTGCTCTCTTTTCATTGTAGGAATGCATGAGCTTTTGGCTCCTCTGTTGTATGTTCTTCATTCTGATGTGGAGCGTCTATCTCAAGTGCGAAGCCTGTATGAAGATCACTTCACTGATAAATTTGATGGTCTTTCATTTCATGAAAATGATCTTACTTATAATTTTGAGTTCAAAAAGTTTACTGATTCCATGGAAGACGAGAGTGGTTCACTGGGAAATGCATTAAAAGATAAAACTCTTGATGAGCTTGATCCTGAGATACAAACCATTGTAATGCTTAGTGATGCTTATGGCGCTGAAGGTGAATTGGGTATTGTCTTGTCTGAGAAATTTATGGAACATGATGCTTACTGTATGTTTGATGCTTTAATGAATGGAGGGGATGGATCAGTGTCTATGGCAGAATTCTTCTCTCCCTCCCCTGCTGTTGGATCTCATACTAGCTTACCTCCTGTCATTGAAGCATCTGCTGCACTGTATCATTTACTGTCTCTTGTTGATTCATCTCTACATAGCCACCTTGTCGAGCTTGGTGTTGAACCTCAGTATTTTGCACTCCGCTGGTTACGGGTTTTATTTGGACGAGAATTTTCACTGGCAGATCTATTGATAATTTGGGATGAGATATTTGCATCTGACAATAGTAAATCAGAAAAAAGTTCTGAAGATGATGCAGCATCCAGCTTTGGCATCCTTAGTTCATCTCGAGGAGCATTTATATCGGCCATGGCAGTTTCAATGTTACTTTATTTGAGATCTTCCCTTCTTGCCACTGAGAATGCTACTGTATGTCTTCAGAAATTATTAAATTTTCCTGAGAAAATAGATTTGAAGAAACTGATACAAAAGGCAAGGTCCTTGCAGGATCTTGCTTTGAAGAACAATAGCTCTTCAGCACTGTTTTCATATATTGGACCTTATGAGCATAGTACATCAATGCATGTTAGAGGTCATAGCCTTTCATTTGATTCTATTTCTCCGAAAACACCATTAAATCTGGTACGTGAAAGCTACTGGGAAGAGAAGTGGAGAGTTCTGCACAGGGAAGAAGAACTTAGGCAAGATGATTTGCAGAAACAGGTTCCATCCCAGAAGAAGCGATGGACAGAAAGGGTAAAGTTGAGCTTATCTAGAACAGAATCTGAGCCATCTCCATCAAAATCTGAGAATGGAAAAAAGAACCCCCGGATTTCTATTAGGCGGAGGTTGCTGCAAGATCTTTCTCGAGAACTCAGCTTAGAGGAAGATATTGAGAAACTGGACTCTCATGAAGGCAGTGTCTCTCCAGAAGTTGAGGTCAATAAAGAAGATGGTTTCAGTAAGGACCTTACTTCTTCCACCGAGAACAGATGTTTGAATGGAAATCCGGTCAGTGAAGAAAATTCATCCGTTTGCTCAGAGCCAACAAGTCGTATTGAGGCTAATGATCATGAACCTGACTCTGAGAAAAGTAGTGTCGCATCAAATTTGTCTGTAGATCAAAATGATGACAATTCACAGGATGTATCGGAAGACCTACCTCTTTCGGTTTCTGTTCCTCCTAGTAGCGTCTCTCAAACATCTGAGTGCAACAATAATTCAACGGGAAATTCAGTGACAGGAAAGGAACGAAAGCTTCTTTCTGGTAAATTCCCGAGGTTTTGGAAGTTCGGATGGAATGCAGCTGGTGAAGGGACATCCGAGAAAGGACAGAATGCCCTTGAGCCTACAAATTCTTCCAGTTGTGAAGGTAATCAGATTCAGAACACAACAAGCTCTTCTGTGGCTGAGGGAACCTGCAGTTCTTTAGTTAGCTACAAAGGAGAAGCTGTTGACCAGCATGTGATGGGTACTTTAAGGAATCTCGGGCAGTCTATGCTGGAACACATTCAGGTAATATTTCTTGTTTTGGCTTGTCTCAAAGGATGTGAACTGCAATGTTTTTTTTTTTTTTCCATCCTCAAACCTAAATGCTTCTCCATAGGAACGAAAGTACACTATTGATGTTATTTATTCTAGGAATTGCATTTTAATTCTTAAAGAGGAAGGCAGCCCAGAAAAATGGTATTAGTATGGTATATCAATAATCACGAATTGATAACTATCTGGGATTCACTAGTGACATAATAATATTAGGTTCCCTTTGTTTTAGGAGGGATTTTGATTTCATAATAAGGCTAAAACTAGTTGTTGTTCAGATATTACATTGTAGGTGTACTAGGATTTGAATAAGTAGAAAAGTGAAGTAAGCAAATGGATTTCAAATGACTTGTGCATATAGTCATTTCAAATCCCTATAAATATTATTACATCTAGTTATTTCAATCCATTTGATCTTGTGGTTTCTAGTTTTTGTAGCAAATTTAGCCTTGTTATCAAATCCAAATCCCTAAAACAATTGGAGCCTTATTGGATTCCTTGCAACCAGTGTCTTCTAAAGTTGGTTCTGAGTGCACTTATAGGCGGCAAAACCAGTTGCTTCCAACGACACTTTCCAATGCTTAGCATATTTGATATTCTATCTTCATTATTCTGACTCTTTTAAGTTACAATCTCTGGCAGGTGATCGAGTCTGTTTGCCAGCAAGATCGGGGTGTTCAGGTTGGGTCGTTGGAGAACTTTTCTAAGAATACTTTAGTCGGGAAAGGACAAGTTACAGCCATTACAGCTTTGAAGGAGCTTCGGAAGATCAGCAATCTTTTATCAGAGATGTGAGGTTTGCGTTATTTATAGTTTACCTTCCTGTACATACATTTTGTAATTAATCTATTCATTTAGTGCCAAAATAAATTCAGTTGTATCCACATCTCTTGTTTTGGTATCTGAGTTTTGGCAGTGGCAGAGAGATGTGTAAATATGAGTTTCTGTTATGAATCTGAAATGTATTAGAGTGCAGTTTTCTTGAATTTGGCTATACACGACTCCACTTCTCTGCGTCCAGATAATGATTACAGGAGTGATCAAGGAATTCTTTGCCAAGCCAAAATAAAAACCCTAACGATGTGCCTTCAGCACTCGAAAACCATGAAACCGACCCCATGGAACACATGGAATCACTTCTACTGGACCCACTGAGAATGATTGTGATCTAGTTTCAATGAAACACATGGATCACTTCTAGCGGACTCGTTGAAAATGTTTGTGAGCTAGTTCATAGCCTAAATGGAGCTTGCCCAAGATGGCAGAAATAAAATCTTTGACTTTGGAAGGTGGAATTCTCAATTAGAAAGCAAAAATGCGTCCGCCGATTTTTTTATTCATTTTAGTTCATCGTTGATTGATTTCTTCTGAGCTTTGCTAGTTTGAGGACGTTGACAATGGAATGCGGTAGCTAAATTTTCCTTCAAGAACTTCGACAAGCTCGAAATAGAAAATATGGATCAGTAAAACCCATGTATAAAGTAGACACGCACCATCCGAAAAAGTCTTTCAAGCTCCACACAATTGTTTCAATAGACCATTCCCTTGGCAACTTATGATTTAGTCTAGGTTATGAAAACCCGGGAGAAGTGAAGTGATGAAGCCGAAAACAATCATCTGAATCTCTTTAACAATTCCCCACCATTGGTTACCACCATTGGCTCCATCCGGTGCTACTACATTCTCATTCTCAACAGCCTGATTTGCATCAGGTGCTGGCACATTCCCGTTCTCAGCTCCTGGCTGTCCATCTGCCATTAATTGTAGGAAACGATATTGTAACTTTTAGTAAAGAAAATCATTTGGCATAAATAAAGAATGGAGCATGACATGGTCTGCTGACATACGGGAACAAGAAAACACGATATCATGGGAGAATTGCGCTACAATATTGTTAAGCGTAAACCATATAAGATACATCATCACGGAATCCCATGAACCTCAACTCCAGTGACGAGGAGGAGTTGCGTGGGATTGCAGGAGTAAGAGCTTAAGTTTAATTAATTTTGCAAGCAAAAACAAATTTTTTCAACTGCCAACGGTCGAGGGTGGATTGAAGCTAATTTAAACATCTAATCCAACTGAAACATGAATATAGATGTCTAGTAAAGAAAGATTTGCCAGAGGAGTTCTATTTCAAGCAGTGCGTGGGAAGACATAAAAAAGATGTGTATTCGGGAATACAAGCATATAAACCTTCAGATATGCATATATGCATCTTCATTGTCAATTGCAATGTGAGAAAGTATCATTCAAAAGATATGTTACGGTCAGCAAGCACAGAGGATAAAAAACAAAATTACCTGCCAAAGCAGCATTGTCAACCCCCTGCCTTGCAGCAGGAGGAACATTTCCAGCCCTGGCTGCAGGCCTTGGTGGATGGGGAGGTGCACCCCTATGCATGCCTTGAGAAAGCCATCGTACTATTGGTGTAAGCGAGCCAGTTTGGTATCTGCAACATACAACATCATCAAAATCCAGCTTCCGTCTGTAAAGCTTCCCATATATTAGTTTTGGTCAAGAAGAGTCAACTACTGAAGAACCTAGGTTTATCATATATTATTTTAATAGCAAAATAAAAGTTGTCCTCATATTAAAATTTAAAACGGAAGTAAGTTTAGTTACTTACAAATAGACAATTGAAGCGAAAATCACAAGGACAACAAGCCTTTGTCTAGATCCATCTTGATTGAAGAGAAATATTACAGCTGCAAGCTTTACAATAAGCAACACATCAAGCTGAAATGCAATCTGAAATCTCCTTACAACAACCTGTCTCTGAGCTGCAGGCTGTTGCAGTTGACGTTGCTGTTGTTGTTGTCCCTCTTGGCCTTGCTGCTCCCCTACATTGCCAACCTCTGTATTTACTCTAGTTCTGATGGTAACCATACATTCATAGTAAGAAAAAGGGATCATCAGTAGAAGGATCCTTTACCAAAGTCTCCTAAGTAGGATGTATAACTTTATTATTGCTAAGAATCATGGTTAAATATGATTATGATTGTTTAGAATAAATAATTTTAGGTATGAAGATTATATGTCACAGTGAAAAAAACATTGGAGTGCCATTAACATACTTACGTGGGTATGTTGTAGGTAAGAGGAATCAAAGTGTTAGATGAAACTCCTGTAACTTGCCCCATATATGGGTGAACTGGAACGGCGTAAATTCCTGCTCCACGGTTCATCTGCTCCTGATCTTGCAAAGGATTTAACCCAGGAATAAGAAGAGGATACATGACTGGTAACATCTGAAAATCACCAGTTGGGAAGGATGGAATTCCAGTGTGCGCTGGAACCTGAAAAAAAAGTTGCAAACTTACCTTAAAAAAGAAATCAGAACCCAAAAATCACTGCCATCACAAGGAATATCCACATACTATTGCTATAAACCATGATTGAAAACTTCACAAGCTTTATTCAGCATTATTTTCTTTCCAATGAAGTATGCAAATGTACAAAACATGATCTCTACTCTGTCCGCATTTTCCTCGTTACTACAGCTTACGATTCTTATTCCTATTGATCTCTAATACAACAGACATTTAAAAACAATGGAAGAATAAGGTGATGGAAGGATTCTCTTCGGGAAAAAAAAAATTGGGAAAGAATGAGTCATCTAGATAGGACATGACAAACGAACAAAAGACAACTAGAACAATGACAATCAGTCATCTAGATAGCATATAACAAACGAACAAAAGACAACCAGAACAAAGATACTCATTAACGGTGACTATTCCAGTAAAATTAGAAAAGGTCTCACCCCAAATAACCTAAGTTTTTTCATATTTAAATAAAAATCCCAGAAGTTTATATGCATCAATATCTATGCATTAAACCACCACCCTCCCCGAGAAACAATAATTTGCAATCTACGAGCTACCAATAAAATAAATTAGAAAATGCAAAATCAAACAATTTGTCAACTGTTGACCATTGAAAAGAAAATTAACACTTTGTCAGTAAGATCCCTGTTTTGGAGCCCTATTTTGAAAATTCCTTGAACACTAGGTCTAATTACATATGCACCAGAAAATCAAACAATTTCTTCGTGTGAAATTGAAACTTCCGAATCTGACGCCAATTAAAAAACAAATAAATACCACGCACACGGTACCAACGAAAGCCTAAAATGATAGCCAAAATATGACAGTCAATCCAAGTCCCTGATTGAATTGAAGCTTATCAGCAGGAATATTCATCCTTTTGCTATATAAGAAAATATTTAGTTGAATTTGTTAAATTGGGAAATTCGGATCGATATATGTGAACCTGAGATTTCTTGAGAGGTTCTTCGGGCAATATTGACGAAGAAGAAGGTTCGGGACTCGACGACATCGTTTTCGGTTCTTCCACCATTTAGAAAGTCTGGTCCGCCCCGCACTCGCTCGAACTCGTTGGCTCTTTGCAATGAAATCTCGACGGTAACAGGGTCGTTCTGTCAGAAACATTTCCAATATATGTTATACGGAAAAAGGAGTTAATGACGTGGAAATTTTTTAATTTCACCAATAAGGTTGTGCCAAGTCAGTCATGGTGGGATGGACAAGTTATATGCTCAAATTTCAATACTTCCTATAATTAGATCCGTTATTTAATATTGATTTATAGATAATTAATTTTTAATTTGAAATTTATATGATATATGGTATAGATAATTTTCAAAAATTTTCTTTTTTTTAATAAAAAAATCAATTAATAAAAGGAGAATTTTAATTTTTTTATTCATATCGATATAACCAAAGATAAAAATATCGATATCGACTGATATATCGCTAATTAAATTTACGGATATATCGCCCCAAATATCGGTATCGATATCGATATCGTTTACGGTCAACAAAAATAACGGAAATTCGATCTAAAAGTTGGAAATTTAAAATGAAATTTTGAGAAAAACGTAAGTACTCAATAATGGTTATATAAGACTAATAAAAACTATAAAATGACTTTGATATAATAAATATATGATGAATAATATGATTGAATATGAGTTTGGTGATGACTAACATGTATAAAACCTTAAAGATAAACTTAAATTAAAACATAATTTTTTTGATAATGTTGCACTAAGAATACTTTACACATTGAACTTCATTAAAAAACATAATTTTATGTGAGTTAAGCCATATTTTACATTAAGACATATATTACCAAACCATATAATAATAATAATAATAATCACGTTATTTAATTTCAATTAGAACATATATTCTAAGTTAGACTTTGATAATGATAAAAAGTTAAGGAGTAAAAACACATATATTCTAAATTAAAACATATATTATTTAGCAAATGCAATGATTTATATGAAACAATTTATATATTTTATTTTTTGAGATGACAATACAATTTATAAAGATTTATTAGATTTTACAATGCAGATTAAATATAGAAGATTATTAGGAGTTTAATTAGAATTAAGAATAATTCAGATTTAAATTTGAACTATGATGGAAAAGTCCAAAAGTTTATTGATTCATTGGCATGTCAATATATATACATGTATAATGACTACTTAATCAAGAAAATAAAATAAAATAATATATATATATATATATATATATATATTATGCAAAAGAGAAGGAAAGAAAAATACATAGTTAGCAAAAATCAAATAATATATATATATATATTCCAAATAAAAGGCAAATAGAAAAAAGATAGGATTAGAAAAAGAAGCTTATAAGTGACAATAAAAACAAATAATCCTCAATGAAACTGAGGAGAAAAATAAAGAAAAACAGAGCAGGAAAAGAAGCACAAAAAGTTCATACTAATTCTCTTGATTGCTATATATAAGTCACAACCCAGCAGCGTCCCCACCATTGCTATCCAACCTTCCAACTCGCACCCTCAGCACCCTTTTCGCCCTCACCCTTACCGTCGTCCGCAACCTCTCAATTTCACTCTTCAAATTCAGATCCCAATTTGGACTCGCCCTCGGATCCGCAACCGAACCCCTTGTCTTCGCGGCGCTTGCAATGATGGGAGAACACTCACAACCCAGCTGCGTCTCCACCACCGCTATCCAACCTTCCAACTCGCACCCTCACCACCCTCTTCGCCCTCACCCTTACCGTCGTCTGCAACCTCTCAATTTCACTCTTCAAATTCGGATCCCAATTTGGACCCGCCCTCGGATCCGCAGCCGAACCCCTCTTCTTCACGGTGCTCGCAATGATGGAAGCACAACTACGTAGCTGGATATCGTCTGATTTTGACGAAATTCGATATTTCGCGAAATCAGAGATAGAAGAGGAAGAAAAAATTTAACCCCCCTATTTATATGTCGAGGGGTGGAATTAGCGAAATATCGGAAGATATATCGACGAAAAGTCGATATTTTCTTCCATGGATATAACTCGTAAATTAATGTACAAATGGAGATTGTATGAATAATAGTGCAAGAGGGGCTCTGGCCCCATGGTAAACCCTGAACTTTACCGGCCTACATAACTATAGTTTAATATATATATATATATATATATATATATATATATATATATATATATATTTGTCAAAGGAAATGGAATTCATATGACAATTCATCATATCCTCCACCACCCGCACCCTAACTTTAGCCCACACCATGGAGGCATGGAATGGAAGAGCTGAACACAATATTACAGCAAATACGGAATGAAGTGAACTTGCAATGATTTGCTATGTCTAGAAAAGATACATAACCACGATGGCATGCATTGCAAATTCTCCTATTGCTAGACCTACAATTGCCCATTATCCAGATCATGTATGTATACGCAAGCATGACCTCCTTATGCATCATTGTAAAGAAGATGACAGTTTATGTACGGTAATACTAATATCATCTCACGAGTGCAATAACTGAATTAAGTTTAATCCATTCTCAAACCTATACAATCATGATCATCGCAAAGAAGACGACACTAAGCATGTATGGAAATTAATCTAACAAGTGCAAAATTGAATTTACAATTCTCTGATACAGATCCACCCTGAACAAAGCAGATAAATGCAAACCTAGGTTTCTGCAGGTTGTTCTGCGCCTACCGTCAATAATAGAGTTTATGGGATTGCATTTTCTACGGACAAAGTATCTAAAAAGGGGTAGCATGAACTTTACCTGAAAAACCTAAATTGAGGCAAATTGACTTTCATAGGTCATGAAAGACTTTCATCGGTGGCAAAGTCACACATTAGGCCGAGTAGAAGCGCCTATTTTTCCCTAGTGTTCTGGGTTCTCTAAAGCCCAGTTTTACCTTTTCTCAAGCTTTTAGAAACTTAAAACAAAAGTTCTCAGCCTTGAAACAGCTGTTCACAGATGCAGACTATCCAAACTCGGAACATTGTAGCTTCATGAAGCGATAGAAATTCAAACCTAAATACTAGAGATAGAAGGTACAATATGGTACACAGGAATATACAATGAGACTAAAAAGAAAAGAAAAAAAGAAAAAAATTACTCAGAGGAATCAAGCTGTGACTGTGAACCATACAATATGCTCTCGATGTTATTATTTCGAACTATACAGAAATAGACCACAATAACATAACTGCAGAAGACGATAATTACTTTACATCAATACAAACAAGCGGATGCACCTCCAAAACCCAATGGCCTAACCCTCAACAAATATATGTTAAATCCATATCCTAGAGCCACCACGAAGTAGGAACATTGTTTTGTCCAAATATGTGTGAGCATTGGTGCTTGTCAAAAGTAAGGGAACTCACCCAAGGAACCAGGCTGCAAGAGATATGAGAATTCCTTAATCATCCTCACAGTGGGATTGCTTCTGTGAATCAGTCGAAACCTTCACCTCTACTTCCAATTCCACCTCTGCTTCGGCTGACCCTTCTGCCTCCCCATCCACCTTCCTTGTTTCTACAGATCCACTCCCTGCAGCCAAGAAACATTTTGCACCCAAAAGATCCATTGGTTAAGAGCTAAGCAAATGAAATTGAATGAGGATTTGCTTATGCAGACGGAAAGATAGACTACACAAAAAACCTCCATTCGTAAATGATATAAAAAGCAAGCAGCACTCATGTTATTCAAAACTACATGTTTACATGTCAATTCATGTTATTCCCTGTAAACCAGTATCAACCAAGTTTCTTTCATTCAATCTTCTATAGAAGTCCATGTCTTTCGTTGCAAACTTCCACTAGAGAGATCTCAAAAGCATTTAGCACTTCCGTCATGTAACAAATCATTTAGCATTTTCATCATGCCCCAAATACGTTAATCATTGACGCAAAAGCACATCAATTGCCACAAAACTACAAACCATTTCAATTCATAAATACAAATAATTGCAGCAAATCCATCAAACAAAATATAATTATAAACATTTTCTATGCGCAAATCCCAAAAATGCACATCAGATACCTACTCAAAACCAAAAACCCATTTAATTGCACATATTTTATTTTAAATCAACCAACCCATCAAGCAAAATTTAATACGATACATATCATGCATACATAACCCAAAAAGACATACCATGAATGAAAAATTGAGAGCAAGGCCATCCTCGATCAGTGGCGACAAAGAGGGACTCTTCATCTGTGAGCTGGTCAGCCAATTTTCCAACCAAGTCAGCGACTTGCAAAGGCGAGCGTCGAGGTGGGACCCAGAAAGAGGAGCCGGGAACGAAGGGGAGCCAATCGGGAGTGGCCCTCTGGACGAGGATGGTCTGCACGATTTCATCTAGCTTATTTAGCATGAATTTCTCTGAATCGGTTTCCGACGAAGATGAAGACGATGTGGATGGGTCTAGTTCGATCTCGATTAACTGGGCCTTTCCGGATCGGGTTGAACGGGCGCGGTGGGCCTGGGTGAGGGAACATGGTCCCAGTGGATAATGAAGGAGAGAGTGGCGAAGTTGGAGAGTTTGAGTGAGGAGTCGGGCCATATTGGAGCTTGGACTGTAAAACCGAATGAAGGGAGAGATTGAGAGATGAGAGATTGAGAGGGAAAGAGGGAGGCTATGAAAAGAGGGAGGCTATGAAAGGTGAAGTGTGTAGGGGATGATGGAGTTTAGGGATGGGCGCCTCAGCGTGGCACGTGCTGAAGAGAAGGTGTGATCGTGTACATCTTGGGTTGGTTGTGTTTTCTTGGGGAACATTGCACAAGGTATTTCTGTATTTCTAGACATATGGTATGAAACTAATTCCACACGTTTCTCGAACTCCCGTGCCTAATTGAAGTTGATATCAGACAAAAGGGGAAGTCTTGCCTAAGGCTGCTGCAAGCGTCAAATTCGATGCTTCTCGTTATTAAGAATTAAAATATTCATATTATATTGTTAATTAAATTTATGGATATCTCGTTCTAAATATCGATATTTTTATATGTGGGCACGGTAATTCGATGCTTCTCATCATTAAGGATTGAAATATCGATATCGACGGATGTATTACTAACCAAATTTACGGATATCTCGCTCAAAATATCGATATTGTTAGATGTGGATACGGTGCGGTTCCATATGGATATTGGCAATATCCAAATTTAAACCGTTAAAATTTTAACGGTTTGATATGATTTGAATTTTATAAAATTAGAAATGAAATCGTTTCGATCCAAACCGTTACTAACAGTTTGGTTTGAATCGAAAAGGTTTAAAACTGTTTAAGCATTAAAAAAAAAATTAAGGATATAAAAAAATATATAAGAAGCAAAAAATAATAGGATAATCAATATTTAAAATTTTACATAATAAATTTGAGGAGAATTAGATGAAGGGCAGTTATTTTTTTTTTTTGGATATCTTAGAGTGTAGAGCAGCTACTAACACTAAAGCTTTTGCTTGCCATCCATTTTGAACCTTTTTTTGCCTGCTACATGAAACAGACACACACAACAACAAAACTTTTAGCTTTCTTGCAAACCAAACAACATAACCTAATCCCTGCTTTCGGTTGGGGTTTTTGTTAAGGGTGGGCACGGTTCGGTTCAATACAGATATTGACAATATCCAAATCCAATCCGTTAAAATCTTAACGGTTCGATATGGTTTGAATTTTCTAAAATTAGAAATAAAACCGTTTCGATCCAAACCGTTACTAACGGTTCGGTTTGGATCGAAACGATTTAAAAGCGTTAAGAAATAAAAAAAATATAGAAAAAATAATGATACAAAAAAATCAATACCCAATATTCAAAAGTTTATATATTAAGCTTGCTAAGTATTGAATTGCAAACATTATCATTATACTAAGATTTATCAAACACACAAACCATTTAATAATTTTTTATTATACTCTTATATGAGTATACATATACTTATATGGGTATATCTAGGTGACACGACCCATCCCAATCCCCTCGGGATTACCGCGGGATGTGTCATGCTCCAGTCTGACACGGAGTGTCAGATAAGGGATAACCTCAAGTGTAACGACTCGTCCCGAGTACTGGGATTTAATAATATTTAATTATGATTTACTAATCTGAGATTAGTTGAGTGATTTCGGACGAATTGTGCAAAATGACCGTTTTGCCCCTAGGCGTGGGCAAAACGTTGACTTTTAATTCGGATGGTCAAATGGACTTTGACCGATGATCGTGACGTAGTTCGGGACGTCACGAGTTCATAGACAAGTGGCACGTTCGATTCCGACATTCGTGGTGAAAGTTATGATGTACGGAGTTCAAGGGCATTTTCGTAATTCGAACGAAATAAGGGGAAATGTTGACTTTTTGATCGGGAGGTCCGATGGCCGAGGACCGAGGACCGTTAGGAAGGTCTCGATGCTCTGAGTCCGTTGACAGGCGGCACGCATCAATCGGAGTCTGTATGACCAAGTTACGGGTCAAGATGCGTGAGGGGCATTTTGGTAATTTTCTGCACAGGGGCAGAATGGTAATTTTCACGGGGGGTACTGTTTGATTGAAACAGCCGTGAAATGGGATGTTTGTGCGATCGATCCCATGGATTGTTTATCAATTAAATGACTGAATTGGGACAGTTTGAGGTGTGATTGCACATGTAATTGTGCTGGCAATCGATCACAAGAACATGGGCACCATTTTATTATGTTTTCGGGTCAGTGCAGGGGACTTTACACAGTGGACTGAGTGGCACTTTGGGATGCTTTTAATGGCTGATTTGGATTGTTAGAATTGAGAGTGAGTCGAGAGGTTGACTCTGAGATTGAGAATGAAAGGAATGGAGTGGAAATGGTGGAGGAATGCTCAAAAACCCGAAACTGGTTTTTGTGAAGTTCAAAATTCGAACTTCTAGTTT
This sequence comes from Prinsepia uniflora, assembly GCA_032719365.1. NCBI lineage: Eukaryota > Viridiplantae > Streptophyta > Magnoliopsida > Rosales > Rosaceae > Prinsepia > Prinsepia uniflora. Next base: position 73,686,386 of record CM064863.1, read on the forward strand.
TAGGCCAGCCCATGACTTATTGATGATTGAATGAGCTTCCTGGAACCTCCACGAGTCGATCCAGATCATTTGGGGCAAGCTTTGAGGCTCCTAGGGTCGTGGACGGACGGGGTGGACGGCCGGAAAATCCAAGCTTGAGTCGTGGTGATTGAGGTAACTTCGTGTTCAATTAATCATTCAAATTGGTTCGTGTTAATCCTAATAAGCTTCCTGTGAAGTTAATTTGACAATGGACTTGAGTTGGGTGAGTTGTTATCATCGACCCGTTTGGCTGTTCGGACTTGGATTGGTCGATTTACTCCATGTCGAGATTAATCATTGACACAGAACTGGAATTAATTGGTTAATGTTTGTTTTAGGATAAAAAACGGATGGAATCAAGGTCGAATTGAGGGTTATCTGGCCGGGTCAGATCGCGGGTAATCAGACCCGTTTACCAGACATACGGGTGAAGGTGGTGACTGTAGCAGTCACTGTAGCAGGCGCGTGGCTTTCAGGCGCAGCCACTCACGGCGGCACGTGACGGCGCGTGGGCACGAATATTGAGGTGAGGTCAACATGACTTTTGTCCTATACAATGTAACGAACATTTTGGAGTTGGTTTTGTGTCATTCGGATCCCGTTTCGATATTGTTCGGGATGTCCGAAGGTTTTAAATCCAGTTTAAAAATACTTAAAAATTTGGGAAAATTACGGGACTTGAATAGGATGTTAATGATGAGGTTAGTAATCCTCTGATGTGATTTGAACAGGATTGGGAGTCCCGGTGATAGTGGTGTGGCCCGGGAAGGCCTATGGCACGCGTATCAAGGCGCTCGGTTAAACGGTCTGTGAGTGGACATTGGTTTTATAAATTCGATGCATGCATAACTGTTTCATGATTGTTATAATTATGATTAAATGATTTACTTTGGATATCGGTGAATTTAAATGATTTCACGCATTTCGAGGTGATTTACGTATTTGTACATAAACCGAGGTTTTCTGGATTTGCACCGATTTCCATAAATGTGGTTGGATATGATTTCATGAAACGGTTACGGACTTGATAAAGTAAAATCGGGCCAGGGCCCCAGTTAACTTGTGAATCGGGCCAGAGGCCCAGTTAACTTGTGAATCGGGCCAGGGGCCCAGATAACTTATGAAATCGGGCCAGGGGCCCAGTTGATTTCTACATGTGATTGCGGGTCGGGGACCCTAAAATGGAATTGAATAAATGTTTTCTGGTTTACTTTTTATATATATTCACATGCTAAAAACAAATAACGGTTTGATGATATGGAAATTATGGTTATGGCACGTTTCACGATATTTGGGCTTGAGACCCGTCTGATGAAACTTAAAGATTGGTTTGGATTTTATCTATGTATATATATATATGCTTTGCATGTGGATATCAATAAAATGTATTTGGTACTGCACTGTATAGATCCTTCCATATGATACTGTCTCCTCCGGATGAGGTACCCCGGAGAGGTCACGGACGTCTAGAACGTCCAGCGTCTATGACGCTAAGCATCGAGGATGTTGTACCCGAACGGGGTTCGGGGATTGAACTCGGAAATTAAGACCCGAGTGGCACGCGTAGCCTTGTGATTGTGACCTTATTAGACGTCAGGGACGTCAGACATCAGGGATGTCAGATTGGAGTGTATGGTGCAGTGGCTAAAATTATGTTTATGGTTCATATTATATGATATATGATTTTAAATGATGGTGCATGCATATGATTTTACTGAGGGGCATAAATGTCTTATAAATGTTTTAAACAGACTTCTTTATTTTCGTCCACTCACAGCTTTTGTTTTTAATGCCCTTCAGGATGATTCCGGATGCGACTGCAACAGAGACTTGAGCATCGCACACCTCCTTCATCGATCCTTACGCACTCTGGAAGCCCGGTTGGGCAGTGGCAATAGGTTATCCCTTGTCTGACACCTCTTGTCAGACGGGAGCATGACACATTCCATGGTAATCCCGGGGGGATTGGGATGGGTAGTGTCAAGTGGTATCAGAGCAGGTTTTGCTCTCTTGTGCACGAAGGTCGAGGGTGTGATGTCTCTTTGGGCTGCTGTTCCGTTGTCAACCTGATAGATAGTTTTGGGTTTGTATGGTGGATTGGGTGTGTTTGGCTCGATAAGCAGTGCAATGACGCGATTCAACCCAAGTGGGGTTGTATACGATTGACTGGTAATGAGGGACCGTCGGTTCGGTCATGTGATGATGGATGGTTGTGCCACTGGGCACAGCTAGGTTCAGGGAACCCCATTTGAATAATGTATTGGAAATACGAAACTCAGTTGAGTAATGGTCTAAATTATGGACCCTGGTAGTGTTGGCTAGTGTACGGGGTGTTGGTGCATCGGAGTTAGCCGATGACCTTCATGGTGGAACCCACGATGGAACCCAAGTTGAGTTGACGATTGGATTGGATTTGACGTCTATGCGATGTCAGGACCGCGGAGTCGGTCACGTTGTGGAAGGTAGTTGGGTTCGGTGGAACCCTAGGGTGTGATTTTGGAACTCTAATTTATAATTGATGGACCGGAAGGTGAACTTTAAATGAGAACTTGTGCTGCGATGAGCGGCGAAGGTCGTGGATGACCATGTGGATGACTCTAGTGAGTCTTATGGGTTTCCATCTACGGATACGGTTATGAGAAAATATGGAATCTCGTGTTGGATCGAATATTAGTGTGATGTGTGGATACGGATCTTGACAACGATGACTGTTGGTCGACAGTTGTGTTGAGATAACTGGTTACCGAGAGTATTTAGTGTGGTTTTAACCTTTGAGGATCAGGGGACGTTCAGGGAACGTTCATTATCCTGATGTGCCGATGGCAAAAATTGGAGGTACCCATAGTCATGGGGTACGAGTGCTGTTACGGGATCGTCGTTCGGAATGAACGGAGATCCAGAGTAACAACTTTGCACACAGTGTGCTAGAATGGATGTTCGTGTGCTAGTGTGGATGTTCGTGTGCTATGTATGAATGTTGGTATGTTGGTACTTTTATGCCAATACTAGTATGGATGCCTGTGTGCTGATACTAGTGTTGATGATAGTGCGTGGTGCTGGTACTAGCACTGGTGCTGGTACCGGTGTCGGTGATTGTGATGACGATGAGCCACCAGTAGGGGTGTGACTCTGTCATGATGGACATGTGATCGGTATCTGCGACTCAGTGGTGGTTGAGTCATGGACTGGATAGGATCCAGAGGAGGTTGTAACGTGTTGAGATAAGTCCCAACAGATTTAGGATGACAAGTGATGAATGGATATAAAGGTATGATTGGAATTTGGGGAATCTAGGGATGATGTTCCCTATGTCATGAGAATTGGTGGATTTGGGGTTGTTGTCAGCTCCGAGATTGGTAAGATTGTATATTTCTAATATCCCCAGGAAGTACAAGGAAATTATTGAAATTGGAAAAGTCGAGGAAAACCATTCGTGGTATTGATGTGAGATTTTGTGATTGTGAATCACTTGGAACCTGAGGATTGAACCTGTAAAGGTTGAGATGTGAGATGGAGGCAGTTGGGTATGCACATCCAGGCAGAGTTGTGGATATCCCGTTCGGAATCAGGGTATGTGCATAAATGATTATTGGCGAACGTGAGGTCCGAGTAATGAATTGATTTTGGACACGTGGTGGTCCAAGTGAGGTAAGGACGTGGGGAGTCCAGTGGTTGGACTTGACATCTCATTGGGAGCATGTCTGTTTCCAACATGGTTGGAACTCCCGATTCGGGGAGAGTTGTGATTGGGAGACGAGAGGAGTGCTCGTTTCCGCATCGGTGATTGGTATTTCGAAGTCATTGGGGCTGACTTCTTATTTCTTGTCGTGGCAGATGATGATTGTTGCTACCAGTACGTTGAGCGTGTATTGGTGGGTGGACCCATGTTTGGCTTGGGGTCATTGGACACTAGAAGTTGTGTATGATTTTGGATTTGGTGGTGAAATGCGGGATCACCATTCCACCAAGGGAAATTTGACGAAGGATTCAATTGAGGGTGTAAGACCCTACGATCATCTTTCAGATGGATTGTTAGCTATGCGAGCATGTGTGGATCCTAGGTGGATCTGATTTGTGATGTTGTCGACTTTGGACGATGTGACGATCTAGGATCGTGGTATTACTTGTCGGGTGACATAGTGATGGATCTGGATCGTGATCGTGATGATCCAGATTGGATGAGAGTTTATCACTCTTACCTTGGTATGTGAGTCGTAAATGACGGGACTGAACTTCTTTTCGGAGTGGAATCCGTATGGTTTGTTACTCGGTTGAGTAGGTTTCCAAAGTGGTCGGATTTTATCAACCTTTGACGTGTGGATATTGGGATTGGCTTCCCTATGGAGTCAATCGAGTGTTTTGGACAGGTAACCGATAGGTTCGGTTTTGGTACGTCTCAAGTAGACGTAAACGAGATTTTGGGTTTTGGAATTGAATTTCTGGGTGACGATTCAGGATTCGGTTGCGAAGCTCGAAAATGGATTACTGGATTTGGGTGCGGAATGATTATTCCAATGCTAGCTTACGGAATAATGATTTCGGATTCGGATTTGGACATGGAATAAAAATATGATGTTTGGGTTCGGATTCGGGATTTCTTACGAAATCGCGGATTCGGATCCGGAATTGAAACGGGATGATGGGTGGAGTTCGTTTTGTCTCATGTTGGTTTGGGCAAAGGTACTTCATTATTGGAACGTGTTTGGCTATGACCTGGGTGGTTATATGCAGATTGATGGATTGAGGTGCGTACAGGGTACGTTGTACTAGGATTGATACTGGTTAGGCTGAGTGGTGCCTAATGGCGGTACATGGGATGTACCCGTGGTGTGTGATTAAACGTGTTGGTAATCGGCTTGGTTCCGATATCATTTGTTTGGCTGTGTTGTGGACTGGACATTGGATACTGTGCACTGTGCAGAGTGATTTTGTCGGGTTCAGTGATTGTATGAGCAGGTGCTCTTAGCCATGGTTGGCTAATGGAACCCTAGTTTTGAGATGTGTGATCACTGCTGGGCTGGTATTCAATGTGTTCCAGTTACTGACAGGACCCGCCCTGATCCTCTCTGGGACCACATGGGGACGTGCCCTGCTCCCGTCTGACACCCGAAATACATACCAATTTTAACCTCAAACAATCAAATGCATAAATAACCAAATTAAAGTTATACATCAAATCCGATTAAACAGATGTCAGACAAGGGATGAAATCCAAACTACAAGTTGCGAGCACGACTCTAATATAAACCTGCGGGTACACCACCCAACAGGGGTTTAGGTACGCAGAAGTGGATCTATGCCTCAGCCTCAGGTTCCTCCTCTACCTCATTAGCACGACCTGGAGGGGTTACCAAAACATTAAGGGTGAGTGGACCGAAACGCAAGTTTATAAAATCATTTGATAAGTAAAACATATAATTTACCCCTCCGTTTTCCAAACATGCATGCAACCGAATTTAAAACCATCAATCATATAATATAAACCATAAGGCATATAATAAAACCATAAACATAATTTTAGCCAGTGCACTATACACTCCAATCCCGACATCCCTGATGTCTGACGTCCCTGACGTCCAATAAGGTCACAATCACAAGGCTACGCGTGCCACTCGGGTCTCAATTCAGAGTTCAATCCCCGAACCCTGTTCGGTTACAGCATCCCCGATGCTTAGCGTCATAGACGCTGGACGTCCTAGACGTCCGTGACCTCTCCGGGGTACCTCATCCGGAGGAGACAATATAATATGGAAGGATCTATACAGTGCAGTACCAAATACATTTTATTGATATCCACATGCAAAACATATATGTATACATAGGTAAAATCCGAACAGATCGTTACGGTTCATCAAACGGGTCTCATGCCCAAATACCGTGAAACGTGCCATAACCGAAATTTCAATATCATCAAAACCATTTATTGATTCCAGCATGTGAACATATAAGTAAATCAGAAAACATTTAAGCATGCAAGGGTTTATTGAAATCGGGCCCACTCACAGTACGATCCCGCGGTGAAATTGCGCGTACGAACTTGTACCTGGATTATCGTACAATTCCTGTCAGTCCAAATCACATGCAAGGGTCACCACAAGTCTTAAACATTTAACCGAAAAGCCCGAAACAGAAACCGGCTCGGGGAAACCGTCCAACACGTATCCCGAGACAACCGGCCCTAAACTGACCCTCATAACTATCTCAGATTAACATAGTTAAATCCCTAAAAATGTTCAGAATGATGAGAGGAACAAAAGTCATGTTGATCGTGATCTGAGATAAGGTCCAACGTGTAATGACCCGTCCCGAATTCTGGGATTAGATTAGTGACTAATCTTGATTAGTGAGGTTGAACGGTGGTTAGTAGGGCGGAATCGGACAAATTGTGCAAAATGACCGTTTTGCCCCTGGTCGTGGGTAAAATGTTGACTTTTTGATCGGGCGGTCAAACGGACTTTGACCGATGACCGTGACGTAGTTCGGGACGTCACGAGTTCATAGACAGGTGGCACGTTCGATTCCAATATTCGTAGAGAAAGTTATGGTGTTCGGAAGTTGAGGGGTATTTTGGTAATTTGGCATGTTTAGGGCCAAATGTTGACTTTTTGATCGGGAGGTCCGATGGGCGAGGGCCAAGGACCGTTACGTAGGTATCGCCGATACGAATCCAATGACAGGCGGCATGCCGAAATCGGAGATTCGACGACGACGTTATGGTCAAGGAAAAGAACTAACGAACCGAGGCTCGGATTAAAATAATAATATAATAGTGAATAGTGACCGTTGACTGTGCACATCCGGATGAGTGACAAGTGTCACCCATCCCCTAATCTAAGCCCTAAAACCTGATCCATGTCTCCCTACATCATCATTACAACCTCATTATCACCATTAATCTAAACTAATTAATCCCCCTAATTCTCCTTCTGTGTCTTTGAACCCGTGAGCAACTGAGTGTGAGGGATGGGGGAATTGGCTGATTTCTTGCAGCAAAATTGGGAGAATTGAGTGAGTTTGAAGACTGTGTTAACTGAGTGAATCACGGGAGACAGAGTGTGTGTGGGGGGTGGGGGGGGGGGAGCTGAAGCAAAAACCGAAAATTGAGTTTGGGAGGGAAATTCGAAATCAAATCATAGGGCCGTGAGGATTGAATTGGGGATTACCTTCAGCTTCCTGGGAGTGCCACAATCATAATTGTCGAAGAAACGCGAAGAATTGGTGCCGTTTTGGCTCTGAACGGGCTTGGTGACAGAGGAGGAATTTCGAGGTTGAGTCGTGATCGTGGAGTGTTTAGACGACGGAATTGAGGTGGGGAAACTGCTTATCATGATCCCACGATGCTTCTGGGTTCGTCAATTGAAAGGAAACGGTCGTGGTTGACGAAACTCCATGGTTGAACAGTGACGGTGTTCGAGCTTGAGTTCATTGGGTTAGAGGTGAGATTGTATGAAATTAATCTTGTAGAAATGATCCTTACACTCTCACGATACTGACTGTGTTAATTAATTTGAAAAACAGGGTCGAAATCTATGAACCCGAATCGGAGACCCGTCGAGGATCGATCGAGAGTCATGAGGATTTAGACCATGATTCGAGAAATTGAACTTGCAGAACTTAATTAGAGTTGGATTGGAAGGGATCAGTTGAAAGAACGGATCGAATTGAGGTTAAATTGAATGAGATTGAATCGGGTCTGTTCGCGGGTTTTTCAACCCGTTTACCAGACAAACGGGCGAAGGGGATGACTGTGCTGGTACTGTAGCTGGCGCGTGGCTTCCACGCGCAGCCGCTTGCGACGGCGCGTGGGGGTGCGTGAGTGGGAATCTTGAGGTGAGGTCAACATGACTTCTGTCCTATTTAATGTAACAGACATTTTGGAATTGGTTTCGTGTCGATCGGACACCGTCTCGATAGTGTTCGGGATGTCCGAAGGTTTTGAATTAAGTTTAAAAATAAGTAAAAATTCGGGAAAATTACGGAACTTTGATAGGATGTTAATGATGAGGTTAGTGACCCTCTAATGTGATTTGGACAGGATTGGGAGTCCCGGTGATAGTGGTGAGGCCCGGGAGGGCCGGTGGCACGCGTATCGAGGCATACCGTTAAAACGGTCTGTGAGTGGACTTTGGTTTTATAAATTCTATGCATGCTTAAATGTTTTATATGGATTATGGTTGTGATTGTGTGATGTTGATTTGGTTGTTGGTAAATTGTACGGTTTCACGTATTTCGAGGCAATTTACGTGCTTGCACGTAAATCGAGGTTTTTGGTTTTACACGGATTTTCCATATTTATGACTTGGATATAATATGATGAAATGGTTTTGAAATTGGAAATATAAACTCGGGCTTAAGGCCCAATTATGTTGGAAATTTCGGACTTGGAGTCCATTTGAAAATCGGGCCGGGGGCCCAGTTGGTTAATGAAATCGGGCTAGGGGCCCAGTTGGTATGAAATCGGACTGAGACCCAATTGAGTTATGTTATCGGGCCAGGGGCCCAGTTGGTTTACAAATCGGGCCGTGGGCCCAATGGTTCATAAAATCGGGCATGAGGCCCAGTTGGATAATAAATGTGATTTCGGGTCAGGGACCCTATGTTTAATAATTGTGATTTTGGGTCAGGGACCCTAAATGGAATTACATGGTTTTATGGAAATTTCGGGCAGGGCCCATTGTAATGATGTGATAAAAGGATTTAATAAAACTGTTTTCCATATACCATATGGACACAAGGATATATGATGGTCTCCTCCAGATGTCTGGGACACTGGGGAAGTCACGGTGCATTGCCTGCGAGGGGTCATTATACGGAGCAGCCGGACCGTATGATGACTCAGGAGCAGGATTGCTATGATTGACGTCAGGGACGTCAGACATCCGGGATGTCAGATATATGGACCCGGAGAGACCCCGGGCAGCACGCGTAGCTTATGAAACCGTGAGATATGACGTCAGGGACGTCTAGCGTCTGGGACGCTAAGCATCTGGGATGCTGGTGATGGTAATGGTAAAATATGGATTAATGGATCTATGTAATGGCTTTTCGGTTGGATATGTGTTATGTGGTAAAAATGGATTATTGGTTATGAAATGGTATGTCGGGTCGGGGACCCTAAATGGTTTTGGATTTATGGATTTATATTTATGGCTTTGGGCGGTGGCTCACATGGTTTTAATATGTATGGTTGTGGTATTCCACTGTTTTGGGCTGAGTTCCCACACTTGGTTTTTGGTTAACGGTTTTTGGGCTAAGGCCCTAATGGCTCGGTTGAGCAAACGTTTTGGTTACTGGTTTTTGGTGGCATGCATACGTTTTTATTGGAGGGAATAAATGTCTTATAAATGTATTTGGTAAACTTATTGGTTTTTTCCACTCACAGCTTTTGGTTTTAATGCCCTTCAGCTTGATTACGGATGCGATTGCAGCAGAGACTGGGACATTGCACACCTCCTCCATCGATCCTTGCGCACTCTGGATGCCCCGTTGGGCAGTGGCTCTTGGTTATCCCTTGTCTGACACCTCTTGTTGGACGGGAGCAGGGCACATTCCACGGTAATCCCGAGGGGATTGGGATGGGTCCTGTCAACTTGGTATCAGAGCACGGTTGCTCTTTTTGTGCGCGCAGGTCGAGGGTGTGATGTCTCTTTGGGCTGCAATTCGTTATCAACCTGATAGATAGTTTTTGGGTTTGGATAGTGGATGGAGTGTGATTGGCCCGATACGCCGTGCATTAATGTGACTCGACCCAGGTGGGGTTGATTGTGATGAACTGGTATTGTGGGACCGTCGGTTCGGTCATGTGATATTGGATTGTTGTGCTGCTAGGTGCAGCCAGGTTCGGGGAACCTCATGTGAGTAATGGTTTAAAATGTGAACCCTTGTGGTGGTTTCTAGTGTGAGGGATGTTGATTCATTGGAGTTGGCCGATGACCTAGTGGTGGAACCCACGTTGATGGGATGGTAGGATTGGATTTGACGTCTATTCGATGTCAGGACCGCGGGGTCGGTCAGGTTGTGGATTTTATTTTACGGAAAGCTGTTTGGTTCGGTTGAACCATAGGGTGTGATTGTGGAACCCTAGTGGATGATGGATTAAAAAGGTAAACCTTAATTGTGGTTAGTGGATGAGAACTTGTGCTGCGACGAGCGGTTGAGGTCATGGATGACCATGTGGATGGCTCTGATGAGTCTCGTCAGAACTATGGGATTCAATTTACGGATACGGTTCTGAGATAAATTATGGAATCCCGTGTTGGATAGGGTATTGGTGTGAGGTATGGATGCGGATCTCGATAGCAATGACTGTTAGTCGGTAGTCATATGGAGATGACTGGCTATCGAGGGTAATTAGTGTGGTTATAATACATGGGGATCAGGGGACGTTCAGGGAACGTTCATTTTCCTGATGTGGATTGTCAGAGTGGTGGTACCCATAGTCGTGAGGTACGGGATCGTCGTTCGGTATGAACGGAGATCCAGGGTTGTCATATTTGCACACGGTGTGCAAGTATGAATGGTTGTATGTTGGTACTTTTGTGCTGATGCTGGTATGGATGCCTGTGTGCTGATACTAGTGTTGTTGATAGTGTGTTGGTACTGGTACTAGCGCTGGTGCTAGTGTCGGTGATGGTGTTGACGATGAGCCACAAGTTGGGGTGTGACTCCGTCATAATGAACATATGTTCGGTCTTTGAGATTTGGTAGTGGTTGAGTGACCGTTGACTGTGCACCTCCGGATGAGTGACAAGTGTCACCCATCCCTTGTTTCCAGCTCCTTGTTTCCCTCCAAACATCATCATTACTACATCATCATCACTAATCCACCATTTCCCTTAATTAATCACCCTTAATCCTCCATTTTCTTCTCTGTGTACTGAAAACCGTGAGCAAAATCAGTGTGGGAGAATTGGGAGAATTGGCTCCCTCTCTCTGCCGTTCTTGAGAGAAAAATGAGAGACTAATCGATTGGGATACCAGGGGAAACACGAGGGATTGAGAGAGTATTGAATTTTGGATTTTGGATTTCGGGAAAATTGGGGGGAAAATTCGAAATGGAAGAATTAGGCCGTGAGGATCGAATTGGAGATTACCTTCAGCTTTCTGGGAGTTCCACGATCAGAATCGTCGAAGGAACGAAGGGAATTGGTGCTGTTTTGGCTCTGATCACACTTGGTGACAGAGGAGGAAATTCGACCTTGAGTCGTGAAGTTGGAGGCTTCGATGGACGAAATTGAGGTGGGGAAACTACTTCTCATGATCCCACGATGCTTCTGGGTTCATCAATTGAAAGAAAACGGTCGTGGTTGACGAAACTCCATGGTTGCACAGTGGACGGTGTTCGAGCTTGTGTCGTGATCATTTAGTGATCAAACGACGAAATTGATGTGGGGGAATTGTTCCTCATGGTCCATTGATGCTTCTGGATGCATCAATTGGAAGAAACCTGCAGCCATTGAAGGAATCCCATGATTGAACAGTGACCGGAGTGTTCTTCGTGTTCATCGTGGAATCGATGGAATCTGGGTAAGTGTTCGTGTAATTGAGTTTACAGAACTTAGATTAGACTTAAAACGAAACTAACTGAATGCTCAATTGAAGGAATTAAGGCTGAATTGATGGACATTGAACCGAGTTGTATCGCGGGTAAATTGGACCCGTTTACCAGACATACGGGTTGGGACGATGCACTGTAGCAGGCGCGTGGGTTTCACGCGCAGCCACTCACGGTGGCGTGTGACGGCGCGTGGGCACGAATCTCGAGGTGAGGTCAACATGACTTTTAATCTATTCGATGTAACAGACATTTTGGGATTGGTTTCGTGTCGATCGGACACCGTCTCGATATTGTTCGGGATGTCCGAAGGTTTTAAATTAAGTTTAAAAATAGTTAAAAATTCGGGAAAATTACGGGACTTTGATAGGATGTTAATGATGAGGTTAGTGACCCTCTAATGTGATTTGGATAGGATTGGGAGTCCCGGTGGTAGTGGTGAGGCCCGGGAGGGCCGGTGGCACGCGTATCGAGGCATACCGTTAAAACGGTCTGTGAGTGGACTTTGGTTTTATAAATCCTATGCATGCTTAAATGTGTTACATGGTTTATATACATGATTTCTATGATGGTATTTGTGAGTATTGATTTCGGGTATGTTGCACGTATTTCGATGTGTTTTCCGTATTTCGCGTATATCGGGATTAACGATTTATTTGTGGTTTTGCGTGCTTGTGGTTAAATAAATAATATGATAAAACGGTTTTTATATTGGAAAGATGAATTCGGGCTTGAGGCCCACTTGTTTTGGAAATCTCGGACTTGGAGTCCATTTGAGTACGTAATCGGGCTGCGGGCCCAGTTGGTTCATAAATCGAGCTGCGGGCCCAGTTGGTTTATAAATCGGGTCGTGGGCCCAGTGGTTCATAAAGTCGGGCATGAGGCCCAGTTGGATTAAAATTTTGATTTCGGGTCAGGGACCCTATATTTAATAAATGTGGTTTCGGGTCAGGGACCCTAAATGGAAATGTGTTGTTTTATGGAAAATTCGGGCAGGGCCCATTGTGATGTTGTGAAATGAATTAATAAAAACTGTTTTCCATATACCATCTTGACACAAGGATATATGATGGTCTCCTCCAGATGTCTAGGACACTGGGGAAGTCACGGTACATTGCCTGCGAAGGGTCACCATACGGAGCAGCCGGACCGTATGATGACTCAGGATCAGGATTGCTATGATTGACGTCAGGGACGTCAGACATCAGGGATGTCAGATACATGGACCCGGAGAGACCCCGGGCAGCACGCGTAGCTTATGAAACCGTGAGATATGACGTCAGGGACGTCAAGCGTCTGGGACGCTAAGCATCTGGGATGCTGGTGATGGTAATGGTAAAATATGGATTAATGGATCTATGAAATGGCTTTTCGGTTGGATATGTGTTATGTGGTAAAAATGGATTATTGGTTATGAAATGGTATGTCGGGTCAGGGACCCTAAATGGTTTTGGATTTATGGATTTATATTTATGGCTTTGGGCGGTGGCCCACCTGGTTTTAATATGTATGGTTGTGGTATTCCACTGTTTTGGGATGAGTTCCCACACTTGGTTTTTGGTTAACGGTTTTTGGGCTAAGGCCCTAATGGCTCGGTTGAGCAAACGTTTTGGTTACTGGTTTTCGTGGCATGCATACGTTTTTATTGGAGGGCATAAATGTCTTATAAATGTATTTGGTAAACTTATTGGTTTTTGTCCACTCACAGCTTTTGGTTTTAATGCCCTTCAGGTTGATTACGGAGGCGATTGCAGCAGAGACTAGGACATTGCACACCTCCTACATCGATCCTTGCGCACTCTGGATGCCCCGGTTGGGCAGTGGCTCTTGGTTATCCCTTGTCTGACACTCCTTGTTGGACGGGAGCAGGGCACATTCCACGGTAATCCCAGGGGGGTTGGGATGGGTCCTGTCAACTTGGTATCAGAGCACGGTTGCTCTATTTGTGCGCGCAGGTCGAGGGTGTGATGTCTCTTTGGGCTGCAATTCGTTATCAACCTGATAGATAGTTTTTGGGTTTGGATAGTGGATGGAGTGTGATTGGCCCGATACGCCGTGCGTTAATGTGATTCGACCCAAGTGGGGTTGATTGTGATGAACTGGTTTTGTGGGACCGTCGGTTCGGTCATGTGATATTGGATTGTTGTGCTGCTAGGTGCAGCCAGGTTCGTGGAACCTCATGTGAGTAATGGTTTAAAAATGTGAACCCTTGTGGTGGTTTCTAGTGTGAGGTATGTTGATTCATCGGAGTTGGCCGATGACCTAGTGGTGGAACCCACATTGATGGGATGGTAGGATTGGATTTGACGTCTATTCGATGTCAGGACCGCGGGGTCGGTCAGGTTGTGAATTTTATATTACGGGAAGTGGTTGGGTTCGGTTGAACCATAGGGTGTGATTGTGGAACCCTAGTGTATGATGAATTAAAAAGGTAAACCTTAATTGCGATTAGTGGATGAGAACTTGTGCTGCGACGAGCGGCTGAGGTCATGGATGACCATGTGGATGGCTCTGGTGAGTCTAGGCAGAACTATGGGATTCGATCTACGGATACGGTTCTGAGATAAATTATGGAATCCCGTGTTGGATCGGGTATTAGTGTGAGGTATGGATGCGGATCTCGATAGCAATGATAGTTAGTCGGAAGTCATATGGAGATGACTGACTATCGAGGGTAATTAGTGTGGTTATAATACTTAGGGATCAGGGGACGTTCAGGGAACGTTC